>OZ024823.1:37534763-39027263 GCA_964016985.1 Anodontia alba
GCTATGGCTAAGAATGTAAAGATCTATCATGGGTGTGAGGGGTAGATGTAAGAATCCGTCCCGAGGGCCATTGTCTTGCATCACGAGACTTGCCAAGTGATGCCAGACTGTGATCCCGAGGGAAGGATATTTCTATCTACATCTTTTCTTTTTCTTGCATACCTTTCATTTCTGAATGTGGATTTTGAATAATGTAATCACTTGGACACCTAATTTCCGCCATATTGCGATGACATTAGTGTGACATTAAGTGATGTCAAATACGTTCAGTGATGTTAACCTTAACAATGGTGCATGCGACATCCTCTACAACCCATGCACATCGAACACATGAGAATTCTCAATTTTCATCTTATCCTGGATTACCTTATCTGGGCCCAGTTGTTCAAAGCTAACCACGTCGTTAGTTAACGATTCGTTAAAATTTAAATCGAGTGATATGCAAATATGCTGAAATTTTTTGCTGAAAAAATGTGAGTAGCTTTTGCAGTGCAAAAGCTACTCACATTTTTTCAGCAAAAAATATCAGAATATTGTATATTGAATCTGCTAAAACAGTTAACGAAATGACCCTTAACGAGCTCGTTAAGCTAACAACGCTTTGAACAACTGGGCCCTGGTGTGCAAGAAATATAAATTTTACATAGAAATGTTAATGTAATCGATGAGATTTTCCTATTCACAACAAAGAGTCATTGTACTATCAACTGCTTTTTTGCTCTTTTTTTTTTTTTTTCAGAGAAAGGATAAAGTATTACCTTCCTTATGACTGGTACAACATAATTAACAGTTTTGTTGCCTTCCTTTCCTAGTTCTGGATCATATACCCAAAGAATACGGACTGAATCTCCTACTTTGCCTTTCAATCCTTCGGGCTTGACTAGTTCGTAATCCTTGTTGACTTTACCGTAAAAGTTCATGGATCCCTTTTGAAAGTACTGCAGTATTGGAAATTTTATGGCATTACTTAGGATTTCTACTTGTAATGGATCTGAAAATAAATAATACCGATTTCTCAAAAACCCCTAGAAATGTGTATTTGTCCCCAACTACATGTACATGCTTGTCCCTACACAAGTGTAAGGGACGAAAGGGCATCACTCCTCAAAAATTAAATCAAACTTTTATCATGTGATCTAATCCTCAGCCCTGATAAGTCTACCAAATATCAAAGCCGTAACTCAAATCTTTTATGTGATATCTTGTACACAAGACCTCTTCATTTTTTAAAAGGGACATAATACCTAAACTATAGGATGGTCGGAAAAGAAAAATAAGGATCAGCTTATTTTCCATAATATATATATTACAAATCAGAAGCTATTTTATGTAACTTCTGCAAAAAATGTAATTTATAATTCCCTCGCTGAATATTTCCTCCTAGAGTAAAGAGGAATTTCCATTATCTTGCTGCGCAATGAGTGTAGACGACAAAATGTTGCAAAACTTATTGATGTCATTTGAAAACCTCAAAAGAATATCAGCTAGAATCTGAAGAAAATAAATCATTATGCCCCAGTCATTGGAAGATTGGTGGAAGGAACATAGTGTTATCCCTGTCTGTCTGTCTGTCCATCTCCGTCCGCGTGTGGCATTAGCAATTTGCACACAATTTTTCAGGAGGGGGCATCCATGTCCTCTGGACACATTTCTAGTTTTTAGCTCACCTGAGCCGAAAGCTCAAGGTGAGGTATTGTGATCACTCACCATCCGTCGTCGTCGGCGTCGTCGTCGTCGTCCGTCTGTCCGTCCATCCGTCCGTCCGTTCACAATCTTTAAACAACATCTCCTCCTAAACCACTGATTGGATTTTGACCAAATTTCACAGGAATGATCCTTGGTTGATCCTCTTTCAAAGTTGTTCAAATGGTTCCAGTCCATTGCATATCTAGGTCACAGGAGCTAAAAATAGATTTTTTTAACTAAAAACTCAAAAAATCTTCTCGTCAGAAACCACTGGACCAGTTTCAATATAATTTTGCAGAAATGTTCCTTTGGTTATCCTCTACCAAGATTGTTCAAGCCTTTAGGATTCGTCAAAAAACATGGCCGCCAGGGGGCGGGGCTTATTTTCCCTATATATCTGTATAGAAAACTTTAAAAATCTTCTAATCAGAAACCACTGGACCGATTTCAATATAATTTTGCAGAAATGTTTCTTTGGTGATCCTCTACCAAGATTGTTCAAGACATTTGGATTCATCAAAAAACATGTCCGCCAGGGGGCGGGGCTTATTTTCCCTATATATCTATATAGAAAACTTTAAAAATCTTCTTGTCAGAAACCACTAAACCGATTTCAATATAATTTTGCAGAAATGTTCCTTTGGTAATCCTCTACCAAGATTGTTCAAGCCATTTGGATTCATCAAAAAACATGGCCGCCAGGGGGCGGGGCTTATTTTCCCTATATATCTATATAGAAATCTTTAAAAATCTTCTTGTCAGATACCACTACACCGATTTCAATATAATTTTGCAGAAATGTTCCTTTGGTGATCCTCTACCAAGTTTGTTCAAGACATTTGGATCTGTCAAAAAACATGGCCGCCAGGGGGCGGGGCTTATTTTCCCTTTACATCTATATAGAAAACTTTAAAATATCTTCTTGTCAGAAACCACTGGACCGATTTCAATATAATTATGCAGAAATGTTCCTTTGGTTATCCTCTACCAAGATTGTTCAAGCCATTTGGATTCGTCAAAAAACGTGGCCGCCAGGGGGCGGGGCTTATTTTTCCTATATATCTATATAGAAAAGTTTAAAAATCTTCTTGTCTGAAACCACTGGACCGATTTCAATATAATTTTGCAAAAATGTTCCTTTGGTGATCCTCTAGGAAGATTGTTCAAGCCATTTGGATTAGTCAAAAAACATGGACGCCAGGGGGGGCGCCGCTTATTTTCCCTATATATCTATATAGAAAAGTTTAAAAATCTTCTTGTCCGAAACCACTGGACCGATTTCAATATAATTTTGCAAAAATGTTCCTTTGGTGATGCTCTACCAAGATTGTTCAAGCCATTTGGATTCGTCAAAAAACATGGCCGCCAGGGGGCAGGGCTTATTTTCCCTATATATCTATATAGAAAACTTTAAAAATCTTCTTGTCCGAAACCACTAGATCGATTTCAATATAATTTTGCAGAAATGTTCCTTTGGTGATCCTGTTGCAAGATTGTTCAAGCCATTTGGATTCGTCCATAAAACATGGCCACCAGGGGGCGGGGCTTATTTTCCCTATATACCTATATAGAAAACTTTAAAAATCTTCTTGTCCGAAACCACTGGACCGATTTCCATATAATTTTGCAAAAATGTTCCTTTGGTGATCCTGTTGCAAGATTGTTCAAGCCATTTGCATTCGTCAAAAACATGGCCGCCTGGGGGTGGGGCTTATTTCCCCTATATAATCTATATAGAAAACTTTAAAAATCTTCTTGTCCAAACCACTGGACCGATTTCAATATAATTTTGCAAAAATGTTCCTTTGGTGATCCTCTACTAAGATTGTTCAAGCCATTTGGATTCGTCAAAAAACATACCCACCAGGGGGCGGGGCTTATTTTCCCTATATATCTATATAGAAAAGTTTAAAAATCTTCTTGTCCGAAACCACTGTACCGATTTCAATATAATTTTGCAGAAATGTTCCCTTGGTGATCCTGTACCAAGATTGTTCAAGCCATTTGATTTGTCAAAAAACATGGCCGCCAGGGGGCGGGGCTTATTTTCACTATATATCTGTATAGAAAACTTTAAAAATCTTCTTGTCCGAAACCACTGGACCGATTTCCATATGATTTTGCAGAAATGTTCCTTTGGTTATCCTGTTGCAAGATTGTTCAAGCCATTTGGATTTGTCAAAAAACATGGCCACCAGGGGGGGCGGGGCTTATTTTTCTTTATATATTTATATAGAAAACTTTAAAAATCTTCTTGTCATAAAGCACTGGACGGATTTCAATATAATTTCACAGTAATGTTTCTTCGATGATCCTCTACCAAGATTGTTCAAGCCGCCATGATTCGTTAAAAAACATGGCCGCTAGGGGGCGGGGTTAATTTTTCATATATATCTGTATAGAAAACTTTAAAAATCTTCATGTCATAAACGACTGGACCGATTTCAATATAACTTGGCAGAAATGTTACCTTAGTGACCCTCTATCAAGATTGTTCAAGCCGTCATGATTTGTCAAAAAACATGGCCTCTAGAGGGTGCGGGGCTTATTTTCCATATATATCTATATAGAAAACTTAAAAAAATCTTGTCGTCAGAAACCACAGGACTGATTTCAATATAACTTCACAGGAATGTTTCCTTGGTGACCCTTTACCAAGATTGTTCAAACCGTTATGATTTGTCAAAAAACATGGCTGCTGGGGGCAGGGCTTATTTTCCCTATATATCTATATATAAAACTTTAAAAATCTTCTTTTCAGAAACCAATGGACCGATTTCAATACAACTTGGCAGGAATGTTTCTTTGGTGATCCTCTACAAAGATTGTTCAAGCCGTCATGATTCATCAAAAAACATGGCCGCTAGGGGGCGGGGCTTATTTTCCCTATATATCTATATAGAAAACTTTAAAAATATTCTCGTAAGAAACAGTTGGACCGAGTTCAATGTAACTTGGCAGGAATGTTGCTTTGGTGACCGTCTACCAAGATTGTTCAAGCCTTCATGATATGTCAAAAACCATGGCCCCCAGGGGGGCGGGGCTTATTTTTTGTCTATATCTGCATAGAAAATTTTAAAATTCTTATTGCTACATACCCCATGACCGATTTCAATATTACTTGGCTGGAATGTTGCTTTGGTGAACCTCTATCAAGATTGTACAAGCAGTCATGATTCGTCAAAAAACATGGCTGCCATGGGGTGGGGCTTATTTTCCCTATATATCTAAATAGAAAACTTTAAAAACCTTCTTGTCAGAAACCACTGAACAGATTTCAATATAACTTGGCAGGAATGTTCCTTTGGTGACCCTCTACCAAGTTTGTTCAAGCTTTCATGATTCGTCAAAAAACATGGCCATTAGGGCGTAGGGCTTTATAGCTATATAAAACTTCTTAAACCACGTGACCAATTTCAATATAACTTGGCAGAAATGTTCCTTTGGTGACCCTCTTTTAAGATTCAGTTCAAGTCATCAAGATTTGTAAAAAAACATGGCCGGGGATGTGGTGGAGGGGACTGGGAGTGGTTAGTGCTATAAAGTTTATACAAAAATCCTAGAGCAGTGAACTTGGCTGAAACTTCAACAGTAAATATACAAATCTGTTTGGTCAGGTGAGCGATATAGGACCATCATGGTCCTCTTGTTATTATATGTTAATGATAAGATAAGATAAGATAATTTTATTCGCAAAAGGCCTACCGGCCCATGAGCTATATAATGCACATAACATACATAAATAATGCACGTGACACAAAACATACCAGTGAATTTCATCAACAACAGTTCCTCTCTAGTATGGCTCACGATGATCCCATTAACAATTCAGAATATCCCATTTATAAAACGTACCAGTATATCAACATCATCACATGTAGACACTAACTGTCATATTGTTTTCTTTTACGGGAGAAGTTTATAACTATCAAAAGATACGTCGTAAGTTAATATAGTGAGACAAACTTCCTGCTGTTACATTTAGCGTACTTACGAGCTATAAACACTCATTGTATGTTCGAGCAGCATCGGCTCAGGTCATACTTTGCATCCATGCAGTCTAACCAGAGCTCTTTCTGCTTGCACATCTGATCACACGCACTATAGGCTGTTCTTCACTGAGAACAAAAAGTACCATCCTCCAATGCATCCACTAAAGCTCAGTACTCAGCCCACTGCTCTTCATCATTGTGCTTGAAGCCTTATCACGAGAGTTCCGCTCTGGGGTCCCCTGGGAGGACCTCTATGCCGATGACCTTGTTATCATCACTGAATCACTTGAGGAATGTGTCAGGAGGCTCTTGACATGGAAAGAAGCAATGGAGAAGAAAGGACTGAGAGTAAATGCAGGAAAGACAAAGATCATGATCTGCGGTACGGGACTGGACCTCCTGCAGAGTTCAGGCGAGTTTCCATGCGCTGTCTGTCGCACTGGAGTGGGCAGCAACAGCATCTTCTGCAATGTCTGCAAGCACTGGGTGCACAAGAAATGCAGTGGGCTCAAGCGCTTGAAAAAGGACCCTGACTATAGATGTACACGGTGCCAGGGAACTGCACGCCCCTTGGATGGCAGACCGCAGAAGGAAGTCCAGGTCGGACCTGACAAGCTTGAGGTGGTAGCTTCCTTTTGCTACCTAGGACACATGCTCTCAGCAGCAGGTGGCTGTGAACTTTCAACCACAACACGTGTGAAAACCGCCTGGAAGAAGTTCAAGGATCTGCCACCAGTCCTCTCTTCACGCCACCTCTCTTTCAAAACACGTGGCCATGTGTACAGCTCTTGTGTGCGGAGCACAATGCTCCATGCCAGCGAGACTTGGCCATTGACAAAGCCGAACCTCCAGCGTCTGCAGCGAAATGACAAGGCAATGATCAGACAGATCTGCAATGTCAGGCCGCAAGACATTGTCACCACCAGGTCCAATGATCTACTTGTGCGGCTTGGCATTGAGGATCTGGGCCTCATTCTGAAGAGAGAAGACTTCGATGGTATGGACATGTGGAACGCTCCAGTGGTGCAATCAAGACAGCCTTTGACATACAGGTTGATGGAAAGTGTGGGCCTGGGAGGCCCAAAATGACATGGAAGCAGCTGACAGAGAGGGATTGCAGAGAGTGGAAGCTCTCGGCTATCAATCTTCATGATAGACGTACCTGGAGATCTGGTATAAGATCTGCCATGCGTGCAGCAAGCCAGCTATCTGGAAGGGGGCCCACTGATGTGGATGTTGCCCCTGTACCTGCACGTTAATCAAAAATCCGATTATATATATATATAAAGCGTTAAAAAATATTGACAGACAATTGTTCCTAGTGGCAAATATCGGTCAGATAATATATCACACGATCAGGTTACTAAACTGTTGTATATGTATTGTATTCTCACTAAATAAGGGCAAGTACTTTCAATATATTAACAATTTTACACAACATATCAACATAAACACTTGACATGCTTAAGGCTTTAACAAAAATGGCCTCTGTAAAAATGTATAAGAATTGAAAGGAGTATGAGCAGCCAATGAAGCCCTAGATGAGAATGTACGGATTGTACAGGCTCATCCAAGCTTTCACTGTCCGCGTGGATGGCAGTCACTATTCTCGTACAGACTTGTTACTAAATAAATAAATAAATAAATAAATCAACCATATAAATTTGAGTTCCTTATTTTGAATGCTTTTTTGACAAAACAAGCTAGCTTCTGCATTATGGATTTACTTTCAGTGGTCAATAGCTCAATAAATTTAATCATATTAGGTCATTTCCAAAATTGTTTCTTCATAAATTTGGCTCTTTCTTCGTTATATACCGTACATTCAAAAATGAAATGGTACTCATCCTCGAGGACTCCACAAAAAGTACACAATCTTTCATTTAATGATTTTCTTACTGGTCTGGCCCACTGGCCAGTCTCAACTTCTAGACGATGGGATGAAGTTCTTAAGCGATTCAGAGTTACACAAAATTTTCTTACTGTTACGGTATCATGATAAGCTTTGAAACTAAATATTTTTATAGCATAAGGCTCAGGTCGATTCATTTATGCGAGAGTTCCAGTTCTGTATAAAGTATCTGTTAGCCGCTGGCGAATAAGATTTAAAAATATGCTAACATTTCCGACACTTCGCTCTAACCAGGCATATTGCATCCCTAAGTTACACAGCAGATCTCGTACCAAACTCGTCCAAAAGACTTGATTTGGATTTGCCTGTACATCTGCTCTAAGCAAGTTATAAACATGTTTTATATACTTATTTTCATTGGACATACATATTTTCAACCAGTATTTGATAATTCGTAAGTGACGTTCAACAACAAGCGATGTTCTGCCCAGCTCCCCATATATAAAATCATTCTGAGTAGTTTGTTTAACACCTAATAATTTTTTACAAAACTGTAAATGGACTCTCTCAATAACCATAGCCTGTGAGAACCCCCATACTTCAGAGCTATAACTGAGAACTGGTTTGACCAACTTGTCAAATAGGTCTAATACATATTTAGGTTTCAAATTAACGAACTTTCGGACATACTTGTTTAATGCGAAAATGGGTTTGAGTGCTTGGCCTGCAAGAGCAGTGTGTGCTTCAGCAAAAGATCCCCCCCGACAGTAAACACTATACCCAGATATGTGAATTTGTTTACAATCTCAAGCTCTAAGTCACCATAATAGAATCTTGTTTGTCTGCTAACCATCCCCCCTTTGCGAAATATAACTATTTTTGTTTTTTGCGCGTTGACAGTTAATTTCCATTTATTGCAATAGTCGAATAATACATCCAGCCCATTTTGCAACCCCACTTCCGTTTCTGAGAAAATCACAATATCATCAGCGTACATTAACAAAAATAACTTTATAAAATTTAAATCCAAACCTTCTACTCCCTTTTCTATAAGTTCACTCTCTAAGTCATTAACGAACATGGAGAAAAGAAAAGGAGATAAGCATTCACCCTGAAGGACACCCATATGGCATATGGATTCTTCCCCTTTTTCATTATTAAATTTCACCTTTGATTTAACATTACTATACATCGACATTATAACATTTAATATTTTACCACGAACACCCAATTTGATTAATTTAAACCATAAATTATCCCTTAAGACATAATCAAATGCCTCTGAAAAATCTACAAAAGCGCAATATAACCTTTTGCTAGTATTGAGATAATGTGAAATAATTCCATGTAAACTAAACATATGATCTGAAGTGCCATTTCTTCCCTGAATCCCGCTTGGGCTTCAACATAAATTGAATACTCCTCGGCCCATTCAGTCAACCTATTGTTTAAAACTCTTGTAAAGAGTTTACCAAATGCGCTTAACAAGGTTATGCCCTTGTAGTTGTCAACACTATTTAAACTTCCCTTTTTATGCAGTGGCACGATTTCGCCAACAGACCAGTCTTCTGGAAAATAGCCATTATTAAGAATAGCAGTGAAAATTATCTCAATATATGGGAGCAAAACTTAATGTAAGTTAATACACTTGAGTTTACCTTAAAAGATAAATTTCCCTTGACACTTGCAAATCTTATAAAAAGCACTACTGCTGGTGCACTCGTTTGTTTATTGGATTTGCAAAACTCTCAGGAAATATTTCCTGTATTTAAACTCAGGGTGTATTAACCTTTATTTATACTTTTTGCACTTAATTAAAACTCTGAAAATTGTAATCCAGTCAACAGTATTAACAGCTCTGCCATTTGACAGAGGAGTTAGTGCTCCTGACTTCTGTAAAAGTTTCCCCAGTCCACAAAAACATTAACCTTTACAATTTCATGTTCAACAGGAATGATAAAGCTAGTTATCATTTCCCCACAAATTTTATAATTTATCCAAAAAATAATGATGATCCATTTACAAAGTTTTCCATCTGAAATACACAGAAGTCTGACATAGTATGAACTACCTTGACATTTGAGCTGCAGTAAAGCATTTCCTACAAGATTACACATATGCCCAGCAAGGAATTAGCCACGCAAGCTGATCAGAGTCTTTGCTGCCTGCCAGATGATGTTCTGGATTCTTGGCTATCCAGAAAGTACATGGCAGACTGATCAGACTGAGTGGATGCGTTGGCTAATCTGAGTCTTTGTTTAGCACACAAGCAATCTTGTAGGAAATGCTGTGTCCTGGCTCATATAAGAGTATATAGACTGCAACAACTCTTTCCCCGCTAGTGGCGACTTTTGTTATCTGCTGATAATCTTTGCAAACAGTTTGGACCCAGATCAGGCCTGACAAAATGTCAGGCCTGATCTGGATCCAAACTGTTTGACACTGATGGTACCCCTGTATGCAAAGACCCAGCATGCAAAGAGTTGATGCTCAGCATGCTGGCTAAAATTTTCAGCAGAGATTGTTGGGGTTTAACGACACCTCAACCCTTGAGGGTCATTTTGTGTTGTCTCCCAGAGAAGGGGAGAAAAGAGATGGAAGAGATAGTAGAGGAGATGAAAGAGAGGGACAGGAAATGAAAATGAGAAACAGAAGAAATAAAAACATCCCCCCCCCACCCCCCTCTACCCTTGCCTGCTACAAGGATAGCAGGCTTTGCCCAGCTGGAAGCTAACATCAGTTGGATGCCCCGGTCACATAAGATACCCAACACCTTCACCACACCCAGCCATCCCCTTCAGCAGACAAAATTTTAAAATATTTTTCTTATTTTCCCAGCAGACAAAATTTTAAAATATTTTTCTTATTTTTCCCAGAGAACAGACTTTGAGATTTCATGCTAATTCTTTGGAGGCAATTTGCATGAAATATCAAAGCCTGTTTTCTGGGAAAAATAAAATAAAAAAAAACTAGAATTTGTTTTTCTACAAAAACACAGAAGTCCCCCCCTTTTTGGTGTCATACTGTATTGTACATTCAGCAAACATTTATATTAACTAATGAGATTGCATGCAGAGTACAATAACCATAATGTTTAAAATTTTTGTATTAGCATTCCTTTGAACATTGTAAATTGCAGTTTACTCTTGAAAAAATGTGTCTGGTGTATAGGTGTATACATCTAAAAATTTGGAATACAGGGGGGCAAAGAGATGTTGCAGTTCTCACTATCTCTCATGAACAGACTCAATACAACCAAGTCTCATATATTACTTCCAGCGGACACAATTTTTCTGACAAAGTTCTAAGGAAAATACCTGAAAAGTATTAATGCAAGAGTTATGGTTCTTGCACTCTGCACATCATCTAATGTTGACCGATATTCATATGAAAGTTCTTGAAGATATCTTCAACAGTTTTCAAGTTATAGAGTGGACAATTTCTGATGGACAAACTTCCAAGGGAAATAACTCAAAAAAGTATAAAAGCATGAGTTATGGTTTTGTGCTCTGCACGTCATCTACTCTTGATTGATACTGATATGAAGTTACCTGCAGATATCTTGAAAGGTTTTCAAGTTATAAAGCAAACACAATTTTGTGATGGACAAACTTCCAAGGGAAGTAACTCAAAAAGTATAACTGCAAGAGTAATGGTTCTTGTGCTTTGCATGTCATCTAATGTTTATTGATATTCATATAAAGTTTCATGAAGATATCTTGAAATGCTTTTAAGTTACAAAGTGGACACGTTTTTTTGTGACAGACAAAGTTCAAAGGGAATAATTCAAAAAGTATAAATGCAAGAGTTATGGTACTTGCACTCTACACGTTGTCTATTGTTGATTGATATTTACATGAGGTTTCTTGAAGATACCTTGATCATGTTTCAAGTTACAGAGCAGACATGATTTTGTGATGGACAAAGTTCCAAGGGAAATAACTCAAAAAGTATAAAAGCAAAAGTTATGGTTCTTGGGCTCTGCACGTCGTCTAATGTTGATTGAAATTTACATGAAGTATCATGAAGATAGCTCCAAGTTATAGAGTAGACACAATTTTGTGACAGGCAGATAGACAGACAGACAGACAGATGCCTGGGGGAGGAGGATGGGAATCAATGTCTCCCTACCCTAAGGTGGGGAGACATAAATATATCATTAGTTTGTTGTCTGCAGAAACTGCACAGAGAGCGGTAAAGGTTAGGGAGACTGGATACACTCCATAATTTTCTGCCATTTTTACAAGGGAGACAATTTTTTTTTAACTTCCTGTTTCCTTTCCTGCACACTGATATCCTTCTGCAAAGAGGTCTACTCTAAAAGAAATTTGCTCCCCTTTTCAAACGAAGCAAATATGATTTTGACAGAGTTGCCTCTCTTGAAAGTGCATCCATCTCCGTAAAGTCTACTATCCTTTCGACATCTGCTGGGTTTTGGGCTTGGTGTTTTATTTTAAACTAAAATATTTTGTTTTGATCGACCATATTATCAGAAACCATTTCTCTTTTCTGTTTCTGTATTTTGTTCTCAAATATTAACCCCAAAATTAAATTTATGGCCAACAAGAGCTGTCGTAGGACAGCGTAGCTCGCCTGCTAGGTACATACCTACTAATGATATTCTGATAGATGATGGGTACTTGAGAATATGACTTCTGACTGATGCTGTCTGATAGAGATAAGCTAACTTAAGATTAAATTACAATATTAAGAAGTTATGTGTAAATGAAGGTACATCTGACTAAACATATCAAGAACTGATTTTTGAGGACCCACACATTTTGAGAAATATTGTTGTAAGTTGGTCAAGAGCAGACTTTCTTCCTATTTTGAGAGAGGACATAAATAGGACTTAAATAAGTTTTGAGTCTCTCCCTCTATAAATGTTAAAGGAAATCTCTGTGTTAGATGTACCACTGACATATTTTTAAGTCAACCCTTGGGATCACATGGAAGTAGATTGACAAATGGAATTGCTGATCAAATAATTTCAAGATATAAGGCAAAAATCCCTGAATCATGAAATGTAGGTCACACTGACCTAGATATATTTTGATGTCAATCATAGGATCATATGGAACTAATATTTGATTTATGGTATTGCTCAATGAAATAGTATTCAAGGTAAGGACAAAAATCAGTGAACCATGAAATATAGGTCAAACTGAACTATACTGAGGACAATCTTCGGGTCAGATGGAAATTATAATCCAGGTATGATATTTCTGCATCACACTGTCTTCCTTTATAAGGGAAACTCAGTGAACCATGAAATATAGGTCACAGTGTCCTAGAATGATTAAGTCAAATGGGTATGACATATTTCTATGAAATAATTTTCAAGTTATATGGCAAAATCATTCAACCATATAATATAGGTCACACTGACCTAGATGTATTTGTATGTAAATCATTTTGTCACATAGATATAATAATCCAGGTATGACAATTCTCCATGAAATAGTAATAAAAATAAAAGGCAAAATCACTGAAGCATGAAATATAGGTCACAATGACCTAGATACAGTAAGTGGTCATTCATTGGGTCACATGGAACTAATATCCCAGGTGTGACATTTATCCAACAAATAGTATTCAAGATATAAGGCAAAATCACTGAACCATGAAATATAGGTCACACCAACAGAGATATATTTTGACGTCAATAATCGGGTCACAAGGAACTAATATCCCAGGTGTGACATTTATCCAACAAATAGTATTCAAGATATAAGGCAAAATCACTGAACCATGACATATAGGTCACAATGACCTAGATATAGTAAGTGGTCATTCATTGGGTCACATGGAAGTAATATCCCAGGTGTGACATTTATCCAACAAATAGTATTCAAGATATAAGGCAAAATCACTGGACCATGAAATCTAGGTGACCTGGACCGTAAAATGTAGGTCACCATGACCTTCACTCTCTTACACTTAAACGGATGTCACATAGTTAGCTGATGTATAACCAGTTGTGTCTATAACCTGTAGGCATATAAGATTTTACAAATGTGTCCTAGATTTTGACCCCTAGCCCCACTCCAAGCCCCACCCTGAGGTATGAACCCAGGGGTATGTTCTTTTGGAATCTCAGAAGACTCCTCTAGGTACCCAAATTCTAAATATGAATGCTCTATGAGGAGTGAAAGTCAAGATATAAGAAATTGAAAAACTTTAACACAGTATTACAAAGGTGTCCTAGATTCTGACCCCTAGCCCCACCCAGGGGCATGAACCCAGGGGTTTATTCTCTTGGAATCTCAGAAGACCCTCCAAGGTACCTAAGTTCCAAATTTGATGCCTCTGTGAGGAGTGACTGTTGAGATATAAGCATTTGAAAAACTTTAACGCAGTGTGACGGGAACGCAAACGCAAACGCAAACGCAAACGCGGACGACCGGGGTGACTACAATAGCTCTCTTGTACTTCGTACAGGTGAGCTAAAAATTGGTCTGACCTATGCAATTTCTATAGAACACAGTTATTTTTTTAAATTTTTGTATAAGATTTTTGACTGTGTTGGGGTTTAATGACCTCTCAACCCTTGGGGTCATTTTGTGTCCTCTCCCAGAGAAAGGAAGAAAAGAAATAGAAGAGATAGTAGAAGAGATGAAAGAGAGGGACAAGTAAGAAAGAGGAACAGGAATGAAAGTGAAGAAACAGAAGAAATAAAAACATTCCCCAACCCTTACCTGCTACAAGGATAGCAGGCCTTGCCCAACTGTAAGCAAATATCAGTTGGACGCCCCAATGACTTTTGTATAAGAAAATATTTTTTTCTTTTCTTTGCTGACTTTGAATTACTCATGTTTCCCAACAATATTGTGAAAATTTCAGAACTATTGAACCAGCGGAACTTGTTGAAAACTGGCCTCCAAGTTATATACCCTACAGATAGGTAGTTTCTACTATCATGACAAAATTTTGCAAATTTACTTCTGTATGAAGCGCCAAGCAAACAACGACATTCTAAAAGATGTCGAAAGCACAGTAAGCAGGTATTTTAACCTTGTCCTGCTGATCCCAGATATACCCTGCCTTTGCAAACAGTGCAGATCCAGATAAGTTGGCTTCTAAAGAAGCCAACTGATCTGGGCCTGCACTGTTTGACATTAAGTATGTGGACATATAGCAACAATCCAGATCAAGTGATCTGATTGGCTGTAAACTGGAAGTGGGCATGGCATCTTAATTTATTCAACAGGACAAGGGTTAATAAAAATGTTGCTATAGTCTGCTGATGTTGACTAAATCCTAATAGTCTCTTATGACGTTTTACGACCTACATGTATAAATGATGGTGATTTGGTGTTTTAGGTCCATTCCAACATTTTTTTTCAGTCAAATCAAGATGATGGAAGGGTGATAATGAAAGTCTCTGTGTAATAAAGCATCAGGCAGTCATGAGTTGAGTTCCATTTCCAGCGGGATTAGAATGAGAGACCATGTCACCAAAAAGTGCGCTTATCACCTTACCAAGTCAAGTCAAAGTACTTTTATTCTCTTAGTCAAGCATAACATGACATCAGAGGAAATGGAAATACAAAGTTGCAGTTAGGACTGTTACCGTAGTTTCATATATATAATAACTGTGGGGTAAGAACTAGGACACATTCTAAAAATTATTGCAATTCATTGCAGTGACCCAAATGACAGGTGAATGTAACTTGGGGGAGCAGAAGACAGATAGATAGATAGATAGATAGATAGATAGATAGATAGATAGACAGACAGACAGACAGACACAGACAGACAGATAGATAGATAGATAGATAGATAGATAGATAGATAGATAGATAGATAGATAGATAGTATTTTATTAAATTGATAAATATTCAGATAGATAGATAGATAGATAGTTAGATAGACAGGCAGGCAGACAGACAGACAGACAGACAGACAGATAGATAGACAGACAGACAGATAGATAGATAGATAGACAGATAGATAGATAGATAGATAGATAGATAGATAGATAGATAGATAGATAGATAGATAGATAGATAGATAGACAGATCAGATAGATAGACAGATAGTATTTTATTAAACTGATAACTATTCTATTAAACATAAATATTCAGATAGATAGATAGATAGATAGATAGATAGATAGATAGATAGATAGATAGATAGATAGACAGATAGATAGATAGGCAGGCAGACAGACAGACAGACAGATGTTTCATGATCTATATATTCTCTGCATGCCAGATTAGAAATTAACCCTTGTCATGCTGAATAAATTAAGACACCACTCCCACTTCAATTTCTCAGCCATTCAGCTTGCTTGATCCAGATGGTTTGCATAATTCACATACTTAATGACAAACAGTGCAGATCCAGATCAGTTGGCTTCTTCAGAAGCCAACTGATCTGGATCTACACTGTTTACAAAGACAAGGTATATCCAGGTTCAGCGGGACAAGAGTTAAATTCAACTGAATACCTTTTATTAACTCTTGCAACTGATAATTTTTGGACAGGTTTTTTTAAAAAAAAAACTCTGTTAAAATAGCGATGTCTGGGAGGGTGGGTGCTGGGCATCGTCCCAGGTTAACCTATTGGTTAACCTTTTTTTAAAGATATAAATTACCTTTATTCTTCAGTGGATTGCTTTCATATTTGGTAGGGATACAGAGGAGGACCAGTAGGTATATCCCATGCAAGAGAGACACCTCTGACTTTCTTCATTATTTAAAAATCCCATCCATAATGCCATTAGGCATTTTTCTTGTTTTTTATTTGATTAGGAGTTTTATGGCTCAGTCAACACTGCTAAGGTCATGTCAAAACGGTCAAGTAACCTACTCACACTTAGTCATCTAAGTGGTTAACCAGTATTTGATCACATAGCCAGCCTGGTTGGAATGCACGTCAGATTGGTCATCAAGAGGTTCCCAATTCGACCCCAAAAAGATGAAACAAAAAATGTCAAACTATAAAACTCTGCCATTATCACATTGTGGGCAGACAGACTTGTTGAAAATTGATGAAATTTGCCCATTGCCAATACCACACATATCTCACAATATCAATGCACATACCAGGTTTGGTGAAAATCCCTTAAAATTTACTTATTATTGTCTGGAAAAAAATACGGACGGATGGATGCATGTCAGACAGGCACAGAGGACCAACATGAAACCATAATTCCCCACCAAGAGATGTCGCTAAGTGGTGCTTATTAAATCCCCCACCCACATAAAATTCATTGTAGGAACAGGTTTTACATGAAGCTTAATTTCCTTCACAGGCAAAATACTGAGCAGAAATGAAATTTGACAATAACCAAGGGCTATAACTGTGTTGTAAATTTGCTAAAATTGACGCATACCAATCCAAATCTAGATCTGGTCAACATCAATGTATATGCAAAACCTGGTCAAATTCCTTCAATTTGTTCCTAAGATATTTAGCAGAAACAAAATTTGACAATAAAACAGGGCCCATAACTGTGTTTTATGTTTGCAAAAACTGACGAGTAGCAATCCCAACATAGATCTGGTCATCGTCAATGCATATGCAAAAATTTGGTCTAATTCCATCAATTTGTTCTCAAGATATTGAGAGGAAACCAAATTCTGGCCATCATCAAGGGCCATAACTCTGTTGTAAATTTGCTAAAACTGACACATAAAAATCCTAACCTAGATTTGGTT
This sequence comes from Anodontia alba, assembly GCA_964016985.1. Taxonomy (NCBI): domain Eukaryota; kingdom Metazoa; phylum Mollusca; class Bivalvia; order Lucinida; family Lucinidae; genus Anodontia; species Anodontia alba. The sequence goes on from OZ024823.1 coordinate 37,551,959, forward strand.
AAGGTCAATGCATATGCAAAATCTGATCAAAATATATCAATTCATTCCCAAGCTTTTGAGCAGAAACAAAAATTGATGTGTAACAATCCCAACCTAGATCTGGTTAAGGTAAATGCATATACGCAAATTTTTTTATCAAATTCAGTCAATTTGTTCACAAAATATAGGAATGAAATTTTAACAACAATCAAGGGCCACAACCATGTTGTAAATTTGCAGAACTTGTAATAATCCAAACATAGATCATGTCAATGTCAATGCATATGCAAAATTTGTTTTAATTCCAGCCATTCATTCTCAAGATATTGAGCGAAAATGAAGTCAGAAGTTAGAGTGACAGAATCAAGGAGAAGCTGAAAACAGTAAAAATTTGTTTGTGTTGAGGTTTTACAGCCCAGTCAACCCATGTAGAGCGCAGTAAGTTTACCAAACCTAACTTGTACTGGGCAGGCTTAGTCCTCTAAGCGGTTACCCAGTATTGTGCTCATTATTTCACCAGAAACTTGACTCCTACTTTTGAATCAGTGGAATTGAATGACCATAGAAACAATTTCGCGATCGATCTCCATGAAGAATGTTGCCGACATGGCAGGGGTAGAACCCACAATCTCCTGATCACCAGTCAGATGCAGATGCAACTGAGCCACAGGGGCCGGCATGAAAACAGTATAACTCCACTACATATGTGGGGTGGGGTAATGCGTTCTCAAAATAGTGAGCGGAAATGAAGTCAGAATAATGCAATCATGGTTTGACAGACAAGCTTTAAACAGTATATCAGTATATGAGGGATGATCAAAAATTCTCAGCCCCTGTACTTTGGGAATGACTAAAAGCAGAAATTGTGCCATTATTTCTCAATATAATCTCCCTTTGCCTCAATGCCCTCTCTCCAATGCTGTTCCAGTTTGTTTATTCCTTCAAAATAGAGGCCTTCTGGGTCCCCCAAGTACTAATCGAGAGCCTCTATGACACCTTCATTGCTTCCGAAAGTCCTACCAGGAAGGTTAGTTTTCAGATTTGGAAACAGACTGAAGTCTAAGGGGGCTAAATCTGGAGAATACAAGGGATGAGGAAGGACCTCAAGGCAGCATTTAGTCACAGCAGCTATAGCAACTTTGGTGGTGTGGGATGGTGCATTATCTTGCAAGAGCACAACACCTCAAGTCAGCTTTCCATTTCTTCACAATCTCCTGATGCAGTTGCCTTAGTCCTTGTGCATAATATGCATCATTTAAAGCGGGACCTTTCTCAAGGCAATCCACCATAATAACACCCTGACTATCCCAACAGACAGAGTCGATCATCTTTCCTGCTGAAGAAACTCGTAAATTTCTAAAAAGGGGGTGAGCCAGGGTGCTTCCATTGCATACTCTGCTTTTTCAGCCTGAGGATCAGTGATGGACCCAAGTCTCATCTTGGGTCACAACTTGACCCATATATTCCTCAGGGTTGTCTTCACAGACAGGAGCTACTTAGAAATATCAAGCCTGCTATTCTCTTTTATCTTTGGTCAACATTCTGGGTACCCATCTAGCTGTGACTTTTGGACATTCGTAAGATATCAGTCAAGACAGACTGAACTGCCCCAAAACTTATGCTATTTGTCTAGCTATATTACGCAGGATTCTTCTTCTGTCACACATGATCAGATTGTGCACACGCTCAACATTTTCGTCTGCAGTAACCTCTTTAGGGCATCAGACCGTTCATAATCCTCCATGATCTCCCTCCTAAATTCAGCAGCCTATTTCTTCACCATTCTGTAAGGAGACTTGTCATCATGAATTTCCTTCCCGGAACATAATCTACTTACAGAAGTACTTTATGACTGCTTTAACTTCAGCTTTGTCCATTTTCTCTGTTTAACATACCCTTCTCCTGTTTGCAGCAAATTCCTACTAAAATCAATGGCTTTGAAATTTTATTCTTTCTACCAAAGACATTGAGTATGAGACAAGCTGATATCAGCTGATTTAAGTTTCATTTTTATTTATTCATTCTAAATATATCAGGCGGAGAACTTATTGATTGTACCTCGTACACCTACCCAAATACTTTGCATGTGGGGAGGGTGTGGGGGTATAACAAAAACCAAAAAAAAAAAAAAAAATACATACTACAGTATGATTCTGGCATTGCTGTTTCTCTCACAACCATGTGCACAGTAAACTCTATCAGATAATCCAGGCTGTCTTTTCTGCTCGAATCAAACTTCCGAAGCGATCTCTCAGAGAGGGAGGAATTCATAAACATTATAATACTGTCTCCATCTTTGCCTTTGAAATACTGTAAGTAGAATGAGTCTTCATTTTAAAGAAGACTTAATAGTAAGAACATAGCTCTAGATAAGGCACTCAACCAAGAAGTTCTGGCATCTTTCTTAATTTTCCATTTAAACATAATTATGTTCTGGGTACTCATTAGCAGCCCCTCACTTCTAATGAGTACCCATAACATATATTTTCATGGAGAAATAAGCAAAAAAAATTAAATGGATACCCCCTCTTATCTGGAGAGCTATGTAAGAAGGATGATTTGGGTGATAATATTGGATAATTTTTCCTATTTCTCCATAAAAATATGTTGCGGGTATTCTTTAGAAGTGCCTTGGCTAATTCTCCATAAAAACATATGTTGTGGGTACTTGTTAGAAGTGCCTCAGCTATTTCTCAATAAAACATCATAGAACTTGTTAAAGAGGAGTATCAGGCAATAATTCTGGGATAATTTTTCTTATTTCTCCATAAAAACACATGTTGTGGGTACTCATTAGAAGCGCCTTGCCAAGGTGCTTCTAATGAGTACCCACAATATATTATGTTTTTATGGAGAACTGGAGAAAATTATCCCAAAATTATCACCAAATACTCCTCCTTATCAAGTCCTCTGAACATATTGTAGGTTCATGTTAGAAGTTTCTCAGTTATTTCTCCATAAAAATCATTGAGGCATTTCTAATGTGTGCCACACAACATATTTTTATACATAAATTAAGAAAACTAGTAATGTGCTTGTAAAACAATATGCCCCCAAATATATGCTAGTCCATACAAAAGACCAAAGTTGGAAAGGTGCATAACTCTGACAAAATTTATCCTATATTTTCCAGAAGTTAATCAAGTGATTTACTCCACTGCACAATAAGCTCTTCAACTTTCAAAGGGAACTTTCAACTTTATGTGGGAAAGTTATTTGGGATTCTGTCACCTTGATCTCAGTTTCAGTGATGCATCAGGTTCAATACAAAATTTGATTTTGAATTGAGTGGGAGTTTAATGGTCCAATCAATGTTGTTAAGGTCATGTTGAGCTACTCAATCTACTGTTCCTGGACAGGCTTAGTCCTCTAAATGATTAACCAGTACTTGTGCCCATACTTTCGCCAGTAACTGAAGACTGTCCTTCTTGAATCAGCAGATGGAGGAGAATGACCGTGGAAAGATTTTTATAATAAATCTCCACAAACGTTATGTGGCTGAGCTTGGCCTTGAACTTGCAACCCCCAGATCTGCAGTCACATGATGAAGATGAAGGTTTGGTGTTTCACATCCCTTTCAACATTATTTAACCTTTGTCCTGCTGAATAAATTAACCCTTCTCTTGTTCAACATGTCATGCCCTGTCTTAGCAAACAGTGTAGATGCAGATCAGCTGGCTTCTGTAGAAGCCACCTGATCTGGATCTGCACTGTTTGTCATTAAATGTGTGAATTTCTATCAAAAGCGCGTATAAGTAATCTGATTGGCTGGAAATTAGAAGTAGGCATGGCATCTTAATTTATTCAGTATGAGAAGCTTTAAGATGCCATGCCCACTTCTAATTTTCACCCAATGGAATTACTTCTTCAGGATTGTTGCTATTAATTCACATAGTTAACGGCAAACAGTGCAGATCCAGATCAGTTGGCTTCTGCAGAAGCCAACTGATCTGGATCTACACTGTTTGAAAAGGCAGGGTATATTTGGGCTCAGAAGGACAAGAGTTGTCATATTCCCAACAATAAAAGGATGATAATGAAAAGCTCTGACCAATGAAGCACTGAATTTCAAACCAGGGACCTCATGATCTCGTCGGAAGTGCTAACCACTCAGCCACCCAGACGCTTCTTTCTGCAGTCATTGCGCTACTGGCTGCACAATGGAGTACAAACCTGTTTTATGTATGTATCACTGTTAGCAATCCCCTCATACACAGTCGCAAGTCTTAACCTGTAGGTATAATCCTCATTTCCAAACAGGACAGAGCTCACACTGTTGAAGAGGCAGTTACCATCTGATGAAGACCCATAGGCTTCCAAAGCAGGTGAAAGACTATCCTCTCTGAATAAAAAAAAGCATTACCAATATTTATTCTTATTTCTCCATGAAAACTTATGTTGTTGGTACTCTGCGAGGCGCTTCTAATGAGTACCACAACATAATGTTCTCATGGAGAAATAAGAAAAAATATCAGTCTTTTCAGTTGGAGAAAAGTGTCTTCAAGAGCTATGAAGCAGTGCATAATTTTATGATTTCTTCTAATAGACAATAAAAATTTGAAAATATCTATTTACTACAGAATCTGCAAAGGTCAGACAAATTTTTGGCTTGTAAACTTAATTTTTTGGGGATAGTACTTGGGTGCAAAACATGAAAATGAAAAGACAAATTGTTTCTGATAAGAAACAGTCAACGGTTTCTGATAAGAAAAAGTTAGTCAGAACAAACTGTTTTAATTCAAAACTAGAAATGTGTCAATATGACACAGATGCCCCTGCCCAGAGGCCATCCTCACCTGGAAACAAGCATTTTGCAAAAAAAAGAAGTTGAAAAAGGGCCATATCTCCCATAATTTGCGAATTTTACCCTAAAGCAAACCTGACCTATATTTTGTGATTATATACCTGTGTATAAAATACGAATCCAATACACTAATCTTTTCAGACGATATTGAACAGAAACCATTTTTCAAAGTTGAAAAAAGAGCTGTAACTCCCTTAATAATTGGTTGATTTTACCCTAAATCAAACTTGACCTATATTTTATGATTATATACCTGTGTATAAAACATGAATCCAATACACTAATCTTTCAAAAGATATCGAACAGAAACCATTTTTTGTACGTATGGATGAGTCGGCTGGATGAACGGGATGTACAGATGGATGTACAGACAGCAGCGATACTATATGCCCCAGCACTGAAAATGGCAGGTGCATAATAAAATGCCTAGCAAAAGCGACTTTCCTAGTAATGTCCATAGGACAGTAATACAAAGCCTTGTTCAGATCTGTGAACATTTAATGTGCCATATAAAATTGTAGCAGCTAGAAGACATTCTCAAAGATATATTTTTGTTTTCCTTAGAAAATTAGGCTAGTCAATCCATGTGGATTGTTTTCCCAACAGATGATTCATACAAAATGTCAAGCATTATTTTTGTGAGGAAAAAAATAAGAATAATGTCTGCTGCTGTTGTGACTGGAGATTTAAGGACTGACATATATTCTTTTCCAATCATTTTAACCAAAATACAAACCTTTGTCTCATAATAAGCCCACTCATTAGGATTCATATTTTTGCATTAATGATTTTTCTGATTTCTGATGAACCACCCTTCTTGATATAATGAAAACGTCCAGATATAGATGGAAGAGACCGTTTTAGATATTTTGGAGTGGAAGATTGACACAAGAAAGTTCATTGTGAGGCCTTTAGTAGCTATGATATTTTCCCTAAGCATTAACCCTTGTCCTGGTGAACCAGGATATGCCCTGTCTTTGCAAACAGTTGGCTTCTGATCTGGATCTGCACTGTTTGCCATTAAGTATGTAAACTTATAGCAACAATGCGGATCAAACAATCTGACTGGCTGACAATTAGAAGTGGGTGTGGCATCTTTATTCAGCATGACAATGGTTTTGTTTGTGTTTGTGTTGAGGTTTTACGGCCCAGTCAACCCAATGGGGTCATGTCGAGGGCGTCAGTTTACCTAACCACACATTTACTGGGTAGGCTTAGTCCTCTAAGCGGTTAACCAGTATTGTGCACATTCACCAGAAAACATGACAATGGTTAAGGAACCTTAATTCCTTATTACATTTGTCCTGAAACTTGAATGTCCCACCTGCTAATGTGTCTAGAAAACTGCTGGAAGAGTGGCAAACAGCATAGACCTTGAACAGAGACTGCATTCTGTGGCATGTGATCCGGGTCTACACGGTTTGCTCATGCCTGTCCCATTATTTTCTGTCCTTTCAACATGAAAAATCTCAATCTTTACATCAGATGATTTCTGATGACAGACATGTGTAAATCAGTCACTTTTTCCTGTCAATAATGTGTTTGACCATGTTGAGCAGCGCAACATTCCTGGCATCGCTGAGGCATGCTGCAAATCAAAATTTGAACTGTTTGTAAAGCTAGCATTTGCCACATACATCTAAGGATAATGGTGAATTCTTGAATGTTTTTTTGATTGTTGATGTTTTATGACCCACTTGCAGTCAACCCATTAGTATCATGTCAAGCCAGTCAGTCTACCTTACCACACTTTTCCTGGACAGGCTTAGTCCTCTAAGCAGTAACCAGTATTGGTGCCCATTCTTTGCCAGAAACTGACAAACTGCCTTCTTGAATCAGCAGAAAGTTCTTGAATGGTCCCTGGTAAGCAATCATGCTGAGAGATACCTCTGTAAAGAATGTTCCTCACATGTTCTTGGATTTAAGTCAGCAGAACATGCAGACCAGTCCATTACTTTAACGGTTTTACCATTTAGGTAATCCATGCACATGCTACCAATATGGGGGTGCGCATTGTCCTGCATCCAGGGCTCGGGAAATACTGACAAGAATTCCGCGGAAGGCGTCATCGCACCTGCTGGCGCAAAAGTCACAGGAGCCTCAATCAGAATGTGGTTATTAAATAAGTTTATTTCATTCTTAGCAGTGCTTACTTGGAAAACTGGGTTGAAAAAAATGTAGACAAAGTGCCTAGTGGGGCACATATATTCCAGGCCAGTCCCATTCCCTCTAATGGCTATATCTTCAGCACTGACTTTTCGTATCAAACAGCCCAATGACAATGGAACGTTGACGTAAAATGTGTAGAAGTCACTGGAGCATGAAATATAGGTCAAGGTCACGGGTCAAGGTACCTGCTAATTCAGTACATCAAAGAGAAGCACAATGCAAGGTATGGTGGTTGTAGGCCTTATAGTTGAGGAGTTATCAAACATCAACGTAAAATGTGTCAAATATAGGTCAAGGTCACTGGGTCAAGGTACCTGCCAAGCCAGGGCAATGAGGTGAAGCATTATGCAAGGTTTAGTGGTTGTAGGTCTTATATTTGAGGAGATACCGAATATCAATATAAAATGTGTCAAAGTCACTGGAGTGCACAATATAGGTCAAGGTCACCAGGTCAAGGTACCTGTCGAGTCAGTACATCAAGAAGAAGTGCTATATCAGGTTTGGTGGTTGAAGCCTTACAGTTGAGGACATATGGAAGAGTGACCTAAAAGGTGTAAAAGTCAATGGAGCGTGAAATATAGGTCAAGATCACCCAGTCAAGGTACCTGCAGAGTCCGTACACTGAGGAGAAGCACTATGCAAGGTTTGATGGTTGTAGGCCTTATAGTTGAGGAGATATTGAACGTTGGCGTAAAATGTGTAAAAGGCACTGGAGCTCAAAATATAGGTCAAGGTCACCGGGTCAAGATACCTGCCAAGTCAGTACATATAGGAGAAGCACTATGCAAGGTTTGGTGGCTAGAGGTCCTACACTTGAGGAGATCTGGAACGTTGATGTAAATTATGTCAAAGTCACTGCAGCCAAAATATGGGGCAAGGTCACCAGGTCAAGGTATCTGCTAAGTCAGTACATTGAGGAGAAGCACTTTGCAAGGTTTGATTGTTGTACGCCTTATAGTTGAGGAGATATCGAACGTCGACGCAAAATATGTCAAAGTCACTGGAGCGCAAAATTTAGGTCAAGGTCACCGGGTCAAGGTACCTGCCAAGTCTGTACATCTAGAAGAAGCACTATGCAAGGTTTGGTAGTTGTATGCCTTATAGTTGAGAAGATCTGGAATGTCAACGTAAATTGTGTCAAAGTCAATGGAGCGCAAAATATAGGTCAAGGTCACTGGGTCAACATATCTGTCAAGTCAGGAAGTCAGGGAGATGTGTCATGCAAGGTATGATGGTTGTTGTAGAATTGTAGTTGATTAGAATACTAACTTTGACGTAAATGTCGAACTTCGACATAACAGAACTGTTAAGAGACAGACGGACGGACGAACGGACAGACGAATGGAAAAGCGGGCACCTATGTCGCAAAGTCAGGAGGTCAGGGAGATATTTCATACAAGGTTTGATGGTTGTTTAGTCTTGTAGTTGATTAGAATACTAACTTTGACATAAATGTCGAACTTCGACATAACAGAACTGTTAAGAGACGGACAGACAAATAGACAGACAAATGGAAAAGTGGGCACCTGTGTCGCAAAGTCGGGAGGTCAGGGAGATGTTTCATGCAAGGTTTGATAGTTGTTTAGTCTTGTAGTTGATTAAAATACTAACTTTGACATAAATGTCGAACTTCGACATAAATGTTGACAGACGGACGGACAAATGGACAGACATACGGAAAAGCGGACGCCTATGTTGCAAAGTCAGGAGGTCAGGGAGATATTTCATGCAAGGTTTGATGGTTGTTTAGTCTTGTAGTTGATTAGAATACTAACTTTGACATAAATGTCGAACGTTGACATAAATGTTGACAGACGGACGGACGGACGGACAGAAAATCGGACGCCTATATCGCACCCTGCTACAAGCAGGTGCGATAAAAAATGAATAGGTCCAGCTGATGACGTCATCACCTAACTAATTTCCATATGAAAAAAAAATTCGATACTTGTCACGAAAACTAATGACAATAAGTTAAGTTCTATGAATTAATCCCGATTTCCGTACAATGGTCGTACATTGTTGTGTTTGGTGGAGTGCTTGGTTTCAAACATTTAAAGACATTTAGCTATGCACGTAAAAGCAAATACAAGACTAGAACATGTTCGTAGGCAAAGCAGACATGATAGAAAACATCATACTTGACTGACATGTGGACAGGGGAGACAACCTGATATGGCTGAGAGTATAATTACCGAGACCATATACAAGACAAGACAAGACTCTGGGACAAGAATTGTTGTTTGCGCTACCCATCATGTAAAATGGGAAAGAAACAAAAAAATAAAAATACGAAATGAACCATGTTATTGTACTTCTTTGGTTTCCTGAGATTGTTTTCTTTTCACTATGTGTTTCTAATGTGTTGTTTTATATCAACTGGTGACTGATCATATTTGATCAGCGCCGCATCGTTGAAGACCAGTTAAGTGTTGCACTTTACAAACACAGCAAAACAGATTTCTTTTTAACTATCAAAACATCAAACACATCGAGGAGTCTTTAAACTTCAGTAATAGTGCCCAAAGCTAATTACTTTCACACGACCACTGTAATCTCGCGAGATTCGAGATAATGCGATGAAATACGAGATCTCAGGTAATTTGTTTACACAATTTGACTCGAGGCGATTATTGGATTAGTCATGTGTAATTGAGATTGACATCTAAGCTAGGTAAGTTTAGAATTTGAGAATCTCCTAAATATCTGACAGAATCGGAGAAAATTTCCTTAGTATTGGGCCAGTATGGGACCGATTTTTTTTGGCTTTTGGCTGTTTCCAATCGGTCCCAATTTCTGAATTTTGGTCTGGGACCGAAAGAAATTCGGTTTTCCCGAGCCCTGCCTGCATCAGAATGATACTGTCACTGACTGCCAACAAAAGGCTTCACAATAAGATCTAGAATTGTAATGGAGTCAGTGTACCTCCATTTACCACATACAAGTCTATTGGGCCTTCATAAGAAATTCCACCCCATACCATCACTGACCCCACTCCATATCTTATGTTTCTACAACATTACAGCCCTAGAATCATTCTTTGGATCATCTCCAAGCTTGGACATGTCTATCACAAGCACTCAAGTGAAATCTGCTTTCATCGGTGAAGAGAACTGTGTCCCAATCTTGCAATTGCTAGTTCTGATGCTCCAGGTCACTCATATTGCTGTGCACAATGTTGTCTGATGAGAAAAGGCCCTCTTGCTGGATGCCTGGTGCTCAGGTCACCTTCATGTAACCTGTTATGTATTGTTTGATCCGATATCCAAAGACCAATTGCATGCTGGAACTCAATTTGTAGCATAATGCCGATTTTGTAGGATTATATTTTGAAGATACCAATCTTCCCTTTGTCTTCCCTCATGTGGTGTTGGCCTTGCAGTTGCTCTTCTTGTCTAGTGAACTTGCCTGTTTTCTGACAGGGTCTCCATAGCCTGACAATAAAGCTTCTCTACACATCGAAACTTTCAGCAACTGTCCTTTGGGGTGTACCCATTTTCAAGCAAAGCAACAGCTTGAGCGACCTCAACTTCTTCCAGACAGCTTGAGCGACCTCAAATTCTTCCAGACAGCTAAAGCGACATCAACTTCTTCCAAAAAGTGCCTTAAACCATATAACGTCACTGTGAGGCCCAAACGATCACATAATCATGATTTGGCTCACATTCTTGCATAAAAAGCAGTGCTGCAAGTTATTAACAACCGTGCATTAACCAGCTAAAAGCCATGTATTAACAAGGCAATTCATGCGCTGTTAATGCACGGCTACACAACTTTCAATATTCCTATACTGGGGCCACAGAATTGCTGCAGGCACGAGATGTGTACTGTCCAGTCCTATAAACGAGCATAGTCCACAGAAATTGCATTCGCGAGACATCAGTGGAAAGGTGAAACAAAATAGTCCAAGAAATAATGTGAAATGTAGCAAATGGTTTCAATTTTTTAATCAATAATAGCGATGGAACATGGTTTTTCATTGCATTCACATTCGCCAGGTCCCTAGAGAGGTGTTGAAAACCGCGGCCTCTGGCCTCGGTTTTCAACACCTCCCTCGGGACCTGGCAAATGTTAATGCATGAAAAACCATGTTTGATCCCTATATTCTTGCTTCACATGCTAACCTTGCTTCTTGATGTTTCTATGAACATTCTTACGAGACTGATGTCACTTTAAAAGTGTGGCTTTCCTTGATTTTGAAAATTGCCAAGCAGTGATGTTATACAAGTTTGTTCCGTTAAATTGTCTGAGCAATGTGTCAACTCCAAAATTAATTTTAAAGCTTTACAATATATCTGCCCTGTGCAATTTCTATAGTAAATTGGACTTATGGAAAATTTTATCAGAAGTTATTTTTTGCTTTTCTTCAGTTACTTCTAAATTATTGAATCAGGGCCCAGTTGTTCAAAACTAACGATGTCGTTAGTTAACGATTCGTTAAAATTTTAATTGAGTGATACGCAAATATGCTGAAATTTTTTGCTGAAAAAATGTGAGTAGCTTTTGCAGTGCAAAAGCTACTCACATTTTCGCAGCAAAAAATATCAAAATATTGTGTATTGAATCCGCTAAAACAGTTAACGAAATGACCCTTAACGAGCTCGTTAAGCTAACGACGCTTTGAACAACTGGGCCCAGATGTTCAATAAGAAAATTGTGAAATTTTCAGAAATTTTGAACAAGTGGAAGTTGTTGAAAACCTGTAACTACCTACCTTATTGATTTTTGCGAAATTTGCTGCCATTTTCACAATGGGAAAAAAATGGCTTGTTTTAAATCTGTAAAGAATAAAAAAAATTTTGTGCATAGGTAGTTTTGACAAAAGGTTTTTGCATTAAATCAAGACTAACATTTGCTAATTTACATCTTCCCAGTACAGTGCCACACAAACATCACAAATACATACCTATATAATTCTGACCCCCCTTGAACCCCACTTTCTATAGTAAAACTGGGGTTTACAGGGGGTATACATTATTTTCATTTTTTCTGCTCAAAGACATAGATTGTGGGTACTTGTTAGAACTGAATCGGCAAGGCAATTTAACAAGTACCCACAATCACTGTTTTGAGCAGAAATATGAAAAATATCAGAATTTTTATCTGAAAACTTTCAGTTTTGGGTGAAATTTTCAATATATTTAAATAGGCCTGTTTTCATAATGAAAATGACTTTCTGAAAGAGGTCAGAGTAGATAAATATGGTACATACCCTTCTGTGTATCTAGGAGATCCAGTAATCTCTGAGGTAGTTTCTGATGGAATTTTTAAACAATCTTCTAGAAATGCCTCAATTGCAGTAACATGTCGAATCAGATCTTCCCAAGTTTCAGAATCATCTAAAAGCTCCAAGTAGATCTTGCATTTCTCTTCCTAAGAGAATGAAATGGAAACAATAGCATACCTCCAGATAAGAGGGGTATCCAGAAAATATGCTCATTACGAAAATACGCCTATTCAAATATATACTGGAAAATTTCACCTCCAAAAATTGAAAATTTTCAGATAAAAAACTCAAATATTTTTCCCATTTCTGCTCAAAACATAGATTGTGGGTACTCGTTAGAACTGCCTCAGCGAGGCAGTTCTAATGAGTAGCCACAATCTATGTTTTTCAGCAGAAATAAGAAAAATAATGTATACCCCTGTAAACCCCAGTTTTACTATATAAAAGTGGGGTTTAAGGGGGTCAGAATTATATAGGTGTGTTTTCATGATGCATTTCTCAATGAAAACATATGTTGTGGGCACCCTTTAGAAATACCTTGCCGAGGCGCCTCTAATGAGGATCCACAATATAGGTTTTAGTGGAGAAATAAGAAAAATATAAATATTTTTTGCTGAAAAAAGTGCCTTATCTGAAGCCATGCCGTAGAAAATATTTTTATTAAAAGAAATAGAGATTATTATATGTTTAATTTCATATCAAACCCAATATCAATCCAAGACACCAATATCATCCCTCCCGCTTTTGGCCCTCGGTATGATATGGGTGTCTGGAGTTGATCCTGGATATGATATAAAAATTGCCATATAATCTATTTATCGTATTTTTTTTCTAACTGGCACAATTACCTTGTTTGTATCATATTGCAAGCGATTCCATCATTCTTTTGCCCATTTCACACTGGAAAGCTGTCTGAACTGACAATATTGCTTACAAAAGACAAAATAAGATGGCAGATGTGTTATGTTTTAGAAACAGAACAGAACAGAACAGCCAAAACTTCCTAGTACATGTACTCAGAATGCAGTGATAATATTTAACCCTTAAAGCGCCAAGAAAATCTGCATCTGAAAATGTCGTCTGCTTATGTAGTCTGCTGCATCTTCTTGCAAATTTTTCAAACTTACATTTTGCATATAGGCAAACAGTGTGGACCCAGATCAGACTGCTCCTTTAGGAGCAGTCTGATCTGGGTCCACACTGTTTGCAACAATGACTTTTAAAGTAACCGACAGAAGACAAAGCAGACGACAATTGTTGTGATTGGCACTTTAACGGTTAAGAGGAGCTATAGATTTGACAAATTGTTCAGGACATGTCCAGTCCTGACCAAGTTTATCTGTATCTAGTTTGCCAAAGGACATGTCCAATCCTGACCAAGTTTATCTGTATCTAGTTTGCTTTGGATATACTTGGTAGTACTTTCAACCAACTTAGAATGAGGGAGAACTTGATATGCAGTTGTATGAGACTCCATGAGAAGTTCAATTATCGATAAAGTTTTGGAGGGAGTGTGGACTTCCGAAGGAGTAGGACACATCTCCGGTGGTAGCAATCTGAAGACATCATTGATAGCTTTATCAAAGGACCAGGAATCCTGAATCTTTTGAAACTTGATGCACAGAATTTATAAAATAATAAATTGCGATTCCTCTGAAACCCTATCAGGCTGCATGGTTGTATGAAGGTTAGAAGCCTGAGGAGAGAGATGTCTTAAAACAGAATGTCTAGAGGAAGAAGGAGATAGGTAGCTTCTCCTTTTATGGGAATGTTTTGACTTTTTTGACTTCCTACTTCTTTTAAGTGAAGAAAAAGAAGAAGAGGAAGATGAAGAAGAACTGTATCTCCTCCTCTTCTATGTTTAGATTTAGGTAGCTCTCTTATACATTAAGAGAAGTAGATCTATTAGATTTCCAAGTATTTGTAGGAGGTTTTTCTTCCTACGGTGAATATGGGTCGTGGCTTTTTAAGCCTAGGAAGTGGTACAGATTTTGACTATAGCCTGATACAGTCTTCTAGCTCCACAATCATGATACAAGCATGAAAGTTGTGTTTGCATCAAAAATATGTTTTAGTAAATGCATGCTGTAGAAAAATTTCATGATATTTCAAAAGTATCCTCTTGATCTCGTTATAAATGTTTTAACCCTTAAAATGCAAAATTTTATAGCAGATGACATTCTAAAATTTCTTAACTTTTTTATTTTTCAGAGAAGAGAAGGCTTACAGACTAAAATGTTGCAATTTTACATGCTTTTTGATAAGCATCCGACATTGTTTTCTCCTGGGCCCAGTTGTTCAAAGCGTCATTAGCTTAACGAGCTTGTTAGTGGTCAAAATATTAACTGTTCCAGTAAGTACAATATCTAATTCACAGGCAATTTTGCTGAAATAAAATGAGTAGCTTTTGCAAATGCAAAAGCTACTCAAATTTTTTCAGCAAAAATACAGTCAAACCTGTGTTAGTGGTCACCTCTATTAAGCAGCCAACCTGTATTAAGCCAGAGGAAAGCTGCCCGAAAATTCATAGACATATATTTGAACTGTATTAAGCAGCCACCTGCCTTCAGCAGCCACATTTTAAGCTTCCCAAGGGTGGCTGCTTAAGACAGGTTTGACTGTATTAGCATATATGCCATATTTAATGAACAAAGTTTTAACGATACGTTAACTAATGACATCATTAGTTTTGAACAACTGGGACCTGGTTCATAAAATGCTCTGATGATCCAGGTATGACAAAGCAGGAAAATTAACAATGGTTTGAATTTATGCTGTTTTACCTTTTCCCAGTTTTCAGTGAACTCTTCTTCATCACCACCCCCATCTACTTCAAGATCATCCTCAATATTATCTGTTCTGTCACCATTTTCTCCCTCAGCCCTTCCTATCAATACAAAAGTTTTAAAGATAAATGGATACACATTTGTTCCTGGTCCTGCAGAAGTCTGATGTGCTACAGAGCATATCCAGATCAGCTGGCTTCTTCAGAAGCCAACTGATCTGGATCTGCACTGTTTGTCATTAACCCTTATCCTGCAGGTCGTGTATATATATGATTTCTGGAGGTAGGCCTATTTGAGAGCATCTCAGGACCTACAAAAACAAGACCTATCCTTTAGTTTTAGCATGTCTGACAGGGGAGGGAATGTACTTTTTCTACATTTGTCTGTATTCAAGACCAATCAGTCAAATAATTCTTCAAAATCACAGTCAAATTTCACTACTTTCAGTTTGTTTGTTTTTTTTTTGTTGTTTTTATTATTATCATTATTACTGTTATTATTTTTTTTATTATTTTTATTTTTATTTGTCTAACCACCGCCTGATCAAATAGGCTCCTCTGCCAACCATACAAATTCTACTTAAACAAGCAAATTCCATAGGGAATTTATGTCCCCCGCCTTACTTTTATTGCTGTTAAAAATGAGTAAGTTAACCAGAGGACCACTGGTCCTGTATCACTTACCTAAGTACTGAAGCAGGAAAAAAAACTGAAGCTAAAACTGTGGAAAAAATCCAAAAAAAAAAATAAAATAAAATAAAAAAACAGAATTTCAAGATTCCAAGAGCACATGTATATCCTCAGACCGTAAGCAAAATGCCTGTAAAGTTTCAGAAGCATTTGCTTAAAGCTGTGGGAGGAGTTGTGCTCACAAGGTACCTACTATTATTTGCACTTTCATAGTATTGAAGCATGAAAAAAGTCTATGCTAAAAATTAAAAATGTGAGAAAAGTAAAGAAAAAAAAAGTAATTTCAAGATTCTGTAAAAAGCATATGCATATCTTCAGACTATAGTTAAAACATCTGTATAGGTTCAGTGGGAAGGGTATAAAACTGTAGAAGGAGTTGCACTCGTGCAAAAATTAACTTAAGGATTCTGTAAAAAGACCAGGATTAAAACATCTGTAAAGTTTCAAAAGGATCGGTCCAAAACTGTAGGAGGAGTTGCGCTCACAAGGTACCTACTACATTTACACTTTCATAGTATTGAAGCATGAAAAAAGTCTAAGTTAAAATTGTAAAAACTTTGAAAAAAAATATTTCAAGATTCTGTAAAAAAACACATGCATATCTTCAGACCATGATGAAGATTCCTGTGAAGTTTCAGAAGGATCAGTATAAAACTGTAGGAGGACTTGCACTCACAAGGTCCCCACTACAAACTCGGAACCATGCAAAAAAAGTCTAAGTTGAAAATGTTAAAAAAGTGAAAAAAAATTAATTTAAGGATTCTGTAAAAAACACACGCAAATCTTCAAACCATGATTAAAACACCTGTAAAGTTTCAAAACAATCGGTCCAAAACTGTAAGAGTTGCGCTCACAAGGTACCTACTACATATACACTTTCATAGTATTGAAGCATAAAAAAAATCTAAGTTAAAAATGTGACAACTTTGAAAAAAACTATTTCAAGATTCTGTAAAAAACACATGCATATCTTCAGACCATGATTAAGATACCTGTGGAGTTTCAGAAGGATCGGTATAAAACTGTAGGAGGAGTTGCGCTCACAAGGTTCCCACTACAAACTTGGAACCATGCAAAAAAAGTCAAAGTTAAAAATGTGAAAAAAAGTAAAAAAAAATAAATTAAGGATTCTGTAAAAAGCACATGCAAATCTTCAGACCATGATTAAAACACCTGTAAAGTTTCAAAAGGATCGGTCCAAAACTGTAGGAGGAGTTGCGCTCACAAGGTACCTACTACAAACTCGGAACCACGCACCACAGAAAGCCAAATACCATGTCCCCTTGCTTTTCTTAGAAAATGCAGGGGACAATAATTGAAGGGTTCTGTTAAAAGCACGTGCATATCTCCAGATCATAATAAAATCACATGTAAAATTTCAGAAAGATCGGTTTAAAACTGTTGGAGGAGTTGTGCTCGCAAGATACCTACTTTATATACACTTTCGTAGTATTGAAGAATGAAAAGGTTTAGGTTAAAAATGTGATAAAAAAAGTATAAAAGTTATTTTAAGATTCTGTAAAAAGTACATGCATATCTTCAGACCATGATTAAGACACCTGTGAAATTTCAGAAGGATCAGTATAAAACTGTAGGAGAAGTTGTGCTAACAAGGTACTTGCTTCTGACTCGGAATCATGCAAAAAATGTCTAAGTTAAAAATGTGTAAAAAGTGAAAAAAATAATTGAAGGATTCCGTAAAAAGCACAGGCACATCTTCAAACCATGATTAAAACACCTGTAAAGTTTCAAAAGGATTGGTATAAAACTGTACGAGGAGTTGTGCTCACATGGTACCTACTACTGACTTGGAACCATGCAAAAAATGTCTATTAAGTTAAAAATGTGAAAAAAGTGAAAAAAAAAAATTTAGGATTCTGTAAAAAGCACATGCACATCTTCAGACCATGATGAAGACACCTGTAAAATTTCAGAAGGATTGGTTAAAAACTGTAGGAGGAGTTGCGCTCACAAGGTACCTACTATAAACTTGAAACCACGCACCACACACCACGAATCACGGAAAGCCGAATACTATGTCCCCTCGCTTTTCTTCAAAAAGGCGGGGGACAATAAACAACTTCCAATGATACATGTACACAAATGGTAGATGTATCATCACCAGTTGTCAAATCTTTCCTGCAATGGTCACATGTGGCAAAGGTCCCTTGGAGTTTTGTTGTTTTTTTTTCCTTTACCTGTATGTGATGTAAACACCGGTTAGTAATTTGACTCTCTATCAAGTGATAGTAAGGTGATCAAGACTATTATGCTAATAGTTAGCCAGTCCATTGATGCATCACTTGTGAAGAAATCAATGGAAAACAAGGGAAATAATATGTTAAGGTAAGAGTACCTCTTTCAAAGACCCAGGTCATAAACTTTCACAGCAGGCTAGGAGTTAAGGATGTAAATTTGTATCAGTAGCCTGTATCAAGTTATCTGATTGGCTGAGAATTAGAAGTGGGCACAGCACTATAATCTATTCAGCATGGCAAGAGTTAAGTATGTAAATTAGTATCAACCTGGATCAAGTAATCTGATTGGCCAAAAATCAGAAGTGGGTGTGGCACCTTAATTTATTCAGCAAAGCAAGGATTAAGTATGTGAATTTGTATCAACAACCTGGGTCAAGTAATCTGAATGGCAGAAAATTAGCAGTGGGTGTGGCACCTTAATCTATTCAGCATGGCATGGGTTTAGAAAGAACATTTTACAATGTAACTTTTTGTCACCCTTCTCAAGCAAGACCATGCTAGCAGAAAAGTATTTCTTTCCCTGGTATATGAGGGAGCGGGGTTGGGGTGGGGGTGAAAGCTACTCTAAAAGGAAAACTCTTTCCTTTAAAAGTAGCCCCTTTGAGAGGGAAATACCTTCAGATTATAGTCATATCTCTTTAATCCGTTGTAGTCTGGAGACCCCTAAAAGGGTAATTGGCAACAGTGCAGACCCAGATCAGATGCCAAAGAATGCAGCATCTGATCAGGATCTCCACTTTTTGCAAATATTTTAGCCTTTTTTCTCTAGGAGTATCTAAATCTCATAGCAAAGGAACTAAAATTGAAAGTGGACTCTTTCAATATTTAGTATGGGAGAATCTATTCAGTCTATAATAAAGTGCTTTAGTTACCTTAACATGTTAACCCTTGTCCTGCTGAATCTGGATATGCCCTGCCTTTGCAAACAGTGTAGATCCAGATCAGTTTTTGTAAACAGTGTAGATCCAGATCAGTTGGCTTCTGAAGAAGCCAACTGATCTGGATTCTGCACTGTTTGCCATTAAGTATGTGAATTTAAAGCAACAATATGGAGGGGGGGCTGAGGGGGGGAGGGGGGGTGGGGGGGGGGTCAGGTGGTGCGATGGTGTCGTGTACCTTACGTCACTGGGGTGTCCAACTGATCTGGCTTGCAGATGGACAAGGCCTGGTATCCTTGTAGCAGGTAAGGGTAGAGGGGGAGATGTTTTTATTTCTTCTGTTTCTTCACTTTCATTCCTGTTCCTCTTTCTTCCCTGTCCATCTCTTTCATCTCTTCTACTATTTCTTCTATCTCTTTTCTCCCTTTCTCTGGGAGACGACACAAAATGACCAACAAGGGTTAATGTGTCGTTAAACCCAAACACAATCAATCAAAAAAGCAACAATATGGATCAATGAATCCGATTGGCTGAAAATTAGAAGTGGGCGTGGCAGCTTAATTTATTCAGCAGGACAAGGGTTAGACACTTGGTAGATTTTCTGCCATTTTTACAAAGGAGAAAACTTTTGTGACTTTCTGTTTACTCTCCTGCTCATCAAGGAAAGATGCGCAAATTCTTATCTTTTAGAACAGACCCCTTTCTGAAGGCAATTCAAAACAATTATGACAAAGCTGCCTTCCCTGATAGTAAATCCAGTCCCATCAAATTCTGTAGATAAGACGCTGTTTGGGACCACAAATACTGGCATCATTCTTTGTTCTCCTTTAATCCATTGTAGACTGAATGAACTCCCCCACACTATATATTGGAAGAGCCAAATTTCAATTTAAGTTACGTCCATCTATGAGACATAGATACTCCTAGAGAAAAATGGTCGAACTATTTGCAAACAGAGGAGACCCTGATCAGACACTGTATTCTGTGGATCTGATCTGGGTCTGCACTGTTTGCCAATTACCTTTTGGGAGTCTCCAGACTACAATGGGTTGAAGGTTTAATCAATACTGCAGCAGACATCCCTCTGAATTTTCTTTTTCAGACAAAGTAAGACTTGACATTCCATGTAAATCATCTGCCCAGCAGATGATTGGGCAGATGATTCACATGAAATAAGAAGTCTTATTTTTTATTTATTTCTTTATTCATTTATTTATTTATTTATTTATTGATAATTAATTTTAGATTGTTACAAATCTGCCTTGCACTTCAAGGCAAACTATTCACATGAAATGCAAGTCTTATTTTCCCTGAAAATCAACAATATGAATTTTAGAATGTCATCTGCTACATATTTGCTTAGTACTTAAGGGCTAAAACAAATTACCTCCAACACTCATTTGAACTGCTTAGTCAAGAGAATTCTGACTGAGTTGAGATTTTACAGCCCAGTCAACCCTTTTGGGTCATGTCAAGCTGGTCAGTTTACCTAAACACACTTTAACTGGGCAGGCTTACTCCAAATGGTCATTTAGTATTTGTGCACATTCTCTTACCAGAAACTAACAACTGCCCTTGAATCAGCAGAAGGGACAAAATGACCATTGAGAATTCTATTAAGTACACAGTATGACTCTATCATCAGGAAAACATACCTATGTTATTTTGACCCCCTTACACACCACTTTAATAAAATAAAACTTGCATTAACAGGGGTATACATTATTTTTCTTATATTTTCAGTTTTACTATATAAAAGTGGGGTTTAAAGGGGTCAAAATTATATTTTTTTTTTTTTTTTTTTTTGATTTGGGTTTTACGGCCCTTTCAAGAATATTTCACTTATATCGAGCCGATCGTTCATCGAAGGTGGGCGAAAACCGGAGAACCCGCAGAAAAACCACCTGACCATCCGTAAGCAGAACTTGGCTTTCCCACATATGACCCGAGCGAGGCTCGAACCACAGCGGTGAGAAACCTAATGGATTAAGAGTCAACTCTCTTATCCGCTAGGCTACGGGGGCCCGTCCAAAATTATATAGGTATGCTTTCATCTGCAGGAAAAGTGATGGGATTTAATGAATACACCCAAAATATATACAAACCTAGTTTTCCTTCAATAACAGTTGATGCCGATGTTTTTACTTTATCTCCACATCCTACTTCATTCTCGGCACAAACAGCAAAACAATATTTTCCAGCTCTCGCGATTTTCATTTCATATTCCATTTGACTAGAATTCACACAATCAATCTCATTCCAATCATCATCATTCCTACTACTGTCAATTTCCTTTCTGAACACATGGTATTTCTTGACCTCTGACCCTCCATCCTCAGTGGGAGGTGTCCAAGTCAAAATGACTACATTATCTACAAGGTCCTTCAAGTGGATCCCTTGTGGTTGTTTTGGTACACCTGAAAAGTAGATTGGTTGAGTGTTTTATGACCCAGTCAACACTATTAAGGTCATTGGAGCCAGTCAGTTTACCTAACCACTTTTACTGGGCAGACTTAGTCCTCTAAGCGATTAATCAGTACTTGTGCACATTCTTTGCCAGAAACTGACAGCTGCCCTTCTTGAATCAGCAAAAGAGAGCGAATGACCATAGAAAATATTTCATGATCACTCTCCACAAAAGAATGTTGCCAAGCATTGTGGGGATCATACCCATCCCCTGATCTATCAGAGTAGGCACCCCTCATATCTGATGATGATGGTTTGGTGTTTTACATCCCTTTCAACATTATTTAAGTCACACTGAGATGTTAGTTCCTTGGAGTGGATACCCTCCTTTGGTTGGGTAGGAATTTAACGGCCTAGTCAACATCATTACGGTCATTTCAAGCCAGTCAGTTTACCTAACCAGGCTTTCCCTGGCTTAGTCCTCTAAATGGTTACCAACTACTTGTGCACAATCTTTTGCCAGAAACTTATAACTGCCCATCTTGAATCAGCAAAAGGATAAAAATAACCGCAGAAAATATTTCATGATCAATCTCCACAAAAGAATATTGCCAAGCTTGATGGGGATCGAACCCTGTGATCTGATCCACTGAGGCCGACAGATACCCTATCTTATCTGATGATGATGATGGTTTGTGGTATGCCCTTCCAACATAATTTAAGTCATATCGAGACAATGGAGGGTGATAATGAAATTCTCTGTGCAGTGAAAGGCTAACCATTCAGTCACCTGGATGCCTCTCCCTCTTATCTGAAGCTGTTAGGTATATATGTGAACTATAAAGTACAGTAGAACCTGCAAGAACAGTCAGCCACCTGTCAACAACAGCCACCCCCTATAACAGCCACTTTTCTTATGTCCAAAATAGTAGTTTTACTATACATAATTGCATAAAAAGCTGTGTCGCATGTTATTAACAGCCGTGCATTAACTGGTGAAAAGCTGAGTATTAACAAGACAATTCATGCGCTGTTAATGCATGGCTACGCAACTTTAAATATCATCATACCGAGGCCACAGATTTGCTACCGTTACGAGATGTGTACTGCCCGGCCCTAGAACAAGCACAGTCCGTGGAAATCACATTCACGAGACATTGGTAAAAAGGCGAAACAAAATAGTGCAAGAAATAACGCAAAATGTAGCAAATGTTTTCAGTTTGTATGCAATAATAGCGATCGGACATGTTTTTTTAATGCATTATTACTCGTCAGGTCCCTTTGGAGGTTTTCAACACCTCCCAAGGGACCTGGCAAATGTTAATGCATAAAAAAACATGTTTGATTCCTATATTAATCTCTCCACAACAGCCACCTTCTTACAATTGTCAAGTTTGTATCTTCCCATGGATTGCTGCTGTAGACAGATTTCCTCCTTTATTTGTTTAAGTCAGTATCAATAAGCACATAAAATTTGATGATATTCCAGCAATTCACTCTCAAGATAATTCATTCCCAAGATATTAAGCAAAAACTCAATTTTGATGTCAAAGAAGAGCCCTAACTGTTGAAAACTAATGAAAAAATCCCATTTTCAATCCCAACCTTGATCTAGTCAAAAAAAAACTGTTCAAAATCCATTCCTTCTCATTGTATTAAACAGAAATAAAATTCTGACTTCAACTAAGGGCTATAATTCTGTTGAGAGAGTCAATGAGATTTCCCAATTTACAATCCAAAACAATTCCTACCTAATATGTTACTTTTCTCACAATGTTAAACAAAATCACAATTTGGTGTCAATCAGGGGCCATAACTACACTGAAATGTAACAATATTGGTTTATGTTCTCTTAAAATAGTTCTAGTGAATATCAATGTGGATATAAATTTGATCAAAATCCATCTATTTGTTCTCAATTCTGACTTCAGTCAGGTGCCATAACTGTTGACAAGTGCTCCACCAAGCGGGGCATTATACGCTCGTGGCAAGTAAAAAGATATAGCACATAACCTGGCTCCTGTATAATTCAGTGCTCCGGATATAAACTGTAAGTGGAATTACAAAAAAAAAAAAAAAAAAAATATTAAAAAAATTTCACTGGGGCATATCTCTGCTGATATTTGGTGAACTGTAACCTAAGCAACCAAGCTGGCCCAGGAATTAAGGAAGAAGTGACTTCTCCCTCCTTGGAAAATAGGGAGAAGTTTGCTGCTTCTAGGGAGAAGTGCTTTCTGACGGAGGACACACCCCAGAAGCATGACTATATTATAAGCTCATATGAACCTTTGGCTGATTTGATTTTCCTATACTCCAATATCGGACCAAACAATAACAAAACAAATATAAACAACCAAAACAAAAAAAAAAAACAAAAAAAAAATGCTGCAAGAAATTTTTTTGCAAACCTTTAACTTGTTTAATACTGATTTTATTTTTGTTCTTCAAGGGAGCCAAATCAGAAGAGTATTAAAAAAAAAAAAAAAAAAAAAAAACAATCCAAAAAGAATTATGTATTCATAAAGATTTAATAATGACAAACTTTCCTTGCAAATCTAATAAAAGAAAAAAAAAATCAATATCTTGCCCATATGACCAAAACTTTAGTTATTTGCAAAAATATACCTATTATAAAATAAAATTTGCACACTATTACCTCTAAACAATATGCTGCGAAAAGTTTACAAAAACTTTCAAAGGGGCATAAACCTGCAAATATTTGGTGCACTGTAACCCCGAAATAATATGTACTGCTCCACATCATCGTGTAACTATTTATGAAGCTTAATCGGATGTAAACTATAGAAGGATTTAGCCGGAAACAAAATATTAATAGAAATTAATAGAAATTTTCAACAGGGTTTAACCCTGCTAATATTTGGTGGACTGTAACCTTGAAACAAACTGCGCTACTCCACATCATGGTCTAATTGCAAATAAAATTTCAGCTTGATAGGATGTAAACTGTAGGAGGATTTAGCCGGAAACGAAAAGTTTACTAAAATTTTCAAAGAGGCATAACTCTGCTAATATTTGGTGGACTGTAACCGCGAACAATATGCACTGCATCACATCATGGTCTAACTGTACATGAAGTTTCAGCACGATTGGATGTAAACTGTAGGAGGATTTAGCCAGAAACAAAAAATTATTAGAAACCTTCAAAGGGGTATAACTCTGCAAATTTTTGGTGGACTGTAACCTTGAAATAATATGCCCTGCTCCACATCATGGTCTAACTAAAAATCAAGTTTCAGCTTGATCAGATGTAAACTGTAGGAGGAGTTAGCCGGAAACGAAAAGTCAACTAAAATTTTCAAAGGGGCATAACTCTGCTAATATTTGGTGGACTGTAACCTTGAAACATTATGCACTGCTCCACATCATGGTCTAACTATATATCAAGTTTCAGCTTGATTGGATGTAAAATGTAGGAGGAGTTAACTGGAAATGAAAAGTTTACAGAAATTTTCTAAGGGGCATAACTCTGCAAACATTTGGTGGACTGTAACCCCGAAACAATATGCGCTGCCTCACATTATGGTCTAACTATATACCAAGTTTCAGCTTGATCGGATGTAAACTGTAGGAGGAGTTAGCCGGAAAGGAAAAAGTTTACGGACGGACGCCATACCCCGTAACATAATATGTCCCGTTTTTCAAACGGGCGTATAAAAACTAAAGAAATTGTCCAATTTTCAATCCCAACCTAGAGCCAGTCAATAACAATGTATGTATAAAATTTGATTTTTTCTAAGTACAAAATGGAAAAAAAATTGATATCAAGCCAACCAAGGGCTCTGTTGAGAGTTAACAAAATTTCCCCCACTTACAGTCAGTGATTTATTTACCTTTTGGTTTTACTGAGTCCAATGGACTCACATGATTGATATTTAATGAGTCCTTTACATATTTTTGAGCAGTTTTCTATTGTATTTTGTGAGTTTTGGGACTCACATGTATAAATTTTGTGAGTCCCAGAGACAAGGTTGTGAGTATATGAAGGGGTACTCGCAGGCAAAAAAAATCACTGCTTACAATGCCAAAGCACCTCCCCAATATCAAGTTTCAAGAAAATTCATAAACAAAGGTTAATGCCAATAACAGCACTACAACAAGTCTACAGCACTAGGCAGGATGCATGATGATGAATGTGTGTATGAAGTTTCATTACCCTATAGGCCCAGGTGTTCACAAAATAGAAGTAAATGCACAGCCAAGCTTGCAATGTAGGTCAAGGACAGAAACAGTTGATGGTATTGGGCAGGGTGGGCAGGGTGGGTCATGGTAGCTGTATGTACAAAGTTACACTGGTGTAGAGACTTGGTGTTTGAAAATCAGAGCTAAACGCACAGACTTAATACTGTTCAGCCAAGTGTGAAAAGTAGGTCAAGGACAGTAACGAGTGATGTCAGTGGGCAGGCTGTTTCATGGCAGATGTGTGTATTAAGTTCCAGAAACAGAGCTAGCACACACAGATTAAACATTGTTCAGCCAAGCATGAAAAGTAGGTCAAGGTCAGTAACAGTCAATTGCCGCGGGTAGGGTGTGTCACGGCGGATCAGTGTATGAAGTTTCATCAGTGTAGAAGCCTCTGTATTCCTAAAATGAAGGTAAACCCACTGACTAAACATTGTTCAGCCAAGTGTGAGCAGTAAGTCAGTCAGTAAAAGTCAATGGCAGTGCTGAGTGGGCCGTGTGTCATGGCTGCTGTGTGTATGAAGCTGAATTAGCCTAAAAGCATTCATATTTGCTAAAATGGGGCTAAACACACAGACAACACTGTTGCTAAAGGCACAGACTAAGCACTGTTCAGCCAAGTATAAAAAGTAGGTCAAGATCAGTACCAGTTAATGGCAGTGGGCAGGGTGCATCATGATGGATGTGTGTATGAAGTTTCATTAGCCTAGAAGCATTGGGGTTCAAGAAATGGGGGTAAACACACAAACTTAACACTGGAGCTCAAAGCAAAGACTAAACACTGTTCAGTCAAGTGTAAAAAGTAGGTCAAGGTCAGTAATGGCTGATGGCAGTGGGCAGGGTGCATTATGGTGGACGTGTGCATAAAGTTTAATTAGCCTACAAGCATTGGTGTAGGAGAAATGGCCGGGCTAAACACACAGACTTAACATTGGGGCTAAAAGCACACTCCAGCCAAGTGTAAAAAGTAGGCCAGGGTCAGTAACAGTTGATGGCAGTAAGCAGGGTGCATCCAGGTGGATATGCATATGAAGTTTCATCAGCTTCATGTTTGAGAAACAAAGCTAAATGCACAGACTTAATATTGTTGACATTGACAACAACGCCAACACCAATGCTACCTCCGACGCCGATGATGATCTCTATGTCGCTCCTGCTTGCTAAAACAGTTGCAACAAAAACTACTCAAGTTAAGTGATCAGACACAAAGCGCTGACTGACAGACTGACGGGACACTCGCACACTAAAATTTAATACCCTGCCACTATCAATATTTGTTATCAAGATATTAAGCAAAATCACAACCAATTAAGGGCCTAACTTCATTCAAAGGCAATCTAGTGGCTCAACCTTATTTTAGTCAATATCAATGTGTACATAAAATTTGATCAAAATCCATTAACTGATTCTCAAGATATTACGAAGTACATCAAAATCCATTAACTTATTCTCAAGATATTATTAAATACAAACACACTTTTTTTAATAACTTGGAAACCAAAATAATTGATCCATTTTCAATTCTAAACCATGGACCTGGTCAATATCAGTGTGTATATAAAGTTTGACTCAAGATACTGAGCCAAAACAAACTTTCGGGAAGGTTGACAGTTAACAAAGGTTTTCCCATTCACAATCCTAAACTACTCCTCCCCAATATCAATGCCTGAGCAAAGTTTCAAGAAAGTTCTAAACAAGAGCTGTCGTAGGACAGTGTAGCTCGCCTGCTGGGTACATTTTATATTGTAACATTTTTATCATTAAGCCATATAATATAGGTCACACTGACCTAGATGTATTTGTATGTAAATCATTTTGTCACATAGATATAATAATCCAGGTATGACAATTCTCCATGAAATAGTAATAAAAATAAAAGGCAAAATCACTGAAGCATGAAATATAGGTCACAATGACCTAGATATAGCAAGTGGTCATTCATTGGGTCACATGGAACTAATATCCCAGGTGTGACATTTATCCAACAAATAGTATTCAAGATATAAGGCAAAACTAGAGCTGGTGTTTGTAAAACACTATGCCCCCAACTGCCTGACTCTAACACTGTTTGACTCCAACACTGCTTAGCCATGACGGTAACAACAGTACAAATATATGATTTCAATGTTATTTCATCAAAGGGAAATAACTCTAAAATAGGAGATGATTGGGATAAGAAAAAAATACGGATCACCTATTTTTTCATGAGGAATCAAAACATGAAATTTCAAAACATTAGCATACATGGTTCTAAACTTATGCTATACACAATAAAGCAATGACATTAAATGGCCAGAAATTGCGAAGGGCCATAACTCCAACATTTCATTTAATTGGTTCAAAATTTATTCAGGTGATCTCCTCCTCAATCCCAATCAGTATACCAAATATCATGGCTCTAGCTTAAATACTTTTTGAGATATCTTGCTGAAAAAGTCAAATGCCTAGAACTACAAAGGGCCATAACTACATCAATTTTTCATGGAATTCCCTAAAAAACAAACCAGGTAATCTCCACATCATCCCCAATCAGCATATAATATTTCAAGACCCTAGCTTAAGTGCTTTTAGAGAAATCTTGCTGACAAGGTCAAAATGAGCAGAACTGCAAAGGGCCGTAACTTTATCAATATTTTCATGGAATTCTCTCAAAATATAATCGGGTAATGTACACATCATTCCTACTCACTGTATCGAATTTCAAGAACCCAGCTAAAATACTTTTCAAGATATCTTGCTCACAAGATTTAATTCTGATTTTTTTCAAAGGGGCATAACTTTAAATAAACATGCTAGACAAGAAACAAAATACGGGTCGGCTATTTTTTCATTGGAACCCAAATATAAAATTTCAAAACCCTAGCGTGCAGGGTTCTTAAGATATGGCATGCACAAAAAAAGCTTGATGAACGGACAAACAGTCGGATGGACAAATGAAGGCAAAATAATATGCCCCATCAATTTCATTCGAAACTGGGGGCATAATCAGGTCATCTACTCATCGCTACCAATCTATTCATCAAGTTTCAAGGCTCCAGCTTCAATAGTTTTTGAGATATTTTGTTCACAAGGGAAACATGCCCAAATTTACAAAGGGCCATTACTTATGAAATATTTTTCAGAATTTACAAAAAAATTAATCAGGTCATCTACTCATCATTACCAATCAATTCACCAAGTTTCAAGTCTCTAGCTCTAATAGTTTTTGAGATATTTTGCTGACAAGATAAAAATGCCCAAAATAACAAAGGGGCATAACTCAAGAAGTATATTTCAAAATTTCTTCAAAAGTTAATCAGGTTGTCTACTCATCACTACCAGTCTATTCATCAAGTGTGAAGGCTCTAGTTCCAACAGTTTTTGAGATATTTTGCTGACAAGGTAAAATTACCCAAAATTACAAAGGGCCATAACTCATGAAGTATTTTTCAGAATTTCTTCAAAAATTAATCAGGTCATCTACTCATCACTACAAATCCATTTACTAAGTTTCAAGGCTCTAGCTCTAACAGTTTTTGAGATATTTTGCTGACAAGATAAAAATGCCTAAAATTACAAAGGGGCAGAACTCAAGAAGTATATTTCAAAATTTCTTCAAAAGTTTATCAGGTTGTCTACTCATCACTACCAGTCTATTCATCAAGTTTCAAGGCTCTAGCTTCAATAGTTTTTGAGATATTTTGCTGACAAGTTAAAAATGCCCTAAATTACAAAGGGCCATAACTCATGAAGTGTTTTTCAGAATTTCTTCAAAAGTTAATCAGGTCATCTACACATCACTACAAATCCATTTACTAAGTTTCAAGGCTCAAGCTCTAACAGTTTTTGAGATATTTTGCTGACAAGGGAAAAATGCCCAAAATTACAAAGGGCCATAACTCAAAAGGCATTTTTCAAAATTTCTTCAAAAGTTAATCAGGTTGTTTACTCATCACTACCAGTCTATTCATTAAGTTTCAAGGCTCTAGCTCCAACGGTTTTTGAGATATTTTGCTGACAAGATAAAAATGCCCAAATTTACAAAGGGCCATAACTCATGAAGTATTTTTCAGAATTTCTTCAAAAGTTAATCAGGTCATCTACTCATCACTACAAATCCATTTACTAAGTTTCAAGGCTCTAGCTCTAACAGTTTTTGAGATATTTTGCTGACAAGGTAAAATTGCCCAAAATTACAAAGGGCCATAACTCAAGAAGTATTTTTCAAAATTTCTTCAAAAGTTAATCAGGTTGTCTACTCATCACTACCAGTCTATTCATCAAGTTTCAAGGCTCTAGTTTTAATAGTTTTTGAGATATTTTGCTGACAAGATTGCATCCATATTTTTTCAAAGGGCCATAACTCAGAAAAGGGGCATAATCCTGTCAAGAAAAAAAATATGTGTCAGCTATTTTTTCATGAGGAATCCATATATGAAATTTTAAAACAGTAGCATTCACGGTTTTAAAGTTATGCTATGCATCAAAAAGCGTGACGAATGGACGGAAGGACGGACGGACGGATGGACGGACGGACGGACGGACGGACGGACGAACAACCCAGAAGCAATATGCCCCTCCAACTTCTTTGAAGTTGGGGGGCATAATCACTGAACCATGAAATATAGGTCACACCAACAGAGATATATTTTGAGGTCAATAATCGGGTCACAAGGAACTAATATCCCAGGTGTGACATTTATCCAACAAATAGTATTCAAGATATAAGGCAAAATCACTGAACCATGAAATATAGGTCACAATGACCTAGATATAGTAAGTGGTCATTCATTGGGTCACATGGAAGTAATATCCCAGGTGTGACATTTATCCAACAAATAGTATTCAAGATATAAGGCAAAATCACTGGACTGTGAAATCTAGGTGACCCGGACAGTAAAATGTAGGTCACCATGACCTTCACTCTCTTACACTTAAACCGATGTCACATAGTTAGCTGATGTATAACCAGTTGTGTCTATAACCTGTAGGCATATAAGATTTTACAAATGTGTCCTAGATTTTGACCCCTAGCCCCACTCCAAGCCCCACCCTGAGGTATGAACCCAGGGGTATGTTCTTTTGGAATCTCAGAAGACTCCTCCAGGTACCCAAATTCTAAATATGAATGCTCTATGAGGAGTGAAAGTCAAGATATAAGAATTTGAAAAACTTTAACACAGTATTACAAAGGTGTCCTAGATTCTGACCCCTAGCCCCACCCAGGGGCATGAACCCAGGGGTTTATTCTCTTGGAATCTCAGAAGACCCTCCAAGGTACCTAAGTTCCAAATTTGATGCCTCTGTGAGGAGTGACTGTTGAGATATAAGCATCTGAAAAACTTTAACGCAGTGTGACGGGAACGGGAACGCAAACGCGGACGACCAGGGTGACTACAATAGCTCTCCTTGTACTTCGTACAGGCGAGCTAAAAATACTCAAAATCAGAAACAAAGCACTGATGAACAAACATATGTGCACCAGCACAGTTAAACATAATGCCCATTGACTTTTTTTTTCTGGAAAGAAAAGAAATCTACTAACTGATTTTTTCTTTCGTTTTGAGAGATATCCTGGATTCCAGTGGAGTGCTAAGACCTGCTGCATTATAAGCTCTGACCCTGAACTTGTATTCTGTGCTGTCTTTTAATCCTGTAACTGTAAACTCGGTGACAATGCCATCTACAATGCCTGCCTCAATCCAAGAAGGTTTGTTGGTTTCTTGGAATTCTATTCTATATTCTGTAATTGGAGCTCCACCATCTGAGGCTGAAGGCAGCCACGATACGTCTACTGCATTGTGGGTAATGTTGTTATACTTCAATGGGCCCAGTGGTGGCAATGGTTTATCTGAAGTAGAAATGTGTTTGAATATGCTTATCAATACAAAATGCCCAAGTTGGAAAGGGGTGTAACTCTGACAAAAGTGATCCAAAATTCACCTAATTTTCATCAGGTCATCTACACATTGGTTCCAAAATGCTTGCAAAATTTCATGAGCCTAACTCAAGTGGTTCCATAGAGATTTTGCTTGCCGGATTTTCATTTGCTAAAATGCCTAAATCTGAAAGAGGCCAAACTCCACCATGAAGAATCTGATAGAAAAGAAACAAAAATATGGGTCAGCTAATTTAGCATAAGCAATGTGTAAATGAAATTTCAAAACTCCAGTATACATGGTTCCAAACATATGAGAAGTCTCAAAAGTGTGATGTACTGACAGATGGACTGTATGGATGGAATTGCTGAAAAACCCAAAGAAATATGCCCTCCCAACTAAAAATAAGCTGTGTCATGTGTAAGGACAGCTTTGAGACACATGCAAGTAGTAGCCAGTACTTGCAACTCCAGATAACAAGCCTATTCAACCAATAAGTATTACACAATGACCTCTTTATAACACTTTTGCTGGGACCCCCAGCTAAAACTGTGTTAGCTATACAACTGTGTTGTTGCCAAACAAAATGTATAGATTATATAGACAAAAATATTCGCCAAATGGCTATATCCCGACTGCTGGTGGTGCTCAAGAAATGGAGCAAAACTCACAGACTAAACACTGTTCATCCAAGAATGAAAACAGGTCAATGTCAATAACAGGCTACAGCACTGGGCAGGGTGCATCATAGTAGATGTGTGTATGAATATTAGCCTATAAGCCTGGGTGTTCAAAATACAGAAGACAATACACAAACTAAACATTGTTCAGCCAAGCGTGAAAAGTAGATCAACATCAACAAGAGCTGTCGGAGGACAGCAAGCTCGCCTGCTGGGTACATTTTATATTGTAACATTTTTATCATTAAGCCATATAATATAGGTCACACTGACCTAGATGTATTTGTATGTAAATCATTTTGTCACTTAGATATAATAATCCAGGTATGACAATTCTCCATGAAATAGTAATAAAAATAAAAGGCAAAATCACTGAAGCATGAAATATAGGTCACAATGACCTAGATATAGTAAGTGGTCATTCATTGGGTCACATGGAACTAATATCCCAGGTGTGACATTTATCCAACAAATATTCAAGATAAAAGGCAAAATCACTGAACCATGAAATATAGGTCACACCAACAGAGATATATTTTGACGTCAATAATCGGGTCACAAGGAACTAATATCCCAGGTGTGACATTTATCCAACAAATAGTATTCAAGATATAAGGCAAAATCACTGAACCATGAAATATAGGTCACAATGACCTAGATATAGTAAGCGGTCATTCATTGGGTCACATGGAACTAATATCCCAGGTGTGACATTTATCCAACAAATAGTATTCAAGATATAAGGCAAAATCACTGAACCATGAAATATAGGTCACACCAACAGAGATATATTTTGACGTCAATAATCGGGTCACAAGGAACTAATATCCCAGGTGTGACATTTATCCAACAAATAGTATTCAAGATATAAGGCAAAATCACTGAACCATGAAATATAGGTCACACCAACAGAGATATATTTTGACGTCAATAATCGGGTCACAAGGAACTAATATCCCAGGTGTGACATTTATCCAACAAATAGTATTCAAGATATAAGGCAAAATCACTGAACCATGAAATATAGGTCACAATGACCTAGATAAAGTAAGTGGTCATTCATTGGGTCACATGGAAGTAATATCCCAGGTGTGACATTTATCCAACAAATAGTATTCAAGATATAAGGCAAAATCACTGAACCATGAAATATAGGTCACACCAACAGAGATATATTTTGACGTCAATAATCGGGTCACAAGGAACTAATATCCCAGGTGTGACATTTATCCAACAAATAGTATTCAAGCTATAAGGCAAAATCACTGAACCATGAAATATAGGTCACAATGACCTAGATATAGTAAGTGGTCATTCATTGGGTCACATGGAACTAATATCCCAGGTGTGACATTTATCCAACAAATAGTATTCAAGATATAAGGCAAAATCACTGAACCATGAAATATAGGTCACAATGACCTAGATATAGTAAGTGGTCATTCATTGGGTCACATAGAAGTAATATCCCAGGTGTGACATTTATCCAACAAATAGTATTCAAGATATAAGGCAAAATCACTGAACCATGAAATATAGGTCACACCAACAGAGATATATTTTGACGTCAATAATCGGGTCACAAGGAACTAATATCCCAGGTGTGACATTTATCCAACAAATAGTATTCAAGATATAAGGCAAAATCACTGAACCATGAAATATAGGTCACACCAACAGAGATATATTTTGACGTCAATAATCGGGTCACAAGGAACTAATATCCCAGGTGTGACATTTATCCAACAAATAGTATTCAAGATATAAGGCAAAATCACTGAACCATGAAATATAGGTCACAATGACCTAGATAAAGTAAGTGGTCATTCGTTGGGTCACATGGAAGTAATATCCCAGGTGTGACATTTTTCCAACAAATAGTATTCAAGATATTTGGCAAAATCACTGAACCATGAAATATAGGTCACACCAACAGAGATATATTTTGACGTCAATAATCGGGTCACAAGGAACTAATATCCCAGGTGTGACATTTATCCAACAAATAGTATTCAAGCTATAAGGCAAAATCACTGAACCATGAAATATAGGTCACAATGACCTAGATATAGTAAGTGGTCATTCATTGGGTCACATGGAACTAATATCCCAGGTGTGACATTTATCCAACAAATAGTATTCAAGATATAAGGCAAAATCACTGAACCATGAAATATAGGTCACAATGACCTAGATATAGTAAGTGGTCATTCATTGGGTCACATGGAACTAATATCCCAGGTGTGACATTTATCCAACAAATAGTATTCAAGCTATAAGGCAAAATCACTGAACCATGAAATATAGGTCACAATGACCTAGATATAGTAAGTGGTCATTCATTGGGTCACATGGAACTAATATCCCAGGTGTGACATTTATCCAACAAATAGTATTCAAGATATAAGGCAAAATCACTGAACCATGAAATATAGGTCACAATGACCTAGATATAGTAAGTGGTCATTCATTGGGTCACATGGAACTAATATCCCAGGTGTGACATTTATCCAACAAAGAGTATTCAAGATATAAGGCAAAATCACTGAACCATGAAATATAGGTCACAATGACCTAGATATAGTAAGTGGTCATTCATTGGGTCACATGGAACTAATATCCCAGGTGTGACATTTATCCAACAAATAGTATTCAAGATATAAGGCAAAATCACTGAACCATGAAATATAGGTCACAATGACCTAGATATAGTAAGTGGTCATTCATTGGGTCACATAGAAGTAATATCCCAGGTGTGACATTTATCCAACAAATAGTATTCAAGATATAAGGCAAAATCACTGAACCATGAAATATAGGTCACACCAACAGAGATATATTTTGACGTCAATAATCGGGTCACAAGGAACTAATATCCCAGGTGTGACATTTATCCAACAAATAGTATTCAAGATATAAGGCAAAATCACTGAACCATGAAATATAGGTCACACCAACAGAGATATATTTTGACGTCAATAATCGGGTCACAAGGAACTAATATCCCAGGTGTGACATTTATCCAACAAATAGTATTCAAGATATAAGGCAAAATCACTGAACCATGAAATATAGGTCACAATGACCTAGATAAAGTAAGTGGTCATTCGTTGGGTCACATGGAAGTAATATCCCAGGTGTGACATTTTTCCAACAAATAGTATTCAAGATATTTGGCAAAATCACTGAACCATGAAATATAGGTCACACCAACAGAGATATATTTTGACGTCAATAATCGGGTCACAAGGAACTAATATCCCAGGTGTGACATTTATCCAACAAATAGTATTCAAGCTATAAGGCAAAATCACTGAACCATGAAATATAGGTCACAATGACCTAGATATAGTAAGTGGTCATTCATTGGGTCACATGGAACTAATATCCCAGGTGTGACATTTATCCAACAAATAGTATTCAAGATATAAGGCAAAATCACTGAACCATGAAATATAGGTCACAATGACCTAGATATAGTAAGTGGTCATTCATTGGGTCACATGGAACTAATATCCCAGGTGTGACATTTATCCAACAAATAGTATTCAAGATATAAGGCAAAATCACTGAACCATGAAATATAGGTCACAATGACCTAGATATAGTAAGTGGTCATTCATTGGGTCACATGGAACTAATATCCCAGGTGTGACATTTATCCAACAAATAGTATTCAAGATATAAGGCAAAATCACTGAACCATGAAATATAGGTCACAATGACCTAGATATAGTAAGTGGTCATTCATTGGGTCACATGGAACTAATATCCCAGGTGTGACATTTATCCAACAAAGAGTATTCAAGATATAAGGCAAAATCACTGAACCATGAAATATAGGTCACAATGACCTAGATATAGTAAGTGGTCATTCATTGGGTCACATGGAACTAATATCCCAGGTGTGACATTTATCCAACAAATAGTATTCAAGATATAAGGCAAAATCACAAAACCATGAAATATAGGTCACAATGACCTAGATATAGTAAGTGATCATTCATTTGGTCACAAGGAAGTAATATCCCAGGTGTGACATTTAACCAACAAAAAGTATTCAAGATGTAAGGCAAAATCACTGAACCATGAAATATAGGTCACAATGACCTAGATACAGTAAGTGGTCATTCATTTGGTCACATGGAAGTAATATCCCAGGTGTGACATTTATCCAACAAATAGTATTCAAGATATAAGGCAAAATCACTGGACCGTGAAATCTAGGTGACCTTGACCGTAAAATGTAGATCACCATGACCTTCACTCTCTTACACTTAAACTGATGTCACATAGTTAGCTGATGTATAACCAGTTGTGTCTATAACCTGTAGGCATATAAGATTTTACAAATGTGTCCTAGATTTTGACCCCTAGCCCCACCCCAAGGTCCACCCTGAGGTATGAACCCAGGGGTATGTTCTTTTGGAATCTCAGAAGACTCCTCCAGGTACCCAAATTCTAAATATGAATGCTCTATGAGGAGTGAAAGTCAAGATATAAGAATTTGAAAAACTTTAACACAGTATTACAAAGGTGTCCTAGATTCTGACCCCTAGCCCCACCCAGGGGCATGAACCCAGGGGTTTATTCTCTTGGAATCTCAGAAGACCCTCCAAGGTACCTAAGTTCCAAATTTGATGCCTCTGTGAGGAGTGACTGTTGAGATATAAGCATTTGAAAAACTTTAACACAGTGTGACGGGAACGGGAACGGGAACGCAAACGCAAACACAAACGCAAACGCAAACGCAAACGTGGACGACCGGGGTGACTACAATAGCTCTCCTTGTACTTCGTACAGGCGAGCTAAAAATAGTCAATGGCAGTGGGCAGGGTGCATCATGGCAGATGTCTGTATGCAGTTAAATAAGCATAGAGGCCTCAATGTCATAGAAGCAAAGCTAAACTCACAGATTAAACAATATTCAGGCAAAGTGTGTAAAGTAGATAAAGGTCAATACTGGGTGATAGCAGTGGGCATAGCCTGTCGTGGCAGATATGTGTAAGAAGCTTCATTAGCATAGAGGCCTCAATATTTGAGAAACAGAGCTAAACACACAGAATAAACATTGTTCAGTCAAAAACACAGAATAAACATTGTTCAGTCAAGCTTATAAAGTAGGTATAGGTCAATAATGGCTGATGGCAGTGGGCAGGTGTTTCATGGTGGATGTGAGTTTGTTTGTGTTGAAGTTTTACGGCCCAGTCAACCCACTGGGGTCATGTCGAGCGTGGTCAGTTTACCTTACCACACATTTACTGAGCAGGCTTAGTCCTCTAAGCGGTTAACCAGTATTGTGCACATTCTTTCTAAGTGGTTAACCAGTACTTGTGCACATTCTTTCGCCAGAAACTGACAACTGCCCTTCTTGACTCAGCGGAAGAGAGAGAATGAGTGGATGTGAGTATGAAGTTTTACTAAGTGCACTGGCCTCTGTGATTGAGAGAAGGAGCTAAACACACAGACCGTTTCATTAGCATAGAGGCCTCTGTGTTCCTGAAATGGAGCTAAACTGCTTAACATTGTTCAGACAAGCATAAAAAGTAGGTCAAGGTCAGTAATGGTCGATGGCAATGAGCAGGTATGCCATGGCTGACGTGAGTATGAAATTTCTTAGCCTAGAGGCCTCTGTGTCCCTGAAATGGAGCAAAACCCATAGACTAAACACTGTTCAGCCAAGCCTGAAAAATAGGTATAGGTCAGTAAACGTCAATGGCAGTGGGCAGGTGTATCATGGTGGATGTGTGTATGAAGTTTCATTAGTGTAGTGGCCTCCATGATTGAGAAAAGGAACTGAACACATAGACCAAACAATGTTCAGTCAAGCATAAAAAGTAGGTCAAGGTCAGGAACGGTCACTGGCAGTGGGCATGGTGCATCATGGTGGATGTATGTATGAAGTTTCATTAACATACAGGCCTCCGTATGATAAATGGAGTAAAAAGCACTGACTAAACATTGTCCAGCCAAGCATGAAAAGTAGATCAAAGTAGTAAAAGTCAGTAAAGTCAATGGGTGTAGGTAGGGTGTGTCATGGTGGATGTTTGTATGAAGTTACATCAGCATAGATGCTTCAGTGTTCCAGAAATGGAGGCCTCCCTATTTGAGATATGGGGCTAAAAGCACTGACTAAACATTGTTAAGCCAGGTGTGATTAGAAGTCAAGGTCAGTAAGTCGATTGCAGTGTCATGGTGGATGTTTGTATGAAGTTTTATTAGCATAGTTGCCTCAGTATTCCAGAAATGAAGCTAAATGCAAAGACTTAACATTGTTCAGCTAAGCGTGAAAGGTAGGTCAAGGTCAATAACGGTTGATGAAAGTGGGCAGGGTGTATCACTGCAGATGTATGTATGAAGTTTCATTAGTCTTTAGGCCTTTGTGTGAGAAATGGAGCGTAACGCTCAGACTAAATATTATTCAGCCACACGTGGAAAGTAGGTCAAGGTCAATAATGGCTAACAGCAAAAGGCAGGCTGCATCATGGCTGATGTGTGTGTGAAGTTTTATTAGCTAAGTAGTCTGAGTATTCGAGAAATGGAGCTAAACACAGAGATTTAACACGGGAACTTAAGACACAGACTAAACATTTTTCAGCCATAGGTGAAAAATAGGTCAAGGTCAGTAATGGTTGACAACAAAGGTCAGGGTGCATCATGTTGGATATGTGTATGAAGTTTCATTAGTAGATGCACTGTTGTTTGAGAAATGGAGCTAAACACACAGACTTAGCATTGCATATGCTGACGCCGAGGCTGATGACGCCGCCACCAATGACGATACTGAAATGTGATCCCTATATCATTCTCAGGCTTTCAAGTGCCCTCCATCAAAAAAGTAGGGATAAAGTTGGGCTCAAAATTTTGAAAAAGTAGGGCAAAAGACAGAATTTTAATCATGAAAAGTAGGGATAGTAGGAATGTTCTGAGTGTTTTAAGACTTAGAAAAAGATATACTAAGCAAGCAAAGTTTTCAGTGAACAATAACGCTGCATTACCAGGGAAAGGAAATATCAAAATAAATGTTCAAAAAAAAGTTACAACTGAAGTAAAATTATTTTATGAACTTCTGCATCGTGGCTGCTCAGATTAAGTTGATCCAATTTTTAGAAACTGCAAGCGAGCAATGACAGTGTGGAAAAACTTACAATTTTTGGTTACTTCAAACATTTTTGGACTAAAAAGTAGGGATAGTAGGGCATTTTCAGAAAAAAGTAGGGAAAAGTAGGAGCACAAAAATAAAGCAGGGAAAAGTAGGAATAGTAGGAAAAGTAGGGCCCGCTTGAAAGCCTGCATTCTGCTTGCTACAGCAGTTGTGACAAAAAATGATCATATTTCTGTACAATCTACACATTTTTGTTTGGATACAACACTTCTAGAGTCATTCTTTCAACAGTTTTATATCCAAAAAGGTACTATAATGAAAAGTGTTATAAAGGGGTTGCTGTGCAATATTTTACTCATTTCTCCACACAAAGCATATACACTACAACCTCTTTATAACACAGTACATTTTAACATGGTTTTGGATAAAACAAGGTTCAAAGATGGATCCCAAAAATGTATAGATTATATAGAAAAATGACCATAAATGGTCATTTTTCTATATAATTTATACATTTTTTGTTTGGCTATAACACGGTGGTTTAACGCTGTTTATGCTATGGAGCCCAACAATAGTGTTATAAAGAGTTTGACGTGTATTGTGGGTACTCATTGGAATTGCCCCACCAAGTTGATTCAAATTGAGTACCAACAACATACATTTTCATGGAGAAGCAAGGTAAATATTTTTCTGGATACTCCTGTTTTTGGTAGATATGCAGCCCGCATATCCCAGAGATACTAACTCTAAATGTCGCTTATCAGGGATATGAAAGCCACTTTTCAGGAATCTGAGGACATTTTCATGAATGCTACATATTTGCCACATGTAACTGCCCAGTCCAAGCTCCCAGACTGTGCCCAGACAGATTTATTTTCTGTTTTCAATTTTTCTAATTCAACATGTTTTTTGGTCGAAACATGCTTGCCGCCATGTGAGATGGTAAAGTCTGTATTACAAAAATTACAAACATCACAGAAAGCATAATATTCTCCACCCTTTGATGACTTCAGTACTGGCCATAAATTTGTATTATCTACAATGAATTTCTGCCTAGCTCGAAGATGTTTCGCTGGGGAACCCATTTTGATTTATATGACATTTTGGGTTCTAAAACTTGCAACATTCACCAGCTACAGTTACGTTTTTCCAATAAACAATGCACAAATCAGTTTGGTTCTTAAAGAGAAACAACGCAATTTTACTACCTGCAAACAGGTATAATTTTCTCCACATTGGTGTACAGGGAGATGCAACTTCCTTTATTTTATCCAGCACAGTTTTAAAATCTTTATTTACTAGAAGTTGTAATGCAGAAATCAGACCTAAAAATCGGTATGATTCCGCAAAAATCAGAATGGTTGGCATCTCTGATAT
Source organism: Anodontia alba (assembly GCA_964016985.1). Lineage (NCBI taxonomy): Eukaryota > Metazoa > Mollusca > Bivalvia > Lucinida > Lucinidae > Anodontia > Anodontia alba. The sequence continues at coordinate 37,592,375 of OZ024823.1, forward strand.
CCGCAAGTTCTGATCAGGCCTTTCCTGTTGATATATTCCATAGTATTCATTGTTTCTGATTCGCAAAGCTCCTGGGCAAACTTCCTGGATGTGCAGGCTCGTCTGAGTATTCATAGTCCATATATAGGTCTTGAAGACACTCCAATGATCCGATATTACTCCAATGATCCAATATTACTATGTGAAGAAATGCTTCAATGTGCAAGTCAAAGAACAGTGGAACCTCTGCAAACAGTCATCTCTCAACAACATTCACAGCCTTATAACAGCCACATTAATTTTAATCCCTAAAGTGACATTTTACTACACATTTAACCTCTCTACAACAGCCATTTCTCTACAAGTCAGTTTTGTACCTTCCCGAAGATGGCACTTTTAGATGATACTGAATTTTATGAGGGGTTCTTGATAGATCAGTTTTGTCATTCTTTTTCTCGTAGTAAGTTAATTTTATAACCACTTTTACAGTAGTACTTCACAGCACTACAATTTAACCCTTATCCTGCTGAATAATTTAATTAGCCCCACCCATTTCTGACTATCAGCCAATCAGATTACATCATATAATGTTTTCATTCAAATTCACACACTGAATGACAAACAGTGTAGATCCTGATCAGATGGCTTCTTCAGAAGCCATCTGATCTGGATCTACACTGTTTGCAAAGGTAGGGGTTGTTGTGAACAGCAGGATAAGGGTTAACCCATTTTAGTCAGGAAACCCCCAAAAGGACAACTGGCGACCAGTATAGATGTGGCGTCTGATCAGGGTCTACACTGTTTGCATTAAATACAGGAAATATATATTCTATAAAACATAGTGGTAATAATAACTAACCCAACACCCTTCTGTTCCCAATAGACCTATCCAAAGCATCCAGGATCAAAAATATCCTGGTAGAAAAGTCCACTCAAAGAACAAGATGTGTCTGTGAAACACGAACATGTTCCGGGCCAAGGTCAATTTTTTCTTTAAAATAGGTCGCAGGTCAAGGTCAAGGTCATAGGTCAAAATTTTTTGTATGTGTGGTTCAAAAGTTGTGACCAATGTTATTTTTTTTCTTTAAAGTAGGTCACAGGTCAAGATCACAGGTCATAATTTTTTGTATAAATGGGAAGCCCTTGTCACAAGGAACCTATATACCAAATATAAAGGCTCTATCTAAAACAGTTCAAAAGTTATCGGGCCAAGGTCAATTTTTTTCTTTAAAAAAGGCCACAGGTCAAGGTCAAGGTCACAGGTAAAAATGTTTATATGAGTGGGAAGCCCTTGTCACAAGGAATGTACAGGCCAAATATAATGGCTCTATCTAAACAGTTCAAAAGTTATCAGGCCAAAGTCATTTTTTTTCATTAAAGTAGGTCACAGGTTAAGGTCACCAGTCAAATTTTTTTGTATGAGTAAGAAGCCCTTGTCAGAAGGAACCTACATGCCAAATATGAAGGCTCTATCTGAAACGGTTCAGAAGTTATGACTAATGTTAAAGTTATCCAACCAACAAACAGACAGGGCAAAAACTATATGTCCCCGCTTCACTACCGGGGACATAAAAAGCGTTAAGGACACACATTTCTCTGTTTAAAACCATTATAACGTTTTATCAATCATCAGTACAGATGATGATAAGAGTGATACTGTAAACATTTAAATTTTAGTTACTTGACATATGGGTCATACCAAGGGAAAAAGTGCCTTCTAAATTGCGCAAAACGTGAAGATTCAGATTATCCTACACCATGTGCGAAGTATAACCCAGGCATTTGCTCACCATTTATACATTCTGTAGTGGCTAATGATTCTGTAAGTGGACAGTGAAGGCCCTGATCAGACTGCCTGGATTTGCAGGCTGATCTAGGCCTTCACTGTCCACAAATGCCCAGAGACATGCTTTGGTATGGAGCGGCAAACATTTAAGGTGAATGAATACAATTCAAAGAGATATAACTCTGAAAAGGAAGTATTTTGCTTCCATTCTCAAAGAGGGCTAGTTTTACAGGTAATAATTTTCTCTTAACAAAAGCAGACTCCTTTTTAAGAAGTTCAAACTTCACTTTGTTTACTTTGATTACAGTATTTACTGTATGTATTCAGACAGACAGGCCTGAGCAAACAGTGTAGACCTAGATGAGACAGCACAGAATGCAGCATCTCATCAGGGTCTACCCTGTTTGCCACACATCCAGCAATTTTTTTGAAACATCGGGTAGTAAATTGTACTTGTTCAAATTTTAGAACAAGTATGGTATGGAGTTGCAGTGTCCGAATACTTAGGCTAAATATGGTATAAATGTGCTCAGAGGTGCAGATATTAATACCCTTGTCCTGCTGAATAAATTAAAATACCATGCCCACTTCTTATTTTCAGCCAATCAGATTATTTGATTCAGGTTGTTGATACAAATGTGAAAACTTTATGACAAAACAGTGCAGATCCAGATCAGTTGGCTTCTAAGAAGCCAACTGATCTGGATCTACACTGTTTGCAAAGGCAGAGTATATCTGGGTTCAGCAGGACAAGGGTTAAGATTTGGTTGTCTAATGTGGTTAAGGAAACCAGAGTACCCAAGAGAAACCCACTGACCTTGAATGGGCAAACACTACCCTGTACATGTCAGAGGCTGGCCGCATTGGTGAACAAGTTGGAGACATACCACTATGCTATCCTAGACCCCAAGTAAATTCTTGTCTGCTGAGAGGACTCTTAATCTACAACAGCTCTTTAGGCAAGTCTACTTTAAATAGCAGAATGTCTGGTTAGTTTTTTACTAAGTTTTATACAAACCTGAATAGCTCGAACACCGATGGCTCGTTTACCATAGTTAATTCGAACTCGTTTTCGAGTCCCTATGAAATTCTTCCGATAGTTCCAGAAAACAAATCATGAAATTATACATTGCATGTACTCATTAGAATTGCCTCATTGAGGCAATTCTAATGAGTACACACAACATACCCTTATTGTGTAGAAGATCAAACAGACTTTCCTAAATCATCGCTATTTGCTTCCTGACCTGGTACCATGATTAACCCTCAGTGGCTCGAACTACCGATGTCTCGAACAATTTTCCATGATCCGGAAGATGTTCCAGCCATTGAAGTTTGACTGTAGAAATAAAAATCTAAAAGGTTGCCTTTGGAAACAAAGAACACATTACAGAAGGGAAATTGGAGTCTCGGTTTTCTGAGACTCTTCATAAGCAGTAATGAAGTTTACAATACTGCTTACATCCTCTAGAGTATAGATTTCTTATTTTGATGCAAACAATGTAGACCCTGATCAGATGCAATGTTCTGCTGCATCTGATCTTGGTCTACACTGTTTGGCAATTAACCTTGTGAGGGGTTTCTAGGCTAACATGGGCTGCGGTGAGTGGATATGCTTTGTAAATTTCTTCCATTTTCGACAAGAAAGACAACATTTATGACTTCCTGTTTGTTCTTATATGTACATTGTATCAATCAACTTCTGACAAGGGGAGCAAGTTCTTTCCTTTAAGAATTGACCACTTTTTGAAAGGGAGCAAAAACAATCTTTTATATAGTTGTCATCCTTGAAAGCATAGCAATTCTTCTTCATGCATGTTTTGTGTGTTTTGGGGGTGGGGCAACAACTGTAATTAGAATCACAATATTTAAATAAAAACTTTGAAACGACAATACCCCAGCACAAACATGTGGCAAGTAGATAACCGTCAAAACCTGACAAAATTTGCCTATTAGCAACCCCGAACCAGTTTCCACAATATGAATGCACACACCAAGTTTGGTGAAAATCCACTGAAATTTACTCAGGGTATCCTCCTGAAACAAAAATACAGATGGACTCATGGACAACCAACGTGAACCAACAATACCCCACCACTATCATGTGGTAGGGTACAAAAAAAAGAAGAAAAAAAAATTATACAGATACAAGGAGAGAAACCTACATCACATGAAACAGCCATAAATCTATAGATTGTTGAGAAAAGGGCCTGTTCAAATCAGTAACTTGGTGTCCTTTTCCATTTCATTGTTCTGACAAAAACCAAGATAGGCTCTGAGTATATACATGTAGCAAGAAACAAGGCAATCATACTGGCAGACTTAATGTATAACCGTATTATTGTTGAGAACGCCCACATACAATTACTTATAAGATTATCAAAATATCCTGAGTGTTCTACATGATGAAAATAAGGTAGTACACCAAATCTGCAAATATAAGAACTTTCGTCCTTGGTACATACGCCGAGAATATTCTATTTTTCATCAAAACAACAAAAATAATCATAATAACGACTAACAGATTTAAACAGGGGCCCTTTCGCAACAATCTTTCGTCTTTTTCACTGTTTTGTATGACCTAGGTTCCCCCCCCTTTAGCTACTCCTCTAACTGTTACAATTGTTGATACCTGGTTCTGGTAAAAATTTGTCCGCCGGAGGTTCCTCCACTGAAGTACTGTCCTCCGACTGTAGAAGAGAGATCTTTTCTTCAGCTGTACTGTCAGTTTTGTCTCCTTGTCTCAACTCTTTGGCCTGGCCAGCCTCCTAGGGAATACATGTAAGCCATAACATAAGAAAAGGGCCCTTAAGTTGTACATAATCAGGCAGATTCAGATCAGCTCCATAGCTCCAGATAAAGTGCTTTTCTACTGAAAATTGTGGACATTTTTCTTAATTCAAGCTCCTCAAAAAAATATGTTGTGGGTACTTATTGAGAGTACCCATGAGTGCCCCACAGGGGCACTTCTAATGAGTATCCACAACATATATTTTCATAGAGAATTAAGAAAAATATTTTCTAGATACCCGTTCCTATCTAGAACTATACCAGCTTGTGTATTCTGCACTGCCTGATCTCTGTAGACCAGAAGATTTTGCTGCTTGGGTAAGAGGGGTATACAGATATTCTTATTTCTCCACAAAACCATATGCTGTGGGTACTCATTGGGGTGCTTCTAATGAGTACGAACAACATAATATGTTTTTGTGGAGAAGTAAGAAAAAACATCAGCATTTTTTGGGGGAAAAAAGAAAATTATCAGGAGCTACGGCATACAATGAAGACCCTAATCAGGCTGTGATTGTGCAGGCTGAGCTGGGCCTTTGCTGTCTGCAAGTGGAACAAGATCACTTTTCTTGTGTTGGGTTCTGTGTAATTTGAAACTGCAATCAACACTGTACCATACTCATCCCAAATATTCTTACAGACACATCAAATCAAATATTGTCAAACTTCAATGGCTGTAACATCTTTAAGACCAGACCATGAATATTTTTTCTAAACATGGGTACAATAAATGTCCTAGAATTTTGAACACCAAAATTAATTTTCAACAAAACGGCATATAAAAAACAATGTAGACTCAGATCAGACTGCTCCTGAAGGAGCACTCTGATCCAAGTCTACACTGTTTGCCATTCCATCAAAGTTTATAAGAAGCAATTTTTTAGGCCAAAAAGTATGGACTAAAGTGTTCAAAATTTTAGGAGATTTACCACAGTTTGAGCCACTCAGGGTTAATCAGGAGGCAATGGGGATAATTTAGGGATGTCTTTTCATTATTCTATAAAAAAAAATGGTATGTCGAGTGTACTTATTAGAATCTCCTTGAGAAGTGATTCTCAAGAGTACAAACAACATACATGACAAAATATGACAATTTCCCAAAAATATCTGTAAATATTTTTTTTCTTGAGATAGCAGAAGAATTTATTTCCTAGGGACTCAAAAACGAGTTGGAATCAGCCACAGTAAACAAGCCATGTGTGTTTGCATCATTGAAAGTTTGCTATAGTTGAGATGTAGCTCAAATATTAATGCTCCTGAAACAGTTTGATCAGGATCTACACTACTGGCCATTTAGCCAGCACTTCTCAGCTACATTATTGTTTGTGCTGAGGCTTTATGGCCAAGTCAACCCATTAAGGTGATGTCAGGCACAGTAAAATTTACCTAACCACACTCTTTCCTGGACAAGCTTAGTCCTCTAAGCCATTAACCAGTACTAATCTTGTGCACATTCTTTCACCAGAAATTCACCCACATTAAGCAAATGTTCTAATAATTAAAAAAAAAAAAAAAGAAAAAAAGATAGCTAAATTGTAGGAAATATTTCCTCCTAAAGCAAAGAAATATTTCCTTTAGAATGCTATATATCATGCCACGTAACAAGTGTAGTAGATGACGTTATGTTGCTAACTTACTGACATCATCTGAAAATGTCAAAAGCATATAAAACGGAATCCAAAGAAAAAAACCTTTAATTCATGTAATATATTAAGTTAATATACCTTCAGTTTAAAACAGACTTGAAAATCTTATCAACAAACTTGTATTAATGTACTCAATTGTTCATCAGATATGCAAATCTCTTAGAAAATATGAAGTTTTTTCAAAGTAAAACATATTTTAACGAGTAATACTTAACCTATAGATAATGTGCTATTCTCTTCTGTTTTCACACCTTCCACAGAAAAACGACCTTTCAGTCGTTAATTAAAGTCTTAAACCAGAAGGTCCCTTAGGCAGTTACCTGTGTGACGTAACTCTTCCCGCTCAATTGATCACGTGTCAGTTTCTTTTATGTGTAAAACAATAGACACAATTAGGAGAGATAAGCGAGGGTGGACGGAGGGAGATAATTGATTATCTATAGGTTAAGTATTACTCGTTAAAATACGTTTTACTTTTAAAAAACTTCATTTTAACTTCGTAATACATTAACCTATAGATAATGTGCTAGAATTTGCAGAATAGGAGGGAGGTGCTCTCCTAATTCTAACACCAATAAATAATATCTTACCACTTCTGGTTAAAGACTGAGGAAACTCTAAGGAATCAGATACATTCTAATTCTATATTTAATAGAAAGAATGATCTAGATTCACAATATAGCATATCTTTAAGGTGTTATGATCTAACAACCTTATATATAGTAGTAGACTCTAGAGGAAGCCAGTTCTTAAGTCTCAGAGACCTAACATTGCCCCCCCACCCCCCCCCCCCTCCCCCCTTTTTTTTCTTTTTGGGAAACAACAATTGGCTCCAAAAAGAAAAAGGAGTCATTGAGACATAACCTAAATATTCCATTGCAAAGTTAGCTAGGAATATAGATAATATTTTCGAAACAAAATTTGTAAAACAAAAGCCAAGACCATAAGTAGTCTATCTAGGGTCTTGAATTAAATAAGGAAATGTTTACTCGGTGGAGTTTCCTATAGATAACTGACCTATGTAGATATTTTGGATAAAATTCTAGATATGTGAAGCTATCTAATTGTAATAGTCTAAGCTATTAGAATTATAAACTAATTAGATTCTGTTAATTGGAGCTATAGGACAGTTTCCAATGAATAGACATAGACTTAAACTAACCATAATGTTGTATAATTATTCCCCTTTGATCAAATTAAAGAAGGGGAGATAATAAGGTAGATGGAGTTAACTTAACTATAACTCAGTTATCCATCAGAAGAAAAGGTATACACAAAAATAATGGTTAAAACTATTACTAGACTAATTGTATTACAAATTTTTAGTCAAGCAATAAGATAATACAGAGGTTGCGTAAGACTGCTGGGAAGAAAAAGCAACCTAAATCATTGATAATTAGTTTTGTCATGGACATATAAAAGCGTTTGATGTCCTGACAAAATAATAAAGAAGCGACTGTCAACATCATAACTTAAAGTTTGACAGACAATAAGAGATAGAAGAATAAGGTTGATCGCAGCTAACTGTAAGACGGTCATAGTTTGGCTAAATCTTACCGTATTGCTAAAATTAAGCAATAATAAATAAGCTGGATAGAATCTTTCTATGTCAGAAGATTGCCATGAAAAGTACTCCTGAGTAAATAATCATGGAAATCAAGAAAAGTTAAAAAAGTCCACTTTGTAATGACGAATCAAAATGTTCAGAAAAAGAGAAGGACTCAGAGAAAATGTAATAGTGTGATAATCTCTGAAGAAAGATTATACAATAGTACTGATTAATAATCTCTAAAACACTTAATTTATAAGTTAAGAGATAGTATTACTATTCTATACGCATATTTAAGAATAGTGAGAAATATATGAATAATAAATTAAAATTATACTACGGGACAAATTCCTGCTATAAATAAAAGGTTAAGCTTAACTATTTATTAAGCAAGGAATTTTTAAACATATAACTTGCTATAAAATTACTGCCCGGAATTTTATAGATAAATATTCCATTAAATTTTTAGACTTGAATATTAATAGAATAAAATCTATTTCTGCATAATTGGTAATTCCTGAAATATCAATTTTCATACTTGCAAATGAATTCAGGAAGAAAAAAAAAAATATATATATATATATATACTCTCGAGATCTATGTGTAAACCACAGAGAGTAATAAGATAATATTATTACCATGAACCCTGACACAAGGGTAAAAACATTTATAAATATGAAATAATATAGATAATTATTAATTAATGTCATATAGGTTTAAGATAAAATTCGTTTAATCTTTAACCAATATGCAGCAACAGTGACTCGTTATTCTGTATTGGTACGTAGAAAAAGAGTACTTAGTCATTAGAATTGTGTATGATTGAAATAGAGATAATGGGATCTAAATGGATGTATCTCCATGAACTGAATCGAAGGATAATATCCATTCTAAAAACTAGAGCTTGTTTTAGGCTTAGTTTAACAAGCGTAGAATTGAATTATTTCCATGTATTCATGAAGTCGTTACGCTCTGAATACTGAGAAAAACTGTTAAAATATTGTTTAGGAAATATTCTATCTGTAACAAAAAAGTGACTGGTCCATAATGTTAGCTAGATTTAGACCTGGAACGTAGCGAGAAGGTAAATCTAACTTAAAAATAAGTTGAGAAAGATAAATAATGAAGACAGATATATAAATATCGGTATAATATATTATCTCCAACTATTATCAAAAATCTGAATGTTTAAAAGCATAAATGCTACTCGAAAGTTTATTTACCGAATATATAATCGGAAAAACTTTCAGTATGTTCGAAAACGTATCACAAAAGTAAGATCTGACCAGGAACATAGGTGCGGCACTTACTACGCTGTAAAGGTTATATAAAAAAAATCTATATTATGAATTGAGGCAGTGCATTTCAAAATCATCGAAACGTCTTGAAAAGACTTATTGTGTGGAAAGAATAAATATCCAGTTTCGGAAAAGATATTTATCTATATATATAGACCATTTTTGATGCGAACTGGAAATCAAGATATTAATCTTTGCATTACTCGCAAACTGAACTTGAACTCTTAGCGAGAATTACTATGATCCCTTTAACGAATCTAACATAAAAAAGGGGTAAAGAGATAATGAAGTGTATCTTAATTCTTTACTGACTCGTAATTAAGGATGTTTTCCCTCTTGTCTAAGCCTAGACCGTACATAGTAGAACAAAGGGATGATTAATATGAATATGATAATATCTGCTATTATGAGGTAAACTATCGTTAATTAACCTCTAAGCATATATTAAAAATATATATAAACATAATCTAAGTCTTCGGTAAGTTTAGAGGAAGGAAATGATTGACTTTGGCAGTTTCTGAATACTGTAATATACCTAAGTATTGGGACATCTAAGGTATTGGGACACCCTTACAATTCGTAAAAATAATTATTTTTCGTCACCCTAAGAATTGGGACATATCAAAAATAGCTAAAATTTTCAGTAATTTTTTGTACCATATGAATTGGGACAGTGCATTTGGGTGAAAAAAAAATGATCCAGTTAACAGGGTAAAACTGTTTTCTCGATCGGTTTGTGTTTTGTTTTGTTTACAAGCGATGTCACGCAATATTTTACGTCTAAGCATACAACAGTGGGTTTCCTACAGCAGGCTGGTTAGAAGGTAGAAAATAAATAAAGCCTTTCTTTGAGAATATTAATATGAAATTTATTCAAGAAATCTGCAAAAACGAAAATGATGTGCGTTTGCATGAGTCTGGATGCGTCGCCATTTTGTGGTTGTCACCTGACACGTCACGTTTTAATTTGCAACTCGAGTGCATCAATAAAGTTCTACAAAAAAAACAACAACAACCAAACACAACAAAAAAAACAAACAAACAAACACAACAAAAAAAAAAAAAACGAAAAAAAAAAAACTATGAATAAATAATAATAATAAAAAGAAATCCGACAGAATGTTTACTGATAACGTTTTAATGCAAAACAGCGTTGGGGGAACCCTAAAACACTGTTGAGATGAACCCCAAAACATCGTTGAGATGAACCCCAATAATAACGTCATCACCCAATGTAATGGCAGTATTTTTAGAACAGGTAGATTGTTCCCCGCATTCGCGGTATCGTTTATGCGCAATTAACAATTAAAGCGGGGAAGCAGTATATGATTATTTTTTTCTACTTGGACGCTTTCAACACATGATAGATAAACGTGGGGATTATAAATCAAAATAATAAGTGCCAATCTGTTTATTCAATATTAACAATAGATTAGATTAACGAGACAGTAGTCCGAAAATACACAAAACAATGAAAACAAATATGACACATTTTCATCATTAATCGGTGCAAATTTCAACTACGAAAGTATTGGTACACCAAATAAAATAATTAATTTTCGTGTTTCTAAGTATTGGGACAGCCAGAAATTTAATTATTTTTTCCCGTCCCAATACTTACGTATATTACGGTACTTACAAAGTCAATAAAAAAAAATCAAAAGGAAAGTATTGTATATAATATTTAATTTAGGCAATAATAATCTGTCACGTACTGAATAATTAATGCCTTTACTAAATATGTATCCATTGTCAATACCAAAGGTGCGAGAAAATTTTGATTGACATGGACTCTAGTTATAAATAAAATATTAGAGGTATAGAGCTAGTCGAAGCAAAACTATTCCTCAATAAGGATAAAGCAGACCTATAATATACGTGGATTAATTGGGTCTAGTGATTATATGTTTTAAACCTTCCTAAATAATTTCTAATCATAATCATAATAAAATTATTATTCCCAGATGAAGAATCTTCAGCGCAATAGATTCTAATTGAGACAAAATTATCTGGTATATTGCTATCGTAGTCTTAAATGATCCAGAAGAAAAAATAAAACAGGCAAAGTAAAGAATGTATCGAATTATATATATGCCTAAATTTAAGATTTTCTTCTTATTTATTATTTTATAGCAGAGTTTAGATAGAGCACGACTGACCTAGACTCTTATATAATCAATCAAAAGATAGTATAAAATAGAATAATAGCTTAACGGATCAACTATTTTCCATGTACAAAGGCAAAAGGAAATATGTACCTCAACTAGAATTTTAAATCGTAGAAAACTAGAGAGGTAGCAGATAAATAAATAAACTCTTAATTTATTTATCTGATTTGTGTAGATTTCTTATACCTTATGAATGAAATATTAATAGAAAGTAGAAAGGATCTATTACTACTTTCTTGTCAATTTACTCCTTAGATTACATGCTGATTACATATCGGAGCATGTAGAAAAACAGGGGAGGAAAGAAGAAAAATTTTTAGATTTCGTGTATATTTTTCTTCTTATAAATAACGATAGTTTTATAGAGTTCACCTTTGTCTTAGAGCCGAATAAGGTGAATGTGTAAGAAGTTAATCTCTTTGTAATAAAAAGAGATATAATTATAGGTGGAAGTATCTTCTATACTTAGTGAATGAATTGCCAATTTGATCGTAACCGATAATTCTTAATTCATTTTCAAGAATAAATATATATATAGAATTTTAAGTCTAGTTCAAAAATGACTGGACAGAATTCAACAATATAAGGGGCTACTAGGTATTAGAAACCATCACTGTCATTCTATAACCTATAACCCAAGACTATACATGTCTAGAGTGCTTAATAAATAAAAATATGTTGAGCGAGTACAAGTGACTACTACTGGGTCACTAGTAATCCAACACAATGACGTGACACTAATCTACGAAACTACTGCCCGGTGGAATTTCGTTAGAATGACCTGGCACTAGTCTACGAACTGCCGCCCGGTGAAATTTTCGTTAGAGTTGAAAGTTAACCTCTTTCTAGCGAATGAAAGAGATAAAACATAATTTGAATGGAATTACACTCCTATAAGAAGTCAATAGAATATTAAAGATTCTAGTCTGATTCGGGAAAGACTGTACAGAATTTTATGTATAAAAGGTTACTATGTATTTCACTTAATAACCTATATCCATTGACTTAAATGTGTATGGAGCTCTATGAAAGATAATAGAGTGTTCGGGAATTAGTGATCACTATTTTGACACTAGTTACCCAACATAATGACCGGACACTATTATTCGTAACTGTTGCCCGCTAAAGTTACAAATAATTAGACAAATTGATCGGATAGCAGTATTTGTAACTCTAGTCCGATGAAAAGAGATTATATATGAAATTGACCGAGCACAAGTATTCAAAACTTTTTCCCGGTTATAATTAATTGTTAGGCAAAATTGACCAGACACTTTTCTGTAAAAGTTTGCCTGGTGAAAAATCAGAAATAATATGATAAAATGACCGGGTATAAGTATCAGAAATATTACTGATACTTTGCCCGGTGAAATTTTTTAATAATTAGACATAATGACCGGAAGTTAGTATATGTGACTATTTTGTCCGGTGAAATATGTCAAAAAACTAAGTTTTTCCAGAAAATAATTAAATTATTGACTGGAGACTAGTTGACTGGTGCCTGGTTGACCGGTGACTGGTGACTGGTTGACTGGTGACCGGTGAAGCTGATTGACTGGAGCCTGGTTGACTGGTGACTGGTTGACTGGTGACTGGTGGATTTAGACTTTATCGGATACTAAGTACCCAAAGATGCCACCTTGATGGGTCTTACCCCGGCAGTATAGCCATATGGGGTGGGGCTCCCATAAGTAAAGAATTGTCTTATAACCCGTCAAGGGTTGACAAGTTCTTTTCAATTAGCTTCTCCACCATGAGAATCTTTAGCCAACTGAAGATCTCTGCAAATAAAAGTCCAGGAAAAATCCTATCGTAAACGCTGAATAACCTTGAACAAAAAGAACAAAAAATATTCTGCATATATAAACATGACTTCCGAACCGACCGCACATGAGCGTTGTGCCGAATAACGAGAGTCGTGAAAACGCATGTCAAGAAAAGGCCAGTCAAAAAATACGTGAAATAGAAAATTGAAAATTTTAAATAATAACATAGAAAGTGAAAGGAGTGATAAATAAACAAAAGAAACACAAGGATACAGAAATTTATCCGTGAGGAAAGAAATAATCCAAATTTCTTTCACAGGTAAATAATCCTTGTTGAATTTCTTTGTCCACAGAAAAGAAACTGACACATTATCAATTGAGCGGGAAGAGTTACGTCACACAGGTAACTGCCTAAGGGACCTTCTGGTTTAAGACTTTAATTAACGACTGAAAGGTCGTTTTTCTGTGGAAGGTGTGAAAACAGAAGGGAATAGCACATTATCTATAGGTTAATGTATTATGAAGTTAAAATTTCCTGTATTTTGAACTCAGGGTGCATCAATCTTTATATAATATGAAAAATAAAATAAAGGTAAATGTTGTCTGCTGTTGAGTTAATCCTGGTCCTGCTGACCCCGGATATACCTGCCTTTGCAATCAGTGTAGATCCAGATCCAGATGAAATTTTTTAATAATTAGACATAATGACCGGAAGTTAGTATATGTGACTATTTTGTCCGGTGAAATATGTCAAAAAACTAAGTTTTTCCAGAAAATAATTAAATTATTGACTGGAGACTAGTTGACTGGTGCCTGGTTGACCGGTGACTGGTGACTGGTTGACTGGTGACCGGTGAAGCTGATTGACTGGAGCCTGGTTGACTGGTGACTGGTTGACTGGTGACTGGTGGATTTAGACTTTATCGGATACTAAGTACCCAAAGATGCCACCTTGATGGGTCTTACCCCGGCAGTATAGCCATATGGGGTGGGGCTCCCATAAGTAAAGAATTGTCTTATAACCCGTCAAGGGTTGACAAGTTCTTTTCAATCAGCTTCTCCACCATGAGAATCTTTAGCCAACTGAAGATCTCTGCAAATAAAAGTCCAGGAAAAATCCTATCGTAAACGCTGAATAACCTTGAACAAAAAGAACAAAAAATATTCTGCATATATAAACATGACTTCCGAACCGACCGCACATGAGCGTTGTGCCGAATAACGAGAGTCGTGAAAACGCATGTTAAGATAAGGCCAGTCAAAAAATACGTGAAATCGAAAATTGAAAATTTTAAATAATAACATAGAAAGTGAAAGGAGTGATAAATAAACAAAAGAAACACAAGGATACAGAAATTTATCCGTGAGGAAAGAAATAATCCAAATTTCTTTCACAGGTAAATAATCCTTGTTGAATTTCTTTGTCCACAGAAAAGAAACTGACACATGATCAATTGAGCGGGAAGAGTTAAGTCACACAGGTAACTGCCTAAGGGACCTTCTGGTTTAAGACTTTAATTAACGACTGAAAGGTCGTTTTTCTGTGGAAGGTGTGAAAACAGAAGGGAATAGCACATTATCAATAGGTTAATGTATTATGAAGTTAAAATTTCCTGTATTTTGAACTCAGGGTGCATCAATCTTTATATAATATGAAAAATAAAATAAAGGTAAATGTTGTCTGCTGTTGAGTTAATCCTGGTCCTGCTGACCCCGGATATACCTGCCTTTGCAATCAGTGTAGATCCAGATCAGTTGGCTTCTGAAGAAGCCAACTGATCTGGATCTGCACTGTTCACCACTCAGTATTTGAATTAGTATCATCAACCTGAATCAAATAATCTGATTGGCGGAAAATTAGAAGTGGGCTTTGCATCTTTATTCAGCATGACAAGGGTTAAAATGTAATGTCAAATAAGCAGCATCAAAAGAAAGGCTGCGTATATGCCACCACGTATACAGTCTGGGTAGCTGTGGATTTTTTTTTTTTTAAATCTACTGTATAGCTCTAGATAAAAGGATTTTCACCAAACTGAACTGATATTTCATGAAAACGTATGTTGTGGGCCATCATCATAATATCATAATCAGATTTTTGATTAACCTGCAGGTACAAGGGCAACATCCACATCAGTGGGCCCCATTCCAGATAGCTGGCTTGCTGTACGCATGGCAGATCTCACACCAGATCTCCAGGTATGTCTATCATGAGGGTTGATAGCCAAGAGCTTCCACTCTCTGCAATCCCTCTCTCTCAGCTGCTTCCACGCCACCAGGGCCTCCCAGGCCCACGCTTTGCCTCATCCTGTATGTGAAAGGCTGTCTTGACTGCACCATTGAAGTGTTTCACATGTCCATACCAGCAGAGCCTTCTCTCCTCTAAAATGAGGTCATGATCCTCAATGCCAAGTCGCGCAAGTAGCTAATTTGACCTGGTGGTGACAATGTCTTGCAGCCTGACATTGCAGATCTGTCTGATCATTGACCTGTCATTCTGCTGCAAATGTTGCAAACCCTACCTTTATATCAGGGCTCTGGAAATTTTGAAATCTGAATCGGTCCAGCCGATGACGATGACGTCATCAATGAGCCCATTTCCAAAAAAAAAAATATGTGTATATCACCTGTCCTGAAAACTAATGACAATTGGCAGTCCTATAACTCCTTTTAAATAATACACCTCAGCTCCGTTATATGACGGAAGTCCGGGTACAACGAGCATGATCAAAGCTGGCGTCATCAATAAATACAGTCAAGTATGTAAAAAGAAAGAAAACAAAAAACAAAAAAAAAGAAAAAACGGTTTTGTTGTTATTTCCACCTCCGCAGGGTTTTCCTAAACTATTTATAAACAACTGATTCCCGTCTTGTATAAGCGCGATGACGGCGGGAAACAGGAGAGACGGAACGAAACGACTTTCATGGACCTAATTAGGTCTAATAAAAAAGGTCTGCGCCACGGGCGGTTTTACAGTTTTCATTGTTTCAAGATTTAATCAGACTGCTTAAATTTTAAGCACTGACCAATCTTGCCTAGCACAAGTGGTGCATTACATATTTTTACTGTGAAATCTACCTTGAATTATACTCGCGTGTTACGGCAATCAACAAAAAAAAAAAAAAAAGAAGCAATCAATTATACCCAGATCAGACGCCGTTGTATGCGACATCTGATCAGGACGTACACGGTTTGGGAATTCATTTATCGAATCTGGGACCGACAAACCGTGTTGATCAAAACAAAAAAGAAGAGGAAGAAAACGGGTGCGTTCAAGCGGTGCATTCTTTTATCACTCTCAGTAAAGCGACCTTTGATCTTTTGGACACGCCGTCTGCACCTGAATGTTTTGCAGTCTCAGTGTATTCACACGTGTCACACAAACGGATTAATTATCAGACTACTGTTACTGATGATTCGTGTTAATCGCTTGTTTACCGCACAAAGGTCAGTGAAGTGTTGATTTTTTGACAATGTTTGGATAATGACGTAATTAATTTGTGCTGCGGGTAGGTTGCCGTTATTCAGCTGTCTCTCCAATATACATGTCTAATGACCGTTTAGAGCCTTTTAACTACCATAATATCGCATTTAAAAGGTGCACGGACGGTGAAAATTGGTTGGTTTGGGAAATGTTGGACCGATTTATTAGCGTTTTGGGGTGTTTGAAATCGGTCCAGAATTCTTAATTTCGGTCCAGACCGGCTATTTTTCCGGTTTTCCCGAGCCCTGCTTTATATAGTAAAACTGGAGTTTACAGGTGTATGCATTATTTTTCTTATTTCTGCTCAAAACACAGAATGTGGTACTCATTAGAACTACCTCACCGAGGTGGGTCTAATGAGTACCCACAATCTGTTTTGAGCAGAAATATGAAAAATATCAGATTTTTTCCTGAAAATTTTCAATTTTTGGTGGTAAAATTTTCAGTATATTTAAATATAGGCTTGCAATTTACGTAATGGGCACCAAAAGAAGGAGACATGAGGAACAAATCATGACAAAACAAATGCCACTTATGAAACCATCAGCACACAAAAGAGAAGTGCAACAGAGGAACAGCCTTGGAACAGTCAGTAAGAAAACTGCTGGGTGGAGGGGGTGTGAGGGAGTGGGGGGCGGAAGCTTAAACCTAAGCCTTATTTCTGACGCAGGTCAAAATTATGTTAATGTTTTCTGTTTAAGTTTTCAAGAGCTGTTTATCTCCTAGTCCCGAGGTTATAAAAAAATTTTTCAGTCGTTAATTAAAGTCTTAAACCAGAAGGTCCCTTAGGCAGTTACCTGTGTGACGTAACTCTTCCCGCTCAATTGACCATGTGTCAGTTTCTTTTATGTGTAAAACAATAGACACAATTAGGAGAAATAAGCGAGGGTGGACGGAGGGAGATAATTGATTATCTATAGGTTAAGTATTACTCGTTAAAATATGTTTTACTTTTAAAAAACTTCATTTTAACTTCATAATACATTAACCTATAGATAATGTGCTAGAATTTGCAGAATAGGAGGGAGGTGCTCTCCTAATACTAACACCAATAATATCTCACCACTTCTGGTTGAGACTCAGGAAACTCTAAGGAATCAGATACATTCTAATTCTATATTTAATAGAAAGAATGATCTAGATTCACAAAATAGCATATCTTTAAGGTGTTATGATCTAACAACCGTATATATAATAGTAGACTCTAGAGGAATCCAGTTCTAAAGTCTCACCGACCTAACATTGCCCCCCTGCCCCGCCCCCCCCCCCCCACCCCCCCCTTTTTTGGGGGGGGGGGGAAACAACAATTGGCTTCAAAAAGAAAAAGGAGTCATTGAGACATAACATAAATATTCCATCGCAAAGTAAGCTAGGAATATAGAAATATTTTCAAAACAAAATTTGTAAAACAAAAAAGCCAAGACCATACACTGTAAGTAGTCTATGTAGGGTCTTGAATAAATAAGGAAAAGTCTACTCGGTGGAGTTTCCTATAGATAACAGACTTATGTAGATATTTTGGATAAAATTCTAGATATGTGAAGCTATGTAATTGTAATAGTCTAAGCTATTAGAATTATAAACTAATTAAATTCTGTTAATTGGAGCGACAGGACAGTTTCCGATGAACAGACACAGACTTAAAATAACCATAATGTATAATTATTTCCCTTGATCAAATTAAAGAAGGGGAGACAATAAAAGTAGATGGAGTTAACTTAACTATAACTAAGTTATCCATCAGAAGAAAAAGGTATAGACAAACATAATGGTTAAAACTATTGCTAGACTAATTGTATTACGAATTTTTAGTCAAGCAAAAAATAATACAGAGTTTGCATAAAACTGCTGGGAAGAAAAAACAACCTAAACCATTGATAATTAGTTTTGTCATAGACATATAAAAGCGTTTGATGTCCTGACAAAATAATAAAGAAGAAACTGTCAACATCATAACTTAAGAGTTTGACAGAGAATAAGAGAGATAAGAATAAGGTTGATCGCAGCTAACTGTAAGACGGTCATAGTTTGGCTAAATCTTACCGTATTGATAAGATTAAGCAATAATAAATAAGCTGGATAGAATCTTTCTATACCAGAAGAATGCCATGAAAAGTACTCCCGAGTAAATAATCATGGAAATCAAGAAATGTTAAAAAATCCACTTTGAAATGACGAATCAAAATGTTCAGAAAAAGAGAAGGACTCAAAGAAAAAGTAATAGTGTGATAATCTCTGAAGAAAGATTATACAATAATACTGATTAATAATCTCAAAAAACACTTAATTTATAAGTTAAGAGATAGTATTACTATTCTATACGCATATTTAAGAATAGTAAGAAATATATGAATACTAAATTAAAATTATACTACGGAACAAAATTCCTGCTATAAATAAAAGGTTAAGCGTAACTATTTATTAAGCAAGGAATTATTAAACATATAACTCGCTATAAAATTACTGCCCAGAAATTTTATGGATAAATATTCAATCAAATTTTTAGAATTGAATATCAATAGAATAAAATCTATGTCTGCATAATTGGTAATTCCTGAAATATCAAATTACATACTCGCAAATGAATTCAGGAAGAAAATATATATACATATATATATACTCTCAAGATCTATGCGTAAACCATAGAGAGTAATAAAATAATAGTATTACCACGATCCCTGACAGAAGGGTAAAAACATGTATATGAAAGAGATAATAATTAATTTAATGTCATATAGGTTTAAGATAAAATTTGTTTAATCTTTAACCAATATGCAGCAACAGTGACTCGATATTCTGTATTCGTACGTAGAAAAGGAGTACTTAGTCATTAGAATTTTGAATGATTGAAATAGAGATAATGGGATCTAAAAGGATGTATCTCCATGAACTGAATCGAAGGATAATATCCATTCTAAAAAACTAGGGCTTGTTTTAGGCTTAGTTTAACAAACGTAGAATTGAATTATATCCAAGTATTCATGAAGTCGTTATGCTCTGAATACTGAGAAAAATGTTAAAATATTGTTTAGGAAATAAACAAGTGACTGATCCACAATGTTAGCTAGATTTAAACCTGGAACGTAGCGAGAAGGTCAATCTAACTTAAAAGTAAGATGAGAAAGATAAATAATGAAGATAGATATATAAATATCGGTATAATATATTATCTCCAACTATTATCAAATAATCTGAATGTTTAAAAGCATAAATACTACTCGAAAGTTTATTTAGCGAATGTATAATCGGAGAAACTTTCAGTATGTTAAAAAACATATCACAAAAGTAAGATCTGACCAGGAACGTAGGTGCAGCACTTACTAAGTTGTGAAGTCAATATAAACATATTCTATATTATAAATTGAAGCAGTGCATTTCAAAATCATCGAAACGTCTTGAAATGACTTATTGTGTGGAAAAATAAATAAATATCCAGTTTCGGAAAAGATATTTATCTATATATATAGACCATTTTTGATGCGAACTGGAAATCAAGATATTAATCTTTGCATTATTCGCAAACTGAACTTGAACTCTTAGCGAGAATTACTAAGATCCCTTTAACGAATGTAAACATAAAGAAGGGGTAAAGAGATAATTAAGTGTGTCTTAATTCTTTACCAGCTCGTAATTAAGGATGTTTTCCCTTTTGTCTAAGCCTAGACTATAGATTGATTAATATGAATATAATAGTATCTGCTATTATGAGGTAAACTCTCGTTAATTAACCTCTAAGCATATATCAAAAATATATATCAACATAATCTAGAGCTTGGGTAAGTTTAGAGGAAGGAAATGATTGACTTTGGCAGTTTCTGAATAGTTACAAAGTCAATAAAAAAAATATCAAAAGGAAAATATTGTAAATAATATCTAATTTAGGCAATAAAAATCTGTCACGTACTGAATAATTAATGCCTTTACTAAATATGTATCCATTGTCAATACCAAAGTGCAAGAAAATTTTGATTGACATGGACTCTAGTTACAAATAAAATATTAGAGGTATAGAGCTAGTCGAAGCAAAACTATTCCTCAATAAGATAAAGTAGACCTATAATATACGAGGATTAATTAGGTCTAGAAATTATAATCATAATCAAATTATTATTCCAATATGAAGAATCTTCGGCGTAATAGATTCTTACTGAGGCAAAAATATCTGGTATATTGCTATCGTAGTCTTAAATGATCCAGAAGAAAAAATAAAACAGGCAAAGTAAAGAACGTATCGAATTATATCTATGCCTAAATATAAGATTTTCTTCTTATTTATTATTTTATAGCAGAGTTTAGACAGAGCACGACTGACCTAGACTCTTATATAATCAATCAAAAGATAGTATAAAATAGAATAATAGCTTATCGGATCAACTATTTTCCATGTAGAAAAAGCAAAAGGAAAATATGTACCTCAACTAGAATTTTAAATCATAGTAATCTAGAGAGGTAGCGAATAAATAAATAAAACTGTTAATTTATTTATCTGGTTGGTGTAGCTTTCCGATACCTTAAGAATGAAAAATTAATAGAAAATAGAAAAGATCGATTGCTACTTTCTTGTCAATTTACTCCTTAGATTACATGCTGATTACATATCGGAGCATGTAGAAGAAAACAAGGGAGGAAAGAAGAAAAAATTTTAGATTTCGTATATATTTTTCTTCTTATAAATAACGATAGTTTTATAGTTCACCTTTGCCCTAGAGCCGAATAAGGTGAATATGTAAGAAGTTAATCTCTTTGTAGCGAATAAAAGAGATATAATTATAGCTGAAAGTATCTTCTACACTTAGTGAATGAATTGCGAATTTGATTGTAAACGATAATTCTTAATTCATTTTCAATAATAAATATATATATAGAATTAAAGTCAAATTCAAAAGTGACTGGACAGAATTCAACAATATAAGTGGCTACTAGGTATTAGAACCCATCGCTGTCATTCCATAACCTATAACCCAAGACTATACATGTCTATAGTAGTTAATAAATAAATATATGTTGAGTGAGTACTAATGACTACTACTCGGACACTAGTAATCCGACACAAAGTCTACGAAACGAAACTACTGCCCGGTGGAATTTCGTTAGAATGACCTGGCACCACGAAGTGCCTCCCGATGAAATTTTCGTTAGAGCCGGAATTTAACCCCTTTCTAGCGAATGAAAGAGATAAAACATAATTTGAATGACCTGGCACTAGTCTACGAACTGCTGCCCGGTAAAAATTTTGTTATAGTCGGAAGTTTAACTCTTTCTAGCGGATAAAAGAGATAAAACATAAGTTAATTTAAAATATTAATGGAATTACACTCCTATAATAAGTCAATTGAATATTAAAGATTCTAGTCTGATTCGGGAAAGACTGTACAGAATTTTATGTATGAAAAGTTACTATGTATTTCACTTAATAACCTATATCCATTGACTTAAGCATGAATGGAGCTCTATGAACGATAATAGATTATTCGGGAATTAGTGATCACTATTTTGACACTAGTTACCCGACATAATGACCGGACACTAGTATTCATAACTGTTGCCTGGTAAAGTTACAAGTAATTTGACAAATTGATCGGATAGTAGTATTCGTAACTCTAGTCCGATGAAAAAGGGAGATTATATATGAAAAACTGAGCGGGCACAAGTATTCGAAACTTTTTCCCGATGATAATTAATTATTAGGCAAAAGTTGACCAGACACTTTCTGTAAAAGTTTGCCTGGTGAAAAATCAGAAAAAATATAATAATATGACCGGGTATAAGTATCAGAAATACTACTGATACTTTGCCCGAGAAAAATGTTTAATAATTAGACATAATGACCAGAAGTTAGTATACGTGACTATTTTGTCCGGTGAAATATGTCAAAAACTAAGTCTTTCCAGAAAATAAGTAAATTATTGACTGGAGACTAGTTGACTGGTGACTGGTAACTGTTTGACTGGTGACTGGTGACTGGTTGACTGGTGACTGGTGCCTGGTTGACTGGCACCTGGATGACTGGTGAGTGGTGACTGGTTGACTGGCACCTGGTTGACTGGTGACTGGTGAAGCTGACTGACTGGTGCCTGGTTGACTGGTGACTGGATGATCGATGACTGGTGACTGGTGACTACTGGACTTAGACTTTATCGGATACTAAGTACCCAAAGATGCCATCTTGATGGGTCTTACCCCGGCAGTATAGCCATATGGGGTGGGGCTCCCATCAGTAAAGAATTGTCTTATAACCCATCAAGGGTTGACAAGTTCTTTACAATCAGCTTCTCCACCATGAGAATCTTTAGCCAACTGAAGATCTCTGCAAATAAAAGTCCAGGAAAAACATATCCTAATTGCTGAATAACCTGGAATGAAAAGAACAAAAAAAAATTCTGCATATATAAACACGACTATCGAACCGATCGCGCAAGAGCGTTGTGCCGAATAGCGAGAGTCGCGAAAATGCATGTCAAGAAATGGCCAGTCAAAAAATACATGAAATCGAAAATTGAAAATTTTAAATAATACTACAGAAAGTGAAAGGAGTGATAAATAAACAAAAGAAACACAAGGATACAGAAATTTATCCGTGAGGAAAGAAATAATCCAAATTTCTATCACAGGTAAATAATCCTTGTTGAATTTCTTTGTCCACAGAAAAGAAACTGACACGTAGTCAATTGAGCGGGAAGAGTTACGTCACATAGGTAACTGCCTAAGGGATCTTCTGGTTTAAGACTTTAATTAACGACTGAAAGGTCGTTTTTTCTGTGGAAGGTGTGAAAACAGAAGAGAATAGCACATTATCTATAGGTTAGAATAGCACATTATCTATAGCAAGTCTAAGCTATCTGAAAACACAACATTCAGTATTAGTCCTATAGAAAAAGAAAAAGTTCTAAAACTACTTTCAACCATGGACTCGAGCAAGGCAACTGGCACTGACAATATTGGGCCTCGATTACTTAAAGTTGCAGCTCCTTATATTTCGAATGACATAACACACATACGCAATCAAAGTATCCGTAAATCTACATTCCCAAAAAAATGGAAAGAAGCTAAAATTTCTCCACTTCATAAAAATGGCCCACATGATGATGTAAATAATTATCGCCCCATATCAATTCTACCTGTTTTATCAAAAGTCCTTGAGAAGCATGTGCATGACTGCTTATCAGCTTACCTTAATGAGCATAATTTATTACATAAGACCCAGTCAGGGTTTCGGTCACAACATTCTTGTGAAACTGCCCTGGTGCACATGATTGATTCATGGTTAAATGCAATGGACAATGGAAAAATGGTAGGAATTGTACTTGTCGACTTTAAAAAGGCTTTTGACCTTGTTGACCATCAAATTCTTTTATCAAAATTACAACTATATGGCATAAGCAATGAAGCCCTTATGTGGTTTGATACCTATCTTACGAACAGGCAACAAATGGTCTCCCTAAATAATTGCAAATCTGACACTGAAAAGGTTACCTGTGGTGTCCCTCAAGGTTCCATTTTAGGGCCACTCTTATTTTTGCTTTTCATTAATGATTTACCACTTTATGTGAATAACATTTCTGCAGACCTCTATGCTGATGACACCACTTTATATGACATCCAAACCTCATTAGAAGCAATTGAGGCAAATATCCAAAATGGATTAAACCAACTCCATATCTGGTGTAAAAACAATGGCATGGTCTTAAATTCAGCAAAAACCAAAGTAATGTTGGTAACTACCAACCAAAAACGTCTAAGGTTGCAAAACACAAATCTCAATCTTCAATACATGGATGAAACACTTAAAATGATATCAAGTGATAAAATACTGGGAGTCTTTGTAGACAACAATGTAAGTTGGTCTAATCATGTTATGCATGTTTGTAAGAAAATATCATCCTATATTTGGCTTCTTTCAAAAATCAAGACCTTTTTATCACAAGCACATCGTGTGCAATTCTATAAATCTTTTATCCAGCCTCACATTGACTTTTGCAGTATTGTGTGGGGCAACTCGTGTGAGTCTAATAAAATGAAAATATTCAGGCTGCAAAAACGTGCATGTCGCGTTATTCTGGACTACAATGTTGAGGACTCGAGTGAGGCTATGCAGTCTCTAAAGATTTTATCTGTTTATGATCATTTATTTCTGAGAAAAGCAAAATTCGTGTTCAAAGTCTATAATGGTTTAACCCCTTCTTATATTTCTGAAAATTTTACACTTAGAAATGAAATGGACATGTCAGTTAATCTGAGGTCATCAGCCTCAGGATGTTTTATTCCTCCATTACCGAAAAAGGAGTGCTTCAAACAAAGCATGCGTTACTCAGGCTGTTTGGTTTGGAACTGTCTCCCAAATAATGTTAAATGTAGTCAGACAGCTGAAACATTCCATAATAGATGTATCAAATGGCTAACTCAGTGACGCAGCCATTAAGGATGAATCGAAACAAGAAAATGATCACACAGTCTGTTTCTCTACTTTGTTTCTATTTTATATTTATATTTTTGTCTTATTTCATTGTAGATAATGTGATATAAACATGTCATTTTTTCACATCTTCTCACTGTATGAAGGTCAGCACTACAAATACTGTAGTATAAATAATTTGAATCTTCTGTAATATAAGTATGAAAACTATTCATTTAATAACTATTGGCATTGAGTAAAGGTTCTTATATGCTGCCTTAATTTCCTAGCTTTGAAATATTCATTGTCAATTGTTTGAATAACTGTCATGGACCCTTCTTTTTTTTTTTTTGCTGCGATTTCTTCATATATACAGTAAAAATGTGAAATAGTCATCTTATACTACCGTAATGATCCTATGTTTTCGGACAGACAGGCATATGCAAACAGTATAGACCTAGATCATAGTGCTCCTAGAGAAGCAGTCTGTTCGGGGTCTTCACTGTTTATCATTCCATGTACATTTTTGGACACATTTTTGTTACATGAAATTAAAACTGCAATTGTTCTAGGTGTCCCAAATTTTAGGAGTTTGCGGTATAAATTTTTGCTTTTCTTTATGTCTTCATTCCAGGGGATATTGACTGTTTGTGCAATGGAAATATATGCCCCAAACCACCCACAAATCTGTTTTTTTTTTTTTTTTTTTTTTTTTTTTGGTTTTTTTTTCCAAGTGAGCATGCTGTCAAAAAGGGGATTTTTGGGACCATTGTGGGTGCATTATTTTAATCATATTTATGCAGTCAATTGTCCTATGCTTCATTTATACTGTAAAAATTGTAAAATATTGTAACATATATTTGTATCATATATTTGAGGGCCTCATGGAAGATTAGTTTGTTTGCTAAATGTTGTCACCCTCGTTAAATAAAGTCTTTACTTACTTACTTACTTACTTACTAGGTTAATGTATTATGAAGTTAAAATAAATAGACTGCGCAGCTGATGGCATACCATCACAAAATCCCCACGCTTGAAGCTAATGTTGCTAAATGTGTGATGGACGGATGGAAGGACAGACAGAAAAAGAATGTTGCTCTTGCATCCCCTTACCATGAGGGGAAGCCATGTAGCAAGTTTGATTACATTCCACCCAGTGTTTAGGAGGGGACAATGTGACAGTTGGATTGACAGACAGTGATCTTTTGAGCCCATCAGAAGGTCACATGGGGCAGAGTGAAAACTAACATTTCTCTCGCACACTCTTACCACATGGAGACGTCATGTAGCAAGTTTGGTTAAACTCCACCCAATGGTTTAGGAGGAGATAGCTTGACGGACCCACAGACGGATGAATGGAAGCATTTACATAATCCACATCCCTAAAGCGTGGGGATAAAAATACCAAGTTTGGTGAAAAAATCTCTAACAAATGATGGAAGCCCTGACGGATGGACACTCAAAATTTCTGATGGTATAACATAATACCCTCGTCACTTTTTAAGGCAGGGAATAAAACAGGCTACATTACTTCACCCTTGTCCTGCTGAATACATTTAGATGCCAGACACACTTCTAATTTTCAGCCAATTGGATTACTTGATCCTGATTGTTCATTTCAACAATCTAAGCCCTTGTGTGACCTTGAACATGGGGTCAAGGTCACCAAAATCTAATCAGTTCTTTTCCATGTCACAACAATATAGATGTACAAGTTCAGTCAAAATCCTTCCATTCAATCTGGAGATAGGGTGCAGACAAGCCATTTAGCACCCCCCCACCCCGACCCCTATGACCTTGAAAATGGGGTCAAGGTCACCAAAATCTAATCAGTTCTTGTCCCTGTCTCCACAATATAGCTGTACAAGTTTGGTCAAAATCCATCCATTCATTCTGGAGATAGGGTGCAGGAAAGCCATTTTCCAACAATCTGAGCGTGCCTGTGACCTTAAAAATGGGGTCAAGGTCACCAAAATCTAACCAGACTTTTTCATGTCATAACAATATAGTTGTGCAAGTTTGGTCCATTCCTTCATGAGATAGGATGCAGACAAGCCATTTTCCAACAATCAAAGCCCTTGTGTGACCTTGAAAATGGCGTCAAGGTCACCAAAATCTAATCAGTTCTTTTTTATGTCACAGCAATATAATTGTGCAAGTTTGGTCAAAATCCATCCATTCCTTCATGAGATAGGGTGCAGACAAGTCATTTTCAAATCACATAACCTTGAAAATGAGGTCAAGGTCACCAAAATATAATTAGGTCTTTTACATGTCCCAGCAATCTAGATGTGCAGGTATGTTCCTTCAGGAGATAGGGTGTGGACAAGCAATTTTCCAGCTTTTCCCAACAATCTAAGTCCTAGTGTGACCTTGAAAACGGGGTCAAGGTCATCAAAATCTAATCAGCATGTTTCCTCCACCCAATGATAAATTTGTGTAGGTTTGTCCAAAATCCATCTATTTATTAAGGAGATAGAATGCAGACAAGAGGCTACGCCGACGCAGATGCCGATGCCGACAGAATCCACACTTAAAAAAAAAAAAACAATATGTCCCCCCCCTATGGTAGGGGACATAATTCACAAACTCAATGGCAAACAGCTTAGATCCAGATCAGTTGGCATCTTCAGAAGCCAACTGATCTGGATCTAAGCTGTTTGCAAAGGTCAGTATATCAAAGTTCAGCAGGACAAGGGTTGAAAATGCTAAGTCTGTAAACTCAGAATTTTGGTATAGGCAGCCTGTTGATAATGTGCAATGGTCTACTGATACATGTAGAATAATTGCTGACGTTTGAAAATGGCTGATGTTTGAAAAATGATCAATCAGTATAACTGCATTGAAAAATTGGACATGAACAATAATTTAAACAAGAGGCCCACGGGCCACGGGTCACTCACCTGACTGACATAGCCACTGCACATATGCAGATGTTATGCAACATTTTTCCAATCCTGTCATCGCAACTAATAAAAAGATCATCATTTTAGCAGTTCTTAATTTTAAAAAAGAATATATATGGCATGACAGTCAATGGAGCATGATCATTTGAACAAACTCTCAATCACATTTCAACAGTAGGATCAATGTGAAATTTGGTGGTAATTGGCTAAGTGGTTTCTGAAGAATCATGATTTTATACATGTAAACAGCACAGTGGCAGGGAAATATAATAAACATAAACAAGATGGCAGCCCACTTGGATTTCCAATCAGAATGATTTTAGCTACTGTTGATCTGCAAGTCACCTCGATACTTCCAATCACTCAGAACTTTGAGTCAATTGTTCTTTCGGTTCAGGAGAAAAAGGTCAAAATAAATTTTCAAGATGACCGCCATGGCCGCAATTTGGGATTTCCTATCGCAACGATTTGAGCTTTTTTGATCTACAAGTCACCCCGATGCTTCCTACCAAGTTTCGAGTCAATTGGCCTTTCAGTTCAGAAGAAGGGAAAAATAGATTTTCAAGATGGATTTCCGATTGGAATGATGTTTGCTATTTTTATATCTACAAGTCATCCTGATGCTTCCTACCAATTTTCAAATCAACTGTCCTTTGGTTCAGGAAAATACGCTAAAAAAAGTTTCAAGATGGCAGCCATCTTGGATTTCCGATCCAAACAATTTAAACTATTTTAGATCTACAAGTCACCCCAATGCTAGCTACCATGTTTTGAGTCAATTAGCCTTTCAGTACAGGAGAAGAAGAGAAAAATAGATTTTCAAGATGGCTGTCATGGCCGCCATCTTGGATTTCCGATAGGGATGATTTTAGCTATTTTTGATCTACAGGGTCACCCCGATGCTTCCTACCTAGTTTAAAGTCAATAAGCCTTTCAGTTCAGGAGTTGAAAGTGAAAAATAGATTTTCAAGATGGCCGCCATGGCGGCCATCTTGGATTTTCAATCGGAACAATTTTAGCCATTTTTAATCTATAAGTCACTCCGATACTTCCTACCAAGTTTCAAGTCAATTGGCTTTTGGGTTTAGGAGAAGAAGTGAAAAAAGGATTTTCAAGATAACCACTATGGATTTCCCATCAGCACGATTTCAGCTGATTTTGATCTACAAGTCACCCTGATGCTTCTTACCAAGTTTGGAGTCAATTGGCCTTTCAGATCAGGAGAAGAAGCGAAAAATAGGTTTTCAAGATAGTGGTCATGGCAGCCATCTACAATTTCAGCTATTTTTGATCTATAAGTCACCCCAATGCTTCCTACCAAGTTTTGAATCAATTGGCATTTGGGTTTAGGAGAAAAAGCAAAAAAATAGATTTTCAAGACGGCAGCCATGGCAGCCATCTTTGATTTACGATCGGCACAATTTTAGATATTTTTGATCTACAAGTCACCCCAATCTTCCTACCAAGTATGGAGTCAACTGGTCTTTCGGTTCAGAAGAAGTGAAAAAGAGATTTTCAAGACGGACGCCATGGCGGCCACTTTGGATTTCCGATTGGAACTATTTTAGCTATTTTTGATCTGCAAGTCGCCCCAGTGCTTCCTACCAAGTTTTGAGTCAATTGGCATTTGGGTTTAGGAGAAAAAGCAAAAAACAGATTTTCAAGATGGCCGCCATGGCGGCCATCTTGGATTTATGATTGGCACAATTTTAGCTATTTTTGACCTACAAGTCACCCCAATGCTTCCTACCAAGTTTTGAGTCAATTGGCCTTTCGGTTCAGGAGAAGAAGTGAAAAATAGATTTTCAAGATGGTGGCCATCTTGGATTTCCGATCGGAACGATTTCATCTATTTTTTATCTACAAGTCACCCTGATGCTTCCTACTAAGTTTAGAGTCAACTGACTTTTGGGTTTAGGAGAAGAAGTGAAAAACAGATTTTCAAGATGGCCATCTTGGAATTTTGATGGCACGATTTTAGCTATTTTTGATCTACAAGTGTCCCTGATGCTTCCTACCAAGTATGGAGTCAAATGGCCTTTCGGCTCTGGAGAAGAAGCAAAAAATAGATTTTCAAGATGGTGGCCATGGCCGCAATCGTGGATTTCCGATCTGAATGATTTAAGCTATTTTTGATCTACAAGTCACCCAGATGCTTCATACCAAGTATCGAGTCATTTTGCCCAGGGGTGTAGGAAGAGTAGGCTTTTAAAGCAATTGTTGACGCCTCATGACAGACGAAGCACGACGGACATTGACTGACCACAATAGCTCACCATGAGGAAGCATAATACCCTGCCATAGCAATTATCTGTTTATGTATTAAAGTTATCGTTGCGAAAATGTCTGGAAAGAAAATGACGGAGGGACAGATAACAATCCTAAACCAGATCTTGATAATATCAATGCATATATCAAGTTTGGTTAAAAAGCCTTATTATTTACTCAAGTTATCATCCAGAAACGAAAATATGGGCATGTCTCGGGCAGATAAGTCCGTAAAAATTTGACAAAATTTGCCCATTAGCAATTCCCAGCCAGATCTCTGTAATGTCAATATATATAGCAAGTTTGGTTAAAATCCCTTGTTATTTACTTAAGTTATTGTCCGGAAACGAAAATATGGGCATGTCTCGGGCAGATAATCCCGTAAAAAATTGACAAAATTTGCCCATTACCAATCCCAAACCAGATCTCCTTAATATCAATGCATATAGCAAGTTTGGTCAAAATCCCTTGTTATTTACTCAAGTTATCGTCAGGAAATGAAATATGGTTGTGTCTCGGGCAGCTAACTCCGTAAAAATTTGACGAAATTTGCCCATTAGCAATCCCAAACCAGATCTCCTTAATGTCAATGCATATAGCAAGTTTGGTGAAAATCCATTGTTATTTACTCAAGTTATAATGCGGAAACGAAAATATGGGCGTGTCTCGGGCAGATAACTCCGTAAAAATTTGACAAAATTTGCCCAATAGCAATCCCAAACCAGATCTCCAAAATATCAATGCACATACCAAGTTTGGTGAAAATCCATTGATGTTTCCTTAAGTTATCATCCATAAATGAAAAACGGATGGACAGACGGACATATGACTGACGTCCAACGTGAAAACATAATACCCGGCCACTTTTGTGTGGTAGGGTATAAAAAAACAACCACTAGAATGTGCAGTCAATGGCGTGCCATTGCAAATTTCCATGCTCCTTGCAAATGTTGCTAATAGCATGATGGACAGACTGACGCTCTCCCACACCCTAACTATGAGGGGAGGTCATGTACCAAGTTGGGTTAAATGCCGCCCAGTGCTTTAAAAGGAGATAGCTTGACGGACAGATGTATGGATGCTGGATGGATGGAAAAATAATGTTGCTCTTGCACACCCTTACCATGAGGGTAAGTGATGTAGTGTGTTTGGTTGAATTCCCCACCCCCTCGCACACTCTTACCATGAAGGGAAGTGATGTAGCAAGTTTGGTTGAATTCCCCAGAGAAAGGGAGAAAAGAGATAGAAGAGATAGTATAGGAGATAAAAGAGAGAGCCAGGAAAAAAAGAGGAAGAGGAATGAAAGTGAAGAAACAAGAAATAAAAACATTCCCCGCTTACCCTTACCTGCTACAAAGATAGCAGGCCTTGCCCAATTGTAAGCCAATATAAGTTGGACTCCCCGGTGACGTTAGATACACAACAACTTCCCCACACCAGTCCTAACCCCTAAACGATACATTAACAATATTCCCATAGCTTTTTTATTTAACATTTGTATTGTTTACAACCACATTAAAAATTCAAAGGGATAGTGTCTTTAATAATGGTTTTGAAATCTTTAAATGTCTTTAACTTCCTCGATTTTTACCCAATTTTAATCAGATTTACTTTAAAATGCATTATTTATCAAGATCTTTATTACACCTTAGTTAGCTTGCACTGGTCCTGCTGAACCCAGATATGCCCTGCCTTTGCAAACAGTGTAGATCCAGATCAGTTGGCTTCTGAAGAAGTCAACTGATCTGGATCTATACTGTTTGTCATGAAGTATTTGAATTTGTAGCCATACTCTCTGGATCAAGTAATCTGACTGGCTGAAAATCTGAAGTGGATGTAGCATCGTAATCAGTCATGCTGAATAAAGATGCCACGTCCACTTCTAATTTTCAGTCAATCAGATATCAAGGATAAATATGATATACATGTACATACAACATTTGTTGACAGATTTCTTCCCTTCTTTATACTGCTGCCTGAACTTCCCCCTCTGCTGAATAATCCACCTAAAATGAAACAGAATTTATAAAAGAAGCATTCTTGGGGAAACTTTTTTAAGCTGCAACAAAGACACAAATCAGTCTAAATGTCTGACAAAAAGCTCTGCACAATAAATCTGAAAGCTCTTGGGTCCTAATTTATCCTACAATACCACTTGACTTATTTATTTTTCTTTTATTGTTCTCAATAATACCTAATATTCAAGACTTTATGGAGGAAGCTATGTCAGTTTGTTTGTTGTTGTTTTTTTATTGCTGACCTCTTTAAGGCAGGGGTTTCTGATATTGTTCATTCTTTGTACACTCTAGATCCAATATATTTCGTGAATCAAGTATATCGCGAATCAGCCATGGATCCCAAATTTCCCACAAGCAAAAAAATTTAAAACCAGTTTTATTTAACTTAAGAAAAATAATGCGTTCCAGTAGTGATTAGTGATTTTTCATGCCTGTCCCGACGCTGTCGCATCAGGCATTAGGACAAACAATCCACTTAGTGTCAGTAAGCACACACGTTGATTATAATTGGCGAACAATGAATTATTATCACTGTTATTGTCATAATCAGTGTCTTTATTGAGTATGTATATCTACTAAATGCTAAATCAGTCAATGCCCACAAACTTATTTTGCTTGCTGGGTGAAAATGGTCCATTTCAGGACATACAAATATTTACAAGACAGTAGCCTTATGATATATCTGTCTCACACACCAAGTTCTTAATCCTCCTACATAACACTTCTCTAGCAAATAATTTTAACAGAAAACAACAACACCATCAAAAATAAAAATGAACTTTGATAAATAATAGCTTTTGGGCCCCCAACACAATATGTAAAGGGAAGCAACTCAAATTACCAAAGCAAAACTTAGGCAATTTGTTGCTTCGCTTTGCTGTTCCAGGAAACAAGAGCATCCAAAATGGCATCCTATATTGTCAACCCTGCAATTTTTTGTTTTCAAACATAGTTTATCAGCTGGTCTCGCTCAAAATCACTAGTTAGACTTAGCGCCCCATTGTATATACTGCCATTGAGCAATTCTTATCCTATTTTAATTGGGAAATATGGCTGATAGTTGACTGAATGCCATTTATCAATGATGTCTCAGCCAACTCCCACAGCAACAAAACAAGCAAGTGTTATAAATGCATGGTACATGCCTTGACGTATATCGCAATCCATTTATATCGCAATAGCGAACCTTTATCTCAAGGACCACAATATATTGGATCTAAAATGTATTATTTTGTGGCCCCTAACTGCCATGTTTTAGTGTTCTGCCATCTCTAGATATATGATCACTTCACTTGGGAAAGAGGGAACTGCTTGATTTGTTACTGTCCTTTCAACATCACTCGGAAAGCCATTTTTTTTGTTTGATGTTTTATTTTAAATGTAAATATGTGTATTTTGTTCTGGTTGACCATATCATATTAGAAACATTTGTCGATTTTGTTTCTGTGTTTTGTTCTCAAATATTTACCCTAAATTAAATTTACGGCAAAAAATTGGTCTGACCTAGGTGATTTCTATAGTAAAGTGATCTTTTAGGATTTTTTGTCCACGAAAATATTTATTATTTTTCTTTGTTGAATTTGAACTATTGATAATTCACAACAATATTGTGGAAAATTGCAGAAAATTTGAACAAGTTGAAAGCTGCATCAAATCATCATATCATAATCAGATTTTTGATTAACATACAGGTACAGGGGCAACATCCACACCAGTGGGCCCCCTTCCATATAGCTGGCTTGCTGCACACATGGCAGATCTCACAACAGATCTCCAGGTGTGTCTATCATGAGGGTTGATGGCCAAGAGCTTCCACTCTCTGCAATCCCTCTCTGTCAGCTGTTTCCATGTAATCTTGGGCCTCCCAGGCTCACGCTTTCCATCAACCTGTATGTCAATGGCTGTCATGACTGCACCATTGGAGCGTTCTACGTGTCCATACCATCGGAGTCTTCTCTCCTTCAGAATGAGGTCCAGATCCTCAATGCCAAGCCGCACAAGTAGCTCATTGGACCTGGTGGTGACAATATCTTGCGGTCTGACACTGCAGATCTGTCTGATCATTGCCCTGTCATTTCACTACAGATGCTGGAGGTTTGGCTTTGTCAATGGCCAAGTCAGAGAAAGAGAGGTGGCGTGAAGAGAGAACTGGTAGCAGATCCTTGAACTTCTTCCAGGCGGTTTTCACATGTGTTGTGGTTGAATGTTCACAGCCACCTGCTGCTAAGAGCATGTCTCCTAGGTAGCAAAAGGAAGCTACCACCTCAAGCTTGTCAGGTCTGACCGGGACTTCCTTCTGTGGTCTGCCATCCAAGGGGCATGCAGTTCCCTGGCACCGTGTACATCTGTAGTCAGGGTTTTTTTTCAAGCGCTTGAGCCCACTGCATTTCTTGTGCACCCAGTGCTTGCAGCCATTGCAGTAGATGCTGTTGCTGCCCACTCCAGTGCGACAGACAGCGCATGGAAACTTGCCTGAACTCTGCAGGAGGTCCAGTCCCGTACCGCAGATCATGATCTTTGTCTTTCCTCCATTTACTTTCAGTCCTTTCTTCTCCATTGCTTCTTTCCATGTCAAGAGCCTCCTGACACATTCCTCAAGCGATTCAGTGATGATAACAAGGTCATCACACAGAGGTCTTCCCAGGGGACCCCAGAGTGGAACTCTCTTGATAAGGCTTCAAGCACAATGATGAAGAGCAGTGGACTGAGTACTGATCCTTGGTGAACACCAACCTTCAGTTCAAACTCTTCACTGTATCCCTCACCAACATGGATACGGCTCCGCGCATTTGCATACATCCCCTGCACCAGTCGCACAATGCACTCCTCCACACCAAGTTTTCTCAGCACCCACCAGATGACCTTCCGAGGTACTCGATCAAATGTCTTCTCCAGGTCTACGAAAGCCATGTAGAGTCTCTTGTTGGCAGCTGCCTGACAACAAAGATTGTGTCTGTAGTGCCTCTGCCTGGGATGAAGCCAAACTGGGAGTCGTCGACTGACACCAACTGTCTGATGAGGCCGTACACAATCCGCTCCAGGATTTTCATAACCTGCTCTGTAATCAAATCAACCTTCCATATTCACTTTTGCACAATTGTTGCCATTTTTACTTTGGGAAAAAATGAAAATATTCCAGCTCACACGTCTGTTATTGCTATGGCTGCCATCAATGACTGTGGCATTGAATTCATTCAACATCCCCCTTACTAGCCTGATCTCCCTCCATTTCTGGTACCCTTTTTCAGTCAGATGACGAGATCATATATGCAGTGACAGACTTTTGGGACATTCAAGAAAAAGACTTCTTTAAAAGTGGCATTGAGGCTCTTAAACATCACTGGCAAAAGTGAACAGACATTGAGGGGAATTAAGTTGAAAAATAAAATTTAATATGTCTCCTAAAAGTCTTTACATGTGAGGCTCACAATTTTTCAATCAGCCCTTGTATATTGGGGTACTCATCAGACTGTGTTGGGGTTTAACGACACTTCAACCCTTATGGGTTGTTTTGTATCGTCTCCCAGAGAAAGGAAGAAATGAGACAGAAGAGGAGATGAAAGAGAGGCTGACAGGGAAGGAAGAGGAGCAGGAATAAAAGTGAAGAAACAGAAGAAACTAGAAATGTGTCAGTATGACACAGATGCCCCCGCCCAGGGCCATCCTCACCCACACGCAGGTATTTTGCAAAAAAAGAAGTTAAAAAAAGGGCCATAACTCTCATAATAATTGGCAGATTTTACCCTAAATCGAACTTGACCATATTTTATGATTATATACCTGGGTATAAAATATGAATCCAATACACTAATCAATCTTTTTAAAAATAATATTGGAAGGAAAACATCTTTTGAAGGTGAAAAAGGGCCATAACTCCCATAATAATGAGTTGATTTTACCCTAATTGGAACTTGACCTCTATTTTATGATTATGTACCTGTGTGTTAAATATGAATTCAATACACTAATGTTTTCAAAAGATATCAAACTGAAACTATTTTTCAACATTGTTTGTTTGATTTGGGCTTAACGTCGCTTTCAACCTTTTTCAATCATATAGCGACGGTGTCTGGATGTGGCAGGGAGCTCAATGCTCACTGAAATATCACGCCCCAGACACTTTGACATGATATTCCACCCAGTCACATTATACTGATACTGAGCTGACCAGTTCTAGCTCTACTTTCTTAATGCTGAGCGCCAAGCGAAAGAGCAGCTAGTACCATTTTTAAAGTCTTTGGTATGACCCGGCCGGGGATCGAACCCGCAACCTCCCGGTCACAAAGCGGACTCTCTACCACTGAGCCACTGTGCCGGTTTTTTCAACATTGAAAAAGGGCTGTAACTCCAAATATAATTGGTAGATTTTACCCTAAATCAAACTTGACCTATATTTTATAATTATATGCTTGTGTATAAAATATGAATCCAATTCCCTAATCTTTTCAAAAGTTATGGAATGGAAACCATTTTTTCAAAATTGAAAAAGGGCCATCTCCAAAAATAATTGGTGGATTTTACCCTAAATCCAACTTGACATACATTTTATGATTATGTACCTGTGTATAAAATTTGAATCCAATACACTAATCTTTTCAAAAGATATTGAATGGAAACTATTTTTCAACTATTTTTCAGCACTGATAAAGGGCCATAACTCCAAAAATAATTGGTGGATTTTACCCTAAGTCAAATTTGACCTAAATTTTATAATTATATGCTTGTGTTTAAAATATGAATCCAATTCACTATAGTCTTTTCAAATGTTATGGAATGGAAACCATTTTTCGAAGCTGAAAAAGGGCCATAACTCCAAAATTAATTGGTGGATTTTACTCTAAATTGTACCTGACCTACATTTTATGAGTACATACCTGTGTATAAAATTTGAATCCAATACACTAATCTTTTCAAAAGATATCGAAGGGAAACCATTTTTCAACTATTTTTCAGCATTGATAAAGGGCCGTAACTCCAAAAATAATTGGTGGATTTTACCCTAAATCAAACTTGGCCTATATTTTATAATTATATGCTAGTGTATAAAATATGAATCCAATACACTATTTATCTGCTTTTCAGGACTGGGTAAAAAGGTTTAAAATATGTGTTTCAGTAAAGGGGGAATACTTTGAAGGTTTGCAATAAAATATGTTTGATAAAACATAGCACTGATGTAATCCGAACCCAGTGACAAAACTTTTTGCAGGACCCTCATACACGCGGCTACATGTATTTTCTTGTTCATATTCTGGTCCTCCCAGTATTAGAGGTAGATGGTTATCTGTGATTACCTCATTAAGGCTTAGCACTCTGAGTAAAATTTTCAATTCTGAGTAAAATTTTCAACAGACAATATATTGAATCATTTTTTCTTATTTTTTCCAGTAAACAGGTTTTGGCATTTCATCCAATGGAGACAATTTGCATGAAATGTCAAATCCTGTTTTGTGGGGAAATTATGAGAAAACCATCAATTTGTCATCTGCTGAATTTGTCCGTAGAGTGATAAAGGTTAATGTTTTGGTAACTGTAGGCCTAATAATTTATTAGAAATAGAGCTAAATGCTACAGCTGACCTAGAAATGACGAAGTCATTGGACTGTGAAACCTAGTTCAGGTTATCCAGTGATAACCTTTTTTTTTCAGGTTAACCCTTAAAGTGCCAAGAAAACCTGCATTTGAAAATGTCGTCTGTTTATGTCATCTGCTGAATATTCTTGCAAACTTTTCAAACCTATCTTTTACATACAGGCAAATAGTGTGGACTCTGATTAGACTGTTCCTAGAGGAGCAGTCTGATCTGGGTCCACACTGTTTGCAAAAATGACTTTTAAAATTACAAGCAGATGGCAAAGCAGACGACAATTGTTGTGATTGGCAGTTTAAGGGTTAATCAGTGATACCTATTTATTTTTTTACAAGTCCATGTTTGGGAGGAAGTATATGCCAGGTTTGATGACTGTAGGTCCTTCTGTTAAAATGAGAAATGGAACTAAATGTTGATGTAAATGTTGATCTATGGATAAAAAGATATACCAAATAAAAGCACTGCAAGTACTGTACCATGCCCCCCACTCCCGCCCACTCCCCCCCCCCCCCCCCCCCCCCACACACACACACACACACACACACACAACTGCACTTACATCAAGCAAATGCCATAATTATGTCAAAAATAAACTGTATTCTACATGTCACCTTATGTTACTTTACATTTTTTAAGGCTTCAACAAAATCTCTGAAACTGTTCTCAAGTTCTATTAACAATGTTCAAAGTGGGGTAAATCAAAAAGCAGGTAATTCAGATTTATGGTTTCTTGTGTTTTGCACATTGTATAATGGTGATATACATTTGATTAAATTTTAAGAAAATATCTCAAACAGTTTTCAAGTTACAATATGGACACAAATATATTACAGAAATCACAATTTTCAAAGTTCAAAAGGCCACTACTCCATAAGTAAGATAACCAGTTATTGTGTTCCGCACCTCTTCTAATGATACTTTAAATTTGTGTGAAATTTCATCAAAATATCTGAAAGGAATTTCAACTTACAGAGCAGACACAAGTACCTAGTAGAAATGGCTATTTTCAATATCTAATATGTTCAAAAGGTCATAACTCCAAAAGTAGGCTCACCAGTGCTACTTTTTTGTGTTCTGCATGTTGTCTCATGGTGCTTTACAGAAATTTCATAATAATATCTTGAACGGTTTTCACCTTACAGAGCTGACAAGTGTATCTAACAGAAATGGCTATGTTCAATGTTCAAAATGCAATAACTCCAAAAGTAGGCAAACCAGAGTTACAGTTGATGTGTTCTGCAAGTCATCTCATAGTACTTTACATTTGTGTGATGTTTCGTGAAAATATCTTGGAAGGTTTCAGAGTAATGGAGTTAACAGGAATGATGGAAGCGCTGACGGACGGACATTCAAAATTTCGGACGGTATAACATAATACCCTCCCCACATAATACCCAGGACATAAAAAGAGAACTCTTTAATACTGTTAATTCACAAGTATGTCAACACAACAGCTTTAACCTTAAAATGCCAAGAAAACCTGCATCTGAATATGTCGTCTGTTTATGTCGTCTGCTGAATATTCTTGCAAACTTTTCAAACCTATTTTTACATACAGGCAAACAGTGTGGACCCTGAACAGACTGCTCCTTGAGGAGTAGTCTGATCTGTGTCCACACTGCTTGCAAAAATGACTTTCAAAATCACA
Source organism: Anodontia alba (assembly GCA_964016985.1). Taxonomy (NCBI): domain Eukaryota; kingdom Metazoa; phylum Mollusca; class Bivalvia; order Lucinida; family Lucinidae; genus Anodontia; species Anodontia alba. The sequence goes on from OZ024823.1 coordinate 37,631,661, forward strand.
AGCAGATGGCAATGCAAACAGCAATTGTTGTGATTGGCAGTTTAAGGGTTAAATTGATTAATGGGAATGGATACTTTTTCAGGGGAAGTAACTCTGTCAGGGGGTTAGTCTCCCATCTGAAAAGGTATCTATTCTTAAATGAAAGAACTACCCTCTTTGGGAGCAGATTCCTTCCTTTCAGAGTAGACCCCTTTTCAAACTGTTTGAATTGAATTTTACAGTCTAGTCAACACTATTAAGGTCATATCAAGCCGGTCAGTTCATCACGAAAACATGCCTATATAATTTTGGCCCCCTTAAAACCCAGTATCCCATTTCAGAAATGGCTCAGATTGGAGGAAAGCAAACAGGAAGTCATAAAAGTTGTCTCCCTTATAATAAAAGCGCTGCAAGCATTGCACCATGCCCCGCCACTGCAGTTATATCAAGCAAGTGCCATAACTCTGTCAAAATTTAAATCAAAGGGAAGGTGCATTAGTCTTTCCCTAAATATTGTCAACACTGATGCATGTACATGTGTTAATTTTGATTAAAATGTTTAACGTGATTGTTTCCTTTTATCTACATATTAGAAATGGCTATTTTCAGTATCTACTATGTTCAAAGAGCTGCAACTACAAAAGTAGGTTAACCAGAGTTCTGTTTTTTGTGTTCTGCATGTTGTCTCATGGTGCATTACATTTGTGAAAAATGTCATAATTATATCTCGAATGGTTTTCAGCTTAGAGTGGACACAAGTATATGGTAGAAATGGCTGTGTTTAATGTTCAAAGGGCAATAACTCCAAAAGTAGGTAAACTAAAGCTAGGATTCATGTGTTTTGCATGTCTCATAGTGTTTTACATTTGTGTATAGTTTCATGAAAATATCTTGGAAGGTATCAGAGTTATGGAGCTGACATGAATGACGGAAGCGTTGACAGACGGACACTCAAAATTTCGGAGGGTATAACATAATACCCATGCCACTTTGTGTGGCAGGGCATAAAAATGGCAAAAAATCAACCAAGTATATCCAGTTCCCTTTACTAAGATGTTTCCCAAATCAATCAAGACAAAATACCTTCATCTGAACATGAGTGCTAACCCTTATCTTGCTGTTCACGAAACCCCTACCTTTACAAACTGTAGATCCAGATCAGATGGCTTCTAAAGAAGCCATCTGATCAGGATCTACACTGTTTGTCTTTCAGTTTGTGAATTTGAACAAAAACATTACATGGTGTAATCTGATTGGCTGACAGTCAGAAATGGGTGTGGCTAATTAAATTATTCAGCAAGATAAGTGTTAATGGCTCTAACCTGATTTTTTCTGAAGATCTAGTTTTGTTTCTGCAGCATCACCATACCCAACTTCATTCTCAGCAAGAACCTCAAACTGGTATTTCTTCCCAGGCTTTAGATCCTGCACTTGACAGGTAAAAATGTCAGGTCGAACTTTATCTATTTTCCTTAAAACTCCACTGTCTTCCTTCATATAGATGTGATAATATTTAATACTGGCTCCTCCATCTTTCTTTGGAGATTTCCAGGTTAAGGTCAACCTGTCCTCTTCAGTGTCTTTGACCTTGAAAGACTCTGGCTGGCTTGGTGTAACTGAAAACAATGTAACAAGCTAATTCGAAGAATTTATGTCGTCCACCTTTTTTTATATTCTAAAAAAAAATTACAAGGTCAAGAGAGGTACCTTTACTCTATACACTGCTTTGGAAAAGGCAGGGGATAATCATTCTTAAGTACTGGGACAGAAAGGCCTGAGTAAACAGCATAGACTGAGAATAGACATTGCAAAATGTTATGTTTGATGAGTGTCTATACTGTTTGCCACCCATCCAGCAGTTTTAGACACATCAGAAGGTAGTAAAGGTAGTTCAAAGTTTAGGACAAGCATGGTAAGGAGTTAGTGTGTCCAATTTATTTTGGGTAAATATGGTTGTAATCTGATGACTCAGAAATGGCCTGACTGTGCTTACAGCAGGTCTATGTAATTATTACATAAAATTCAGTTTTATTGCATAAAAAGCAGTGCCGCACGTTATTAAAAGCTGTGCATTAACTGGTGAAAAGCCGTGTATTAACAAGGCAATTAATGCGCTGTTAATGCACGGCTACGCAACTTTCAATATGCCTATACCGGGGCCACAGAATTGCTGCCGTCACGAGATGTGTAGTTCCTAGCCCTAGAACGAGCATAGTCTGTGAAAATTGCGTTCGCGAGACATCAGTGATAAAGCAAAACAAAATAGTGCAAGAAATAACACAAAATGGAGCAAATGTTTTTAATTTTTATGCAAAAATAGTGATCGAACATAGTTTTTCAATGCATTAACATTTGCCAGGTCCCTTGGGAGGTGTTGAAAACCGCGGCCTCCAGCCTCGGTTTTCAGCACCTCCCTCGGGACCAGGCGAATGTTAATGCATGAAAAACCATGTTTGTTCCCTATAATAATACTAACCTTTTGTCTGCTTAGGAACAACAACATCCTCAGATTCCAGAGCTTCACTTTTACCCTTAGCATTAATGGCAATGATTCTAAACATGTATCCATGGCCTTCAACAAGATTCTTCTGTGTCAGAGATACCGTATCTTTACCAACTTTTGTAGCCACTATCAAATTCTTTTGGCTATCACAACATTCTACCGAGTACCCTGTGATTGGAGAACCACCATCATCACTTGGTGGTTTCCAAGATAACATCAATGATCTCGACATCAGGTTTGTGTACTTGATTGGTCCAACCGGTTTTTCAGGTTCTGTTAGAGAAAAAAATATAAGACCAGAGAAAATTAATTATTAGATTCTCATCCAGACTTTAGAAAAAAAAATGGAGTGGGCAGGTGAATTTTATTTTTTATTCCTGGGTCATCTGGGTCATCCAGTGGAGAGGTAAAAAATAGCAAAATAGATCTAACTTCTGTGAAGTTGATGTCACACCTGGCATCTCCACCCCACCCCCTTCCAAACCAACCAAAAAAAAACAATAATGTTTATTTCAGGTAGAAGAAATTAATATAGGAATTTCATTGAAAGTATATGCATTTTCTCATATGATGCATGAGAAGTTGGGCTTGAAAAGTACCCACAGTTTGTACACTTTTATAAATCTAAGGTAAGAAAATGACAAAGTTAAAGTGGAAAAAGTGACAAAAATAAATTTAAATATCATATCAAAACCATGTACACTTCTGCAGACCCCTGAGAAAACATATCATCATAATGGGATTTTTGATTAAGGTGCAGGTACAGGGGCAACATCCACATCAGTAGGCCCCCTTCCAGATAACTGGCTTGCTGCATGCATGGCAGATCTCACACCAGATCTCCAGGTACATCTATCATGATTTTTGATTGTGTTGGGGTTTAACGACACGTCAACCCTTGAGGGTCATTTTGTGTCGTCTCCCAGAGAAAGGGAGAAAAGAGATAGAAGAGAGAGTAGAGGAGATGAAAGAGAGGGACAGGGAAGAAAGAGGAACAGGAATGAAAGTGAAGAAACAGAAGAAATAAAAACATTCCCCCTCTACCCTTACCCACTACAAGGATAGCAGGCCTTGCCCAACTGTAAGCCAATATCAGTTGGACGCCCCAGTGATGTAAGATACACAGCACCTTCGCACCACCCGACCACCCCCACATCTATCATGAGGGTTGATAGCCGAGAGCTTCCACTCTCCGCAATCCCCCAGTGTCAGCTGCTTCCATGCCACCCGGGCCCCCCAGGCCCACGCCCTCCACCAACCTGCATGTCAAAGGCCACCCCGACTTCACCACTGGAGCGTTCCACATGTCCATACCATCGGAGTCTTCTCTCCCTCAGAATAAGGTCCAGATCCCCAATGCCAAGCCGCACAAGCAGCTCATTGGACCTGGTGGTGACAATTTCCTGCAGCCTGACATTACAGATTTGTCTGATCATTGCCCTGTCATCCAGCCACAGACGCCGGAGGCCTGGCCCTGCCAATGGCCAAGTCTCGCTGGCACGGAGCACCGCACTCCGCACACTAGAGCCGCACACATGGCCACGCTCCCTGAAAGAGAGGCGGCATGAACAGAGAACCGGCAGCAGATCCCTGAACTTCCTCCAGGCAGTTTTCACACATGTTGCGGTTGAAAGTTCACAGCCATCCGCCCCTGAGAGCATGAAAATATGTGCAAAGTTTCAAAAAGATCTGTTTAAAGTTGTATGAGAAGTTGCAATCAAAAGGTACCCATTGTCTTTACATCTGAGGTCAGAAAATGACAAAGTTCAACAAGAGAACCATTTGGTCCTGATCGCTGCCCCAAGCCTTGAGATTGTCATGTAAAACTAACTTTTTGGACATTTGTTTTCCACATCCTATAAGCTCCCCGGGAGCCCTTGGATCAGGGGAGCAAAAAATGCACAGTTTCCGTATTTTCCATTCAAAAGCCTAAAGGACCAAATTTAACCTTGACATAAAAAGAAGTCAACGTCAGCCCAGGGTCATCATTTATATAAATTTTGTAGTACTAGAGTCCCAGATGCTACATACCAAGTTTCAAGGCAAGTGGCCCAGTGGTTCTGGAGAAGAAGATTTTTTATGGTTTTCAACATATATATGCATGACAGCCATCTTGGAAATGTGACCTGGACTATTTCAATAAAATGTCGTTCTCCCATCCCAAAAAAACTTCATATGAAATATAATTTTAATTAGCCTAGTAGTTTCTAAGAAAAAATACTTTAAAAATATTTCAACCTGAGTGACCTTTGACCAAAGTCACTAAATGACCTTGACCTTCAGTATTCATAGGGGTTAAAATTGACTGCATTTACATATCATAGACTAAACTAGTAACAGAAAAAATGCACAATTCTAGCCTTTTCCATTCAAAAGCCTAAGCTACCAAATTTGACCTTACCATAAAATAGGTCAAGGTCAACCCATGGTCTTCATTTATATAAATTTTGTAGTTCTAGAGTCCCAGATGCTACATACCAAGTATCAAGGCAATCGGCCCAATGGTTCTGGAGAACAAGATTTTTTAAGGTTTTCAGCATATTGGGGCATGGCAGCCATCTTGGTCATGTGACCTGGACCACTTGACTTTTAATGTCATTCTCCCATCCCACAAAGACTTTATATGGAATATTATTTCAATTAGCCTAGCAGTTTCTAAGAAAAAGGACTTTAAACATATTCAACCCTGGTGATCTTTGACTAACTGCCTTTCCATATCATAAACTATAATAGTAACAGAAAAATTTACTTTTTCAGCCTTTTCCATTCAAAAGCCTAAGGTACCAAATTTGACATTGCCATAGAAAAAGGTCAAGGTCAACCCAAGGTCATCATTTATATAAATTTTGTATTACTAGATGCTACATACCAAGTTTCAAGGCAATTGGCCCAGTGGTCCTGAAAAAGAAGATTTTTTAAGGTTTTCAACATATATGGGCAGGGCGGCCATCTTAGTCATGTGACCTGGACCATTTGACTTTTATGTCATTATCCTATCCCATAAAGGCTTCATATGGAATATAATTTTAATTAGCCTAGTAGCTTCTAAGAAAAAGGAATTTAAAATTATTCAACCTGAGTGAACTTTGACCAAGGTCTATAAATGACCTTGACCTTTAGCATTCATATGGGTTTAAATTGACTGCATTTTCACATCAGAGACTATAACAGTAACAGAAAAATGCAGTTTCCGCATTTTCCATTCAAAAGACTAAGGTACCAAATTTGACCTTGCCATAAAATCGGTCAAGTTCAACCCAGGGTCATCATTTATATAAACTTTGTAGTACTAGAGTCCCAGACGCTACATACCAAGTTTCAAGGCAATCGGCCCAGTGGTTCTGGAGAAGATTTTCTAAGGTTTTCAGCATATATGGGCATAGCGGCCATCTTGGTCATGTGACCTGGACCATTTCAATATAATATCGTTTTCCCCATCCCTAGAAGACTTCATATGAAATATAATTTTAATTGGCCTAGTGGTTTCTTAGAAAAAGGACTTTAAAAATATTCAACCTGAGTGACCTTTGACCAAGGTCACTAAATGACCTTGACCATTAGCAGTCATAGGGATTAAAATTGACTGCATTTTCATATCACAGACTACAATAGTAGCAGAAAAATGCACAGTTTTAGCCTTTTTCATTCAAAAGCCTAAGGGACCAAATTTGATCTTGCCATAAAATAGGTCAAGGTCAACCCACGGTCATCATTTACATAAACTTTGTAGTACTACAGTCCCAGATGCTACATACCAAGTTTCAAGGCAATCAGCCCAGTGGTTTCGGAGAAGAAGATTTTTTTAGGTTTTGAGCATTTTTGAGCATGGAGGCCATCTTGGTCATGTGACCTGGACCAAATGTATAAACTTTCTTTCCCCTTTGCCTGGAGGCTCTAGAAGGCTTCATATGAAATATAATTTTAATTGGCCTAGTAGTTTCTTAGAAAAAGGACTTTCAAAATATTCAACCTGTGACCTTTGACCAAGGTCACTAAATGACCTTGACCTTTAGCATTCATAGGGATTAAAATTGACAGCATTTCCATATCACAGACTACAATAGTAGCAGAAAAATGCAGTTTTAGCCTTTTTCATTCAAAAGCCTAAGGGACCAAATTTGACCTTGCCATAAAATAGGTCAGGGGAGCTAAAAAGTAGAAAAATGTGATAAAAATTAAGGCAAGGATTATATGCAAAGCAAAGGCTTCAGACTATGGAGAAAACATGTACAAAGTTTAAAAAAGATAAGTATAAAATTCTATGAGGAGTTGTGCTCACAAGGTACCAACTGTCTATATACTGAGGGTGAAAAATGACTTAGTTCACAATGTAGAAAAAAAGTGAAAAAAAAAAAAGAAATGATCTAAGAATTATACCCAAACCATATGTAACCCCTCATACCATGAAAAATGCATGCAAAGTTTCATAATAATCAGTACAAAACTGAAAGAGGAGTTGCACCCACAAGAGACACCAACTGTTTATATATAAAGGGTAAAAACTGACTAAGTTCACAATGTGGAAAAAGTGACAAAAAAATGATCTAACAACTACAACCACATGCACATCCTCATACCATGAAGTAAACATAAGCAAAGTTTCAAAATGATCAGTACAAAACTGTAAGAGGAGTTGCGCTCACAAGAAGTACCCACTGTCAGTAAACTGAGGATGAAAAAAAACTAATTTCACAATGTGGAAAACGTGACAAAAAATGTTCTAACAATTATACCCAAACCACATGCACATTCTCATACCATGAAGAAAAGAAGTGCAAAGTTTCAAAACAAATGGTATAAAACTGTAAGAGGAGTTGCGCTCACAAAAGGTACCCACTGTCTATTTATTGAGGGTGAAAAAAGACTATGTTCACAATGTGGAAAAAGTGATCAAAAATAATCTAACAATTATATCCAAACCACATGCACATCCCTATACCTTGAAAAAACACATGCAAAGTTTCAAAATGATCGGTACAAAACTGTAAGAGGAGTTGCATTCACAAAAGGTACCCACTTTCTATTTATTGAGAGTGAAAAAAGACTAAGTTCACAATGTGGAAAAAGTGACCAAAAATAATCTAACAATTATATCAAAACCACATGCACATCTTCATACCTTTAAAAAACACATGCAAAGTTACAAAATAATCGGTAAACAAGAGGACCATGATGGTCCTATATCGCTCACCTGACCAAACAGATTTGCATATTTACTGTTGAAGTTTCAGCCAAGTTCACTGCTCTAGGATTTTTGTATAAACTTTATAGCACTAACCATCCCCACCCCCCTCCACCACACCCCCGGCCATGTTTTTTTTACAAATCTTGACAACTTGAACTGAATCTTAAAAGAGGGTCACCAAAGGAACATTTCTGCCAAGTTATATTGAAATTGGTCCAGTGGTTTAAAAAGTTTTATATAGCTATAAAGCCCTACGCCCTAACAGCCATGTTTTTTGACGAATCATGAAAGCTTGAACAAACTTGGTAGAGGGTCGCCAAAGGAACATTCCTGCCAAGTTATATTGAAATCTGTTCAGTGGTTTCTGACAAGAAGATTTTTAAAGTTTTCTATTTAGATATATAGGGAAAATAAGCCCCACCCCATGGCAGCCATGTTTTTTGACGAATCATGACTGCTTGTACAATCTTGATAGAGGTTCACCAAAGCAACATTCCAGCCAAGTAATATTGAAATCGGTCATGGGGTATGTGACAATAAGAATTTTAAAATTTTCTATGCAGATATAGACGAAAAATAAGCCCCGTCCCCCTGGGGGCCATGGTTTTTGACATATCATGAAGGCTTGAACAATCTTGGTAGAAGGTCACCAAAGCAACATTCCTGCCAAGTTACATTGAACTCAGTCCAACTGTTTCTTACGAGAAGATTTTTTATATATAAGTTTTCTATATAGATATATAGGGAAAATAAGCCCTGCCCCCTAGCGGCTATGTTTTTTGATGAATCATGACGGCTTGAACAATCTTTGTAGAGGGTCACCAAAGAAACATTCCTGCCAAGTTGTATTGAAATCGGTCCATTGGTTTCTGAAAAGAAGATTTTTAAAGTTTTATATATAGATATATAGGGAAAATAGCCCTGCCCCCGGCAGCCATGTTTTTTGACGAATCATGATTTCTTGAACAATCTTAGTAGAGGGTCACCAAGGAAACATTTCTGCAAAGTTATAATGAAATCAGTTCAGTGGTTTCTGACAAGAAGAATTTTAAAGTTTTCTATAGATATATAAGGAAAATAAGCCCCGACTCCTGGCGGCCATGTTTTTTGACGAATCATGATGGCTTGAACAATCTTTTTTTTTTTTTTTTTTTTTTTTTTTTTTTTTCCCAATACATATCAATACAATCAAAAACATACAGTTGAATAACAAATATCAACATCTCTCATACTATCTCCCATCCTTCTTAATATATATGTTTATAATGAGATATAAGATATGCACTGGCTTTTTTGTTAAACCTGGCTTGAACAATCTTGATAGAGGGTTACATAAGAAACATTCCTGCAATGTTACATTGAAATCGGTCAAGTGGTTTCTGAAAAGACTATTAAAATTTTCTATATAGATATATAGGAAAATAAGCCCCGCCCCCTAGTGGCCATGTTTTTTGACAAATCATAACGGTTTGAACAATCTTGGTAAAGGGTCACCAAGGAAACATTTCTGTGAAGTTATATTGAAATCAGTCCTGTGGTTTCTGACAACAAGATTTCTTCAAGTTTTCTATATAGATATATATGGAAAATAAGCCCCGCACCCTCTAGAGGCCATGTTTTTTGACAAATCATGACGGCTTGAACAATCTTGATAGAGGGTCACTAAGGAAACATTTCTGCCAAGTTATATTGAAATCGGTCCAGTCGTTTATGACATGAAGATTTTTAAAGTTTTCTATACAGATATATATGAAAAATTAACCCCGCCCCCTAGCGGCCATGTTTTTTAACGAATCATGGCGGCTTGAACAATCTTGGTAGAGGATCATCGAAGAAACATTACTGTAAAATTATATTGAAATCCGTCCAGTGCTTTATGACAAGAAGATTTTTAAAGTTTTCTATATAGATATATAAGGAAAATAAGCCCCGCCCCCCTGGCGGCCATGTTTTTTGACAAATACATATGGCTTGAACAATCTTGCAACAGGATAACCAAAGGAACATTTCTGCAAAATCATTTGGAAATCGGTCCAGTGGTTTCGGACAAGAAGATTTTTAATGTTTTCTATATAGATATATAGTGAAAATAAGCCCCGCCCCCTGGTGGCCATGTTTTTTGACAAATCCAAATGGCTTGAACAATCTTGGTACAGGATCACCAAGGGGACATTTCTGCAAAATTATATTGAAATCGGTCCAGTGGTTTCGGACCAGAAAATTATTAAACTTTTCTATATAGATATATAGGGAAAATAAGCCCCGCCCCCTGGTGGCCATGTTTTTTGACGAATCCAAATGGCTTGAACAATCTTGCAACAGGATCACCAAAGGAACAACTTAGCAAAATTATATTGAAATCGGTCCAGTGGTTTGGACAAGAATGTTTTTAAAGTTTTCTATATAGATTATATAGAGAAAATAAGCCCCGCCCCCTGGCATCCATGTTTTTAGACGAATCCAAATGGCTTGAACAATCTTGCAACAGGACCACCAAAGGAACATTTTTGCAAAATTATATGGAAATCGGTCCAGTGGTTTCAGACAAGAAGTTTTTTAAAGTTTTCTATATAGATATATAGGGAAAATAAGCCCCGCCCCCTGGCGGCCATGTTTTTTGACGAATCAAAATGGCTTGAATAATCTTGCAACAGGATCACCAAAGGAACATTTCTGCTAAATTATATTGAAATTGGTCCAGTGGTTTCGGACAAGAAGATTTTTAAAGTTTTCTATATAGATATATAGGGAAAATAAGCCCTGGCCCCTGGCGGCCATGTTTTTTGACAAATCCAAATGGCTTGAACAATCTTGGTAGAGCATCACCAAAGGAACATTTTTGCAAAATTATATTGAAATCAGTCCAGTGGTTTCGGACAAGAAGATTTTTAAACATTTCTATATAGATATATAGGGAAAATAAGCCGCGCCCCCCCTGGCGGCCATGTTTTTTCACGAATCCAAATGGCTTGAAAATCTTCCAAGAGGACCACCAAAGGAACATTTTTGCAAAATTATATTGAAATCGGTCCAGTGGTTTCAGACAAGAAGATTTTTAAACTTTTCTATATAGATATATAGGGAAAATAAGCCCCGCCCCCTGGCGGCCATGTTTTTTGATGAATCCAAATGGCTTGAACAATCTTGGTAGAGGATTACCAAAGGAACATTTCTGCAAAATTATATTGAAATCGGTCCAGTGGTTTCTGACAAGAAGATTTTTTAAAGTTTTCTATATAGATATATAGGGAAAATAAGCCCCGCCCCCCTGGCGGCCATGTTTTTCGACGAATCCAAATGGCTTGAACAATCTTGGTAGAGGATCACCAAAGGAACATTTCTGCAAAATTATATTGAAATCGGTCCAGTGGTATCTGACAAGAAGATTTTTTAAAGATTTCTATATAGATATATAGGGAAAATAAGCCCCGCCCCCCTGGCGGCCATGTTTTTTGACGAATCCAAATGGCTTGAACAATCTTGGTAGAGGATTACCAAAGGAACCTTTCTGGAAAATTATTTTGAAATCGGTCCAGTGGTTTCTGACAAGAAGATTTTTAAAATTTTCTATATAGATATATAGGGAAAATAAGCCCGGCCCCTGGCGGCCATGTTTTTTGACGAATCCAAATGTCTTGAACAATCTTGGTAGAGGATCACCAAAGAAACATTTCTGCAAAATTATATTGAAATCGGTCCAGTGGTTACTGACAAGAAGATTTTTAAAGTTTTCTAGACAGATATATAGGGAAAATAAGCCCCGCCCCCTGGCGGCCATGTTTTTTGACGAATCCATAAGGCTTGAACAATCTTGGTAGAGGATCACCAAAGGAACATTTCTGCAAAATTATATTGAAACTGGTCCAGTGGTTTCTGACGAGTTGATTTTTAAAGTTTTCTATATAGATATATAGGGAAAATAAGCCCCGCCCCCTGGCGGCCATGTTTTTTTACGAATCCAAATGTCTCAAACAATCTTGGTAGAGGATCACCAAAGAAACATTTCTGCAAAATTATATTGAAATCGGTCTAGTGGTTTCTGACAAGAAGATTTTTAAAGTTTTCTATACAAATATATAGGGAAAATAAGCCCCGCCCCCTGGCGGCCATGTTTTTTGACGAATCCAAAAGGCTTGAACAATCTTGGTAGAGGATCACCAAAGGAACACTTCTGCAAAATTATATTGAAACTGGTCCAGTGGTTTCTGACCAAAAGATTTTTAAAGTTTTCTATATAGATATATAGGGAAAATAAGCCCCGCCCCCTGGCGGCCATGTTTTTTGACGAATCCAAATGGCTTGAACAATCTTGTTAGAGGATCACCAAAGGAACATTTCTGCAAAATTTTATTGAAATCGGTCCAGTGGTTTCTGACGAGAAGATTTTTTGAGTTTTCAGTTAAAAATCTATTTTTAGCTCCTGTGACCTAGATATGCAATGGACCGGAACCATTTGAACAACTTTGAAAGAGGATCAACCAAGGATCATTCCTGTGAAATTTGGTCAAAATTGAATCAGTGGTTTAGGAGGAGATGTTGTTTAAAGATTGTGAACGGACGGACGGACGGACGGACGGACAGACGGACGACGACGACGACGGACTGTGGGTGATCACAATACCTCACCTTGAGCCTTCGGCTCAGGTGAGCTAAAAACTGTAGAGGAGTTGCGTGCACAAAACACCCTGGGTAAATGTTGATGGATGGACGGACTGAAGAACGGACAGAAACTTGCATGCCTAAGTAGCACCTGCTAAAGCAGGTGCGATAAAAACTAGAGCTGGTGATAATGAAACACTATGCCCCCAACCAACTGCTTGATCCACAGATTTCGAGATACCCTGCTGACAAGATTCCATTATTAATATTTACAACAATCATAACTCTGGAAAAATAATTTGGATTTTTTAAAACCTTAATCAGGTAATTACTCATCATCTACCAAAAGCTGACCATGTTTCAAGGCCCTAGCTTAAACAGTTACTGAGGACTCTTGCTGACAATGTTTTGTAATCGCAAAACTTTCAAAGGTTAATCAGGGAATCTACTGATCATCCCCAATAAGCTCAGAAAGTTCCAAGGCCCTAGCTCAAACAATTATTGTGATATCTTGCTGGTATTGTTTTGTTATCATCTGTTTATAAAGGGCACAGCTCTGAAAAAATAATTAAGATTTTTTTAAAGGGTAATCTGGTAATCTACTCTTCTTCCCCAAAAAGCTCATAAACTTTCGAGGTCCTAGTCCAAACAGTAATTGAGATATCTTGCTAACAAGAATTTATCATTGTGTATTTACTTGGAGCATAACTATGGAACTTTTTTTTTTTTCAGATTTTTCTCAAAAGTTAATCAGGTAATCTACAAATCATCCCGAATAACTATAATATGAAATAAACAGGTTTTACCTATGAAACGAGCTTAACCATTTTGTGCATTTTTTTTTTCTTTTTCTTTTTTTTCGGCAGGTATGCAAAGTCGCGGACCAGACTAAACCTGTTTAAACAGGTCCGAGACAAAGTGCACAACGTCGAATATTATTACATCAATTTAACCAGAGTTTCCAAGGAAACATCGCTCTACTGTATTTTTATTTATTTTTTTTTTTTTTTTACATATTTAAAATGTGAGGCAAGTGAAAAGAGGTTGATTTGATACTTAAAATACTACTAATTTCAGAATCCATTAGGCTTTCCTTATTACACTCTATCTGAAAGAAAAACGTGATGATCTGTTTCTGTTAAATGATGCATAGCTTGTCTTTTTCAGCATTATTTTTTTTTTCAAGAAAGAACTGATCTTTGAGTTTGAATGACAAGTTATCAAATAACTGAGCGATATTCATGTTCAGTTCCTTTTTTGAGGTAATTTTTTGAATTGTGAAACTGCTTCTGATGAGGTTATGTCAGACCTGGAAAAATTATTTACATCTTATCAATGATATAAAGGGTTGGTTTTGACAACTGGCTGTCAAATTTTTAAATGTTGCAAGATGTTGAAAGTCTTACTTATTCTGAAATGAGTAGTATAGCTATATTACCCAGTCTGAATTACCTAAAATCTGCCATCCGTGATATCCAAATTTGATGCCTTCAGGTTACAATGGAAGCATGTCCTAAAAACACCACTAATTTGACAGGTGTTTACAAAATGGCATGCAACAGGTGCGTCCGTGTCGATCGGTCTGCCTTGGCTTTTGGGCTTGGAGTGGTGGGGAGAGGTGGGGGAGGGGGGGGGGGGGGGTTGTGGAAGGGTGGGTGTAGTACTCTCCATGGTGTCGTTATGCGATACAATGTATCTTGGTTTCTAGGTATTAACTTTATGGATGCTTATAATATTTATCAAAACCACGAGCTACGACACAATTTGACAAGCAAATCATTGTGCAGCATGTGTGTACAGACAAAAGTCGCTAAAGTACGAGCGATCAGCTGATCGCCAATCAGCAGAAACTTGGACCCATCGTATTGATGGGTCCGAGGCTGAAATCACTGCACATCCTACCTTTATCATGTTATCAGCGATAAATTCTTCCCTATGCATAATTCCTGTTATGTTCTGTAGGAATATAATCCATTTTTTACAGCAATACTTCAGTATTTACCCTTAAATACACGAAAATGTTGTTTAATGTGAGAGAAATCTCAGATTAAAAATGGTGGCTAAAACGCAGATCAGTCTTGCAGTCATCCGTGTCAATGACATAAAAATGTATCCTTCTATTTAATTGGCTATACAATTCTTTACAGCCAATGAGATCGCTTGCGATGGCTGACTGGTTTTCTATGTTTGCAGCGCAGCATATCTGATCATTGTATTTTTGGGATACCAAGCCAATGGCTCCGGCCTTATTAGTGTTGGTTTTGGGGTTCAACATTAGGCCTGTACACTCCACTGTAGATATGGGAAACCAGTCACCTGCCGCATGCAAATTCTGCATAGTATGTGAGAGACTCACGATACCTATAGCACAAAGCTTCATCATCGCAGGTGAGGGCCTGCTTCCCAGGTCGCTTAAGTTCGTTATAAAATTTCAAGGCCTTAGCTGGGATAGTTTTCAAGATAACTTGCTGACAATATACCATTATGTCCCGTAGGCTTTCAATGCAACCGTCGAAAAAGGGCCATAACTCGGAATACAAATAACTGAATTTTTTCAGGTTAATCAGGTGATCTATCTATCACCCTCATTCATTAGTTCTAGCTCTAACAATTTGTGCCCTATCTTGCTTATAAGATTTCAATATGTCCCTACTGGCTTCTAATGTGTAAGTTTAAAATGGGGAATAACTCCAGAATACTAGTGTGACTGGAAAAAGAAAAAATACGTGTCACCTTATTTTCCATCTTGGTTTCATATACAAAATTTTAAGAGCCTATCTTTAACATTTCTTGACAGTATGCAAAGTGTGACAAATGGAAAGAAGGGAACAAACAGAAGGAATGAATGAATAACCCAAAAGCAATATGCCCCACCAACCTTCAAATTTGGGGGCATAAACATAAAAAAATTTGCTATAAACTCTACAAAGATAAGCAAAAATTTATTCTCATGCAAGCTGTTCCAGTCTGATGACTTGAAACCCAGTCTGATGACTTGAAACTGAGACAGACTGATTAGTTTTCTTATCATGTGATTTGCCCTATTGAGAAACTGGGACAGACTGATGAGCCATCTTAGCAAGTGAGTTGTTCCGTTGAGAAATTGGGAGAGACTGATGAGCCAGCTTACCACATGTTTTGTTGAGGTGACAAACTGGGACAGACTGATGAACTATTTTATTACTTCATTTATCCCATTGAGTAATTGGGACAGACAGATGAGAGACTAACCATGCCATTTGTACCTTTGAGAAACAGGAACAGAATAATGAACTGTCTTATCACCAGAGTTGTCCCATTGAGAAGGAACACTGACTGATGAGTTGTGTGATCCCCCAATTTGTCCCATTTAGAAACTGAAGCTAACTGATGAGCTGTCACAGGCAGTTGTCCTGTTTAGAAACTGGCACTGACAGATGAGTTAACCCTTAAACTGCCAAAATCACAACAATTGTTGTCTGCTTTGTCATCTGCTTGTGATTTTAAAAGTCATGCAGGCAAACAGTGTGGACCCAGATCAGACTGCTCCTTTAGGAGCAGTCTGATCTGGGGCCACACTGTTTGCCTGTATGCAAAAATAGGTTTGAAAAGTTTGCAATAATATTTACAGACAACATTTTCAGATGCAGGTTTTCTTGGCGTTTTAAGGGTTAAGGCTTTACCTTTTACTAGCCCTCTAACCTAAATGTCACTGCAGGCTGTGAGGCTTACACTGGGCAGATCCTTGGATCCATATCTATACCAGTCCAAGTGCATCAATCCAAGCATCCAAGGTCTGAGGTTAAAAAATGTTTTTCATACTCAACTGAGCTGGGCATGCAATTTGTTTTGCTTAAAAAATCTTTTAGTACAGACAAATTATTAAAACTTCTTTCTTGTTCAACTCAGGTGAGCATGCTCAACTGAGTTGAGCATGAAAAAAGTTCTAACTGTTGGTATTTTTATCCTCATGCTTTAGCGATGTGGATATTGTAAATGCTTCCATTCATCCGTCTGTGGGTCCGTCAAGCTATCTCCTCCTAAACCATTGGGTGGAGTTTAACCAAATTTGCTACATGACATCTCCATGTGGTAAGAGTGTACGAGAGAAATGTTAAGTTTTCACTCTGCCCCATGTGACCTTCTGATGGGCTCAAAAGATCACTGTCTGTCAATCCATCTGTCACATTGTCCCCTCCTAAACCACTGGGTGGAATGTAATCAAACTTGCTACATGGCTTCCCCTCATGGTTACAAGGGGATGCAAGAGCAACATTCTTTTTCTGTCTGTCCTTCCATCCGTCCATCACACATTTAGCAACATTAGCTTCCAGTGTGGGGATCTTGTGATGGCATGCCATCAACTGTGCAATCTATTTATTTTTATGACCAAGTGAAATTTCATGCTTAGTTGAGCTGAGCATGAAAAAATTTTTTATAACCTCGGGACTAGGAGATAAACAGCTCTTGAAAATTTAAACAGAAAACACTAACATAATTTTGACCTGCATCAGAATTAAGGCTGAGGTTTAAGCTTTCCCGCACCCTCACCCCCCCCCCCCCCCTCACCCCCTCCACCCAGCAGTTTTCCTACTGACTGTTCCAAGGCTGTTCCTCTGTTGCACTTCTCTTTTGTATGCTGATGGTTCCACAAGTGGCATTTGTTTTGTCATGATTTGTTCCTCATGTCTCCTTCTTTTGGTGCCCATTACGTAAATTGCAAGCCTATATTTAAATATACTGAAAATTTTACCACCAAAAATTGAAAATTTTCAGATAAAAATCTGATATTTTTCATATTTCTGCTCTAAACATAGATTGTGGGTACTCATTAGAACCACCTCAGTGAGGTAGTTCTAATGAGTACCACATTCTATGTTTTGAGCAGAAATAAGAATAATAATGCATACACCTGTAAACCCCAGTTTTACTATATAAAGGTAGGGTTTAATCTGGTCAACATTATATTGGCATGTTTTCCTGATGTTTGAAAGGCTGCCCTTCCTGATTGTGCCATTTTCTGGGTATTTTCACTTATATTTTTGGACCAGTATCTAACATCAACCAAAAGATCAATTACGGTAAATGTCCTAAAATTTCATACACCAAAGTTGCTGACAAAATGTCACATGCAAACAGTGCAGACCCAGATCAGACTGCTCTTGAAGGAGCAGTCTGATCAGGGTCTATACTGTTTGCCATTTCACTAAGTGTTTTAAGAAACAACTGCATAAAAAGCAATACTTAGGCTAAAATAGTATGGAATAAAGTGTTCAAAATTTTAGGACATTTACCATAGCCTTTACCACCCTATGGACAAATTTTGCGGATGACAAATTGAGGATATTTTTCCTAATTTCCCAGAAAACAGGATTTGACATTTCATGCAAATTGTCTGGAATTGTCTCAGGCATCCAGGAAATCTTCAGCTTAAAAAGCTTATATAAAAAAAACTTTAACAAGCAAATTTCAGCTCTGTGACTTGACCTTAACACTAAAAATTCCGGGTAAATTTTTCAGCAGACAAAATTTTATAGTATTATATTTTATATATTTTGAAATATTTTTCTTATTTTTCCGGAAACAGGATTTGACATTCCATGCAAACTGTCTCCATTGGCGTTAATGCAAATAGTGTAGACCCTGATCAGATGCAGCATTCTGTGGCATCTGATCTGGGTCTGCACTGTTTGCCAATCACTCTTTTTCTGTCTCCGGGTTAAAAGGAAAAACATTTGAAGTTCATGACCTTGATCTCTAGGTCACATGCGGGGGTGAATAAAACTTTGTCCCATTACCTTGCAGCACACCAAGTCTTAACAAGCAATGACTTTTAAGAATTTATGTCCCTTTTAAAAATCCTCCGAAGGTACCTCCTATGTATACAGTTTGATAGTATTGGAGCTTGAAAAACAACTAAGTAACAAAAGGGCTTGGATCACTAACCTGAGCATAGATGAGCGGAACCATTTTAGCAATTTTAGTAGAGGATCACCCAAGGAATATTTCTGTGAAATTATTTTGAAATTGAGCCATTGGCCTAGGAGATGTCGTTTAAAGGTTTTTCTATATTTAGCTTTGGCGGCCACTTTGTTTAGTGGAGCAGAACCATTATAGCAATTTTTGTAGTGGGCCACCGAAGGAACATTTCTGTGAAATTATTTTTAAATCAGGCTACTGGCTAGATGTGGCTTAAAGGTTTTTTTCTATGTTTAGTTTTGGCAGCTATTTTATTTTCTCAGCAGAGTGGAACCATTTTAGCAATTTTGATGGAGTGTTCGTCAAGGAATATTTCTGTGGGATTATTTCGAAACTAGTGCTGGTGTTTGTAAAACTCTATGCCCCCAACTGCCTGACTCTAACACTGCTTGACTCCAACACTGCTTGCCCATGATGGTAACAACAGTACAAATATATGAGATTTCAATGTTATTTTATCAAAGGGAAATAACTCTAAAATAGGAGATAATTGGAATAAGAAAACAAGAGGACCATGATGGTCCTATATCGCTCACCTGACCAAACAGATTCGCATATTTACTGTTGAAGTTTCAGCCAAGTTCACTGCTCTAGGATTTTTGTATAAACTTTATAGCACTAACCACCCCCACCCCCTTCCACCACACCCCCGGCCATGTTTTTTTTACAATCTTGACAACTTGAACTGAATCTTAAAAGAGGGTCACCAAAGGAACATTTCTGCCCAGTTATATTGAAATTGGTCCAGTGGTTTAAAAAGTTTTATATAGCTATAAAGCCCTACGCCCTAACTGCCATGTTTTTTGACGAATCATGACAGCTTGAACAAACTTGTTAGAGGGTCACCAAAGGAACATTCCTGCCAAGTTATATTGAAATCTGTTCAGTGGTTTCTGACAAGAAGATTTTTAAAGTTTTCTATTTAGATATATAGGAAAAACAAGAAGATTTTTTTTCAAGTTTTCTATAAAGATATATAGGGAAAATAAGCCCCACCCCCTTGCAGCCATATTTTTTGACGAATCATGATGGCTTGAACAACCTTGGAAGAGGGTGACCAAAGACATTCCTTCCAAGTTATATTGAAATCAGTCCATTGGTTTCTGCCAAGAAGATTTTTAAAGTTTTCTATATAGATACATATATAGGGAAAATAAGCCCTGACCCCTGGCGGCCATGTTTTTTGACAAATCCAAACGGCTTGAACAATCTTGGTAGAGGATCACCAAAAGAACATTTCTGCAAAATTATATGGAATTCGGTCCAGTGGTTTGGGACAAGATGATTTTTACATTTATCTATATATAGGGAAAATAAGCCCCACCCCCTGGCTGCCATAGTTTTTGACAAATCCAAATGACTCGAACAATCTTGGTAGAGGATCACTAAAGGAACATTTCTACAAAATAATATGGAAATCGGTCCAGTGGTTCTGACAAGAAGATTTTTAAAGTTTTTTATATAGATATATAGGGAAAATAAGCCCCGCCCCCTGGCAGCCATGTTTTTTGACGAATCCAAATGGCTTGAACAATCTTGGTAGAGGATCACCAAAGGAACATTTTTCAAGGCTCTAGCTCTAATAGCTTTTGAGATATTTTGCTGACAAGGTAAAAAATGCCCAAAATTAAAAAGGGCCATAACTCAAGAAGTAATTTTCAAAATTTCTTCAATAGTTAATCAGGTTGTCCATTCATCACTACCAGTCTATTCATCAAGTTTCAATGCTCTAGTTCCAATGGTTTTTGAGATATTTTGCTGACAAGGTAAAAATGCCCAAAATTACAAAGGGCCATAACTCATGAAGTATTTTTCAGAATTTCTTCAAAAGTTAATCAGGTCATCTATTCATCACTACAAATCCATTTACTTAGTTTCAAGGCTCTAGCTTTAACAGTTTTTGAGATATTTTGCTGACAAGGTAAAAATGCCCAAAATTACAAAGGGCCATAACTCAAGAAGTATTTTTCGAAATTTCTTCAAAAGTTAATCAGGTTGTCTACTCATCACTACCTGTCTATTCATCAAGTTTCAGGGCTCTAGCTCCAACGGCTTTTGAGATATTTTGCTGACAAGGTAAAAATGCCCTAAATTACAAAGGGCCGTAACTCATGGAGTATTTTTCAGAATTTCTTCAAAAGTTAATCAGGTCATCTACTCATCACTACAAATCCATTTACTAACTTTCAAGGCTCTAGCTCTAACAGTTTTTGAGATATTTTGCTGACAAGGTAAAAATGCCCAAAATTACAAAGGGCCATAACTCAAGAAGTATGTTTCGAAATTTTCTTCAAAAGTTAATCAGGTTGTCTACTCATCACTATCAGTCTATTCACCAAGTTTCAAGGCTCTAGCTTCAATAGTTTTTGAGATATTTTGCTGACAAGATTGCATTCACATTTTTTCAAACGGCCATAACTCTGAAATGGGGCATAATCCTGTCAAGAAAAAAAACATGTATCAGCTATTTTTTCATAAGGAATCCATATAAGAAATTTCAAAATGGTAGCGTTCACAGTTCTAAAGTTATGCTATGCATCATAAAGCGTGACGAACGGACGAACGAATGAACGGACGGACGGATGGATGAACAACCCAGAAGCAATATGCCCCTCCAACTTCTTTGAAGTTGGGGGCATAATCAGGGCATGGCCTAGGAAAAGATGTCATTTAAAGATTTTTCTATTTTTAGCTTTGGTGGCCATTTTTGTTCAGTGGAGCAGAAACATTTCAGCAGTTTTGGTAGAGGGTCACCCAAGGAACATTTCTGTGAAACTATTTTGAAACTGGGCCATTGGCCTAGGAGGGGATGTCATTTAGAGTTTTTTTCTATATTTTCTAAGCTCTGGCAGCCATTTTGTTCAGCAGAGCAGAACCATTTTTTGCAATTTTGATAGAGAATCATCCAAGGAACATTTCTGTGAAATTATTTTGAAATCAGGCCATTGGCCTAGGAGATGTCTTTTAATGTTTTTTTTTTTTTATTTTTAGATTTGGCAGCCAGGCCATTTTCTTCAGCGGAGCAGCACCACTTTAGCAATTTTGGTAGAGGGTCACCCAAAGAACATTTCTGTGAAATTATTTTGAAATCGGGTCACTGGCCTAGATGAAGATGTTGTTTAAGGGTTCTTCTATTTTTAGCTGTAACGGCCATTTTGTTCAGCGGAGCAGAACCATTTTAGCAATTTTGATAGAGGGCCACCCCGGTAACATTCATGTGAAATTATTTCAAAATCTATTCACTGGTTTGTTTGTGTTGAGGTTTTACGGCCCAGTCAACCCAATGGGGTCATGTCGAGCGCAGTCAGTTTACCTAACCACACATTTACAGGGCAGGCTTAGTCCTCCAAGCGGTTAACCAGTATTGTGCACATTCTTTCGCCAGAAACTGACAACTGCCCTTCTTGAATCAGCGGAAGGGAGAGAATGACCTTAGAAAATATTTCACGATCAATCTCCACGAAAGAATGTTGCCGACCTCGGCGGGGGTTGAACCCGCAACCTCCTGGTCTCCAGTCGGATGGCGCATCCAACTGAGCCACCAAGGCAGTCTCTATTCACTGGTTTATTTGGAGATGTGATTTAAGTAAATTGTTGACAATGGACTACGCAAGACGCATGTCACACAACCCACAATTGACTCTGGACACAGGGCGATCACAACAGCTCACCTTGAGCACTTCATACTTAGGGGAGCTAAAAAAGCAAAGTGAAAAAAAAAAAAAATATGATTAAGTTCAAAATGCAGAAAAGTTAGGAGTTGCACATACAAGGTACCCACTACCTATACACTACCTATACACTGTGCCTCAAAAATAATAAAGTTCAAAACATGGAATAAGTGAAAAAATTTAGTCTGAGGATTATTATTATTAAAGAAAAATCTTACTTACCTTTGGAAATTTTTGTGGTAATCACCACTGCTAAGGGCTTGCTACAGCCCTGGTCATTTTTTGCCAAAACACAAAAACAATATTCGGATCCTGCTGTCAGCCCCTTTACACGGTAATGTGTAGTTTCTGCTCCCGTTTTTCCTATCAGCCAGCTGTTTTTCCGTTCTCTTTTCTCAATGATGTAGCCTATCAATGGGGAGCCACCATCATATTCTGGTGGTTGCCATGACAATGTCAGTTCAGTGTATGTGACATCTGATGGTGTGAGGGGTCCAACTGGCATGTCTGGAGATCCTGTAGACCAATCAAATAAAGGCATGAAATACTGTTTATCGGTTGGGCTGAATGGCCTAGTCAACACTTTCAAGGTCATATCGAGCCGGTCACTATGACCAAAACCACACTTTTCTTGGAAAGGCTTAGCCAGTACTTGTGCACAATCTTTTTTCAGAAACTGACAACTATACTTCTAGAATCAGCGGAAGGGAAAAAATGACCATAGAAAATATTTCATGATCAATCTCCTGGATAGAATGTTGCCGGACCCTGTGTGGATCAAATCGGCAACCTCCTGATCACAAGTCAGACACACAGCAAAATGAGCAACCGAGGCTGAAATACTGTTTATAAACATTTTACCATAAATATCTTCAAACTTGACACAACATATGATTTAACCCTTAAAACGCCAAGAAAAACTGCATCTGAAAATGTCGCCTGTTTATGTCGTCTGCTGAATATTCTTGCAAACTTCTCAAACCTATTTTTGCATACCAGCAAACAGTGTGGACCCAGATCAGACTGCTCCTATAGGAGCAGTCTGATCTGGGTCCACACTGTTTGCAACAATGACTTTTAAAGTAACCAGCAGAAGACAAAGCAGACGACAATAGTTGTGACTGGCGCTTAAAGGGTTAAGGGGACTGGATACACTTAGTAATTTTTACAAGCGAGACAAACTCTTGGATCTTCCTTTTTGCTGTCAGCATACTAAACCCCTTCTGAAAAGAGGTCTACTCTAAAAGGTAGTGATGGGAATCAGCCAGGACCCAGTTGTTCAAAGCGTCGTTAGCTTAACGAGCTCGTTAAGGGTCATTTCGTTAACAGTTTTAGCGGATTCAATATACAATATTCTGATATTTTTTGCTACTCACATTTTTTGCTGAAAAAATTTCAGCATATTTGCGTATCACTCGATGTAAATTTTAACGAACTGTTAACTAACGATGTCTTTAGCTTTGAACAACTGGGCCCAGAATTTCATAGTCGATAATCGATTTTGTAAAACTGACTGATCATCGATTAATAATCGACTTGTAGAAAATTTAAATATATTCTCTCTTAATAAACCCTCCTCCAGGTACTTATTTATTGCTCAAGATCAATAAGAGGGGTATTCAGATAACATTTTTCTTATTTCTAAATGACAAAATATGGGTACTCATTAGAAGAGCCTACATGAGGCACTTTTAATGAGTACCTACAACATATGTTTACATGGAGAAATAAGAAAAATATCAGTACTTATGGGTTGACTGATTTAAGCTATTTTATCTCTTTTTTTTCACTTTTATTGACCATAAATCTAGAATATTATATAAATCTAGAATATTAAAATAGACAATTTTAAATTAATTTCTTTATAACTTGACTATAAAAATAAAACTAGAGAAAAATATGTTTCTAACAAAAGAATTTTCCGATTAGTCGACCATAAAAAAAATCTTTCTGATCGTCAGTCACAAAAGGCAAAAAAAACTGATGATCCGTTATTATCAATCATCAGTGGTAACACTACTAAAAGAAAAGAAGTGTCATCTGTAAATTTTGCTATGTTGTCTTTATGGTTAATACATGACCAAATAAAAAAGAGCTGTCACAGGGCAGCATAGCTCGCCTGAGTTGTGCCTTGCCTAACTATAATATGGCTCAGTGGACATAACCCTTTTAATTAGCTGACCCTGGGGTATGGTGTATATTATGCTATGATATGATTATGCTTCAAATATGAAAGGGTTCCGTCCAGTGGTTACTGAGATATAAATTATTAAAAGAACTTGTAGTAAAACTTTATTAAAGTGCGTGTGACCTAATTGTTCACCCTTAAGACCCACTGCAGTTTCTGACCTTGGGGGTACAATGTTAGAGAATCTAAGGTATGCTATGGTATGATTATGTTCCAAATATGGAAGGTTCTGTACAGTGACTGCCGAGATATACAAGTTCAAAAAACTTTGTCATAAAACTTTAAAGTGAGTGTGACCTAATTTTTATAGACCCACTCTAGGGTCAAACACTGGGTTATAGTGTTACAGAATGTAAAGTTATGCTAATGTTTTACCCCTAAGACCCTCTTCAGGGTCTTTCCATGGGGTACTGTGTTATGGGATGTAAGGTGATGGTATGATATTATGTTCTAAATATGGAAGGGTTCTATCCAGTGGTTGCTGAGATATAAATCTTCAAAAAACTTCGTCTTAAAATATTTAAGTGAACATGACCTAATTTTTTACCCCTGAGACCCCTTCAGGTACAAACTCTGGAGTATGGAGTTACAGAATGTAAGATTACGATATGATACAATTATGTCCCAAATAAGGAAGGGTTCTGTCCAGTTGCTCATATATGAATGATCAAAAAACTTTGACATAAAACTTTTACGTGATTGCAACCTAGTATTTGAACCCTCAGCTCAACCCTAGGTTCTGACTATGGGGTATGATGTTAAAGAACAGGGCCCAGTTGTTCAAAGCATCGTTAGCTTAACGAGCTCATTAAGGGTCATTTCGTTAACTGTTTTAGCGAATTCAATATACAATATTTTGATATTTTTTGCTGGAAAAATGTGAGTAGCTTTTGCACTGCAAAAGCTACTCACATTTTTTCAGCAAAAAATTTCAGCATATTTGCGTATCACTCGATGTAAATTTTAACGAATCGTTAACTAACGACGTCGTTAGCTTTGAACAACTGGGCCCAGTAGATTATGCTATGTTATGATAATATTCTAAATATGGAAGGGTTCTAGGCAGTGTTTGCTGAGATATGAATGTATAAACAAGAGGGCCATTATGACCCTGGATAGCTCACCTGATCCATATAGTACAAATGAAATGGTAGGTAATATAAAGTGGAGTGAAAGGTTTGAGCAATTTTGGTAGACAGTGACCCAAGGAACATTTCTGTGAAATTATTTCAAAATCAGCCAAGCTGTTTAGAAGGCGGTAATTTTAAGGTTTGCCTGTTTTTAGCTTGGGCGGTCATGATGGTTCAGTGGAGCAAAGTAGTCTTGAGCAATTTTGTTAGAGGGTCACCCATGGAATATTCCTGTGAAATTATTTCCAAATCTGTCTAGCTTTTTAAAGGAAGAAGTCATTTAAACATTTTTTCTGTTTTAAGCTCTTGCGGAATTGTTTAAGCAATTTTGGTAGAAAGTCACCCTATGAACACATTTCTGTGAAACTATTTCAAAATTAATCCACCTGTTTAGGAGAAGTTATTTAAAGGTTTTTCCTTTTTCTTAGCTCTGGTGGCCATCTTGTTCAAGGGAGCTGAACGGTTTGAGCAATTTTGGTAGAGGGTCACTAAAGCTGTTCATTGGTGCAGAACCATTTTAGCGATTTGGTAGAGGATCACTCAAGAATCATTTCTGTGTTTGTTTGTGTTGAGGTTTTACGGCCCAGTCAACCCAATGGGGTCATGTCGAGCGCGGCCAGTTTACCTAACCACACGTTTACTGGGCAGGCTTAGTCCTCTAAGCGGTTAACCAGTATTGTGCATATTCTTTCGCCAGAAACTGACAACTGCCCTTCTTGAATCAACGGAAGGGAGAGAATGACCGTAGAAAATATTTCATGATCAAGCTCCACGAAAGAATGTTGCCGACCTCGGCGGGGGTTGAACCCGCGACCTCCTGGTCTCCAGTCGGACGGCGCATCCAACTGAGCCACCGAGGCCGGCAATCATTTCTGTGAATTTGGCCTAGGAGGAGAATATTTCTATTTTTAGCTCTGGTGGCCATTTTGTTCACTGGAGCCAAACCATTGTAGCAACTCCGGTCTCCCACAGAACATTTCTGTGAAATAATTTTGAAATCATGCCATTGGCCAAGGAGATGTGGTTTAAAGGTTTTTCTATCATTAGCTCTGGCGACCATTTGGTTCAGTGGAGCAGAACCATTTTAGCAATTTTGGTAGAAGGTCACTCAAGGAACATTTGAAACTATTTTGAAACTGGGCCTATGGCCTAGGAGATGTAGTTTAAAGGTATGTCTATCTTTAGCTCTGATGGCCATTTTGTTCAGCGGAGTGGAACCATTTTAATAACTTTGGTAGAGAATAACCCAAGGAACATTTCTGAGAAATTATTTTGAAATCTGGCCATTAGCCTAGGAGGAGATGTATTTTAGAGTTTGTTTTTTTTTCTATTTTTAGCTCTGGCAGCCATTTTGTTCAGAAAAACAGAGCAGAGAGGGTCATCCAATGGACATTTCTGAGAAATTATTTTGAAATCTGGTCATTGGGCTAGGTGGAGACATCGTTTTAAGGTTTTTCTTTATTTAGCTCTGGGGGCTATTTTGTTCAGTTGAGCCATTTAAAGTATTTTGGTAGAGGGTCACCCAAGGCATATTTCTGTGAAATTATTTTAAAATCAGGTCATTGGCATTGGAGGAGATGTTATTTTATGTTTTTTTCCATTTTTAGTTGTGGTGGCCATCTTGTTCAGTGGAGCCAAACCATTGCAGCATCTTAGGTAGAGGGTTATTCAAAAATTATTTCTGTGAAATTATTTTGAAATCAGGCCACTGGCCTAGGAGATGTCGTTTGAAGTTTTTTCTATTTTTAGCTCTGGTGGCCATCTTGTTCAGTGGAGTGAAACCATTTTAGCACTTTTGGTTGAGGGTCACCCTAGGAACATTTCTGTGATATTACTTTGAAATTGGGACATTGACCTAGGAGGAAATGTTATTTTCAGTTTTTTCTAATTTTAACTAGGGGCAGGCATTTTGTTCAGCAGAGAGGAACGGTTTGAGCAATTTTGGTAGAGGGTCATCAAAAAAACATTTCTGTGAAATTATTTCAAATTCTGTGCAGAGGTTTTCAAGAAGTCATTTACAGTAAAAGTTGACATCTGATGGAGGAATGCATGGACTGACTATAACAATAGCTCACTTTGAGCATTTTGTGCTCAGGAGAGCTTAAAACTTTAAAGTGAGTTTGACCTAATTTTTGTTCCCTAAGCCCTATTCCAGACACACACACATACATACCCTTGGGTACTAGGTTACGGAATAAAAGGATATGCTATTTTATGATTTAATTCCAAATATCAAAAGTGTTCTGGCCAGTGGTTGTTGACATTTGAAGGTTTAAAAAAAACTTTGTCGTAAAACTTTAAAGTGTGTCGACCCATAAAACTTTAAAGTGTATCAATGCAAACGCCAACAGCTGGGTAACATCAATCTCACCATCATTTGTTTTCTCTTACACAAAATACTTCACTACTGTTAGGATGTATACAAAATTTAACGACTCTGGCCCAGTTGTTCAAAGCGTCCTTAGCTTAACAAGCTCGTTAAGGGTCATTTTGTAAACTGTTTTAGCAAATTCAATACACAATATTCTGATATTTTTTGCTGAAAAAATGTGAGTAGCTTTTGCTGTGCAAAAGCTACTCACATTTTTTCAGCAAAAAATTTCAGCATATTTGCCTATCACTTGATATAAATTTTAACAAATCGTTAACTAACAATGTCGTTAGCTTTGAACAACTGGGCCTCTGGCTCTAAAAGCAGGTGAAAAGTCGGTGACAGACTTTTATGAAAAAGAAAAAAAAATGATAAAGAGACTAACAGGCATGAGGATGCTGAGTCTCTCATACACAATACAATTTGTCATACCCAGTGTTTGTACCAAAATTTCAAAACCCTAGATAAGTAGTATTTGAGAAATCTGTGATGAAAAATTTTATTTGAGAATCAGATGGTGAATCCCCCGACCAAACTGCCAGTTCTAAATTTGGTGTATTTCAATCAGATATCATGGAAATATTGAAACAGAGCAGAGTAAAAAGATGCAAAGCTAGTATGAAATGTGACCAAAATAAAAAGTGTACTGTTAATGATTTTATTTTCTCATGTTCTTTTATTTTTGTCAAAATCATCTAAGTGATTTCTGATGTGATTGTACAGGATACACAATATTTGCAAATACTTTAAATTTGTGACTGTACATATTCAGAAATATTAGCAAAAATAAATGCCTTGTAAAGATAAAGAAACTTGCTGTATGTTTATTGGGGTAAAAAATCAACAGAGACTTGCTGTATGTTTATTGGGGTAAAAAATCAACAGAGTAAAAGTTGTCCTTCTTGCACGCTACACCCCTACTTGACCTGATATATGTCCCTACCAAATATTATCAAGTTATCTCTAACTGTATGGGAGATGGCCTGCACAAGATTTCTGCATCAAGGGAGATAAGTACATAATGGAGAAGTGAGAGTACTCTTGAACACGACATCTTGGTCCTTATCTATGCCTCTAGCAAATATTATCAAAAATTTAAAACCACATACTCAAGAATTTGGCTTAGAAATTCATTCAGGGGAGGTAACTAGAAAACAACCATAGCAGAGGTTGTCTTTGTTGCAAGTGACACACCTACTGGTCCGTATCTATGCCTCTACAAAATATTACCAAAATATTTCAAACCATTTAGAAGTCACCGAGTGCACAAGAATTTGGTTTAAAAATTTATTCAGTGGAGTGTGCAAGAAAAAAAACAGCAAGAGTTATCCTTCTTGACACTCCTACTTGAGCTGATATATGTCCCACCAAAATATTATCAAATTATCTCAGACAGTATGGGAGTTATAGCCTGCACAAGATTTCAGATCCAGGGGAGATACGTACATAACTATAAGTGAGAGTTGTCTGTCTTGCATGTGACATGCCAACTTGTCCTTATCTATGTGTCTATCAAATATTATCAAAATATTTCAAACCATTAAGAAGTTATGGCATGCACAAGACTTTGGCTTAAGAAATTTATTCAGGCAAGATAACTAAAGTATGACATGCCTACTGGTCCTTATCTATGCCTGTGCCAAATCTTATCAAAATATTTCAAACCATTAAGAAGTTATGGAGTGCATAAACATTTGGCTTAGAAATTTGTTCAGGGAAGATAAGCAGAAATAAAAGCACCGAAAGCATAATACCCCACCATAGCAATTATTTGTTTATGTATTAAAGTTATCGTTGCGAAAATGTCTGGAAAGAAAATGACGGAGGGACAGATAACAATCCTAAACCAGATCTTGATAATATCAATGGACAGATAACAATCTTAAACCAGATCTTGATAATATCAATGCAATAGCAAGTTTGGTTAAAAGGCCTTGTTATTTACTCAAGTTATCGTCCTGAAATGAAAATATGGGCGTGTCTCGGGCAGATAACTCTGTAAAAATTTGATGAAATTTGCCCATTAGCAATTTCAAAACAGATTTCCTTAATGTCAATGCATATAGCAAGTTTGGTTAAAATCCCTTGTTATTTACTCAAGTTACTGTCTGGAAACAAAAATATGGGCGTGTCTCGGGCAGATAACTCCGTAAAAATTTGACAAAATTTGCCCATTAGCAACTCCAAACCGAATCTCCTTAATGTCAAGTTATAGCAAGAAATTTGTCCATTAGAAATCCAAAACCAGATCTCCTTAATGTCAATGCATATAGCATGTTTGGTTAAAATTCCTTGTTATTTAAGTTATTGTCCGGAAACAAAAATATGGGCGTGTCTCGGGCAGATAACTCCGTAAAAATTTTACAAAATTTGTCCATTAGCAATCCCAAACTGGATCTCCACAATATTAATGCACATACCAAGTTTGGTGAAAATCCATTGACGTTTACTCAAGTTATCATCCGGAAACGAAAAATGGATGGATGGACGGACATACGTACTACCAACTGACGGACAGACACACGGACGTCAAACAAGAAACCATAATACCCCGCCACTATTGTGTAGTGGGGTATAAAAAGAACAAAGCAAAAGTTGTCATTCTTGCAACACACCTACTTGACCTGCAATATGTCCCTCTCAAATATTATCAAATTATCCCAAACAGTATGGGAGTTATCGCCTGCATAAGATTTTGGTTTCATGGGAGATAACTATTTAATGAAAAGGGGTATTACCTACTGAGACTCTCTCGGTTTCCCTCAACTCTCCCAGGGGGATTAAATTCTTTCCTTTAAAAGTAGCCTATCATTGAGAAAGGATTTTATATACCTGGAAATCAAATCTTTTCCCATTAAAATGGGAGGCAAGCATATTCAGCTCTGAGTGCTTTCCCTTGGAAGTGTATCCTTAAACATGAACATGCAAAACTTTTTTCAATGCTTAAAGTATTAATCACAACTGCAGCAGATGACACTTTGAAATATTTTTTTTTTATATTTCAGAGAAAAAAAAGTTTGACATTTCATGTGAAATGTCTGCCTAGCAGATGATTCACATGAAATGTCATCTGATTTTCTCTAAAAAATAACAAGATCAATTTTAAAATGTCCTCTGCTACAAATTTGCTTACTGCCTTAACCTTTTTAGCCCTGCATACCTAAACACATTTTTGCAAACAGTGTAGATCCTGATGAGACAGCTCATAATGAGCCGACTCATCAGGAACTATACTGTTTGCCCTTCTGTTTAGATTATTAAGACCCCTATTTGGAACAATAGTTCTGTCCAGGTTCAAAGATAGAAGAGTCCACTTCAGGGATGAAAGGGTTAACTTATCACTGTACTTACTAGGTGGCACTGGTTTAATAAATTCTGATGATTCAAGTGCTTCATCACTTTTTCCTTCTTCATTGGAAGCAAATATTCTGAATTTGTATACATGTTTCTGACGAAGCTTATTATAAGTCCATGATGTTGTATTTTTGTTAACTGTCGCAACTTCCATCCAAGATTTCTGAAGAGTATCAAACACATCTATAGTATATTCAGTGATTGGCAATCCACCATCATCATTCGGAGGGTTCCAAGAGACTGTAACAGAATCTGTTGTTAATTCCGTGTACTTGATTGGTCCGGCTGGTTCTTCAGGAACTGGAGAAAGGGAAGATAATAAGGCTATCACAATAAATCTGTTCCCAAAAAAAAATAACAAGGGGGCCAAGATGGCCCTGTATCGCTCACTTGATTACCAGTCAAGTTTGAATCATTTGGCCTTTCAGTTCAAGAGAAGAAGTTCAATGTAGATTTTTAAGATGGCAGCCATCTTGGATGTCCAATCACAATAATTTTGGCTATTTTTGATCTACAAGTCACCTCAATACTTCCAATGAAATTTCGAGTTAATTGCGAATTTGGTTCAGGAGAAAAAGTTCTAAATAGATTTTCAACATGGCTGCTAGGGCAAACATCTTGGATTTCCAATCAATTTTAGCTATTTTTGATCCACAAGTCACCCCAATACTTCCTATCAAGTTTTGAGTCAATAGACCTTTCTATTCAAGGGAACAAGTGGCAGCCATCTTGCACTTCCAATCTGAACGATTTTAGTATTTTTTGATTTACAAAGTCACCCTGATGCTTTCTACCAAGTCTTGAATCAGTTGGCCTTTCAGTTCAGGAGAAGAAACAGAAAATCAGTTCAGGAGAAGAAGCAAAAAATAGATTTTCAAGATGACCACCATGGCGGCTATCTTGGATTTCCGATCAGAAGGATTTTAGCGTCTTTTTTTTATTTTCAAGTCACCATGATGCTTTCTATCAAGTTTCAAGTCAATTGGCCTTCTGGTTCAGGAGAAGAAGTGAAAAATAGATTTTCAAGACGGCTGCCAAAGTGGCCATCTTGGATTTAGGATCACAACTATTTTTGATTCCACAAGTCACCCAATGCTACCAACTGAGTTTCAAGTCAATTGGCCTTTCAGTTAAGGAGCAGAAGCGAAAAATAGGTTTTCAAGATGGCGGCATCTTGGATTTCCGATCAGAATGATTTTCGCTATTTTTGATCTACACGACACCCCAATGCTTCCTACCGAGTTTCAAGACAATTGGCCCTTCGGTTCAGGAGAAGAAGCCAAAAATAGATTTTCAAGATGGCCACCATGGGGGCCACCTTGGATTTCCAATCAAACCTATTTTAGCTATTTTTAATCTACAAGTCACCCCAATGCTTTCCACCAAGTTTCAAGTCAGTTGGCCTTTTGGTTCAAGAGAAGAAGCCAAAAATAGATATTCAAGATGGCTGCCATGGTGGCTATCTTAGATTTCTGATCAGTTCAGTTTTAGCTATTTTTGCTCTACAAGACACTCTGGTGCTTCCTACCAAGTTTTGAGTCAACTGGCCCAGGGGTGTAGGAGGAGTAGGCTTGTAAAGCAAATTGTTGATGCCGCACTACAGACATGAGACAATGGACGACTGACATTGATGGATCTCAATAGCTCACTTTGAGCATTTCAAATAAAGTAATAATAAAGTACAGTAAATGTCTGAAAATTTTGAACACTTTATTTCAAACTTTTTACTAAATCTTTTGCTGTTATGCAGTTGTTCAGTCTTAAAATCATTAGTCGAATGGCAAACAGTGCAGACCCTGAGGAGCAGTCTGATCTGGGTCTACACTGTTTGCATATGCCATTTTGTCAGAGACCTTAGAATACATATCGAGGGTTGAGCGCAAGACTATAGTAACTCAAACATATTTTTGAAACCCTTGTTTAGGGGCAATTTGGACCCCTTTGTAAACAATGCAAATTTAGGTGCCATTACGAGCAATGGCACCTAAATTTTCATTGTTTACAGAAAGAAATGTTGTAATCTTCATAATGCCTTCATGGTGAGGAGATTAGGTTTGGGGAAAAACAACCGTCTGACTTACACTAGTCTTGCGCTCAACCCTCGATATGGGGCTGACAAAAGCTGATGGTAATACATGTAGTGGAGTGGTCTTTACTTCGAGGGGTCTTAATAGCGGAATTTTACTGTCGTTTCATATCCATAAGGAAAACAAACCTATTCAAATATACCGAAAATTTTACCACCAAAAACTGAAAAATGTCAGATAAAAAATTCTGATTTCTTCATATTTCTGTTCAAAACATAGATGGTGGGTGCTGG
The DNA here is from genome assembly GCA_964016985.1 of Anodontia alba. Lineage (NCBI taxonomy): Eukaryota > Metazoa > Mollusca > Bivalvia > Lucinida > Lucinidae > Anodontia > Anodontia alba. The sequence goes on from OZ024823.1 coordinate 37,664,919, forward strand.
TTAGAACTGCATTGGTGAGGCAGTTCTAATGAGTACCAACAATCTATGTTTTTGAGCAGAAATAAGAAAATTAATGTATATCCTGTAAACCCCAGTTTTACTGTATAAAGTATTGCGAGTTACTGACATATCTCTCTGTTAACCCTTCAAATTAACATCAAGTGGATTCTTCTATGGACTCTTCTACCACAACTCTTTGGATCGGTGGATTTCCAACAGGTGGGCTGATGTCTGATTAGTTTCTATGTTTAAAGACATTCCTGTAGTTAATGCAAACAGTGCAGACCCTGATAAGATGCAGCATTCTACTGCGTCAGATCTGGGTCTGTAATGTTTGCCAATTACCCTCTTTGGGGCCTCCAGACTTGAATGGTTTAACCCTCCTCCTGCTGAACATGACATGCCCTGTCTTAGCAAACATCATAGATCCAAATCAGTTAACTTCTGAAGAAGCCAACTGATCTGGATCTGCACTGTTTGTCATTAAATATGTGAATTTGTATCAATAACCCAGATCAAGTAATCTAGATTAGAAGTGGGCGTGGCATCTTAATTTATTCAGCATGACATGGGTTAAAGCACCAATCACACACTTTTTTGACATATTTAGTTATGCAGATGATTCTGCTAGTTGTCCTATGGTGTTTTATATTTGTGTAAAGATTCATGAAAATATCTCAAATTGTTTTCAAGTTACAGAGTGGATGCAAGTATATGACAGAAATCACTATTTACAATTTTCAAAGGGCCTGAACTCCAAAAGCAGATAAATAAGAGCCATGGTTATGGTTCTTGTGTTCTGCACATTGTCTTCTGGTGCTATATATCTGTATATAGTTTCACGAAAACATCTCTATCGGTTTTCATGTTACACAGCAGACACAAGTATATGACAGAAATCACTATTTACAACATTCAATGTGCCATAATTCAAAAAGCAGGAAAACCAGAGTTATGGTTCTTGCATTCTGCACGTCATCTCATTGTGCTTTATACTTCTGTCAAGTTTTATGAAAATATGGCATACGGTTTTCAAGTTACTGAGGAATCGTAGTTTTGTAATGGCAATCAACAGACTATGAGATAAACAATGTATCAAGAACATTGCGGCAGATGGTCTGTGAAGACAATTTGCATGACAAATCTTATTTTCTGAGAAAAACTAAAAAAAACATATTTCAAGTCATCTGCTGATATGATTACCCAGCTTTCCAAGTAGAGCAAAGGCTCCATATATCGACACCTTTAGTGTTACTGTTTGTCTAAATCTTATCTTGAAAGATAGGTTCTTTTAACCGACACCCTTTTGTTAAACAGCATTGTATTGGCTAAATATGATGTTGTAGACAAGTTTACCACAAATTATACCCAATGAAATGAATCCATAGTCATAAGGGGGAGGACCCTATTACCGACATCTGTCTCCTTTTATCGACACCCCTACGGTTTTAAAGAATATGATAACAAATAACCTGTTGAACATCAGAAATAAAATGAAAACAACTTTATTATTAAACAATATCCTTTTAGCAATATAACAGAGGTAGCCTTAGATACCATAACGAGTTCAAAATCACCCGCAGTTCATTTGAAGTTAATACAAGAATGAAAAAAAAAAAAAAAAAAAAAAAAAAAAAAACAATATTGTGGTGAAAAGCATTCTTTCAAATCGGTAAGTTGCCCTCGTTTTACATTTTGTTGTTCTGACAAAACAAAGACAAGCTCAGAGACAGTAGCAGGCAACAAGGCATTTGTATTGGCAAACTTGATGCATAACCGTATTGTCACTGTTGTAAACACTCTCGTACAATTACTTTAAAAAGATAAGATTATCAAAATATTGTGCCTGAGTGTTCTCAACGGTGACAGTACAGCAGTACATCAAATCTGCAAATATAAGGGCTTTCATTCTTGGCTTATTCTATTTTTAATCAAAACAACGAAAATAATAAATAAAAACGACTCACCGCTTTGAACAGACCCTTCTCGAAAAAATAATCTTATCACTATTTTCTATGGCGTAGTTTTAGCCCCCTGTTAAAACTGGATGATCAGTACATAATATTTTTTCCAATTAGGCAGCACGATAAAAAAAATAACTATTCCTAGCAGCTGTATTAGGCCTATGTTGGTAGAACTGTAATATTCGACAAGGAAGTGTCTCCGGGTATGGTACCATACCTGGAGACCAGGATCTCTGGGCACGGTACCGTACCTGGAGTCAATCCGTGTAGGACTGTCTCCAGGTGCGACAGTACATAAAGTCCTTTACAACTTCGAAGTTTTTAAGTTGTATATATAAAAGCATATAAAAGAATATTTTTTATTTATTTATTTTTTTTTTTTTTTTGTGTGTGGTTTACTGAATCACTACTGCATTCCTTGTCTTCTGCAGACAAGATTAATGCACAAAAGGTATTACTCTCGTTGTATATTAACTGGTTAAATATGTGTAATGAATTCTGCACTGGGAATAATATGGTTATGAAATTATTCAGTTATAATCAATTATCATCGTTATTATTATTATTCCCATTGCGGAATTTGTTACATCTATTTAGCCGTGTGTAAAGGTAGTTCTTGGCACTCCATATGTTTTGGACGCGGCTTTTTTGCTCAGAGTCCCAGAAGGTACCATATGCATGGCCATGGCCGTTTGCTCTGGCCTGTATTGTACATGTAGGTGTGGATAAAAGGAGCCTATGTCAGATGTTGGATCTTAATATCGACACCCACAGAAACAAGTTACTCAAATACAACTTGGTTCTAAAAGCTATTAAAGAACAGTTTCTAAGCAAGGATATTACACTTAACTGCTGAAAAAACAAATATTCACTGTTCTGATATGCCACAAAATCTCAAAATCATGAACACTAACCTTAAAGATGCTGATAATATTCTCACACAAAAAAATCTGCTCGTGTTTTTGTCCTCCAAAACATTCAAAATGATTGTTGATGACCTTATCAATGACAGAAAAATACCACGAGTAAGATCATGTGTGAAAATGCCGATTAGAAGCAATTTAAATCGTAATTGGAAAGGGGTGTCGATATATGGACCATGTCGGCATTAGGGACCTTTGCTCTACTAAAACCTAACACTTAGCGCTCTTGGTAAAATTTTTAACAGATGACATTGAAATATTTTTTCTTATTCTTTACAGAAAACAGGTTTTGACATGTCATACAAATTGTCTCCAATAGAGACAATTTGCATAAAATGTCAACTGTTATCTGGGAAAAATGAAAAAGAATATCATAAATTTGTTATCTGCTAAATTAACCAAGAGAGTGGCAAAAGTTAAACAAAACCTAGTTCTGGAGAATTTGTAATGTACCTGTAATGGTCTTTGTTAGGACTAGATCATCAGTTTCCAGAGGCTGTCCAGTGCCCCGCTTGTTTTGAGCTGAAACGCGAAACCAATAAAGAGTTCCTGCTTTGAGGCCTATCACATGGCACTTTGTCTCTTCCGGTGAAACTTTCTCAACAGTAATCCAACCTCTGTCTCTGTCTACATCTTTACCTTCTCTTTTCTCCACGATATAGTGTATCAGACTTGAGTTACCCTCATCCACTAAGGGTTGCCATGACAACATCAATTCTGTGTATTTGATATCAGAAGCTATGAGAGGTCCCTCTGGGACAAGAAGTAATGGTCGAAGTTGAATATGTATAAAAGGAATCTCTGCAGGGCCTGTAGAACAACACAAGTAAACCATTAGCATTGCTCTAGACGGTGAATCAAGAAAATATTTTTCTTATTTCTTCTTGAAAATTTATGTTATGGGTACTCTTTAGAAGTCCTCAATTAGGTGCTTCTAATGAGTATTCTAACACTCCTTACCTTTATAGCCAATGGTTAAATTCAGTGATTTATTTGGTAACAAATCACTTAACTGGGCGGAAGCGCGCGACACTTTCCGACGTCATCTTAACACTTTGCTGACATCAGTTTTCGTTTCCACAATGTTAGACGGTGTAATGTCATTTTTCTCGCGTCAACAATGCAGGAAATGCATGTAAACAACACTGTTACAAAGTCAAAACTGTTGCCGGGATTTCTTTATGCAATGGCAGAAAGTTGGAAGAATCTGAAGGATACAACTACTTTTTTGTCGTTTTCTACTGTTTAGAATGGAAATAGATTAACTCTTGTGCATGATTTGTTAATAAATCACAGTTTGTCGGTCAGTTGTAAGTAGATAAATCACTTATGCTCCATGCTCTTGATTTGATCTACTTTACAACTGACCTCCAAACAGTGATTTATTACTCAACAAATCACTGCTACAGCTGATCTATTTCTCGACCACAACACATGTTTTTGTGGAGAAATCAGTAAAAGATCAAACATACTTATCGGGAGCTATGCATTAGAAAAGTGATGATGATGAGTTCAGGTTTAATGACCCATCAACCAATGAAGTTCATTTGCATTCATTAGAAAAGAGATGGGGGCATAAACACACAGCTACAGTTCTGATCAGTTGGCACATTTCTTAGATTAAATAAATGGGGTACCTAAATAAATATCTTTTGCATTTCTCCATAAAAACATGTTGCGGGTACACATTGGGATGACTTTGATGAAGCAATTCCAAGAAGTACCCACAACATGCTGTAATACCTCAACAATTTAACAACAATTGTCGTCTGCTTTGTCATCTGCTTGTGATTTTGAAAGTCATTTTTGCAAACAGTGAAGACCCTGATCTGACTGCTCCTCTAGGAGCAGTCTGATCTGGGCCTACATTGTTTGCCTGTATGCAAAAATAGGTTAGAAAAGTTTGCAAGAATATTCAGCAGATGACATAAACAGACAACATTTTCTGATGCAGGTTTTCATGACATTTTAAAGGTTAAAGTCCAGGGGACCATACAACTTTGTTGTTGATACAAATTCACAAAACAAAATGTACAGACCCAGATCAGCCAGCTTCTTCAGAAGCAAACTATCTGAACCTTTTCACTGAATTGAGGTTTTATGGCCCAATCAATCCATGAGGGTCATGTCAAGCCAGTCAATCTGGATCTACACTGTTTGCAGAGGCAGGGTGTATCCTGGATTAGCAGGACCAGGTTAGAGGTCTACAGTAAGTCTTTGTAGAGAAATAAGTATTGGTAGTTTTTGGTTTAAAAAAGCATCATATCTACAGCTATGGCATATGCAGTCTATGCCGTCTGCATACTTAATTAACCCTTCAAATGCCAAGAAAACCTGCATCTGAAAATGTCGTATGTTTATGTCGTCTGCCGAATATTCTTGCAAACTTTTCAAACCTATTTTTGCATACAGGCAAACAGTGTGGTCCCAGATCAGACTGCTCCTAGCAGTCTGATCTGGGTCCACACTGTTTGCAGAGATGAATTCTAAAATCACAAGCAGATGACAAAGCAGATGACAATTGTTGTGATTGGCAGTTTAAGGGTTAAGAGGATAAGATACACTTGATTTTCTCTATTTTTATAAGAGAGAGAACTTTTAAGGCTTGCTGCTTGCTTTCCTGCACAACAAGTCCCTTCAGAAAAAGGGTCATCCACTTAAAGCCTGAGCAAACTTATGGTTACCATTACGAAAACACGCCTATACAAATATATTGGAAATTTCACCACCAAAAAACTCAAGATTTTCCGATAAAAATTCAGATATTTTTCACATTTCTGCTCAAAACATAGATTGTGGGTACTCATTAGAACCGCCTCACCGAGGCGGTTCTAACGAGTACCCACAATCTTTGTTTTGAGCAGAAATAAGAAAAATAATGTATACCCCTGTAAACCCCAGTTTTACTATATAAAGGTGGGGTTTAAGGGGTCAAAATTATATAGGTATGTTGTCGTGATGCATTTTTAAAGAATGAAACATATCTTGCACTCTGGGTAGGTTGCCCTCCTTGGGGAGAAGCTTACCCCCCCCCCCCACCCCTCCCCCACTCCCCGACAAGGCTGAAGCTGCCTCTAGGCAGCTTTTCCTTGGGGGTGAAGATAACCACCTGAGCAGCTTGCCCCTCCACCTTAGAAAACCTGGCAGAACTTCATTCAGAAAGATGTTATTCTTTATAAATAAAAATCCTTATAATAGAAACATGGGAAGATTTTTATGCAGATATTCTCTCTTTTACTGGAGAAGATGAAACCTTAGGTCTCTGTAACCTACCGTAACTTGGTATAAAATTTAGCTTTCATTAAGTTGGTATAAAAAACTTCCACACAAAATATGGCTTTGATATCAAAGGCCTATGTCTCAAAGTTTTTTCCCCATATGAGTCTATGTAAACAAGTGACCCTTGGGGTGGGGCCATTTTTTACCCCATTTTTTACCCCAGGGCTATAATGTGAATAATGTTGGTTAAGATCCACAAGATCAAATAAGTACCAAATGTCAAAGGCCTAGGCCTTTTAGTTTCACATAAGAAGATTTTTTTAAGATTTTCCCCATATAAGTCTATGTAAGACAAGTGACATGCGCCGTCCGACTGGAGACCAGGAGGTCATGGGTTCAACCCCCGCCGAGGTCGGCAACATTCTTTTGTGGAGATTGATCATGAAATATTTTCTACGGTCATTCTCTTCCTTCCGCTGATTCGAGAACGGCAGTTTTCAGTTTCTGGCGAAAGAATGTGCACAATACTGGTTAACCGCTTAGAGAACTAAGCCTGCCCAGTAAACGTGTGGTTAGGTAAACTGACCGCGCTCGGCATGACCCCATTGGGTTGAATGGGCCGTAAAAACTTAACACAAACAAACAAAGACAAGTGACCTCCAGGATGGAGCCAATTTGACCCCAGGGCCATAATTTGAATAATTTTGGTAAAGGCCTACTAGCTGAAGCTTCATACCAAATATCAAAGGTCTCAGCCTTTTAGCTTTCAGACCATTTTTAAAGTTATTACTTAAATGAGACTACATGAAACAAGTGACCTCTGGCGTGGGGCCATTTTTGATCACAGGGCTAAAATTTGAACAATCTTGGTAGAGTTCCACTAGATGAAGCTATATACCAAATATAAACAGCCTCGGCCTTCTAGTTTCAGTTAAGATTTTTAAGTTTTTTCCCTACATGGGTCTATAATCTATGTAAAACAAGTGACTCAAAGGACTGAGTCATTTTTTATCCCAGGGCTATAATTTGAACAATGCCTATAATTTGAACAATCTTGCTAAAGGCTTACTAGATGAAGCTACACCAAATGTCTAAGGCCTTGGCTTTCTAGTTTCACACAAGAAGATCTTTTAAGTTTTTTTTCTATATGGGTCTCAGTAAAACAAGTGACCTCTGGGTGAGGGCCATTTTTGACCTCGGGCTATAGTTTGAATAATCTTGGTAGAGGTCTGTAAGATAAAGCTACATAAGAAATATCAAAGGCCTGGGCCTTCTAGTTTCAGTAAGAAGATTTCAAATTTTTGCCGAAAGGAATCCATGTAAAAAACAACCTTTCCTTAAAAAAGGTCAAGGTCAACCAAACGTTATGATTTTTTTCAAACTTTTGTTGGGCCCATGTCCCTAATGCTTAATATTAAGCCCTAGGGCCATTAGCCCTTTGATTCCAGAAAGGAAGATTTTTACAGGGTTTTTACCATACATGGGTGTGGCGGACATCTTGGTCAGGTGTTCCAGATGAGGCAAACAAACTTTCCTTCCCCTACCCTTTGAGGCCCCATGTGAATTTTGGCTTTGATTGGCCCACTGGTTTTTGAGGAGAAAACATTTGAAGGGTGTAGACTACAGAAGACAGAGAGCAGGATCGATGGATGACAGATGGATGACATATCCTGCCTATAGTATCAGCTCACTTTTGAGCCTAAAGGTTCAGATGAGAAATGGAAAAAGAGATATTATAGTATATGAACAGCAAAGATTCAGGCAGACCACAGAGCGCAGTTTCCCCATAACCTATGCTGTTCACACTGTAAGTAGTAGGCCATGAGCAGGGCTCAAGAAACTGAAAATTACCAATCGGTCTAGTCCTTTTCAGTTGCATTTCTGGAGTTTGCCAAACCAGGTATCTTTGGTGGCATTTACAGAGTCTTGCCAGAACCTACCGTATTCAATCTAATTACCGCACATACCCCTATAAGCGCACAGTCAAGAAATTCCGTAGTCTTCAGATTACAGCCAGTGTACTTTTTCTTTACTTCTTTATAAAGGCATATGTTGTGGGTACTCATTTGAATTGCATCGACTTGTCGATGCAATTCAAATGAGTACCCACAACATATGCCTTTATAAATAAAATTAGAAAAAAAAAAAACGCATAATTATCATCAAACAAGGCCTTTTCTGACTTTTTTTTTAATAGTGCATCCTTAGCAGGTACATATGTATTTTACCACAGCCGAGTGTTCCCTGTAATTTTGAAAAACCTAAGCGCACAGTGCAGTAATTAGGTCAAATACGGTATGTAAGCAGTAAGCCAAGAGTAAACTTCAGCAAAAGAACTAGATACGTTGCCTTGATAAGTTGCTAGGCATGCACACTGAAAGTTGGATTCTATAGACAGTCTGAATGTTGTTTTTTTTTCTCTTGTGGTGCTGCTCATATATTTTCATGGAGAAGTAAGAAAAATATCAATATCAATTCTTTTTGGATAAAAATAAATGCCTTACCTACAGCTATGTTAGATTTTTGCAATATAACATAAAATTCAAGCTAATAGAGACCCAAAAAGTCACTACCACAAGTCCCAATATTTCAAACACTGTAATCCATACTGTTTTGGCCTAAATTGTTGTTTCTTTAAATACTTAAAGACAAAAAGAGTAGACCCTGATCAGACTGCTCCTTCAGGAGCAGTCTGATCTTGGTCTGCACTGTTTGCATAATAGCCACTTTGTCAGACACTTTGGTATACTAAATTTTATGACCTTTAACATAATTCAAGTTATTGCTATTTTCCATTTCAAATTTGCTCAAGGTCTGATTGACTGTTGAGTTTTAAGGCCAAGTCAACCCATTAGGGTCATGCCAAGCCAATCAGTTCACCTAGCCACTCTTTTCCTCAGCAGGCTTTAAGTGGTTAACTAGTATTTGTGCACATTCTTTCACCAGAAACTGACAACTGCCCTTCTTGAATCAGCTCTTGAATCAGGGGAAGGGAGAGAATAAGCATAGAAATTATTTCATGATCCATCACCACGAAGAATGTTGCCAAACCCTTGGGAGACTGAACCTGTGACCTCCTAACATGCATCTGACTGAGCCACTGAGGGCAGTGCTCCAGGATTGGAAGAGTCAACTTCAGAAACGCAGGGATGAAAGAGTTAAACTACTGATTTTCATAATTACGTAATTACCTAATCCCCTTCTTTTCATCCACTTGTATCCTGAAAAGAAAAAAAAAAAAAAATATTGCATCATGAAAAACACATACAGGCATGAAGACACAAATGGAAAAATGTAATAAAAACAGTACATGAAACAAGAGGGCCATGATGGCCCTGTAATGCTCACCTGAGTATCATAGCACTTAGAGATCCTGACCCATAAATGATCAAGGCAAACATTCTGACCAAGATTCATGGTGATTATATTTATAAGACAATGTAGCATGCCCAATGGACCATGAAATATAGATCAAGGTCAAATATGAATGACTGTGCTAATGAGGCCATGTTAAGATGTATGCATGTGCTAAGTTTTTGTTTGTGTTGAGGTTTTACGGCCCAGTCTACCCAATGGGGTCATGTCGAGCGCGGTGCATGTGCTAAGTATCACTGGCTGTAGGATCAATAATTATTAAGAAACTGACCTAAATGCAAAAACTTAACAAAGTCAGTGGACCATGGAATATAGGTCAAGATCAAAAATAGATGACTGCATTCAAGAGGCCATGCTAAGATGGCTGCCAGTGCCAAGTATCATTGATGAAGGACCAACAATTACTGAGTAACTGACCTAAATGATAAAAAAATTAAGCCATTGAACTGTGAAATACAGGTCAAAGGTGACCCAGGTCCAAACTTGACTTAGAAATCTTCAAGACAAAACATTTTGAGCAAGATTCATGATCACACCCGCTTTGGGTCCTTTGGTTTCAGAGAAGTTTTTCTTTATGTTTTTAGGTATAAAGCTCTATATTAATAAATGACCCTCAGGCATGGCCAATTTGGATCCCAGGGGCATGGTTGGTAGGACTTATGTAGGAGACCAATAAACATTGCTACATACTAAATATATAAACTGTGGGACATATGGTTTCAGAGAAGAAGATTTTTTTAAGGTTTTCCCATTATGGGAGCTTATGACCCCCTGGGCGGGGTCAATTTAGACCTCAGGGGTATGGTTGGCAGGATTTATGAGAAGATGACTAAACATTGCTACATACTAAATATGTTAGCTCTGAGCCACATGGTTTCTGAGAAGAAGATTTTTGAAGGTTCTTTGGCTAAATAGCTCTATATATACATATGACCCTCCGAGGATGTGGCCATTTTGGACCCCATGGGCTTGACTGGCAGGATTTATGAAGGGGAACACTAAACATTGCTACATACTAAATACATGAATATAACCTGTGGACCTCATAGATTCAGAAGATTTTTTTTTAGTTTTTCCCATTACAAGTCTATGGGAGCTAATGAACCCCTGGGTGTGGCCTATTTAGACCCCATGGACTTGATTGGCAGAATTTATATAAGGGATCATTAAACATTGCTACATGCTAAATTCTGTTAGCTCTGAGCCTCATGGTTTCAGTGAAAGAAATGTTTTGAAGGTTCTTTAACTAAATAGCTCTATATATACCTGTGACCCCTTGGGGTGTGGCAAGTTTGGACCCAGGAGCTTGATTGGCAGGATTATGTAGGGGACCACTTAACATTGCTACATACTTAATATATAAGCTGTGGGCCTCATGGTTTCAGAGAAGATTTTTTAAGTTTTTCCCATTATAAGTCTATGGGAGCTAATGACCACTCCCCTCCCCCCCACCCCTCCCCCCGGGTGTGGACAATTTAGGACCCAGGAGCTTGGTTGGCAGGATTTATGTAGGAGACTAGTAAACAATGCTACATACTAAATCTGTTAGCTCTGGGCCTTATGGTTTCGAAGAATAAAACTTTTGAAGATTCTTTAGCTAAATAGCTCTATATAAACATATGACTTTGTTTGTTTGTTTGTGTTGAGGTTTAACAGCCCAGTCGACCCAATGGGGTCATGTCGAGCGCGGTCAGTTTACCTAACCACACGTTTATTGGGCAGGCTTAGTCTTCTAAGCGGTTTACCAGTATTGTGCACATTATTTCGCCAGAAACTGACAACTGCCTTTCTTGAATCAGCGGAAGGGAGAGAATGACCGTAGAAAATATTTCATCATCAATCTCAACGAAAGAACGTTGCCGACCTCGGCGCTGGTTGAACCCACGATATCCTGGTCTCCAGTCGGACTGCGCATCCAACTGAGCCACCGAGGCTGGCATAAACATATGACACCCAGAGGGAAGTGGCCAGTTTGAACCCTAGGGGCTTGATTGGCAGGATTTATGTATTAGACCACTAAACCTTGCTACATACTAAATATGTAACCTGTGGGCCTTATGATTTCAGTGAAGAAGGTTTTCTAAGTTTTTTTTCTATTATAAGTCTATGGGAGCTAATGCCCCCTGGGGAGTGGCCATTTAAACCTCAGGGGCTTGATTGGTAGAATTTATATAGGGGACTACTAAACATTGCTACATACTAAATATATAAGCTGTATGCCTCATGGTTTCAGAGAAGAAGATTTTTTAAGTTTTTCCCGATATAAGTCCATGAGAGATAATGACCCCTAGGATCTTGACCAATTGAGACTGCAGGGGTATGGTTGGCAGGATTTATGAGACCACTAAACACTGCTACATATTAGCATGGTTGGCAGGATTTAGGAGACCACTAAACACTGCTACATATTAAATCTGTTAGCTCTGAGTCACATGGTTACAGAGAAGAAGATTTTTGTAGGTTCTTTAGCTAAATAGCTCAAAATATACATATGACCCCAGGGGTGTGGCCAGGGTGGATCCCAGGGGCTTGAATGGCAGGATTTAGGAAGGGGCCCACTAAACATTGCTACATACTAAATATATATAAGCTGCTGGCCTCATGGTTTCATAGAAGATTTTTTTTAAGGTTTTTCCATTATAAGTCAGTGGGAGCTAATAACCCCTGGGGCATTGCCAATTTGGACCCCAGGGCCATGGTTGGCAGGATTTATTTAGGAGATAACTAAATATTGCTGCATGCTAAATATATAAGCTGTGGGCCTCATGGTTTCAGGGAAGATTTTTGTAAGTTTCTCCCATTATAAGTCTATGGGAGCTGTTAGCTCTGGGCCTTATGGTTTCAGAAGCGAGATTTTTTAAGAGTCTTTAGCCACATAGCTCTATAATATGAAATAGGTGCAACCTAATGAGCAACCAACCAATTTGTGACTTTCCAAAAATAAAGTAATAAATAAATAAAAATGGACTTTAAAGTTTCAACAATTTGCGGAGTGGTGGTGAGGGTGGATGAGGGTGCATCTTATTTACAAGTATTCCTCAACAGGTTTTTTAAATTCAGTAATACAGAAGCATGCATTTTTTAGTGATTTAAGACTGTATTAAAAGGCGGGAAAAGGCATTTTCATCCAAGTACAATGAATGTTCCCACTGAGTGACCTCAGTATAAGTTTAGGGGGTGACTACTTCCAGTTCCAGCATAATTTCTCACAACATTCACCAATACTAAACTGAGCCAAAGCATGACAAAATCTATGGCAACCTGTTTGTGGTTTTGTCCATTTAATTTAGATACCTGCATTTCAAATACAGATATACCTGCTAATAAACACAGATATCTTTCTTTCATTGTTATTACAAATATCTCTAATTAAAATGCAGCTATATGTAATTGAATTGAGTTATCTCTTACTGAAATGCATATATCTGTACTTGAGAAATACAGATATCTCTATTTTCAATCATAACATAGAAATCTGCATTTGTATTAGAGACATCTGCATTTAAAAATACAGATATCTTCATTTCAATGAGAGCTACATCTTGTGTAGCTGAAATTCCGATATCTGCATTTAAAATATAGACATCGCTAATTTCAACAGTTAAGAATTAGATAAACTCCAGAATCATTATCATAAAATGCTTCTCTTTTCTACAGATTATTTTAGCAAGAGAAAGTGAACAAATATTTTTTTTTCTTTTTTTATTCCATAAAAGATTATAGGACTAGACTACTGATGGTGCCAAGTATAAGATAATAAGACATGACACATGTATAATTCTTTTGTCATATGAAAGAACCGTTTATAGAAGTCTTTTCATTGCAGTTAGTGCCTTTTAACACACAGTAATAACTCAGTGATGAAACCGGATACAAATACAGAAATGAAACTGTTCAATGGTGATCCTTACAAGAATTATCAACAGAACAGTGCTTCCATCCACTGTCATTCTATGAAACAAAAAAAAAAAAAAAAAAAAAAAAAAAAAAAAAAGAGAACAATAATGGTCTGTAGTGTTCACCTGAGCTTAACAGATTTACATACTTAATTTCAAAGTTTCACAAAACTAGACTGTTCAAGATTTTTCTATAAATTTTATTTTAAAAAGACACATGACGGTTCTAAACAAACAACCCCCAGGCTTATAAATTGAACAATCTTGGTGCAAATCCACTAGACAAACTCAAACTCATCCAAGGTTTTATGACCGTCCTCATTACCTGCCCGTCTGATGAACAATTTGATAACTAGAAATTGTGTTTAAAAAGACACTATGCCCCCCCCCCCCCCCAACCATATGCTTGCCTCTAAAGATAATACAAGGTAAAAATTGCCCAATCTGCACAGGGTCATAATTCCTTAAACGTTTTTAAAAGTTAATTAGGTCAACTTCTAATCACTACGAATCTATTCATCAAGTTATGAGGCGCTAGCTTCAATAGTTTTTGAGATCTTTTGCTGGCAAGGGAAAAAGTTTGAGAGACATTTTGCTGGCAAGGAAAAAATGCCCAAAGTTACAGAGGGCCGTTACTCATGAAATATTTTTAGAATTTATTCAAAAGAATCCGGTTATCTACTCATCATTATCAATCAATTAAATAAGTTTCAATGCTCTAGCTCCAACAATTTTTTAAATATTCTGCTGACAAGGTAAAAATGTCCAAAATTACAAAGGACCATAACTCATGAAGTAATTTTTTAAAATTATTTCAAAAGTTAATCAGATCGTCTACTCATCACTACCAGTCTATTCATCAAGTTTCAAAGCTCTAGCTTCAATAGTTTTTGAGATACATGTAGTTTAATGAAGTTTCTATCAGCCAGATTATATTTTTGCCATATTACATCTCTGGGAGTCTGAAAGAGCAGGTAACTCATGCAAGTGGTCTGATCTGGTTGAAAACTTGTGCAAGATTTATGCCCAGCTTCATTAATAGCAAGTTTGATATAGATGTGATCATAAAACAAAGTCGCTGTTGCACGCTGCTTGGACAACATTTTCACCACAATATGTGTATGGGACTTTTTGGTTGCTATAGCATCCAAGGTTTTCATTGGGTTACCATGAAATGTGAAGCTCCACCAAAGGCATGCTATAGATGAGAAATGATTTAGATCGGCCTGCAGACTGCAGATATAACTGATTAAAGGTACTGACGGATAACTGATGGATGAAGAATGGACTACCACCCTATAAGCTCCCCATGAGCCTTCAGTCCAGGTGAGCTAAAAAAAAAAAAAATCTGCAGTTCTACAAAGTTTCATCACTGGACTATCTCGTGTTATATTATTCAGGGCTCAAATTTTTTTCTTGAACTAACTCCTCCTGTAGGGCAAGTGGCCTCAAACTGTTACTTGCCCTTAAGCTGTACTCATCCTTACTCTTATATTTGGTACTCCATAAAGTCATGGAATTTAGTTCACGGACTGAAGCGGGGTTTACTGTTGCTGTTTTGCTGCGGAATAGTAAACTCTAACAGACACCTTCCAGAATTGAAATTTTATTTTGTCAGCAGATTTTGACATCTTTTTGTGACATTTTGGAGTGACTTTTAGAACTTTGTAATTATGCTAGGTAATCCAAATTTTTCACTATTTACCCTTACTGCGAAAAAACATACCTGTCCTGTTGGGCAAGCCGTTTGATTTTTTTTTTTTTTCACTTGCCCTTAAAGAACATCTACTCATAAATATGAGTTGACAAGTGCAAATTTCAAGACCTAGTTATTACATGTAACAATGACACTTTCTGCAATTTGAAAAGATTTCATATAAACAGTTCTTTCATTTGACAAAAGAATGTCATAAGTTAGCAGTCTCACTTCAGTGAATATAGTTTTTACAATGGTAGTTCATCTACAATGTCTTTGAAGTAGGTCCATTAATATGTTTAAATCCTCCATCAGAGTTAAGTCAATGGCTTATTGATCTCTTTCAGAGTGGCCACCCTCAGTCAGAATCAAAATTCCCCGACATTTCACTGACTTTTCCCTGACCCAATTCTATTTTTCCCTGACCAAAATGCCGAAAATTTAATGGGCTTTTTCTCATCTTGCAGAAAATAAATGATTCATTCTATTTTAACACATATAAATATACCGCCCTAATTGTTCAGTAAAAAAAAATAAAATATTGTCAAAATTTTGGGCATTCATTTTCTAGAATGAGCATTAATTTGTAGCAATGCGGAGTGAGCGAAAAAAAAATACAAGACTTTCAGTCACTCAAAATGGATAAAATACCTGCCACAGCCTAACAAGTTTAGGCCAAAATTAGGAATTTCCCTGACTTTCTTAGTATTTAAAATTTCCCTGATCATTTCACAAAATTCCCTGACTTTTCCCTGACCTTGGAAGAAAAAGTAAGATTTCCCTGACCAGTGGGCACCCTGTATTTGGTTTGAACTCATCAGATCCGGTCCAGTAGTAGCCAAGTTCATTAACATGCACAAAGACAGTTCTGCTCATTATTTGTAATTCTGTTCATTTTATCAATACAGTAATAATTATACTGCTGTTGGATTAACTCATCCTGGTCCGCATGTAAAATGTCTTTTAGATGTTGGTGCAGAGTGCACAAATCCAATTCCCATATCTAGAGAGGCTGGTTTTATCACTGACTAACAGCTGGTACTGGAAAGCAGAAAAAACACCTCTGGGGCTCCACTTTGAAGATGGAAAACCTGCAATTAAAAAGGATATGTTTTTCTTATTAGTCTGTTGTTCATATAGGGTGAGACCTTTCAAAGAATGGGTGTACTGTTAAAGGAAAAAAAAAATTGCTCCAGTGGGTAAAAGCAATTTCTTTCCTTTAAGAGTAATCCCCCATTGAAAGGGGAGGAAACACTTCAATGGCAGGGTAATGTCTTTTGGATGTATCCATTCACCTATAGGGATAAAACAGCAAAGCTTCAGGTTTTTCACTATTATATGCATAATGTTAAACTATAATACCCCACCATAATCGTGCTGTGGGCAGATAACTGTCAAACACTGACAAAATTTGCCCATTAGCAATCCCAAACCAGGGCTCCTTAATATCAATACATGAACCAAGTTTGTTAAATCCCCTGACATTTACATGTTATTGTCAGGAAACAAAAATATGGGCGTGTCTCGGGCAGATAACTGTCGAAGTTTGATGAAATTTGCGCATTAGCAATCCCAAACCAGAGCTCTACAATATCAATACACATACCACGTTTTGTGAAAATCCACTGATGTTTACTCAAGAAATCATCTGGAAACTAAATATGGATGGACGGATGGACGTGTGACAGACGGATGTTCTAACAAATGGATAGTTATGTGGCTACCATCACTATTTTAGCATACTTATGTGGCTAAAAAATGGCCACCTAACAGTAAAAAAGCCACATAAAAAGACTGATTTTATGTGGCCGACGGTATAAATCCCATTGAAATACATTGCAATTGTCCATAATTCTTAGCCATCTAACTACCCATTTGTGGGTGCGTAGACAGACACACTGACGTCCAACGTGAAACCATAAAACCCTGCCATTATCATGTGGCGGGGTCTAAAAAGTGATGCATGGTTCATTTTATAAAATCATAAAGTGAAAAGGGATTTACATATAAGATATTTCTGCTTACCATTCCTGAACAAAACTGAGCATGTCATCAATGATCTATGTGATGGTCTTTTCTGGCATATCCCCTTTCAGTTCCAGTGTCTTGAAGGTCTTCAGTGGCTCGCTGTAGGCTGAATAGAATTCCTGAAAAATATCACCACACATAAATTAAATGTCGCCTTATGTCAGTTGAATCCTTTTAACATAATAAACATGGTGGCTTGAAGCTAAATTTTGCTTAACATATTAAGATACTTAAACTGTGTTGTTAATTATATGTACAGTTGACTCTCGTTATCTCGAATTCCAAGGGACTCTTTGAAATACTTTTAGATATCCGTAGCTCGACATATCAGATTTGCAGAAGTGAGGAAAACATAATTCCAACAACCACATTTAGCAAATTTATATGTAACTGGACTTTTTAGTTTAGAGAAATATTGAAAATATTGTGGAAATTGTGGACCAATTTCTCCTCTTTTCAACAATATTTTTTAACCTGTTGTAAGATTTTCATGTTTAGCCAGGGACAAGATTTTCACTTCGAGATAAGCGGTTATTCGAGATAAGCAAGGTCCAGATAACGATCAACTGTACTGCAATGCTAATGCCGGCAGACCTATACTGACCTTTCACATATGGTACTATTTGCATAAGTTATGTACTATGCACATACTTTGGTATGTGTTGAGCAATATATTCTAGTATGTGCTGTGCACATATTCTGGAATGCTTTGCACATATTTTGTTATAATTTATGTGCTGTGCATAGGGCTGGCTAATCAGAGTTGAAAAGATGATTAACATGATAATCAGTCATGCCATTGTTATCGATAATCGATTAGTAATCACTAAAGATTTGGTCATAATTTTACCTGTCGTCTCAGCATGACTCTTACCATATGTTATACTTTACTGCACTTTACCTTGCCCTGACAGGCCTGAGCAAACAGTGTAGACCCAGATGAAAATGTGGTGTCTCATCAGGGTATACACTGTTTGCCACTCATTCAGCTATTATTAGATACAACATTGTAGAGGTGATTCATTTAACGATTCATTAAAATTGTATTATATCACGATACTTTTTCTCACGATACGAGTATTGTATCGTGGGGCTAGTACCGCAATACCTGACGATACTCCCAAAAGTACAATTTCCAAAGAAAACAGTAGCTTTAACATATTTCAAGACCATTTTTTATAACAAATTACAAAGATCTAAACTGTTACTGAAATACACTGATCACTTATATGACAAAATGGGTCATCTTACACAGGCATTTTTACACAATAATGAACCTCTCAGATGGTTTTGAACCTGTTTTCGAAGAGTATCAAAACTTTCAACCTCTGACTTATGCATGAAAGTAGTATCGTGATATGTATCAAATCGTTAGCCAAGTATCGCGATACATATCGTATCATGAGCTGACTGTATCGTTACAGCCATACAGCATTGGGTAGTAAGTTGTACTTGTTCAAATTTTAGTTAAGTATGGTAAGGAGTTGAGGTGTCTGAATACTATGGGTAAATACTGTAATATAACAGAAACAGAAATCAAATGATATTTCTTTGTCCCAACTTGCTTTTTCACACTTGTAAATACTGTTAAATGTGGCTTTAAATCTTAGCACTCTGGGTAAAATTACAGCAGACATTTTAAAATATTTTTTTTATTTTCCCAGAAAACAGGTTTAGACAGTTTGCATGTAATGCCAAAACCTGCTTTACAGAAAAAGTAAGAAAAATATTGTTATTGACTTTGGAAAAGAAACTGCAAAACTTCTGCAACAATGCCTTAGGTTCAGCCAATTAAAGAAAAATTTTCCAACTTGCTAGAGTTAGCAAGTGATGGAAATTGCAGCTTGCTTTTTGATCAAATTAACCAGCATTTAGCAAGTTAGCAAGTGCTAAAATTGATCCCTGCTGGTGTATCAGTCAGTAACCTTGAGTATTGTGGTGTCACATGGAGAGTATACCGGAATATTGGTCAGCGACAGTAAACCCAGACCTATGCATGTTCTCATAATTCCATTCACCTTCTTAGAATAATATGAAAACAAATCTTTCTTAAATTTATGCCACATTAAAATTAATAAGAAATGACTAACATTACAGCTGATTTTGAAGAAAATCAGTTTTCACTTACAATTTTATGCATAAAAATCAAAATTTGTCACAAAATGCTAAATATTTGGAGTATCATTCAGTGAATTACTGTCTTTTCGACATCTCTTGGAAAGATGTTTTTTGCTTGGCGTTTTATTTTAAATGAAAATATTTTGTTCAGATTGACCATATCTTATCAGAAACCATTTGTCTTTTATGTTTCTGTGTTTTGTCCTCAAATATTTATACAAAAATTAAAGTTACGGCCAAAAATTGGTCTGACCTATGCAATTTCTATAGTAAAGTGATTTTATGGGATTTTTGTCTAAGAAAATATTTTTTATTTTTCTTTGCTGAATTAAAATTATTGATGTTTTACAACAATATTGTGAAAATTTCAGAAAAATTGAACTTGTTGGTGGAACTTATTGAAAATTTGGCTCCAAGTTACCTACCCTATAGTTTTCTGCATGATTTGGCTTCATTTTTACTATGGGAAAAAATGAAAATATTTGATTTTTTAAAAACCAATGACTAGAATAAAAAATTTTTGTACTTAGGTAGTTACGACAAATGGTTTTGCATTAAATCAAGACAAAAATTTGCAAATTTACTTCTTCTGTGTAAAGTGCTAAGCAAAAAATGACTTTCTGAAAGATGTCGAAAGCACAGGAGTCAATGATGTAGGGTATGGAAGGTCTGGAGTTTATGCTAGAGTATCAACATATTTATAAGTATGGCCTGAAACATTATTGTGGAAAGTATGTTAAGTGATGATTGTTTAAAAAAAAAAAATCTGTGTTAGTTAAAAGTACTTGGTTTGTTTGTGTTGAGGTTTTATGGCCCAGTCAACCCAATGGGGTCATGTCGAGCGCGGTCAGTTTACCTAACCACAAGTTTACTGGGCAGGCTTAGTCCTCTAAGCGGTTAACCAGTATTGTGTACATTCTTTTGCCAGAAAAAGTACTTGGATTGAATAAGATCAAGGTCTACTGAGATAATGTTGAATCTGACAGCTGGAATGGCCCCCAACCACCCTCCCCCCTGTGGGCCCCCGTAGCCTAGTGGATAAGAGAACCGACTCTTAATCCATTCGGTTTCTCACCACTGCGGTTCGAGCCTCCCTTGGGTCATATGTGGGAAAGCCAAGTTCTGATTATGGATGGTCAGCTGTTTTTTTGTTGTTTTTTTTCTGCAGGTTCTCCGGTTTTCGCCCACTTTTGATGAACAATCAGCTCGATTTAAGCGAAATATTCTTGAAAGGGTCATAAAACCCAAATCCCCCTCAAATTACCGTTAAGAACTGTTTGGAAAGTCTATTATTTTCACTCTAGATATGCGATAATCCTCAGATATCAGTGGAGCTTTTTCTACTTTCGTTTCAACCGGATGTCACGTTGCGCGCGCGCAAGGTATACCATCTTCTGGAATACCACCAAAAATACTGACAAAACTATTGTGTGTTTTATTCTTACCTTAAAATCTCGTCTATGCCTGATTTTTATTTGTTTTAGCATGGAAACGTGATATCTGTTAGGTTTAACAGTTGCTGTCACCGGGTGATTGTAAACAAACGCTGAAAACGGAAGTGACGTATTTAAAGGTTCACATTCACAATTTCCGGTTACACAAAAAAATCAGCCTTAGTATAGCAATTTTTGAATAGAACAGAATACTACCATAAAGCAACCAACTCTCGTTGTTGCCGCTTCGCGGCAACAACTCGTTGGTTGGTTGCTATAAACATGACCCCCGGGGCATGGCCAGTTAAGATAACAGGGGCTACTCCGGCAGGATTTATGTAGCAGAACACTAAACATTGCTACATACTAAATATATAAGCTGTGGGCCTCATGGTTTCAGAGAAGAAGATTTTTTTTTTTTTTTTTTTTTTCCCATTTTAAGTCTATGGGAGCTATTGACCCCACGGCATGGCCTATTTAGGCCCCAGGAGCATTGTTGGCATGATTTATGTAGGAGACCACTAAACATTGCTACATACTAAATATATAAGCTGTGGGCATCATGGTTTTAGAGAAGAAGATTTTTAAGTTTTTTTTTTTCAATTATAAGTCTGTGGAAGCTAATGACCCCAAGGGCATGGCCAATTTAGACCTAGGGATATGGTTGGCAGAATGTATGTAGGAGACCACTAAACATTGCTACATACTAAATCTGTTAGCTCTGGGCCTTATGGTTTCAGAGAAGAAGATTTTTGAAGATTCTTTAGCTATATAGCTCTATATAAATATGAGCCCCTGAGGTGTGGCCAGTTCGGACCCCAGGATAAACATGTCTGATGCCCATCCTTAAGAAGTTGTTTGTATAAACAAACTGCAACATACTACGAGGTCGTGCAAAAAGTTCTGTCACTAATAGGCTTCCTTAGTTTTATCCCAGGTATATTTTAAAATGCTTCACTGCACTTGAATGGGGTGTTGAATAGCTAATGATACCCATTTATTTTGTGCAAATTGCTTTCCAACTGATCGAGTTATTTCAAACTGAAATAGATGCTGTCATATACACTGACCAATTTACTTGTTACATTGGCACATGGACCAGAAGACTGAAATTTGTAGCTATATTAAATGCCGCATTAGGCTGAATATAGATTCAAAGCAGATATTTAATGAATTGTGTGGTATATATGGACCTCAGACCATTTCAATGCGCATAGTTTTTAGGTGGGTTAAAGCTTTTAAAGCTGGGAAATTTTCTGTTGAAGATGACACCTTTCCTGGAAAGCCTAAAACCTCTGTTACTAAGGCTAATATCGCTGCTGTAAAGATTGTGGTCGAACAGGACAGGCAATTATCTGTCAAAGATATAGCTAGTTGTACTGGCATATCAGAAGGCAGTGTGCAAAACAATTCTGAAAACATGTTTGGACCTGAGAAAGGTTTGCACTAGGTAGGTACCTCATTTGCTCAGTGAGGAGCAAAAGGCACAATGCCTTAAATGTGCCCGAGAACTTTTGAAAAAATAGTCGGGTTATTTCTAACTTGCTACCAGGTGATGAAACCTGTGTGCACATGTCTGAGCCACAAAGACAGGCTGATAATAAGCAATGGAAGGGAAAAGATCAAAAACACCCATGTATTGCCAAGAAAACCGTAAGTTCAAAAAAGATGTTGTACGCAATTCTCTTTAATTCAAGCGGGCCAATCGTTCAAGTGCCTTGTCCATCTGGTCATACAGTCACTGGCAGATTCTACAAGAATTCTGTACTGAAGAAAGTGAATAATAAGAAACGACCAAGCAAAGGATGATCAGGAGTCCACCTTTTACATAAGTGTGAGGTTGTTAAATCTTTTTTGGCTTCTTAAAAGGTTAAAGTTTGAAACCATCCACCTTATTCACCTGACCTGAGTCCCTGTGACTTCTTTTTATTTCCAAGGCTTAAGAAAATGTTTTCTGGAAATAAGTATACGTCTAGAAGTTCTCTTGGCAGCGCTATTTCTCCATGTCTCCAACAGATACCAAAAGAAGACTATTTATCTGCTTTTCGTGACTGGGTAAAAAGGGTAAAAAAATGTGTTCCAATAAAAGGGGAATACTTTGAAGGTTTGTAATAAAAATGTTTGATAAAATGTAGCACTGAAGTAATCCTAACCCAGTGACAAAACTTTTTGCAGGACCCTCGTACTTTATTGAGGCATTAATCCATGAAATAAGCTACAAAATATAAGTCAAAATCACTGAAGCATGAAAATAAGGTCACAATGACCTTGACCTTATAACACTGAATGTTCATGTGATAAATATGTCTGATGTTTCAGAGAAGAAGATTTTTGAAGATTCTTTAGCTATATAGCTCTATATAAATATGAGCCCCTGAGGTGTGGCCAGTTTGGACCCCAGGATAAACATGTCTGATGCCCATCCTTAAGAGGTTGTTTGTATAAACAAACTGCAATATACTACTTTACTGCCAGCGGGTTCGACCCCCGCCGATGTCGGCAACTTTCTTTCGTGGAGACTGATCATTCTCTCCCTTCCGCTGATTCAAGAAGGGCAGTTGTCAGTTTCTGGTGAAAGAATGTGCACAATACTGGTTAACCGCTTAGAGGACTAAGCCTGCCCAGTAAAGGTGTGGTTAGGTAAACTGACCGCACTCAACATGACCCCATTGGGTTGACTGGGCCGTAAAACCTCAACACAAACAAACTACTTTATTGGGGTGTCCTAGATTTTGACCTCTAGCCCCGCCCTGGGCATGACTCAGGGGTCCATAGATGTAGAATGGAAGAGAACCCTTCCAGGCAACCCCATGCCAAATATGAAAAGTTTTTGATCAGTGGCTGCAGATATAAGTAATCAAAAAACCTCGAAGTAAAACTTGGTTATAGAAAGGGATGGACGGAAGGACGGGCGGACAGACGAAGGGACTAACGGAACGGACGAAAATTATATACCTCTTTGGCCGGGGTATAATAAGCTGTGGGCCTCATGGTTTCAGAGAAGAAGATTTTTTTTGAGGTTTTCCCATTATAAATAAGTCTAAGAGAGCTATACATGAGCATGGGCATGGTGGCAATCTTGATTTATGGACTGTGACTATTTTTACAAGTTTTCAATGCCCTTTTAACATAAGGCTCCACATGAAGTTTGAAGAAATTTGGCCAAGGGGTTTTAGAGAAGTCATTCAAAGATGTGAATGGACAGATAGACAAAGAGGGATGGGGAGTGATCACAAGAGCTCATTCTGAGCCTTTGGCTCAGGTGAGCTAAAGATATGAAATGACCAAAAAAAGGCCGCTGGGATAGCCTTGTTGGTAGCAAGGTGTGTCTCATGACCAGCTGCTCATCTCTGCCATGTAAGTTCAAATTCAGCTGTGGGCAAAAGGATGTTGGTATGTGTGAATGGATGGCATTTGCCTCCTTTTAGAGGTGGTTTCAAAGCGGGTATTTCCCAGTCCCTATACAGTTGGAAATAAACCTGGGCTTTCCTCCATCATCAAACTGTCCTCTGAGGTTATGTTCAGGTGTAACTGGTTCAGAGTATATGCATGAAAACAATACAGCAGACAGTGAGCAAAGCTCCCATACCCTTGGCCATAGTTATCAGAGGTATGGTCAACCAATTTTGTAGCAACAAACAAATTCTGCAGGGAATCTATGCCCCTGCCTTTTGTAAGTATAAGAACTACAACTCAATTAGACAACTTGATGTGCTTTTAAAATCCACAACTGTGAGAGGAGTTGACTCCACAAGGTATAGATTATCTATGTACACTTATAAAAATAAAACCCAGAAAAGTAACAAAAAATGATTTTAGGAATACAACAAAAACACATGCATATCTTCAGACCATGACAAAAACACCGTCTAAGTTTCAAAAAGATCACTCTACAACTGGAGGAGGAATGTGTCCACAAGGTACCCACTAACTATACTATTTGCGCTCCAAAAAAGACTGGGTCCAAAACCAAATAAAAGCACCGCAAGCATAATATCCTGCCACAGGGATTATTTGTTTATGTATTAAAATGACGGAAGGACAGATAACAATCCTAAACCAGACCTTGATAATATCAATGGACAGATAACAATCCTAAATACGATCTTGATAATATCAATGCATATAGCATTAGTTTCATTAAAATCCCTTGTTATTTACTCAAGTTATAGGCCGGAAACGAAAATATGGGCGTGTCTCGGGCAGATAACTCCATAAAAATATAATGAAATTTGCCCATTAGCAATTCCAAAACAGATCTCCTTAATGTCAATGCATATAGCAAGTTTGGATAAAATCCCTTGTTATTTACTCAAGTTATAATCTGGAAACGAAAATATGGGCGTGTCTCGGGCAGATAACTCTGTAAAAATTTGACAAATTTTTTGCCCATTAGCAATTCCAAACCAGATCTCCTTAATGTCAATGCATATAGCAAGCTTGGTAAAAAATCCCTTGTTATTTACTCGTTATCGTCCGGAAATGAAAATATGGTTGTATCTCGGGCACATAACTCCATAAAAATTTGACGAAATTTGCCCATTAGCAATCCCCAACTAGATCTCCTTAATGTCAATGCATATAGCAAGTTTGGTTAAAATCCCTTTGTTTGTGTTGAGGTTTTACGGCCCAGTCAACCCAATGGGGTCATGTCGAGCGTGGTCAGTTTACCTAACCACACCTTTACTGGGCAGGCTTAGTCCTCTAAGCGGTTAACCAGTATTGTGCACATTCTTTCGCCAGAAACTGACAACTGCCCTTCTTGAATCAGCGGAAGGGAGAGAATGACTGTAGAAAATATTTCATGATCAATCCCTTGTTATTTACTCAAGTTATCGTCTGGAAACGAAAATATGGGCATGTCTCGGCCAGATAACTCCGTAAAAATTTGATGAAATTAGCAATCCCAAACCAGATATCCACAATATCAATGCACATACCAAGTTTGGTGAAAATCCATTGATGTTTACTGAAGTTATCATCCGGAAACAAAAAACGGATGGACTGACAACGGACAGACACACAGACATCCAAGGTGAAACCATAATACCCCGCCACTATTGTGTGGCGGGTTATAAAAAAGTAACAAAAGGAAATGCATAGCTTCAAGCTATGATGAAAACATCTGCAAAGTTTCATATAGATCCATACACATTTGTAGGAGTTACATCCACAGGTACCCACTATATATACTATTTGAGCTTGAAAAATGCATCACGAAAACATACCTATAATATTTTGACCCCCTCAAACCCCACTTTTATATAGTAAAACTGGGGTTAACAGGGGTATGCATTATTTTTCTTATTTCTGCTCGAAAACATAGATTATGGGTACTCGTTAGAACCGCCTCTATGTACCCACAATCTATGTTTTGAGCAGAAATATGAAAAATATCAGAATTTTTTATCTGAAAATTTTCATTTTTTGGTGCTAAAATTTTCAATATATTTGAATAGGCATGTTTTCGTAATGACTTAGTTCAAAACCCAAGAAAAGTGACAAAAAATAATTTCAGCAATATACATGTATCAAAAGCACATGCATATCTCCAGATCATTACAACAAGAGAATCAATGAAACATATGAAAGTTCCCCATAGATGCGCAGTAGTGGAGGGTTATGTTAATGAAACAGTAAAATACTTTAAGGGATATGCTACAGACAAGCTTATTATTGCAAAAATTAAGATGGAAAGTCAGGAATTACTTGAAACAGAGTTACAGTTCTTGCACTCTGCACTATCTCTGATGGCTGTCTCTCAATGTATCAAGTTTCATTTGATTCTTTTTTTATACTTTCAGAGAAATGCTTTGGACAAATTTAATATTGCAAAAATTAGGAAAAGAAATAACTCCATAAATAGTGATGTTAAGGTAATGGTTCTTGCATTCTGCACTTTCCCTCATAGCCCTCTCTCACTGTATCAAGTTTCATTTTTTTTTACTTTCAATACTTTTATAGATATGCTCCAAACATGCTTACTATTGCAAAAATTAGGAAGGGAAATAACTGTTGTAATTACTTGTGATAGAGTTACGGTACTTGCACTCTGCACTTCCTCTGATGGACATCTATCAACGTATCAAGTTTCATTTAATTCCCTTCTATACTTTCAGAGATATGCTCCGGACAAGGTTTTAATTGCAAAAATTAAGAAGGGTAGTAACTCCATAAATACTGGTGTCAGGATTATGTTACTTGTATTCTGCAATTCCCCTCACGGCCCTCTATCAGTGTATCAATTTTCATTTTTTTTTTTTCAATACTTTTAGAGATATGCTCCAGACAAGCTTTCTATTGCAAAAATTAGCAAGGGAAATAACTCTGTTATTACTTGTAATAGAGTTACGGTTCTTGCTTTGTATCAAATTTTATTTAATTTCCTTCTTTAATTTCAGAGATATGCTCCAGACAAGCTCTTTTTTTTTGCAAAAATTAAGGGGAGTAGCTCCATAATGGCACTTTTGTTATCCATAACCAAGGTGCAACTGACAGAGTGAACATGTGAAATCATCTTATTATCAAACTCATTAGTATAAAGTTTTCTATGCACCTCAGGGTTTAAGCTTAGTCTTGGGAGTATCTGACAGCTGGGTTTCTGAGGATGTTAGTGAGCTTACAGGTATGGCTTTTTGCTTGTATTAGTCACATAGATAAGTTAGGATATCAAGAAAATATATTAATTCGATGAAAACACATGTTGTTCGTCATTCAAAGTGCCTCAGCGAGGCGCTTCTAATAGGTACCATTACCACAACATTTTTTTTTTTGTGGAGAAACAAGAAAACTATCATTAACCCTAGTCATGCTGAATAAATTAAGATGCCACGCCTACTTCTAATTTGCAGCCAATCAGATGACTTGATCCTAATTATTGCTAAGAATTCACATACTGTATGGCAAACAGTGCAGATCAAGATCAGTTGGCTTCTTCAGAAACCAACTGATCTGGATCTACACTGTTTGCAAAGGCAGGGTATATCCGGGTTTAGCAGGACAAGGGTTAATTAATTTTTGTTTGAAAAAAGCACCTCATCTGGAGCTATGCGGGTATGATAATTGCTCTTACCTAAAAATAGTAAGAGAAATACTGCAATAAGAAGCATTATGACAGCAAGAACAACCACTACAGTTGGAAATCCAGCACCTCCTTCTGAAAAATAAATAAATAAATAAATAAACAAAATAAGAAATTTTACAGTCATACAGTTACTGTGATGGTGTCTAGATGTGGCAGGAAGCCCAATGCTTACTTTTAGAGTGCTGCATCACTGAAATAACTCACCCCAGACAAACACAGACATTACGGTATACTGGCACCGGGCTGAACCGTTCTGATTGCTAGCTCTACTTTCTTGATACTGAGGGCCAAGCAAAAGAACATCTAGTCATTAAAGTCTTTGGTATAATTCAGCTGGGAACTGAACCTACGACCTGGAAAATACCTGAATCTATAATACATCATCCCCATCCCAATATCCTGTGGCGGGTGGGTAACTCTGTCAAAAATTGATGATATTTACCCATTAGCAATCGCAAACCAGATTTCCACAATATAAATACACATGCCAAGTTTTGTGAAAATCCACTGACATATACTCAAGTTTTCGTCAGGAAACAAACATACGGATTTGTGGTGGGCAGATAACCCTATTAAAAATTCACAAAATTTGCCCATCAACAATCCAAAACCAGATCTCCATAGTAACAATAAACACACCTACTTAGGTGATAATTCACAGACCTTTTGCAGGCAGATAACTCTGTCAAAAATTACAAAAATTTGCCTATTAGCAATCCCATACCAGATCTCTATAATGTCAAAGCACATACCAAGCTGGTGAAAATATATTGATATTTACTCAAATTAAAGTCAGGAAATGGAAATACGAATGTGGCAGGCAGGTAACTCTGTCAACAAGAGCTCTGCCAAGCGGGGCATTATATGCCTGTGCCAGGTAAAAAGATGTAGCACATAAACTGGCTCCTGTATAATTCAGTGCTCTGGATATAAATTGTAAGTGGAATTACAAAAAAAAAAAATAATAAGAAAAACAAAAAAAAATTCATCTGGGCATATCTCTGCTGATATTTGGTGAACTGTAACCTAAGGGTCCAAGCTGGTCCAGAAATTAAGGGAGAAGTGACTTCTCCCTCCTGGGAAAATAGGGAGAAGTTTGCTGGAGGACACACTACAGAAGCATGGCTATATTATAAGCTCATATGAGCCTTTGGCTGATTTGTTTTTCCTATACTTCAATATTGGACCAAACAACAACAAAACAAAAATAAACCAGCAAAAAAAGAAAAAAAAAAAAATGCTGCAAGAAATTTTTTTGTAAACCTTAAACTTGTTTACTACTGGTTCTATTTTTGTTCTTCAAGGGAGCCAAATCAGAAGAGTATTAAAAAAAAAATCCAAAAAGAATTATATATTTATAAAGATTTATAAAGACAATATGCTGCGAAAAGTTTACAAAAACTTTCAATGGGGCATAAATCTGCAAAATTTGGTGCACTTTAACCTCAAAATAATATGTGCTGCTCCACATCATTGTGTAACTATTTATGAAGTTTCAGCTTGATCGGATGTAAACCATAGGAGGATTTAGCCGGAAACAAAAAATTAATAGAAATTTTCAAAGGGGTTTAACTCTGCTAATATTTGGTGGACTGTAACTGTGAAACAATATGTGCTGCTCCACATCATGGTCTAACTACAAATCAAGTCTCAGCTTGATAGGATGTAAACTGTGGGAGGATTTAGCCGGAAAAGAAAAGTTTACTGAAATTTTCAAAGGGGCATAACTCTGCTAATATTTGGTGGACTGTAACCTAGAAATAATATGCGCTGCTCCACATCATGGTCTAACTGTACATGAAGTTTCAGCTTGATTGGATGTAAACTGTAGGAGGATTTAGCCAGAAACGAAAAATTAATAGAAACTTTCAAAGGGGTATAACTCTGCTAATATTTGGTGGACTGTAACCTTGAAATAATATGCACTGCGCCACATCATGGTCTAACTATACACCAAGTTTCAGCTTGATCGGATGTAAACTGTAGGAGGAGTTACCTGGAAAGGAAAAAGTTTATGGACGGACGGATGCCATACCCCGTAACATACTACATCCCATTTTTCAAACGGGCGTATAAAAAATTTGCAAAATTTGCCTATTAGCAATCCAAAACCAGATCTCCACAACATCAATGTACATACCAAGACTGGTAAAAATCCTTTGATATTTACTCAAGTTATCTTACGGAAACAAAAATACAAATGGACATAGGACAGACAAGATAATAAACCTAAATAGTCTCCTACTGTATCATTTGTATGCTTCTTTGGAGAATTTGGACAAAACTAAGTCCCCTAAATGCACCAGCTTGGCGGTTGGACAGACGGACGGATACAAAGATGTCCAACATGAAACCATATTACCCTACCACTATCGTGTGATTGGGTAATCGTATAATAAGAAATAGAACATCAATGAGTGATTTGCTAAATTAGCCCAGAGAGAGGTAAAGGTTAAAATAGAGCAACCAAGGGTGTTTTCGACACATCGAAATACTAATAAACATCAACACCATCTGACATTTTGGCACTTATTTTTCATCATATACATTGACTTTGTATGTTGTAATCAAGCAAAATACCCAGTGATATCATATTTCTTAGCTGTTCACTTTAACTTCTAGGGGTTGAGCATACAATCACACTGTTTCACTGTTATGGTTGACAGACAATTACTGATATGCTTCGGGTATTATCAACACATTTTAAACTCTCCTAGATCCTTTACTGCAAAATTAAATATACCAAAATATTTGAACACTAGGGTGGTTGGTTATCATAAGACTTAAAACCCAATTTTTCACCAATTAATTTTAGATATAAATGGATAAAAAGGTCCGAAAGTCTTCATGTTTTCTTAATTATTTCCACTTCCAAACATACACTGACACCAAAATAATACTGAATGGTCAGTTTATAAAATACCAAGGTACATGTAATTTTGGTGTATATAAACTTGGGAGCCGATAATAGGCAGGTGTCAAAAATACCCTGGGTTGCTCTACTTCATAATGATGACGATTAGTGGTGGGACATCAGTTGGAAATCAATATCAATCATCGGTTGGAATGGTTGTTGCAGCTGATGTGATTCTTCCAATTATAATCAGTTCCTGAATAGTTTGCTTTGGCATGCATGTTTCACTGTTAATCCTTGTTAATGGTCATGTGTTTAGAAGTTCATTTAAAAGTACTGCACAATAATTGAACTCTACATTTCGAGGGTTGATCGCAAGACTGTAGCAAGTCAGATGGTTGTTTTTGCCAATACTTAATCTCCTCACCATGAAGGCGTTATGAAGATTACAAACATTTCTTTCTGTAAACAATGGAAACTTAGGTGCCATTGCTCGTATGAGCAATGGCACCTAAATCTGCATTGTTTACAAAGGGGTCAAAGTTGCCCCTAAACAAGGGTTTCAAAAATATGTTTGAGTTACTACAGTCTTGCGCTCAACCCTCGATTTACAAAGCATTTATCAGTTCAAAGACTGGGTGGCCTATGTTAACCCTTAAAACGCCAAGAAAACCTGCATCTGAAAATGTCATCTGTTTATGTCGTCTGCTGAATATTCTTGCAAACTTTTCAACCCTATTTTTGCATACAGGCAAACAGTGTGGACCCAGATCAGACTGCTCCTAAAGGAACAGTCTGATCTGGGTCCACACTGTTTGCAGAAATGACTTTTAAAGTAACGGGCAGAAGACAAAGCAGACGACATAGTCATGACTGGCGCTTTAAGGGTTAAGCATGTTATTCATAAACTGTTTTGCTTTTTTTTTGTTTTGTTTTTTTGTTATTTTCTTTTTGCAGATTCAAATAAAAATAATATAAAACAAGAGGCCCATGGCACAATTCGCTCAACTGCATATTTGCAAATGCCATGCAACAGTCTGCAAGTATTGCCACAGCAACTGGACACAAATTTGACCATACCATAAAAAGGGCAAAGGTCATCCTAGTCTCATCATTTTAACAAATTTGGTAAACCTTGTCCACGATGCTGTATACCAAGAAAGAGCCTCAAAGCCTTCTTAGTACTGCAGAAGAAGATTTTTAAGTGTTTTTACCATATATATGGGCATGGCAGCCATCTTGTTCAATGATTCACAACCATTTGAACAAAGTGTCAACATTCCTTTGACAGAAGGCCCCTGTGTGACCCATGTGAAATCTGGTGAAAATTGGTCAAGTGGTTTTAGAGAAGAAGAGGTTTAAAGATTTCATCGTTTTATATCTGTATATAGTACAGGGGCAAGGGCAGAATACTTCCAGTGGGTGGGGGGGGGGGGGGGGGGGGGGGTGGGGGGTGCAAACTTTTGATCCTAACTAAAACATTTTACTACTGTAATAAGATATTTTAAGTTTCAGCCATTAGTCTTAGATACATATTGAAAAAAGAAATGATTTCAAACACCCCCACCCCCTCCCCTCACCCCCCACCCCCATAAAGGTCTACCTATGATCATCATTTGGACAAAGTAGAGCATAAGTCTTTGATGCTATATACCAAGATTCAGCCCCAAAGCTTTCTTGGTTCTGGAGATGAAAATTTTCAAGGGTTTTTACCATATATGGACGGGGTCCATCTTGTTCAACAGCCCAGAAACATTTGAATAAATTGGCAACACCCTTTCAACAGAAGGCCCTTGTGAAATCTGGTGAAAATTGCTCAAGCTGTTTCAGAGAAGAAGACATTTAAAAATTACAAATTTTATACATGTATATAGCCCAGTGGCAAGGGCAGATAACCCTCAAGGGACAAAATTTTGATTATAACTAAAATGTTTTACTATTTTACACATTGTAAGTTTTAGCCATTAGTCTATAATACATTCTGAGAAAATTACTTTTCAACATTTTCCCCATACAAATGCATGGGGATGCAAATTTGACCTTGCCGTAAAAAGGTCAAAGGTCCACATACAGTCATCATTTGAAAAAAAACAAAGTGTCAACATTCCTTTGACAGAAGGCCCCATGTGAAATCTGGTGAAAATTGGTCAAGTGGTTTTGGAGAAGAAGAGGTTTAAAGATTTCATGGTTTTATATCTGTATATAGCACAGGGGCAAGGGCAGATAACCCCCAGGGGGGCAAACTTTTGATCCCAACTAAAACATTTTACTACTGTAATAAGACATTTTAAGTTTCAGCCATTAGCCTTAAATACATATTGAAAAAAAAAAAAGATTTTTCAAACGCCCCCACCCCCTCCCCTCACCCCCCAACACAAATCTATAAAGGTCTACCTATGTTCATCATTTGAACAAACTTAGTAGACCCTGAGTCCTCGATGCTATATACCAAGATTCAGCCTTGAAGCTTTCTTGGTTCTGGAGAAGAAGATTCTTATGTGTTCCTACCATATATGGGCATGGTGGCCATCTTGTTCAATTACCTGGAACCATTTGAAGAAAGGCGATCGCTACTGACAGCCGGCTGTCACCAGCAAAAGGTCGCTGGAGACAGCCGGACTTTCACTGGTGACAGCCAGGCTAAAATATATTGATGGTATATTGACAAAAAAAAAAAATTCAGTAATTTACTGATTTTTATTCTATTGATATATGTACAAAAAAATATTTAAGAATAAATGTTTATATGGTTTTGAATATTAATACATGAATTTTATCATTTTTAAATATTTATATTAGTTATTTTTGATTATAGAATCATAAGATAGCATTTTTATTCATGTGTATATTTTCTTTTTGTGTCATTTTCTTTCACTCATTTTAAGTTTGTTGATAAGAATTCAAGAAAACCTTATCAATTTTTGCCACGAAGGGTAGAGGTGGGTCTAATCATTCTGAAGTCATTATTAAAGGTGACATACTGCTGATGTTTGGAGTCTTTGAGAGTTGCATTTTAAAGTGAACACTTAGTATCGTATCTCTTCTTGTACAGACCTATGCTATTATAATGAGACTGAAAGACTGTTGAAAGTGACATTTAACAGACTGGATATACTGTGTGTACTGAAACCTTGTTGATGACCATGTGCTTTATTCTGATGAGCTTTTGACTGCATTGTATGAGGTAGTGTTTAGCAACAACTAAACAAAATTTTAGTTGTGTTAAGTTTGGATCTAATAATTTATTCATACTAAAAAGGTGCTTCTGCAGTGATGTAGTTCTTTGTTGCTCTGTTTGTTCTTTGGTTTTATGATTACATTTTCCTATTATGAGTGACTATTATCTGGTAAGGTTCAGATAACTGAAACACCACCTATCTAGGAAAAAGCTGCTTTCTTTTTATCATACATTTTATTTCATATATGTATTCCTTCTTTCCCTTTTGATGTTGAGGGTAGGGTTTATATCTGATTGTATCAGTTCCTGATCATTGCTTGTCTAAGTATTTTGTAAGTTCAGCAATATGAACACTTCACTCGGAAACAAAAAGTAAAGAAAGAAAAGGTGAATAATGATGATTTCTGTTTGATATCCCTTCCATTCTGAGTTGAAAAACAAGAATTCAGCTACAGATTAACCTCTTTATGACAAGGTTTGTTATAACATGGTTTTGGAAATAACACTGTGCAAGGATAGGTCCCAAAAATTTATTGATTATTTCAAAGAAAAACAAAACAAAAAAAATGGTCATTTTTCTGTGTAATCTATACATTTTGTTTGATTTTTCGCTGGCGACAGCCGGCTGTCAATAGCCACTTCCTTGAAGAAATTGGCAATAACCTTTTACCAGAAGCCCCCAGGTGAAATCTGGTGAAAGCTGCTCTCTGTGGGTTTCAGAGAAGAAGACATTTAAAAATTTTACATAATTTTATACATTTTTTTTTTGTGTGTTGTTGAGGTCTTACGGTCCAGTCAACCCAATAAGGTCAAGTCGAACGCGCGGTCAGTTTACCTAACCACATGTTTACTGGGCAGGCTTAGTCCTCTAAGCAGTTAACCAGTATTGTGCACATTCTTTCGCCAGAAACTGACAATTGCCCTTCTTGAATCAGCGGAAGAGACAGAATGACCGTAGAAAATATTTCATGATCAATCTCAATGAAAGAATGTCACCGATCTCGGCGGGGGTTGAACCCGCGACCTCCTGGTCTCCAGTCGGATGTGCATCCAACCGAGCCACCGAGACCAGCTATAATTTTATACATGTATATAGCCCAGTGACAAGGGCAGATAACACTCTGGGGACAATATTTTGATTAGAATTAAAATGTTTTCCTACTTTAATCATACATTGTAAGTTTCAGCCATTAGTCTTTATACATTTTGAGAAAATGATTTTTCAACATTTTCCCCATATAAAGGTATAGGGATGCAAATTTGACCTTGCCGTAAAAAGATCAAAGGTCAACCTATGGTCACCATTTGAACAAATTTGGTAGGCCTTGAGTCCTTGACGCTATATACCAAGACTCAGCCCAGAGCTTTGTTGGTTCTGGAGAAGAAGATTTTTATGTGTTTTTACCATATATGAGCATGGCGGCCATCTTGTTCGATGGTGCGGAACCATTTTGACCAAATTGGCAATATCCTTTTGACAGAAGGCCCCATGTGAAATTTGGTGAAAATTGCTCAAGCAGTTTCAGAAAAGAAATTACAAAACCGACTTATTATATCAGCCATTTTTAGCAGCAAAACACAGAAACAGACTTTTGTGCAAATCATAGAGCCAGGTAGCTTAATTTTAGGGAACATGAACTGTCAATATATTTGACTTTAACAGTTTTACACATTATTTCCGCCCATTAATTATACAGAATGATTCTGTTACAAATCAATTTACATCTAATCAACCATGAACCAGTTGGCAGGTTTAGTAAATCTGAATGACATTTCATAACTACACACTAGCCAAGAAAAAAAAGTTGCTTTGCCCCCGCCTACTACTGCCTAGTTTTGCAAATGAAAAGTGGCTAATTGTCATAAATTTGTGTTGAGGTTTTACGGCCCAGTCAACCCAATGGGGTCATGTCGAGCACGGTCAGTTTACCTAACCACACGTTTACTGGGCAGGCTTAGTCCTCTAAGCGGTTAACCAGTATTGTGCACATTCTTTCGCCAGAAACTGACAACTGCCCTTCTTGAATCAGTGGAAGGGAGAGAATGACCATAGAAAATATTTCATGATCAATCTCCACGAAAGAATGTTGCCGACCTCGGCGGGGGTTGAACCCGCGACCTCCTGGTCTCCAGTCGGACGGCGCATCCAACTGAGCCACCGAGACCAGCTAATTGTCATAAATCTTTTTTGTCAATGAGTTGTGTAATCAGTGACATATGTCATCATACACTGTAAAAACACTTCCGCGAATACACAAGTATACACTCTGAGTACATCAACAGGTAACTGTTTGTTTTACCCCAAGTGGTTAATTGAAAACATGCAGGGTCAATCAGTTTGCACCGCTCATCAATTTCATGCTGATGATTGATTGTGAGAAAGTTCAATCGATTATTTGAACTGGGAGCTTACAGCATGCCACTAATCTACCACCCGATTATCAGTACACCACTAATGACAAGTTGGCATTTTATGTCCCTTTCAACATTATTTCATAAGTCATAATGAGATGGTAAAAGAATGATAATGAGAGACTCTGTGCTTTATACTCATGAGTTCTGCCTTCAGTGGATTCAAACCCAGGATCTCATGACCCAAAGCATTAGGAAAATATGCTTTTTCAAATATGTAGAAAATTTCACCTTCAAAAATTGAAAATTTTCAGATAAAAAACTCTGATGTTTTTTCATATTTCTGCTCAAAACATAGATTGTGGGTACTCATTAGAACCACCTTGATGAGGCAGTTCTAATGAGTACCCACAATCTATGTTTTTGAGCAGAAATAAGAAAAATAATGCATAACCCTGTAAACCCCAATTTTACTGTAAGTGAGGTTTAAGAGTGCCAAAATTGTATAGACATGTTTCGTGATGGTTAGATGCACTAACCATTTGGCCACTTGGATGTGTCTGTATCAATTATAGATATTTATTATCTTTATTTTTTTTATCAAAACCTGTTGTTGATACTCTTTAACCCTTAAAGTGTTATTTACAATTGCAGCAGACATTTTTTTTTGGGGGGTGGGTGGGGGGGGGGGGGGGGGTGGGGGGGTGGGGGGGGGGTGAGTATTTTTCAAAGAAAATAAGGCTTGCATTTTATGTGAATCCTCTATTTATGGGATATCTGATAATTCACAAGAAATGTCTTATTTTATCTTAAAAATTATCTAAAAAAATAGGATGTCTGCTACAATTTTGCTTAGGGCTTTAAGGGTAACCCTTGTCATGCTGAAAAAATTAAGATGCCACACCCACTGCTAATTTCAGCCAATCAGATTACTTGATCCAGGTTGTTGATACAAATTCACATACTAAATGAAAAACCGTGTAGATCAGACAAGTTGGTTTCTTCAGAAGCCAGCTGATCTTGATCTATACTGTTTGTTAAGGCAGGGTATATTCGTGTTCAGTAGGACTAAGGTTGAAACTGCAATAACTCACAACATATGAGCTGCGACATGAGAAGGTGACATGTGCTACTAGAAAAGATTTAGATCAGGGCCCAGTTGTTCAAAGCGTCGTTAGCTTAACGAGCTCGTTAAGAATCATTTCGTTAACTGTTTTAGCAGATTCAAAATACAATATTCTGATATTTTTTGCTGAAAAAATGTGAGTAGCTTTTGCACTGCAAAAGCTACTCACATTTTTTTTAGCAAAAAATTTTAGCATATTTGCGTATCACTCGATGTAAATTTTAACGAATCGTTAACTAATGACGTCGTTAGCTTTGAACAACTGGGCCCTGCTTGCAGTTGCATAGTTTGATCAGTCTTCATTGTCAGTCTGATGAAGTCTGGCAATCTTCAATATCCACAGATTGCCCATCAAAGACACTGATAAGAATGCATAGACATGTATGTGGGCAAACTTGAGTCTTAGCCAGGTGTACTTCATAATGTACATTTCCCCCCCCGTTGCAGCGTACATGTTCTAATAGAGATCTTAGGAATACAATTAACCCTCAGATCTCAAACTCCAAGGGACTCAAAATATTTGGTTTGAGAAAACAGAAATTTGAAATAAAGAGCTGAAATGTAAGGAATAGATAGCAAACTAAATCAATATTGTTATTTATCTAGTTTGACTTAATTTGTAGTTTGAGTTAAACTCCAAGGAAATGGAAATTCTGGTTTGATGTAACTGTAAGTTTTTGATAAATAGGCTTCAAATGAAAGGAAATATAGCAAACAAATTTATTTTGACTTAAGCTGTAGTTTGAGTCATCAAAACAAAAAAAAAATGATATACAGTTGACAACTGTATATCATTTTTTTTTTTTTTTTTTTTGTTTTGATTGAAGCAAGAAAAATGCCTTATGGCATTATGGACAAATTTTTCAAAAAAGATTAACCAAAAGGTAAACCTCCAACGACACCCAATGCCAGATACCCAATGGCCAACCCGAAGCCCACCCGGACATTGCTATTTTCAAGGATTTTTGAAAACCCTGTCCAAAAAAGTATCTGGCCTTGAGTAAAAGAAAATGGTACTCACCATCAATATTATCTGATCTCTTTGCTGTAGCATTTGTTGTTGTTAAAATAATATCAATCTCAGATCTGAAAAAATAAACTGTAAAAATCATCATAACAGCTCCAGAAAAGGCACTATTTTCAACAGGAAAGTACTGATTAATTCTTATTCCTCCATGAAAACATATGTTGTGTGTACTCATTAGAAGTGCTTTGGAGAGGAGCTTCTGATCAGTACTCACAACATAAGCTTTTGTGGAGAAATAAGATAGATATTATATGGCTACTCAACCATCTTATCTGTAGCTAAGCATCCAGTTGAGGCTTTCGTGGCTACATTTATGGTCTGAGTCTCAAGAAGATTTTTTTATTAATAATGAAAGGGAACTGATACACTTTCAAGGGAGACAACTGTCAAAAATATTGTGGCGACCCGGCTCCCGATAAACTCAATTTTACCATGTGTACAAATCAGCTGTTTGTCAATTTTGTGTTGTTCGTAATTAATGCTCAAATGTTTCTCAAGTTTTCAACCTGACACTAAAGGCATGTTTGAACGAGGTGGTTACCTGTATTTTGAGGTCAGTTTAATCCAAATTTATAAGTGTAGTAGATTGTTTTATCATAAAAACGAGCAGATCGAAGTGTGGTTGTAGTCACGGTCTTCCATATTTGTCAGCTGTGAGAGAAGTGCATTGTGGGACTGTGTGTGTAAGCGCTCATGCGAAACTGTCAAAACAACGACGAGTGTCACAAGCTGTCAGGCTACAATTTACCCTTCATACCCAGTAATCGGTACATGGAAAAAATTTCTTATCATAGCGGTCATTTAGTATATTCATTTCTCGTCATATTGGGAGTAATCATTATCTATCTTTCATTTAAGAATGTCAAATTTTCGCTGCTCAAAGTGGCATACCCAACTTGTTTATGGCAAATCCAAGATGGCGGATTTCGCTATTTTTCTTTCTGAGTCATCCTCCCGGCGGGGTTTTCCACGGGATCACGTGACTCCCTGGAGAATACATCCAGGGCCCGGTCATTTTATTTTTGGGATCTGGGATGCCTGAACGTAAACTTACGGGTTTCGGGAGACGGGAACCTGGGAGGTATATAAGCAGCCTTCCCTGGAATCCCGTCAACTTCAGATTTAGCTTTGGTTAGGAACAGACGTGTTTTTTTTTGGCTGCGAATTATGATTTGTTTCTGAAACAAATTATTAATTATTTCTCTTTTAAGCAGCAACTTTAGAAAAAAATATTTTATTTCTTTGGAGAGGGGTCTGTTTTAATTGACTAGGAGTTGAAACTTTGAAATTAAGTTGTTTTTTTTAATATTTAATTAATAAATTTGTGATGGTAGACTCCACATCTGTGGCTCAATAAGATTTTTCTGAAACTTGTCTTGGGTGGTTTATTGGGGGTTTTTTTTAGCATCAATTCTGCTACATTTTCATTATCTGTCATTGCATAAAATATCATTATTGTTCAATTTTTAGCCCTGACTAGTTTGTGATCACTGCCGTTGTGAGTAAATCGGTCGTGTCATTTTACTTTCATCTTCAGCCGTCCATTCACAGTAAATAATGTCAGGTAGTCACTAAGTCTAGTCAAAAGAAAGAAAAACTAGAAAGATCTCATTTTGTTTGTAATACATTTTATTTACATCATTAACAGATAAAGTTATTTTAGTGGTATAGCGTCTTCTTTCTTGTGTTCAATCCCTGCTATAAGGTTCTGAATCCCCTACTATTGAATAGAATAGAATATAATAGAATGAATACAGAATAGAACAGAATATATAAAGTACTGAACAGAACAGAACCCAACCATCTTTATTTACATGCAATCATTTCATCTGGAGTTCACCAAAAATCCCCTCTCCAAGAGGCCTAAATTCTCAGAGTTTAGCGCATCTATCAAGCGGCTGGGACTTTTGCTGTAGACCAGCTTGAGCTCTCATCCGCTAGTAAATCTTGCGGTGTGTGGAAGGCCTGCGGACCCGTGAACCCTCGATCACGCAACACATATTTATGGTGGCAGCGGTGGGATCTGTTAAGTACATCAACGGATCCTGTGATACGAACCCTGTAAAATGGATGACATACAAACCAGTTATGATGATCACTCTGATAATCGGGCTGATCATGAAGATTCAGGCTCTCAGACAGAAGTGTTCTTCAATAATAAGGGGTCCACTAGGCAGGCTGAAGGCCTTGAACAGACACAGCATGACACATCAGTGACGTCAAGTTACAGCCCCAGCGTAACTTGCGAAAATGAGCAAACAGTAGCTGCTGCTTCTCTAATGCAGTTACATGGGTCATCACAGAATCAAGCTAGGGGGTCCTCTGTCCCCAACTTGGTTAGTAGTGTACATCAAGGGCCTATGGTTAGCTC
Organism: Anodontia alba; assembly: GCA_964016985.1. Classification (NCBI taxonomy): domain Eukaryota; kingdom Metazoa; phylum Mollusca; class Bivalvia; order Lucinida; family Lucinidae; genus Anodontia; species Anodontia alba. The sequence goes on from OZ024823.1 coordinate 37,705,563, forward strand.
ACATGGCAACTTTATTCAGTCAATGCAGGCATCGGGGTTACACCCTTTCAATAGAGGTGCAAACGTTCTAGATTCAACCATATATTCGGAAGCAAATATGAGGAATACTATAACAGGGTTGAGTAACGCTCTCGTTAGCATGCAACAGCAACAAGTAGGCTTGCAACAACAGCAGGTAAACATGGAAGTTAAACAAGATTCTATTTCCGGAACACTTACCAATGTCTTGTCCATCTTACAAGAGCTAACTAAAAAGTCCCAAAACTCTAGTCAGAATAATTCTGTAAGTAGTATAGGAAATGGTGGTTGTGGCCCATCCTCACAATATCATGCGACAAACTTGCAGTCCACGCTGAATGGTGCAGGGAGTGATCAGGTAACTGACAGAGCACAAGATAGAACCAGTGCAACTACGTACACGCCTATGCAGGCACTTACGCAAAATACTACTGGTGATAATTACTGTCCAACCTCGTGCGCACAACAGTATGACGGGTGGGTTGAAAATGAAAGATTGACAGGTAGGACAAATTCAGACAGGGATTATTATTATAGAACTAATCCAATGCAAACCCAGTCTTTTGAAAGTGACAATTCATCAGGTCACGTGCAATTTAGAATGCCCGAAAATACACACGTGCCTTACAGAGCCAGACAGTCACAAAGTGACAGGTTTCAATCCCTTTCAGGGGTCAATGATGTAAAGTTACCCCCTTTTAATGGAAAGGAAGACTGGAAAGTCTGGGTGAGTAGATTTGAGGCTATCGCAGAAAGAAGGTCTTGGCCGAAGGAAACAAAATTAGATAACCTTTTACCGAAGTTACAGGGTAAAGCAGGTGAGTTTGTGTTTACACAGCTACCCCGACTTACTCTTTCAGACTATGATGCTCTTATTAAAGAACTTAATAGCAGATTTCGAGTGGTAGAAACTAAAAAGACATTTGCTGCTAAATTCAGCCAAAGAACACAGAAGCCAGGGGAAACAGCCGAAGAATTTGCAGCAGAGCTGAAACGACTGTATGCAAAGGCGTACAGTTTCCGCGATGAAAACACGAGGCAAGAAGATCTTGTTCGGCGATTTTTAGATGGGCTTCGAGACAGTGATGCACGTTTTGAAGTTGAGTATAATAAAGAACCTGAAAACATTGATGAAGCCGTATATCATGCAGTCAATTTTGCGCAAACAAAGCACAGGGGTTCTACAGAAGGTTTTTCTGATAGAAAATTCAAAAGGTATGCTAGAAGGTCAAGACTAGGGGAAGAAAGCTCGGGTGAGGAGTCTCAAGATGATAATGAGGACCCCGACAGGGTATGTAGGTTACCTTCTAAGAAAGAGTCAGATCAGAAGAAGAAGGCTGGAAAGGAAGATTCAGGTACTGTAAAACCAATGGTAGAGGTAGAGTCTCTGAGAATCCTGACAGAAGCTAAGGATTTGTTAAAAACTCTCATGACTCAGATGCAAGTTGTGGCTAAAGGGGCAACAGGAACACAACAGCAAGAATCAAGGCCATTTAGAGGCAGAAGTATTGTGTGCTATGGCTGTCAAGAAGTAGGCCATGTTATCAGAGACTGCCCCAAGAAAAATAATAAAATTGGGCATAATAAATCACAGGGTGGTGCCAGATCAAATGAGGGCATAGGTCAGGCCTCAAATAATGGCAGCACCAACCGACAACCTTTAAACTAGAACAGGCTATCTCTGGTGGCCACAGAGAAGCCTGCTATGGACAGAAAGGCCAACAATCAGTTGAAACAGGTAAAGAATTTCTAAAATCCATTAAGACTTTAAGAAAGCTGCCTAATGGCATTTATGTAAGGGGTATGGTTCAGGGGTATCCCATTCTTTTCACTGCAGACACGGGTGCCTCGAAGACTATAATATCAAAACGTATGTATGAAGCAATGGACATAGCAGATAGACCAGCACTCACTAAGTCCTCTAGGTTATTGGGTCCAAGTGGGGCAGTTATAATGGAACTAGGTAAGGCCAAGTTTTCACTTACACTGGGACAGATAGACACAGAAGTCGAGGCAGTGGTTGCAGAGATTGATGACGATGGCTTACTAGGAATAGATGTACTTCAAAATGGAGATGGGGGACCTGCTGATCTGCTGCTCAGTAAAGGAGTTTTGGTGGTGCAAGACAAAGAAGTACCAATAATTCAGGTAGGTCTGAAAAACAGATTGCGCAGAGTTACTGCTGCAGACCATTTTGTCATTCCACCACAATCAGAATCGGTGATAGACGTTTATGTAGAAAGAGATGAAAGTGACGATTTCTCATCTGAAAACACTTGTCTGATACAGGCAACTGAGCAATTCCAAGCCTCTTACCCGCTGAAAATGGCAGCAACACTGGTCGATGTAAACAAAGGATGCACCTGTAAGGTGAGACTATTAAATCCCTTTCCAACTGCGGTGTCTATCAATCAAGATACCACAGTAGGTAAAGCAGAACCAATAGACGGGACTCCACATGTTATATTTCGACAAGAAGATGAAAAGGAAGAAAGCAATTTCCATAAAGTAAGGAGAATAGAGGTGGAAGGTAGGAAAGAAGTATTAAAGCAAGAAACAGGAGTACATATACCTAGGAAAATTAACGAAGGCCAGGTTAAGAGTATACCTGAACATCTCGAAGATCTGTTTCATAGGTCGACTAGAGGTCTTGCAGATGCTGAGAAGGAGAGTGTAGCTGATCTACTATTACGGTATCAAGACACATTTTCATGTAATGAATGGGATCTAGGAGTAACACACCTAACGGAACATGCCATCAAAACTGAAGGTAAGGGTCCGGTGAGATTGCCACCCAGGCGTGTTCCACTGGCTCACGCTGACAAAGAAAAACAGGCCATTGAAGACATGAAGGCCAAAGGAGTCATCAGGGATAGTGTAAGTCCTTGGGCCAGTCCAATTTGTTTGGTTTCTAAAAAGGATGGAGGTGTGCGCCTGTGCGTAGACTACCGAAAGGTCAATGAGTTGGTCAAGCCAGATGGCTTTCCCCTGCCAAGGATTCAGGACTGCCTGGACGCTGTCGCAGGTTCAAAATGGTTTAGCACTTTTGACCTGACAAGTGGCTACTATCAGGTTCCATTAAAAGAGGACGATATACCAAAAAGCGCATTTGTATGCAAATACGGACACTATGAGATGACACGTATGCCCTTTGGACTGAACAGTGCGGCCAGTACATTTCAGCGGACTATGGAACTGGCATTACAGGGGCTCCAGTGGGTTACATGTTTAATCTATATTGACGACATAGTCGTGTATGGCAGAAACTTTGATGAACATATTGCCAGAGTTGAGGAGGTTCTAAGTAGAATGAAAGCAGCAGGTCTAAAACTTAAGCCTGATAAAAGCAACATGTTTCAGACGTCCGTAGTTTTCTTAGGACATGTTGTGTCTAAAGAGGGAGTAACGCCCAATCCCACAAACATAGCTAAGGTAGTAGACTGGCCCCGGCCAAAAACTGCAAAGCAAATTCGCCAATTTGTAGCTCTAGGCTCGTACTACCGACGCTTTGTTAAGGACTATGCTTCAATAGTTAGACCAATGGTAGAGCTCACTAAGAAAGGAAAGCGGTTCATATGGGATGAGGCGTGTGACAGGTCATTCGAGATGGTTAAGAAGTCTCTAATCAGTGCAGATATCATGGGTTATCCCTTAAATGAAGCTGGTGAGTTTGTACTAGATGTGGATGCATCCGATATAGGTATCGGTGCAGTTCTTCATCAAGTGCAGAGTGACAGAGAAAGGGTCATCGCGTATGCTAGTAGGGCTCTGAATCGAGCCGAGCGTAACTACTGCATAACAGAGAAAGAGCTTCTGGCGGTAAGATTTTTCATAGAACACTTTCGTCAATATTTACTTGGAAGGAAATTTCTTGTTCGAACAGACCACCAGGCACTTATTTGGCTTTTCAAGCTCAAAGAACCACGTGGAAAGGTTGCTCGGTGGATTGAAATCTTGAGTCATTATGACTTCTCAGTAGCATATCGACCCGGACATAAACAGGCACACTGTGATGCATTATCTAGGTGTGAAAATCCGAGAGAATGTGATTGCCCTGACGTAGATACCAGTGAACCATTGAAATGCGGTCCTTGTAGAAAGTGCATGAAAAGAGCACAGGACATGTTGCATGAGAGTCTGGTGAAAGAATCAATTCTGTTTAAACCTCAGGGTGATTCCGACAAAACATCGTCAGAATTGGTAAGTCAAGAAGTTGCTAGGGGCGTTGTCAAGGATGAGGAAAGCCCTGGTATGTCGACAGAAACAGGTAAAAACAATACAGTAGAGTCGGGTGCAAGCATACCTTATACTACTATCGTCAATTTATCAGCATTCGAAATAAGCAAATGCCAATTTGATGATGCTGACATAGGACCTATATTAGGGGCTAAACTATCTGGTGTGAAACCCTCTAACCAAGAGATGGTGACCAAGAGTCCCGCCTGTAGACACTATTGGGTCGTTTGGGACTCGTTAGAGGTAAGAGAGGGAATACTGTATAAACGATTTCTCAAGCGAGACGGCACAGGTGACCATACACAGCTTCTTGTTCCTTCAACCCTGAAAGAACAGATTTTGCATCAAGCGCATGATTCGCTCTTGTCAGGACACTTAGGATGCAAGAAAACAAGGCACAAAATCTTACAAAAGTTTTATTGGTATGCTCTAAAAGAGGATGTAAACCTACATGTCCTCAAATGCGACATATGTCAAGCAGACAAAAAGCCATTGAAGACCCCTCGAGCTTCACTAGGTTCACTGGCAGCCGGTGCACCAGGAGACTGTTTGGCAACTGACTACCTAGGACCATTTCCAGTGACGCCAAGAGGCAACAGGTATATCTTGCTACTCACTGACCATTTTTCAAAGTATGTTGAAATCATACCCGTGCCTGACATGACTGCAGAAGTTTGTGCATCCAGAATCTTGAACGAGTATATTGCTCGCTGGGGATGTCCCTTATCCATTCATAGCGATCAAGGTAGAACATACGAGAGCAAGATCTTTAAGGAACTATGCCGAATGTTAGAAATCAGGAAAACAAGAACCAGTGTGAGAAACCCGAAAGGGAATGGTCAGTCTGAAAGGTTTAATAGGACACTTTTAAGAATGATCAGGGCATATCTTTGTGACGAACAAGGTGAATGGGACCTGCACTTGGGGTGCTTGGCAGGGGCCTACAGGGCAACACCACATGAAGCCACCAAGATGACGCCAAACCTCTTGACCATGGGTAGGGAGGTAAGACTTCCAGCTGAGTTACTTTTCGGGAGTACATGTTCAAACCAAGGAGAGGAGATCACATCATATGGTGAGTATGTGGACATCCTTAGGTCTCGCATGCAGCATGCCCATGAGGTAGCAAGGAAATATTTGGCCTCGTCAGCGAAGAGAAGCAAGAATCTTTATGATGTCAAGATTGCAGTCAACAAATATAAGAAGGGTGACCTAGTATGGTACCTATTGGAAACAAGAAAGGTAGGGGAAGCACCAAAACTGAAGCCTGCTTACCATGGTCCTTTCCTTGTAAGACGGAAGGTAAGTGAAGTAGACTTTCTGGTCCAGTTAGATAGAGATGGGAAAGAACAGGTCATACACCATGACAAGCTTAAGCCTTATGAAGGTAATCATCCTCCAAGGTGGGTACAGAGAGCAAAGAAACGGCTTCTTGCCAACAGTAACTCACAACAGTAATTTAAAGTGAACGCTGATGGTATGTGCAGGTAACCATACCAGAGGCAAATAAGCTAGCATTTGAAATAAATATAAATGAGTAATAAATGAGGTCTAAATTTATTTTTTTTTATTTTTCGGGGAAGGAATATCAAAGAGTTAGAAAATTATAATAAGAAATCAGGAAGTGCCTAAAGGGTTTGCTGAGGTGGACGACACAAGACAAACTGAGGCAAGGACCTTGTGAAACTTGATGATGGCGGACAAAGAGAAGGGACAGGGAGTCTAATGCAGATTGGCGTTGCTAAAATGATACCGAAAGTGGGGAGATGAGGCAAAAAGAGTACAGAGTTTCTACTAGGGTAGTGCCGAGTGCACAGGGTTCGGTAGAAGTACAGTTCGGCAGTTTTGAAGACAGAATCAGAATTGAAGCGGGCAAAGGTCGAATGGAACAATTAGTGCATTAGGCGTGGGGTCCGATACATAAAGTACCGTTCGCAAAATAAGTTGCTAGGGTATTAAGTTGAAGTGCGTTTCACCTGGGTTTCTTAAAGCAAACCAAACTAGTTGTTGCGTCTTTTTCACAGGAGTGAACGCGGCGAGCATCAAAAACAGGCAGTGATCACCCGTAAACTAGTTAAGGGTCAAAGAAGAGTAGGTAGATAGGGGTTATTTAATTTATATTTCCAGGGAAGATGAATGTAACCATGCTGGCTCAGTTGGTCGGGAAGGAGGCTGTTGCTAGGGCAAAGAAAAGAGGGTGGGCCTATATGTGCTTGGCGTGTCACCATCAGAAGGGGGAGCGCTGTATCGGGGAGCTGGGGACAATGGTAGACCACGTACTGAAGTCTCATGTCAGCCGTGACCGGGTGCCTTACTACTGCCGCCTCTGCCTTTTCAAGTGCATGACAAGACAGCAGATGGACCACCATACCACCCATTACCGTAGACATGTAGCCATGGCCAGTGTTAGGGGTGTTACAAACCATGCAGAATGGCAGCAGGTAAGTCCGATTCCTTACTCTATATCGGATTCAGACTTACTGAAGTTTTCTCAGGAAGAGAGCCTGCTATACTACCTGAAGAAGATGGCGAACGTGACAACACCCCTCCAGAAAAGTGTTTCTCAGATGGTTGCTGCCAGTACAGACCTGCTAGCTAGCTCTCTGAGTGCTGAGACATTGCAGCAGGGGTTTATAGAAGCTACACCTGCCAGCATGAGCCCAATCCAGAGCCAGCAGCCTGCCGAGCTATCCATCACAGAACACCAGGGCGCAGCCGAATTAGCCATTCCGGCCAGCACCACATCAGGCGTTAGTGAGGACATTGCCGAATGGCTCGGAGGGCAGACCTCAAATTCCATCAATGGGGTTGGAGCCAGTCAGAAGAAAGTGTCGCCAACAATGGTCCAGTCTGCTATGGGTTTTGCTTCTCCACCACAGAAGAGTCTGGTTGCCAACGTTGGAGTACCTCAAGCTGGAAGCAGAAGCGAGCAGTCATTCAACTTGATGGTGGCCACTCCCCCAACACCTCGTTTGCTCACTCCACCAAGACATTTGATGCGGTCACCAGTGTTGACGCCCGGAGGCCGAACATTCAAGGCATCGGACAGTAGGAGGAGCACGCCAGTTAACATCCACGAGGGGATGACTAAACAGCAACTACTACTGCAGGGACTGACCCTACCAACGCCATTAGCTGTGACGCCTCAGACACCAGGGAACATGGCCAGTGTCACCCAAGCTGATGTCTCTGTGAATGTGAGGCCATTGGTGGGTGGACAGACACATGTGGCACCAGCTGTCAGCACTGATCTTTGTCCGGTGATCAACATTGACGAAGCAAGTGGTGAGATGATGACCGAGGACCCGGTCTGGGAAACGCCAGAAACCAGCCGAGAGGAAGCGGAGGCAGTGGAAGATCTGTGGCCACATCTGATGCAGAATGATAAAACTGATCGGCTATCGGATGTGGTCTCCCATTCTGGGACAGAGGGGTTGAAGAAAAAGTCTGAGGAGGAGGGCACGGCAGGGAGCAGAGGGAGAGACCAAGACAAGCCAAGTGGGAAGGAAGTCGTGGAAGAGGAGCAAGAGTCAGGTCAGATGGAGGAGGTGGAAGATCTGTGGCCGCAGCTGATGCACAAGGATGAAACAGACCAGCTGTCGGATGTAGCCTCCCAATCTGGGATAGGGGGGTTAAAGAGAAAGTCAGAGGAGGAGGGTACCGCAGAAAGCACAGCGATGGTTCAAGGCGAAACAAGTGGGGTGGAAGTCGTCGTAGGAGAGCCAAAGTCAAAGAAGAAGAGGAGAGAGGAAGAGGAGCCCACATTCAACATTAGTATGGTTGCCCTTAACGGACTGACTGAGACACTACAGCGCCTCAGCAGCCATATGGGAAACAGCGAGAAAAGTGGAGTTAAGATTGAAAAGGCATTGACAGAAACTACATATGCTTTAGGCAAAGTGACAGAGGCCTTAAACAGTATGCGGAAAGTGTTAGAAGAGAATGCCAAGGAGGAGAGAAGGAGAGAGGATAGGTGGATAGAGACAGAAAGACAGAGAGACGAGGAAAGAAGGAAAGACCGAGAAGCAGAAAGGAGGAGACAGGAGCGACATAGAGATGCGGAGAGAAAGGAAAGAGAAGAGATAAGAAAACTGTTATTAGAGATAAAAGGAGAGAAAAAAGACAAGTCAAAAGATCAGATCAAGGATGGAAAAGAGAAAAAGGAGGACCAGAGTAAAGATGGAAAGGAGAATATGAAGGCGGTAAAATCAGCACTGGGGAGGAAGTATACAGAGAATACAATTACAGATTACTCAAGGATGAAATAAACTGGACTGGTTGCATAGTAGAAATAGGGTAACACTTTTAGTACAAACAATTAACTGTAACAGGAAAAAATCAGGACCAGATGTAGATGGGGGAGATGAGAAGGAAAGGAGGTGCCTTTAACACACTAACTTAATTGAACTAAATATGGAGGAATAAAAACTGGTGAAGTTTATTCTGGGAATAGAATAGAGACTGTTCAATTTATTCTGATAAAGGAACTGAATAAAACTGTGATAAAACTTATTCTGTGAAAGGAACTGAATAAACTGATAAGAGATATAATGAATAAACTGTGAAATAAAGTACTTAGGAACTTATGAACAAAAATAATTCAACTCAGTTTAGAGAGAGAGAGAGAGAGAGAGAGAGAAAGAGAGAGAGAAAACAGAGAGAGAGAGAGAGAGAGAGTATCGATCTGCTCCTTTAACTGCAAATCGCTCATTTTTTTTTACATAATGCTGGAATTTCGTCACAATTTATTTGTTAATTGTGGCCATTTTCCGCATTAACTAGTGATCAGTAAGTTTAGAAACAAACGATTTGCAGTTGTGCTGATTTGTAGACATTATGATGCCTTTTTTTATAATACTGTCACAACGTTAGAAGGTATATGTAGTACCTAGTCTTTAGGGTGGTTCGTGTAACGTTTGACAGAAGTTTGTTTTGGCTTTAAACAAATGTATCTTTTTCAAACGTTATACTTATCATTCAATACAAGATATCATAATTTTAATATTAAGATTTCATGCTGAAGTTTACCTTTTATTATATCATTCTAATTCATTAAGCTGTATTTCATCAAGGTTAATTTCATCAAGTAAGAATGTCATATTTGTCCGAAAGTCAAACCAATTTTACTTATCTATCACTTTTATTGTGGCCATATGCTATAAGACCTTCATTTTCTCATCAAGTTTGTGTTTTGACTATGGAGGTTTCAATTGTTCAAATTGTTTAATTTTGTAAAATTCACATGATACATTCCTAAATGTTATGGCACATCTAATTATTAATTTATGTAAGTTACCTGGTGCCGTGACCAGAATGTTGCATTTATTTGGATGTCTTAACACTCTATATGCTGAAAATTGTGTTTTGGGAGGCTGGATTGCTATTTGGCCTTTTATTCAGGATCGTTAGGTGGAACTTTAACGACCCTGGAGGGGGGTAATGTGGCGACCCGGCTCCCGATAAACTCAATTTTACCATGTGTACAAATCAGCTGTTTGTCAATTTTGTGTTGTTCGTAATTAATGCTCAAATGTTTCTCAAGTTTTCAACCTGACACTAAAGGCATGTTTGAACGAGGTGGTTACCTGTATTTTGAGGTCAGTTTAATCCAAATTTATAAGTGTAGTAGATTGTTTTATCATAAAAACGAGCAGATCGAAGTGTGGTTGTAGTCACGGTCTTCCATATTTGTCAGCTGTGAGAGAAGTGCATTGTGGGACTGTGTGTGTAAGCGCTCATGCGAAACTGTCAAAACAACGACGAGTGTCACAAGCTGTCAGGCTACAATTTACCCTTCATACCCAGTAATCGGTACATGGAAAAAATTTCTTATCATAGCGGTCATTTAGTATATTCATTTCTCGTCATATTGGGAGTAATCATTATCTATCTTTCATTTAAGAATGTCAAATTTTCGCTGCTCAAAGTGGCATACCCAACTTGTTTATGGCAAATCCAAGATGGCGGATTTCGCTATTTTTCTTTCTGAGTCATCCTCCCGGCGGGGTTTTCCACGGGATCACGTGACTCCCTGGAGAATACATCCAGGGCCCGGTCATTTTATTTTTGGGATCTGGGATGCCTGAACGTAAACTTACGGGTTTCGGGAGACGGGAACCTGGGAGGTATATAAACAGCCTTCCCTGGAATCCCGTCAACTTCAGATTTAGCTTTGGTTAGGAACAGACGTGTTTTTTTTTGGCTGCGAATTATGATTTGTTTCTGAAACAAATTATTAATTATTTCTCTTTTAAGCAGCAACTTTAGAAAAAAATATTTTATTTCTTTGGAGAGGGGTCTGTTTTAATTGACTAGGAGTTGAAACTTTGAAATTAAGTTGTTTTTTTTAATATTTAATTAATAAATTTGTGATGGTAGACTCCACATCTGTGGCTCAATAAGATTTTTCTGAAACTTGTCTTGGGTGGTTTATTGGGGGTTTTTTTTAGCATCAATTCTGCTACATTTTCATTATCTGTCATTGCATAAAATATCATTATTGTTCAATTTTTAGCCCTGACTAGTTTGTGATCACTGCCGTTGTGAGTAAATCGGTCGTGTCATTTTACTTTCATCTTCAGCCGTCCAATCACAGTAAATAATGTCAGGTAGTCACTAAGTCTAGTCAAAAGAAAGAAAAACTAGAAAGATCTCATTTTGTTTGTAATACATTTTATTTACATCATTAACAGATAAAGTTATTTTAGTGGTATAGCGTCTTCTTTCTTGTGTTCAATCCCTGCTATAAGGTTCTGAATCCCCTACTATTGAATAGAATAGAATATAATAGAATGAATACAGAATAGAACAGAATATATAAAGTACTGAACAGAACAGAACCCAACCATCTTTATTTACATGCAATCATTTCATCTGGAGTTCACCAAAAATCCCCTCTCCAAGAGGCCTAAATTCTCAGAGTTTAGCGCATCTATCAAGCGGCTGGGACTTTTGCTGTAGACCAGCTTGAGCTCTCATCCGCTAGTAAATCTTGCGGTGTGTGGAAGGCCTGCGGACCCGTGAACCCTCGATCACGCAACAATATTTTTGCTTCCTTCTGATTAGGGGTCTATTCTAAACGGAAAGAATTTGCTCCCATGGGGAGCGAATTCTTTCCTTTTAGTGTAGATCCCTATTCAGAAAGAAATTTGGTGACCACCAGGCAAACAGGAATACACAAAAATTGTTTCCCCTGTAAATAAAAGCACCGCAAGCATAATACCCCGCCATAGCAATTATTTGTTTATGTATTAAAGTTATCGTTGCAAAAATGTCTGGAAAGAAAATGACGGAGGGACAGATAACAATCCTAAACCAGATTTTGATAATATCAATGGACAGATAACAATCCTAAACCAGATCTTGATAACATCAATGCATATTGCAAGTTTGGTCAGAAGGTCTTGTTATTTACTCAAGTTATCATCCAGAAACAAAAATACGGGCGTGTGTCGGGCAGATTACTCCGTAAAAATTTGACGAAATTTGCCCATTAGCAATTCCAAACAAGATCTCCTTAATGTCAATATTTATAGCAAGTTTAGTTAAAATCCCTTGTTATTTACTAAAGTTATCGTCCAGAAACAAAAATATGGGCGTGTCTCGGGCAGATAATCCGTAAAACTGATGAAATTTGCCCATTAGCAATCCCAAACCGGATCTCCTTAATGTCAATGCATATAGCAAGTTTGGTGAAAATCCCTTGTTATTTACTCGTTATCATCCGGAAACAAAAATATGGGTGCGTCTCGGGTAGATAACTCCGTAAAAATTTGACGAAATTTGCCCATTAGCAACCCCAAACCAGATCTCCTTAATTTCAATGCATAAAGCAAGTTTGGTGAAAATCCCTTGTTATTTACTCAAGTTATCGTCCGGAAATGAAAATATGGGCGTGTCTCAGGCAGATAACTCCGTAAAAATTTGACAAAATTTGCCCATTAGCAATCCCAAACCAGATTTCCACAATATCAATGCACATACCAAGTGGTGAAAATCCACTGATGTTTACTCCAGTTTTCATCCGGAAACGAAAAACAGACGGACGACAGACAGACGGACGGACGGACGGACGGACACACGGATGTCCAACGTGAAACCATAATACCCTGCCACTATTGTGTGGCGGGGTATAAAAATGGTGATGAGCTCAGCAAGCAGGGCATCAATCACCCGTGGCAATTAATCAGATGTAGCACCTATAATGACAAAGAGTAGGAGGGGTTATAACCCGCAAAGAAAAGTTTATACGGATGGACAGACAGATATATAACTCTATTAATATTTGGTGGACTGTAACCTCAAAACAAAATGTGCTGCTTTACATCATGGTCTAACTATAAATCACCTTTCAGCCTAATAGGATGCAAACAGTAACAGGAATATTAGTGGACTGTAACCTCAAAATGGTATGCACTGCTCTGCATCTTGGTGAAACTTTTTACAATGTTTCAGCTTGATCTAATGCAATCTATAGGAGGAGTTTTAAAAGAGGCAGTAAATTCCGTGGACTGTAACCTCAAAACATTATATGCTGCTCCACATCATTGTCTATCTATAAATCAAGTTATAGCTTGATCTAATAAACTGCAGAAGGCTCAGCCAGAAACAAAACATTTACAGAAATTTTCAAACAAAACAAAACATTTATAGAAATTTTCAAAGGGACAATATACTATCTGGTGGACTGTACCTTGAAATAATATGCACTGCTCCACATCATGGTGCAACTATTTACAAAATTTCAGTTTAATACTAGAACAGTGTTTTCAGAGGAAAACGTATGTCCCCCACCAGTTTGAACAGACCGATCGTTGAAAAAGGTTGTATCTATAATTTATCTTTTTTTTTTTTTAATGTGTGTGGTCTATGGGGGCCATTTTCCAAAATCTAAACCCTAGTGTGACCTTGAAAATGAGGTCAAGGTCACCAAAATCTAATCAGTCCTTGTCCCTGTCTCAACAATATAGTTGTACAAGTTTGGTCAAAATCCATCCATTCATTCATTCTGGAGATAGGGTGCAGAAAAGCCATTTTCCAACAATCTGAGCCCTCCTTTGACCTTGAAAATGGGATCAAGGTCACCAAAATCTAATCAGTTCTTTTTCATGTCACAACAATACAGTTGTGCAAGTTTGGTCAAAATCCATCCATTCCTTCATGAGCTAGGGTGTAGATAAGCCATTTTTCAACAATCTAAGCCCTTGTGGGACCTTGAAAATGGGGTCAAGGTCACCAAAATCTAATCAGTTCTTTTCCATGTCACAACAATATAGATGTACAATTTAGTCAAAATCCATCCATTCATTAATGAGATAGGGTGCTAACAAGCCATTTTCCATAAATCTGAGCCCCCTGTGACCTTGAAAATGGGGTCAAGGTCACCAAAATCTAATCAGCTTGTCCCTGTCTCAACAATATAGCTGTACAAGTTTGGTCAAAATCCATCCATTCATCTGGAGATAGGATGCAGAAAAGCCATTTTCCAACAATCTGAGCCCTCCAGTGACCTTGAAATGTGATCAAGGTCACCAAAATCTAATTAGTTCTTTTTCATGTCACAACAACACAGTTGTGCAAGTTTGGTCAAAATCCATCCATTCCTTCAAGAGATAGAGTGCAGACAGGCCATTTTTCAACAAGCTAAGCCCTTGTGTGACTTTGAAAATGGGGTCAAGGTCACCAAAATCTAATCCGTTCTTTTCCATGTCACAGCAATATAGATGTACAAGTTTAGTCAAAATCCATCCATTAATTCTGGAGATAGGGTGCAGACAAGCCATTTTCCAACAATCTGAGCCCTACTGTGACCTTGTAAATGGGGTTAAGGTCACCAAAATCTAATCAGTTCTTTTCCATGTCACAACAATATAGATGTACAAGTTTGGTAAAAATCCATCCATTTGTTCAGGAGATAGGGTGCAGACAAGCCATTTTCCAAACATCTAAGCCATCATGTGACTTTGAAAATGGGGTCAAAGTCACCAAAATCTAATCAGTTCTTTTACATGTCCCAGCAATTTAGATTTGCAGGTATGGTCAAAATCCATTTGTTCCTTCAGAAGATAGGGTGCAGACAAGCAATTTTCCAGCCTTTTCCAACAATCTAAGTCCTCGTGTGATCTTGAAAATGGGGTCAAGGTCATCAAAATCTAATCAGCATTTTCCCGCTATCCAATGATAAATTTGTGTAAGTTTGGCCAAAATCCATCCATTCATTAAGGAGACAGAGTGCAGACAAGAGGCTACGCAAATAAGGATGCTGACGCCGACGCCGACAGGATCCACACTAAAAACAATATATTCCCCCCTATGGTGCGGGACATAATAATGTAATCCAAAAGAGGAATTAGCTGGAAACAAAATGTTTATAGACATTTTCAAAGAGGCATAACTCTATATATATTTGGTGGACTGTGAGGAGATGTTTGACAGTGTGGACTGACTTTTCCAATGCAAAAACCTAATTGAACAAAGTTGAGCATGTTGTAAAATAGGTCAAGATCAACCCAGCGTCATCATTATAAAACTTTTGTAGGGCTCAAGGCCCTTTTGCTGTGTGCCAGTTTCAAGGTAATCTGACTTATGGTTCTGGAGAAGAAAAGATTTTTAAAGGGTTTTTTTCATATATGGCCATGGCGGCCATCTTGGTCTTGTGACCAGGACCAATTATATAAACTTTTGTTCCCCCGAGGCATAGATATTCCATATGAAATCTGACTTCAATCTGTCCTGTGGTTTTTGAGGAGAAGATTTTTTTGACCATCGTGGTCATGTGACCAGGACATATTGCAATCCGACTTATGGTTATGGTTCTTATGTTCTCGCAAGGCACAGATGTTCTGTTTCAAATCTGACTTCAATCGGTCCAGTGGTTTTTGGGAAGAAACTGATTGAAACTGTGGACAGACTTTTCCAAGGTAAAAGCCTAAATGAACAAAGTTGACCTTGTTGTAAAATAGGTCAATGTCAACCCCGGATCATCATTTATACAGACTTTGTAGGGCTCAAGTCCATTTTGCTGTGTGCCAAGTTTCAAGGTCATCTGACTTCTGGTTCTGTAAAGAAGATTTTTAAAGAGTTTTTAACATATATGAGCATGGCGGTTATCTTGGTCATGTGACCAGAAGACCAAATATATATCATTTGTTCCTGCAAAGCATAGATGTTCCATATAAAATCTGACTTCAATCAGTCCAGTGATTTCTGATGAGAAGATGTTTGAAAGTGTGGACAGACTTTTCAAATACAAATGTCTAAATAAACAAAGTTGACCTTTTAAAATAAGTCAAGGTCAACCTAGGGTCATCATTTATAAAGCTTTTGTGGGGCTCAATTCCCTTTTGTTGTATGCCAAGTTTAAAGGTCATCTGACTTATGGTTCTGGAGAAGAAGGTTTCTAAAAGGGTTTTTACCATATATGGACATGGTGGCCATCTTGGTCAAGTGACGACCAATTCTATAAACTTTTGTTCAAGCAAGGCATAGATATTCCATATGAAATCTGACTTCAATTGGTCCTGTGGTTTTTGAGGAGAAGATGTTTTTGAAAGTGTGAACGGACAACGATGGATGACTACTAATGACAGACAATGGACCATTGGTATACTATAAGCTCATCTTGTGAGCCTTCGGCTCAGGTGACCTAAAAACTAGAACTGTGTTTCTAAAACACTATGCCCCCAACTATATGCTTGTCCCTATAAAACGACAACGTTAACAAGATTTTCCTATGCTAAAATACTCAAGTCTGATAAGGGGACATAATTTGATCAAATATTTATAAAAGTTCACCAAAATTCAACCAGATCATCTACAGATTGATTCCAAACTGCTTGCAAAATTTCATGAGCCTAACTCAAGGGGTTCCTTAGATATTTTGCTTACAAGATTTTTATCTGCTAATATGCCCAAGTCTGAAAAGGGGCCTAACTCCACCATGCAGAATCTAACAGAACAGAAAACAAGAGGGCCAAGATGACCCTGTATTGCTCACATGAGTACCAGATAAGTTTTGAGTCAAATGGCCTTTCAGTATAGGAGAAGAAGTTCAAAATACAATTTCAAGATGTGGTGGCGCCCATTTTGAATTTCCAATCAGATCGATTTTAGCTATTTTTTTATCTGCAAGTCACCCGGATACTTCCTACCAAGTTTTGAGTCAGTTGGCCTTTCTTTTATGGAGAAAATGAGCAAAACAGATTTTCAAGCCACCATGCTGACCATCAGAATGATTTTAGCTATTTTTGATCTACAAGTTACCCTGATGCTTCCTATCAAGTTTTGAGTCAGTTGGTCTTTTGGTTCAGGAGAAGAAGAGCAAAATAGATTTTCAAGTTGGCCACAATGGCAGCCATCTTGGGTTTCTGATCAGATTGATTTTCGCTATTTTTAATCTGCAAGTTGCCCAAATACTTCCAACTAAGTTTTGAGTCAATTGGCCTTTCCATTCAGAAGAAGAGCAAAACAGGTTTTCAAGATGGCTACCATTTCGGCCATCTTGGATTTCAGATTGGAAGGATTTTAGCTATTTTTGATCTGCCAGTTGCCCAAATACTTCCAAGTTTCAAGTCAAATGGCCTATCAGTTCAGGAGAAGAAGAGCAAAATAGATTTTCAAGTTGGCCACAATGGCAGCCATCTTGGATTTCTGATCAGATTGATTTTCGCCATTTTTAATCTGCAAGTTGCCCAAATACTTCCAACTAAGTTTTGAGTCAATTGGCCTTTCCATTCAGAAGAAGAAGAGCAAAACAGGTTTTCAAGATGGCCACCATTGCGGCCATCTTAGATTTCAGATTGGAAGGATTTTAGCTATTTTTGATCTGCCAGTTGCCCAAATACTTCCAAGTTTCAAGTCAAATGGCCTATCAGTTCAGGAGAAGAAACGCAAAATAGATTTTCAAGATGGCCACTATGGCGCCCAACTCAGATTTCCAATCTGTATGATTTTAGCTATTTTTGATCTGCAAGTTTTGAGTCAATTAGCCTTTTGGTTCAGGAGAAGAAGTGCAAATTAGATTTTCAAGATGGCAGCTATCTTGGATTTCCGATGGGAATGATTTTAGCTATTTTTGATCTACAGGTCACCCAGATGCTTCCTACCAAGTTTTGAGTCATTTAGCTCATAGGTGTAGGAGGAGTTGTCTTTTAGAGCAAATTTTTGACGCCACAAGAGGGACAAACACACTGGACATTGACCTTTCACAATAGCTCACCTTCAGCACTTTGTGCTCAGGTGAGCTAAAAATACAGGTCAGCTGCTTTTTCCTAAGCCAAGCATACATGAAATTTCAAAATCCTAGCATACATGGTTCCAAAGATATCAGAGGTCTCAAAAGGGTAATGGACGGACAAACAAACCGAAGGATGGATGGTTGTACGGACAAAACCAAAGCAATATGCCCTTCGAACTTCTTCGAAGTTAGGAGCACAAAACAGTAGACATCTACAATGATCTGGGTATGGTTACAGGCTTCTGAAAAACTCTAGAAATGGCAGACATTGCTTATCTTACACTACAGCAAAGTTTATGATCCACTATTCTATTTATTTGAAACATCACAAATAATTTGACAAAAATAAGTTTTCTAATTAAAATACAGGTTTTTATAGTTTTTAGCCAAACCAAAGGTTTAAAGGATACCAAGCACAATAAATGTTTTCAAAGGTTCCTCTAGGAGACCTGCATTGGATGTGACGTGATATCCACCAGAGAATAACAACCTTGCTGACAGTGTTGGGAATCGGTCAGAATTTCATAGTCGATCATCGGTTTTGTAAATCCGATTGATCATCGACTAATAAAAGACTTGTAGAAAATATATTTACTCTTAATTTAGCCCTCTTCCAGGTACTTATTCATTGCTCCTGAATAATAACAAGAGGCCCACGGGCCACGGGTCGCTCACCTGAGTGACATAGCCACTGCAGATATGCAGATGTGCAGAAAAATAGATTTTCAAGATGGCTGTCATGGCGGACATCTTGGATATCCGATTGGCACGATTTTAGCTATTTTTGATCTACAAGTCACCCCAATGTCTCCTACGAAGTTTGGAGTCAATTGGCCTTTCGGTGCAGGAGAAGAAGCTAAGTATAGATTTTCAAGATGGCGGCCATGGTGGCCATCTGGGATTTCTGATCAGAACGATTTTAGCTATATTTGATCTACAAGTCACCCTGATGCTTCCTACTAAGTTTCGAGTCAAGTGACTTTTGGATTTAGGAGAAGAAGCGAAAAATAGATTTTCAAGATGGCCACCATGGCGGCCATCTTGGATTTACGATCAGCATGATTTTAGCTATTTTTGATCTACAAGTCACCCAAATGCTTCCTACCAAGTTTCGAGTCAACTGGCCTTTCGGTTCAGAAGAAGAAGCGAAAAATAGATTTTCAAGATGGCTGCCATGGCGCCCATCCTGGTTTTATGATCGGCATGATTTTAGCTATTTTTGATCTACAAGTCACCCCGATGCTTCCTACCAAGTTTGGAGTCAACTGGCCTTTCGGTCCAGGAGAAGAAGCGAAAAATTGATTTTCAAGATGGCAGCCATGGCGGCCATCTTGGATTTCTGATAGGCATGATTTTAGCTATTTTTGATCTATAAGTCACCCCAATGCCTCCTACCAAGTTTGGAATCAATTGGCTTTTGGGTTTAGGAGTAGAAGCGAAAAATAGATTTTCAAGATGGCGGCCATGGCGGCCATCTTGGATTTCCGACTGGCACGATTTTAGCTATTTTTGATCTACAAGTCATCCTGATGCTTCCTAGCAAGTTTGGAGTCAATTGGCCTTTCGGTTCAGGAGAAAAAGCAAAAAATAGATTTTCAAGATGGCTGCCATGGCGGCCATCTTGGATTTCCGATCGGCACGATTTTAGCTACTTTTGATCTACAAGTCACCCTGATGCTTCCTAGCAAGTTTGGAGTCAACTGGCCTTTCGGTTCAGGAGAAGAAGCGAAAAATAGATTTTCAAGATGGCAGCCATGGCGGCCATCTTGGATTTCCGATCGGCATGATTTTAGCTATTTTTGATCTACAAGTCACCCTGATGCTTCCTAGCAAGTTTGGAGTCAACTGGCCTTTCGGTTCAGGAGAAGAAGCAAAAAATAGATTTTCAAGATGGCGGCCATCTTGGATTTCCGATTGGCACGATTTTAGCTATTTTTGATCTACAAGTCACCCTGATGGTTCCAAGCAAGTTTGGAGTCAATTGGCCTTTCGGTTCAGGAGAAGAAGCGAAAAATAGATTTTCAAGATGGCGGCCATGGCGGCCATCTTGGATTTCCGATCAGAACGATTTTAGCTATTTTTTATCTACAAGTTACCCCGATGCTTCCTACCAAGTATCAAGTTAATTGGCCCAGGGGTGTAGGAGGAGTAGGCTTTTAAAGCAATTGTTGACGCCGCACGACGCACGACGGACGACGCACGACGGACGACGGACATTGACTGACCACAATAGCTCACTATGAGCACTTCGTGCTCAGGTGAGCTAATGAGCACTTCGTGCTCAGGTGAGCTAAAAAGGGTATTCAGATAGGCGCTTTTATGTTTTCATGGAGAAATAAGAAAAATGTCATTACTTTTTGGCTGACTTATTTAAGGCTATTTTATCAATTTTTTTCACTTTTATTGACCACAAACCTAGAATGACCTAAATAGACATCTTTGAATTTCATTTTTTTATAAGTTGCCTATAAAAATAAAATGTGAGAAAAAATGTTTCTAAAAAAAGAATTTTCCAATAAGTCGACTACAAAAAATCTTTCTGATCATCAGTCACAAGAGGCATAAGTGACTGATGATCGATTATAATCTATTATCAATGTCAACACATCTTGCTGATAGCCTTAGCCTAGTTTTAACAAAATCCTTTGAATAGTTTTGGAGTTATGTCCCTGACAAGAAACTATAATAAAGGGAAATAATTCAAAAAGTAAGCAAGGTCAAGTTATGGTTCTTGTACACTGCATTTCCTCTTAATGTCCTTTACCAATATATGCAGTTTCAACAAAACCCCTTGAATAGTTTTGGAGTTTTGCCCTGGACAAGAAAATGTAATAATGGGAAATAATTCAAAAATAAAGCAAGGTAGAGCTATGGTTCTTGTACACTGCACTTCCTCTCAATATCCTTTATGAAGACTGACTGACTGTTCAGATTTTTAATGCTACCAGGCAATTGAGTCACACAGAGGCAGCAGCAGATAAATCTGGAATAGTTTTAATGGACTACTGGGTTGGCTTGAAATGGTGCCTAGTTATAATTCGTAACTAGGTCACCTCGCCCAGACACACACTGCGTGCATGTCCAGATATGGTGTGGGCCTGTCCAGACCTCGTGTGTGAGTAGTAGTCCAGCCTGTAAGTTGCAGAATTTAGACTGTTGGCCAAAAAGTTTGAGCTTTTAACCCCGTACCTAATGTGTGTCAATTCTGCACAATGCATTACGTACTCAGCTTGAGTTATGAGTAAGTTACTCTCGCTAGCCACATGTCAGTCGGATGCCGGAAAGGATGCAAGATGGGTGTCCTTACCCGGGAGCCCAGAGGGTGTCCTCACCCTAAGTAAGTCATTGACAAAGAATGTCTTCTTTAGCAGACACGTGGATCTACTTGTTGTTTGCAAGCCTGTAGAAGCGTATCTGTCCCCCAGGGTCGTTGTAGACTTGCTCAAGGTAGTTGTACCATGAGATGATGTTCTGTTCGTCCCCTGTTTCCAATTCCTTCTCTATGCATTCATAGATATGCTCAATGTAGTACTTGCTGGTGGGTCCTTTTACCATGATCCATTTCTTGTGTCTGGCTTTGAACTGGTACACAAAGAAGGCTGGTAGACCTATGATGATCGTCTCATCACGGTGTTGAAGGCACTGTCCTTTGACGATCATGACGTCGGCATCCATTTTCTTGCCATTGGTGACTCCCTGGAGGTCGTACTTCTCATGTAAAGATTATGAGAAGTCGTAGCTCATGTAGCTGGTCTCCTTGCTGGCTGGTGCTGTTGGTGACTGGCTGCGTCTTCTTTGGCGGGCTGTCTGGAGTAAGAGGCGGTGTTGGTGGTCGAACAATGGTTGGTGCTAGCTCTATGATGGCTGTCTTCTGCGTGTGGTCGTGTGTGATGGTAGATCTTGCAGTCTGGTAGAGTCTGTGCTGGTGGTGGTGACATCTCCTTCTTCACACAGGGCGTTGGTTGGCGAGTTGGCATCAGTCTTGTAGTCATCCATTGTCAGGCTGGAGCGGGCTGGCAAGGTCACTCGCCAGCAGGGTGTAGGATGCCTCCTACTTTCGGCCCCCTTCTTGTCAAACTGTTGGTTGGTTGCTTTACGGAAAGCCTCTTGGATCTTAACGTGATCTCTCTAGTCTGCCATTCTCCATAATGGAGCCTCGACGAATCTGTACAATCTCAAGGCTTTGAGAAGTAATGCTGGCAGCAAATCAGTCATAACTGTTGGTTGGTTATTCAGACGATGTTGACACTTCAGAGGTCGAAGGTCAACTGATGATACTGATCTGGACTTTATGAAGTTTCAACAAATCCCTTAAATAGTTTTGGAGTTATGCTCTGGACAAAAGTGTGATGGACAGACAGAAGGACGGACGGAGACTATTACCATATCCCCTTTCGCCTTTGGTGCGGGGATAAAGGAGAAGCCCAACTGACTCTAAACTGGCAAGGCTCTAAAGTGTCACAAAAGTGCATTTTATTTATTTGTCTGTATTGAAATTATGACCTGCACAGTAGCTTAACTGGACAGGATTGGCTAACAACACTGTATATTTAACTATTTACAACAGCTGCCATCCTACAACAGCCAGGTTTTTGATTACCAAGGCGGCTGTTGCCAAGAGATTTTGCTGTACAGTCGAACTTCATTGGCTCGAACATCTTCGGGACCATTGAAGATTGTTTGAGAATTGGGTAGTTCGAGCCACTGAGGGTTAATCATGCTGGCAGGTCAGGAAGCAAATAGGAAATAATTTAGAGATCTTTTTTTATTTTCTACACAATAATTGTATGTTGAGTGTACTCATTAGAATTGCATCAATGAGGCAATTCTTATGAGTACACACAACATACCATTTCATGATAATATAAGAAAAGTTCCCTAAATATTAGTTTCCTTGAGCTATCGGAAGAATTTCGCAGGGACTCCAAAACGAGTTTGAATTAGCCATGGTAAACGAGCCATCGTTGTTTGAGCTATTGAGGTTTGACTGTAGTTGTAAACTGTTCAAAATAGCCTTATAATAAATATTTGGTAAACGTCCTAAAATTTCAAACACCTTATTCCATACTTTTCTGGCCTAAAATGCTGCCTTTTTATGTAGTTATTTCTTAACCCTTATCCTGCTGAATAAGTTCATTAGCCACGCTTATTTCTGACTATCAGCCAATCAGATTACACTATATAATGTTTTCGTTCAAATTCACAAACTGAATGACAAACAGTGTAGATCCTGATCAGATGGCTTCTTCAGAAGCCATCTGATCTGGATCTACAGTTTGCAATGGTAGGGGTTGTCGTGAACAGCAGGATAAGGATTAAAGTACTTTGTGGTATGACAAATAGTGTAGATCCTATCAGACTGCCCCTGTCTGATCTGAGTCTGCACTGTTTGCATTGGCCATTTTAATGGAAATTTTTGCGTAAAACACTTACTGTAATTGTGATGAGGTTCCAGCAAGTACATGTACATACCTATCAGATGGTGACGCACTTGGGCTTGGTACAAAATAGGAATCTACAGGGTAGCATCTATAATCTAAAATTAAAGAACAAAATATTACCTGCAAATGAAGTAAATAGCACAGAAATAAGACTAACCTTGACTTTGACAACAAAATTAGAAGATAACTAGAATTTGTTTTCTGGATGAAAACTATGTCTCTCCCTTTTGAGTACTGCTTTAAACAAGAAATCCGCGGAAAGCGATGTCGCACCTGCAGGGATTAAGTCATACAAGTTCCTATTTGTATTGAAAAAAATCTATTTTGCAGTATTCAAGAAATTGATGGGTTAGAAAAATGGACAAAGTAGAAAATTTGGAATATTGGCTTGCAAAATTTTATCTAAACCTGTCCATTATTTCACAAGATATTGATAATGAGCAGATATCATTTTTGCCCATTAATCAAGGCCAGTAACTCAGCTGAAAATTGACAAAATCCCAAGCTAGGTATTGTTAACAACAATATGTATGCAAAATATGATCCTAATCCAACAATTCTTTCACAAGATATTGAGCGGAAACCAATTTTGGGCATAAATCAAGGGCCCCTAACTCTGCTGAAATGAATCTGAGATTTATGTGCAAACAATATGCACATCTTCAGACCCTGACCTAATCATCTGTGAAGTTTCAAAACTTTTGGCCTAAAACTGCAGGAGGAGTTGCGCTCACGAGACACCCACTGACTATAAGGATTTTAGGTAAAAACTGACTAAATTAACAAAGTTGAAAAAGTTGAAAAAAAAATCTGAGAATTATGAGCAAATAATAAGCACATCTACATACCATGGCCAAAACATCTGTGAAGTTTCAAAATGATTGACCAAAAACTGTAGGAGGAGTTGCGCTCACGAGACACCCACTGACTATTAGGGTTTTAGGTAAAAACTGACTAAGTTAACAAAGCGAAAAAAGTCAAAAAAAAAATCTGAGAATTCTGAGCAAACAATATGTGCATCTACACACCATGGCCAAAACATCTGTGAAGTTTCAAAATGATTGGCCAAAAACTGTAGGAGGAGTTGCGCTCACGAGACACCCACTGACTATTAGGGTTTTAGGTAAAAACTGACTAAGTTAACAAAGCGAAAAAAGTTGAAAAAGAAAAATCTGAGAATTATGAGCAAACAATATGCGCATCTACACACCCCAAAACATCTGTGAAGTTTCAAAATGATTGGCCAAAAACTGTAGGAGGAGTTGCGCTCACAAGACACCCACTGACTATAAGGGTTTTAGGTAAAACCTGACTAAGTTAACAAAGCGGATTTTGATTGATTGTGTTGGGGTTTAACGACACGTCAACCCTTGAGGGTCATTTTGTGTCGTCTCCCAGAGAAAGGGAGAAAAGAGATAGAAGAGAGTAGAGGAGATGAAAGAGAGGGATAGGGAAGAAAGAGGAACAGGAATGAAAGTGAAGAAACAGAAGAAATAAAAACATTCCCCTTCTACCCTTACCCACTACAAGGATAGCAGGCCTTGCCCAACTGTAAGCCAATATCAGTTGGACGCCCCAGTGATGTAAGATACACAGCACCTTCGCACCACCCGACCACCCCCTAACAAAGCGGAAAAAGTTGAAAAAAAAATCTGAGAATTATGAGCAAACAATATGCACATCTATACACCATGGCCAAAACATATGTGAAGTTTCAAAATGATTGGCCAAAAACTGTAGGAGGAGTTGCGCTCACAAGACACCCACTCATTATAAGGGTTTTAGGTAAAAAACGACTAAGTTAACAAAGCGGAAAAAGTTGAAAAAAAAAAAAAATCTGAGAATTATGAGCAAACAATATGCACATCTACACGCTATGGCCAAAACATCTGTGAAGTTTCAAAACGATTGGCCAAAAACTGTAGGAGGAGTTGCGCTCACAAGTCAATAGTTGACGAATGGACAAACGGACGAAGGGATGGGTCACGGCACGCCTATATCGCACCTGCGTGCTAACGCAGGTGCGACAAAAAAAGTGTTAGGATTAATAGGCTAGCAGATTCAACTTAGTACTAATGAAAAGGGTATCAAGTATTTACAATGTTCAAAGACCTGTTACTTCAAAAGTAGGTACGGTAAAAGTCCTAAAATTTCGAACAAAATTAAATAATTTCAGTTCTTGCTCTTCGAAATTTTAGAAATTATGATTTGCAAAAAAATTTACTGTTCGAAATTTTAGGACAGATTCATTTACAGCCAAAATTGACCTGGCTATCGGACGCCCGAAACGACAAAAAATGACCAACACGACGAAAGGGTTTTCTAATTTGCTGTGTGTGATTGGTAACTGAATGTGAAATTGTATGAACAAATAAATAATTACCACACTGATGTTTGTTTTCAATTCCATCCGATTAATTCTATGTCGAATAATGTTTCTCATAACAAAACAATTAATTAATCACCAGATAGTTTGTTCGGCACTCCGGGAATGTGCCACTTTCTTAAAATAGGCTGGCTTAGTCCACTGTCTTCTTACGTAACAACCCTCTTCACTTTACCGCACTGACCAAAAATACTTCAAAAGGTTACCGCACATTTGTTCTTGTTTGAGCCACTACAGAAACATAAAAGTCCCTTTCCTCAAAGGTGAAGTGTACGGAGTTTAAATGTGAAAAGCGCAGACTGATTAGAATCTCCGCCGTTTTGAAGCGCAGTATTCACACTGCATTCTGTTGGCCCAGATCAGACCACCCCGATACATAGACTGCGCGGATGCGCATGTTGGATCTTGTCTATGCTGGTCTCAAATGTCATAAGGTCGTTTCTATTGGAAAAGACTCATACATAAACGAACAGTGCGGACAACCAGATCTGCATGCAGCCTGGTCAAGATCAAAGATTTTAGCTCTACACCAAACTGAACTATGTATGCCAAACCAGTGAACTGTCATTATCGTTTTTAGCAATATTTCTTTCTTTAAGAAAAATGTATTGTCGCTTAAAATTCGGTAACGGAACTTATTGCAAGAATTATCTGTCATCAATTAGATCCATGTTCAGGCGAAAATGTCCCTTTGTGTATTTGTGTAAGTCAGATCAGAGTGCGAGACGCAGTCTAGTGCAGGATGGTGTCCACTCAAATCGTTGATTAGGTCATTGGTATAAAACACTGTAATACATGAATCGCAGTCCCCAGCAAGTGCACAGACTGATCACATTTGTAACAAATGATTAGGTTCATTTAGGCTTGTTGGGACCTATCATCTCTGTTGGGAACATTACCTGTTAGAATAGGATACACTGAGCATCATGACAATCACGCGGTCAGACAGGAAATATTTTGCTGGAGGCGTTAATCCCCACGACGAAAACGTTTTCGGCGTGCTTATTGAAACCTTTAGCACGCTAAACTTAAATATTAGCGGCAGATATTACCAAAGGACACAGTGTACGGACGAGCAGGAACGACCCAGATCAGAATGCGCGGATGCACATGCTAATTTACAATTTCGCGTGTAGCGTTTTCTTACTATCGCATGTGCGTCACGCTTTGCAGAAATGATTAGATCAACTTAGGAATTTGGGTAAAACGGTCACACGACTTACCCAAATACTGGAATACTACCGAAATACAGGAATACCCGTGAAAAATACAGAAATACATGTGAAGACACCAATACTGGCTTTAATTAAGAAACGAATATAATCGGAGGACGATCTTGAAAAGCCCAGAGGCCAATCCCCTATTCCCCCAAATTAGTTTCATTCCCTTGTTCTCTGTGGCGTCTGATCTGGGTCTACGCTGGTACATTTGTGAAAACTTACATTAAAATATCTTGAAGGTTTTCAAGTTAAGGTGTGGACAGTAGTATATGACAGAAATCACTGTTAACAATGTTCAGAGGACTATAAGTTTAGCCCTTATGATTCAATGTTTAAAGGGCCATAACATAGGTAAACAAGAGCTATGGTCCTTATGATCTGCATACTGTGTCATGGTGCTATATATTTGTGTAGTTTCACAGGAAAATCTCTAATGATTTTCAAGTAACAGAGCAGACACGTATAAGAGAGAAGTTTCTATTTACAATGGTCAATGGGACATAACTCTGAAATTATGGAAACCAGAGTTATGGTTCTTGTGTTCTGCTTGTGTTGAGGTTTTACAGCCCAGTCAACCCAACGGGGTCATGTCTAGCGCGGTCAGTTTACCTAACCACACATTTACTGGGCAGGCTTAGTCCTCTAAGCGGTTAACCAGTATTGTGCACATTCTTTTGCCAGAAACTGACAACTGCCCTTCTTGAATCAGGGGAAGGGAGAGAATGACCGTAGAAAATATTTCATGATCAATCTCCACGAAAGAGTGTTGCCGACCTCGGCGGGGGTTGAACCCGCAACCTCCTGGTCTCCCGTCAGATGGAGCATCCAACTGAGTCACCGAGGCCGGCTCTTGTGTTCTGCACTTTGTTTCACAGAACTTTATATTTCAGTAAAATTTCATGAAAATATATCAAACAATTTTCAAGTTAAGGCGTGGACACGATTTTGTGATGGACAGACGGAAAGACCAATTGACTTTCCTGTAAGAGAAGCCCTGATTTTGGAAAGGATTTTAAAATCAGGGAAAACAAATTTACCTCTGCTAAAGTTGTCTCCTTCAAACAGAATGGCAGTAAAATCTGCCAGCTGTATCCAGTACCTTAGTTAATTTTTTTTACTTATTGGGTAAATACCCATGTTTTCTTTGAATTGGGTAATTAGATTTTTAAATTTGGTATTTATTAGTTCATAGTCTGACGCATTGGGTATTCAATAATTTTGATTGGGTAATTTTGTAAAACAAATGTTTTTACATCTGAAAGACATTTTAAGCCATTCTGGATGTTGCAAAATTCCTTTGGCAGTACTTAATTATATTAATGTAGAGCTCTGTGGTTGGGTTATAGAGTATATAGTGCCCAAGAATATGTAACTGAATATTTCATATGTATGATATTTTTTGGTCCATGATTTTATTACCTTTTCTGACCTTTTCGCCAGAATGATGGCTACTTTCGATTTCGAAATTTGTACTGAGTTCATTAATATTTGACATGCTGCACAATACGCTGGATTGCACGTGTCAATCAACTCTTCAAGAATGTCGGTAACGTTACAATCGATGTTGCATCAAACTTGGCACTTAAATAGTCAGTTATTTTATTGATCCTGGGCTCAAGAGATAGTTTTTTTCTTCCTCTGCAACATAAAGACGCCATTTTGGAAACACCAAGATTGGTTTCCCGCAAGTTTGCCTGTGATTTCTGAATCCGAGAACCGGTATACTTCACTGTGAATTTCGGTGGAAATTGCTGATCGGTAGCTTTGATAAAAAATTTATTTGTCCGTTTTGCGTATCGGCAATTTTATTTGTGTTTTGTTACGCTGTAGGTTAGTTTTAATTGAGTTATTTAATATTTTGAATTAGGTAAATACGCAGATATGCTGCTTAACTAAGCTACTGTGTATCCCATCATCTTAATCAGCTTGTAAACTTACCCTTTGTTCTAAAAACAATTTAAATAAAAAATAATTATATTTTCATAATACTTTTACTTAGATCCAAAGCAAGAACTGTAGTTAAACATCTGTGTTGTATCAAAGCAAAAAAGTATAGATTATTTAACAAAAATGGCCATAAATGTCATTTTTCTATATAATTTATACATTTTAAGACAGTTTAAAGGTGGATCCCATAAATATTGTATCCAAACAAAAATTTATAGATTGTATAGAAGAATGACCATTTGTGGCCATTTTTCTCCATAATCTATACATTTTTGTTTGAATACAACACTTACGGGTACCATCTTTAAACCATCATTTTTTCAAAACTGTCTTTTAACCCTAGTCCTGCTGAACCCGGATATACCCTGTCTTTGAAACAAGAGGCCCACGGGCCATGGGTCGCTCACCTGAGTGACATAGCTACTGCAGATATGCAGATGTTATGCAACATTTTTCCAATCCTGTCATCCCAACTAATGAAAAGATCATCATTTAAGCAGTTCTTAATTTTGAAGAAGAATATATATGGCATGCCAGTCAATGGAGTGTGATCATTTGAACAAACTCTAAATGGCGGCCAGCTTGGATTTACGATCGGCACGATTTTAGCTATTTTTGATCTACGAGTTACTCCAATGCTTCCTACCAAGTTTCGAGTCAACTGGCCTTTCGGTTCAAAAGAAGAAGCGAAAATAGATTTTCAAGATGGCTGCCATGGTGGCCATCTTGGATATCCCATTGGCACAATTTTAGCTATTTTTCATCTACAAGTCACCCCAATGTCTCCTAACAAGTTTGGAGTCAATTGGCCTTTCGGTGCAGGAGAAGAAGCTAAATATAGATTTTCAAGATCGCAGCCATGGTGGCCATCTGGGATTTTGGATCAGAATGATTTTAGCTATTTTTGATCTACAAGTCACCCAAATGCTTCCTACTAAGTTTCGAGTCAATTGACTTTTGGATTTAGGAGAAGAAGCGAAAAATAGATTTTCAAGACAGCCGCCATGGTGGCCATCTTGGATTTCCTATCGGCACGATTTTAGCTATTTTTGATCTACAAGTCACCCTGATGCTTCCTAGCAAGTTTGGAGTCAACTGGCCTTTCCGTTCAGGAGAAGAAGCGAAAAATAGCTTTTCAAGATGGCTGCCATGGCGGCCATCTTGGATTTCTGATCAGCACTTTAGCCATTTTTGATCTACAAGTCACCCTAATGCTTCCTAGCAAGTTTGGAGTCAATTGGCCTTTTGGTTCAGGAGAAGAAGCGAAAAATAGATTTTCAAGATGGCGGCCATGGCGGCCATCTTGGATTTCCGATCGGCACGATTTTAGCTACTTTTGATCTACAAGTCACCCTGATGCTTCCTAGCAAGTTTGGAGTCAATTGGCCTTTCGGTTCAGGAGAAGATGCGAAAAATAGATTTTCAAGATGGCGGACATGGCGGCCATCTTGGATTTCCGATCGGCATGATTTTAGTTATTTTTGATCTATAGGTCATCCTGATGCTTCCTAGCAAGTCTGGAGTCAATTTGCCTTTCGGTTCAGGAGAAGAAGCGAAAAATAGATTTTCAAGATGGCGGCCATCTTGGTTTTCCGATCGGAACGATTTTAGTTATTTTTGATCTACAAGTCACCCCGATGCTTCCTACCAAGTATCAAGTCAATTGGCCCAGGGGTGTAGGAGGAGTAGGCTTTTTAAGCAATTGTTGACGCCGCACGACGGACGACGCACAATGGACATTGACTGTGACTGACCACAATAGCTCACCATGAGCACTTCGTGCTCAGGTGAGCTAAAAAGTGCAGATCCAGATCAGTTGGCTTCTGTAGAAGCCAACTGATCTGGATCTGCACTGATTCAGTATGTGAATTTGTATCAAAAAGCTGGATCAAGTTATCTGACTGGCTAAAAATTAGAAGTTTGGAGTGGTTTTGTTTGTGTTGAGGTTTTACGGCCCAGTCAACCCAATGGGGTCATGTCGAGCGCGGTCAATTTACCTAGCCACACGTTTACTGGGCAGGCTTAGTCCTCTAAGCGGTTAACCAGTATTGTGCACATTCTTTCGCCAGAAACTGACAACTGCCCTTCTTGAATCAGGGGAAGGGAGAGAATGATTGTAGAAATATTTCATGATCAATCTCCACGAAAGAATGTTGCGGACCTCGGGGGGGGTTGAACCCCCGACCTCCTGGTCTCCAGTCGGACGGCGCATCCAACTGAGTCACCCAGGCCGGTTAAGTGGGCGTGGTATCTTAATTTATTCAGCAGGACAAGGTTAATGAACTGTGTCAGAAAGAGGTTCCAGTGTACCTCCAAAAGTAACATATCTGCTACCTAAACTCTCTGGATATGATCTCATCACAAAAACATACCTATATGATGTTGACCCCCTTAACCCTTCTCTTGCTGAGCACGACATGCCCTATCTTAGCAAACAGTGTAAATCCAGATCAGTTGGCTTCTGAAGAAGCCAACTGATCTGGATCTGCACTGTTTGTTATTAAATATGTGAATTTCTATCAAAAACCCAGATCAAATAATTTGATTGGCTGAAAATTAGAAGTGGGCGTGGCATCTTAATTTATTCAGCATGATAAGGGTTAAACCAACTTTTATATAGTAAAACTGGGGTTCACAGGGGTATACATTATTTTTTTTATTTCTGCTCAAACACATAGATTGTGGGTACTCATTAGAACCACCTCAATCTATGCTGTGAGCAGAAATATGAAAAATATCAGAATTTTTTATCTGAAAATTTTCAGTTTTTGGTTGTAAAATTTTCAGTATATTTGAATGGGCATGTTTTCGTAATGTTACCTTGTTCCCTCCTCTGTTTCCTCCCATCAACAGATTCTGGACACGGCACCTTAACACAATATAAATCATCAGGGTTTCCACATGTCCATCTTTCATGATCAAAATCATAAAACTCAGGGATGAAATCATTCTGATAGTCGCATCTACATAATCTGTTCTGTATATAAGCTGCAAATGGTTCTGTATTTTCGCATGTAATTCCTTTGATACATTTGGTCTTCTTTCTCGGACATTCGCTGAATTCATTTGATGGAGTATTTTCTACTGGATTAAATCTCTCTTTGTCGTTACAGTACTCACATATGATGTCCAAGTCTTTTGTAATAATAGGTTCCTGACCTGTAAAGGGAAATTAGGCTACAGTTCTAAATGAGCTCCACCAAGCACAAATGTGCCTTCAGGTCATGTGTGGACAGTGAAGTCCCTGAGCAGATTGCACAGATGCGCAGTCTGATCAGGGCCTTCACTGTCCATTAACAGAATCATTCAACACTACAGAAAATATGAATGGAGACAAAAGGCCCAGATGGTCATAGCAACAGATAAGGCGCTTTTTTCATCTGAAAAATGCTGATATCTTTCTTATTTCTCAACAAAAACATATGTTGTGGTACTCATAAGAAGCGCCTCACTGAGGTGCTTCTAATGAGTACCCACAACATACGTTTTCATTGAGAAATAAGAAAAATATTATCTGGATACCCCCTCTTATCTGTAGCTATGGATGCTACTTTGTACATGCACTGGATGATCTGAATCTGGGCATGTTTGAAGGCAGTTTTTTGCATGATGTGGCCAAAATACGAGGCTATCCAGGTATGGTAAATGTTCTTAGTTTTGTACACCAAAGTTTCGACAAACTACAGACCCAGATCAGGCTGTTCCAGAAAGAGTAGTCTAATCAGGAGCTACATTGTTTGCCATTCAACTAACTAGTTTAATAAACAACTGCATAAAAACCAGAATTTAGTCCAAAAAGTATGGAACAAAGTGTTCCAAAGTTTAAGACATTTACCATAAATATTTTTCACATTTCTCCATGAAAACATATACATTTACAATAAAACTTCAAAAACTCAAACACTGATGGCTGGTTAGCCATGGCTGTGTAAAAACTCATTTTTGAATCCTTAAGAAATCCTTCTGATAGCTCAATAATACAAGTATTTAGGGATATTTTTCTTATTTTATCATGAAAATGTATGTTGTGTGTACACATAAGAATCATCTCACCAAGGTGATTCTAATGAGTACACTCAACATATCATTATTTTATAAAAGCCTGAAATGGAAAAGACATCCCTAATATAGCACTATGATTAACCCTCAGTGGCTCGAACAAGCCCTATCTAAAACTTTCAAAGATGTTTGAGCCATTGAAGTTTGACTGTACAGTAAATGTCCTAAAATTTTGAACACCAAATAGTCTGAAAAATGGCATATGCGAACAATGCAGACCCAGATCAGACTGCTTCTGAAGGAGCTGTCTGATCAGGGTCTACATTATTTGCCATTCCACTAAGTACCCTTATCTTGCTGTTCACGACAACCCCTACCTTTGCAAAACAGTGTAGATCCATATCAGCTGGCTTCTGAAGAAGCCATCTGATCAGCTCTACACTGTTTGTCATTCAGTTTGTGAATTTGAACAAAAACATTATACGATTTATCTGACTGGCTGATAGTCAGAAATGGGTGTGGCTAATTAAATTATTCAGCAACATAAGGGTTAAGAAAGAACTACATAAAAAGCGAAATTTAGGTCATAAAAGTATAAATTGTTTGAAATTTTAGGACATGTACTGTAGTACATGTACGTTTAATAGTGATCTTTTTTCTCAGATGTAAGTGCTGCAATGTGAGAAACTGTATCTGTGGTTTTGCTATCTGCCTGAACATTTTTTGTATATTCACAGAAAACCCAGTGAGGACCATAAGTCTGAAGATTTCTTGGCTATCCACAGAGGACCCAGTAAAAACTATGCCTGAAGAAATTTTGGCTATCTATAAAGAACCCAGGTAACCTGAAGAATTCTTGACTACCCATAGAGAACCCAGTGAAGACTGTGGCTGAAGATTTCTTGGCTATCGACGGAGAACCCTATGAGGACTATGAGTCTGAAGAATTCTTTGCTATCCACAGAGAACCCACTGACGACTCAAAGTATGAAGATTTCTTGGCTATCCATTGAGAACCCAGTAAAGACTCCAAGTCTGAAGATTTCTTGGCTAGCCATTGAGAACCCAGTGAAGACTATAAGTCTGAAGAATTCTTGGCTATCCATTGAGAACACAGTCAAGACTATGAGTCTGAAGAATTCTTGGCTAGCCACAGAGAACCCAGTGAAGACTATGAGTCTGAAGAATTATTGACTAGCCACAGAGAACCCAGTGAAGACTATGAGTCTGAAGAATTCTTGGCTAGCCACAGAGAACACAGTTAAGACTATGAGTCTGAAGAATTCTTGGCTAGCCACAGAGAACCCAGTGAAGACTATGAGTCTGAAGAATTCTTGACTAGCCACAGAGAACCAAGTGAAGACTATGAGTCTGAAGAATTATTGGCTAGCCACAGAGAACCCAGTGAAGACTATGAGTCTGAAGAATTCTTGACTAGCCACAGAGAACCCAGAGAAGACTATGAGTCTGAAGAATTATTGGCTAGCCACAGAGAACCCAGTGAAGACTATGAGTCTGAAGAATTCTTGTCTCGCCACAGAGAACACAGTTAAGACTATGAGTCTGAAGAATTCTCGGCTCGCCACAGGGAACACAGTTAAGACTATGAGTCTGAAGACTTCTTGGCTATTCATAGCGAATCCAGTGAAGACTATGAGTCTGAAGACTTCTTAGCTAGCCACAGAGAACCTGACAAAAACCAAGTCTGAAAAATTCTTGGCTATCCACTGAGAGCCCACTTTTCTGAAGGTACATTTCTCACACTGAAGCTCATTGCTCTCTGAGGAAATGAGTACACACAACATATGTTTTGTGGTGAAAATAGAAAACTGCCAAGTCAGCCAGAGTCCCATTGGCAATCCTACATGCATAGCTCAAGATAAGAGGGCATATCTACACAATATTTTTCTTATTTCTCATTGAAAATATATGTTGTGGTACTTAACTCTTGTCATGCTGAACCCAGATATACCCTGCCTTTTCAAACAGTGAAGATCCAGATCAGTTGGCTTCTAGACCTGATGGCCATTAAGTATGTGAATTTATAGCAACAATCCAGATCAAGCAATCTGACTGGCTAAAAATTTGAAGTGGGTGTGGCATCTTAATTTATTCAGCATGACAAGGGTTAATGAGGTGCTTCTAATGAGTACCCCAACATACGCTTTTGTGTAGAAAGAAGAAAAATATTTTTTGGTTGTAAAAAATTGCATTATCTGGAGCTATGCCTACATATCAAGCATATTACAAACATACAGAATTAACCCTTGCCATGCTCAATAAATTAAGATTTTTAGCCAATCTGATAACTTGATTCAGGTTGTTGAAACTAATTCACACACTAAATGACAAACAGTGCAGATCCAGATCAGCTGGCCTCTTCATCTTGATCTGGAGCTACACTTCTTGCAAAGACAGGTCCTATCCTGGTTCAGCAGGACCAGGGTTAAGAAGCATTGCTGTAAAATACTTAACCTCTGCGACACCAAGTTTGGTGGAAGGACTTGTTTATTCATTTAAATTTTGACACATTCATTCTAAACTATATACATTTATTGAAAATTGAATATTGGCATAACTTTACTTTGATGTTTATGCCTAGCTCACCAGTACTGCCAAAATAAATTAACACCAAAAGTAAGTTTTTTACAGTACATTATGAAAAATATACCTATTCAAGTATTTTGAAAATTTCCCCACCAAAAACTGCAAGTTTTTCAGATAAAAATTCTGGTATTTCATGACATGTTTTTCTCTTAGAAAAAAAAAATGGCAAAAAAAATCATGCTCAACTGCTAATTTAACCAGCTCATTTATGGCTACTGTCCTGAGCTCTCCATACATAATGAGTCTGTTCACAACAAGTGGCATTACCAGATTTACCTGGGGGACTACTTTTTTCTGATGACACTGGTGCCCTTTACTATAATATTTAATCTTAAAATTCTTGGCCCAGTTGTTCAAAACTAACAATGTCGTTAGTTAACGAATCGTTAAAATTTACATCAAGTGATACGCAAATATGCAGAAATTTTTTGCTGAAAAAATGTGAGTAGCTTTTGCAGTGCAAAAGCTACTCACATTTTTTCAGCAAAAAATATCAGAATATTGTATATTGAATCCGCTAAAATAGTTAACGAAATGACCCTTAACGAGCTCGTTAATCTAACGACGCTTTGAACAACTGGGCCCTTATTTTTTAATGTAGAAAAATGTTTAAAACTTGAAATTTTATTAAATTTTTATGCAGATGAAGAGTTTGGATTCAGGTTTGAGCTACTTCGTTGTGTTTAATATTTAAGAATTTTTCATGTGGGGTTCTAGTTGACGCTCTTAACATTTTATTGGCATCTCTGCAGAGTTTTATGGTCTCAGTCATAAAAAACATATGGAAATGTTATACCCCACTAACCTGACTTTGATATAGTATTAGTCGGGAAGGTGGGTGAAGAGAAAAACACAGCATGTTCATATTTCTGCTCTGAACATAGACTGAGGGTACTGGTTAGAACTGCCTCGCCGAGGCAGTTCTAAGGAGTACTCACAATCTGTGTTTTTGAGCAGAATTAAGAAAAACAAGCAAATTCCATGGGGAATTTATGCCCCCCGCCTTATTTTTATTTGAGGTGTTAAAAATGGTAAAGTTA
Source organism: Anodontia alba (assembly GCA_964016985.1). NCBI lineage: Eukaryota > Metazoa > Mollusca > Bivalvia > Lucinida > Lucinidae > Anodontia > Anodontia alba. The sequence continues at coordinate 37,741,691 of OZ024823.1, forward strand.
CCCAGAGGACCATTGGTCCTGTATCACTTACCTAAGTATTGAAGCAGGAAACCAGTAATAAAAAATAATTTCAAGATTCTGAAAAAACCACATGCATATCTTCAGACCATCCTGAAAGCACCTGTAAAGTTTCAAAAGGATCGGCTTAAAACTGTGATAGGAGTTACGGGGTCACGGTACCTACTCCCTATACGCTTCTGTAGTATTAGAACTCAAAAAATGTCTAAGTTAAAAATGCGGAAAAAGTGATAAAACATTATTTCAGGATTCTGAAAAAACCACATGCATATCTTCAGGCCATTCTAAAAGCCCTTGTAAAGTTTCAAAAGGATCGAACAAAAACTGTGGGAGGAGTTAAGGGGACAAGGTACCTGCACCCTATACACTTCTGTAATATTAGAACTCAAAAAATGTCTGTTAAAAATGCAGAAAAAGTGATAAAAAATTATTTCAGGATTCTGAAAAATCCACCTGCATATTTTCAGGCCATCCTAAAAGCCCACGTAAAGTTTCAAAAGGATCGGCCAAAAACTGTGGGAGGAGTTAAGGGGACAAGGTACCTACTCCCTATAGACTTCTGTAATATTAGAACTAAAAAAATGTCTAAGTTCAAAACATGTAAAAAGTGATAAAAAATAATTTCAGGATTCTGAAAAAACCACATGCATATCTTCAGATCATCCTTAAAGCACCTGTAAAGTTTCAAAAGGATCGGCCAAAAACTGTGGGAGGAGTTAAGGGGACAAGGTACCTGCTCCCTATACACTTCTGTAGTATTAGAACTCAAAAAATGTCTAAGTTAAAAATGCGGAAAAAGTGATAAAACATTATTTCAGGATTCTGAAAAAACCCACATGCATATCTTCAGGCCATCCTAAAAGCCCATGTAAAGTTTCAAAAGGATCAGCCAACAACTGTGGGAGGAGTTAAGGGGACAAGGTACCTACTCCCTATAGACTTCTGTAATATTAGAACTCAAAAAATGTCTAAGTTCAAAATGTGTAAAAAGTGATAAAAAATATTTTCAGGATTCTGAAAAAACCACATGCACATCTTGGGGACAAGTACCTACTCCCTATAGACTTCTGTAATATTAGAACTCAAAAAATGTCTAAGTTCAAAATGTTTAAAAAGTGATAAAAAATATTTTCAGGATTCTGAAAAAACCACATGCACATCTTCAGACCATCCTTAAAACACCTGTAACGTTTCAAAAGGATCGGACAAAAACTGTTGGAGGAGATAAGGGGACAAAGTACCTATTAAAATTCGGAACCACGCACCACGCTCCACGGAAAACCAAAAACAGTGTCCCTCCGCTTTTCTTCCAAAAAGCGGGGGACAATAATGCATACCCTATAAATCCCAGTTTTATTATATAACAGTGGGGTTTAAGGGAGTCAAAATTATACAGGTTTGTTTTTTTGATGATCCACTAAAAGATGAAACTTGTATCCAAATTTAGTGTAGCTTAAGTTCCAGATAGCCTAAAGTACAGGAGATATATCCCAAACTAGTGGTACTTTTGTCAAAGGTCCATAGGTATGTTATGTTGACCTGCTTCTGTTATGTAAACATCCAACTTCAGTAGATGTACCATAGGTCCAGATGTGCTTTTTTCAATTGAAAAAAAGGGGGTCTGGACAGCATACAGGTATGTCTCTTGCATGTCACTGATGCCACCTGGTTCAATTCCCAGTGCTGGCATGCAACAGGGTAGTGGTCGCCTATCCATGGTTGTCTTTTTTCCCCAGGTCCTCCAGTTTCCACCACCACGTTGGCACGTATGCCCAAGAAATGCCAATATATTTGCCTTCAAGAATGTGTCTATATATTCACTGAGCTTTCTGCGGTATCAAAGCAAAATAAATGAAGTTTAAACAGAAAAAAATAAATAAAATAAAAAATATGTTGTGGTACTCATTAGAAGTGCCTTGCAAAGGCACTTCTAAGGGATAACCACAGCAAATGGTTTCATAGAAAAATAAGAAAAATATTACGTGGATATCATTCTTATTTGGAGCTAAAAATGAGTACATTACGAAAACATGCCTATTGAAATATACTGAAAATTTTATCACCAAAAAATGAAAATTTTCAAATAAAAAAAACAAACAAACTGATAATTTCATATTTCTGCTCAAAAACATAGATTGTGGGTACTCATCAGAACTGCCTTGCAGCTCATTAGAACTGCCTCCGTGAGGCAGTTCTAATGAGTGCCCACAATCTACGTTTTTTAGCAGAAATAAGAAAAATAATGTATACCCTTGTAAACCCCAGGTTTACTAAAAGTGGGGTTTAAGGGGGTCAAAATTATATAGGCATGTTTTTTGTGATGATTTGTTGCACCTGCATAAGCATGGGAGACATACGCTTGCAAGTTTTTTTTGTTTTGTTTTTTTGTTTGTTTTTTTTTATTTGGGATTTACAGCCCGTTCAAGAATATTTCACTTATATTGAGCCGATCGTTCATCGAAGGTGGGCGAAAACCGGAGAACCCGGGGAAAAACTACCTGACCATCCGTAAGCAGAACTTGGCTTTCCCACATGTGACCTGAGCGAGGTTCGAACCACAGCCGTGAGAAAACCTAATGGATTAAGAGTCAACTCTCCTATCCACTAGGCTACAGGGGCCCGCTTAGGTATGCAAGTTTCTGTCAGTTTGTCCATGTACTTACGTCCACCCTAGTTCCCACGCTAGCATTAGCCCTAATTGATCTATAAACTGTAAAACTTTACAGTTATTTCTACTTCACTGACTGTTTTATCTCACTGAGCTAAACAAGGATGACATTTCAAACTCCTGGTGCTTGTTTTCATATTTTAGTAGGCAGGTGTGACAATCTTCAACAAAGTTCTTTATTTCCACTAGTCGTCTAACAGCTGATGATCAGTCAGTGTCACAACTTATAAAACCGATGATAGAATATGAAATTCTGGCTGATTCCCAACTCTTTTAACCCATGAAAGACTGAATACTCTCCCACACTATGTATTGTGGTGAGAGTCCATTTTGGATTGTAGGTATGTCAGGATGGAATGTAGATAATCTTAAAGAAAAATGGCTGAACTATTTGCAAATAGGGGAGATGCTGATCAGAGGCTGCATTCTGTGGCATCTGAGCTGGGTCTGCACTGTTTGCCAGTTACCCAATTAGGGGTCTCCAGTCTTCAAAGGGTTAATGTATAAAGAATGGTAACTAACCTTTAGTGCAAGTTTTCACCTCTGCACATATATGTTTCCAACTGCCAGCCACATCTTTAGCACAATGATAGGTTTCTGTGCCACTACAATTAAGCTGATCTCTTAAACAAAGCCAGCTTGGTGTTCCATAAATCGGACAAAATTCACTCTCAACTGACCAGCCACAGTCTATGCCAGCTGGTCTTAAATGTCCAATCTTCAAATCAAGGAGGAAATATATAAATACCTGAAAAAATAAAATAATTATTTATCCTAAATATTTGAACAAATCAAGACGGAAACATATAAATATTCGGAAAAATAAAATACTTTATCTATCCTCAACTCATTAATTCAGGAAACCCCTCAAAAGCTAATTTACAAATCTGCAGATCCAGATCAGATGCCACAGAATGCGGCATCTGATCAGAGTCTACATAGTTTGCATTAATTACAGGTATTTCTATAGAACATAGAAATAATAACGAGAGGGCCAAGATGGCCCTGTATAGCTCACCTGAGTACCAGATAAGTGATCTATAGGAGGGGCCATTTTTTACCTCAGGGCTGTAATCTGAACAAGTCAACTTGATACTTCCAATGAAACACTGCGTCAACTGGCCTTTCGATTCAGCGGAAGTTGTTCGAAATAGATTTTCAAGATGGCTATCATGGCGGCCATCTTGGATTTTCAAGCGATCTGTTTTAGCTTTTTTTAAATCTATAAGCCACCCTGATACTTCATATCAAGGCAATTAGCCTTTCCAATAAAGAGAAGTACTTCAAAGGAGATTTTCAAGATGGCAGCTATAGCAACCATCTTGGATTTCCAATCGGAATAACTTGAGCTATTTTTGATCTACAAGTTGCCTGATATTTCCTATCAAGACTTGAGTCAGCTGGCCTTTCAGTTCTAGAAAAGATGCATAAAAATAGATTTTCAAGACAGCGGCCATGGTATACATCTTGTACTTCTGATCGGAATGATTTTAGCTACTTTTGATCTACAAGTTGCCTCAAAACTATCTTTCAGTTTCCAGTCAATTGGCTTTTCTGTTCTGAAGGAGCACAAAATTGATTTTTAAGATGGCGGCCATCTTGGATTTCTGATCAATACCATTTTAGCTACTTTTGATCTACAAGTCACCCTGATAGTTTCTACCAGTCAACTGGCCTTCCGGTTCAGAAAAAGCTCAAAATAAATCTTAAAGATGGCAGCCATGGCAGTCATCTTGGACTTCTAATCAGAACAATTTTAGCTATTTTTTATCTACAAGTTGCCTCGATACTTCCTACCAAGTTTCGAGTCAGCTGGCCTTTTGATTCAGGAGAAGAGGCATAAAACAGATTTTTGAGACGGTGGCCATGGTGGCCATCTTGGATTTTCGATTGCAACGATTTTAGCTATTTTTGATCTGCAAGTTGTCCCAATACTGCCAACTAAGTTTTGCTTTAACTGGCCTTTCTTTTCAAAGAGAAGAAGCCCATAATAGATTTTCGAGATGGCAGCCATGGCAGCCACCTTGGATTTATGATCAGAAAGATTTTGGCTATTTTTTGTTCTACAAGTCACTCTTTTGCTTGCTACCAAGTTTCGAATCAATTAGCCATTCAGCTCAGTAGAAAAACAGCAAAATAGATATTCAAAATGGAGGGTATGGGGGCCAGCTTGGATTTCCAATCAGAATAATTTTGGACAAATACTGTACTGTACCACGTGCTGTCCATATATATATTTTCAAATGTCTAACATATATTGTTGCCAAGAGCAAATCAAATGATATTTACTTATGTAGCCCATGGTTATCTGGAGCTCTATAAAAGGAAGAAAAAAACAAATACAAGGAAATGTGACAGACAGAAACAGTATTTTCTGTCAACCAATTACTGCCAAGGTGCTTTACTCGTATACCACATTTAAAGACTTAGGCTCATAAACTTTGATTTTATAATTTTTCTCAAGATTTTCCCATGTAAAAGCCTATCTAAGTGAACAAAGTTGACTTTGTTGTAAAACAAGCAATGTCTTTTGATCCAATCTGCTGCAAATCATTATGCACATACATGCCATAAGCTCTTGGCAGAAATCTGTGAGATCAGGCTAATTTTTAGGGGAGATTTGACAAAATTCTGTGAGATTTTCAAAAAAAATTACTTTCAAGCTCACAGAAATGTTAAAAGCCTAAAAGCCTTCATTTTTATGAATTAAGCATATCAAAAGTATAATGTTGTGTAATTCATAATTAGGTCTTCATAAAATATCCTTTTGGAGGGTCTGAAAATTCTGTGAGATTTGAAATTCTTATGGGAAATGGGTTGCAAAATAGCCAAATTCTGTGAGATTTTGTCTCTTTAGCTTGAACAATCTTGGTAGAGGATCACCGAAGCAACATTTCTGCAAAATTATATTGAAATCGGTCCAGTGCTTTCTGACAATAAGATTTTTAAAGTTTTCTATATAGATATATAGGCAAAATAAGCCCCACCCCCTGGTGGCCATGTTTTTTGACGAATCCAAATGGCTTCAACAATCTTGGTAGAGGATCACCAAAGGAACATTTCTGCAAAATTATATGGAAATCGGTCCAGTGGTTTCTGACAAGAAGATTTTTCATTCATGCCATAAGCTGTGGACTAAAATCTGTGAGATAAGGCAAAATACTAAGGGAGATTTGACAAAATTCTGTGAGATTTTCTTAAACATCACTTTGGTCTTCCCACAATATAGTCTTAAGTCTTCTTTTTTCATGTGAGAAGCTTGTGAAGAACACAACAGTGTGTGATTTATGTTTATTTCTTCATAAAATCTGTTGTAAATGGTCTGAAAATTCTGTGAGATCAGAATTTTTTATGGGAATTGCCTTCCAGATGAGCCAAATTCTGTGAGATTTTATCTCACAGTGTGAGATATGGCATGTATGATTTTTAAATTTTTCTTTATGGATATATATATAGGGAAAATAAGCCCCGCCCCCTGGCGGCCATGTTTTTTGACGAATCCGAATGGCTTGAACAATCTTGGTAGAGGATCACCAAAGGAACATTTTTGCAAAATATATTGAAATCGGTCCTGTGGTTTCGGACAAGAAGATTTTTTAAGTTTTTAGTTAAAAAATCTATTTTTAGCTCCTGTGACCTAGATATGCAACGGACCAGAACCATTTGAATAACTTTGAAAGAGGACCAACCAAGGATCATTCCTGTGAAATATGGTCAAATTCCAACCAGTAGTTCAGGAGGAGATGTTGTTTAAAGATTGTGGACGGATGGACCGACAGACATACGGAGGATGACGACGGACGGTGAGTGATCACAATAGCTCACCTTGAATAAAAGCACTGCAAGCATAATACCCCGCCATAGCAATTATTTGTTTATGTATTAAAGTTATCTTTGCGTAAATGTCTGGAGAATAAATGACAGAGGGACAGATAACAATCCTAAACCAGATCTTGATAATATCAATTGACAGATAACAAACCTAAAGCAGAGCTTGATAATATCAATGCATATAGCATGTTTGGTTAAAAGGCTTTGTTATTTACTCAAGTTATCATTCAGAAATGAAAATATGGACGTGTCTCGGGCAGATAACTCCGTAAAAATTTGACGAAATTTGTCCATTAGCAATTCCAAACCTGATGTCCTTTCTGTCAATACATATAGCAAGTTTGATTAAAATCCCTTGTTATTTACTAAAGTTATCATCTGGAAACAAAAATATGGGTGTGTCTCGGGCAGATAACTCCGTAAACATTTTACGAAATTTGCCCATTAGCAATCCCAAACCAGATCTCCTTAATGTCAATGCATATAGCAAGTTTGATGAAAATCCCTTGTTATTTACTCAAGTTATCAGGCAGAAACGAAAATATGGGCATGTCTCGGGCAGATAACTCCGTAAAAATTTGACGAAATTTGGCCATTAGCAATCCCAAACCAGATCTCCACAATATCAATGCACATACCAAAGTTTGGTGAAAATCCATTGATGTTTACTCAGTTATCATCCGGAAACGAAAAACGGATGAACGGACTACGGACAGACGGACGGATAGACGGACTCACGGACGACCAACGTGAAACCATAATACCCCGCCACTATTGTGTGGTGGGGTATAATATAAAAATCAATTACTTACAAATAGCTGAGAATGCATTTTTTAGTTTTCATCTACAAAGTCTCTGCTTCTGAAAAAAAAAAATTGAAGCAATATTACCCTGCCACTATCGTGTGATGAGCAGATAACTCTGTCAAAAATTGAAGTAATTTGCCCATTAGCAATCCCAAACAAGGCCTCAACAATAATTAATGCCTATACAAAGTTTGGTGAAAATCAACTGATATCTACTCAGGTTATCATTTGATCACGCAGTCGTTGGCATGTCATCTGGAGGCGGCAGTTTTCAACACCTCCCAAGGGACCTGGCGAGTGTTAATGCATTGAAAAACCATGTTCAATCACTATTATTGCATAAAAACTGAAAACATTTGCTACATTTCGCATTATTTCTTGCACTATTTTGTTTCACCTTTTCACTGATGTTTCGCCAACGCAATTACCACAGACTATTTTTTGTTCTAGGGCCTGGCAGTACACATCTCGTAACAGCAGCAACCCAGACAGCATTCTTTCTAAATCTACAGCGGGCCGTTATCGGCCCATCAGCTACCCTGACGGGCCGATAACGGCCCGCTGTAGTTTTAGAAAGAATGTTTACTGGGAAATCTTGGCTCCGGTACGAGCATACTGAAAGTTGCATAGCCTTGAATTACCTTGTTAAGACACAGCTTTCACTGGTTAATGCACGGTTGTGCAACACCGCTTTTTATGCAATAATACAGGGCCCAGTTGTTCAAAGCAATCGACATCGTCAATTAACGATTCGTTAAAATTTACATCGAGTGATACGCGAATATGCCAGAATTTTTAGCTGAAAAAATGTGAGTAGCTTTTGCAGTGCAAAAGCTACTCACATTTTTTCAGCAAAAAATATCAGAATATTGTATATTGAATCCGCTAAAACAGTTAACGAAATGACCCTTAACGAGCTTGTTAAGCTAACGATGCTTTGAACAACTGGGCCCAGGTTAAAACAGACTATTATATGATCATATCTGTCTACATTCTTTCCATGACTCAATCACATTTGATCATTGAGTCAATCATGGGGTATGTGGCTATGGTAAGAACTTAGCAAAAAGACCTAAAAAAAACATCCGGATGGTTTATTAAAGCCATTTACAAACAGCAATCAGAGTAATGCAGGTAATGCATACCAGGAGCAGTAAAATGAGGGATTTAAACTCATTCATGGTTTCTACTGCAACTACACTGCATAGTAAGAGGCAAACCATTTCGAAGTGTAATTGTCTGGGAAAAAAAGAATACTTTATAGCATCAGTGTACAACAAGTAACTTGTATATTGTGAATCATGAGATGCTCTGGTTTGTCTCAATCCACTCTCTTTTCAATATCTTTAAGAAACTGTTTAAACTGTCTCTTTACACAAAACCAATAATTATTCTAGTAAAAAAGATCAAATATTTCATTTTTCCCCCACAGTAAAAATGGCTGCAAATTATGCAGAAATTGGTAGGGTAGGTAAATGAGGCAAGGTTTCAAAAGTTCCTCTTATTCAAATTTTTCTGAAATTTCACAATATTATTTTGAAACATAAATAATCAAAAAATCACCAAAGAAAACCAAACAGTATTTCCTTTGATAAAAATTCCAAACTCTCACTTTTCTATAGAAATTGCATACATTTTGGTCAGACCAATTTTTCACTGTAAATTTAATCTTACGGTAAATACAAAATATCTATGGTCATAGCACTAGTTAAGGCACTTTTTTCAATCCAAAAGTATTGATATTTTTCTTATTTCTCCACAAAAACATATGTTGTGGGTACTCATTAGAAGTGCCTCGCTGAGGCACTTCTAATGAGTATCCACAGCATATGTTTTCGTGGAGAAATAAGAAAAATATTTACCAGATACCCCCTCTTATCTAGACCTATGTATGGTCTAGTTGCCATTGCTCTACTGCCATATGCTTAACCCTTAACCCTTGTCCTGCTAAATAAAGATAACACGCCCACTTCTAATTTTCAGCCAATCAGATTACTTGATCCAGATTTTTGTTATAAATCTGCATACTTGATCTGGATCTGGATCTACACTGTTTGCAAAACAGGGTATATCCGGGTTCAGCAGGACATGGGTTAAGTCCCAATCCCATAACCTTTACTTCCACCAGATCCACACAAGAGTTGATTTCTATAAATACTCATTCTACCCCTTCGCAATCATACAATGAAATTGGCTGCCACAAAACATTGCAATACTGCCCATTTCTGACTCTTTCAAATGGGCTGTGTGCACAGTCAGTTACACCATCATATAAATGCCAGCGCCTTCTTTTTAACTTCTCAATGTCAGCTTGTTTCTGACTTTTAACATTTAAACCCTGCCTTCACTAACATTTTTATGGGAACTTTTTATTTTCGTAACTCTTCTTACACTGCACTGACATGCACCTGCACATAATTCCTGTGAGGAGGTGATGTATTATCAATATATTACATACAAATATTTTAAAACAAAACACAGAAACAGATAAGACAAATGGTTTCTGATAAGATATAGTGAATCAAATCAAAGTATTTTTATTTAAAACAAGAATTCCGCGGAAGGCGTCATCGCACCTGCTGGGGCAAAAGTCACAGGAGCCACAATCAGAATGTGGTTATGCAAGGTTTAGTGGTTGTAGGTCTTATATTTGAGGAGATACCGAACATCAACATGAAATGTGTCAAAGTCACTGGAGTGCACAATATAGGTCAAGGTCACCAGGTCAAGGTCCCTGCCGAGTCAGTACATCCAGAAGAAGTGCTATATAAGGTTTGGTGGTTGAAGGCCTTACAGTTGAGGACATATGGAAGGGTGACGTAAAACGCGTAAAAGTCAATGGAGCGTGAAATATAGGTCAAGGTCACCTGCAGAGTCCATACATTGAGGAGAAGCACTATGCAAGGTTTGATGGTCGTAGGCCTTATAGTTGAGGAGATATTGAATGTTGACATAAAATGTGTAAAAGGCACTGGAGTGCAAAATATAGGTCAAGGTCACCGGGTCAAGATACCTGCCGAGTCAGTACACCTAGGAGAAGCACTATGCAAGGTTTGGTGGCTAGAGGTCTTACATGTACACCTGAGGAGATCTGGAACGTTGACGTAAATTATGTCAAAGTCACTGCAGCCAAAATATAGGTCAAGGTCACCAGGTCAAGGTATCTAGCAAGTCAGTACATTGAGAAGAAGCACTTTGCAAGGTTTGATGGTTGTAGGCCTTATAGTTGAGGAGATATCGAACGTCGACGCAAAATATGTCAAAGTCACTGGAGCGCAAAATATAGGTCAAGGTCACCGGGTCAAGGTACCTGCCACGTCAGTACATCTAAGAGAAGCACTATGCAAGGTTTGGTAGTTGTACGCCTTATAGTTGAGAAGATCTGGAACGTCAACGTAAATTGTGTCAAAGTCAATGGAGCGCAAAATATAGGTCAAGGTCACTGGGTCAACATATCTGCCAAGTCAGGAGGTCAGGGAGATGTGTCATGCAAGGTATCATGGTTGTTGTAGAATTGTAGTTGATTAGAATACTAACTTTGACGTAAATGTCGAACTTTGACATAACAGAACTGTTAACAGACAGACAGACAGACGGATGAACGGACAGACGAATGGAAAAGCAGGCACCTATGTCGCAAAGTCAGGAGGTCTGGGAGATGTTTCATACAAGGTTTGATGGTTGTTTAGTATTGTAGTTGATTAGAATACTAACTTTGACATAAATGTCGAACTTCGACATAACAGAACTGTTAACAGACAGACAGACAAACAGACAGACGAATGGAAAAGTGGGCACCTATGTCGCAAAGTCAGGAGGTCCGGGAGATGTTTCATGCAAGGTTTGATGGTTGTAACTTTGACATAAATGTCGAACTTCGACATAAATGTTGACAGACCGACGGACGAATGGACAGACATACGGAAAAGCGGACTCCTATGTCGCAAAGTCAGGCGGTCAGGGAGATGTTTCATGCAAGGTTTGACGGTTGTTTAGTCTTGTAGTTGATTAGAATACTAACTTTGACATAAATGTCGAACGTCGACATAAATGTTGACAGACGGACGGACGGCCGGACGGACAGAAAATCGGACGCCTATATCGCACCCTGCTACAAGCAGGTGCGATAATAAAATACCAAGCAAAAAATGTCTTTCTGAGTGATGTTGGAAAGACAGTATTCACTTGAACCCAATAAACATTCCACTAAATCTCTATATGACATACAACGAAGATATAAAATGGTCAAGCAGGCAATCCAAATGTGCGAGTCACTATCTATTTGAAAAATAATATTGTGAGATTTTAAAAGTGTGATACTTAGGGCTAGAATAAAAAAAAAAAAAAAATGACGAAAGTGTTACAGATAAGTGTCAATGAGGATGAAATACTGCAAAGAAAGGAAAATGTTTCAACTGGACAGTGTATACTGACAAGGAGAAATATTTGACCCCCTCACCCAGTTTGTAATTAACAATTACTGCCTTGAAACTGGGAGTATGACTGGAATACTGGAAAAACTAAAATGGAGGTCTCTAAAGGAAAGGAGAGACAGTAGACTACTGTCCTTTCGACATCTATTGGAAAGACGTTGTTTGCTTGGCATTTTATTTTAGCTGAATATCTTTTGTTCTGATTGACCATATCTTATCAAAAACTTTTTGTCTTTTCTGTTTCTGTGTTTTGTTCTCAAATATTTACACTAAAATTAAATTAAGGCCAAAAGTTGGTCTGACCTATGCAATTTGTATAGTAAAGTGATTTTTTGGAATTTTTGTCTAAGAAAATATTTTTACTTTTCTTTGCTGAATTAGAATTATTGATGTTTCACAACAATACTGTGAAAATTTTGGAAAAATTGAACAAGTGGAATTTGTTGAAAATCTGGCTCCAAATTACCTACCCTACAGATTTCTGCATAATTTGGCTTCACTTTTACTATGGGTAAAAGTGAAAATATTTGATTTTTTAAAAACCAATGACTAGAATAAAACTTTTTTGTATATAGGTAGTTACAACAAATGGTTTTGCATATTAAATTATGCCAAAAGTTTGCAAATTCACTTCATCTATGCAAAGCGTCAAGCAAAAAACGACTTTCTGTAAGATGTTGAAAGCACAGTAATCCTTTTATACATTATACAAAGGTCAAATGGGTGCTGCCAGCATTCCAACAGATGACATCCCCACAATTAGGCCCAGTAGAAATCATAACCCATTGACTTTCCCGACCCCGACAGTAAGAACTGAGATTTAGGGCTATAACTAATGCTGTTAGAACTTGTGGCCTAACCCCTTTGTTCAAAAGTGCAATAAAATATGTTTATACTATACTAACTGACATTTACAAGGGCTCATTCTTCCCTCAGACAATTAGAGATTCAATTATTTCCTCCTGCTACAGTCATTATGAAAACAAGCCTATTTAAATATACTGAACATTTTACCACCAAAAAAATGAAAATTTTCGGATAAAAAACTCGGATATTTTTCATATTTCTGATCAAAACATAGATTATGGGTACTCATTAGAACTGCCTCATTGAGGTGGTTCTAACAAGTACCCAACAATCAATGTTTTAGAGCAGAAATAAAAAAAATAATGTATACCCCTGTAAACCCCAGTTCTACTATATAAAAGTGGGGTTTAAGGGGGTCAACATTATATAGGCATGTTTTCGTGATGGCAGAGGATGGTGTGGCTAGGTTGGTGAGAGCTAGGTACTAATTTGCCATATCACAGGTACTGGTGAATGAACATCATTAGTCATGTCACCAGTAAAAAATACTGATTCTGAACTGTTCCATATTGGAATAGATTCCCTTCTTCTGAGGTTAGTGCTCCAACTGCAGAGGAGTTTAACCCTTAAAATGCCAATCACAACTGCAGCAGACGACATTTTTTTTTTTTTTTTTTTATTTTTCAGAGAAAACAAGTCTTGAAATTTCATGTGAATGGTCTGCTTGGCAGACGATTCACATGAAATGTCAAGATATGTTTTCTCTGAAAAATAAAAAAAAAAAAATGTTTTGAATGTCGTCTGCTACAAATTTTACTTGGCCCTTTAAGGGTTAAGGCCCTTATTTAGAGTATTTATGCAAGGGTATGTGTACTAGGCTAAAATTTAGCTTGCCTGTCTTGCTTCTTGTAAATATATACAGTTTAGACTCTCGTTATCTTGACCTAGCTTACCTTATGTCAAACTGATTTCTAAGTCCCAATTATTTTCTCTATGGATTTATTGTATTTCAGCTTTGCATAATTATTGTCAAATGAAGTTTCTTTTATTAGTTGTTTGGATATACTGGTAATTTGTGTCAGTATTGAGAACTGTCTGTCGGACCAATATAACCTGTATGGTAGAATCTACAAAAAAAGTCAGTGTTCGACAAGCGCTGACTCAGATCTGCCTTTGCATCAGATTAGCTACCCTATTTACCCTAAGTATTCGGACACCTCAACTCCTTACCATATATGTTCTAAAATTTGAACCAGAAAAATTCACCACCCGATGTTGTGTCTAAAAATTGCTGGATGAGTGGCAAACAGTGTAGACCCAGATGAGACGCCGCGTTCTGCGGCGTCTCATCTGGGTCTAAACTGTTTGCTCAGGCCTGTCTGTCCGAATACATATGGTAAATACGGTAGGTCTGAATCTCCGCTTATTACAGGGCTCGGGAAAACCGGAAAAATAGCCGGTCTGGACCGAAATTAAGAATTCTGGACCGATTTCAAACACCCCAAAACGCTAATAAATCGGTCCAACAGGTTTGTGCCTTGAACCCCATTTTTCCCAAACCAACCAATTTTCACGAATCAATGATGTCTAAAAAATCACAAACGGTCAAGTCTTCCCAAACTGACAACGTCCGCGCACCTTTTAAATGCGATATTATGGTAGTTAAAAGGCTCTAAACGGTCATTTGACATGTATATTGGAGAGACCGCTGAATAACGGCAACCTACCCGCAGCACAAATTAATTACGTCATTATCCAAACATTGTCAAAAAAATCAACACTTCACTGACCTTTGTGCGGTAAACAGGCGATTAACACGAATCATCAGTAACGGTAGTCTGATAATTAATCCGTTTGTGTGACACGTGTGAATACACTGAGACTGCAAAACATCCAGGTGCAGTCGGCGTGTCCAAAAGATCAAAGGTCGCTTTACTGAGAGTGATAAAAGAATGCACCGCTTGAACGCACCCGTTTTCTTCCTCTTCTTTTTTGTTTTGATCAACACGGTTTGTCGGTCCCAGATTCGATAAATGAATTCCCAAACCGTGTACGTCCTGATCAGATGTCGCATACAACGGCGTCTGATCTGGGTATTATTGATTGCTTTTTTTTTTTTTTTTGTTGTTGTTGATTGCCGTAACTCGCAAGTATAATTCAAGGTAGATTACACGGTAAAAATAAGTAATGCACCACTTGCGCTAGACAAGATTGGTCAGTGCTTAAAATTTAAGCAGTCTGATCAAATCTTGAAACATTGAAAACTGCAAAACAGCCCGTGGTGAAGGCCTTTTTTATTAGACCTAATTAGGTCCATGAAAGTTGTTTCGTTCCGTCTCTCCTGTTTTCCACCGTCTTCGCGCTTATACAAGACGGGAATCAGTTGTTTATAAATAGTTTAGGAAAACCCTGCGGAGGTGGAAATAACAACAAAACCGTTTTTGTTTTGTTTTTTTCTTTCTTTTTACATACCTGACTGTATTTATTGATGACGCCAGCTTTGATCATGCTCGTTATACAAGGACTTCCGTCATATAACGGAGTTAAGGTGTATTATTGAAAAGGAGTTATAGGACTGCCAATTGTCATTAGTTTTCGTGACAGGTGATATATACATATTTTTTTTTTTTTTTTTTGGAAATGGGCTCATTGATGACGTCATCGTCATCGGCTGGACCGATTCAGATTTCAAAATTTCCAGAGCCCTGGCTTATTACTCTTTGGTTAGCCATTGCTCTTTAGTAAGCCCAGAGAAGGCTTATCCAAACAATGAAAAAAATTGCGGGAGTGCAGGCTGATCTGAGTCTTTGTCAATCAACAGTCTTCTAGTACTTAGGTTTTGTCATGTGCTGGCTCAGACAATTCACATGTGGGTACCAATGGGTACACTGTAGACCAGTATGGATTCCCACATAAACAATGCAGGTCCAGATGAGATGCTCCTAATGAGCTTTCTCAACAGGATCGACAGTTTGCCATAGTGAAAGTTTGTCTATGCCAGGGGAGATAATCCAAACTAGCTTATAAACTGCTACCCAACATTGTAAACGTTTCTACGCACATGCACAAACCAGTCAATTTTTATGGGAAGGCAGATAATCCAAACCGGTTCATGACATAGAGCTACCGCTACCCAACTTTGTAAGCGTTGAATCCACATGCAGAAACTCGAGTCAATTTATTATGTCCCCCCACCACCATGTGGGGGGACATGTTGTTTTTAATGCGGATCCTGTCAGCGTCAATGTAGCGTTGGTGTCGGCGTAGCCACTTGTCTGCACTCTATCTTTTTATTGAATGGACAGATTTTGGCCAAACTTACACAAATATATCAATGGGAGGGGGGAAAATGCTGATTAGATTTTGGTGACCTTGACCTAATTTTCAAGATCATAGGAGGGCTCAGATTGTTGGAAAATGGTTAAAGCCTCTTGTCCGCACTCTGTCTCCTTATTGAATGGACAGATTTTAGCCAAACTTACACAAATATATCATTGGGAGGGGGCAAAATGCTGGTTAGATTTTGGTGACCTTCACTCCATTTTCAAGATCACAGGAGGGCTTAGATTGTTGGAAAATGGCTTGTCGGCATCCTACCTCTTGTAGGAATGAATAGATATTGACCATACTTGCACATCTAGAATGCTGGGACATGTAAAAGAACTGATCAGATTTTGGTGACCTTGACCCCATTTTCAAGGTCATGGGAGGGCTTAGATTTGTTGGAAAATGGTTTGTATGCACCCTATCTCCTGAATGAATAAATGGATTTTGACCAAACTTTACAGCTATATTGTTGAGACATGGAAAAGAACTCATTAGATTTTGGTGACCTTGACCCCATTTTCAAGGTCACAGTAAGGCTTAAATTGTTTGAAAATTGCTTGTCTGCACCCTATCTCCTAAATGACTGAATGGATTTTGACCAAACTTCTACTTGTACATCTTAATTGTTGAGACGTGGAAAAGAAATGATTAGATTCTGATGACCTTGACCCCATTTTCAAGGTCACACTAAGGATTAGATTGGTGGAAAATGGCTTGTCTGCACCTTGTCTCCTGAAGGAATGAGTAGATTTGGACCAGACTTGCACAGCCATATTTTTTGGGACATGCATCGAACTGATTATATTTTGGTAGATTGTTGGTAAATGGCTTGTCTGCACCCTATCTCTTAAAGGAAAGGATTGATTTTGACCTTACTTGTACATCATGCAAAGGTCATCTATTTAGGCAAAAACCATTTTCTGTATTGCAAAATACATGGGTCAATAAAATGGCTGCTTCCATCATGATGCTGATTCTTTCAAAAACATAACTGCTCCAATGGGAAGATAAATTAGCCTAAAGGTAAGATTCACTTTCAGACGATATCAGTATGGCCAACTGGCAACACGCATGAAACTCACCACTCTATCCTGCCCATGTCTCTCAGCTGATGTGTGCCAAAGTTACCAATCTTGCGAATTGAAAACTGGTGAGAAACAGTTATTTTCTTAAAATGATTTTATTCTGTTTGTGTATCTTTAAAGATGTTTTAAAATAGCAAGAAATATACACACATTATTTTCAATAAAAAAAGCAAAAATGAAAAAAAAACTGACCACTAATTTCCAATGATTCACCTGGCGCTTTCATCTCAGTTCGTCAGAAGCATATCAGATACTATAACTCGAAGTGTCTGCTGATAATCATAATGATAGAACCAGTCAGATTTTGACAATGTATTATGGAATTCATTTTCATTCACATTTTTCCTATGCTTGTTTAACCTCCATATCATTAACTGAAGCAAATGCAGAAATTTCAAAGCTACGTGAAATGTTTAAAAAATATAATTATTTATTCTTGACTACTTCAATAATGTTGGTCAACGTTAAAAGATGCTCATTGCAAAATGAATAACTAATCAAGGAGACATTTGATGGGAATCGTAATAAAAAATAGAGCCAATCTAGTGTATTTTTTTTCCTCTGCATCAACAAAAAAAAACACTTTTCGGCTTACTGAAAATTAAGCAATAACCATGTCCGTTTCTAGGCAGTGCCAAAATTCATATTTTTTGAAGGATCTAATTTCAGCATCAAAGCTGAGCACATGAGAACAATATAAAGGTCACAGAAATAGGTTAGTCGACGATACCATGTGCCATCCGTTCCTACTAATCACCTCATGGCACCCCACGGCATCAAAATATGTATATATTTACTATAAAATATGTGTTTCAGATGGACAGTAATAGTTTTGTAATACTTATCTCTATCTAAATAAACAGGGATTTTATATTGATGACTTGTGTTTGATTTAAAATACTATGTTAAAACTGTTGTATATATTTGCACTCCACGGCATCAATAGATAGCAGACAAAAGCAGGAGGGTCTGTTTATGTTTATGTGAGAAAACCTATACTTATTTTACATGCATAAACTTGAATATAAGACGTAATTTTAAGTTAAAACAGATTTTTAATGGACTATCAGCTTATACCATTGGTCTCTTTGCTATATTTTAGTGTCATTTTAAATCTTAGCATTTATGCACCCCTTGAAGTAAGGTTAATGTCTTAAACTATCACAAAAACAAATTTTGATAAAAAAAAAAAAACCTTGGTGTAATTTCAACCTTTATTAATAATACAATGAGAATTTAGTGTCTTGGGGTGCCACGAGGTGGCGTCTAAGCACATTTGAACAAATAGTTGGCTACGCCGGTTTCTGGTCAACTCGTACCTTAGTCAACTCGTACCTACTTTTGGTCAACTCATACCTTAGTCAACTTGTACCTTAGTCAACTCGTACCCTTTTTTCAAATCATGCCTATTTTGGGTTGTCGTACCTTAGTATCTAATTTCAGTTGTCAAATTACATATTAATTTGTGGAATGTGATTGTTTGATTTATTTAATCATAAACCTTTAAAGCGTCAAGCAAAATTTGTAACAGACAACATTTTGAATCTTTTATTTATTTTTTCAGAGAAAATAAGTCTTGACATTATAATATGAAGCATCTGCTAGGCAGATGATTCACATGAAATGTTAAGACTTTATTATCTGAAAAAGAAAATAAAAATTATTTTCTGCTGCTACTGTGATTGGCGTTTTAAGGGTTCTGCAAATCTGATATGTCGAGGTACCGATATCTCGTACTTCAGAGAGTCCCTTGAACTTCAAAATAACCAGAGTCAACTGTAATTGAACAAAGTCATGAGCTGGGAATAAGTTAGCAGTGTTTGCTTAGATCTGCCTGCACATAACGCATTCCGCAGAGCTCCAGAAAAGAGGAATATCCAGGTAAATATTTTCCTTATTTCTCCACGAAAACATATGCTGAGGATACTCATTTGAAGAGTCTCACTGATGCACTTCCAATGGTTTGTCACAACATATACTTCATGGAGAAATAAGAAAATATTAAAACTCATGATTGAAAAATAAATACATCTAGAGATGTAATCAGTGTTTGCCTACAGTCATTGGATACCACTGAATACCTTGACTCAACACTTATCACGCTATGGGCAGATTCAGCAGAAGACAAACTGAAGTGATTCTTTTACATTTTCTTAGAAAATAAGATCTGACACTTAATGCAAATTGTCTCCTTATGAGACAATCTGCATTAAGTGTCAGATCCTGTTTTCTTGGAAAGAGTAAGAAAAAATATTTCAAAATCTCATCTGTTGAATTTGTTACCTAGCATGCAAAAGTGTTAAAAAAGACTTCCTTTGAGCTGTTGAGACTTGCAAAACTGTAACCCATTTATAGACTGAATAATTTACCCCACATTATATATTAGAAGATTCTAATTTCGATTTTAAGAAAGTCTAGTGATTCAGATATTTTTTAGATAACAATGATTGAACTGTTTGCAAACAGTGGAGACCTTGATCAGAAGCAGCCTTCTGCAGCATCTAATGTGGGTCTTCACTGTGTCATCTTTCTATCTATCTATCTATCTATCTATCCTTTGTTCGTCCACTATCTCTTTTTTAAGAGGTACGAGTTGACCAAACTAGGTACGAGTTGACCAAACTAGGTACGAGTTGACCAGAAAACGGGTACGAGTTAACCAAAAATAGGTACGAGTTGACTAAGGTACGAGTTGACCAGTTACCGCTATGTCATACCTATGACGTCACAATTTGCGTGTCTCGAACTACTAATGACTCCAACTCATTCATCAGGTCCAGTGAAGTTCGAGACAATGACAGTCGACTGCATAGTTTAATGCATGGCCCATCCAGTTGATGATTAGCATTCTTTTTTTTTGGGGGGGGGGGCTTAAGTCTAAATTTAACCTTACTACTATTAAGTAATGTTCAGACTGATTGGTTTCAGTATCGAAAGAACATAAAGAACCATATGCAAAGCGAAAGTGAGCGAAAATATATGACAATTAAACGGTGTACGAAAATACATGACAAACGATATTCGGTAGCCTACCGATGCTATGCAGATATACTTTCGGTTTCGATTTGAAGCTGCTAATTATGACAGAATAACATATGTACAGCTAAATATTCGGTCAAACTGCCTTGTCACTTCGATTAGTTCTGTCTGATTTTTTACACCGTAACAGTAACCGATTATGTCAGCTTGAAAATTCATATACCATTCTGTTGTCCTAATTCGTGTAGGGTACATAAAAATACCGGAACATACCGAAACACCGGAACACACTGGTAATTACCGGAACACACTTTAAATTTTTATTTTATTTTATTAAAATTTGTTTTTATAACTTAATTAGTGTTTGTTTGTATGTAGAATGTTATTGATGTCAAATCTGACCTTAGTTTACAATAAATTAACCTCATTCAAGCTTTTTACAAAAATGTGTTCCGGTCCGCTGGGCTCAGGCCAAGTAATTATTATAGAAGTTTAGTTTATGATTGTCACACGCTGATCTTAATTTAGCTTAATGACAGAATGAAGACCTTGCATATTCTTCCATCACAAAAGTTTTGACATTTGACATTTCCAACAAATTGTACCTGGTTATCTTTTTTTGGTATTAAAATATAGCAAGACATGTTTATTAATTACACAGTTTTATTTCATCATTCATCAATTCAACGTAATATAAAACTCTCTCTCTCTCTCTCTCTCTCTCTCTCTCTCTCTCTCAAAACAACATAAAGTATATAAAAACACAATGTATATTCAAAGATCAACTTATTAAACAATAATTCAATAAATTGAAGATGCAGCTAGATTTGTCATGCCATGCGAAAACATGTCATCAAACATATCCCAGCGGACACATGACGTCTAAAAAACGTCGCCTCAACTTCGATGACGTTGCATCGACGTTGAGACAATGTTGTATAAACGTCATGTGCCTGCTGGGATGTTGCCAGCGAGTTTGCCAGCGGGTATAATAATTGATAGTGCGCGTTCCCCGTAGTCACTTTATTAGGGTCGGGTATGAAACGCACAGACCGGAATCCCGTGACCGAGACCCGGCACCGTGACCAAAATTTCTATTCTGGATCGCAAGACTAATATGCTTTTAACTTTGTCCATTTTGGTTTTATATTATGAGGTATTAAATATACATTATCCAACAAAAAGGAAATTTAGATCGGACCTGTAGTTATTTTTTAAACTCAGATTTACCGTTTTAAGGGGTATGAAACCCTTATCATATTCAGTCCTTTTAGTATTGCGATTACCTCGCTTGGGGAAGAGAGAGCTAATCTTAGTGCTTTTCGTACGTTTGTTCGGTTTGTGCTTGTTTAGATTTGCAGGTTTCCTCTTCCTCTTGGGGTCTGGGAAGGGATGCGGTTTGTGATTGTGGCACTCCCTGGACTTTTCTCTTACCTTTTTTGACATTTCATACAAATTGTTTCCACAGAATTTGACATTCCATACAAATTGTCTTCAGTGGAGACAATTTGCATGAAATGTCAAAACCTGTTTCATGGGAAAAAAATAAGAAAACTGTCTTTAATTTGTCTTCTGCTGAATTAGCCCAGAGAGTGGTTCAGTTGGCGCCCGAATCAGTTGGGCTTTCAATAACAATTGCCTTTCCAAAAATATTTTAATAGTGGTATTTTTTTTTACATAATTTTAGATGTACATAAATGGCTTGAATTTACCATTTCAATTGTAGGCTGTTTTAAACTTAAGTTAAAGCCCTGTATTTCTTGTACCAAATCACCAAGTGATTATCAGTTGGACCAAATGAGGTGTATTCCTTGGACCAATTTCAGTTGGACCAGGTCATAACTACCTATTGGACAATATTAAACTACAATTTTACAACTAAATATATGTGTCGACATAAATAGTACTTATTTTATATATATATATATATATATATATATATATATATATATATATATATATATATATATATATATATATATATATATATATATATATATATATATATATTTTTGACTTTTGTTAAAATAATTTAGATAGAGATAATTTTGTATTTTAAAAAGAATTATTATATTTTGTGAAGCCTAAGAGATTTTTCACACTACAATCAACTTTTTGACATTTAAACATTTAAATGTTTTAAGGCTTAGTATGTGACTGTATAAAATTTTCAGCAGATGACATTTTGAAGTTGTTTTTTTTTTTATTTTATCCTGAAAACAGGTTTTGGCATTTCATACAAATTATCTCCACAGGATTAGACATTCCATGCACTGGAGACCATTTGTTTGAAATGTCAAAAAAAGGTAAGAGAAAAGTCCAGGGAGTGCCACAATCACAAACCGCAGCCCTTCCCAGACCCCAAGAGGAAGAGGAAACCTGCAAATCTAAACAAGCACAAACCGAACAAACGTACGAAAAGCACTAAGATTAGCTCTCTCTTCCCCAAGCGAGGTAATCGCAATACTAAAAGGACTGAAAAACACAAGAGCAAAATGACACACGGAAAGACATACAACAAATCGCCTCGTAGAATAAACCACAAAGCAACAAAGAGTAAGACTAACACCGGGACCATCGCCTTAGAACGGTCGGTAGAGCAAACCACCGGGGGGTTTAAAGCACTTTTACAGCTAGCTAACTTCACCCTGGGTCCCGATGCTACTCTTAATACAGAAATACATAAAAATTCGGTTCGCATAAAGGCTCCCAACTCAGTCAATGCATCAAAGCGAAAACATTAAAATCAAATTAATCACTATAATAAACAAAGACGATTACCCATGGCTGATTCTACTGTATGCCAGAGTAAATGAAAACCAATAGTTGAACCACGGCGGACCAAGCCAAAGACATATCGTCAAGCCCCAACCCACTGGTTAAAGTTTTACGAAGAGGCCGTCATTGAGTCTGAGGCCCGAACCGCCGTCGTGCAATTAAAGAGTGAAGCATAGCTATCAACAATGATTGGGTTGACAACTAGGCATGCAGTCTGCCGCATAATATCCAGGCTATAGCCAATTCTTTTATAACGGTTAATAAGTTTTCTGAATTGCTCCGAAAAGTTAGATTTACCTACAATTTTTCTAAATCTGTACACTAAGTCACCGTAAAATTCGGGTTCCGATATACCTTGTTGCAGAAGTGTTTTCAGACTGACGCTATATTTTTCTAACAAGGCACTGTGTCTGCGATAAAATTTCGAAAACGCCTTACTAAGTTTTAAATAACGATAGCCCTGCCTAAGAAGTTTGGCAGTAAGGGCTTTATTACGGTAGTTAAAGTCATTAAGATTTGAAGAAGCTCTGGCGAATCTTATAAGTTGATATATGTATACCCCATATGAGGTACGCCGGGGTACATCGCCATCCAGAAAAGGGAAATTGACTATATCAAAATCAAAATCGTCCCGTTTATCATAAATTTTGGTGGAAACTGTACCATTAGATATACATAGATTCAAATCCAAAAAAGGTGTCTCGGTATCGGAAGAATTTGCTCTATTTAATTGGAGTTCTGTAGGGTATATCCGGTCCACCATTTGGTCAAAGTAAATATTGTCAATATTTAATAAATCGTCAAGGTATCTTGAAGTTGAATTGAAAGCCTCAATAATGTCAAACCTGTTTTATGGGGAAAATAAGAAAAATGTCATCAATTTGTCATCTGCTGAATTAGCCCAGAGAGTGGTAAAGGTTCAGTTGGACCAAGTATTAGTTTACATTAATCTGAACTTTGTTGGACTTTCAATATCAAATTCCCTGTACCAAGAAAATATTTCTATTTATTTATTTATTTATTTATCTATTTATTTATTTTTAACAATTTTATATGTATACAAATGGCTGGGATTTACCATTTCAATTGATCGGTTACTCTTATTTCAGTTATTTAACTCCCTGCTAAGAATGCATTTTGCAGTGACGAGAGTTTAAGTCCTGTGAAAACTAAATTGCAGCAGTTTGCGAGTTAATATGCCATAAGGTCGTTTCTCATTTGTATTCCTAGCGGCTCATATATATGTCCAGTGTGGAACAAACCAGATTAACTTGTGCAGCCTAATCAAGATCAAAGAATTTCGTTATAATTGTTTTGAGTAATATTCCTTTCCTTTTATTAAAGAATAAAATATGCTGGAACACTGATGATCAACTTCACTGAAATTTATTGCGATGTATCATCAATGCTAATCCTTTAATTAAATCCTTATCCAGTGAAAATGTCCGTTTGTGCTTGGACCCAATATATTATTAGGTCCGAGGTTTGTGCATATGTGTTACTCAGATCAGAGTGCGTGACGCATCCTGGTGCAGAATGGTGTCCACTCAGTTGGCTGATTAGGTCATAGGTATAAAATATTGTAATACATGAATCACACAGTATCCAGCTAATGCACAGACTGATCAGATTTGTTAGATATGAATAGTCTCATTTTTACTTGGTGGGACCGTTACTTTTCAAATAACATGCACTTTGTTATGTGGTCAGTCAACAAATAATTTGCTGGAGGGCTTTCATGGTGTTAGAATTCCCACTAAGAAAACATTTTTGGCATGATTATTCAAAGCTTGTAATCTTTAGCACATGGTATTTAAATATTAGAAGACGATGTGCTGTAGTAATAGCAGATCCTATCAAATGAAACAAATGTTCGGACGAGCAGCAATTACCCAGATCAGAATGAGTAGTGCACATTCTAATAGCAACGAACCAGGTCAAAATGTGCAGATGCACACGCTAATCTAGAATTTTGCATTTATACCACGCTTTATTTAAATATTAGATGATGTGCCGGACCGTTGGCAGATCGTAACGAATAAAACAATCTACAGACAGACAGCAAAATACTAGATCAGAATGCGCGGGTGTCCTATATTTATCACCATCACGCAAACACGCCTATATAATTTTGACCCCTTATATCCGACTTTTATATAGTAAAACTGGGGTTTATATGGGTATATATTATTTTTCTTATTTTGCTGAAAAAAAAAACATTGATTGTGGGTACTCGTTAGAACCGCCTCGCCGAGGCGGTTCTGGCGAGTACCCACAATCTATGAAATGAGCAGAAATATGAAAACTATCAGAATTTTTTTTTCTGAAAATTTTCCTTTTTTGGTTTTAAAAGTCTCAATATTTTTTAATAGGCGTGTTTTCGTAATGACATAGTGAACTAAATTCCCAATATTCAGCATGTAAGATGATCTACATACATGCAAATGAAATAAATCAGTTTAATATACCATGGTTCTAGGCGTGTCCGTGCGACAATGCACTCGATCACGCTCATGCATTATTGCTTCTTTCATGCCAAGTCAAGTCAGTGTGCAGGAGTAACGACAGATCGTATCGAATGAAACATTGTATGGACGAGCAGCAATGAACCAGATCAGAATGTGTGGCTGCATATGCTAATCTAGAATTTCGCATTCAGTAAGCTTTAGGCCAGAGAAAATTAATTCCAGATTCTCATCCCCACCCGCCCCTAAAAATCTGACCAAATAAAAAAATTCGAGGTGGAAAATTTTTTCAAACATAATTGGACTTTTGCTGAAAACAGATTTTATATCACTTTTAAGAACTGCAAATGAATTAGTATTAAAACAAGATTTTCTTCTGTTTGTACATGGTAGTTAATATTAATTATCTTGTTTTGCTATGATCGACTTTTCACTGTACGGTTCAGGAATAGAAATAAAAAATAAAATCCACCCACCCACTCCATTTTTTTTTTCTAAAATCTGGATGAGAATCTAATATTTAATTTTCTCTGGCCTGATTTAAATGTTAGAAGATGATGTGTCGGAGTAACGTCAGATCGTATCGAATGAAACAATGTATCAATCAACAGCAACAAACAAGATCAGAATGCGCAAATTCACATGCTAGTCTAGAATTTCGCATATAGCAGGCTATATTTAATTATTAGAAGATGGTGTCTCGGAGTAACGGCAGATCATATAGAAAGAAATAATGCATGGATGAGCAGCAAAGAACAAGATCAGAATGCGCGGAAGCACATGGTAATCTCCAATTTTGCATACAGCAAGCTATATTTAAATATTAGAAGATGATGTGCCCGGACTTGCGACGGATCGTATCGAATGAAACAATGTATGGACAAGCAGCAACAAACAAGGTCATAATGCGCGGATTCCTGATTCATATGTTAATCTAGAACTTTACATACTGGACATGTGATTAGATTTTAATCACAGGATTTTTCATCTGGTAGGATAGCCAATTTTTTTCGGATCTTTGGCAAAAAATAAATAATAATCTTTGCTACTCAACTGTTTCAAATGGGGTATGGTCTGTGATAATGTTACCAATCCTGGACATTTACCCACCCTTCTTAACCTAAAAGAGGACATTTACCCACTCCAAAATTGTGTTGGTAACACTGTTCTTAATGCAAAAGATATGTTTTCGAAGTGATCTTCAATTTGTCATATATTATTTTTCATTCATTTATTCCTTTTTATTGGTAAAATTACTTTGTATCTATTCGATAGTTTAGGATGACAATGACTTTGTATCAAAGATGAAGGAAAAAATTGAAATATATTCTTTTATTATTTTTTTTTTTTTTTAAGTTGACTTCGCAGTTTTTAAGTAAGTTTCCTTTGATATATATTTGTGTGTGTGTGTGTGTGTGTGTGTGTGTGTGTGTTTTCATAATCATAAATAGCACAATTATACTTGTGTTGTTTATAATATACCACAAATCTTTAAACCTTTTTCTATTTCTTTCAATCTTTTTTTTCCTTCCAGTAACTCACTTAATGTCAAGTTCTGTTTTGTTTTGATCTTTAATAATTAAATTTACAGTTAAAGGGGCAAAACTGAACAAACTATTTCTTAAAATTAAGGCTTGTTTTTTTTTTTCTTGTCTAACTAATGGCGGACAAAGACCATATTAAATCACTTTTTAACAAGTAGTTGCGGTCATGGTACCAAAGCCGTAATCCTAAATCATAAATCCATAAACGAATGACGAATCAGAATGTTCAGACCAACAGACATGGACCCCAGAACAAAGGGTGTAATCAGGCGTCCGCGGATAGTAAGCATTACTTGGTAAGCAAGCTTCGCCCACCATGCCCATGGGCCTGAACGAAGGAAATATCGGTAGAAGCGTATTTCCGGGATTTGGGAAGTCTACTTATGGCGCGTCACTGGCAAAAACATCAGAAACAATTCTGGAAACTGCCACATTGTAGGGATTGACTAGATCATGATGTCTCCTAGATCATGATGATGTAACAACTAAATAATACATATCTGCAGATATTGTTTGTATTTATTTATTTTATATATTTCTATACGATCAACTATCAGCGCTTACAATTTCCACTCCATTTCAATGTTTGTCTACGAAAAAAAAAAATGAGTCATCAAATCTCTGTGCAAGAGAGTAATATTTCTATATTTGACAAAACAGTTTTAACTGAGATAATTTGATATTTCTTGAAAGAATTGCTATATTAAATAGTAAAACCCTATATTTTCACACTATAATGAAGAGTTGAAAGGGATGAATAATTCATCCATCCAGACCTGTTGTATGTTTATAAATATTTGTGTTCTTGTTTATAATATTTATATGTCACAAAAGATTCATATATTTTTTTTCTTTCAGTCTTCGTTTCTACCAATTACTTTATTTATTTATTTATTCTGGTTTTAATTTACTTTTACATGTATATTATAAACACTTAATTCTTAAAACTATTCAACTAACACTATGTTTTTGAGAGAGAGAGAGAGAGAGAGAGAGAGAGAGAACATTAACTTATTTATTACTTTATTTATTTTGTGTATTATAGTCATTAACTTCTCTTGTATGTTCATAAAAACATAATTTTGCGTAAGTGTTTACATGTCAAAAATGTTATCTGATCTTTATTTCTTTCCTTTTTTGTTTCTTCCAGTGACTTTACTAATTATTTAATTATGTTTGTTTGTTTATTTGTTGTATTTAGCTGAAAGGCAGTTGTTTTGTCTTAATAATGCAATTTTTATTTTTGTACTCTAATATAATGCCTTGTGACTGTATTTATTTTAGTATAGTTGCTATTCACTTGTATGTTCATAAAAATATAAGTTTTGTGTTGTCTGTGCCCCAAACCTTTTAAGATTTTGTTCATTTCTTTCAATCTTTGTTTCTTCCAGTGACTCACATAGCATCAAAAAAAGGTAAGAGAAAAGTCAGGGAATGCCACAATCACAAACCGCAGCCCTCCCAGACCCCAAGAGGAAGAGGAAACCGACAAATCCAAACAAGCACAAATCGAACAAACGTACGAAAAGCACTAAGATTAGCTCTCTCTTCCCCAAGCGAGGTAATCGCAATACTAAAAGGACTGAAAAACACAAGAACAAAATGACACATGGAAAGACATACAACAAATCGCCTCGCTTCTACCAATATTTCCTTCGCTCAGGCCTATGGGCATGGTGGGCGAAGCTTGCTTACCAAGTAATGCTTACTATCCGCGGACGCCTGATTACACCCTTTGTTCTGGGGTCCATAAAAGGTAAGAGAAAAGTCCAGGGAGTGCCACAATCAAAACCGCAGCCCTTCCCAGACCCCAAGAGGAAGAGGAAACCGACAACTCTAAACAAGCACAAACCGAACAAACGTACAAAAAGCACTAAGATTAGCTCTCTCTTCCCCAAGCGAGGTAATCGCAATACTAAAAGGACTGAAAACACAAGAACAAAATGTTACACGGAAAGACATACAACAAACCGCTTCGTAGAATAAACCACAAAGCGACAAAGAGTAAGACTAACACCGGGACCACCGCCTTAGAACGGTCTGTTGGTTTGAACATTCTGATTCGTCATTCGTTTATGGATTTATGAGTTTCGGTTACGGCTTTGGTACCATGACCGCAATACTCGTAGAATAAACCACAAAGCAACAAAGAGTAAGACTAACACTGGGACCACCGCCTTAGAACGGTCAGTAGAGTAATTATTATTATTATTTATTTTATTATTTATTTATTTTTTTTTAATTTTTACAAAGAAGGTGACAGTTTAAAAGTGAAAGTTTAAAACTGAACAAAATATTTTAAAATCATAATAGGAATACTTGATTGGTTTGCTTTGATTTTTCTGTGGAATGCTACGTTTTTTTCAGCTATGGACTTACTGGCCAGTAGAATTCGGGTATTCTGACATGAGATTAATGACAGGTATTATCAGATGACTGACAGGTCTTATCAGGTGATTGACAGATCTTTATCAGGTGATTGACATGTCATATAAGATTTTGCTATAGTTCTTCACAGGATGGAAAAAAATGCAAAGTGGTTATAAAACCTTTTTCAGGATAAAAAAAAATGCAAAGTGGTATAAAACCTTTTTTTTTTTTTCTAACACATATGGAATGTCAGAATGCAATGCAATGCAAAGATCATCCTTTTCAGTCAAAAAAAAAAAAAAATGGGATTCTTTAATGCATAGCACTCTGGGTAAATTTTTCAGCAGAAGATATTTTGATTTTTTTCCTTATTTTCCCAGAAAACAGAATGTGACACTTCATGCAAACTGTATCAATGGAGACAATTTGCATGAAATGTCAAACCTGTTTCTGGGAAAAATAATAAAACTATCACCAATTTGTTGTCTGCTGAATTAGCCCAGAGAGAGGTAAAAGTTAAGAAATAGTAGGTATGTCTCTGAAGAAAGGAACAGAGACAGAAAGAACAAATGAGTTTACCCTACTTTCCAATTATCTCAGAATTGTTGTATTGTTGTAAAGAAAAAAATAAAATTTTAAGTAGATATATATTGTTTAGTTATAAGAACATAGTTTAATATGGTCCAACAGGTATATACCTGGTCCAGCTGGAACTTGTCCAAGGAATACACCTCATCTGGTCCAACTAATAATCACTTGGTCCAAGGTCCAAGTGATTTGGTCCAAGGAATACAGGGGGCTTTAACTCAATGTACTGCAAAATGCATTTTTAAAAGGAAAGTTAAAATAAAATAAGTGAGAATAACCTACCAAATTAAATGGTGTCCCAGCCATTTATATACAACTAAAATTATGTAAATAATAATAATATAAAAATATTTTCTTGGTAAAGACAATTTGTTATTGAAAGTCCAACAAAGTTCAGGTTAATATAAACTTAATACATGTACTTGCACTTGGTCCAATTCGGGGTCCAGTTGAACCTTTACTACTCTCTGAGTTAATTCAGCAGATGACAAATTGATGACATTTTGTCTAATTTTCCCCTAAAACAGGTTTTGACATTTCATGAAATTGTCTCCACTGAAGACAAAAAAAGGTAAGAGAAAAGTCCAGGGAGTGCCACAATCACAAACCGCAGCCCTTGCATGGAATGTCAAATCCTGTGGAGACAATTTGCATGAAATGCCAAAACTTGTTTTCAGGACAAAAAAATCAAAACAAACAAACAACCAAAAAAAAAAAAAAAAAAAAAAAAAAAAAACACTTCAAAATGTTATCTGCTGAAAATTTTATACAGACTACTTAGCCTTAAAATGTTTGATTGTTAGAACAAGTGGATTTAGTGTGAAAATATTAACCGTCACAAAATATAATAATGCTTTCAAAAATATCAAATTATCTCAATTAAAATTGTTTTATCAAAAGTAAAAAAATAAATATATAAATAAGTAGTTGCGGTCATGGTACCAAAGCCATAATAAAATAAAATATAAAAAAGTAAATAAATAAAATGAATACAATTTTTACATAGATACATATATTACTTTAGTTGTAAAAACATGGTTAAATATGGTCCAACAGGTATTTATGACTTGGTCCAACTGGAATTGGTCCAAGGAATACACCCCATTTGGTCCAACTGATAATCACTTGGACCAGTCCAAGGTCCAGTGGTCCAAGTGATTTGGTCTAAGGAATACACTGACCCCAATAATGTCTATTGTCATACAATCACAGGAGTTAAATGCATAAAAAGCTGTTAAATAATTATAATTTGCAAGTATTTACCAACTTTTTTATGTAAAGGACCTCAAAAAAGTACATGCTTCACTCTACATAATATGGAATACAAATAAATATGTAATATCGTCACCTAGGACTTTTTGTTTGTTCATTTAACCATTTCATTCTTTCCAGAGTAAACGAAAACCAAAGCTTGCTATCTCACCATCACATGCTGGACAAGCGCTCTTATAAAATTAAGTGGGGTTACCCCACCTTTTGGCTAGAGATAGGGGTATGATAAGGAAGTGGGGTTTTGTGGCTTCCCGCTGATAACATGTGGTTTTTATTCTTTTCATCGAGTTCTTGCTCTGCATAATGCTGTGGTGGTCAGCTGCCTGGTCATTAACTTGTAATCAGATACCTCTCCTTTCTCCAACGACATCACAGTAGATATTCTAGTCTTTCTTTTTTCACATTTAAAGTCAATTTGAATGTTATAGGTAGAAAGAGGGGAAAAAGTTAAAAGACTTTCGTTTTTCAATCGTCAAAATTGGTCAAGAAATAAAGTTTTGCACAATTCGTATAGGTAATAAACTATGCAGTATTGGTTTCCTTGCTGCAGGAGTTAATTAGTTGTGTTACATAAGATATGCATAATGATAAGATAAGAAAACATGGTTTACAGTTTTAAGAGGCTAGTCCATCATGAATCTTTCCTATTTTTTCTGAAGATAACAGGTACCTATTATCTCATTAATACCTGTATTACCTGTTAATGCTACCTATGCAAACACCTTCTTATTTATTCAAGTTGATTACTGGATGTGCCGCTAATTCCATTACAGCAGATTATCCCTTTAACAAACGCATGACTGTCGATTCATGATATCCCAAAGTTAACATTCAGCGAACATTTTCGCACTTATTTTCTAAAGAATGTTAAAATATCAGTTATTTTTAAATAAATAAATTCAGCGAGGATTTCGCTCAATTTCTTTTCATATGTAATTTTAATATGTTAATGTGAACTTCTGGTCTTTGAAAGACTTCAAAATGCCGAATTATAATTACCCGTAAAAATATGATACATGCAGTATTGTACTTCGAACAGCAAATAGATGAATTTATTCCAAATGCAGGCTGACCAGCCATTGAGTATATACATATAGTCGAACCCAAACACGCACGCACCCACAGTAAACATTTCAAACACTTCAGTGGAGATAATGTGAAAATGTTGAATTGCAGCCAAAATAAGTATAACAGACCCAGATCCAGACCGCGGTGGAGGTGTGGGGGTGGAGATATTCATGCTCGCACCCCAGCCCCACTTCCACACACCAGGTGGGTCAAAATTTATATATATATACTATATTTTATGAAAATGAATGGGCCCCAGCAGGGTTTGTGAGGCGGTGGTCCCGGTGTTAGTCTTACTCTTTGTTGCTTTGTGGTTTATTCTACGAGGCGATTTGTTGTATGTCTTTCCGTGTGTCGTTTTGTTCTTGTGTTTTTCAGTCCTTTTAGTATTGCGATTACCTCGCTTGGGGAAGAGAGAGCTAATCTTAGTGCTTT
The DNA here is from genome assembly GCA_964016985.1 of Anodontia alba. Lineage (NCBI taxonomy): Eukaryota > Metazoa > Mollusca > Bivalvia > Lucinida > Lucinidae > Anodontia > Anodontia alba. Next base: position 37,774,165 of record OZ024823.1, read on the forward strand.
TCGTACGTTAGTTCGATTTGTGCTTGTTTGGATTTGTCGGTTTCCTCTTCCTCTTGGGGTTTGGGAAGGCCCAGTCAGCATTCTACGTAAATCTATATCGGGCCGTCATCGGCCCGTCAGGGTAGCTGACGGGCCGATGACGGCCCGATGTAGATTTACGTAGAATGCTAGCTGGGGGGGGGGGGGGGGGGGGGGGGGCTGCGGTTTGTGATTGCGGCACTCCCTGGATTTTTCTCTTACCTTTTTTGTGACACCCAAGGTGATCAGTTTCTGAGTACAATGGATACTAGAAATCAGGCGACCAACGCAGATCAGACTGTGCATATGCTTTATCTAATGAGTATGCACTGCATATTGAATGAACCTTGCACATTCTGATAGCAAACAATGTATGCACATCAGGGTTTACGCTTTTTTCCACTTACCCAGCAGTGCTTTGAAAAATCAATAGGTACTAAAATGCCCTTGTCAAGAAATTAGGACAAGTATGGTAAAAAAATAGCCAGGTTATATTTTGATCTATAGCTCATGCAAAATACACAACCTTGTCAAAACACCAAATGAACAGCAACATTATAAAACGACCATTATGGCAGTGATATACGCATCCGGGAAGACTGATCAGTGTCTCAGTTTTGCTACCTACGGAAACATTGATTACTTTTGATTACTTGAAAACATATTAAAGTGAAAATTCAGGTCCGGGTGTGCAGATGTGCAGTCTGGTCCTGGTCTGCAGTCCCTGCATAATTTAAAATCCCCCTTTCTCATATTCTGACACAACTGCCCTTTATCTGAGCCAGGTCACTTCGTCAGTGCAATTCTTTACCGCTTAGTACTCTGGGTACAATTTTTCAGCAGACGTCATATTGAAATAATTTTCCTATTTTCCCAGACTTTAACATTTCATGCATTTTTTTTTTCGAATGCAGACAATTTACATAAAATGTCATATCCCTGTTTTCTGTAAAAAAATATATACGAGGGTGAGTCAATAAGTAGCCAGCCTATCCCATTTCCGATGGACCGAGACGGTCACGATTTTCATGCTTTGTTTCAATATATGTTTTATACATGGGTACAAAATTGCACACGTATCGAGTCATTCTTTGATAAGATATTGAATGTCAAACATGGCTGGTGATGCAAAGGCATGCTTTTCACCTAAAGCTGAGTACCATGCTGTAATTCGGTACTTGTATTTAAAAGGTAAAACAGGCAAGGAAATACACGGCGAGTTAGCCGATGTTTATGGGTCTTCTGCACCATCTAATGCTCAGGTTAAATTCTGGGTAGGGGAATTCAAACGCGGTAGAACGTCTTAAGAAGATGAAGCCAGGTCTGGATGCCCACTGGATGCCACCGACGAAGAAATGTGTAAGAAAGTTCGGGATCTGGTATACTCTGGTAGGCTAATTCAGGTGGAAGAAATAGCGCAGGCATTAGGCATTTCACATGGTAGCGTTTCAACAATCTTACATGATCGTTAAAGTATGCGCAAGCTAACAGCCCGTTGGGTCCCCAAATCCCTTAGCGATGAGTAAATGGCAACCAGAGTATGCAGCGCCTTGCTGAAGCGTTTTAGGTCAAAAGATGATTTTCTTTTGCGTCTGGTGACTGTAGATGAGACTTGGGTTCATTACTATGAGCCAGAGAATAAAGCTCAGAGTCGTCAGTGGGTAGGGCCTGGGTCCCCGAGGCCAACGAAGTTCAAGACGCAACCATCTGCTGGCAAGGTGATGGCTACAGTATTTTGGGACGCAAAAGGCGTTATTATGTTGGACTTTTTACCCAAGAGAAGTACAATAACTGGAGTGTACTATGCAAACTTGTTAGACCAGCTGAGAACCGCCATCCGTGAAAAACGCCGAGGTAAACTCTCTAAAGGTGTTTTGCTGCAACAGGACAACGCGAGAGTCCACACTTGCAAAGTTGCAATGGATGCTGATTTGTAGTATTAATTGTAGAGCGAAACGGGTATGAATTAATACCACATCCTGCCTATTCGCCTGACCTAGCTCCAAGCGACTTCTTCCTATTCCATAACTTGAAAAAGGATATCCGTGGACTTCATTTCCGGTCTGATGAAGAAGTCGTGACGGCAGTTGAGGAGTGGGTCAATTGAAAGGACCCTGACTTTTCAGTTCTGGGCTGATGGCACTTGAACACCGTTGGTCTAAGTGCATCACACTAGAGGGCAATTACGTCGAAAAAGAAGAGGTGGATCTCAACCGGAAATAAGTTAGGCTGGTTACTTATTGACTCACCCTCGTATCACCTATTTCTTGTCTACTGAATTAGCCGAGAGAATGGTAAAGGTTAATTTACTAGATCAATAGAAATTTACTTTGATGATAAAATTAAAATAGAAATTATATATGCTACATCAAATAGTTATTGAAAATAATTAATTGGGGACATACTCTTGATATACTTATTATTCCCATAAAATAGGCTTTAACATTTCATTCGAAATGTCTCCAATAGAGACAGTTTACATGAATTTTCAAAACCTGTTTTGAAGAAAAATATTTTAACTCGTAAAGCAACAAGCAAAGTTCGTATCGAAGATTTTTTTTTTTTCAGATAACATGAGTAAGGGTGTGCGAGAGTAACATTATTTTTCTTTTTTGGCGGAATTCAACCAAACTTGATACATGATTTCTTCATGTGGTAAGGCTGTACGAGTTCAAAATATTTGTTCATCCGTCAGTCACGAAAGCAATGTAGACGCTGATGAATTATCTGGTTCAAGTTAAGATGTTTATCCAGAAAAATGACAGGGCGAAAACTGAGTGCACTGCCATATAATTTAATTAATATATTGGTACCTGTAAGCATTAACTCTCTACTTTACAGCGGTAGTCTACTGAAACAAAACCCTATCAGGATGACTTCGGGATAAAATCGATAAATTTGTATTTTATAGTGTACATAAATGTCTTTTTAAATAAAATTGTACCTTTTTTTTAAGTTAAGATACTTTTAAAACGTATAAATAAATGTGTCTTAGGGTGTCCTGGGGTGTCCTCTGGTGTCCTCCGGTGTCCTGGAGTAATAAGACCGACCCCATCTACAGTCGGTCTCGGTATTTACCCAAAACTCCCATTTTCGGAACAGAATAGAACAAAATATGTTTTATTGTACCTACCCAAACATGCACAATACTGGTTAAACCGTTTAAAGGACTAAGCCTGTCCAGTAAACATGTGGTTAGGTAAACTGACCGCGCTCGACATGACCCCATTGGATTGACTGGGCAATAAAACCTCAACACAAACAAACAAATACCCAGATATGTTGAGGAGTACATGACACATGTTATACCTTAAGAGAAGTAGATCTCGTATTTTACAGACATGTCAGTGACACACGTACGCACAAACACATACCCACACCAGTTAGATTCACTGTGGTTAGAATTTTTATACCCCTTCTTTGTCTGTTGTGGTTATTTTAACAATCTCTCTGTCTATGGTTACTGCAACACCCCTCGAGATGATTTTGTGCAGGTTGTTTGCGCATCAAAGCATGTTAGTAAAGATAAAAAGTATGAGTGCTAAAAAAAAGATGGTAGCGTTAGGATGTTTGCATCTATGACATTAAGTGGTCATGAGACCTGACTGCCACAGTGAATTGCTCTAGAGAAGGTAGAACAAGAACTTCTGCTGGCAGCTTATTTCACTGCACAACAGTCAATGGAGAAAAGGTGGAGAGACAGTAGGTTTACACTCTTGTACAAAGGTCTAAAGGGTGCTGCCAGAATTCCAACAGATGACCTTATTCCCCCAGTTAGGAGCTGCAGAAATCGTCACTCTTTGGGATCCCCACAGCAAGTACTGATATTTACAAGGGATCCTTAATTCTTCCCTCAGACCATTAAAGATTGGAATGCCATTCCAGATTCGGTAATTTCATCCGCTAAAGGTGCAAAGGATAAACTAGCTAAGTTTACCTCTTTGGCGAGAGCTAGGGACTAGCTTCCCGTTTCACAGGTCCTGGTGAACGACTGTCATTTGGCATGTCACCAGTTACAATTCTGATTCTGATAAAAAAAAAAAAAAAACACAAAAAAAAAACACAAATACTTATAATTGTTAAAAGATGTATGGATTTGACGCAGGGCGAGGGGTGGCTACGCCAAGTCGCCCGGGTAGGCTGCTGGAAGTATGGTGATAAAGGAGTCGCGACATAACCATGTAAAATTTTGTGCATCATTATCAGTCTTACATCAGCAAAATGAATGGGGCCGTCTTTGGGCGAAATGTCTACGATAAGAAATGGTTTGGGGGCGAAACGACTTGGATTTCTCCCCTAGACGTTTCACCCTCAAGATGTTGCCCCGCTAGTCGTCACCCTTGCCCCCCTCGCCCACCCACCCCTCCTAGTCGTTTCGTCCCACTAGTCGTTTCGCCCACTCACCTCACCCACCCATCCCCACCTAGGCGTTTTGCCTTTATACATTAAGGTAAACACTCAATAGATAAAGAACGTTTTTATAGACCAAATGAAAAAAATATTAAAACAAACTGTAAAAATAGATCAGGAAATCCCATCAACAGTCAGCACACTATGCATAATCAAATACTGGTTACTGTTGACACTGCACGATACCTCAGCGTGGAAATGTCCGTGGGGGAGGGGGTGGAGGGGGTGGGGGCACTCACTATTTAAAAAAATGTAAAAATAGATCAGGACATCCCATTAACAGTCAGCACACTATGCATAATCAAATACTGGTTGCTGTTGACGCTGCACGACACCTCAGCGTGGAAATCTCCGTCGAGGGTGGGGGCACTCACTATTTAAGCATGGGTAGGGATGTGCCGACAAAAGGGCTCTTATTTTCAAAGTCTGTCTGGAACGGAGATGTGTTTCATTGTTAAAAATCTGGGTAGGGATTTAAATTTACCTGTCTGGAAAGGGGTTCGTGTCTGTCTGGAAAGGGGGTGGTAAACTACCTTAGCCTGGAACGGGATATCATAATGGATTTTTGTTTATGATATTAAGTGCCAGAGGTAAATGAAGTCTGGCCTGCATAAATTAGCTTCATTCAATCTATCAGTTCCATTTTATAGCACCATTAGGCGCCCCTGATTACAGTACAATTGTATTTGGTAAAAATTAGAACATTGAATATACCTTGTTTAAACTTGATATTGTATGATTCTTCTTGTACCTAATATTGATGATATGCAAGTAATCCTTGTTACGTTAACTGACTGAGCAAATGAGCATATATTTTTATATGGGGTATATGTTCGTCTTACTTTTGTCTGCAAAGGAGTCTCAATCGTGTCTTGAAAGGGGCAGGGGTTCCGGGCTCCTGGCAACACACCCTACTCTTTTTTACAATAAATGCCCCTGGGGTCGTTCCCTCACCCCCTCCCCCCCCCTAGTTTAGGCACACACACGCGTACATACATACATACATACATACTTTACGGAATCTTACACTTAGACAAGGCCCATCCCCTAATTTCACTTGTGGTTGTATCATATGTTAAACAGAAAGACATGTGGCTGGTGAGTCCAGTGGTGAAAACCCCATTGAATTATTCCAAATACATTGTACTTACAAAGTTATTGAGATTTTAAGTTGCAGCTTATTTGCATCTCATTAATATTCACGAGGAACCAATTATGGTTCTGATGAAAAATTTTAAAACTATTTCAAAAACTTAAGTTCAAGTAATGTATGGAGAGGGAAAGAGCCCCCTCCCCTCACCCTCTCTATATCTATGTGAAAGGCTGCGGTGCTCATACATTTTCATATTCAGTTTGATTTTCAAATGAAATTTATCGTTACAAAAAATTAGATATTTTATAAGTAAAATTTTAATAAAATTAATTTAAATTCCATTTTCAGATGTAATTTCATTGAAATTATATATATATATATATATATATATATATATATATATATATATATATATATATATATATACATGTATATATATATATATATATATATATATATATATATATATATATATATATATAGAATGTAATTTTCAACAAATTAGGAATATTCTTGTTAAGCTTTTTCCAACACACCGATCTGTATATTGCATTTTTGATATTTTAAAAATATTTTATAATTTAATTAAAACAGTTTTCGTCATTTTTTATGCTATCTTATAAAATATAAAACCTGACTATTCAAAAGAATTAGAATATTTATTATTTTTACCAAAAGTAGTAGTCTGGAATAAAGTAATGAGGATTTAAATAAAAATATAAATAAATTTCAAAATAAAAGAGACATCAAAGAATAGTGCATTGTGGAATAGCCATAAATAGCGACACAAGTTACTATGACAAGACTCTTCCAATGCGCATGTCCATATATCTGATACAGACAATATATTCATTATTAATAATCTCAATATATAGACATGCTACTATGACTATGAATGCATGTAACTTTTGAACCAACTGAAAGTTTTTACGCGGTTTTCAACATTATTTTCGTGACGACTATATCTTTAATTTGAAATATTCTGAAATTAGGAGATGCGTTACATTTAACCCATATATATGCCTAGTGCTTCGTATTTGGAGCATTTGCAGCAAACGGTATAAACCACGATCAGACGACACAGAAAGTAAAAGATTACAGTAACTTTTGTAAAACGTGACAATAAATAGAACCTGACACCCCTTCAATTTAAAACTGATCTGTCCAAATGCATTTGTTGGACATTGAAAAGCAGTGTGGACCCAGATCAGATGCCACAGAACGCGGCTTCTGATCAGGGTCAACACCGTTTGCCAAAGTACAGGACCTTTTGTAAACTTAAAACAAATAAAGCTAATCTTACACCCCTTAAATTTCAAATGGATATGTCCAATGGATCTGTACAAAGGCATCTTGAGAACATTGGCAAACAGTCTAGACCCAGATCAGACGCCGCAAACCGCGGCGTCGAGGTTTCAAAAAGAACAGTCGAATAATTCATCAATTGCGGATTAAGCTCTGCCTTCAAAACAAACAATTAGGTGATCTATTTAGCTCTGATCTAACGTTTAGTCTTTTTTTTTTTTTTTTTTTTTTTTTTTTTTTTGTGGAAGGGATGGGTGTGTGGGTTTACGATTCCGAAAAAAAAAATGATTATACCAACTAGTCTCGAATATTAACATTAGAGTCCCGCAGAAACTGCCAGATAAGAAATATTTCCTGAAACAAATGTTTATATATATATCTATTATTGCAAAAAGAAAGTAGGCAACTTTTATTACAAATTGCACGGCAATTAGTGTAGAATCATATCGAGTATTTGCATAATATTTGTTGTCCACGATATGGTAGTTTTGAACTATTTCATTCAAGGAAAAAAATTCTAGAAGAAATTTATGGCCAGTCTAGGAAGCCGTTTTACTGCGTAATAATATAGCGTAGAAGCAGAACACACCTGCGTAATTCGTGACGTCATTAATGTTTTCAAATTAATAAATTAAAAACTGGTTGTTAATTACGGGAAACAAGAAATGACATTATAAATGTAATTATCATGTTTACCTAAATTAACATAAAATAGTGCTCGGAATGGCAAATTATCACTGAGCAACTTTTTAAGTACTTATGAAGCAACACATTGCTATTTTCAATTTGCCATACAGTATTATAATTGCAGTTGTAAAGGTTCTACAAGCAAGATTGGTTGTTATCAATAAGTCTGGATTTTGCCAAAGTATGTTGTCGTAATTACCTCCCATGAAACGCAGAGTTTTCAGAAGACTCATTTGAAGTAGAAATACTGTTTTTTTTTTCGAAGTAATAGTAATAAAGTAAAGTTGAGCAACAGTTTATTCAATTTTCTTTATTTGAAAGTAATAACACTTTCTTGTGACACCGAGTTTTAATTTTGTGAAAAGTCGGAGGACATTATATTCCTAATATTTTTAGCTTGCCTGTACGAAGAACAGAGAGAGCTATTGTAGTCACCCTGGTCTTCCGCGTTTGAGTTCCCGTTCCCGTCAAACTGCGTTAAAGTTTTTCAAATGCTTATATCTCAACTGTCACTTATCACAGAGCATCCCTGTTTGAAACTTGGGTACCTGGGAGGGTCTGAGATTCTAAAAGAAGACACCCCTGGGTTCATACCTCAGGGTGGGGCAAGGGTTCAAAATCTAGGATACCTTTGTAGTGTTATATACATATCCGTTAAAGTTTTTCAAATCCTTATATCTCGACAGTCACTTATCACAAAGCATTCATACTTAAAACTTGGGTACCTGGGAGGGTCTTCTCAGATACCAAAAAGAACACATACCTGGGTTCATGCCTGGGGGTGTGGCTTGGAGTCAAAATCTAGGACACCTTTGTAATATCTTACATGCATTTCCATTATGCTAAATCGTTGTAGAGCCGGCCTCGGTGGCTCAGTTTGATGCGCGTCCGACTGGAGACCAGGAGGTCGCGGGTTCAAGCCCCACCGAGGTCGGCAACATTCTTTCATGGAGATTGATCATGAAATATTTTCTACGGTCATTCTCTCCCTTCTGCTGATTCAAGAAGGGCAGTTGTCAGTTTCTGGCGAAAGAATGTGCACAATACTGGTTAACCGCTTAGAGGACTAAGCCTGCCCAGTAAAAGTGTGGTTAGGTAAAATGACCGCGCTTGACATGACCCCATTAGGTTGACTGGGCCTTTAAACCTCAACTCAAACACAAACACGTTGTAGACACAATGGGTTATACATCAGCCTACTATGTGCCATTGATTGACCTCAAAATTATCTAGGTCAGCATGACTTATATCTCATGATTCAATGATTTTGCTTTTTATCTTGAATACTGTTTGATGGAGAAACGTCGTACCTGGATTATACGTTCCATCTGACTCAATGGGTGACCTCAAAATATAGCAAGATCAGTGTGACCTGTATTTCATGGTTCAGTGATTATGCCTTATATCTTGAATACTATTTGATAGAGAAACGTCATACCCGGATTATAAGTTCCCTCTGACCAAATGATTGACATTAAAATATATCTAGGTCAGTGTGACCCACATTCCATGGTTCAGTGATTTTACCTTATACCTCGAAAACTATTTGAAGGAGAAATGACATACTTTGAATTGAAGTTACATGTGACCAAGTGATTCACATCAAAATATATCTAGGTAAGTGTAACCTATATTTTATGGTTCAGTGATTTTGACTTATATATTGAATATTTTTTGATGGAGAAATATCTTACCTGGAAGATACGTTTCATGTGACCCAACAATTGACATAAAATATATCTAGGTCAGTGTGTCCTATATTTCATGTTCCAATGAGTTTGCCCTATAACTCGAAAGATACTTGACAGAGAAATGTCATAGCTAGAACATAAGGTCCATGTGACCCGTTAATTGACCTCAAAATATATCTAGGCCAGTGTGTGACCTATATTTCACGGTTCAGTAATTTTGTCTTTGTCTTCAATACTTTTTGACGGAGCAATGCCATACATAGAATATAAGTTCCATGTGACTCGATGGTTGATATAGAAATACATCTAGCTCTGTGTGACCTATATTTTATAGTTCAGTAGTTTGGCATTATGACTGGAAGACATGTCATACCTAGATTATAACTTCCATGTGACCCGATGGTTGACCTCAAAATATAACTAGGTTATCACTGTGACCTATTGTTCACATTTTAGTATTTTTTTGCCTTATAACGCGAAGACTTTTGGATGGAGAAATGTCATACTCGGATTGTAATTTCCCTGTGACCCTATTATTGTCATAAAACTAAATCTAAATCAATGTGACCTACATTTCATGGTTCAGTGATTTTGCCTAATAACTGGAAGACTATTTGATGGAGAAATTTCATACCTGGAACATTAGTTCGATGTGATGCAATGAGCAACCTTAAAATATATCTTGATCAGTGTTCCATACCATGCCTAGATTTGCATCAAAATTTATAGAGTGATGTGTAATTTATATTCCGACTCACAAAACTTATTGTATTTGAAATAGAATCATATAAAAATACTAAATACACCTTTGACGTTTTAATGTGAAAACATAGATAGACAAGGCGCGGACAGGCGAGATATGCTGTAATGCGACATCTCGTTTAAATTTAGTTCTGTACAAGAGCTGTGTTCGCTTTGCGTTGATGTATGGCATAGCCTCTATGTGACGTAAGTTGACTGCCGTTATTGTGTGACACTTAAGAACTGCTTCCTATTGATGGAGAAAACTCATTAACTTCTTAAATGGTACCACATATTACCGCAAGGAGTTATCTTTCTGAAAAGTAGCTATGTTTATGTAAGCAATGATATCTAGTTTTCTGACCCTCATTAAATACTGGTTTGTGCTAGAGGATTTGAACAATGTATCAATGTATCACCTTTTTCATCTCTGTTTTAATAAATTCAATGTGCCATCTTTTTCATCTCTGTTTTAATAAGTTGTTTTCATTAGCATTTTCTTTTAACCAGTTGTAGACTGAATGAACACTCCCACACTGTATATTGCAAGATCCAAATTTTGATTTTACTGTGGGTATGTCAGGCTATAAGATTTAGATATTCCTAGAGGAAAATGGTTGGACTATTAACAAACAGTGGAGATCCTGATCAGACGCCACGTTCTGTGGCATCTGATCTAAATCTGCACTATTTGCCAGTTACCCCTTTAGGAATCTCTAGACCACAATGGGTTAAATTCCTCAGAGTTAAGACAAGCTTAAAAGTAGAATCGTGGGAAATATTCCTTGCTCCCGTCCGTCCATCCGTCTTTATATTTTCAAGTAGAATTTAGTACCCGTATGTTGGCTAGGACGATGTAGTTTCCATATTGGACTGGGATAGCAGTGACGGATTGAGAGCAAACGGCTTGTTACACGGGACCTTGACCATTTTTAAGAGAACGTTATACAGGCTTGTAAGTTAGAAGGAAAGCACCCTTAGAGCAAGGCTATGTGTGCCATTTAAGTTGAAGGGCTTCAATATTTTGTCCCATTACATAGTTAGGGGCTCGTCCCTTTACCCAGTATAAGCATACCTTCTGCATAATGTTTTGCAAACCTTTCACTATAGTTCACATCTTCTTTATGTTCCCACAAACGTGTCGTTTACTTCAATACATTTCTGCGTAGCCTTCCCACTTTTCACTAGTAACTCCCCAGATATGAAATATTTTGTCAAATCTTTTCTTGTTTTAAATCTTGATTAGTTTTTTTTTGCAGACTTTATGTTATTATATAAAAATATTTATATTTCAAGTATTTCGAGGAAAGCTTCTTGAAAACTAAATGAAAAAAAAAAAAATGATAACGCTGAAAAAAAAAGCGAGTATTTTGACTGATATTTAATTATTTGTTTGTGTTGAGGTTTTACGATCCAGTCAAACCAATGGGGTCATGTCGAGCGCGGTCAGTTTACCTACCCACAGGTTTACTGGGCAGGATTAGTCCTCTAAGTGGTAAATCCGTATTGTGCACAGTCTTTCGCCAGAAACTGACAACTGCCCTTCTTGAATCGGCTGAAGGAAGAGAATTACCGTAGAAAATATTTCATGATCAAATCTCTACGAAAGAATGCTGTCGACCGGCAGGGATCGAACGCGCGACCTCCTGGTCACCAGTCGGACGCGCATCTAACTGAGCTATCAAAGCCGGCTTGACTGTTTTATACCGTTAGCCTAGTGAAACCTCTTCATATTTGGTATCAAATTGTAGGGTTAACCAATGCATTTTGATCTCGTCAATCTAAAGTACTTGTGGAACCCTCCAACTTGTATTACCTAACAAAAATATTTAGTACACACAGTCCTCAACACCTTAAGTGCGAGCGATAATAACCGCTAAAATTATCGAAGTTTTTAGAGTTCTAACCTGGATTGCGACCCGACCACGCACATGTAAAGAAATAAATGCAATGAAGACTCATATCCCTCTATTTGTTTGTATTGAGGTTTTACGGCCCAGTCAACCCAATGGGGTCATGTCTAGCGCGGTCAGTTTACCTAACTACACGTTTACTGGGCAGGCTTAGTCCTCTAAGCGGATAACTAGTATTGTGCACATTATTTCGCCAGAAACTGACAACTGCCCTTCTTGAATCAGCGGAAGGATGACGGTAGAAAATATTTCATGATCAATCTCCACGAAAGAATGTTGCCGACCTCGGTGAGGAGCTGAACCCGCGACCTCCTGGTCTCCAGTCGGACGGCGCATCCAACTGAGCCACGGAGGCCAGCCATATCCCTCTATTCACGACCCTGTTCTTCCCTAGCAAAGTAAAACGTTGTATTAAGATAACTTCATTTCCAGGTCGTTGCTATATACGTCATGGTGTTATATTGATGTCGAAACGTCATGACGTCGCTTCAAGGCCTAACGATCATGTTGTGACTCAGGCATTGTGCGTTCATCAAACCAGTGTACTGAATCTAATGTTCACAAATTGCCCACGAGCAGTTACTAGATCGGGAAATCCGATCATGATATTGTTCAGATAGAACATACCATCAAGGCTAAACGTCTTAAACGGCACCGCGTAAGATGTACTTAAATAATCACGCCGATATGAATGGTCTAAATACCACATGGCACAGTTTAGAAACTGCCTTTTTTCCGAGGACCTCAACAATGTCACTGAATGACATGCGGGTCAAGTTTAAGACAGAGTTTCTGGCTGCAGTGGAAAGATGCATACCCTCAAAAATGACCAAGACTAAATACAGAACTGCGTACACGTGGTACAGAAGTGCAAAGTAATAGCGAATGGCTTTGCTCTGGGTCCTGTACCTAATGAAGAGCGCCAACAGGAGCGCTACTTTGCGAAATGGGTATGAAATAATACACATGTGTATAAATCAAGTGTCAACTGACTATCGCATAGCTTGCGATTTGCTATTTTTTGTAAAGAATTTTATTATTTGGTGTTGTGGTGGTCAGCAGGTAGTCATTGATTTGTATACATGTACGTACCTTTGAGGGCCTCATCGAAGATTGGCCAAAGCATGTAAATATATATGCTACATGTTGCTACCTTCATTAAATAGGTTAAAAACTTTACTTACATACTTAATTACTTACTTTAACAGCAGGTAACATTAAGGGGAATGGATATATGTTCAGGGGAGACAACTCTGTCAATTTTTTTCCCTCTGAAAAGGGGTGTAAACTAAGGGAATGAATTTGCTCCCCGTCAGCAATAATTTGCTTACTGACTTAGTGTTGTTTAGCATTACAAAAACACGCCTATTTAAATATGTTGAAAATTTTACAACCAAAGAAACGGAAAAAAAATCATATAAAAAATTACTGATATTTTTCATAATTCTGCTCAAAACGTGGATTGTGGGTACTCATTAGAACCGCCTTGGCGAGGCCGTTCTAATGAGTACCTAAATCTATGTTATAGCAAAATAAGAAAAATAATGTATACCCCATGTAAACCCCAGTTTTTATGAAGAAGTTTGAAGGGCATATTGCTTTAGAGATGTGCGTGCATCTGTGTGTCAGTCCGTCCGTTACGCTTTTTGATGCATAGCATAACTTCTGAACAGTACATGCTATGATTTTGAAATTTCATATATGGATTCTTCATGAAAAAAAAGCTGATATGTATTTTTTCCCATCAGGATTATGCCTCTTTCCTGAGTTATGGCCCTTTGAAAAAAAAAAAAAAAAAAAGGATGAAATCTTGTCAGCAAAATATCTCAAAAAGCTATTGCAACTAGAGCCTGAAACCTGGTGAAGAGATTGGTATTGATGAGTAGATGACCTGATTAACTTTTGAATGAATTCTGAAAAATACTTTATGAGTTAAGGCCCTTTGTAACTTGTGGCATTTTAAGTTGCATGCTTTCTATGCATGACTTCTGAACCGCACATGCTAGGGTTTTGAAATTTCATATATGGATTCTTCATGGAAAAAAATAGCTGACACATTTTTTTCCCATCAGGATTATGCCATTTTCCTGAGTTATGGCCTTTGAAAAAAATATGGATGAAATCTTGTCAGCAGAATATCTCAAAAGCTATTGAAGCTAGAGCCTTGAAGCCTGTTGAATAGATTGGTATTGATGAGTAGATGACCTGATTAATTTTTTAATAAATTCTGAAAAATACTTCATGAGTTATGGCCCTTTGTAACTTTGCGCATTTTAAATTGCATGCTTTTTGACTCATAGCGTAACTTTTGAAGAGTGCATGCTGCTGTCTTGAAATTTCTTACATGGATTCCTCATGAAAACATAGCTGACACGTATATTTTTTCTTGACAGTACTATGCCCCTTTCATGAGGTATGGCCCTTTGAAAAAATACGAATGCAACCTTGTCAGCACAATATCTCAAAAACTATTCAAGCTAGAGCCATGAAACTTGATGAATAGACTGGTAGTGAAGAGTAGACAACCTGATTAATTTTTGAATTAATTTTGAAACATACTTCATTAGTTATGGCACTTTGTAATTTTGGGCATTTTACCTTGTCAGCAAAATATCTCAAAAACTACTGGAGCTAGAGCCTTGAAACTTTGTGAATTGGTTGCTAATGATGATGAGTAGATGACTTGATTAACTTTTGAATAAATTCTGAAAAATAATTCATGAGTAATGGCCCTTTGTAAATTTGGGCATTTTTCCCTTCAAAATATCTAAAAATATTAATGCTAGATAAGAAGATGACCTGATTAACTTTTGAATAAATTCTGAAAAACACTTCTTGAGTTAAGGTCCTTTGTAATTTTGGGCATTTTTACTGTCTCAGCAAAATGTCTCAAAAACTGTTGGAGCAAGAGACTTGAAACTTGGTGGATTGATTGATAATGATGAGTAGATGACCCGATTAACTTTTGAGTAAATTCTGAAAAAAAAAAAATCATGACTAATGGCCCTTTGTAAATTTGGGCATTTTTCCCTTGTCAGCAAACTATCTCAATATCTATTGAAGCTAGAGCCTTGAAACTTGATGAATAGTTTGGTAGTGATGAGTAGATGACCTGATTCACTTTTGAATAAATTCTGAAAAACACTTCATGAGTTATGGTCCTTTGTAATTTGGGCATTTTACCTTGTCAGCAAAATATCTAAAAAATTGTGGGAGCCAGAGCCTTGAAACTTGATGAATAGATTGGTAGTGATAAGAAGATGACCTTATTAATGTTTGAATTAATTTTGAAAAATGATTCTGTAGTTATGGCTTTTTGTAATTTTGGGCATTTTTACTTTGTCAGCAAAGTATCTCAAAAAACTATTGGAGCTAGAGCCTTGAAACTTGGTGAATTGATTGCTAATGATGAGTTGATGACCTGATCAACTTTTGAATAAATTTTAAAAACTATTTCATGAGTAATGGCCCTTTGCAAAATTTGGGCATTTTTCCCTTGTCAGCAAACTATCTGAAAAACTATTAAAGCTAGAGCTTTGAAACTTGATGAATAGATTGGTAGTGATGAGTAAATGACCTGTTTAACTTTTGAATAAATTCTGAAAAATACTTCATGAGTTATGGCCCTTTGTAGATTGGGCCATTTTACCTTGTATTATCTTTTTCCAAAGCATTTATTGTTTAGAATCATGTATGCTAATGTTTTGAAATTTCATATATGGACTCCTCACGAAAAAATAGGTGACCTGTATTTTTTTCTTATCTGAATTATCTCCCATTTTATTTATTTACCTTTTAAAAAACATAACACTGAAATCTTATTAGCAAGATATGTCAAAAAGTATTTGAGCTAGAGCTTTGATATTTGGTATACTGATTGGGATTGAGGAGGAGATTACCTGATTAAATTTTGAACCAATTAAATGAAATGTTGTTGGAGTTATGGCCCTTTGCAATTTCTTGCCATTTAATGCTGTTGCTTATTGTGTACAGCATAAGTTTAGAACCGTGTATGCTAATGTTTTGAAATTTCATATATGGATTCTTCATGAAACAAATTGTGACCCTTATTTTTTTCCTTATCCAAATTATCTCCCATTTTAGAGTTATTTCCCATTTAATAAAGTAACATTGAAATCTCGTATATTTGTGCTGTTGTTACTATCATGGGCAAGCAGTGTTGGAGTCAAGCAGTGTTAGAGTCAGGCAGTTGGGGGCATAGTGTTTTATAAACACCAGCTCTAGTTCTATATTACAGTGGGTTTATGGGGGTCAAAATTATAGAGTTGTGTTTTCGTGATAATTTTGCTAACAATTACATTCTCAATATATACAACAAATATATGTGAGCGACACAGGCCTTTAATCTGAACAGTCATACATCTCCCTTTTTATTTGGATTTCGGTGCTGCGTTTTTTGCTTGTCAGTAATGTTTTGATTTGAATTTTGGTGCTGCGTTTCTGCTTGTCGGTAGTTGTCTGGTACCAACCCCTGGGTAATAGAGGCATTGTATATTTAAAAGCAAAGTCGGGGGGCAATCTCAGTCATAAATTCTTTAATTACCCTGGCTTTCAGGTCATCTGTCCAAGGTGCTTTTTGTATATTAAGCCTTTCTAGCTGCTTTATGGTCCCGTTGGGGTCAACAGTTATATTCTCCACATAGTGGCAAATGGACTGGTTCCTTTGGAGGTCTGTATCTGTTTCAAGTGAAAACAGAGTTGATCTGAATATGAAAAATATTAGCCATATTTTTGTTTTCATCTTAAGAATACCATTTCCTCTCAAGGATGTGGTCCCACTCGCGTCTTGTGCACGGGACTTGATAAGTGGAGAAAACCTTATAACTTATCAGTATGGGTAGAACTGTTAGGATCAAGATCGTCACCAGTCCCAGTAAATGCAAGAATATTACATGAAAACTTCAAGCAACATATGTTTAAAAACGAGAATGAATTTGTAAAGAATCCTATATGGACAGAATGATCTGTAAGAGAGGCCTTGTTTTATTCTTGTTTCCTGACAGAATATTTGTCATGTTTTCACATGAAACAGATACAGACCTGTCCTCCAAAGGAACCAGCCCATTTGCCACTATGTGGAGAATATAACTGTTGACCCCAACGGGACCATAAAGCAGCTAGAAAGACTTAATATACATAAGGCATCTGGGATAGATGACCTGACAGCCAGGATAATTAAAGAATTTATGACTGAGATTGCCCCCGTTTTTGCTTTTAAATATACAATGCCTCTATTACCCAGGGGTTGGTACCAGACGATTACCGACAAGCAGAAACGCAGCACCAAAATTCAAATAAAAGATTACCGACAAGCAAAAAACGCAGCACCAAAGATGTATGCACCAGAGCGATGGCAATTTTTTTTCTACAAACAGCCGAAACGACCTTGACTTTGATCCTAGCACCCTGAAAGTTAAATTTGCTCAAGATATTATACCAAGCATTTGTATGAGGTAATACTGAAATCCATCAATAAATGTAGGCACTAGAGCCATAACAAAGTTGGGTTTTTTTTTGTGTTTTTTTTTCTGAAAAAAAAAAAAAAAAAAAAAAAAAAAAAACAGCCTGAAAGTCATCAGTTTTAATTCCCAACAATTATATGAAGTTAAAAAAAATCCATAGCTAAATGTAGGCACTGGAGCGATGACAAAGTTTTCTAAAAATAGCCACAGTGACCTTGAGCCCAAGACCCTGAAAGCTGAACTTGCTCGAAATATTATCATACCCAACATTTGCATGAGGTTGTATTAATTGATTGTGTTGGGGTTTAATGACACGTCAACCCTTGAGGGTCATTTTGTGTCGTCTCCCAGAGAAAGGGAGAAAAGAGATAGAAGAGAGAGTAGAGGAGATGAAAGAGAGGGACAGGGAAGAAAGAGGAACAGGAATGAAAGTGAAGAAACAGAAGAAATAAAAACATTTCCCTTCTACCCTTACCCACTACAAGGATAGCAGGCCTTGCCCAACTGTAAGCCAATATCAGTTGGACGCCCCAGTGATGTAAGATACACAGCACCTTCGCACCAACCGACCACCCCCTGAGGTTGTATTAAAATCCATCAATAAATATAGGGGCTGGGATGATGATAAAAGGTGTACGAATGTACGTAGTACATAAGTTATGTATGTACTTTCGTACGGGACAGACCCTTTCGAAAAGGCAAGGAGATAAAAAGGCAAGGATTAATAGGGCTGAAAGTAGGCAGCCCTGCTTTATTCCTTCAATGCAAGGTCCACATCAATAATCCCTCGTACAACATCCCAGCTTGCATACCTGATGTAAGACAAAGGTGGAGGGAATAATATAGCATAAATCTACGTCTTTGAGATAACACCCGACTAAAGTTCAATTTTGAAGCAGGTTCCAGCATTTCAGGTACCCTTACAAATGTTCACTGAAGCAAACTTGCCAACTATGGACATTTTATTTTGTCCATATGTCGAAATACAATCTTGTAGTCCCTTCAGTACTTTGATAGGCATAAGTTCAATAGTATTAAAAATGTCAAAAAAGTCTTTTTACGGTATCATCCATATTCGGCACTGGTTGTCTGTTGCCACTATAAGGTGTATTATTCTCTTCTTAATAAAATAAAAAGAATTTGTTTCTGGTTCCAAATATGGACATGTATGGAATCAAGCCATTAGCTGCACGAGGACGTTACAGTTTGCCATAGACTCAATGTTAAACGTGAGCAAGAGGGCAGGTATATCACCACAAAATTAACACAAAAACACCTTTCCAATCACTAAAAGAAATCAAAGGGATTAAACTTGAGACATTAAGATGTCATTTTGCAATGTTTGTTTTTTGATTTGCTTACTTTCCAAATTTTGACCATAAAGTGGGCACATTGCAATAGAAAAGCATAGCTTGTCCTTTAAGGACATTTACTCTGTATGCAGATATGGAAAACAAGCCGATTTTGTAACTAGAGTAAGTGCCCAGAGGGTCACGAATACCACCGGCAGGTGCAATTTCTTAATTATAAATCATTTTTTAATCATTGACAATGATATAAGGCGATGGACCATGAAATATAGGTCACTGGCCCACATATAGTTTAAAAGGTCAATTTCTGATTGACACTGATCTACGAGGGATGTTCGAAATGAATTGCTTATTTCTATCTGGAGACTTCAAATTTCAAGTTAGCCCAAAAGTACTCATTTCATGCCCTCGAAGTACTCCCCGTGGCTAGAAATGCAAAGTTTCAGCCGATGTATCCATATCTTGAAAGCGTCACGGTACGCTGATTTGGGCACAGTAATAAGGTACTGATGAATGGCAGATCCAAGTGCCTGTCTGGACTGGTATTTCCGCCCAGCAAGGAATGCTTTCAATTTCGGAAACACACAGAAATCACATGGGGCAAGGTCTGGGGAATACGGGGGGGTGAGGCAAAACAGTTACTTTTTCTTTCTTCAAAAACGCCGTAACTATTGTGGAGGTATGAGCTGGGGCATTGTCATGTAGAAGACGAAAATGTTTAAAACCAGTGGCAGGGCGTCGTTTCTGATAATACTTTTTCAGTTTCTTCAGTACTACGTCTTTGTAGTACTTTCCGGTGATGCTTTTGCCCTTTTTCACTGGCACTTTTATTGCGACTCCTTCACCAGAGAAGAAGATTGCATACAAAACCTTCTTTGTACTCAAAGAACGTTTGGTAATTATTGGGCGTTTGCTGTGTTTAGTGGCCCAGATCTTATTGCTAACCTTTCTGACGGGCTCAAAAACATGTAACCAGGTTTCATCACCTGTGACGACATTGGCAAACTGCTTTTTGTCATATTTTGGAAACATTTGAAGCAGCTTTTTGGCCACTTTAACCCGTTGCCTCTTTTGCTCATCAGTCAACAGATGTGGCACCCATCTAGCAGAAATCTTTCTGACTTGCAAATGCTTCTTCAAAATAAGGTGAACCGTTGATAGTGATATGCCTGCCTTTCTTGCAATATCACGAACTGTAAATCTGGCATCTCCTTCAATGATTTCCTTTATTTTGGAAACGATTTCTTTGCGAGATGCAGATTTTGGCCTACCTGATTTCGGTGCATTTTTGATGGACTCTACACCAGACTCAAATTTATTTTTCCACCGCCGAACTGTGTCATAAGACACATAAGAAGGTCCAAAAGCAGTAGAAATTTCAATCATCAGCTTCTTCAAAGAACAACCAAGTTTTGAGCGAGCTTTGATGTAAGCCCGTATTTCATCTTTGTTGTCGACGCTTCTACCAGTCATTTTTACTGCAGTGGTCAATGACTGCGTGTATTCAAATGGCAAATTTTATGTCTTACACTTAGTCTAACATGTACATTTATACACCATTGTGTAGATATTGAATAGCCCTATACAGGTATGTATTGGTTTTTATCGTGCCCCACGTGGATATCGAGCTAGAGGACAATAAGCAATTCATTTCGAACATCCCTCGTATCATCGCAAGTACAACTTCTCTCAAGTAGCTAGTCTCCAAGACATGAAGTGAAGTTGCTGGACGATAAAATACAGGTCACTGGCCTGCATATACTTGAGAGGTCAATCTGATGTGTCACAATGTTCCATTACACTAACTATGATGTTAATCCATTAAATTATCTAGAAGATATTAAACAAAATTACTAGACCATGAAATATATGCTGATTTATAGTTACTTTGAGGTCAAAGTTTGGGTCACACTGTGTCATTATCTTTAAATATGACTCTAGGCATCAAACAGTGGGAGATATAAGACAAAATCACTGGGCTATGAAATACAAGTCACAAAGACCTACATATATTTTGAGATAAAATGTTGTGTCATACTGACCCATAATCCCAGACTATGATAGTCATACATCAAGTTGTCTTCAAGATATTACATAAAATCACTAGACTATTAAATATAGGTCACAGTGATCTACATTTACTTCTAGGTCAACTTTGGATCATATTGATTCATAATCGCAAATAATTAGGGGATAACTGCTTTCAAATTTGGCATTTGGGGAGGTAAATCGGCAGTTTTACGGTCGGAAATTTCGTTTTACGGCGACGCGTCAGCGGAGCCGTAAAACGTAATTTGCGACCGTAAAACCGCCGATTTACCTCCCCCAATGACAAATTTGATGCAGTTATCCCCATTCTAATGCATTTATTCATTTTTTCTATTGAAAAAATGTACTGTTTGCACAAAACGACAAGTGCTGTGAGCTGCGTAAAATCAAATGCCAGCCAATGAGAAGCGACGTTACGTGATGACATCGGATTTGCGACAGTATATCGCAGAATATACCGTCGAAAATTTTTGACGTTATCCAATCAGACGTCGCGTTACATACGCGAGTGCATTAGAATGATTCATAATCGCAAATAATGATATTTATACATCAAAAAACCATTCAAGATATAAGACAAAATCACTGGACCATGAAATATAGGTCAAGGTGACCTACATTTATTATGTCAATCATGGTGTCACACAGAACCAATATCCCAAGTATCACATTGATCCAAGAAATAGTCAAGATATAAAATTGCTGGAGCATGAAAATTAGATCACAATGACCTTGACCTTATTACACTGAATGTAATTGTGATAAACATGTCTGATGGCCATCCTCCTTTATTAAGAATCTGTTTGTATAAGCAAAATGAAATTTTTACAAGTAAAACATATTTTAACAAGCAATATGTAACCTATAGATATGTGCTATTCTATTCTGTATTTCAAACCTTCCACAGAAAAAACAAAAAAAAAACAAAACAAAAAAAAAAACGACAGTGCAGTTGTCTTAAGAGTCTTAATCCAGAAGGTCCCTTTAAGAGATACCTGTGTGACGTCATTCTTCCTGGTCTTTTGATCACATGTCAGTTTCTTTAATGAATAAAACAATATAGCTGTGCTACACAGGGAGGGAGGGGGAATTCTCTTATCTATAGGTTAAATATTGCTTGTTAAATATGTTTCACTTTTAAAAACTTCATTTTAACTGCACAATACATTAACCTATAGATGATGTGCTCAATGACTGGTGCCTGGTGATTAAATGCCTGGTGTTCAGTGCCTGGTAATCACTAAATGACCTGTGACTGGATGACTGGTGACCAGTGCCTAGTTGACTGGTGCCTGGTTGGCCAGTGAAAAACTGCCCGGTGCCTGGTTGACCAGTGACAGGTTGACTGGTGACTGGTTGACCGTTGCCTGGTTGACCAGTGACAGTTGACTGATGGACATAGACTTATGGAGCATTCAGCATCCAAGAAGCTGCCACCTTGATGGGTCTTACCCCTGGCAGTATAGCCCTGTGGGGTGGTGCTCCCATCATTTGAATTCCCATCAGATGAATCTTAATTGACAGTCAGTCTTTTCTTCTTGTTCTGTCTCTTCTTTGTCTTCACTGATTTTCTTGCAGAGTATGTTCGACGTTTGTCTGCAAGTATCCAGGTTTCTTCAGACCAAGTACTACACATAGAGCAAGTCAATAACTGGAACAAGAAGAACATTTTAAACAATTATGGTGATTATTCAAACGCGCTTTTATATGTCCAGTCGCCGTGAATGAGCTTCATGAAAAAGCATGAAAATTCAGGACATGGACAAGCTATTAATAATAACAAGAAATAAAAAAAACAAAAAACGATTTACACAAAATAATAACATCATGAGAGGAAGGTACGAGGGTGAGTCAATAGGTAACCAGCCTAACTTATTTCTGGTTGAGATCTACCTCTTCTTTTTCGATGTAATTGCCCTCTAGTGTGATGCATTTAGACCAATGGTGTTCAAGTGCCATCAGCCCAGAACTGAAAAAGTCAGGGTCCTTTCCATTGACCCACTCCTCAACTGCCGTCACGACTTCTTCATCAGACTGGAAATGAAGTCCAGGGATATCCTTTTTCAAGTTTGGGAATAGGAAGAAGTCGCTAGGAGCTAGGTCAGGCGAATAGGCAGGATGTGGTATTAATTCATACCCGTTTCGCTCTACAGCATCCATTGCAGCTTTGCAAGTTGGGACTTTTGCGTTTTCCTGTTGCAGCAAAACACCTTTAGAGAGTTTACCTCGGCGTTTTTTCACGGATGACAGTTCTCAGCTGGTCTAACAAGTTTGCATAGTATATTCCAGTTATTGTACTTCTCTTGGGTAAAAAGTCCAAAATAACAACGCCTTTTGCATCCCAAAATACTGTGGCCATCACCTTGCCAGCAGATAGTTGTGTCTTGAACTTCTTTGGCCTCGGGGACCCAGGCCCTATTATCTGACAACTCTGAGCTTTATTCTCAAATCATTATCAAAGTATATCAGATCCCGAACTTTCTTACACATTTCTTCGTTGGTGGCATCCAGTGGGCCTCCAGACCTGGCTTCATCTTCTAAAGACGTTCTACCGCATTTGAATTCCCCTACCCAGAATTTAATCTGAGCATAAGATGGTGCAGAAGACCCATAAACATCGGCTAACTCGCCGTGTATTTCCTTGCCTGTTTTAACTTTTAAATACAAGTACCGAATTACAGCACGGTACTCAGCTTTAGATGAAACTTTGCATCACTAGCCATGTTTGACATTCAATATCATATTAAAGAATGACTCGATACGTGTGCAGTTTTGTACCCATGTATAAAATATATTGAAACAAAGCATGAAAATCGTGACCGTCTCGGTCCATCAGAAATAAGTTAGGCTGGTAACTTATTGACTCACCCTCTTACGATAGAGGAACATACAAAAGTAAGGATTAATAGATTTAAATGGAGAAAAGAAAGAAAATATAGATTTTTTTCACTGGCTGAAAAATCCTTTGTTTACTTTCTTGCAACAGAAAAGAGACTGACATGTGATCAAAAGAGGGGGAAGAGTGACGTCATACAGGTATTTCTTAAAGGGACCTTCTGGATTAGGACTCTTAAGACTACTGAACTGTCGTTTTTTTCTGTGGAAGGTTTGAAATTCAGAATAGAATAGCACGTTATCTATAGGTTAATGTATTGTGCAGTTAAAACTGCAATATGCTACTTTATTGAGGTGTCCTATATTTTGACCTCTAGCCCTGCCCCATGACATGACATAGGTCCATTGCTGTAGAACGGAAGAGAACTCTCCCATATCAAATATGAACA
This sequence comes from Anodontia alba, assembly GCA_964016985.1. Classification (NCBI taxonomy): domain Eukaryota; kingdom Metazoa; phylum Mollusca; class Bivalvia; order Lucinida; family Lucinidae; genus Anodontia; species Anodontia alba. The sequence goes on from OZ024823.1 coordinate 37,798,149, forward strand.
GTTTCTGATATGTGGCTGCGGAGATGTATGTAATAAATAAAAACTTCGAAATAAAACCTGGTTATAGCAGATGTTAGCAGACAGAATCACGGATGTACTGAAGGATGGAGAGACGAACGGAGGTAACCAACAAAAACTATATAGCCCTCTGGCATACTTTGTGTGCCAGGGGTAATCAAATGGTTATAAAATTATAAAAAAAAGCCACATAAATTATTTACATTTATACTCTAAATTTTAGATAATAAAAATATATAATCTTATTCTATCATACTTTTTAGAGGTTTAATCCTTAAAGCACAAATCACAACTGCAGCAGACTACATTTTGATTGTTTCTTTTTTTAATTTTTCCAAAACAATAAGCATGACATTTCATGTGAATCATCTGCTTGGCAGACAAGTCATATGAAATGTCAAGACTTATTTTCTCTGACAATAATTAAAAAAAAAAGTCAAAATGTCATCTGTTACATGTTTTACCTGGCCTTTAAGGGTTAACAAGAGGCATCCTGAAGGACCAGTGAGGAAATCACATTTCAACATCTTCATGCATCAAACTTCTTATTTTGATCTTTGAAGTAGTGTGAAGTTCTTAACTTCTATGTTACATACTTGAACCTCCAATTAACCAATTTTAGACTGAATAAACTCCCTCTCTCCCCCACACACACCATATACATGTATTGGAAGAGAAATTGGAATTTCAAGTATGTCAGACTATGTGATTTAGATATTCTTAGAGAAAAATGGCTCAACTATTTGCAAGGAGTTCAGATCCTGCATGCTGCAGAGTCTGATCTGGAATTGCCAATTAACCTTATGAGGGTTTCCAGACTAAAAAGGGTTAAATAATCCTGAATCTGCCTCTGACATGGGAATGTACCATACATTTGAATTACAAATATGTAATCAAAGATGATGCAGACGATTAGGCCAAATAAAAAAATATGTGTGTTTAGGGTATCATGTTACAAGTAAGTAGGGTAGTAGCGATTATATATATATATATATATATATATATATATATATATATATATATATATAATTTTATTTTTTTTTCACATTTTTTATATAGAATTTTACCTTACTTATAAGATATAATTGGACTCCACTGATATATACATATATATATGTATATGTATATAATTCTATTTTTTTTTCACATTTTTTATATAGAATTATACCTTACTTATAAAATATAATTGGACTCCACTGATATATATATATATATATATATATATATATATATATATATATATATATATATATATATATATATATATATATATATACATATATATATATATATATATATAATTTTATTTTTTTTTTCACATTTTTTATATAAAATTATACCTTACTTATAAAATATAATTGGACTCCACTGCATAATTCACAGAAAATTTTACCAAGTCTGTTTGACTGACTACCGTTTGATGTGTCTAAAAAAAGTATTTATATAACGGCAAACAGTATAGTGTAGGAGCAGTTTGATATGGTTCTACATTGTTTGCACAGACCTACTTGTCCAAATTTTAAAATAACTATGGCAGCATAGATTTTTTATCTTAGTAAGGCCTAATTTTATTTTCGAGAAAACAAAAAAAAAATTGCTAGGTTTCACCAGAAAAATTATGTTGGGTAGGGCTTCTCTAAACACACACATTTTTTTGTTTGGGACTGCTTGGATTTTCGTATACATGAACACACCTTACAATATAATTAACATTATTAACAACTAATCTGGCCCCAGTTGTTTGAAACTAAATAATGTTGAGAGCTAACATGACATTGAAATTTCTATCTTGAAAAATGGCAAATACATTGATATTTTTTGCAGAAAAAATGTGAGTAGCTTTTGCATTGCAACAATTAACGAGATTGTCACTGACAAGTTTGTTAAGCTAACGATGCTTTCAACAAATGGGCCCAGATTTTGATTTGATATGGAGTTTTAAGGAACAGTAAACAATGTTAAGGTTCTGTTGAGCCAGTCGCTTAAACAACTCACAATATCTTCGCCAGGTTTACTCATCTAAGCAGTTAACTAATACTTTGTAGTTTGCCAGAAACTAACAACCTGCCCTTCATGAATCAGTGGAAAAATCCCATAGTGGGCTCAATTATCTATATAAATTATACAATAGTGAATTATGGTGAGATGTTTTACAACTGCAAGATGGCACTTACACCAAATACTTGGGTCTTGCAGACATCAAAATGTCAATAGCAAATACAGGAGTCTTATAGAAATTTAAAGTGTGAATATCAATACTAAGGGTCTAGTAGAAATAAAAATGTCAACAGCATATAGAAGGATCTAACAGACATTAAAGTGCCAATAACAGATACAAAGCTCTTGAAGAAATCAAAGTGTCAATAACAAATACACTTAAATGTCAATTCCAAATACAAGATATACCCTAGGGGCATATGCATGCTCATAAACTACTGTGTTGTATATTTCCTTAGGAGACAATTTACATAAAGTGTAAAATCCTATTTTCGAGTAAAACTCTGCCATACGCTGAAATTTTTACCCAGTATGCAAAGTGTTTAAAAATTCAATATACAAGAGGAAAAATTGAACAAAACTGTTCATGATGATTATGAAACAAACAAAAAGTTGCAATCATGTGTAAAAATAGCTGCCAATAAGTTTACAAAGTATCAATGCAATTTATTCTTTTTGATTTAACCATTACCCCACTCAGAGCTGGGCTAATTAAGCAGACAACAAATTGGCAATATTTCTGTTATTTGTATTTTGTTTGCCCATTGCCAGCAGGATGCATATGAAATTCAATTAAAATCTGTCTTTTGAAATGTTGATGGACATGCAATCCTGGTGACCTGGGGTCAAGGTCCCTGAATGACCTTGACCTTTGGTATCCATAGACATTCATTTAGTACCTACTCTCATGTCACAGACTACAACAGTTTTGGAGAAATGCATTGTTTTACCCTTTTCCCATTCAAAAGCCTAAGAGACCAAATTTGACCTTGCTGTAAAATAGGACAGAGTCAATGGAGGGAATTATTTGAATAAACTTGGTAGTACTACTGATGCTACATACTAAGTTTCAAGGCATTCGGACTAGCAGTTCAGGAGAAGATTTTTAAGGTTTTTACCATATTTGAACATGACAGCCATCTTGGTCATGTGACCTGGATCATCGGAACAAACTTTCGTTCCCCATTGTCAGGAGGCTGCATATGAAATCTAACTGAAATTAGCCCAGCAGATTCATAGAAGAAGTTGTGGATGGATGGACAGGTGATGTCAGGAGAAAGGCTCCAGGACATGGGTATCATTTTCTGTATGCAATGTACGAAAAATGATACCCATGTATGAAAAATGATACCAGGTGTCATTTTTGGCCATATCTCCCTTCCAACTTCTTTGACATTGGGGGCATAAATGTCTTTCAGTCATGTCATGACTGAATCTGGATGTGACATCCAGGAAATGATGCCCTTTAATAGTGGCTCCTCATGCAGCACTCTACAGTATCATGCCCCAGACACACTACCAACAGTCATACTGCCACTGGTGTGACCAGTCATAGCAAGGGAACAGCAAATTACAGAAGAATACTTTTCTTCTTTTCTTGTTACAATTTTTCAGAGAAAGTAAGGCATGGCATCAAATGTGAATTGTCTAAATTCATGTGAAATGTCAATCCTTTATTTTCTCTTTCAGAATTAGCTGTAAAACTATTTTTCAGAGAAATAATTTTAACATTTCATGTGAATCATCTGCCTAGCAGTTGATTCACATGAACTCTCAAGCTTGTTCTCTCTGAAAAATAACAGAAAAAAAGTCAGAATATCTGCTGCAGTTTGCTTGGCTCATTAACGCTTAAACTGCCAATAACAACAATTGTCGCCTGCTTTGTCATCTGCTTGTGATTTTAAAAGTCATTTTTGCAAACAGTGTGGACCCAGATCAGACTAGCAGTCTGATTTGGGTCCACACTGTTTGCCTGTATGCAAAAATAGATTTGAAAACTTTGCAAGAATATTCAGCAGACAACATAAATAGACAACATTTTCAGATGCAGGTTTTCTTGGCATTTTAAGGGTTAAGGGTCAAGGCTAAAGCTGTCTTCTGGCACATGCAAAATTCCCAGATGAGACTGCATGTTCGATCTTTTCAGAGCATGTGCAGTTCATCTACTTTTGACATCTCTCAGAAAGTCTTTTGTCTGATGCTTTACACAGAACAAGTTACACAGGTACAGTGATTTTTATATTCTTACACCATCACTTCTGTTATGATTTAATGCAAAATCTTTTCTGGTACCTATGTATGCACAAAACATATTAATCTATTTATTGGTGTAAAAAAGAAATAAAATATTTACTCTTTTTCCTATGTTATAAATGGCTGCAAATTATGCAGAATGATTATTTTAGTCATACTGAGATGATAAAAGGGTGATAATTCATTATGAAAACGCGCCTATTCAAATATATAGAAATTTCACCTCCAAATTTTCAGAAAAAAAAAAACTCTGATATTTTTCATATTTCTGCTCAAAACACAGATGTAGTACTTGTTAGAACCACCTCGGTGAGGCAGTTCTAGCGAGTACCCACAATTTATGTTTTTGAGCAGAAATATGAAAAATAATGTATACCCCTGTAGACCCAGTTTTAAAAGTGGGGTTTAAGAGGGTCAAAATTATATTGGTATGTTTTAGTGATGAAAGGTTCTGAGTCATGAGCTGAATTCCACCTCCAGTGGGATTCGAACCTGGAACCTCATGATCTGAAGGGAGCACTAAGCACTCGGCCACAGGGACGCTTCTGAAATTATGCAGAAATTGACAGGATTGAGTTCACTTCCTAACTTTTCAACAAGTTCCAAGTTTCTTTAATGTTTGCAATATTTTTATGGATCATCAATGATTTAAAATCAATGAAGGCAAAAAAATATGTTCATCATCATCATCATCATCATCATCATCATCATTGGATTTTTATTAACATGCAGGTACATGGGCAACATTAATTCACATCATCAGTGTGCCCCCCCTTCCAGGTAGTTGGCTCATAAAAAATTCAAATATTCCACTTTTCTATAGATATTGCAGAGGCAGACATATTTTCGGCCATAAAATTAATTTTATGGAAAATGTTTTAAAACAAATTATAGGAACAGAAAAGACAAACGTGCCTGATAATTAGTGTCCACCATAAACCATTTTTTTTATTTCCATTTAGAATGAAAAATCAAGCGAAAAAAATCTTTCTGAAAGATATCAAACATATGATAGTCTGTATAACTACCATGTATGGTATCCACTCTAAATACTTTGACTCATTAACCCTTGTCATGCTGAATAAATCATGATGCCACACACACTTCTAATTTTCAGCCAAACAGATAACTTCATCTAAGTTGTTCATACAAATTCAAATACTTAACAAGCAAAACATTGATGCAAAGCATCAATACGCCGGGAAACCAATCTATCACGCATTACTTAGCTCCCTATAGATCGTAGTATAGTGAAAAAATGTTATAAAGTTGATATTATATAAATTATCGCAATACTCTATGGCTCAACTACCAATGTCTAAAACAAAGTCCTAGGGTCTCAAATATGATCAAGTCACTAAAGTTCAACCATACTTTATGAACTTCATGTTTATTGAGCCATTACTGAACACATATTTGACTTTAAAAATGCATATGAGGGCGTGTCAATAAATAACCAGCCTATCCCATTTCTGATGGACCGAGACGGTCACGATTTTCATGCTTTGTTTCAATATATGTTTTATACATGGGTACAAAATTGCACATGTATCGAGTCATTCTTTAATATGATATTGAATGTCAAACATGGCTAGTGATGCAAAGGCATGCTTTTCATCTAAAGTTGAGTACCATGCTGTATTTCGGTACTTGTATTTAAAAGGTAAAACAGGCAAGGAAATACATGGCAAGCTAGCTGATGTTTATGGGTCTTCTGCACCATCTTATGCTCAGGTTAAATTCTAGGTAGGGGAATTCAAATGCGGCAGAACATCTTTAGAAGATGAAGCCAGGTCTGGACGTCCACTGGATGCCACCTACGAAGAAATGTGTAAGAAAGTTCGGGATCTGGTATACTCTGATAGGCTAATTCAGGTGGAAGAAATAGCGCAGGCATTAGGCATTTCACATGGTAGCGTTTCAACAACCTTACATGATTGTTTAGGTATGTGCAAGCTAACAGCCCGTTTGGTCCCAAAATCCCTTAGTGATGAGCAAATGGCAACCAGAGCATCAGTATGCAGCGCCTTGTTGATGCGTTTTAGGTCAAAAGATGATTTTCTTTTGCATCTGCTGACTGTAGATGAGACTTGGGTTCATTATTATGAGCCAGAGAATAAAGTTCAGAGTCGTCAGTGGGTAGGGCCTGGGTCCCCGAGGCCAAAGAAGTTCAAGACGCAACCATCTGCTGGCAAGGTGGTGGCCACAGTATTTTGGGAAGCAAAAGGCATTATTATGTTGGACTTTTTACCCAAGAGAAGTACAATAACTGGAGTGTACTATGCAAACTTGTTAGACCAGCTGAGAACCACCATCCGTGAAAAACGCCAAGGTAAACTCTCTAAAGATGTTTTGCTGCAACAGGACAACACGAGAGTCCCAACTTGCAAAGTTGCAATGGATGCTGTAGAGCGAAACGGGTATGAATTAATATCACATCCTGCCTATTTGCCTGACCTAGCTCCTAGCAACTTCTTCCTATTCCCAAACTTGAAAAAGGATATCCGTGGACTTCATTTCCGGTCTGATGAAGAAGTCGTGATGGCAGTTGAGGGTGGGTCAATGGAAAGGACCCTGACTTTTTCAGTTCTGGGCTGATGGCAGTTGAACACCATTGGTCTAAGTGCATCACACTAGAGGGCAATTACATCGAAAAAGAAGAGGTGGATCTCAACTGGAAACAAGATAGGCTGGTTACTTATTGACTCACCCTCGTATTAAATGAGCAAATACAGATACTGAATTTTTGAAGCAACCATTTAGTAGAAATGTAATCTAAACCTACCTTATAATAAAAAAAATACACATGTACATATGTAATCTCTGGTAAAAATATCAAAAGTACAAACACAAATATATCAAATGTTCAAACACACATATGCATGAAGTATATATAAATATATAAATATATATATATATATTAGTAACAAAGAAAACTTGAACATATAAAAAGTTTCAGTGAGGAATGGCTGATGACTACCCACTACATGCTTTTTCGAAGAAATAATAAAATCATTTCTGGAAACCATCTTACCCATTTCCATGCACAAATACTGCCTGTGCATCAGTTTGATCAGGTTATAGATCACTTTAGAAAAATAAAAATACTGTATTTATCCGAAGTATTCAGACAGACAGGAGTAAGTAAACAGTGTAGACCCAATCCAGACACTGCAGAGTGCTGCATTTCAACAGACTGCAATGTTTGTGACAGATCCAACAATGTTTAGGCCCACCAATAAGTAGTAAAATGGATTTGTTGAACTATTAATCATTGCCATGCTGAATAAATTAAGATGCCACACCCACTCATAATTTACCACCAATCAGACTGCTTGTTTCAGATAGTTGATACAAATTTGAATACTTAATGACAAACAGTGCCAATTGATCTGGATCTACACTGTTTTCAAAGGTAGGGCTTATCTGGGTTCAGCAGGGCCAGGGGTTAAGATAAAAAGGTTAAGAAATTAAGGTATCCAAATAATACAGGTTAAATACAGTATTGAGAGATGCAAAATTTGAGAAAATGAGCCCCAGAGCAGCCTGCACATTTGCTTTATTTAATTATTTTTTTATTTCTTTCAACGTTATATACTTCAAATCAAGATGATAAAAGGGTGATAATGAAAGGCTCTGTGCAATAAAGCACCATACAGTCATGGGCTGAATTCTGTCTCCAGTGGGATTCCAACATGGTACCTAGTGATCAGGGCCCAGTTGTTCAAAACTTACGATGTCGTTACTTTACGAATCCTTAAAACTTTGATCATTAAATATGGCATATATGCTGACATTTTTGCTGAAAAAATGTGAGTAGCTTTTGCATTTTTTCAGCAAAAATATCTGTGAATTAGATATTGTACTTACTAGAACAGTTAATATTTTGACCACTAATGAGCTTGTTCAGCCAACTTTGCTTTGAACACCTGGCCCCTGAAGTCTAATCACTAAGCCATCCGGATGCTTCAGATGCATAATGTGAGAAAACGATCTATATCACAGAGGCAGGGAAAGGAGGCCCAGATCACCCTGCATATTTGCTATGTAACCTGCTTACAGAGTCATTTGAAACCAAAGACAGGAGAAGGCCTTTATCAGGTAGTCCCCAGCCATCACTTCACATTTGTCATCAGGACAGTTTTTTTTTTTTGAATTGTAGACACACAGACATAGCTCCAGATAAAGCTTTTTTTTTTTTTTTTTTTTTTTTTTTAAAGGCCTTTTTTTAACCTAAATGTACTAATATTTTTTCTTATTTCTCCATGGAAACATATGTTGTGGGTACTCATTGGAAGTGCCTCAATGAGGTGCTTCTAATGAGGACCCACAACATATGTTTAGATAGAGAAATAAGAGAAATATTATTGGGCAGTACTTTAGAAAATAGAAATGTGTCCAAAGAACACTGATGACCCTGCCTGAAAAACTTAACCCTTGTCCTGCTGAACCCGTATATACACTGTTTTGCAAACAGTGTAGATCCAGATCAGTTGGCTTCTTCAGAAGCCAACTGATCTGGATCTGCACTGTTTGCCATCAAGTATGCAAATTTATAGCAACAATCTGGATCAAGTAATCTGGCTAAAAACTAGACGTGGGTGTAGCATCTTAATATATTCAGCAGGACAAGGGTTAAATGCAGTTTGATAATGCCAGATGCAGACGGAGAGGGACGAACAGGGGTACACTATACACCCTTTCCATCATTCTACGAATTTTATTTTACATGCATGGTTTGTTTGTGTTGAGGTTTTACGGCCCAGTCAACCCAATGGGGTCATGTCGAGCGCGGTCAGTTTACCTAACCACACTTTTACTGGGCAGGCTTAGTCCTCTAAGCGGTTAACCAGTACTGTGCACATTCTTTCGCCAGAAACTGACAACTGCCCTTCTTGAATCAGCGGAAGGGAGAGAATGACCGTAGAAAATATTTCATGATCAATCTCCACGAAAGAATGTTGCCGACCTCGGCGGGGGTTGAACCCGCGACCTCCTGGTCTCCAGTCGGACGGCGCATCCAACTGAGCCACCGAGGCCGGCTTTACATGCATGGACTGTTCTACCCAAACTTAGAGTCAGATTACATTGTATTTAGAAAAGTTGTTTTCCTGACTACTGAAGGGTCAAAAGAAATCAACTGCAATAAAAATAATGTATTTTAGTGAAACTTTACTTTCCGTTATTTTGTATGCAAATTTACATAGCTACTGTCAGAGATCCTTTAGCTGTTAACACTGAGTCACCTAAGGGGCTTGGAGACAGAGCTCACTTCTGATGAGTACACCACAGCCTCTTTATAACACTACTGTTGGGGTCCATAGTATAAACCGTGTTAGTTAAACAACCGTGTTATATCCAAACAAAAATGTATATATACATTTTTGGGATCCATCTTTGAACTGTGTTATATCCAAAACCGTGTTATAAAGAGGCTGTAGTGTACTCACAACAAACGTTTTCGTAGAGAAATAAGAATAAGGTTCTAACAAGAGATCAAAAACAATGAAATCATGACAAAAAATACCAATACATATATGTTTGTTTTGTTTTTTGGTTTGATTTGGGCTTAATGTCGCATTCAACAATCTTTCAGTCATATTGTGACGGTATCTTGATATGGCACGGAGCTCAATGCTCACTTTTAGAGTGCTGCCTCACTAAAATATCACACCCCAGACACTTTGACATGGTATTCTACCCAGTACTGTAACGTTATACTGACACTGAGCTGATCAGTTCTAGCTCTACTTTCTTAACCCTTAGCCTGCTAGAAAAAAAAATGAATCAAGCCTGTAAGAGGGGTACCTCTACTCGAGAAGTCATTACTCCCTTAATTTTGCCTCGAATTACATGGAATTTTCACATACAATTTGCCAATCGTAGGTAGCCATTTTACCGGAGAAAGGATGGTCACATGACTAGAAAGTCATGTGACAGTCACGTGTAAACCGGGAACCGTTTAAGACACTTAAAAAAATATAAAAAAATGTCACAAGAGACCAGCGCCTACTGTGCACTATTGCAAATGAAACAATTGACATACAAAGGTTCTACTGTTATTCCTACTTCTTCCTCACTGGAAATGATTCAGCTGTTATGGGCTTTTTTCCAGAAAATCATGATCAATCTGTTGAAGTGACTGCTGAAATTAATGGCTGTTTGAAATTTGATATTCTCAGTCTTTTTTAGTTGGGGTAAAATCCAGCACCTGACTATCTAATGAAAAGTGGCATGTTTGTATGAAAGTAGGTTTACTCCTGTATGAAAACACTTGCTCTGAATGGTTGCATGTGGTATATAGTAAGTATGACAGGCTTTAGACTTGGCAAACCTCTCCAGCGCGACAATAGTCGCGATTAGCAGCCTAAGGGTTAATGCTGAGCGCCAAGCGAAAGAGCAGCTAGTACCATTTTTAAAGTCTTTGGTATGACCGGGCCGGGGATCGTACCCGCAACCTCCCGGTCACAAAGCTTAGCCACTGTGCCGGTAAATAGATATTTAAACACAGTAGATATTATAAATAACATACAAATATAAATATAAAAATCAACAAATTTGATCACAACTGGTCAACTGGAACAATGTAGATTATAAGTATAGCCATGTATAAAAGTATAGCTATTAACCCTTAAAGTGCCAATCACAACTGCAGCAGAAGACACTTTCAAATATATATATTTTTTTTATTTATTTTTCTTAGAAAATAATTCTTGACATTTCATGTGAATTGTCTGCCAATTCACATGACATTTCAAGGCTTAGTTTCTAAGAAAAATAATTTTTTTTTTAGAATGTCCTCTGCTACAAACTTTGCTTGGCGCTTTAAGGGTGTAAAAATGAGGCAACAACAAAATAAATAAAAATATTCTGTTAATTTCTTGAGAATAATTAGAAGATAAGATTGTCATTTTTCTAAAACATTTGTCCATATAGTCTATGAGTTCAAAATGTTAACTCTCAAAGCCCAAAGCAAAATTTGCAACAAATGGCATTCTTTTTTTTTTTTTTTTTTATAATTTTTCACAGAAAATAAGTCTAGATGTTTCATGTGAATCATCTGATTGATGGATGATTCACATGAAATGTCAACTGATTTTCTAAGAAAATGAAAAAAAACAAAAACAAAAAAAAACAAACTTAAAAATGCTGTCTACTGCAGTTGTGATTGACGCTTGAAGGGTTAAGCTGAATGGATATATTTCAAAGAAGGGGCACCGAAACCTGTATTTTTCTCTTCTCAAAGGCAGACAACTCTTGTTGAGCAGAATTTTATTCCCTGGTGTATTAAGCCTTTCCCAAAGTGGGCCTCCTACACTCCTACACCCGTAATCTCTTTCCTATAACAGTTCTCATATATTTTTTTTTTTATTTCAAAGTTTTTTTTCCATCTTTCATTTTTTTTTTTTTTTATTTTCTTTCATATCTTTTTTAAAACATGCAAATTGCTGGCATTTCGACTATTTTTTATAGAGTAAAAATGTTCTGATATGGAAGAATGCATTTTGCATAGCATGTTAATATAATAAGCACTGATTAAATACAAAAAAAAAAAACTTTTGTAAAAGGAAGTTTATTGGTTAACTGTTTTAAATGGATTAAATACGGTATATGAAATTAACGCTTAAAGCACCTAGCAAAATTTATAGTAACATCATTCTTTTTTTTTTTTTTCAGAGAAAGTAAGTCTTGACATTTCCTGTGAATCATCTGCTTGGCAGATGATTCACATGAAATGTTAAGACTTATTTTCTCTGAAAAACGGGAAAAAAAATAAAATAAATATTTTACATTGTTGTCTGCTACAAACTTTCCTTGGCACTTTATGGGTTTAATAGATTATATTTACAAATAATTAAATGAAAATCACAACATATGAAAACTGGAATGCTAACAGATGAAGAGTATAATACAATTTTTATATCTGAGCAATTGCATAGTTATGGCATTTAACCCTTGTCCTGCTGAATATATTAAGATGCCATACCCACTTCTAATTTTCAGCCAATCAGATTTCTTGAACTGGATTGTTGCTATAAATTCACATACTTAATGGCAAACAGTGCAGATCCAGATCAGTTGGCTTCTTCAGAAGCCAACTGATCAGGATCTACACTGTTTGCAAAGGCAGGGTATATCCGGGCTCAGCAGAACAAGGGTTAAATATTCAGTATGGTATTTTTGGTAAGACTACACCACCCATACCTCGAGATAAATAAGTATTCAGATAAATTTTATCTATTTTCTCTAATATGCATTTAGAAATGCCTCACTGAAGCACTTCCAATAGCATCACAATGCTTGTTTTCATGGACAAATTAGAAAATATCACTATAAATGTACTTATTGTAACCAGAAAATGTGTTTGTAATACAATTAGTCAGCGTTCACATTTCTTATCTTGCAAATAACCACAACCCTACCATCTGAAAGATATTACAGCTGATTTTTCATGTGCAAACCATACTTGTAATTTCGAGACTGGTTTATGTAGTTCTTTAGTAATCAAAGAACTCTATAGTGCTATGGACAGACAGACATTTGGACAGACCAAAACAATATGCCCCCTGAAATTCTCTGAAGTAGAGAGGACACTTATCAAGAGTTATGGCATCATGAACAGCAAACCTCCAGATAAGGCACTTTTTTAACAGAAAAGAACTGGGCCCAGTTGTTCAAAGCTAATGATGTCGTTAGTTAACAATTCGTTAAAATTTACATCGAGTGATATGCAAATATGCTGAAATTTTTTGCTGAAAAAATGTGAGTAGCTTTTGCAGTGCAAAAGCTATTCACATTTTTTTAGCAAAAAATATCACAATATTGTATATTGAATCTGCTAAAACAGTTAACGAAATGACCCTTAACGAGCTCGTTAAGCTAACGATGCTTTGAACAACTGAGCCCTGATATTATTCTTATTCCTTCACGAAAACATATGTTGTGGATACTCATTAGAAGCGCTTCTAACAAATACCAATAGCATATGTTTTCATGGAAAAATATGAAAAATATCGTGGATATCCCCTCTTATCTGGAGTTATGATTGTATAGCAATGAAAATCACAAATCTGCTGACTCCTAAATATCACAGATCTTTTGGCATAAAGTCTAGTATGGGCAAATTCAATGGAAGACAAACTGACAATATTTTTTTTTTCATAAAAAACCAGAATTTGACATTTCCTGAGGAGACAATATGCATGAAATTTCAAATCCTATTTTTTGGAAAAATAAAAAATGATCAATTCGTCATCTGCTGAAATCTTTACCCAGCATGCTGAGTAATACATCAAATAGTATTGTACATCATAACATAATCAGAGGAATTGTTAAGGAGGAGTATTTGGTGATAATTCTGGGATAATATTTCTTATTTCTCCATAAAAACATAATATTGTGGGTACATATAAGAAGTGCCCCATTGAGGCACTTCTAATGAGTACTCACAACATATGTTTTTATGGAGAACTGGAGATAATTATCCAATAATTATCACCAAATACTCCCCCTTAACAATTCCTCTGATAATACTATAACATAGGTCTAGATAAGGATTTTGCTAAACCAAAAAGTATTGGTATTTTTCTTATTCCTTGGCATTTCTAAGGATTACATACAACAAATTATACAATACAGGATACCATATATGATATGATTCCGAGGCACTTCTAATGAGTACCCACAAATAATGTTCTCTTCAAGAATTAAGAAAAGAGTCAATTTCTGGACAAGTAAATCTTGGTTGGACAAGTGGATTTTAACCATTTACTTGTCTGTGGACAAGTAATAAAATTTGATAATTCCATAACCCTGGCTTTAAAAACTCATAACCAAACTCTTTTATCACATGTAACCAATCACAAAAGTTTTAATACTGCGAAAATTCTTTCACCTGACATGGATGCACTTTGCTAACTTTTGGTCTTGCAGGAAGATAATTCCTCCTGAAACTGGTAATTATCACAACCATGGCCCAGTTGTTCAAAGCGTCGTTAGCTTAACGAGCTCATTAAGGGTCATTTCGTTAACTGTTTTAGCGAATTCAATATACAATATTCTGATATTTTTTGCTAAAAAAATGTGAGTAGCTTTTGCACTGCAAAAGCTACTCACATTTTTTCAGCAAAAAATTTCAGCATATTTGCATATCACTCGATGTAAATTTTAACGAATCGTTAACTAACGACGTCGTTAGCTTTGAACAAATGGGCCCATAAGTAAGATGTTCACATAGAATTTTATTGTCATTTTAACTTTTACCACCCTCTGGGCTAATTCAGCAGATGAATCATTTTAACACTTAGCAGACATTTTTTCCCAGAAAATAGGTTTTGACATTTCATGCAAGCTGTCTCCCAATGTGACAAAATTTGTAAGAAATGTCAAAGTCTTTTTACTGGGAAAAACAAGAAAAATATTTCAAAATGTTGGCTGCTGGAATTTTTACCCAGTGTTAAAGCGTTAAGGATAGCAGTACCACAACGCAATAATCAAAATTGCCACAATCCTCAATAACTTGATAACTTATCCTAACACAGCTTCCACTTCAGCCTTTCAATCTAAATTTGGGTTTCATGGTATACCTGAAATAACAGACAAATAGTTCCATCAGTCTAATTAAACACATAGCATGCTAGGTTAAAATTTCAGCAAACATTTTGAAATATTTTTCTTATTTTTCCCAGAAAATAGGCTTGGACATTTTGTGCAAATTGTCTCCTAGGAAGACAATTTCCCTACAAGACAATTTTCAAGACATGTCAAAGCCTATTTTCTGGGAAAAATAAGAAAAACATCATCAATTTGTCCTCTGCTGAATTTGTCCATAGCTTGGTAAATGTTAAATAATATAACCTGCTGTAATCTGGAGATCCGTAAAAAGGTAATTGGCAAACAGTGCAGACCCAGATCAGACGCCGCAGAATGCAGCATCTGATCAGGGTCTCCACTATTTGCAAATGGTTTAGCCATTTTTCTTTAGGCATATGTAAATCTCATAGCCAGACGTACCTATAACTGAAATTGGACTCTTCCAATATATCGTGTGGGAGAATCCATTCAGTATACAATGGGATAATACAGAGACATCCAGGAAAGGACACAATCACAGAATACAGCGCTCCTGTGGCACTGCATATATACTGTCTTTGGGACATACCACCCTACAATTTTAATCCTTTATTCAGTTATTTGGTATTCAAACACAAAAATGTTAACAACTCACGTTTCCACATTTTATTCCTGATTAGAATAATGAAAATTTCATTCAGAAGTATCACTGATATCCTGTCAGCATCCTCTAAACCTTACAGGGGCCTTCCAAAATAGTGTCCCAAAAGTCAATAATGTTCAATAGTGTGTGTAACCACCATTATTACACAGTCATTCACAGACTCTGTTCTTTGAAAAGTACACGAGTTTCCGGAATAGTCTGTTTGGAATTCGGGCCTATTCTTCTCTCAGAAACTGCCAAGGATCCTGCAGTGTGCTGTTGTGCTCCAGATGTACCCAAACAGCTCTTCCAAGAACATCGCAAACATACTCTATACATGATAAATCGGGAGACATCGCGAGCCAGTCCATTCCGCTCACGTTGTTTGTACCCAGGAAGTCATCAACAATGCGCGCTCAATGAGGCCTGGCGTTGTCATCCTGGAAAATTGTATTGGAGACTGGCATTTTGCGCAGAAAAGGCAATGTGCCGTATGGACTTCCTTGATGTAACGTTGTGCATTCAGGTTTTCTTCGATGAAGACCAGGTCTGTCTTTGCAGTCGCTCTCCGCCTCCTTGAAAAGCTACTGTGGGGATTACTGTGGCTGGAACATGTCTCTCTCTGCGTCATCTCCAGGCTGTTCCCTGCCATCCACTTGCTTCAGATAAAAGCGTGACTCATCAAGGAACATAACCCTTCTCCAATGTGGGTTGTTTCAGCCTACATGGGCATGGCTGAAGGCATTCTTGTGGTGCTGGCTGAGTTCTGGTTTTCTTGCAGGCACTCTTGACTTGAAACCACCTACATGAATACAATTCCGCATGGTCTGAACTGATACAGGCTGGGCTCCTGGACCCCTAGTAGCATACAGTCGGCAGTGAGCTTTTGGTCCATCACGAAGCGGTTTCTCGCAACAACATTGGTGACGTAGCGAGCTTCAGCCCTCGCTGTAACCATTGGTCACCCTGAGCGTGGTCTATCCTTAAACAGTCCTGTTTGCCTGTAGCACTGTCTGATCCTGTTAATGGTCTGATGGCTTGTCTTGAATCTTTTGGCAACTTCCCGGCTTCCCATACTCGCGTCTAAGCAGCCTAAAGCTCGTGCCCAGTCGGTTCCACTTAGCTTATTGTATTACCCCCTCGCATGCATCTTGTTACTGAATGCACTGTATTGTGTAGAAACTGGGGTTTAAACTTTAAATTTTCTAAGAAAATGATTTGCATGATTATGAAAGTGAGTTGTTTTAGTGTTGGGCCATATATGCACGAAATGCATGAAACCTTGGTTAAACTGCTGTCTTGGATACAATGAAAAATCATGCATTTGAGGTGAATTCTGGCCTTTCAGTACATGGACTGCATGAAATTTAAAGTGAGATGATTAACTGCTGCAAGACCATTAGACTATGGTTTTTTAATTGATGATTGAGGGTAAGGAAATCACCATAAACTGTGATATGCAGAGTTTAGAGCTTTGCAATTATTGCCACTTTCGGTCACTTTTTTTTTTTGACATCCCACTGTACTTCAAAGCTTTGTCATGCACTGTTGATTTTGCTAATGTTTACGTTTTCTTCCCTTTTTTTTTTTTTTTGTTGTTGTTTTTTTTCCGCTTTTTGAAAGCACCCGAAGTCTGAAAAAAAAATGTTTTGGATGTTGAAATCTCCATAATATATTTATATACTTGAAAATAGTATTTATATACTTGAAAATAGTGTAGGTGGTCCAAAACTGTTTTGGTCGAGTATATATATATATATATATATATATATATATATATATATATATATATATATATATATATATATATATATATATATACTGTACTGCAGAGTCAGACAGCACATGGTATTATGCTGTCATTAGGAAATATATAAAAGGCACTGCAAAGTCAGACTGCACATATGGTGTCCTTGGAAGTTATACAAACTGCACTACAAAGTCAGACTGTACATATGCTGTCATTGGGACATATGTAAACTACACTGCAGTGACAGACTGCACATGCAGTGTCCCTGGAAGCTATATAAAGCTATATAAACTGCACTGCAAAGTCAGACTGTACATATGCTGTCAATGGGACATATATAAACTGCACTGCTGAGCCAGACTGCACATACAGTGTCCTTGAGACATATATATATATATATATATTGCACTGCAAAGCCAGACTACACATACGATGTCATTGGGACATAATTATATAAACTGCACTGCAGAGCCAGACTACACATACTGTGTCCTTAGGACATATATAAACTACACTACAGAGCCAGACTGCACAAATGCTGCCCTAAGGGCATATATGAACTGCACTGCAGACTGTACATATGCTGTCATTTGGACATATATAAACTGCACTGCAAAGCCAGACTACACACAGTGATTTTTTTACAATTTTGCCTTTATGGGTCCTGGGACTCACTAGGTCCAGAATTCATGCATTCCAAACTGAAACGTGCATCCAGCCTGGCCGGGATTCGTGGTGAAATATTTTTTTGCGTCCTAGACTTTTCATTTAAACTTGTGTAACAGTGTTTTATAATTACTTTCTTGGTATTTCAATTGGATGTGCAATAAAAGTAAATAGTGGTGACTGAGTTGCTTTAATTCTTTCCAGAAAACTTCCTGAGAAATATGAAACTATAATACCACTGTCTATTAAAAGTGAAGTGTTAAAATGTTTTCACCCACAGGCTTATTAAAATGTTTTCATAAATCTTCAGTTTTAGTGACAGATGATCAAATACCTGTGATACATGATTACGGACAGGCATTTTGTCTGTTTTGACTAGACCGTGATACAAAGCAGAGACATTTTTGTCTGGTGCTTTGTTGGTTTAGTTTGGGACTGGGGGTTTTCGTTATCGAGATCGCCATCATCAGCAGTCTCAGACTTTGTTGTCCGTGTTGGTCTGATTTGCTGACCTAACAGACCAAACAGCGTTTGCTGTTTGGGGTCTAGTTTTATTATCTTTTTAGGGTGCATCTTTTTCTTCTGTCAAAAAAAAAATAAAAAAGCAAAAAACGATTGCTGTTTCCTGTTGACAATTGCAAGGTCAAACGGTGTTACGATAAAAGATCTCATCAGACTAAAAACCAATACTTTAGTATCCGCTACGGTTTCCTCCGATACTGGACAACTTGGTATTGACAAGAGCTTATTAGACTCTGTCTTATATGCTACTTGGTATTGATTATTTGACTCTATAGGTAAAATCGGTGTACCATAGAGATACGACGCCTTTCAGTACTGGCTTTTACCAAATACTGTACTGAAACACCGCTTGCGCATTCGCTTTTCCAAAAATGAAAGTAGACTTCAAGAAGCAAAACGTACATACATTCGAGATTTTTTATGAGTCCACGGGACTCACCAAGGCTAATTTTTTGCGTCCTCTGGCGAAATTATGCGTACAGGATGCAGGACGCACGCCTAAAAAAATCACTGCTACACATATGCTGTCAATGGGACAAATATAAACAACACTGCAGAGCCAGACTACACAACTGTGTCCTTGGGACATATATAAAATGCACTGCAAAGCCAGACTGCACATACGGTGTCCTTAGGACATATATAGACTTCACATATGCTATCTTTGGGACATATATAAACTGCACTGTTGAGTCAGACTGAACATATGCTGTCTTAGGGATATATATAAACTGCACTGCAGAACCAGACTGCATATGTGCTAACATTAGGACATAAGTAAACTGCACTGCAGCATCGAACTGTACATATGCTGTCATCGGCAAATAAACAAAATGTACTGCACATACGCTGTCTTTGGGACATATATAAACTGCACTGCAGACTCACACTGCATATATGATGTTCTTGTGACAAACGTTTGTATATAAACTGCACTGCAAAGTCAGACTGCATAATGCTATCAATGGGACATAGATAAACTGCACTGCAGAGCCACACTGAGCATATACTGTTTTGGGAACATATATAAACTACACTGCAGAGTCAGACTGCATACATGGCATCTTTGGGACTATATAAAGTACACAACAGAGCCAGACTGCACATATACTGTCCTTGGTATATATAACCTACACTGCAGAGTCACTTTGTACATAATGCTGTCTTTGGGACATATATGAACTACACTGCAGAGCCAGACTGCACATATGCTGTTTTCTGTCTGTCAATATATATATATGTTTACGGTATCTGAATAATCTTTTCTGGTGTCTGCAGCTCATCTCAACAGGCAAGGAAATGCATTCAAATGATAGTGTTAATCTGAATGATTCAAACTTAGCCTTGCCCATCATGTCTGATAGGTGTTCATCAGGGTGTTATCCTAGGCCTTGCAGTTCTTGTAATAAATTGATAAACCTTTTTTATTACTGGTTTTATCCCAGGTAATAGTCTGGAGACCCCACAAAAGGGTAATCAAGAAACAGTGGAGAAACAGATCATAGCAGAATGGGGTGATTTTAATGAGTACATATAACACATTTTTATGACAAAATATGAAAATTTCCTGAAAAGATCCCTGATTATTCATTTTTTTTGAGCTTTTAGAAGAATTTCCTGGGGGCTCAAAAACGTGTTTGAATCAGCCCTGCAGGCTTTCAAGTGCCCACCACTGAAAACATAGGGATAAAGTAAGGCTCAAAATTTTGAAAAAGCAGGGCAAAAGTAGGAATTTCAATCATGGAAAGTAGGAATAGCAGGGATGTTCTGGCTGTTTTCAGACTTAAGAAAAGATATAATAAGCAAAACATTTTTTTCTCTAAACAATAACAATATATTACCATGGAAAGGTAATACCAAAATAAATGCTCCAAAAAAGGAGTTACAACTGAAGTAAAAATAGTTTATAAATGTTTGCAGCATGGCTGCTTAGATTAAGTTGATCTGATTTTTACAAACTCCAAGCGAGCGAAGTAAGCGAGGAAAAAAATACAATTTTTGGTCACTTCAAACATTTTTGGACTAAAAAGTAGGGATAGTAGGGCATTTTCAGAAAAAAAGTAGGAAAAGTTGGAGCACAAAAAAGTAGGGAAAAGCATGGCCCTTGTAAATGAACCATCAGTGTTCTTGTCATTGAAGTTTCACTGCATATGGTAAAATGGGACTCTGGGATATCAGAAAATTGATTGTTATAGGGAGGTGTCTGTTGTGGACAGGTAGCCATTGATGGGTGCCCTACTGTAGTATCATTTTTAAACACTTTCATATGACTCTACCAGGGTTTGAATCAATGACATCCACCCCTACTCCCACCATCAACACACATACAAACATTAACTGCGCCAGAGCTTTAGATCATACCATATTTACCCAAAGTATTCTGACAGGTAGGCCTGATAAATGCTGCAGACTGTGGTATCCTATCAGGGTTTGCACTGTTGGCCACTCATTCAGCAGTTTTTCAGACAGATCAACAGACAGTTAAAATGAAAATTATAATGATAATAGTTCATCTGTCATTACTGACCATGACCAATCTTAATCACATGTCAGAAATGCTGCTGTTTGTGTGTACTAAGATGGCTGATTAGACCAATTCTAGCTCTAAACTGTCTGTTGCAGATGGAACAACAGAGGTCAGAGCAAGACTGTTGGTGATGCCTTAGCTCTGGCTTTGCACTGTGCACGTTTCTGCTTGGCTTCACTGATTATTTTTGCCCCATATTCACTAGCACCTCTTCTGATGAGGCCTTGCCACTTTGCTCGGTCCTATGCAATTTGTTCCCATGACTCTGTTGGTATGTTGAAATCCTTGAGGGAGGCTTTGAGGGTGTCTTTGTATCGCTTCTTCTGACCATTATGGGAGCGTTTGCCCATTTCTAGTTCTCCACTGAAGATTTTCTCTGGCAAACTTTTCTCAGGCATCCTGGTAACATGGCCTGCCCATCTTAACTGTGCCACTTTCAGAAGAGTATGTACACTCTGCATCCCTGCCCTTTTCAGGACTTCTGTGTCAGGAATCCTGTCTTGCCACTTAATCTTTACAAGTTTTCTAAGGCAGCTTGTATAGAAGTGGTTCAGTCTTTTGGCGTGCCATTGGTAAACTGTCCACGTTTTGCATGCATACAATAGTGTTGGCAGCACGACAGCTTTGTAGACTTTCAGCTTTGTGTCAAGCCTGATACCACTTCGATCCCAAACACTATCACGTAGATAGCCAAATGCTGCACTAGCTTGGCAATACTGGCATTGACTTCCCCATCAATGTGCACAACTCTTGACAATGTGCTTATAAGGTAGGTGAACTTGTCTGCCACTTGCAATCTTTGACCTTTCATTGTAATGGTGGGCTCCTTGTAAGGCTTGCCAAGTGCTGGTTGATAAACCACCTCGGTCTTTTTGATACTGATTGTGAGGTCATAGCTGTCACAGGAGTCAGATCCTTGATCTACACCTTTTTGCATCTTCTCTTCTGTTGGAGCACCCTTTGCCATTCATCAGCAAAGAGGAGCTCATCAAGCACCTCTGTCTGCACCTTGGATTGGCTTGCAACCTTCTTAGGTTGAAAAGCTTCCCATCAAAGCGATACCTAATACCATTGTCACCATCTTGGAAAGCAGCTGTGAGCATGGCAGAGAACATCATGCTGAACAGAGTTGGGGCTAGTACACAGCCTTGCTTGACACCATTTGTCACAGGAATGGATCAGAAAACTCACCATCATTTTGGACCCATGCAAGCATACATTCATGGAACTGCCTCACCATTGCTATGAACTTGGTCGGACAGCCAAACTTCCCCATGAATTTTCCAAAGACCTTCACGACTGACTGTATCAAATGCTTTGGTAAGGTCAACAAAGGTCATGTAGAGGTCCACATTCTGTTCCTGGCATTTCTCTTGATGCTGCCTTGCTGTGAAGATCATGTCAATTGTTCCTCTGTCCTTTCTGAATCCACACTGGCTTTCTGGTAGAAGCCCTGACTGTTCAAGGTGTTCATTCAGTCAGTTAAGTAGAACTCTTGCAAGGATCTTTTCAGGGATTGACAATAAAGATGCCACGATGATTATCACACAACTGAGGATTCCCTTTCGGTTTGAATAGGTGGATAATTGACGCATCCTTGAATTCTTGAGGGATGG
The DNA here is from genome assembly GCA_964016985.1 of Anodontia alba. NCBI lineage: Eukaryota > Metazoa > Mollusca > Bivalvia > Lucinida > Lucinidae > Anodontia > Anodontia alba. Next base: position 37,820,714 of record OZ024823.1, read on the forward strand.
CTTCTTTTCTCAACATAATGTGAAATAACTCTGTCATCTTCTTTGCAACTGGAGTTCCTCCTGCTTTGTAGATCTCAGCAGGTATTGCATCTGATCCTGGAGCCTTGCCAGATGACAGAAGTTTTATTGCTTTCACTGTTTCAGCGATGGTTGGAAACTCGTCAAGCAGCAGATTATATTCCACCTGTGGTAGTGTGTTGATTGCATCACCAGTGATAGATGATGGCCAATTAAGAACACTATCAAAGTGCTCAGCCCATCTTTTCAAGATAACCTCTTTGTCAGTCAGAAGACTAGTTCCATCTGCACTGAGAATAGGGGTGGTTCCTGAGCTCTGGGGACCATAAACTGTCTTTAGCGCATCAAAGAACTTCTTCATATCCTTTCTATCTGCAATGGACTGGATTTCATCAGCCTTACTGCTCAGTCAGGAGTCTTGCATATCTCTGAGCCTAGTCTGGACTGTCTTGCATATATTTGAACATGTCGCCTTATTGGATACTGAGCTGGTATCACTAAGGTATGCCTTGTGTTTTTGGTGTTTCTCTTCAAGGAGTCCCTGGATTTCTTCGTCATTCTCATCAAAGCAGTCTTGGTGTTTGCGAGATACTGGTCCTAGGGAATCCATTGCTGAAGAGTGGACGATGTCTCTGAAGACTGTCCAGTTCTCTTCTGGATCATCTGAATGGAGTTCCATTGCATCTAATCGGCTACAGATATCATTGATGAAGGCTTGCCTCTTGCTGTCTTGTTTCAGCTTGGAGACATCCAGTCTCTTTGGCACTTTCTTGCCTTGTGGTCGCCGTGCAGGCTGAATGCGCAGGTTCAGTTTGCTGACAACAAAATTATAGGACTTATCACTCTTGATAAAATTTTTTGCAGATGACATTTTCAAATATTTTTTCTAAATTTCCCCAGGAAAGAGGATTTGAGATTTCATGCAAATTGTCTCCAATGGAGAATGTGCAGGTTCATTTGCTGACAACAAAATTATAGGACAAGTATGTTAGCAATTAGCACTCTTGATAAAATTTTTAGCAGATGACATTTTCAAATATTTTTCTAAGTTTTCCCAGGAAAGAGGATTTGAGATTTCATGCAAATTGTCTCCAATGGAGAATGCGCATGAAATCTCAAATCCTGTTTTCTGGAAAAAATAAAAACATCATCAATTTTTCATCTGCTGAATTTGTCCAGAGAGTGGTAAAGTTTGAGAAGTTAAAGTGTCTGAACACTTAGAGTAAATATGGTAGGTGGCGTAAGTGGACAGAAGTCAACAATTAGCACAAACAATAATCCATACCTTTTTTTATAACTGGAACAATATGATTTGGCACCTGGTTCTCCGTAGCACCACAAATAACCCACATAATACGAATCTTTTTATCACTGTTAATCCATACATCTCTGTTAGCTTCTGCATCAAGAGGATAGATTTCTGCAGATTCACCAGCCCTGGTATCAAACAGGTTTAGCACATCTGACCCCAAATACTGATAAATAGGATACTGTATTGCAGTAGAAACAAATTGTATTTGGAGTGGGGCTGTAATAAACAGAAAACATTGTTATATTGCAAAGAAATTCGTAGGCTTTTGAATGGATAGCACAAGGGCAATTTTTTTCTATGTACCCTGCCAGCAAAATGTTGCCCTCTCGTGTCCACCTTCGCTGAAAAGCGATGTCAGCCATCTTGGATTGGCTGCACAATTGATGAGAAATAAAAGCAAAATAATTCCATGCATCACAATAATTGTCAGCTAATAAATACCTAAAGACAAACCTTTTATTTGTTTTATTCTATTCTGTACTTTACTTCATTGTTTTTCATTATTAAACTCTCATTCTAACATGACGTAAATGTTTTCCCACTGAGCCTAATGTAAATGTCACCGTAATCAAACTACAATAATTCATGTCATCAATGTAGTGCATGCAAAAGGCACATTTGATGTCGTACATTTACTTTTCACAATGTCAGCTGCAAAACATTTCTTTGGAAAACATTGCATCAATGTTCAAATTATCGGGAAAAAGCTTTGTAGTATAACAAATTCATTATTTTGATTCTTGACAGAGACATTGCCCACCTGAGAGCAATATTTGCCCCAGCCCTTTCAACCAATAAAGTTGCAAGATTACATCTTCATGACCATACACATGGTGATATAAGGTTCAACTCACAGTACTCCATGGAAGTTTAACTTTATGAGCATAGCAGGGAGAGACTGCAATACTGAAATTGTACAGATGAAATATCCTTACGAATATTGAGTTCTGAGTTTGAGATGGAGTTTGACAAACCAGCCAACACTGTTATGGCGGTGTGGACCTGGTAAATAAACCTACTCACACTTTTTTTCTGGGCAGGATTAGTCCTCTAAGTACTTATGCACATACTTGAATCAGCCAAATGGGGAGAATGACAAGAAATGATTTTATGTTCAGTCTCCACGAAAATAACCAGTATGTGGCTGAGCTGGGGTTTGAACTTGCGACTGGATCTGCAGTTAGTTGTGCCACCGACTGCGTTTTGGATCCCAACTTATGAATACAAAATGAAATGGTCAAACTGAAAGGGCAATTTGATTGATCTATACAAGCAATAAATCACCCAGCTGAGCCCAAAATATGAACAGACATGTAACATTGGAATAAGAAAAACATGTTTATACATACTGCTGTATGATCCAGGTCTGACTGTCTCTTTAACAGCCATTCTGATAACAAAGTCGGCAAGGTAGTCTAAATCTTCACTTCTGTGTTCATCCAGTTGTTGAAGAGAGTCATCTGTAAGTCGTTTGTGCATGAACTCCTTTAAACTGTTACCATCATTTGATGCTCTTATATTCTGTAAAATAACCATATTCAACCCAATTAGCCACAGACCTCTATAAGCAGACAGTCAAGCAATTTTGTAGCCTTCAGATTACAGCATGTGCATCACAAAAACATACCTATATAATATTGAACCCTTTCAACCTCACTTTTATATAGTAAAACTGGGGTTTACAGGGGTATAAATTATTTTTCTTAATTCTGCTCAAAACATAGATTGTAGGTACCTATTAGACCCGCCTCAATGAGGCAGTTCTAACGAGTACCTACAATCTATGTTTTCAGCAGAAATATGAAAAATATCAGTTTTTATCTGAAAATTTTACATTTTTGGAGGTGAAATTTTCTATATATTTGAATAGGCGTGTTTTCATTATGTGTGCTTTATCTACTTCTTAATAAATGCATATGTTGTGGGTACTCATTTAAATTGCCTGCTCAAGGCAATTCAAATAAGTAGTAACATCCGCTTTTATAAACAAAACAAAGAAAAATATTTAACCGAGGTCCTGTTGAACCCTGATATACCATGTCTTTGAAAACAGTGCAGATCAAGATCAAGATCAGTCAGAAGCCATCTCTGATCTGGATTTATACTTGTCATCAGTGTTTGAATTTGTATACAAAGCAAATATCAAGTTACACCATAACCTCTTTATAACACTACTGTTGGGGTCCATAGCATAAACCGTGTTAGTTAAACAACCGTGTTATATCCAAAAAAAAAATGTATAGATTATATTGAAAAATGACCATTTATGGTCATTTTTTAATATAATCTATACATTGTTTTTGATCCATCTTTAAACCGCATTATATCCAAAATCGTGTTATAATGAACATAGACATAACTCCAAGATTTATGGAACACTGATCCCTATTCTGGTAAACACAATACATCCAGTCATTGTCCATGTTTATATAAACTTTCAGCTTTCTAGCTTTCATAGCTCCTGAGAAATCTCTTACAAAAATTTTCAGCAATGGCAAATTTGAAAACCTACTAAGGGACATAACTGCAAGAGTTATGGGCCCTTGGCCACTATTCTGCTACTACATTTTCCTTAACTTAGAGACAAAGTGTGGTAAAAAGTTCATTGAAGTTGAGCCACAAACATAAAAGTTTGTTAGCAAAATGCATCTTAAATTTTGAAAACCTATCAAGGGACATAACTCCAAGAGTTATGTAAGAATTCTAGTCTACACAATACATCAAGTCATTGTCTATGTTTATAGAAACCATCAGCTTTCTAGCTTTCATAGTTCCTGAGAAATCTGTTGCAAAAATTTTCAAGAATGGCAAAATTTGAAAACCTACCAAGGGACATAACTCCCAAGAGTTATGAGCCCTTGGCAACTATTCTGTCACTACACCTTCCTTACCTTAGGGACCAAGTGTGGTATAAGGTTCACTGAAGCAGGAGCACAAACATAAAAGTTATTAAGCAAAATGCATCTTAAATTTTGAAAACCTATCAAGGGACATAACTCCAAGAGTTATGGACCCTTCACCCCTACTCCAGTAAACACAATACATCAAGTCATTGTCCATGTTTATACAAACTTTTGAGCTTTCCAGCTTTTATAGTTCCTGAGAAATCTGTTATGAAAATTTCCAAGAATGGCAAAATTTGAAAACCTGCCAAGGGACATAACTCCAAGAGTTATGGGCCCTTGGCAACTATTTTGCTACTACACCTGCCTTACCTTAGAGACCAAGTGTAGTATAAGTTTCATTGAAGTAGGATCACAAATATCAAAGTTATTAAGCAAACTGCATTTTAATTTTGCAGTCATGGAATAACGGAATAAAAGAATGATGGAATCACGGAGTCATGGAATCACAGAAGGACATGGCAAATCCAGTACAGCCCCACTTTTTCAAAGGGGGGCTATAATAACAATATATATAGTTTAGAGGTGAATATCCCAATGGTTTTTGAGATATCAGGCCTTTTGTGACTGGAGGGGTTTGGTGCATAACCCTCGGGGGACCCCCCGCCCCCCTGGTCTATGTCACTAAAGTGTCTTATCATAAGGAGCAATAGTATATATGGTTTTAGGGTGGCGATCAGAGCATTTTCAAAGATATTATGCCTTTTATAACTGCGGGGAGTGGGGCATAACCCTGGGGGACCCCCCTCTATGTCACTGAATGATTCTTACCATAAGAAGCAAGGGTATGTATGGATTAGGGGTGGTGATCTGAACGGTTTCTGAGATATGAGGCCTTTTATGAAATGATGGGATGGGGCATACCCCCAAGGGACCCCTGGTCTGTATCACAGGATGCATCTTATCATAAGGAACAACAATGTATATTGTTTATTGGTTTGGGATCTGGATGGTTTCTGAGATATTAGTCCCTTTATGAAGTGAAGTGAAGGGGGTGGGGCATGCTGTGGCAGCCATCTTGGATTTCAATCGGCTCAGTTTTAGCTATTTTGTGTTTCTTAGGTGCTCCGATGCTCCTCAACAAGTTTCAACCCAAATGGATTATAGTCTTTAGAGGAGATGTCCAAAATATGAATTCTCAACATTTTTCCCATATAAATGTATAGGGCCCATACAAATGCACGAGGAAGCAAATCTGACCTTCTCCTAAAAAGGTCAAAGGTCAAAATAGGATCATCATTTTAGCAATTTTGGAAGACTGCCCATCCCAGATGATCGGTGCACAGATTAAACTCGAAGGCTCTGGAGAAAAAGATTTTTAAAGTTTTTTTTACCATATATGGCATGGCGGCCATCTTGGTCAATGGACCGCAACCATCTTAGCAATCTTTAATTGCCCCCGACCTAAGAAGGCGCCATATAAAATTTGAGCATAATTTGTCTCAACAATTTTCCCATACAAATGTATGAGGCTCATATATATGCACAGGGAACCAAACATGACCTTGCCATACAAAGGTCAAACATCAACGTACGGCAATCATTTTAGCAACTTTGGCAGGTCTCCCATCCCGGATAATTTGTGCCAAGATTCAGCCCCATAGCATCCTGGATACTGTAGAAGAAGATTTTTAATGTTTTTTACCATATATGGGCATGACAGCCATCTTGGTCAGCCAGCTGCTACCATTTCAGAAATCTTTCATTCCCCTGAACTACGGAGGCTCCATATGAAATTTTGAGCAAATTTGACTCAGCAGCTTCAGAGCAGATGTTGTCTGAAATTCTCAACAATTGTCCCATACAAATGTATGGGGCTCATACAAATGCACAAGGAAGCAAACATGACCTTGACATAAAAAGGTCAAATGTCAAAGTACGATGATCATTTTAGCAACTTTGGTAGATCTCCTGTCCCCGATGATTTGTGCAAATATTTAGCCCCAAGGCATCCTCGGTTCTGGAGAAGAAGATTTTTAAAGGTTCCTTACCATATATGGGCATGGTGGCCATCCTGGTCAAGGGACCACAACCATTTCTGCAATATTTTGTTCCCCCAATCTAAGGAGGCTCCACATAAAATTTGAGCAAATTTGGGTCAGTGGCTTCAGAGGAGAAGTCATCTGAAATTCTCAACAATTTTCCCATACAAATGTTATGGGGCTCATACAAATGCATAGGGAAGCAAACTTGACCTTGCCATAAAAAGGTCAAATGTCAACGTACAACAATCTTTTTAGCAACTTTGGTAGATCTCCTGTCCCCGATGATTTGTGCACTGATTCAGCCCCAAGGCATCTTCGGTTCTGGAGAAGAAGATTTTTAAAGGGTTTTACCATATATGGGCATGGCAGCCACCTTGGTCAATGAACCGCAACCATTTTAGCAATCTTTCGTTCCCCCGACCTAAGAAGGCTCAATATGAAATTTGAACAAATTTGGCTCAGTAGCTTCAGAGAAGTCCTTTGAAATTCTGAACAATATCCCATTCAAATGTATGGGGCTCATACAAATGCATAGGGAAGCAAACTTGACCTTGCCGTAAACGGTCAAATGTCAATGTACGACAATACTTTTAGCAACTTCGATAGACCTCTCGTCCCCGATAATTTGTGCAAAGATTCAGCCCCAAGGCATTCTCAGTTCTGGAGAAGATTCTTAAAGGTTTTTACCATATATGGGCATGGCGGCCATCTTGGTCAATGGACCACAACAATTTTAGCAATCTTTTGTTTCCCCACCCTAAGGTGAATCCATATGAAATTTGAGCAAAACTGGCTCAGAGGCTTCAGAGAAGAAGTCGTTTGAAATTCTCAACAATTTTACCTTTCAAATGTATGGGCTTATACAAATGCATAGGGAAGCGAACTTGACCTTGCAGTAAAAAGATCAAATGTCAACGTACAACAATGCTTTTAGCAACTTTAATAGATCTCCCATCTCCGATGATTCGTACAAAGATTCAGCCCCAAGGCATCCTCGGTTCTGGAGAAGAAGATTTTTAAAGGTTTTTACCATATATGAGCATGGCGGCCATCTTGGTCAATGGACTGCGACCATTTTAGCAATCTTTTGTTCCCCCACCTTAAGGCGGTTCTATATGAAATTTAAGCAAAATTGGCTCATCATCTTCTGAGGAGAAGTCGTTTGAAAATGTTAACGGACGGATGCATGGACGGACCGATGGACAACGGAGGAAAAGTAATCTCAATAGCTCATCCTGAGCATAGCTCAGGTGAGTTTTTTTTTTTTTTTTTTTTTGATTTGGGTTTTACGGCCCTTTCAAAAATATTTCACTTATATTGAGCCGATCGTTTATCAAAGGTGGGCGAAAACCGGAGAACCCGGGGAAAAACCACCTGACCATCCGTAAGCAGAACTTGGCTTTCTCACGTGTCCCGAGCAAGGCTTAAACCACAACGGTGAGAAACCTAATGGATTAAGAGTCAACTCTCTTATCCACTAGGCTATGGGGGTCCGCCAGCTCAGGTGAACTAAAAACAGGGGTTGCTGGTGCTTGACAGCAGAAAAGTGGAGGCGGGGGAGCGATTTTGGTAGAGAGTCACCCAAGGAACAAGCTTGTGAAATTATTTCAAAATCCATCCATCCATTTAGGAGTAGGTTCTTGTTTTAGCTCTGGTGCCTTCTAGTTCAGCTGAGCAATTTTGGGAGAGGGTCAATTAAGAAATACTCCTGTGAAATTAATTCAAAATCCATCCATCCCTTCAAAAGAAGGTCTTTTAAAGGCTTTTTTCTGTCTTTAGCTCTGGCAGCCATCTTGTTCAGCTGAGCAAAATAGTTTGAGCAATTTAGGTAGTGGCCACCCAAGGAACATTTCTGTGAAATTATTTCAAAATCTGTCCAGCAGTTTTACATAAGTCATTTAAAGCAAAAGTTGACAACGAATGAATATTAACTTATATGGAAAATTAAACCCGCCCATGGCGACCATGTTTTAGAACAACAGATTTGACTTGAACAATTTTCACAGAATATCACCAAAGGAACATTCATGCAATGTTATTTGAAAATCCTGGCCCAGTTGTTCAAAGCGTGGTTAGCTTAACGAGCTCGTTAAGGGTCATTTCGTTAACTGTTTTAAGGTATTCAATATACAATATTCTGATATTTTTTGCTGAAAAAATGTGAGTAGCTTTTGCACTGCAAAAGCTACTCACATTTTTTCAGCAAAAAAAATCAGCATATCTGCGTATCACTCGATGTAAATTTTAACTAACGACATCGTTAGCTTTGAACAATTGGGCCCCTGTTGCTATTTTTGATTAGAAGATTTTTTAAGATTTTCTGTTCAGGAGGCATGTAGAAAATAGGCTCCATCTCCTTGTGGCCATGAATTTGAATCAATCGTCATAACTTGAACAACTTTAATAGACTGTCATCCAAGTAACACTTCTGCTAATTTATTTCAAAATCTAGCAAGCAGTTTTAGAGGAAAAAACTTACTTGCCACTTTTTTTTTTTTTTTTTGATTTGGGTTTTACGGCCCTTTCAAGAATATTTCACTTATATCGAGCCGATCGTTCATCGAAGGTGGGCGAAAACCGGATAACCCGGAGAAAAACCACCTGACCATCCGTAAGCAGAACTTGGCTTTCCCACATATGACCCGAGCGAGGCTCGAACCACAGCGGTGAGAAACCTAATAGATTAAGAGTCAACTCTCTTATCCACTAAGCTACGGGGGCCCGTCTTACTTGCCACTAATCTGTTTATGTAAAACTACTGAACCCCAGGATGGGGCCATTTTTGACCTCAGGGATCTAATTTGAACAATCTTGGTAGAGGTCTACTAGATAAAGCTACAAACCAAATTCAGTAGCCTTAGGCCTAATGGTTTCCGACAAGAAGATTTTTCAAGACTTTCACTATATAAGTCTATGTAAAACTCGTGAACCCCAGGTAGGGGCCATTTTGATCTTGGTAGAGGCCACCAGATAAAGTGACATACCAAAATTTGAAGCCCTAGGCATAATGGTTTCCGACAAGATTTTTCACTGTGTAAGTCTATATAAAACTAGTGAGTAGGGGTAGGGGGTTTCAAAAGAACAGTTCTGTGTAATTATTTTGAAACCCGGGTCACTGGCCTTGGCAAAGATGTTGTTTAAAGGTTTTTCTATGTTTAGCTCTGGGGGCCATTTTGTGCAGCAGAGTGGAATGATTTGAGCAATTTTGGTAGAGGACCTCCAAAGGAACAATCCTATCAACTTTGGTTGAAATCTGCCCAGTGGTTATGATGAAGAAGTCATTTGAAGCAAATTAAGGACGACGGGCAACGCACAATGGATAACCAAAGCTGGACACAGGGAGATTACAATATATTTGTACTCTGCACATACTTCACATAAAATTTTATTAAGTCTATTGGCTATCCTTAAATGTGTCTAAAAGTACTGAATGAAAGGCAAATTGCTATAAGAGCAGTTGGATCTGGGTCTACTCTGTTTGATCATACCTACTTGTCCAAATATTTAGCATAAATATTTTATCCCCAGTAAAACATGAAAAAATTTGTTAGGTTTCACCAGAAAAATTAGGTAGGGTAGGATTGCCCAAAACACATATATTTTTTTATTTGGCCTTACAAAGAAAAATACATACTTTTATGTAGACTTTACTATTGGTTATTCCATCAACCACTGCAGCTAGTCGTAATCTGTTAGCATAGTGTTCATTTCCAAAGAGGGCTAAACTCACACTATTAAACAGGCAATCACCATTTCGAGAAGATTCGTAAGCCTGGAAATCATCAGGAAGGCTCTTTTGTTCACTAAAATAATAAACCAGAACACTCTGGGCACTACCTATGGGTATCATATGAGCCAGCGCATGACAAACCTACAAAATGGCATGTGTGTCCAGTGAAGATTCAGATCAGCCTGGGCATCCACTCAGTCTGATAAATTTTTGCTGTCCGCATGAAGAAAGCTTGGGTCCTTTGCTACCCACTGAGTGCACAGCAAAGACTCTGATCAGACTGGGCAGATGCCCAGGCTGATCTGAGTCTTCGCTGGGTGCACATGCCATTTGGTAGGTTTTGTCATGCACTGGCTAATATCATAGCTCCAGACCAGATAATTTTTAAACCTAACATTGATAATTTTCTTATGTCTCTATGAAAACATATGTTGTGGGTACACATTAGAGGTGGCTATATGTTTTTGTGAAGATATAAGAAAAATATTATCTGGGTACTCTCACGCATCTGCAGCTATCCTGTAAGAACTTTTATACTATAGGGTTATTGCACTGATATTGGTGAATATTGTCCCGAGTTGGGATATCAAAGGACGCAAGCTTGTGTGTGACTGTAGATATCCCAAAGAGGGAGAATATTCACCAATATCAGTGCAATAACCATTTTATTATATAGCTATAAATATTCTTCTCTGGTTTTGCTTCTTATTCTGCATTTTTGTTTAATATGACGCTGCAAATAGAGCTTCCTGTAACAGTGCAAAACTGATATGAGAAAGTGATATCATTTTTGTACTAGTGCAATATCGACATGATATAATTTTTGCACTGTTGCTGTTTGGCAGCAAATCTAGTGGTGAAAACAAATTATCTGAGCAAAAATCACTTGTGCTGCTTCACTTGCTACTTTCAAGCCTTAAGAGTAATTTATATGATGTTTTGGTCCAGTGTGTCATCATATTTCATGGTGTCAAGTGAAAATAGTATCAACAATTTTGATGTCATACAACTTCAACATTCCAAAATGTTAATAAACCTTGTGATTTGTTAATGGTTAACAAACAAGCACTACTGAATAAAGTAAGTGTGCAATTTTGATTTTCTGTGCTGGTATTGAGAATCATTAGCATCATTGTTCCTCGGATTTTATCAATCACTTCTAGTCCTTTAATATTTATAGCTATGTAATAATGGGATTTATTAACCTTACCACAATTGCCCTGAAATTTGAATGAATAATATTTTTTTTATTTCTTAGGAAAACATATGTTGTGGGTACTCATTAGAAGCATCTTGGTGAGGCACTTCAAATGACTACCCACAACATATGTTTTCTTGGAAAACATTGAAAAAAATTCAGTACTTTTAAGTTGAAAAAAGTGCTTTATCTGGAGCTATGAGTCCATTTGAACAGTTGGTGATGTGTCTACAAAAACTGCTGGATGGGTGGCAAAACAGTATATATAGACAGAATACTTTTTCTTGCATATTGGATAAGGATTTCCGCAAATTACACCGGTGCTAGCAAATCTTATCTCACACATCCTTATCCGTCCCTTGGGAAAGATAAAAATCGAGAATTTTCATGTGTTTGATATACACTGCTCGTATAGGGTGTCACTGTATGTCTACATTAAGACTGACATCACAATGACTTCACTAAATGTCATGGTATTGTCATCAAAATATGGCAGACCTCTGCAATAGAAGTGACTGCCAAATCAACAAGAGCTCTGCAAGCTGGGCATTATACGCCCATGGCAAGCAATAAGATGTTGCACATAAACTGGCTCCTGTATAATTCAGTGCTCCAGATATAAACTGCAAGTGGAATTAAAAAAAAAAAAAAATCTAAAAAATTTTCAATGAGGAATAGCTCTGCCGATATTTGGTGGACTGTAATCTAAGGGTCCAAGCTGGCCCAGAAATTTAGGGAGAAGTGACTTCTCCCTCCTGGGAAAATAGGGAGAAGTTAGCTGTGTATACGGAGAAGTGCTTTCGGATGGAGGACACATGACAGAAGCATGGTTATATTATAAGCTCATATGATCATGAGCATTTGGCTGATTTGTTTTTCCAATACTTCCATACCTGACAAAACAATAACAAAACAAAAATAAAAATGAAAATTGTCAGTAAGCAATGCTTAGTTGATACTGGCCCTCCAATGCCCCCCTCCCCCCGCATAAATCATAAAACTTTTTTCTATCAAAATTTAAGTTTCAAAGTCCTGGTGTGATCTTGAAAATAAAGTCAAGGTCACCAAACTCTAATAAACAAGATTCCAAAAATTATGAAGCAAGATACACAGGGAAAACAAAAGTGTTACAGACATTAAAAAATTGCAAAGGGGAATAAATATAAAAGTATTGGTCGCCTGACCCTTATTTTTCTATAGTATTTATAATGTGTTGATCTTGAAAATAAGGTCAAGGTCACCAAAATCTAATAACTTCTTTCCCCCATCCTGATGATGTATCTGTGCTAGCTTGGTCAAATTCCAGCCTTTGGTTAAAGAGATAGTGTGCACACAAACTTTTTACTGCATTAAGAAATTTTACAAAGGGCAATAACTCCAAGAAAATGGGCCCCTAGCCCTGACTTTCTCTTATGTAAGTACACCTTACTGATATCAATGTGTCACGTAAGCTTTTTCCTATAAAAATTTGAGTTTCAAAGTGTCAATGTGACCTTGAAAATGAGGTCCAGGTCACCAAACTCTAATCACTTCTTTCTCTCATCCCAATGAAGTATCAAAAAGTGAGCCTTGTTTATGCAGAAAAAGTTTGTGTACACACCATCTCTTTAAAACCAATGGCTGGAATTTGACAAAACTAGCACAGGTACATCATAAGGTTGGGGAAAAAAGTGATTAGATTTTGGTGACCTTGACCTTATTTTCAAGGTCACTACATTATAAATACTCAAAAAGTGAGCCTTGTTAATGCAGTAAAAAGTTTGTGTGCATACTGTCTCTTTAACCAATGGCTGGAATTTGACCAAACTAGCACTGATACATCATCAGGATGGGGGAAAGAAGTGTTTAGAATTTGGAGACCTTAACCTTATTCTGACGGTCACAGCATTATAAGTGAGCCTAAAACAGATACATCAATGGGACTGGGGAAAGAAGTGTTTAGATTTTGGTGACCTTTATCTTACTTTCAAGGTCACACTGGCACTTTGAAACTCAAATTTTGATAGAAAAAAGCTTGTGTGCACATTATATCTTGAACCAATGGCTGGAATGTTAACAAACTAGCACAGATATATTGTTAGGACATGGGAAAGAAGGGATTATATTTTTAAGACCAATACCTCATTTTCAAGGTCACTATATTAAAAAGACTCCAAAAATGAGCATTGTAAAAAATTTGTGTGCACACTATCTCTTTAACCAATGGCTGAAAATTGACCAAACTAGCTCAGATACATGATTAGGATTGGGGAAAGAAGTGATTAGATTTAAGTGACCTTGACCTTATTTTCAAGGTCACTACATTATAAACACTCAATAAGTGAGCCTTGTGTGCACTCTATTTGATGAATCAATAGAAGGAATTTGACCAAATTAGCACACATATATTATTGGGATTGGGGAAAGAAATGTTTAGATTTCGGTGACCTTTATCTCATTTTCAAGGTCACACCAGCACTTTGAAACTTAAATTTTGATAGTAAAAAGCTTGTGTGCACACTATATCTTGAACCAATGACTGGAATTTTACCAAACTAGCACAGATACATTGTTAGGACATGGAAAAGAAGTGATTAGATTTTTGTGACCTTGACCTCATTTTCAAGGACACTACATTATAAAGTCTAAAAAATGAGCCTTGTAAAAAATTTGTGTGCACACTACCTCTTTAATCAATGGCTGGAATTTGACAAACCTAGCATAGATACATCATCAGGATTGGGAAAAGAAGTGATTAGAGTTGTGATCTTGACCTTATTTTCAAGGTCACTACATTATAAATACTCAATAAGTGAGCCTTGTGTGCACTCTATTTCATGAATCAATAGATGGAATTAGCTTAGATATATTATTGGGATTGGGGAAAGAAGTGATTAGATTTTGGTGACCTTCATCTCATTTTCAAGGTCACACCAGCACTTCAAACTCAAATTTTGATAGAAAAAAACTTGTGTGCACACTATATCTTGGACTAATGGCGGAAATTTTACCAAACTAGCACAGTCATTAGGATATGGGAAAGAAGTGATTACATTTTTGTGATCTTGACCTCTTTTTCAAGGTGGCTGCATTACAGGAAAAGAAGTGAATAGATTTTTGTGACCTTGACCTCATTTTCATGGTCACTACATTATAAAAACTCCTAAAATGAGCCTTGTAAAAAGTTTGTGTGCACACTATCTCTTTAACCAATGGCTGGAATTTGACAAAACTAGCACAGATACATCATAAGGATGGGGGAAAGATGTCATTAGAGTTTGGTCACATTGACCTTATTTTCAAGGTCACTACATTATAACTACTCAATAAGTGAGCCTTGTGTGCACTCTATTTCATGAGTCAATAGATGGACTTGACCAAATTAGCACAGATATATAACTGGGATTGGGGAAAGAAGTGGTTAGATTTTGGTGACCTTCATCTCATTTTCAAGGTCACACCAGCACTTTGAAACTCAAATTTTGATAGAAAGAAGCTTGTGTGCACATTATATCTTGAACCAATGGCTGGAATTTTACCAAACTAGCAGATACATTGTTAGGATATGGGAAAGAAGTGATTAGGTTTTTGTGATCTTGACCTGTTTTTCAAGGTGGCTGCTTTGTTTGTTTGTGTTGAGGTTTTACGGCCCAGTCAACCCAATGGGGTCATGTCGAGCGTGGTCAGTTTACCTAGCCACACGTTTACTGGGCAGGCTTAGTCCTCTAAGCGGTTAACCAGTATTGTGCACATTCTTTCGCCAGAAACTGACAACTGCCCTTCTTGAATCAGCGGAAGGGAGAGAATGATCGTAGAAAATATTTCATGATCAACCTCCACGAAAGAATGTTGCCGACCTCGGCGGGAATTGAACCCGTGACCTCCTGGTCTCCAGTCGGACAGCGCATCCAACTAGGTGGCTGCATTATGGGAAAGAAGTGAATAGATTTTTGTGACCTTGACCCCATTTTCAAGGTCACTACATTACAAAGACTCCAAAAATGAGCCTTGTAAAAAGTTTGTGTGCACACTAGCACAGATACATAGTTTGGATATGGGAAAGAAGTGATTAAATTTCTGTGATCTTGACCTCTTTTTCAAGGTCGCTGCATTATAGAGTCTCTAAAAATGACCCTTGTGTGTATCCTATCTCATGAATTATTAGTTTGGTTCAAGCTAGCATAGATACTTCATTGGGGTGAGGGAAAGAAGTGACTAGATTTTAGTGACCTGGACCTCATTTTCAAGGTCACACTGATACTTTGAAACTCAAATTTTGATAGAAAAAAGCTTATATGACACATTGATATCAATAAGGTGTACCTACATAAGAGAAAGTAAGTGCAAGGGACCCATTCTCTTGGAGTTATTGCCCTTTTTAAAATTTCTTAATGCAATAAAAAGTTTGTGTGCACACTATCTCTTTAACCAATGGCTGGACTTTGACCAAACTAGCACAGATACATCATCAGGATAGGGGAAATAAGTGATTAGAGTTTGGTGACCTTGATCTTATTTTCAAGGTCACTACATTATAAACACTCAATAAGTGAGCCTTGTGTGTACTTTATTTCATGATGGAATTTAACCAAATTAGTACAGATATATTATTGGGATTGGGAAAAGAAGTGATTAGATTTTGTTGACATTTATCTCATTTTCAAGGACACACCAGCACTTTGAAACTCAAATTTTGATAGAAAAAAGCTTGTGTGCACACTGTATTTTGAACCAATGGCTGGAATTTTACCAAACTAGCACAGATACATTGTTAGGATATGGAAAAGAAGTGATAAGATTTTTGTGACCTTGACCTCTTTTTCAAAGTCACTGCATTATGGGAAAGAAGTGATTAGATTTTTGTGACCTTGACCTCATTTTCAAGGTCACTACATTATAAAAACTCCAAAAATGAGCCTTGTAAAAAGTTTGTGTGCACACTATCTCTTTAACCAATGGCTGGAATTCGACAAAACTGTTCCTTTGATCTGGCTTGGTGACCAAGCTTTTGACCCCAAGTGACCCAGTATCGAACTTGACCTAGTTTTGTTTGTTTGTTTCTGTTGAGGTTTTACAGCCCAGTCAACCCAATCGGGTCATGTCGAGCGTGGTCAGTTTACCTAACCACGCCTTTACTGGGCAGGCTCAGTCCTCTAAGCGATTAACCGGTAATGTGCACATTCTTTTGCCAGAAACTGACAACTGCCCTTCTTGAATCAGCGAAGGGAGAGAATGGCCGTAGAAAATATTTCATGATCAATCTCCATGAAAGAATGTTGCCGACCTCGGCTGGGGTCGAACACTCGACCTCCTTGGTGCATCCAATTGAGCCACCGAGGCTGGCTTGACCTGGATTTCATAGAGGCAAACATTCTGAGCAAGTTTCATCAAAACTGGGTCAAAACTGTGACCTCTAGAGTGTTAAACTAATTGTTGAGGATGGACGATGGACGACAATGGAGAGAGGGTGATCACAATACCTCACCCTGTGCTTTTGCTCAGGTGAGCTAAAAATAGATTTTCAAGATGGACACCATGGGGGCCATCTTGGATTTCAGATCAGAACGATTTTAGCTAATGATCTACAAGTCACCCTGATGCTTCCTACCAAGTTTCAAGTCAACTGGCCATTTAGCTCAGGAGAAGAAGTGAAAAATATGGTAGCCATCTTGGATTTCCAATTGGAACAATTTTAGCTATTTCTTATCTACAAGTCACCCCGATGCTTCCTACCAAGTTTCAAGTCAATTGGCATTTTTGTTCGGAGAAGAAACAAAGAATATGGTTTGAAGATGGCCACCATGGCGGCCAACTTGGATTTCCGATCAGAAAGATTTCAGCTTTTTTTGATCTACAAGTCACCCCGATGCTTCCTTCTAAGTTTTTAGTCAAGTGGCCTTTGCTTCAGAAGAAGAAGCGAAAAATAGATTTTTAAGATGGCCGCCACGGCCAACTTGGATTTGCGATCGGAACGACTAGCTACTTTTGATCTACAAGTCACCCAAATGCTTCCTTCCTAGTTTTGAGTCCATTGGCCTAGGGGTGGAGGAGTAGCCTTTTAAAGCAATTGTTGATGCCACACGATGGACAACGAACGACGGACATTGACTGATCACAACAGCTCACCTTGAGCACTCTGTGCTCAGGTGAGTTAATGATGCAGAATCCTTTGAACAGATTGATAATACACCTTGAACAGATGGCCCAATGTGAAATCTGGTGATAAATTGGTCATGCTGTTTCAGAGAAGAAGACATTCAAAGATTATGACATTTTATTCTTGTATACAGCCCAAGGGCAAGGGCAGATAACCTTGGGGGACAAAATTTTGATTGTACATGAAAGGGTTTGCTACATCATACATTGTCAGTTTCAGCCATTGGTCATTAATACATTATGAGAAACTAAACTTTCAATATTTTCCCCATACAATGCATAGGAATGCAAATTTGATCTTGCCATAAAAAGATCAAATATAAACCTAGGGTCTTGATTTGAACAAACTTGGCAGACCTTGAGTCCTAGATGCTATATACCAATATTCAGCCTCAAGCTTTCTTGATTCTCGAGAGGAAGATTTTTTAGTGTTTTACCATACATGGACATGGCGGCCATCTTCATTAATAAAACCAAGATCATTTGTATAAATTTTCAATCCCCCAATTAACAGAAGACACCAGGAAAAATTCGAAGAAAACTGGCCTTCAGGTTTCAGAGAAGAAGTTTACCAAAGGTGTGGACAGAGCGACGACAGATGGATGGACAAACAATGGACATATAACAGATGAAGAGTGATCAGAATAGCCCATCCTCAGCCTTTGGCTCAGGTGAGCTATCAAGAGGCCCATGGGCCACAAGGCTCATCTGAGTTAACTTCTTTAAGTTAATCAGGTCATTTACTCATCATTCCCTATTTGCCCATCAAGTTTCAAGGCAATGGCTTAAACAGTTTTTGAGATATCTTGCTTATGAGGTTAAAATGCTGAAATTTTCAAAGGGCCATAAGTAAAACCAGTTTAAACCCCAGGAGCTTGATTGGCAGGATTTATGTAGGGGACCACTAAACATTGCTACATACTAAATACCGGTATAAAAGCTGTGGGCCTGATGGTTTCAGAGCAGAAGATCTTTTTTAGTTTTTTCCTATTAGAAGTCTGTGGGAGCTAATGACCCCGGGGCATGGCCAATTTAGACCCCAGGGGCTTCATTGGCAGGATTTATGTATGGGACCACTAAACATTGCTACATACTAAATATTTTAAGCTGTAGGCCTCATGGTTTCAGAGAAAAAGATTATTTTAATTTTTTTTCCACTATAAGTCCATGGGAGCAAATGACCACCTGAGAAGTATCCAATTTGGACCCCAGGGGCATGGTTGGAAGAATTAATGTAGAAGACCACCAAACATTGCTACATACTAAATCTGTTAGCTGTTGGCCTCATGGTTTCAGAGAAGAAGATTTTTGAATGTTCTTTAGCTACACGGTTCTATATAAACATATGACCCCTGGGGTGTGGCCAGTTTGGACCCCAGGGCTTGATTGGCAGGATTTAAGTAGGGGACCACTACACATTGCTACATACTAAATATATAAGCTGTGGGCCTCATGGCTTCAGAGAAGAAGAATTTTTAGGTTTTTCCCATTTTTAAGCCTATAGGAGCTAATGACTGCCCCCCCCCCCCCCCCCCCCCCCCGGCATGGCCAATTTGGACTCTGGGGGCATGGTTGGCAGGATTTATGTAGAAGACCACAAAACATACTTAATCTGTTACCTCTGGGCCTCATGGTTTTAGAGAAGAGGTTTTTTTTAATGTTCTTTAGCTATATACCTCTATATAAACATATGACCCCCTGGGGTGTGGTCAGTTTGGAGCCCAAGGGCTAGATTGGCAGGATTTATGTAGGGGACCAGTAAACATTGCTAGACACTAACTATATAAGCTGTTGGCCTCAAGGTTTCAGAGAAGATTTTTTAATTTTTTTTTTCCCATTTTAAGTCTACAGGAGCTAATGACCCATGGGGCATGGCCCAAAGGGGCTTGATTGGCAGGATTTATGTAGGGGACCACTGAACATTGCTACACACTAAATATATAAGCTATGGGCCTCATAGTTTCAGAGAAGAATATTTATAAGTTTTTCCCATTATAAATCTATGGGAGCTAATAACCCCCGGGGCATAGCCGGTTTGGACCCAAGGAGCTTGATTGGCAGGATTTATGTAGGAGACTACTAAACACTGCTACATACTTAATCTGTTAGCTCTCTGCCTCATGATTTCAGAGAAGAAATTTTTTGAAGGTTCTTTAGCTATACAGCTCTATAATGCATATGACCTCCTGGGGTGTGGCCAGTTTGAAGCCCAGGGGCTTGATTGGCAGGATTTATGTAGGAGACTACTACACATTGCTACATAATATATAAGCCCTGGGCCTCATGGTTTCAGAGAAGAAGATTTTTTAAGTTTTTCAAGCACAAGTCCATGGGAGCTTATGACCCCTGGGGTGTGGCCAGTTTGGACCCCAGGGGCTCGATTGGCAGGATTTATGTAGGGGACCATTAAACATTGCTACATACTAAATATACAGGCTCTGGGCCTCATGGTTTCAGAGCAGAAGATTTTTTAAGTTTTTCCCATTATAAGTCTATGGGAGCTAATGACCCCGGCTGTGGCCAATTTGGACTCCAGTGGCATGGTTGGCAGTATATATGTAGGAGACCACATAACATCGCTTCCTACTTAATCTATTAGCACTTGGCCTCATGGTTTCAGAGAAGATTTTTGAAGATTCTTTAGCTATATAGCTCTGTATAAACAGATGACCCCTGGGGCATGGCCAAGGGATTGATTGGCAGGATTTATGCAGGGGACCACTACACATTGCTACATACTAAATATACAGGCTCTGGGCCTCATGGTTTCAGAGAAGAAGATTTTTCTTTCCCATGTTGTTTGAAGAATTTCAAGATGGCTGTCATGGTGGCCAGCTTGGATGTCAGAATAGAATAAATTTAGCAGTTCTGAACCTCCATGTCTCCCCAATGCCTCCCACCAAGTTTCAGCTTAATCTGACTTACTGTTCGAGAGCAGATGTCGTTTCAAGATTTTTAAGCTGGCCACCATGGTGGCCATCTTGGATCTTGGAACAGAACAAATGTAGCAATTCTAAATCTAAATGTCACTCAATCCGACTTACCGTCTGGGAGAAGACATGGTTTAAAGATTTACATCTTGGATATTGGAACAAAATGATTATAGCAATTCTGAATCTCTATGTTGGTCAAATACCTTCCATGAAGTTTCAGCTCAATCCGAATTACGGTTAGGGAGGAGATGTCATTTAAAGAGTTTCAAGATGGCCTACATCTTGGTTATTGGAACAGAATAATATTATCAGTTCTATCTCTCAATGTGGCCCCAATGCTTCCAACCAAGTTTGGGCTCAATCTGACTTAGGTTTCGGGAGCAGATGTGGTTTCAAGATTTTCAAGATGGCTGCCCAGACGGCTATCTTCGATAGCTGAACCAAGCTATTTTAGCAATTCTGAATCTCCCTCCAATGCCTTCCATCAAGTTTCAGATCAATCAGACTTGCAGTCTGGGAGGAGATGTCATATGAATAATTTCAAGATGGCCGCCATGGGACCATCTTAGATATCGGAATGGAATTATTTTAGCTATTCTGAATCTCTATGTCACTCCGATGCCTTCCATCAAGTTTCGGCTCAATCTGACTTATGGTTTGGGAGGAGACGTCATTTGAAGAATTTCAAGATGGCCACCACGCCATGTGGCCATCTTGGATATCAGAACACAACAATTTTAGCAATTCTGAATCTCTGTCCAACTGTGAAGCCTCCCATCTGCTCAATCCGGCATGGTTTGGGAGGAAATGTTGTTTGAAGAATTTCAAATGGTGGCCAACTTGGATATCAAAAGGTAATGATTTTAGCAATTTTGAATCTCCAGGAAGTTTCAGCACAATCAAACTTATGGTTCTGGAGGAGATGTCTAAAATGTGAAAAGCTAATGACAGATGGAGGAGGGACGACTGACAGACAGACGACAGACAACAGACAATAGGCCATAGCATATGCTGATCTTGAGCAAAGCTCCAGGTGAGCTAACAAGTCATACTCAGTGTTTGTACCTAATTTCAAAATCCTAGGTGCAGTAGCTTGACATAATTTTCCTATGCATTACATTGCTTCTTGTACACAATAAACTTCAACCCTCTGTAGGTGTATACAAAATTTGAAGATGCTTGATCTCGTAGGAGCTGAGAAATCTATGAAGAACAATTCTATTGGAGAGAAAGAAACAAGAGCTCCGCCAAGCGGGGCATTATACGCCCGTGGCAAGTAATAAGACGTAGCACATAAACTGGCTCCTGCATAATTCAGTGCTCCGGATATAAACTGTCAGTGGAATTACAAAAAAAAATTTAAAAAAATTTCATTGGGGCATATCTCTGCTGATATTAGGTGAACTGCAACCTAAGGGTCCAAGCTGGCCCAGAAATTAAGGGAGAAGTGACTTCTCCCTCCTGGGAAAATAGGGAGAAGTTTGCTGCTTCTAGGGAGAAGTGCTTTCTGATGGAGGACACACCACAGAAGCATGGCTATATTATCAGCTCATATGAGCTGATTTGTTTTTCCTATACTTCAATATCGGACCAAAAAATAACAAAACAAAAATAAACAACCAAAAAAAAAAAAAAAAAAAAAAAAATGCTGCAAGAAATTTTTTTGTAAACCTTAAACTTGTTTAATACTGATTTTATTTTAGTTCTTCAAGGGAGCCAAATCAGAAGAGTATTAAAAAACAAAAAAAAACAAAAAAAAAAGAAGAATTATGTATTTATAAAGATTTAATAATGACAACCTTTCCTTGCAAGTCTAATAAAAGAAGATGTTTAAAAAAAAAATCAGTATATTAAACAATATGCTGCGAAAAGTTTACAAAGACTTTCAAAGGGGCATAAATCTGCAAATATTTGGTGCACTGTAACCTTGAAATAATATGTGCTGCTCCACATCATCATGTAACTATTTATGAAGTTTCAGCTTGATCGGATGTAAACTGTAGGAGGATTTAGCCGAAAACAAAAAAATTAATAGAAATTTTCAAAGGGGTTTAACTCTGCTAATATTTGGTGGACTGTAACCTTAAAGCAATATGCGCTGCTCCACATCAGGGTCTAACTACAAATCAAGTTTCAGCTTGATAGGATGTAAACTGTAGGAGGATTTAGCCGGAAACGAAAAGTTTACTGAAATTTTCAAAGGGGCATAACTCTGCTAATATTTGGTGGACTGTAACCTCAAAACAATATGCGCTGCTCCACATCATGGTCTAACTATATATGAAGTTTCAGCTTGATCGGATGTAAAATGTAGGAGGAGTTAACCGGAAATGAAAAGTTTACAGAAATTTTCTAAGGGGCATAACTCTGCAAACATTTGGTGAACTGTAACCTAGAAATAATATGCACTGTGCCACATCATGGTCTAACTATATACCAAGTTTCAGCTTGATCGGATGTAAACTGTAGAAGGAGTTAGCCGGAAACGAAAAAGTTTACGGACTGACGGACAGACACCATACCCCGTAACATAATACGTCCCGTTTTTCAAACGGGCGTATAAAAATGGATAAATAAAGGGAATGATAAGCATGAGGAAGCTGATTCTGTCTTACACAATCCAACAAGTCATATCTGATTGTACCAAATTTCTAGGTGCAATAGTTCCTGAGTAATCTTTGACAGAAAAAAAAAAGTTTATACACAGACACTTAGACACACAGACACACAAACATTGCTAAAGAAAAGACAAAAACTATAGACCCCCTATATACTTCGTATGCTGGGGTTATAATCGTATGTTGTGGTGCTCATGTTTTTGTGGAGAAATAAGAAAATATTTCATGGATATCCCCTCTAATCTGGAGCTATGGAAGTTATGAATTGGTTAATATACCCTTCTTGAAACACTGGGGACCCTTCTATTGTTGATACACATTTTGTTGGAATGCTGCTGAACAAATGATTTTCCAGAAAATCACTGCAAGATGCTGCAAGCTCTTCAACTCTCTTCCAGGTTTTTGTGCATGCCATCTTTTCTAAGATCTGTTTCGTCTTAGCTTCCTGAAATGTATATTTTATATACAGTTGATTATTATCTCAAACACTGTTAACTCAAAGTACAGCTTCAGTCAAACTAAAATGACAATATGGACAATATTGGTTTACTTTGCTGTAGGTTGCTTACACTGAAATATTTGGTATCTCAAACCAAATATTCTAGGCCCAGTTGTTCAAAACTAACGACATCGTTAGTTAAAAATTCGTTAAAATTTACATCAAATGATACGCAAATATGCTGAAATTTTTTCAGCAAAAAATATCAGAATATTGTGCATTGAATCCACTAAAACAGTTAACGAAATTACCCTTAACGAGCTCATTAAGCTAACAAGGCTTTGAACAACTGAGCCCTGGTCTCTTGGAACTTAAGATAATGAGAGTCAACTATAAATGATGACCATAGCTCCAGATAAGACGCTTTGTTCAACGAAAAAGTACTAATATTTTTATTTCTCCACACAAGCATATGTTGTGGGTACTGATTAGAAGCGCCTTGCCTAGGCTGTCCTAATGATTACCCAGACCATAATTATGTTTCCATGGGGAAGAAAGAAAAATATTACATGGATACCTCTTCTTATCTGGAGCTATGATGGGCCTAAAGTTGAGGCATTATCTTTTAGAATTGAATTTTCGCAATACATTTTTAAAATATTGGATTTATGAAAAATATTCCCATTATAAAAGTTTTTAGGAGAACAACTGCTGTCTTTTCAAAAAGGTTTCAGCCCGATGCTGTGTTCCAGTGAAGTGGTAATCTGATGCGAATTTCAGCAAAGTTGAGTTTGCCTGAAAAAGTCCAGTTTTCGTAAGTCCCACCTTGACGGACTGTAGCGGCAGTTTGTCAATTGCTCAACACATGGTTAATGGTAAACTATGCCGGTCATTCAAACTGTCTATATTTTCTGCATGGGAAAAAAAAAATTATAATAATTACCATGTAATTATCGCTTTTGTCTGCTTTTACATAGCATCAACCCATATTTAGTCTGCACTACTGGAGGAGTTTGGGTTGTATCTAACTGTTTATTTTTAAGGTTTGTTCACAAACTAACAGACTCACACACACATATGCAAGATTAAGTTACTGTTATGACCCTCCAGATGTAGGCATCATTGAACTAATAATATTCTTCTATATATGTATATGAAGTAAGCTATTCATATATTTATATACAAATGGCGTGACTGACAGAACCGAACATACTTTCTCCTCAAAAGGTGATAAACTGGGAAATCTCCATCTAATCAAAGCAAAAACCACAGAAATATGACAATCCATTCTATAAGAAGTTGGCAGGCATTCTCATCAGAGACATATGTTTCATAAATTCATGATTAAAATTAATTGATTGTGTTGGGGTTTAACGACACGTCAACCCTTGTTGGTCATTTTGTGTTATCTCCCAGAGAAAAAGGGAAGAGAAATAGAAGAGATAGAAGAGGAGATGAAAGAGAGGTACAGGGGAGGAAGGAAAATGAATGACAGTGAAGAAACAGATAAAATAAACTAGAAATGTCTCAATATGACACAGATGCCCCTGCCCAGGGCCATCCTCACCCACACTCGAGCATTTTGCAAAAAATGAAGTTGAAAAAAAAAAAGCCATAACTCTCATAATAATTGGCAGATTTTGACCATACCATAAAAAAATCAAAGGTCATCCTAGTCTCATCATTTTAACAAAAGTGGTAGACCTTGAGTCCCCGATGCTGTATACCACAATTCAGCCTCAAAGCATTCTTAGTACTGAAGAAGAAGCTTTTTAAGTGTTTTTACCACATACATATATGGGCATGGCAGCCATCTTGTTCAATGTTGCAGAACCATTTGAACAAAGAAAATCAACATCCCTTCCACAGAAGACCCCATGTGAAATCTGGTGAAAATTGGAAAAGTGGTTTTAGAGAAGAAGATGTTTAAAGATTTCATAGTTGTATAACTGTATATAGCACAGACAAGGCCCCCAGGGGGCAAATTTTGAACCTAACTAAAACATTTTATTACTTTAATCATATATTGAGTTTCAGCCGTTAGTCTTTAACCCTTAGCGTGCTGAGAAAAAAATGAAACAGGCCTGTAAGAGGGTGTACCCCTACTCAAGAAGTCATTACTCCCTTAATTTTGCCTTGATTTACACGGAATTTTCACATATAATTTGCCGATCGTAGGTGGCCATTTTACCGGCAAGAGGATGGTCACATTAGAAAGTCACGTGATAGTCATGTGTAAACCGGGAACCATTTAACACACACACACAAAAAAAAAAAAAGGTTACAAGAGACCAGCGTTTACTGTGTACTATTGCGAATGAAACGAGTGACATACGTAAGTTCTACTGTTATTTCTACTTCTTCCTCACTGGAAATGATTTAGGTGTTATGGGCTTTTTCGCCAGGAAATTGTGATCAATCTGTTGAAGAGAGTGCTAAAATTAATGGCAGCTTCAAATTCGGTATTCTCGGTCTTTATTAGTGTGGGTAAAATCCAGCACCCGACTATCTAATAAAAAGTGGTGTGTTTGTATGAAAGTAGGTTCACTCCTGTATGAGAAAACTTGCTCTGAATGGTTGCATGTGGTGTACGGTAAGTATGACAGGCTTTAGAGTTGGCAGACCCCTCCTGGGCGCATATAGTCACCTACAGCAGTGTAAAGATTAATATATGTTAGAAAAAAAATGATTTTTCAATTTTTTCCCCACACATATCTACAGAGAGGCAAATTTGACCTCGCTGTAAAAAAGGTCAAAGGTCAACCTAAGACCATCATTTGAACAAACTGGTAAGAGTTTTAGTCCTTGATGCTATTTACAAAGATTCAGCACAAAAGCTTTTTTTGCTTCTGGAAAAGAAGTTTTTCATATATGGATATGGCGGCCATCTTGTTCAGTTGCACAGAAACATTTAAACAAATTGGCAATACCCTTTCAACAGAAGGCGCATGTGAAATCTGGTGAAAATTGCTCAAGTGGTTTAAAAGAAGAAGACATTAAAAAAATTACACAATTTTATACATGTATATAGCCCAGTGACAAGGGCAGATAACCCTCAAGGGACAAACTTTTGATTATAACGAAAATGTTTTACTACTTTAAACGCACATTGTAAGTTTCAGCCATTAGTCTTTTAAGTCCAAAAGTTTCTAGGTTTTGGAGAAGAAGAGTTTTAAGTGTTTTTTTTTTTTCCATATATGGGCATTGCGGCCATCTTGTTCAATTGTGTAGAACCATTTGAAGAAATTGGCAATACCCTTTTGACACAGAGTCCTATGTAAAATCTGGAGAAAATTGCTCAAACGTTTTCAGAAAAGAAGACATTTAAAAATTATACAATTTTACAGCTGTATATAGCCAAGGAGCAAGGACAGATAACCCTCTGAGGACTAAATTTTGATTATAATTAAAATGTTCTACTACTTCAATCATACATAAGTTTCAGCCATTAGTCTTCAATACATTTTGAGAAAATGACTTTTCAACATTTTCCCCATACATTGTATAAATGTAAAGGGCGCAAATTTGACAAAGCCATAAAAAGGTCAGCCTACGGTCTTCCTTTGAAGAAACTAGGTAGACCTTGAGTCTTTGATGCAATATACCAAGATTCAGCCACAAAGCTTTTTTGATTCTAGAGAAGAAGATTTTTAAGTTTTTTACCATATATGGGCAGGCAGACATCTTGTTCGATGGCATGGAACCATTTGAACAAACTGGCAATACTCTTTTGTCAGAAGGCCCTTTGTGAAATCTGGTAAAAATTGCTCAAGCAATTTAAGAGCAGAAAACATTTAAAAATTACATAGTTTTGTAGATGTATATAGCCCAGGGGAAAGGGCAGATAACCCCTTGGGGACAAAATTTTGACTATAATTAAAATGTCTTACTACTTTAATCACTCATTGTAAGTTTCAGCCATTAGTCTTTAATACATTTTGAGAAAATGACTTTGCAACATTTTCCCCATACAAAGGCATCAGGACACAAATTCAACCGTGCCATAAAAAGGTCAAAGGTCAATCTAGGGTCATTGTTTGAACAAACTTGGTAGATCTTGAGTCTATGATGCTATATACCAAGATTCAGCCCAAAAGGTTTCTTGGTTCTGGAGGAGAAGATTTTTAAGTGTTTTCACCATATATATTGACATGGCCGCCATCTTGATAAACGTACTGCGACTGTTGGAACAAATTTTCAATCCCCCTTCAACAGAAGGCTCCACATGAAGTTTGAAGAATATTGGCCCAGGGGTTTCAGAGAGGAAGACCTTCAAATGTGTGGATGGACGGATGGATGAAGGAAGGCAAGTGATCACATAAAAAATCAAAAGGCCTATGGGCTACAATTTGCTCACTTGCATATTTGCAAATGCCATGCAACAGTCTTCAAGTATTGCCACAGAAACTGGGACACAAATTTGAGCTCACCATAAAAAGGTCAACGGTCATCCTGGTCTTATCATTTTAACGTTTTTTGACTTTAGTCCCCGATGCTGTATACCAAGATTCAGCCTCAAAGCTTTCTTAGTAAGATTTTTAAGTGTTTTTACATATAAGTGGTCTAAGAGGCGAAGACGTTTGAAGATTTCATGCTTTTACCTGTATATATAGCACAGAAGCAAAGGTACATAAACTGAGGGGTGGGGGGGGGGGGTGGGGGGGGGGTCAACCTATGATCATCATTTGAACAAACTTGGTAGAGCTTGAGTCCTCAATGCTATATACCAAGATTCAAACCAAAAGCTTTCTTGATTCTGGAGAAGATTTTCCTGTTGTTTTTTTTCAGTATATAGACCTGGCGGCCATTTTCTTCAACTGCACAGAACCATTTGACCAAATGGGCAATACCCTTTCGACAGAAGGCCCATGTAAAATATGGTGAAAATTGCTCAATCAGTTTCAGAGAAGAAGACATTTGAAACAAGAGGCCCACGGGCCACAGGTGGCTCACCTGAGTGACATAGCCACTGCAGATATGCAGATGTTATGCAACATTTTTCCAATCCTGTCATCGCAACTAATGAAAAGATCATCATTTAAGCAGTTCTTAATTTTGAAGAAGAATATATATGGTATGACAGTCAACGGAGCGTGATCATTTGAACAAACTCTCAATCACATTTCAACAGTAGGATCAATGTGAAATTTGATGGCAAATGGCTAAGTGGTTTCTGAAGAATCATGATTTTATACATGTAAACAGCTCAGTGGCAGGGAAATATAATAAACATAAACAAGATGTCAGCCATCTTAGATTTCCAATCAGAATGATTTTAGCTGCTGTTGATCTACAAGTCACCTCGATACTTCCAATGAACTATGAGTCAACTGCCCTTTCAGTTCAGGAGAAAAACAGATTTTCAAGATGGACACCATGGCCGCAATTTGGGATTTCCTATCGCAACGATTTGAGTTATTTTTTTTATCTACAAGTCACCCCAATGCTTCCTACCAAGTTTTGAAGAAGGGGAAAATAGATTTTCAAGATGGCCACCATCTTAAATTTCCGATTGGAACAATTTTAGCTATTTTCATATTATCTTCAAGTCATCCCACTGCTTCCTACCAATTTTCAAATCAACTGGCCCTTTGGTTCAGGAAACTAAGTGAAAAAAAGAGTATCAAGATGGACGCCATGGTGGCCATCTTGGATTTCCAATCCAAACAATTTAAGCTATTTTAGATCTACAAGTCACCCCAATGCTTCCTACAAGGTTTCGAGTCAAATGGCCTTTCAGTTCAGGAGAAGAAGCGAAAAATAGATTTTCAAGATGGCTGTCATTGCGGCCATCTTGGATTTCTGATAAGGACGATTTTAGCTATTTTTGATCTACAGGTCACCCTGATGCTTCCTACCTAGTTAAAAGTCAATAAGCCTTTCGGTTCAGGAGAAGAAGTGAAAAATAGTTTTTCAAGATGGCCGCCATGGCAGCCACCTTGGATTTCCAATCAGAACAATTTTAGCCATTTTTGATCTATAAGTCACCATGATGCTTCCTACCAAGTTTCAAGTCAATTGGCTCTTGGGTTTAGGAGAAGAAGCGAAAAAACGATTTTCAAGATGGCCACCATGGCAGCCATCTTGGATTTCCCATCAGCAGGATTTTAGCTATTTTTGATCTACAAGTCACCCTGATACTTCCTACAAAGTTTGGAGTCATTTGGCCTTTCGGCTCAGGAAATGAAGTGAAAAATAGATTTTCAAGATGGCGGCCATGGCAGCCATCTTGGATTTCCAATCTGAACAATTTTAGCTATTTTTGATCTACAAGTCACCCTGATGTTTCCTACCAAGTTTCTAGTCAGTTGGCATTTGGGTTTAGGAGAAGAAGCGAAAAATAGATTTTCAAGATGGCCACCATGGATTTACGTTTGGCATGATTTTAGCTATTTTTGATCTACATGTCACCCCAATGCCTCCTACCAAGTTTTGAGTCAACTGACCTTTCGGTGCAGGAAAAGAAGCGAAAAATAGATTTTCAAGATGGCCGCCATGGCGGCCACCTTAGATTTCTGATCGGCATGATTTTAGCTATTTTTGATCTACAAGTCACCCTGATGCTTCCTACTAAGTTTTGAGTCAACTGACTTTTGGGTTTAGGGGAAGAAGCGAAAAATAGATTTTCAAGATGGCGGCCATGGCTGCCATCTTTGATTTATGATCGGCACCATTTTAGCTATTTTTTATCTACAATCACTGCTACCTACCAAGTTTTGAGTCAACTGGCCTTTGGGTTCAGAAGAAGAAGCGAAAAATAGATTTTCAAGACGGCTGCCATGGAGGCCATCTTGGATTTCCGATTGGCACGATTTTAGCTATTTTTGATCTATAAGTCTTCCCAATGCTTCCTGCCAAGTTTGGAGTCAATTGGCTTTTGGGTTCAGGAGTAGAAGCGAAAAATACATTTTCAAGACGGCGGCCATGGCGGCCATCTTGGATTTCCGATCCGCCTGATTTTAGCTATTTTTGATCTACAAGTCACCTAGCAAATTTGGAGTCAATTGGCTTTTCGGTTCAGGAGAAGAAGTGAAAAATAGATTTTCAAGATGGCAGCCATGGCGGCCATCCTGAATTTCCGATCGGAATGATTGTAGCTATTTTTTATCTACAACTCACCCGAATGCTTCCTACCAAGTATCGAGTCAATTGGCCCAGGGGCATAGAAGGAGTAGGCTTTTAAAGCAATTTTGATGCCGTACCGGCATAGTGGCTCAGTGGTAGAGGGTCCGCTTTGTGACCAGGAGGTTGCGGGTTTGATCCCCGGCGGGGTCATACCAAAGACTTTAACAAGAGGACCATGATGGTCCTATATCGCTCACCTGAGCAAACAGATTTGCATATTTACTGTTGAAGTTTCAGCCAAGTTCACAGGATTTTTGTATAAATTTTATAGCACCCCCCGCCCCGCCCCCCCAGCACCACCACATCCCTGTCCATGTTTTTTTAATGCATCTTGACAACTTGAACTGAATCTTAAAAGAGGGTCACATTTCTGCCAAGTTATATTGAAATTGGTCCAGTGGTTAAAAGTGTTTTATATAGCTATAAAGCCCTACCCCTAACGGCCATGTTTTTTGACGAATCATGACAGCTTGAACAAACTTGGTAGAGGGTCACCAAAGGAACCTTCCTGCCAAGTTATATTGAAATCTGTTCAGTGGTTTCTGACAAGAAGATTTTTAAAGTTTTCTATTTAGATATTTAGGGAAAATAAGCCCCACCCCATGGCAGCCATGTTTTTTGACGAATCATGATTGCTTGTACAATCTTGGTAGAGGGTCACCAAAGCAACATTCCAGCCAAGTAATATTGAAATTGGTCATGGGGTATGTGACAAGAAGAATTTTAAAGTTTTCTATGCAGATATATACGAAAAATAAGCCCCGCTCCCCTGGGGGCCATGGTTTTTGACGTATCATGAAAGCTTGAACAATCTTGGTAAAAGGGCACCAAAGCAACATTCCTGCCAAGTTATATTGAACTCAGTCCAACTGTTTCTTACGAGAAGATTTTTAAAGTTTTCTATATAGATATATAGGGAAAATAAGCCCCGCCCCCTAGCGGCCATGTTTTTTGACAAATCATGAGGGCTTGAACAATCTTTGTAGAGGGTCACCAAAGAAACATTCCTGCCAAGTTGTATTGAAATCGGTCCATTGGTTTCTGAAAAGAAGATTTCTAAAGTTTTATATATAGATATATAGGGAAAATAAGCCCCGCCCCCGGCAGCCATGTTTTTTGACGAATCATGATTACTTGAACAATCTTAGTAGATGGTCACCAAGGAAACATTTCTGCAAAGTTATAATGAAATCGGTCCAGTGGTTTCTGACAAGAAGATTTTTAAAGTTTTCTATATAGATATATAAGGAAAATAAGCCCCGCCCCTTGCGGCCATGTTTTTTGAGGAATCCAAATGGCTTGAACAATCTTGGTAGAGGATCACCGAAGAAACATTTCTGGAAAAATTATATTGAAATCAGTCCAGTGGTTTCTGACAAGAAGATTTTTAAAGTTATCTATATAGATATATAAGGAAAATAAGCCCCGCCCATTGGCGGCCATGTTTTTTGACGAATCCAAACGGCTTGAACAATCTTGGTAGAGGATCACCGAAGGAACATTTTTGCAAAATCATATTGAAATCGATCCAGTGGTTTCTGACAAGAAGATATTAAAGTTTTCTATATAGATACATAGGGAAAATAAGCCCCGCCCCATGGTGGCCATGTTTTTTGATGAATCCAAATGGCTTGAACAATCTTAGTAGAGGATCACCAAAGGAACATTTCTGAAAAAATTATATTGAAATCGGTCCAGTGATTTCTGATAAGAAGATTTTTAAAGTTTTCATAGATATATAGGGAAAATAAGCCCCGCCCCCTAGTGGCCATGTTTTTTGATGAATCCAAATGGCTTGAACAATCTTCATAGAGGATCACCAAAGGAACATTTCTGCAAAATTATTTTGAAATTGGTACAGTGGTTTCTGACAAGAAGATTTTTAAAGTTTTCTATATAGATATATAGGGAAAATAAGCCCTGCCCCCTGGCGGTCATGTTTTTTGACGAATCCAAATGGCTTGAACAATCTTGGTAGAGGATCACCAAAGGAACATTGCAGTAAAATTATATTGAAATCAGTCCAGTGGTTTCTGACAAGAAGATTTTTAAAGTTTTCTATATAAATATATAGGAAAATAAGCCCCGCCCCCTGGCGGCCATGTTTTTGACGAATCCAAATGGCTTGAACAATCCTGGTAGAGGATCACCAAAGGAACATTTCTGCAAAATTATATTGAAATCATTCTGTCCAGTGGTTTCTGACAAGAAGATTTTTAAAGTTTTCTATATAGATATATAGGGAAAATAAGCCCCGCCCCCTGGTGGCCATGTTTTTTGACGAATCAGAATGGCTTGAACAATCTTGGTAGAGGATCACCAAAGGAACATTTCTGCAAAATTATATTGAAATCGGTCCAGTGGTTTCTGACAAGAAGATTTTTTAAGTTTTTAGTTAAAAAATCTATTTTTAGCTCCTGTGACCTAGATATGCAATAGACCGGAACCATTTGAACAACTTTGAAAGAGGACCAACCAAGGATCATTCCTGTGAAGTTTGGTCAAAATCCAATCAGTGGTTTAGGAGGAGATGTTGTTTAAAGATTGTGGACGGACGGACGGACATACGGACGACGACGACGACGATGGACGGTGAGTGATCACAAAAGCTCACCTTGAGCCTTCAGCTCAGGTGAGCTAAAAATGGTACTAGCTGCTCTTTCGCTTGGTGCTCAGCATTAAGAAAGTAGAGCTAGGAATCTGAACTGGTCACCTCAGTGTCAGTATAATGTGACTGGGTGGAATATCATGTCAAAGTGTCTGGGGCATGATATTTCAGTGAGGCAGCACTCTAAAAGTGAGCATTGAGCTCCCTGTCACATCCAGACACCGTCGTGATATGACTGAAAGATTGTTGAAAGCTACGTTAAGCCCAAATCAAACAAACAAACAATTTTGATGACGCACGGCGGATGACGGATGACCCAAAAATGGATATTGACTGACCACAATAGCTCACCATGAGCACTTCCTACACAGGTGAGCAGGACAGTTGAGTAAATCTGGTTCAGTGGCTTTAGAGGAGAAGTCCTTTGAAATTCTCAACAATTTTCCTATTCAAATGTATGGGGCTCATACAAATGCATAGGGAAGCAAATTTGACCTTGCCTAAACAAGAGGCCCACGGGCCACGGGTCGCTCACCTGAGTGACATAGCCACTGCAGATATGAAGATGTTATGCAACATTTTTCCAATCCTGTCATCGCAACTAATGAAAAGATCATCATTTAAGCAGTTCTTTATTTTGAAGGAGAAGATATATGGCATGCCAGTCAATTGAGCGTGATCATTTGAACAAACTCTAAATGGCAGCCAGCTTGGATTTACAATCGGCACGATTTTAGCTATTTTTGATCTACGAGTCACCCCAATGCTTCCTACCAAGTTTCGAGTCAACTGGCCTTTCAGTTCAGGAGAAGAGGCGAAAAACAGATTTTCAAGATGGCTGCCATGGCGGCCATCTTGGATATCCGCTTGGCACGAATTTAGCTATTTTTGATCTACAAGTCACCCCAATGTCTCCTATGAAGTTTGGAGTCAATTGGCCTTTCGGTGCAGGAGAAGAAGCTAAATATAGATTTTCAAGATGGCAGCCATGGTGGCCATCTGGGATTTCTGATCAGAACGATTAAAGCTATATTTGATCTACAAGTCACCCTGATGCCTCCTACTAAGTTTCGAGCCAAGTGACTTTTGGGTTTAGGAGAAGAAGCGAAAAATAGATTTTCAAGATCGCCGCCATGGCGGCCATCTTGGATTTACGATCGGCATGATTTTAGCTATTTTTGATCTACAAGTCACCCAAATGCTTCCTACCAAGTTTCCAGTCAACTGGCCTTTCGGTTCAGGAGAAGAAGCGAAAAATAGATTTTCAAGATGGCTGCTATGGTGCCCATCCTGGTTTTACGATCGGCATGATTTTAGCTATTTTTGATCTACAAGTCACCCAGATGCTTCCTACCAAGTTCGGCATCAACTGGCCTTTCGGTTCAGGAGAAGAAGCGAAAAATAGATTTTCAAGATGGCTGCCATCTTTGATTTCCGACAGGCATGATTTTAGCTATTTTTGATCTATAAGTCACCCTAATGCCTCCTACCAAGTTTGGAGTCAATTGGCTTTTGGGTTTAGGAGTAGAAGCGAAAAATAGATTTTCAAGATGGCGGCCATGGTGGCCATCTTGGATTTCCGATCGGCACGATTTTAGCTATTTTTGATCTACAAGTCATCCTGATGCTTCCTAGCAAGTTTGGAGTCGATTGGCCTTTTGGTTCAGGAGAAGAAGCAAAAAATAGATTGTCAAGATGGCAGCCATGGCGGCCACCTTAGATTTCCGATCGGCACGATTTTAGCTACTTTTGATCTACAAGTCACCCTGATGCTTCCTAACAAGTTTGGAGTCAATTGGCCTTTCTGTTCAGGAGAAGAAGCGAAAAATAGATTTTCAAGATGGCGGCCATCTTGGATTTCCGATCGGCACTATTTTAGCTATTTTTGATCTACAAGTCACCCCGATGCTTCCTAGCAAGTTTGGAGTCAATTAGCCTTTCGGTTCAGGAGAAGAAGCGAAAAATAGATTTTCAAGATGGCGGTCATGGCGGCCATCTTGGATTTCCGATCGGACCGATTTTAGCTATTTTTGATCAACAAGTCACCCTGATGCTTCCTACCAAGTATCAAGTCAATCGGCCCTGGGGTGTAGGAGGAGTAGGCTTTTAAAGCAATTGTTGACGCCGCACGATGGACGACGGACGACACACATTGACTGACCACAATAGCTCACCATGAGCACTTCATGCTCAGGTGAGCTAAAAAGGTCAAATGTCAACGTACGACAATTCTTTTCGCAACTTTGGTAGACCTCTCGTCCCCGATGATTTATGCAAAGATTCAGCCCCAAGGCATTCTCTGTTCTGGAGAAGAAGATTTTTGAAGGTTTTTACCATATAAGGGCATGGCAGCCATCCTGGTCAAGGGACCATGAAAATTTTAGCAATCTTTTGTTTTCCAACCCTAAGCTAGCTACATATGAAATTTGAGCAAAATTGGCTCAGAAGCTTCAGAGGAGAAGTCCTTTGAAATTTTCAACAATTTTCCCATTCAAATGTATGGGGCTCATACAAATGCATGGGGAAGTGAACTTGACCTTGCCATAAAAAGGTCAAACGGCAACGTAAGACAACTCTTTTAGCAACTTTGGTAGACCTCCCATCCCCGATGATTCGTGCAAGGATTCAGCCCCAAGGCGTCCTCGGTTCTGGAGGAGAAGACTTTTAAAGGTTTTTACCATATATGGGCATGGCGGCCATACTGGTCAAAGGACTGCGACCATTTTAGCAATCTTCCCCCCCCCCCCCCCCCCCCCCCCGCCCAAGGAGGCTCCATATGAAATTTGATGAAATTGGCTCAGAAGCTTCAGAGGAGAAGTCCTTTGAAGTTCTCAACAATTTTCCTATTCAAATGTATGGGGCTCATACAAATGCATAGGGAAGCGAACTTGACCCTGCCGTAAAAGGGTCAAACGGCAATGTATGACAATTCTTTTAGCAACTTTGGTAGACCTCCCGTCCCTGATGATTTATGCAAAGATTCAGCCCCAAGCCATCCTCGGTTCTGGAGAAGAAGATTTTTAAAGGTTTTTACCATATATGGGCATGGCGGTCATCTTGGTCAACCGACCGCGACCATTTTAGCAATCTTTCGTTCCCCCATCCAAAGGAGGCTCCATTGAAATTTGAGCAAAAATTGGCTCAGCAGCTTCAGAGGAGAAGTCGTTTGAAAATGTTAATGTACGGACAGACGACGGACGAAAAGTGATCACAATAGCTCATCCTGAGCATTGCTCAGGTGAACTAATTACACAATTTTAAACATGTATATAGCCCAGGGGCAAGGGCAATTAAACTCTCAATGACAAAATTTTCATTACAACTAAAATGTTTTACTACTTTAATCACACACCATACGTTTCAGCCATTAGTTTTTAATACATTCAGAAAAAATGACTTTTCAACATTTTCCCCATACAAATGCATGGGGACGTTGGTTCTATTGCATAAAATGATATTTGGTAATATCACTGCAAAACCAGCTAGGATAGTGATACAGAATCAGAAACAAGAGGCCCATGGGCCATGGGTCGCTCACCTGAGTGACATAGCCACTGCAGATATGCAGATGTTATGCAACATTTTTCCAATCCTGTCATCGCAACTATTGAAAAGATCATCATTTAAGCAATTCTTAATTTTGAAGAAGAATATATATGGCATGCCAGTTAATGGAGCGTGATCATTTGAACAAACTCTAAATGGCGGCCAGCTTGGATTTACGATTGGCACAATTTTAGCTATTTTTGACCTACGAGTCATCCCAATGCTTCCTACCAAGTTTCGAGTCAACTGGTCTTCGGTTCAGGAGAAGAAGCGAAAAAAAGATTTTAAAGTTGGCTGCCATGGCGGCCATCTTGGATATCCGATTGGCACAATTTTAGCTATTTTTGATCTACAAGTCACCCCAATGTCTCCTACCAAGTTTGGAGTCAATTGGCCTTTCTGTGCGGCAGAAGAAGCTAAATATAGATTTTCAAGATCGCGGTCATGGTGGCCATCAGAACGACTTTAGCTATTTTTGATCTACAAGTCACCCAAATGCTTCCTACTAAGTTTCGAGTCAATTGACTTTTGGGTTTAGGAGAAGAAGCGAAAAATAGATTTTCAAGATAGCCGCCATGGCGGCCACCTTGGATTTACGATTGGCATGATTTTAGCTTTTTTTTGATCTACGTCACCCAAATGCTTCCTACCAAGTGTCGAGTCAAATGGTCTTTCAGTTCAGGAGAAGAAGCGAAAAATAGATTTTCAAGATGGCTGCCATGGCGCCCATCCCTCGGCACGATTTTAACTATTTTTGATCTACAAGTCACCCTGATGCTTCCTGGCAAGTTTGGAGTCATCTTGCCTTTCAGTTCAGGAGAAGAAGCAAAAAATAGATTTTCAAGATGGCTGCCGTGGTGGCCATCTTGGATTCCCGATAGGCACATTTTTAGCTATTTTTGATCTATAAGTCACCCCAATGCTTCCTACCAAGTTTGGAGTCAATTGGCTTTTGGGTTTAGGAGTAGAAGCGAAAAATAGATTTTCAAGATGGCTGCCATAACGGCATTCTTGGATTGCAGATTGGCACGATTTTATCTACTTTTGATCTACAAGTCATACTGATGCTTCCCAGCAAGTTTGGAGTCAATTGGCCTTTCAGTTCAGAAGAAGAAGCGAAAAATAGATTTTCAAGATGGCGGCCATGGCGGCCATCTTGGATTTCAGATTAGCACGATTTTAGCTACTTTTGATCTACAAGTCACCCTGATGCTTCCTAGCAAGTTTGGAATCAACTGGCCTTTCGGTTCAGGAGAAGAAACCAAAAATAGATTTTCAAGATGGCGGCCATGGCGGCCATCTTGGATTTCCTATCGGCATGATTTTAGCTATTTTTGATCTACAAGTCACTCTGATACTTCCTAGCGAGTTTGGAGTCAATTGGCCTTTCGGTTCAGGAGAAAACGCGAAAAAATAAATTTTCAAGATGGCTGCCATGGCGGCCATCTTGGATTTCTGATTGGCACGCTTTTAGCTAATTTTGATCTACAAGTCACCCTGATGCTTCCTACCAAGTTTGGAGTCAATTGGCCTTTCGGTTCAGGAATAGAAACGAAAAATAGATTTTCAAGATGGCGGCCATGGCGGCCATCTTGGATTTTGGATTGGCAGGATTTTATCTATTTGTGATCTACAAGTCACCCTGATGCTTCCTAGCAAGTTTGGAGTCAATTGGCCTTTCGGTTCAGGAGAAGATGTGAAAAATAGATTTTCAAGATGGCGGCCATGGCAGCCATCTTGGATTTCCGATCGGCACGATTTTAGCTATTTTCGATCTACAAGTCACCCTGATGCTTCCTAGCAAGTTTGGAGTCATTTGGCCTTTCGATTCAGGAGAAGAAGCGAAAAATAGATCTTCAAGATGGCCGCCATGGCCGCCATTTTGGATTTCCGATCGGAACGATTTTAGCTATTTTTGATCTACAAGTCACCCCCATGTTTCCTACCAAGTATCAAGTCAATTGGCCCAGGGGTGTAGGAGGAGTAGGCTTTTAAAGCAATTGTTGACGCCGCACTACGGATGACGCACGATGCACGAAGGACATTGACTGACCACAATAGTTCACCATGAGCACTTCATGCTCAGGTGAGCTAAAAAAGCTACAAGCATGATAAAGGAAGTTGTATTTTTGTGTTGGAATGTTGCTAGTAGACAGTGGTATTTTCACCGGTATATAATAAAATTTAAAGTCATATGATAAACAGAAACTTACTTTCGTGGTGATTTCATGAAATTTATGCAACTCCAAAGGCTTATTTCACAAATTTCATACGAAATGAACATCAATATATGACCCTTTATATTGTATTGAACACCTACTATCAAAAATATTTTCAGTGCATGAGAGAGTGGAAAGCATTTTGCTTTTGTAGTTTATTTTTACCTCACCAGAGCCAAATGCTCCGTGGGAGCTTATAGGATGGAAAATGGTCTGTTGTCAGACGTTGTCTAAGTCATCAACATTTTCAAATGACATCTCCTCTGAAACAGCACAGCCAATTGAAACCAAATTAAACGTGGAGCCTCCATGGGATGGTGGAACAAAAGTTTGTTTGTAAGGTCTTGGTCACATGACCAAGTTGGCCACTATGCCCATATATGGTAAACAAGAGGACCATGATGGTCCTATATCGCTCACCTGACCAAACAGATTTGCATATTTACTGTTGAAGTTTCAGCCAAGTTCACTGCTCTAGGATTTTTGTATAAAATTTATAGCACTAACCACCCCCACCCCCCTCCACCACACCCCCGGCCATGTTTTTTTATAAATCTTGACAACTTGAACTGAATCTTAAAAGAGGGTCACCAAAGGAACATTCCTTCCAAGTTATATTGAAATCGGTCCATTGGTTTCTGCCAAGAAGATTTTTAAAGTTTTCTATATAGATACATATATAGGGAAAATAAGCCCTGCCCCCTGGTGGCCATGTTTTTTGACAAATCCAAACGGCTTGAACAATCTTGGTAGAAGATCACCAAAAGAACATTTCTGCAAAATTATATGGAAATCGGTCCAGTGGTTTGGGACAAGATGATTTTTACATTTTTCTATATAAAGGGAAAATAAGCCCTACCCCCTGGCGGCCATGTTTTTTGACAAATCCAAATGACTTGAACAATCTTGGTAGAGGATCACTAAAGGAACATTTCTACAAAATTATATGGAAATCGGTCAAGTGGTTCTGACAAGAAGATTTTTAAAGTTTTCTATATAGATATATAGGGAAAATAAGCCCCACCCCCTGGCAGCCATGTTTTTTGACGAATCCAAACGGCTTGAACAATCTTGGTAGAGGATCACCAAAGGAACATTTTTGCAAAATTATATTGAAGTCGGTCCAGTGGTTTCGGACAAGAAGATTTTTAAAGTTTTCTATATAGATATATAGGGAAAATAAGCCCTGCCCTCTGGTGGCCATGTTTTTTGACAAATCCAAATGGCTTAAACAATCTTGGTAGAGGATCACAAAAGGAACATTTCTGCAAAATTATATGGAAATCGGTCCAGTGGTTCGGACAAGAAGATTTTTACATTTTTCAATATAGATATATAGGGAAAATAAGCCCCGCCCCCTGGCGGCCATGTTTTTTGACTAATCGAAATGGCTCGAACAATCTTGGTAGAGGATCACCAAAGGAACATTTCTGCAAAATTATATGGAAATCGGTCCAGTGATTTCTGATAAGAAGATTTTTAAAGTTTTCTATATAGATATATAGGGAAATTAAGCCCCGCCCCCTGGCGGCCATGTTTTTTGACGAATACAAATGGCTTGAACAATCTTGGTAAAGGATCACTAAAGGAACATTTTTGCAAAATTATATTGAAATCGGTCCAGTGGTTTCGGACAAGAAGATTTTTAAAGTTTTCTATATAGATATATAGGGAAATAAGCCCCGCCCCCTGGCGGCCATGTTTTTTGACGTATCCAAATGGCCTGAACAATCTTTGTAGAGGATCGTCATAAGGAACATTTCTGCAAAATTATATGGAAATCAGTCCTGCAGTTTCTGACAAGAAGATTTTTAAAGTTTTCTATATAGATATACAGGGAAAATAAGCCCAGCCCCCTAGCGGCCATGTTTTTTGACGAATCCAAATGGCTTGAACAATCTTGGTAGAGGATCACCACAGGAACATTTCTGCAAAAGTATATGGAAATCGGTCCAGTGGTTTCTGACAAGAAGATTTTTAAAGTTTTCTATATAGATACATAGGGAAAATAAGCCCCGCCCCCTGGCGGCCATGTTTTTTGACGAATCCGAATGGCTTGAACAATCTTGGTAGAGGATCACCAAAGGAACATTTCTGCAAAAGTATATGGAAATCGGTCCAGGGGTTTCTGACAAGAAGATTTTTAAAGTTTTTATTATAGATACATAGGGAAAATAAGCCCCGCCCCCTGGCGGCCATGTTTTTTGACGAATCCGAATGGCTTGAACAATCTTGGTAGAGGATCACCAAAGGAACATTTCTGCAAAATTATATTGAAATCGGTCCAGTGGTTTCTGATAAGAAGATTTTTTAAGTTTTAAGTTAAAAAATCTATTTTTAGCTCCTGTTACCTAGATATGCAATGGACCGGAACCATTTGAACAACTTTGAAAGAGGACCAACCAAGGATCATTCCTGTGAAGTTTGGTCAAAATCCAATCAGTGGTTTAGGAGGAGATGTTGTTTAAAGATTGTGGACGGACGGAGGGACGGACATACGGATGACGATGACGCAACGATGACGGACGGTGAGTGATCACAAAAGCTCACCTTGAGCTTTCAGCTCAGGTGAGCTAAAAACTTTAAAAATCATCTCAGGAACTTAATGGTTGATGACATTGAAACTTGATATGCAGCACTTGGGGCTGGTGCCTTATCAAGTTAGTTCTAATGATGACCCTTGATTGATTATTATACAGCAAGGTCAAATTTGGTCACTTAGGCTTATATATGGGAAAAAGGCAAACAGTGAATTTTTCTGATTCTGTTGTAGCTCCTGACACCAAAGCTGATTTATGCAATCAGCTAAATGAACTTTTATAACAATCAAGGTCATAAAAGGTCAAGGCCATTTAGAGACCTTTGTCCTGGGTGTCTCAGATTCAGTATTTTCATTTTTTTTTTTCAAACAACATCTCCTCTAAAACCACCATGCCACTGAGACCAAATTCGAAAATCTTTTGGGAACCCAATGGCCAATGACCTTGAAACTTAGTAGGCAGCGTTGATGGAGACTTTAAATGCAGCACTGGTAGCCCCATGCAGCCCTATCAAGTTTGTTCAAATGATGATCCTTGATTGACCTTGTCCTATTTAATAGCAAGATCAAATCTGGTCAGTTAGGCTTGTATATGAGGAAAAAGGCAAAACAGTGGAATTTTCTGATCCTACTGTAGTCTGTGACATCAAAGTTGACTTTTGCAATTAGTTACATGTATATGAACCTTTATAAATGCCAAAGCAAGGTCATATACTGACTTTTGTCTTGAATGCCTCAGATTCAGTACATTTAACTAATTTTATTTCTCCACTAAAACAGCTGATAGAGACCAAATTACTTTTGGAGTCTCTATAGGATCGGGGAATGAAAATTTATTCATGGAATCTAGATCACATGACCAAGACGGCTGCCATGCCCATATATTGTAAAAACCCTTTAAAAATCTTCTTCTAAGGACTGAAAGACTGATGACCTTGAAACTTGGAATGTGCATTGGAGACTCAGGCCCTATAAAATTTATCCAAATAAATTGAGTTGATTCAAACCAAACTGCATATACCATTCATAGGCGAATTCAGGTGGAAGAAATAGCGCAGGCATTAGGCATTTCACATGGTAGCGTTTCAACAATCTTACATGATCGTTTAGACATACACAAGCTAACAGCCCATTGGGTGCCCAAATCCCTTAGCGATGAGCAAATGGCAACCAGAGCATCAGTATGCAGTGCTTTGTTGAAGCATTTTAGGTCAAAAGATGATTTTCTTTTGTGTCTGGTGACTGTAGATGAGACTTGGGTTCATTATTACGAGCCAGAGAATAAAGCTCAGAGTCGTCAGTGGGTAGGGCCTGGGTCCCTGAGGCCAAAGAAGTTCAAGATGCAACCATCTGCTGGCAAGGTGATGGTCAAAGTATTTTGGGACACAAAAGGCGTTATTATGTTGGACTTTTTACCCAAGAGAAATACAATAATTGGAGTGTACTATGCAAACTTGTTAGACCAGCTGAGAACTGCCATCCCTGAAAAATGCTGAGGTAAATTCTCTAAAGCTGTTTTGCTGCAACAGGACAACATGAGAGTCCACACTTGCAAAGTTGCAATGGATGCTGTAGAGCAAACGGGTATGAATTAATACCACATCCTGTCTATTTGCCTAAACTAGCTCCTAGCAACTTCTT
This sequence comes from Anodontia alba, assembly GCA_964016985.1. NCBI lineage: Eukaryota > Metazoa > Mollusca > Bivalvia > Lucinida > Lucinidae > Anodontia > Anodontia alba. The sequence goes on from OZ024823.1 coordinate 37,863,663, forward strand.
CCTATTCCCAAACTTGAAAAAGGATATCCATGGACTTCATTTCGGGTCTGATGAAGAAGTCGTGACGGCAGTTGAGGAGTGGGTCAATGGAAAGGACCCTGACTTTTTCAGTTCTGGGCTGATGGCACTTGAACACCGTTGGTCTAAGTGCATCACACTAGAGGGCAATTACATCGAAAAAGAAGAGGTGGATCTCAACCGGAAATAAGTTAGGCTGGTTACTTATTGACTCACCCTCGTATCATGATGTCGTCTGCTGCAGTAATGGTTAAAAATTGCATTTTGAATAAGGTTATAACTGTACCTTAATTCTCCAATCTTCATATGGTTCCTCATTATTGTCACTACAAGCTGTACTGTCTTTATTTTCATCAGTATCATTTTCCTCTTCAGTTTCCTCTGAAAGAATGTCAAAGGTCAAGGCCAAGGTCGCAGAAGATAAGTATCAAAGTTTGTTTGTAAAACTACAGGTATGGTCCTAGTTTCTTTGCTAGTCAGCAGTTATAAACCTTTTTATGCTGGGTAAAAATTTCAGCAGAAAACTTTTAAAATACTTTTATTATTTTTCCTAGAAAACAGGATTTGACAGTTTATGCAAATTGTCTCCCCAGGAGACAATTTGCATAAAGTGTCAGATCCTATTTTCCTGGAAAAATATCATCAATGACCCAGTTTTGAAATCCACCTGAAGGTCATCAGGACAGTTTAATTTTTATGATCAGGTATGAAACATGCCTTCACATACATGTACTTTTGGTTTTTATCTTGAATGCGAAGGTGTGACCTTGACCTTTGAGCTACAGACGCAAGTCTTGTACTTGACACACATTCTAATACTGGTGAATCAATATGGTTAAAGGTTGAGCAATGTTGAAGAAAATGGGAATTTTTCAGCGATTTTGAAATTTTAGTGTCTTTATACAGGACATATTTCAGCCCTTTGTGAAACTGCTCCTTTGTAGGAAATACCATGCAGAATTTTGAAATAAAAATATCATACCTTTTCCCTTTCACCTAGATACAAATAAGCATCTTTCACAAATAAGAAGCTCTAAGCAGACTTTGTTGACAAAATTTTCAAGAGCTAAGTAAAGGTAACAAAATATCACCCATTATGAAAACAAGCCTATTTAAATATACTGAAAATTTTACTAACAAAAAATGAAAATTTTCCGATAAAAAATCTGATATTTTTCATATTTCTGCTCAAAACATAGATTGCGAGTACTTGTTAGAACCGCCTCGGTTTTTGAGCAGAAATAATAAAAATAATGTCTACCCCTGTAAACCCCAGTTTTACTGCATAAAAGTGGGGTTTAAGGGGGTCAACATTATATAGGCATGTTTTCCTGATGCAATACAATAGTGGATAACTATGAAATTTGTATGATAGAGCTCACACAATATTGTTATGGCATTTCAGTGAAGCAATTATAATAGTCAACCTTCTTTTAAAACAAGAGGGCCAAGATGGCCCTGTATCGCTCACCTGACTACCAGACAAGTTTCAAGTCAATTGGCCTTTTGGTTCAAGAGAACAACATAGATTTTCAAGATGGCAGCCACCTTGGATTTCCAATCAGAATGAATTTGGCTACCTTTGATACTTCCAATGAAGTTTTAAGCCAAATGGCCATTTGGTTCAGGAGAAAAAGTTCAAAATAGATTTTCAACATAGCGGCTAGGGAGAGCATCTTGGATTTCTGATCGGAAGAGTTTCAGCTATTTTTGACCTACAAGTTAACCTGATACTTCGTATCAAGTCTCTAGTTAATCAGCCTTTCAGTTCAGGAGATGTTCAAAATAGATTTTCAAGATGGCGACTATTGCAGTTACCTTAGATTTCCTATCAGAACAATTTTAGCTATTTTTGACCTACAAGTCACCTAGATACTTCCTACCAAGCTTCAAGTCAGTTGGCATCATTTTGGCTCAGAAGATAAAGCTCAAAATAGGTTTTCCAGATGGCAGCCGTAGTAGCCATCTTGGGTTTCCAGTCAGAACTATTTTAGCTAGTTTTGATCTGTAAGTCACCCTGATACTTCCGACCAAATTTCCAGTCAACTGTCCTGCCATCTTGGACATCTGATCAGAATCATTTTAGCTGTTTTTGATCTACAAACTGCCCTGATACTTCCTACCAAGTTTCAAGTCTTCTAACCTTTCATTTCATGAGAAGAAGTTCAAAATAGATTTTCAAGATGGCCACTGTGGTGTTGGATTTTTGATTTTATCTATTTTTGATCAGTAAGTCACCCTGATACTTCCTATCAAGTTTTGAGTCAAATGGTCTTTGGGTACAGAAGAAGCACAAAATAGATTTTTAAAATGGCCGCCATGTTAAATTTTAGCTGTATCTGATTTACAAGTCACCCTGATACTTCCTACCAAGTTTCAAGTCAACTGGCCTTTTGGCTCAGGAGTAGAAATTCAAAACAGATTTCCAGGATGATTCCGACACTTCCTACCAAGTTTTGAGTCAGTTGACCTTTGTTTGTTTGTGTTGCAGTTTTACGGCCCAGTCAACCTAATGGGGTCATGTCGAGTGTGGTCAGTTTACCTAACCACTTTTGCTGGGCAGGCTTTGTCCTCTAAGCGGTTAACCAGTATTGTGTACATTCTTTTGCCAGAAACTGACAACTGCCCTTCTTAAATCAGCAGAAGGGAGACAATGACCGTAGAAAATATTTCATAATCAAATCTCTACAAAAGAATGTTGCTGACCTCAGCAGGGGTCAAACCCGCAACCTCCAGGCCTTTTGGTTCAGAAGAACATCAAGATAGATTTTCAAGATGGTAGCCCAGTTAAATGGCCTTTCGGTTCATTAGATGAAGGACAAATAGAGTTTCAAGATGGCGGCCATCTTGGATTTCGGATCAGAATGATTTTTGCTATTTTTGATATGCAAATCAACCTGATACTTCCTTTGAAGTTTTGAGTCAATCAACCTTTTTTTTGTTCTGGAGAAGGAATTCAAAAGAAGATTTACAAGATGGTCTCCATGGTGGCTACTTGAATTTTTAATCTGCAAGTCACCCTGATACTTCTTACCAAGTTTTGAATCAAATGGCTTTTTGTTTCAGGAGAAGAAATTCAAAAAAGATTTTCAAGATGGCTATTTAAGTTACTTTTGATCTACAAGTTGCCCTTACTACTTTCTACCAAGTTTCCAGTCAACTGGCTTTTTTCAGTTCAGGCAACCAGCGAAGAACAAAACAGTTTTCAAGATGGCTGCCATGGTGGCCATCTTGGCTTTTCAATCAAACTATTTTAGCCATTTTTGATCTATAAGTCACCCCCGATACCTTCTACTAGCTTCGAGTCAAATGGCCTTTCAGTTCAGGAGAAGCACCACAAAATAGATTTTCAAGATGGGGGCCATGGCAGCCATCTTGGATTTCCAATGGAATGATCATAGTTATTTTTGTTCTGCAAGTTACAATGATACTTCCTTCCAAGTTTCGAGTCAATTGGCCTCTTGCTCAGGATTTGAAGTGCAAAATAGATTTTAAAGATAGCCATCATGGCGGCCATCTTGGATTTCCAATAGGAATTATTTTAGCTATTTTTTATCTATAAGTTGCCCTGATACATCCTACCAAGTTTCCATTCAGTTGGCCTGTTGGTTCAGGAGACAAAGGGCAAAACAGACTTTCAAGATGGCTGCCATGGCTGCCTTCTTTGATTTTTCATCAGAATGAGTTTAGTTATTTTGATCTTCAAGTCACCCAGATACATCCCACCAAGTTTCGAGTGAATGTTTGGGCTTTCACCAGGAGAAGAACAGCAAAATAGATTTTCAAGATGACAGCCATGGTGTCCATCTTGGATTTCAGATTGGAAAGATTTTACTTACTTTTGATCTACAATACTTCCTAATACTTCCTACCAAGTTTCAAGACAGTTGGCTTTTCGGTTCAGGAGAAGAACTGCAAAATATATTTTCAAGATGGTGGCCATTGCGGCCATCTTGGATTTCCAGTTGGAACAATTTTAGCTAGTTTTGCTCTACAAGTCATGCTGATGCTTCCTACCAAGTTTGAAGCCAACTGGCCTAGAGGTGTAGGAGGAATAGTTTTTAGAAGCAAATTGTAGACCCCGCACAAGGGATGACTGACAATTCTCGATACACGATGGACACTGACCTATCACAATAGCTCACCTTGAGCTCAGGTGAGCTAATAAAAACACTCGATACAACAACAAAATTTGTTATACACTGTAGATCCAATACAATGCGGTCAGTTATTTCGTGAAATCCAATATATCGCGAATCATCCGTGGACCGCAAATTTACCATGAGCAAAAACAAAAAAAATTATAGTATGTTTGTTTTTTACTTAATTTGAAAAAAAAAACAAAAAAACTGACTATAATTCGTTTCGGTCTTGATTTTTCACGCATATGCGAAGTGGTGTCATGCATTATGACGGAACAATCCAATTAGCGTCGATCAGTACACGCACTGATAATAATTGGCAAACAATTAATTTTAATTGGTGCACTTGTCATAATCAGTGTCATAATTGAGTACATCTACTCAATGCTCAATTAGTCAATGATGTCCACTCGCCGTCTAAAAAAAATAAAAAAAATAATTAAAATGATAGTTTTGGGGCCCGCAGCAGACGTAACAAGTGAAGGGAAGCAACTCAAATTGTCTAAACACTTTGGATATGTGAATTGCTCCCCTTCACTGTTACAGGGAACCAGTACAACCAAAATGGCGTCGTCATTTTTCATTTCGGCAAACAGATGCTTTCAAAGGTAGTTTATCAGCTGGTCTCGATTTAGTTAATAGGTAGACATAGTTCCCCAGTGTATATACTGCCACTGAGTAATTCTGAACCTACTGTAATGGTGAAATATGGCCGATAGCTTTACTGACAGTCATTTTTATGTGGATTTATTTATTAGAGGCATCTCGGTAAACTACCACTGCGACTTATATCGCCATCCGGATATATCGCGCTACGGAAACTTGGACCCCAAGCACCGCGATATACTGGATCTACAGTGTAATGATAATTTGACTGGCATGAAGCTGTTACTCAAGAGGTGATAGTTAATCAGAAATTATGTAAGAATATTGTATTAAATATTTCAAGAAACACAATTTTGGGTACTTTTTAGAATCACCTCTAACTAGAGCAAGTGTCAAGAAAACCCGGCAGGCACCATTTCTTAATTACGAAATATTTTTTTAAGTCAATGACAATGATATAAGGCAAAATCAATTGACCATCAAATACAGGTCACTGACCCATATATAGTCAAGGTCAATCTCTGAGTGACACTGATCTATCATCCCAAGGCAACTTTTCTGGAGTAAATAGTCTTCAAGACATGAATAAAGAAACTGGACCATAAAATATAGGTCACTATATATACTTGAGAGGTCAACTGATGTGTCACATTGATCCATTATACCAACTATGATCCATTAAAAAATCTAGAAGATATTAAGCAAAATCACTAGACCATGAAATATATGCTGATTTATATTTATGTTTGGGTCACACTGTGTCTTTATCTGTAAATATGACACTTACGCATGAAATAGTGGGAGATATATGACAAAATCAGTGGGCTATGAAATATAGGTCACAAAGGCCTACATTCATTTTGAGGTAAAATGCTGTGTCATACTGACCCATAATCCCAAATTATGATAGTCATACGTCAAGTTGTCTTCAAGATGTAACATATAATTACTAGACCATGAAATATAGTTCACAGTGACCTACATTTACTTTTAGGTCAACTGTCAGATCATACTGATTCATAATCCCAAATAATGATGTTCATACATCAAAAAACATACAAGATATAGGGCAAAATCATTGGACAATGAAATATAGGTCAAAGTGACCTACATTTATTATGATGTCAACTGTGGTGTCACACAGAACAAATATCCCAAATATTACATTAATCAATGAAAAAGTCATTACAATATACTGCAAAATCGCTGAAGCATAAAAATTAGGTCACAATGATCTTGACCTTATTACACTGAATGTTGATGTGATAAATGTCTGATGCCCATCCTTCTTTATTTAATAGTTGTTTATAACAAGAGGGCCATGATGGCCCTGCAACGCTCACCTGAGCATCATAGCACTTTGAGAACCATCTAGAACTGATCAAGGCAAACATTCTGATCAATATTCAAAATGATTATATAAACAAGTAAGACAATGTAGCATGTCTAATGGACTGTGAAATAAAGGTCAAGGTCAAATATGGATGACTGCACTCAAGAGGCTATGCTAAGATGTATGCATGTACTAAGTATTCTTGGCTGTAGAAGCAATAGTTACTGAGAAACTGACCTAAACACAAACACTTCACAAGTACCAAATATCACTCTGTAGGACCAATAACTACTGAGAAACTGACCTAAACGGAAAAACTTAAGAAAGTCACTGGATAGAAAAATATAAATCACCTTGAAATCATCAACAGAAACATTCTGAGCAAGATTCATGATGATCACTTCAAAAAATGTGACCTCTAGAGCATCAACAATCCTTTGATTTGGCCAGGTGACCTAGTTTCCAATATCAAGTGACCCAGTTTTAAACTAGACATAGAAATCATCAAGACGAACATTTTGAGCTATATTTATGATGATTATTTAAAAAATGTGACATCTGGAGTGTTAACAGTTTTCTGCTGATTTGGCCTGGTGACCTATTTTTTGAGCCCGTGTGACCCAGTTTTGACCTAGAAATCATCAAGAAAAAACATTCTGAGCAAGATTCATGATGATTGCTTCTAATATGAGACCACTAGAGTGTTAACAAAATTTTCTGCTGATTTGGCCTGGTGACCTAGTTTTTGACTCCAAGTGACCCAGTTTCAAATCTGACCTAGAAATCATCAAGACAAACATGTTGAGCAAGATTCATGATGATTGCTTGAAAAATGAGACCACTAGAGTGTTAACAAAATTTTCTGCTGATTTGGCCTGGTGACCTAGTTTTTTACCCCAAGTGACCCAGTTTCAAACTTGACCTAGAACTTATCAAGACAAAATATTTTAAGCAAGATTCATGAAGACTGCTTCAAAAATGTGACTGCTAGAGTGTTAACAAGGTTTTAGCTGATTTGGCCAGGTGACCTAGTTTTTGACCCCAAGTGACCCAGTTTCAAACTTGACCTAAACATCAAGGCAAACATTTTGAGCAAGATTCATGATGATTGCTTGAAAAATGTGACGGCTAGAATGATAACAAGGTTTTCCGCTGATTTGATCAGGTGAACTAGTTTTTGACCCCAGGTGACCCAGTTTCTAACTTGACCTAGAAATCATCAAGACAAACATTTTGAGCAAGATTCATGATGATTGCTTAAACAAGTCACCCCGATGCTTCCTAGCAAGTTTGGAGTCAATTGGCCTTTCGGTTCAGGAGAAGAAGCAAAAAAAAGATTTTCAAGACAGCTGTCATGGCGGCAATCTTGGATTTCCGATTGGAACGATTTTAGCTATTTTTGATCTATAAGTCACCCCAATGCTTCCTACCAAGTTTGGAGTCAATTGGCTTTTGGGTTTTGGAGAAGAAGCAAAAAACAGATTTTGACGATGGCTCTTGGATTTCCGATCGGCACAATTTTAGCTATTTTTTTATCTACAAGTCACCCCGATGCTTCCTAGCAAGTTTGGAGTCAATTGGCCTTTCGGTTTAGCAGAAGAAGAGAAAAATAGATTTTCAAGATGGCGGCCATGGCGGCCATCTTGGATTTCTGATCGGCATGATTTTAGCTATTTTTGATCTACAAGTCACCCTGATGCTTCCTAGCAAGTTTGGAGTCAATTGGCCTTTCGGTTCAGGGGAAGAAGCGAAAAATAGATTTTCAAGATGGCGGCCATGGGGACCATCTTGAATTTCAGATCGGCACGATTTTAGCTATTTTTGATCTACAAGTCACCCTGATGCTTCCTACCAAGTATCGAGTCAATTGGCCCAGGGGTGTAAGAGGAGTAGGCTTTTAAAGCAATTGTTGACGCTGCAAGATGGACGACGGATGACGCACGATGCATGACGGACAATGAATGACCACAATAGCTCACCATGAGCACTTCGTGCTCAGGTGAGCTTAAACCAACTGCAAAATACGGCTTTACTGAGGTATCCTAGATTTTGTTTGTTTGTGTAGAGGTTTTACGGCCCAGTCAACCCAACGGGGCCATGTCGAGCACAGTCAGTTTACCTAACCACACGTTTACTGGGCAGGCTTAGTCCTCTAAGCGATTAACCAGTAATGTGCACATTCTTTTGCCAGAAACTGACAACTGCCCTTCTTGAATCAGGGGAAGTGAGAGAATGACCGTAAAAAATATTTCGCAATCAATCTCCACGAAAGTATGTTGCCGACCTCAATGGGGGTTGAACCCACGACCTCTTGGTCTCCAGTCAGACGGTGCATCCAACTGAGCCACCAAGACCGGCTCATCCTAGATTTTGACCTCTAGCCCCACCCTAGAGCATGACCAAGGGGTCCTTAAATGTAGAATGGAAGAGAAGCTCCCAGCTATCCCCATACCAAATATGAATAGTTTCTGATAAGTGGCTGCAGAGATATACATAATCAAAAAACTTAGAAGTAAAACCTGGAAGTAAAAACATGGTGACCATCACTATTTTTACATACTTATGTGGCTAAAAATACATGTAACAGAAAATAAGCCACATAAAAGATTGACTTTATGTGGCTAACAGAATAAATCCCATTCAAATACATTAAAACTGTCCATAATTCTTAGCAACCAAACTATTCCTTTGTGTATGGAAGAATGGACAAACAATTAGACTGACAGAACCTATGAAAACTATATACCCCTTTTGCATACATGTTCGGGAATACAATGTCATGCTGTCATTGTAACAATGATTTGCTGTATATAGCTTATTAAGGAACAAATTTGCTGAGCTTTGCATATTCATGCAGTCTGATCTGGACATTCTCTGTTTGTTGACATATACTACAATAGCCACTGGTTGTGTGAGCGGGCAAACAAGGCCCTGATCATAAGCATATAAGCAGTCTGCTCTGGCCTGCCTTGTCTGCAAATTGAATAAGGGTGTTGTACAATGATGATGATTTTGTCGCTTATGTCCTTTTAACATTATTTAAGTCATACTGAGATAATGAACAGCCCTATGCAATTAAGTGGCATACTATTATGAGCTAAAAATTTTGCTTGTAGTGGGATTTGAACCCGGAACCTTGTGATTCTAAATCGGGTATGCTACTTGCTTGGACACCTGAACCTTTCACAAAATACCTTCTGACAATATCTGGTCTTCTGTTTCTTTAATCCTATGAAGCAAATCTGTTTGTTTGGTTTCAAATAATATTTGTTTGAACTTCTTATATGCTTCAAATCCTTGAGATTTTATCAATTCCAGTATCCTTTCATTTTTCTTAGGACTGAAGAGTTCTTCCTGGAAAATATAAACACAACCTGTTATGGGAAAAAAAATTCCCATTTGAGAGGTAACAAAATGAACTTGGCCAATGAAAGTACCAGTGTGAAAGTACCAGTGTGATGTTGGCACTGGATATTTGCATACACTTTTCATTAACCCTTAACCCTTAAAGCAATTAACAATCGCAACTACAGCAGATGACACAATTTTTTTTCATTTTTCATAGAAATTAAGTATTGACATTTCATGTGAACTACCTGCCAGGCAGACATTTCACATGAAATGTCAAGAATTATTTTCTATGAAAAGAAAAAAAAAACAAACAAGAGGGCCATGCCCTGTAACGCTCACCTGAGTATCATAGTACTTTGAGAACCTGACCTAGAACTGATCAAGGCAAACATTCTGATCAAAATTCAAAATGATTATATTAACAAGACAATGTTTGTTTGTTTGTGTTGAGGTTTTACGGCCCAGTCAACCCAATGGGGTCATGTCGAGCACTGTCAGTTTACCTAACCACACGTTTACTGGGCAGGCTTAGTCCTCTAAGCGGTTAACCAGTATTGTGCACATTCTTTCGCCAGAAACTGACAACTGCCCTTCTTGAATCAGTGGAAGGGAACAAGACAATGTAGCATGTCTAATGGACTGTGAAATCAAGGTCAAGGTCAAATATGGATGACTGCAGTCAAGAGGCCATGCTAAGATGTATGCATGTACTAAGTATCACCGGCTGTAGGAGCAACAGTTACTGAGAAACTGACCTAAACACAAACACTTCACAAGTACCAAATATCACTCTTTAGGACCAATAATTACTGAGAAACTGACCTAAATGGAAAATAATTAAGAAAGTCACTGGACAGTGAAATATATGTCACCTAGAAATGATCAAAACAAACATTCTGAGAAAGATTCATGATGATCACTTCAAAAATGTGACCTCTAGAGCATCAACAAGGTTTTCCTTTGATTTGGCCTGGTGACCTAGTTTCTGATATCAAGTGACCCAGTTTTAAACTAGACCTAGAAATTATCAAGACAAACATTTTAAGCAATATTTATGATGATTATTTAAAAAAATGTGTCCTCTGGAGTGTCAACAAGGTTTTCTTTTGATTTGGCCTGGTGACCTAGTTTTTGATCCCACGTGACCTGGTTTTAAACTTGACTTAGAAATCATCAAGGCAAACATTTTGGGCAAGATTCATGATGACTGCTTCAAAAATGTGACCTCTAGAGTGTTAACAAGGTCATCCTTTGATTTGGCCTTGTGACCTAGTTTTTGACTCCAAGTGACCCAGTTTCAAACTTGACCTAGAAATCATCAAGACAAACATTTTGAGGAAGATTCATGATGATTGGTTCAAAACGGGGACCTCTAGAGTGTTAACAAGGTCTTCCTTTGATTTGGCCTGGTGACCTAGTTTTTGACTCCAAGTGACCCAGTTTCAAATCTGACCTAGAAATCAACAAGACAAACATTTTGAGCATGATTCATGATGATTGCTTCATAAATGTGACCGCTAGAGTGTTAACAAGGTTTCACACTGATGTGGCCTGGTATCCTAGTTTTTGACCCCATGTGACCCAGTTTCAAACTTGACCTAAAATTTATCAAGACAAACATTTTGAGTAAGATCCATGATGATTGCTTCAAAAATGTCACCGCTAGAATGTTAAAAAGGTTTTCTGCTGAGTTGGCCTGGTGACCTAGTTTTTGACCCCAAGTGACCCAGTTTCAAACCTGACCTAGAAATCATCAAGGCAAACATTTTGAGCAATATTCATTATGACTGCTTTAAAAATGTGACCTCTAGAGTGTTAACAAGTTTTTCCTTTGATTTGATCTGGTGACCTAGTTTTTAACCCCAAGTGACCCAGTATCAAACTTGACCTAGATTTTATAGAGGTAAACATTCTGGGCAAGTTTCATCAAGATTGGGTCAAAATTGTCTAAAGTGTTAACAAACTAGTTGTCGACTACAGACAATGTATGATGGATGACGGAAAATGACGGACAATGGACAAAGGGTGATCACAATAGCTCATCCTGAGCTTTTGTTCAGGGGAGCTAAAAACACAACAGAATGTCATCTGCTACAAAGTTTGCTCAGTGCTTTATGAAGACATTTTGCAGCAGAAGACATTTTGATCATAAAAAGTTAGTGTAGAGTGTAATGCCTTCTAGGCAGACAGTTCACATGAAGTGCCAAGTATTTTTTATCTGAAAAATAATAGTCAAAGATTTAGAATGTAGTCTGCAACAATTTTGCTATAAGGGTTAAACTATACTATCATGAATCAGAAAAACGAAGTTTTTTAAAAGTAAAACATATTTTAAGGAGTAATACTTAACCTATAGATAATGTGCTATTCTCTTCTGTTTTCACACCTTCCACAGAAAAAACGACCTTTCAGTCGTTAAATAAAGTCTTAAACCAGAAGGTCCCTTAGGCAGTTACCTGTGTGACGTAACTCTTCCCGCTCAATTGACCACGTGTCAGTTTCTTTTATGTGTAAAACAATAGACACAATTAGGAGAGATAAGCGAGGGTGGACGGAGGGAGATAATTGATTATCTATAGGTTAAGTATTACTCGTTAAAATATGTTTTACTTTTAAAAAACTTCATTTTAACTTCATGAAGTTTCTTTTATGTGTAAAACAATAGACACAATTAGGAGAGATAAGCGAGGGTGGACGGAGGGAGATAATTGATTATCTATAGGTTAAGTATTACTCGTTAAAATATGTTTTACTTTTAAAAAACTTCATTTTAACTTCACACATTAACCTATAGATAATGTGCTAGAATTTGCAGAATAGGAGGGAGGTGCTCTCCTAATACTAACACCAATAATATCTCACCACTTCTGGTTAAGACTCAGGAAACTCTAAGGAATCAGATACATTCTAATTCTATATTTAATAGAAAGAGTGATCTAGATTCACAAAATAGCATATCTTTAAGGTGTTATGATCTAACAACCGTATATATAATAGTAGACTCTAGAGGAAGCCAGTTCTTAAGTCTCAGAGACCTAACATTGCCCCCCCCCCCCCCCCCCCCTCTTTTTTTCTTTTTGGGAAACAACAATTGGCTTCAAAATGAAAAAGGAGTCATTGAGACATAACATAAATATCCCATCGCAAAGTAAGCTAGGAATATAGAAATATTTTCAAAACAAAATTTGTAAAACAAAAAAGCCAAGACCATACACTGTAAGTAGTCTATGTAGGGTCTTGAATAAATAAGGAAAAGTCTACTCGGTGGAGTTTCCTATAGATAACTGACATATGTAGATATTTTGGATAAAATTCTAGATATGTGAAGCTATGTAATTGTAATAGTCTAAGCTTTTAGAATTATAAACTAATTAGATTCTGTTAATTGGAGCGACAGGACAGTTTCCGATGAACAGACACAGACTTAAAATAACTATAATGTATAATTATTTCCCTTGATCAAATTAAAGAAGGGGAGATAATAAAAGTAGATGGAGTTTACTTAACTATAACTAAGTTATCCATCAGAAGAAAAAGGTATAGACAAACATAATGGTTAAAACTATTGCTAGACTAATTGTATTACGAATTTTTAGTCAAGCAAAAAATAATACAGAGTTTGCATAAAACTGCTGGGAAGAAAAAACAACCTAAACCATTGATAATTAGTTTTGTCATAGACATATAAAAGCGTTTGATGTCCTGACAAAATAATAAAGAAGAAACTGTCAACATCATAACTTAAGAGTTTGACAGAGAATAAGAGAGATAAGAATAAGGTTGATCGCAGCTAACTGTAAGACGGTCATAGTTTGGCTAAATCTTACCGTATTGATAAGATTAAGCAATAATAAATAAGCTGGATAGAATCTTTCTATACCAGAAGAATGCCATGAAAAGTACTCCTGCGTAAATAATCATGGAAATCAAGAAATGTTAAAAAATCCACTTTGAAATGACGAATCAAAATGTTCATAAAAAGAGAAGGACTCAAAGAAAAAGTAATAGTGTGATAATCTCTGAAGAAAGATTATACAATAATACTGATTAATAATCTCAAAAAACACTTAATTTATAAGTTAAGAGATAGTATTACTATTCTATACGCATATTTAAGAATAGTAAGAAATATATGAATACTAAATTAAAATTATACTACTGAACAAAATTCCTGCTATAAATAAAAGGTTAAGCGTAACTATTTATTAAGCAAGGAATTATTAAACATATAACTCGCTATAAAATTACTGCCCAGAAATTTTATAGATAAATATTCAATCAAATTTTTAGAATTGAATATTAATAGAATAAAATCTATGTCTGCATAATTGGTAATTCTTGAAATATCAAATTACATACTCGCAAATGAATTCAGGAAGAAAAAATATATATACATATATATATACTCTCGAGATCTATGCGTAAACCATAGAGAGTAATAAAATAATAGTATTACCACGATCCCTGACGGAAGGGTAAAAACATGTATATGAAAGAGATAATAATTAATTTAACGTCATATAGGTTTAAGATAAAATTTGTTTAATCTTTAACCAATATGCAGCAACAGAGACTCGATATTCTGTATTCGTACGTAGAAAAAGAGTACTTAGTCATTAGAATTTTGTATGATTGAAATAGAGATAATGGGATCTAAAAGGATGTATCTCCATGAACTGAATCGAAGGATAATATCCATTCTAAAAAACTAGGGCTTGTTTTAGGCTTAGTTTAACAAGCGTAGAATTGAATTATTTCCAAGTATTCATGAAGTTGTTATGCTCTGAATACTGAGAAAAATGTTAAAATATTGTTTAGAAAATAAACAAGTGACTGGTCCACAATGTTAGCTAGATTTAAACCTGGAACGTAGCGAGAAGGTCAATCTAACTTAAAAGTAAGATGAGAAAGATAAATAATGAAGATAGATATATAAATATCGGTATAATATATTATCTCCAACTATTATCAAATAATCTGAATGTTTAAAAGCATAAATACTACTCGAAAGTTTATTTACCGAATGTATAATCGGAGAGGTTTTAGCTGATTTGGCCAGGTGACCTAGTTTTTGACCCCAAGTGACCCAGTTTCAAACTTGACCTAAACATCAAGGCAAACATTTTGAGCAAGATTCATGATGATTGCTTGAAAAAACGACCTTTCAGTCGTTAAATAAAGTCTTAAACCAGAAGGTCCCTTAGGCAGTTACCTGTGTGACGTAACTCTTCCCGCTCAATTGACCACGTGTCAGTTTCTTTTATGTGTAAAACAATAGACACAATTAGGAGAGATAAGCGAGGGTGGACGGAGGGAGATAATTGATTATCTATAGGTTAAGTATTACTCGTTAAAATATGTTTTACTTTTAAAAAACTTCATTTTAACTTCATGAAGTTTCTTTTATGTGTAAAACAATAGACACAATTAGGAGAGATAAGCGAGGGTGGACAGAGGGAGATAATTGATTATCTATAGGTTAAGTATTACTCGTTAAAATATGTTTTACTTTTAAAAAACTTCATTTTAACTTCACACATTAACCTATAGATAATGTGCTAGAATTTGCAGAATAGGAGGGAGGTGCTCTCCTAATACTAACACCAATAATATCTCACCACTTCTGGTTAAGACTCAGGAAACTCTAAGGAATCAGATACATTCTAATTCTATATTTAATAGAAAGAGTGATCTAGATTCACAAAATAGCATATCTTTAAGGTGTTATGATCTAACAACCGTATATATAATAGTAGACTCTAGAGGAAGCCAGTTCTTAAGTCTCAGAGACCTAACATTGCCCCCCCCCCCCCCCCCCCTCTTTTTTTCTTTTTGGGAAACAACAATTGGCTTCAAAAAGAAAAAGGAGTCATTGAGACATAACATAAATATCCCATCGCAAAGTAAGCTAGGAATATAGAAATATTTTCAAAACAAAATTTGTAAAACAAAAAAGCCAAGACCATACACTGTAAGTAGTCTATGTAGGGTCTTGAATAAATAAGGAAAAGTCTACTCGGTGGAGTTTCCTATAGATAACTGACATATGTAGATATTTTGGATAAAATTCTAGATATGTGAAGCTATGTAATTGTAATAGTCTAAGCTTTTAGAATTATAAACTAATTAGATTCTGTTAATTGGAGCGACAGGACAGTTTCCGATGAACAGACACAGACTTAAAATAACTATAATGTATAATTATTTCCCTTGATCAAATTAAAGAAAGGGAGATAATAAAAGTAGATGGAGTTTACTTAACTATAACTAAGTTATCCATCAGAAGAAAAAGGTATAGACAAACATAATGGTTAAAACTATTGCTAGACTAATTGTATTACGAATTTTTAGTCAAGCAAAAAATAATACAGAGTTTGCATAAAACTGCTGGGAAGAAAAAACAACCTAAACCATTGATAATTAGTTTTGTCATAGACATATAAAAGCGTTTGATGTCCTGACAAAATAATAAAGAAGAAACTGTCAACATCATAACTTAAGAGTTTGACAGAGAATAAGAGAGATAGGAATAAGGTTGATCGCAGCTAACTGTAAGACGGTCATAGTTTGGCTAAATCTTACCGTATTGATAAGATTAAGCAATAATAAATAAGCTGGATAGAATCTTTCTATACCAGAAGAATGCCATGAAAAGTACTCCTGAGTAAATAATCATGGAAATCAAGAAATGTTAAAAAATCCACTTTGAAATGACGAATCAAAATGTTCATAAAAAGAGAAGGACTCAAAGAAAAAGTAATAGTGTGATAATCTCTGAAGAAAGATTATACAATAATACTGATTAATAATCTCAAAAAACACTTAATTTATAAGTTAAGAGATAGTATTACTATTCTATACGCATATTTAAGAATAGTAAGAAATATATGAATACTAAATTTAAATTATACTACTGAACAAAATTCCTGCTATAAATAAAAGGTTAAGCGTAACTATTTATTAAGCAAGGAATTATTAAACATATAACTCGCTATAAAATTACTGCCCAGAAATTTTATAGATAAATATTCAATCAAATTTTTAGAATTGAATATTAATAGAATAAAATCTATGTCTGCATAATTGGTAATTCTTGAAATATCAAATTACATACTCGCAAATGAATTCAGGAAGAAAAAATATATATACATATATATATACTCTCGAGATCTATGCGTAAACCATAGAGAGTAATAAAATAATAGTATTACCACGATCCCTGACGGAAGGGTAAAAACATGTATATGAAAGAGATAATAATTAATTTAACGTCATATAGGTTTAAGATAAAATTTGTTTAATCTTTAACCAATATGCAGCAACAGTGACTCGATATTCTGTATTCGTACGTAGAAAAAGAGTACTTAGTCATTAGAATTTTGTATGATTGAAATAGAGATAATGGGATCTAAAAGGATGTATCTCCATGAACTGAATCGAAGGATAATATCCATTCTAAAAAACTAGGGCTTGTTTTAGGCTTAGTTTAACAAGCGTAGAATTGAATTATTTCCAAGTATTCATGAAGTTGTTATGCTCTGAATACTGAGAAAAATGTTAAAATATTGTTTAGAAAATAAACAAGTGACTGGTCCACAATGTTAGCTAGATTTAAACCTGGAACGTAGCGAGAAGGTCAATCTAACTTAAAAGTAAGATGAGAAAGATAAATAATGAAGATAGATATATAAATATCGGTATAATATATTATCTCCAACTATTATCAAATAATCTGAATGTTTAAAAGCATAAATACTACTCGAAAGTTTATTTACCGAATGTATAATCGGAGAAACATTCAGTATGTTCAAAAAACGTATCACAAAAGTAAGATCTGACCAGGAACGTAGGTGCAGCACTTACTAAGTTGTGAAGTCAATATAAACATATTCTAAATTATAAATTGAAGCAGTGCATTTCAAAATCATCGAAACGTCTTGAAATGACTTATTGTGTGGAAAAATAAATAAATATCCAGTTTCCGAAAAGATATTTATCTATATATATATAGACCATTTTTGATGCGGACTGGAAATCAAGATATTAATCTTTGCATTATTCGCAAACTGAACTTGAACTCTTAGCGAGAATTACTAAGATCCCTTTAACGAATGTAAACATAAAGAAGGGGTAAAGAGATAATTAAGTGTGTCTTAATTCTTTACCGGCTCGTAATTAAGGATGTTTTCCCTTTTGTCTAAGCCTAGACTATAGATTGATTAATATGAATATAATAATATCTGCTATTATGAGGTAAACTCTCGTTAATTAACCTCTAAGCATATATCAAAAATGTATATGAACATAATCTAGAGCTTCGGTAAGTTTAGAGGAAGGAAATGATTGACTTTGGCAGTTTCTGAATAGTTACAAAGTCAATAAAAAAAAATATCAAAAGGAAAGTATTGTATATAATATCTAATTTAGGCAATAAAAATCTGTCACGTACTGAATAATTAATGCCTTTACTAAATATGTATCCATTGTCAATACCAAAGTGCAAGAAAATTTTGACTGACATGGACTCTAGTTACAAATAAAATATTAGAGGTATAGAGCTAGTCGAAGCAAAACTATTCCTCAATAAGATAAAGTAATTGGGTCTAGAAATTATAATCATAATAAAATTATTATTCCAATATGAAGAATCTTCGGCGTAATAGATTCTTACTGAGGCAAAAATATCTGGTATATTGCTATTGTAGTCTTAAATGATCCAGAAGAAAAAATCAGGCAAAGTAAAGAACGTATCGAATTATATATATGCCTAAATATAAGATTTTCTTCTTATTTATTATTTTATAGCAGAGTTTAGACAGAGCACGACTGACCTAGACCTAGACTCTTATATAATCAATCAAAAGATAGTATAAAATAGAATAATAGCTTATCGGATCAACTATTTTCCATGTAGAAAAGGCAAAAGGAAAATATGTACCTCAACTAGAATTTTAAATCGTAGTAATCTAGAGAGGTAGCGAATAAATAAACAAAACTGTTAATTTATTTATCTGGTTGGTGTAAATTTCTGATACCTTAAGAATGAAAAATTAATAGAAAGTAGAAAAGATCGATTGCTACTTTCTTGTCAATTTACTCCTTAGATTACATGCTGATTACATATAGGAGCATGTAGAAGAAAACAAGGGAGGAAAGAAGAAAATTTTTTTAGATTTCATGTATATTTTTCTTCTTATAAATAACGATAGTTTTATAGTTCACCTTTGCCCTAGAGCCGAATAAGGTGAATATGTAAGAAGTTAATCTCTTTGTAGCGAATAAAAGAGATATAATTATAGCTGGAAGTATCTTCTACACTTAGTGAATGAATTGCGAATTTGATCGTAACCGATAATTCTTAATTCATTTTCAATAATAAATATATATATAGAATTTAAGTCAAGTTCAAAAGTGACTGGATAGAATTCAACAATATAAGTGGCTACTAGGTATTAGAACCCATCGCTATCATTCCATAACCTATAACCCAAGACTACACATGTCTATAGTGGTTAATAAATAAATATATGTTGAGCGAGTACTAGTGACTAATCCGACACAAAGTCTACGAAACTACTGCCCGGTGGAATTTCGTTAGAATGACCTGGCACTACTCTACGAAGTGCCTCCCGATGAAATTTTCATTAGAGCCGGAATTTAACCGCTTTCTAGCAAATGAAAGAGATAAAACATAATTTGAATGACCTGGCACTAGTCTACGAACTGCTGCCCGGTAAAATTTTTGTTATAGTCGGAAGTTTAACTCTTTCTAGCGGATAAAAGAGATAAAATATAAGTTAATTTAAAATATTAATGGAATTACACTCCTATAATAAGTCAATGGAATATTAAAGATTCTAGTCTGATTCGGGAAAGACTGTACAAAATTTTATGTATGAAAAGTTACTATGTATTTCACTTAATAACCTATATCCATTGACTTAAGCATGAATGGAGCTCTATGAACGATAATAGATTGTTCGGGAATTAGTGATTACTATTTTGACACTAGTTACCCGACATAATGACCGGACACTAGTATTCGTAACTGTTGCCCGGTAAAGTTACAAGTAATTTGACAAATTGATCGGATAGTAGTATTCGTAACTCTAGTCCGATGAAAAAGGGAGATTATATATGAAAAACTGAGCGGGCACAAGTATTCGAAACTTTTTCCCCGATGATAATTAATTATTAGGCAAAAATTGACCAGACACTTTCTGTAAAAGTTTGCCTGGTGAAAAATCAGAAAAAATATAATAATATGACCGGGTATAAGTATCAGAAATACTACTGATACTTTGCCCGGGAAAATTTTTTTAATAATTAGACATAATGACCGGAAGTTAGTATACGTGACTATTTTGTCCGGTGAAATATGTCAAAAACTAAGTCTTTCCAGAAAATAATTAAATTATTGACTGGAGACTAGTTGACTGGTGACTGGTAACTGTTTGACTGGTGACTGGTTGACTGGTGACTGGTGCCTGGTTGACTGGCACCTGGATGACTGGTGACTGGTTGACTGGCACCTGGTTGACTGGTGACTGGTGAAGCTGATTGACTGGTGCCTGGTTGACTGGTGACTGGATGACCGGTGACTGGTGACTGGTGGACTTAGACTTTATCGGATACTAAGTACCCAAAGATGCCACCTTGATGGGTCTTACCCCGGCAGTATAGCCATATGGGGTGGGGCTCCCATCAGTAAAGAATTGTCTTATAACCCATCAAGGGTTGACAAGTTCTTTACAATCAGCTTCTCCACCATGAGAATCTTTAGCCAACTGAAGATCTCTGCAAATAAAAGTCCAGGAAAAACATATCGTAATTGCTGAATAACCTGGAACGAAAAGAACAAAAAAAATTCTGCATATATAAACACGACTATCGAACCGATCGCGCACGAGCGTTGTGCCGAATAGCGAGAGTCGCGAAAACGCATGTGGAAAAAGACCAGTCAAAAAATACATGAAATCGAAAATTGAAAATTTTAAATAATAACACAGAAAGTGAAAGGAGTGATAAATAAACAAAAGAAACACAAGGATACAGAAATTTATCCGTGAGGAAAGAAATAATCCAAATTTCTATCACAGGTAAATAATCCTTGTTGAATTTCTTTGTCCACAGAAAAGAAACTGACACGTGGTCAATTGAGCGGGAAGAGTTACGTCACACAGGTAACTGCCTAAGGGACCTTCTGGTTTAAGACTTTAATTAACGACTGAAAGGTCGTTTTTTCTGTGGAAGGTGTGAAAACAGAAGAGAATAGCACATTATCTATAGGTTAATGTATTATGAAGTTAAAATGTCATGTGTAATGATTATTTGGTGTTTTATGTTTCTTTCAACATTTTCAAATTATGTTGTCTGCTGAAATTTTTACCCAGCATGCTAAGTGTTAATAAAGAACAAAAAAAATTGGAGCTATGACATAAACAAGAATTCTGCAAAGTCCACGTTGCACCAGCATTGAGCAAAATCAGCATAACATATAGAAAAGCAAGTAAAACTTTGTGACCTAAGGGCACAAAACAAGAAAACTTGTGATGGGTGAACTGATGGTAGTAAATCTTATTATTTTAAAACCTGGCACATGGGCGGACTGCTGGATACTTTATCTATCAGTAGAGCTAACTAGAAATATGAACACAGTACACGGATGCCCCTGCTGTGGGGTACCTGACTATAAAACTGCAAAATTCTACCTAGTACAAACGCCTTAACCTGAGTCTAACAGGATCACGTACGTACCTATGTATGTACATACCTACATACACACATTCATACAGAAGGGCGTACGCACATATGCACGTACCCATGTACACACGTATGGAAAACTGAAAAATTCTATGCCCCCGGCATCATTCGATGCAGGGGCATAAAAACACTTATTATGCACCTATCCTATAAAGTCGTTGAGGCTTGCTGGCTAGATAGGTCAAGGGCACCAGATCATAGCGCTTGATGCATATGTAAAGGACAATAGCTGTGCAAGGTTTCACACTCACAGCTATCACCACTTCAAAGAAAGGCACTTTAATGCTAGACTCAATGTAAAATCATGACAAAATCACTCAAACTGGAAATCTAGACAAAGGGCACTGGGTCATAGTGCATGCTTCAAGAATATGTCAAGGACAATAATTATGCAAGGTTTGACACTCGCAGCTATCACTGCTGCAGAGAGAGGCACTTAAATGCTGGACTCCATGTAACATTCTTGAAGAGTTTGTCTAGGACAATTTCTATGCAAGGTTTGACACTTGCAGCTGTCATTGCTTCAATGAACAAACTTTAATGCTAAACTAGACTTTAAATCAGACAAAGTCACTAGAGTGCACAAAATTTGGGTCAAGGACATCGAGTCATAGTGTCGGCTTAATGTGTATGTCAAAGGCAATTACTATGCAAGGTTTGAAATTTGCAGCTATTACTGCTTCAGAGAAATGCACTTTAATGCCAGAACTGACAAAAACACTAAGTGCAAAATCTAGGTCAAGGGCACAGGGTCATAGTGTGTGCTTGAAGAGTATGTCGAGGATAATAACTTTGCATGGTTTGACACTTGCAGCTATAACCGCTGCAGAGAAAGGCACTTTAATGCTGTAGAACCATGACAAAGTTACTGGAGCCTAAAATCTATGTCATGGATACCGGTGTAATGGCCAGTTTCTTCCCCTTGTCCAAATCTTCCCCCAGGGGAAGAAATTGTTCCACACACACACCTCCTCACCCCACAAATGATTATTTTGGTGAAAAATTCCTATATGGACAGTAAAAATATTAGTAAAGGTTTTAGTAGTCTAGTAGTAATATTAAATTATTGTTTCAAAAAATCAATTTTGTGCATGTCTGGAAAATAAGGGTACTTTTAATATACAGGAGGCCATGATGGTCCTATATCAATCACCTGAACAAACAGATTTGCATACTTAGTATTGAAGTTTCAGCCAAATTCACTGTTCTAAGATTTTTGTATCAATTTTTTAGTCCCACCCCCTACCGGCCATGTTTTTTTTACTAATCATGACAGCTTAAACAATCTTGAGCTTGAACAATCTTGGCAGAGAGTCACCAAGGAATAATCTCTGCCAAGTTATATTGAAATGGGTCCAGTTGTTTCTGACAAAAAGACTTTTAAAGTTTTTTTTTTATATACATACATAGGGAAAATGAAAAAAGTGAATCAGCACTGCTTAATAGATCCCACCCACTACACCCCCCCTCCCCACCCCCACCCACCAACCCACCCCACCGCAAGGTAATGGTCAATACAAGAGGCTCAATGAGCCTAAACTGCTCACCTGAGAAACTTAAGTTTTAACAATTCACAGACTTGACTACTAAATCCTTAAAGCGCCAATCACAACAATTGTCGTCTGCTTTGTCTTCTGCCAGTTACTTTTTTCTTGGTGCTTTAAGGGTTAATTGCACATGATAATTTAGATTACCCACCAAGGTAATTCAGCTTACTAATATCTCCCTTTTTCAACTGGATGTGTCTTATCATAAAGAACAAAAATGGTTAGGGATGGGGATCTGAACAGTTTCTGAGATATAAAGCCTTTTATGAAGTGAAGGGGGTGGGGCATATCTCTAGGAAGCATTAAGTCTGTGTAACTGAATGCGTCTTATCATAAGGAATAACATTATATATGATTTAGTGGTAGGGTTCTGAACGGTTTCTGAGATATTAAGCCTTACATGAACTGGAGGGGGTGGGACATAGTGTGAGGAGACCACAGGTTGGTGTCAATGGGTGTGTCTTATCATATGGAACAAGAATATATATGGTTTATGGGTTGGAATCTGAACGATTTCCGAGATATTAGGGTCTTTATGAAGTGAAGGGGTGGAGCATGAATCTGCTTTACAGCACCCCCCTCCCCCCCCCTGCCCCCCGCAACCACCTCCACCCTGGGCTAGTCAATTTGGACCCCAGGGACATGATTGACAGGACTTTATATAGACCACTTAACATTGCTACATACTGAGTATGTTACCTCTGGGCCTCATGGTTTCAGAGAAGAAGATTTTTGAAGCATGCCATGTTTTTCTCTTAAAGAATTTGACCCCCACCTTCCCGACTATCACTATAGGTTAGTGGGGTATTGCATTTCCATATGTGACTGATGACTGAGACCATAAAACTCTGCCCAGATACCAATAAAATGATGTTCTGTTATGCAATTAGTTAAGTAATACTGATAAGACAGTTAACTAAAAACCCCCACACACTTTTTTTAAATATAAAACACAATGAAATACCTCAAAATTGATTCCAAAATCTATATCTGCATAAAAAATTAATCAAATTACACAGTTTAAATGGTTTCCTACGTTAAAAAATAAAGATTTTAAGACTATATATTACAGTGTAGGGAACCAGTGTTATTAGAGAAAAGTAGTCCCCTAGGTAAATCTTGTAATACCACCTGTTGTGAACAGACTCATTAGTGTATGAGAGTTGAGGGCAGTAGCCATAAAAACATCTGGTTGAATTATTAGTTGCGCATGAATTTTTCTGAATTATGTAGGAGACAACTAAACATTGCTACATAGTAAATATGTAAGCCATGGGCCTCATGGTATCAGAGAAGAAGATTTTTTAAGTTTTTCCCTTTATAAGTCTATTGGAGCTAATGATCCCGGGGACGTGGCCAATTTGGACCCTAGCGACACGGTTGATAGGATTTGCGTAGGAAACTATTAAACATAGCTACATATTAAATATCTTACCTCTGGGCCTCATCGTTTCAGAAAAGAAAATTTTTGAAGGTTCTTTCGCTGTAGAGTCCTATGTAAACAAACAACCCCCTGGAGTGTTACAGGTTTAGACCCCAGGGTCTTGATCAGCAGGATTTATGTAGGGGACCACTAAACATTGCTACATACTAAATATGTAAGCCGTGGGCCTCAGTCATGGTTTCAGAGAAGAAGATTTTTTAAGTTTTCCCATTATAAGTCTATGGGAGCTAATGAGCCCCTGGGCACAGGCAATTTGGACCCTAGGGGCATGGTTAGTAGGATTTATTTTGGGGACAACTAACATGAATTCAGAGAAGAAAATTTTTTAAGTTTTTCACGTTATAAGTCTATGGGAGCTAATAAACCCCGGGTGTGGCCAATTTGGACCCTGGGGGTATGGCTGGCAGGATTTATGTAAGGGACCACTTAACATTGCTACATACTAGATATCTTAAGTTCTGGGCCTTATGGTTTCACAGAAGAAGATTTTTTAAAGTTCCACTATGTCTATGGGAGCTAATGAGCCCTGGGGCATGGTCAATTTCAACCCTAAGGGCATGGTTGGCAAGATTTATGTAGATGACCACAGAACATTGCAACATACTAAATATCTAAGCTCTGGGCCTTATGGCTTCAAAGAGGCTTTTTGAAGTCTTTCCTACTATAGGTCTATGGGTAATAATTAGCATCTGGGTGTGGCCAATTTGGACCTCAGGGGCATGATTGGCAGAATTTATGTAAGAGACCACTTAATGTTGCTACATACTAAATATCTAAGCTCTGGGCCTTAGGGTTTCAGAGAAGAAGGCTTTCTTTTGAAGTTTTTCCCATTATAAGTATAGGAGCTAATGAGCCCCTGGGCATGGCCAATTTTTATACTAGGGGCATGGTTGGTAGGATTTATGTAGGTGACCATTTAACATTGCTACATATATAAATATCTAAGCTCTGGTTCTGATGGTTTCAGAGAAGAAGATTTTTTAAATTTTTTTCATTATAAGTCGATGGGAGCTAATGAGCTCCAGGGCATGGTCAATTTGGAACCCAGGGGCATGATTGACAGGATTTATGTAGGTGACCACTTAACATTGCTACATACTAAATATTTAAGCTCTGGGCCTTATGGTTTCAGAGAAGAAGACAGGCCTCCTAGTGGCCCACTTTGAAAATATAGGTTTTTATATAGGTTCTTCTTACTCAAAATATAGGATATTTACAGGTTTTTCAATAAAAAATATAGGTTAAAAAAAGGTTCTTCCAAACTCATACAAGAATTCCGCGGAAGGCGTCATCGCACCTGCTGGCGCAAAAGTCACAGGAGCCACAATCAGAATGTGGTTATTACATAAGTTTATTTCATTCTTAGCAGTGCTTACTTGGAAAACTGGGTTGAAAAAAATGTAGACAAAGTGCCAAGTGGGGCACATATATTCCAGGCCAGTCCCATTCCCTCTAATGGCTATATCTTCAGCGCTGACTTTTCGTATCATACAGCCCAATGATAATGGAACATTGACGTAAAATGTGTAAAAGTCACTGGAGAATGAAATTTAGGTCAAGGTCACGGGTCAAGGTACCTGCTAATTCAGTACATCAAGGAGAAGCACAATGCAAGGTATGGTGGTTGTAGGCCTTATAGTTGAGGAGTTATCAAACATCAATGTAAAATTTGTCAAATATAGGTCAAGGTCACTGGGTCAAGGTACCTGCCAAGCCAGTGCAATGAGATGAAGCACTATGCAAGGTTTAGTGGTTGTAGGTCTTATATTTGAGGAGATACCGAACATCAATATAAAATGTGTCAAAGTCACTGGAGTGCACAATATAGGTCAAGATCACCAGGTCAAGGTACCTGTCGAGTCAATACATCGAGAAGAAGTGCTATATAAGGTTTGGTGGTTGAAGGCCTTACAGTTGAGGACATATGGAAGGGTGACGTACACGGTGTAAAAGTCAATGGAGCGTGAAATATAGGTCAAGGTCACCCAGTCAAGGTACCTGCAGAGTCTGTACATTGAGGAGAAGCACTATGCAAGGTTTGATGGTTGTAGGCCTTATAGTTGAGGAGATATTGAACGTTGACGTAAAATGTGTAAAAGGCACTGGAGCGCAAAATATAGGTCAAGGTCACCGGGTCAAGATACCTGCCAAGTCAGTACATATTGGAGAAGCACTATGCAAGGTTTGGTAGCTAGAGGTCTTACACTTGAGGAGATCTGGAACGTTGACGTAAATTATGTTAAAGTCACTGCAGCCAAAATATAGGTCAAGGTCACCAGGTCAAGGTATCTGCTAAGTCAGTACATTGAGGAGAAGCACTTTGCAAGGTTTGATGGTTGTAGGCCTTATAGTTGAGGAGATATTGAATGTCGACGCAAAATATGTCAAAGTCACTGGAGCGCAAAATATAGGTCAAGGTCACCGGGTCAAGGTACCTGCCAAGTCTGTACCTCTAGGAGAAGCACTATGCAAGGTTTGATAGTTGTACGCCTTATAGTTGTGAAGATCTGGAACGTCAACGTAAATTGTGTCAAAGTCAATGGAGCGCAAAATATAGGTCAAGGTCACTGGGTCAACATATCTGCCAAGTTAGGAGGTCAGGGAGATGTGTCATGCAAGGTATGATGGTTGTTGTAGAATTGTAGTTGATTAGAATACTAACTTTGACGTAAATGTCGAACTTCGACATAACAGAACTGTTAAGAGACAGACGGACGGACGAACGGACAGACGAATGGAAAAGCGGGCACCTATGTCGCAAAGTCAGGAGGTCAGGGTGATATTTCATACAAGGTTTGATGGTTGTTTAGTCTTGTAGTTGATTAGAATACTAACTTTGACATAAATGTCGAACTTCGACATAACAGAACTGTTAAGAGACGGACGGACGGACAGACAGACAAACAGACAGACGAATGGAAAAGTGGGCACCTATGTCGCAAAGTCAGGATGTCAGGGAGATGTTTCATGCAAGGTTTGATGGTTGTTTAGTCTTGTAGTTGATTAAAATACTAACTTTGACATAAATGTCGAACGTCGACATAAATGTTGACAGACGGACGGACGAATGGACAGACAAACGGAAAAGCGGATGCCTATGTTGCAAAGTCAGGAGGTCAGGGAGATGTTTCATGCAAGGTTTGATGGTTGTTTAGTCTTGTAGTTGATTAGAATACTAACTTTGACAAAAATGTCGAACGTCGACATAAATGTTGACAGACGGACGGACGGACGGACGGACGGAAAATCGGACGCCTATATCGCACCCTGCTACAAGCAGGTGCGATAATAAAGATTTAAAACTGAGAAGAAAAAATACTTGATGAATTTTTGCGCCACAATTATTCAGATAAAGTTGATCTGAATTTTACAAAGTCCAAGCGAGCGAGGAAAAAAATACAATTTCTTGACAGTTTTCATCATTTTTTGGGACTAAAAAGTAAAAATAGTAGGGCATTTTGAAGAAAAGTTAGGGCTGAGTCGCGAGAAGGTTCAAAAAGTGAAAAATATAGGTTTTTTTCATGAAAATACAGGCTTTTTACAGGTTTTATGAACAAAATAAAGGTTTTATAGGTTTGACACAAAATTATAGGTTATTATAGATTTTATAGGTTTCACTAGGAGGCCTGAGAAGATTTTTGAAGTTTTTCCCATTTTAAGTCTATGGGAGCTAATGAGCCCAAGGGTGTTGCCAATTTGGACCCTAGGGGAATGGTTGGCAGGATTTAGGTAGGTGACCACTTACATTGCTAAATACTAAATACCTAAGCGCTGGACCATATATTTCAGAGAAGAAGATTTTTTTAAGTTTTTCCCATTATAAGTCTATGGGAGATAATGATCCCTGGGGCATGTCCAATTTGGACCCCAGGGGCACAATTGGTAGGATTTATGTAAGTGACCACTAAACATTACTACATATTAAATATCTAAGCTCTGGGCACAATTGGCAGGATTTATGTAGGTGACCACTTAACATTGCTACAAACTAAATATCTAAACTCTGGGCCTTATGGTTTCAGAGAAGAAGATTTTTTAAATTATTCCCATTATAAGTCGATGAGAGCTAATGAGCCCTGGGCCGTGGCCAATTTGCACTTCAGGGCATGACTGGCAGGATTTATGTCAGAGACCACTTAACGTTGCTACATACTAAATATCTAAGCTCTGGGCCTTATGGTTTCAGAAGAATATTTTTGAAGTTTTTTTTCCATTTTAAGTCTTTGGGAGCTAATGAGCCCCAGTGAGTGGCCAATTTGGACCCTAGGGGCATGACTGGCAGGATTTATAAAGGTGACCACTTACATTGCTAAATACTAAATATCTAAGCTCTGGGCCTCATGGTTTCAGAGAAGAAGATTTTTGTTTTTCCTTTTATAAATCTATGAGAGATAATGGGCCCTGGGGCATGGCCAATTTGGACCCCAGGGGCATGGCTGGCAGGATTTATGCAGGTGACTACCTAACGTTGCTACATACTAAATATCTAAGCTATGGGACTCACTGTTTCAGAGAAGAAGATTTTTTAAGTTTTTCCCATTATAAGTCTATGGGAGCTATATGTTGCCATGGAAAACCAGAATTCCAATCGATTCTGCCCCTAAATCTTAAGCAGCCTTTCCCCCCACCTGATAATACTGCACCTGAAATTTGATCAAGATTGGCCATCTGGTATAAGAGATACTTATTTGAAATTGTGGATGGACAACGATGGATGCCGGAGTATTGGCATTCTAATTGCTCACTTGAGCCTTTGGCTCAGGTGAGCTAATAAATAGCAGTTCTGTTCAGAATATTAAAACAAGAGGCCCACTGGCCACGGTTCGCTCACCTGAGTGACATAGCCACTGCAGACATGCAGATGTTCCCAATAATATATGCAAAGATTCAGCCATAAGGCATCCTCGGTTTTGGAGAATAAGATTTTCAAATGTTTTTTCCCATACAAATGCATAGGGAAGCAAACTTGTACGACAATTATTTTAGCAACTTTGGTAGACCCCCTGTCCCCGATGATTTAAACAAAGATTCAGCCCCAAGGCGTCCTCGGTTCTGGAGGAGAATATTTTTAAAGGTTTTTACCATAATATATGGGCATGGGGGCCATCTTGGTCAATGAACCGGGACCATTTTAGCAATCTTTCATTCCCGCAACCTAAGGAGGCTCCATATGAAATTTGTGCAAAATTGGCCCAGAGGCTCCAGAGGAGAAGTCGTTTGAAATTCTGAATATTTTTCCCATACAAATGCATAAGGAAGCAAAATTGACCTCATGGTAAAAAGGTCAAATGTCATTGTACAACCATTATTTTAGCAACTTTGGTAGACCTCCAGTTTCCAATGATATATGTAAAGATTCAGCCACAAGGAATCCTCAGAGAACAAGATTTTTAAAAGTTTTTCCCATACAAATGCATAGAGAAGCAAACTTGACCCTACCGTAAAAAGGTTAAATGTTAATATACAACATTTATTTTAGCAATTTTGGTAGACCTCCCGTTCCCCAATGACTTATGCAAAGATTCAGCCCCAAGGCATCCTCGGTTTGGAGAAGAAGATTTTTAAAGGTTTTTACCATATATGGGCATGGCGGCCATCTTGGTCAAAGAACCGGGACCATTTTAGCAATCTTTCATTCCCGCAACCTAAGGAGGCTCCATATGAAATTTGTGCAAAATTGGCCCAGAGGCTCCAGAGGAGAAGTCGTTTGAAATTCTGAATATTTTTCCCATACAAATGCATAAGGAAGCAAAATTGACCTCACGGTAAAAAGGTCAAATGTCAATGTACGACCATTATTTTAGCAACTTTGGGAGACCTCCAGTTAGCGATGATATATGTAAGGATTCAGCCACAAGGCATCCTTGGTTTTGGAGAACAAGATTTTTAAAGGTTTTTCCCATACAAATGCATAGTGAAGCAAACCTGACCTTGCCGTAAAAAGGTCAAATGTCAATATACCGTAATTTACGTAAGTATTGGGACAGGAAAAAATAATTAAATTTCTGGCTGTCCCAATACTTAGAAACACGAAAATTAATTATTTTATTAGGTGTCCCAATACTTACGTCTCGTAGTTGAAAATGGCACCGATTAATGATGAAAATGTGTCATATTTGTGTTCACTGTTTTGTGTATTTTCGGACCACTGTCTCGTTAACCTAATCTATTGTTAATATTGAATAAACAGATTAGCACTTATTGTTTTGATTTAAAATCCCCTCGTTTATCTATCATGTGTTGAAAGCGTCCAAGTGAAAAAAAATAATCATATACTGCTTCCCCGCTTAGTTGGTTAACTGCCCATAACCGATACCGCAAATGCGAGGAACAATCTACCTGTTCTGATGACGTTATTATTGGGGTTCGTCTCAACGATGTTTTGGGGTTCATCTCAACAGTGTTTTAGTGTTCCCCCAACGCTGTTTTGCATTAAATCGTTAACGGTAAACAATTCTGTCGAATTTCTTTTTATTATTATTACCGGTATTTATTCATAGTTTTTTTTTTTTTTTTTTTTTTTTTGTTTTTTGTAGCACTTTATTGATGCACTCGAGTTGCAAATTAAAACGTGATGTGTCACGTGACAACCACAAAATGGCGACGCATCCAGACTGATGCAAACGCATGTGCGTTTTTGTTTTTGCAGATTTCTTGAATAAATTTCATATTAATATTCTCAAAGAAAGGTTTTACTTATTTTCTACTTTCTAACCAGTCTGCTGTAGGAACCCCCGTTGTATGCTTAGACGTAAAATATTGCGTGACATCGCTTGTAAACAAAACAAAACACAAACGGAGAAAACAGTTTTACCCTGTTAAATAGATCATTTTTTTTCACCTAAATGCACTGTCCCAATTCATATGGTACAAAAAATTACTGAAAATTTGAGCGATTTTTGATATGTCCCAATTCTTAGGGTGACGAAAAATAATTATTTTTACGAATTGTAAGGGTGTCCCAATACTTTAGGTGTCCCAATACTTAGGTATATTACGGTACAACATTTATTTTAGCAATTTCGGTTCTGGAGATGAAGATTTTTAAAGGTTTTTACCATATATGGGCATGGCAGCCATCTTGGTCAATGAACCACAACCATTTTATCAATCTTTCCTTCACCCAACCTAAGGAGGCTCCATATGAAATTTGAGCAAAATTGGCCCAGAGGCTCCAGAGAAGAAGTCGTTTGAAATTCTGAACATTTTTCCCATACAAATGCATAAGGAAGCAAAATTGACCTCATGGTAAAAAGGTCAAATGTCAATGTACAACCATTATTTTAGCAACTTTGGTAGACCTCCAGTTTCCAATGATATATGTAAAGGTTCAGCAATAAGGCATCCTAGGTTTTGGAGAACAAGATGTTTAAAGGTTTTTCCCATACAAATGCATAGGGAAGCAAACTAGACCTTGCCGTAAAAAGGTCAAATGTCAATATATGACATTTATTTTAGCAATTTTGGTAGACCGCCGTCCCCGATGACTTATGCAAAGATTCAGCCCCAAGGCATCCTCGGTTCTGGAGAAGAAGATTTTTAAAGGTTTTTACCATATATGGGCATGGCGGTCATCTTGGTCAATGCACCACGACCATTTTAGCAATTTTTCTTTCACCCAACCTAAGGAGGCTCCATATGAAATTTGAGCAAAATTGGCTCAGGGGCTTCAGAGGAGAAGACGTTTGAAAATGTTAACGGACGGACGGACGTCAGGATGGAAGGCGGACGAAAAGTGATCACAATAGCTCATCCTGAGCATAGCTCAGGTGAGCAAAAAATTCCACCCCAACAACAACTTATAAATATCAACATTCATGCAAAATATTTCAAGATTTCTCAAATTATTAAGCAAGATAGACAGGAAAAACAAAAGTGTTACAGACATTAAAGAATTACAAAGGAGAATAACTACAACTGTATTGATCCCTTGACCCTTCTTTCTCTGTAGCAGCAACATCTCATGAATATCAAAATTCATGCAAAATATGTTAAGATTCCTAATAATATTAACCAAGATATGCAGAAACAAGAGGGCCATAATGGCCCTGTAACGCTCACCTGAGTGTAGTATGTGGGTCGTGCAAAAAGTTCTGTCACTAATAGGCTTCCTTAGTTTTATCCCAGGTATATTTTAAAATGCTTCACTGCACTTGAATGGTGTGTTTAATAGCTAACGATACCCGTTTATTTCGTGCAAACTACTTTCCCACTGACCGAGTTATTTCAAATTGAAATAGATGCAGTCATATACACTGACCAATTTACTTGTTACATTGGAACATGGACCAGAAGACTCAAATTTGTAGCTATATTAAATGCCCCATTAGGCTTAATATAGATTCAAAACAGATATTTAATGAATTGTGTGGTATATATGGACCTCAGACTATTTCAATGCGCACAGTATTAGGTGGGTTAAAGCTTTTAAAGCTGGGAAATTTTCTGTTGAAGATGATACCCGTCCTGGAAGGCCTAAACCTCTGTTACCAAGGCTAACATCGCCGCTGTAAAGATTGTGGTCGAACGGATGCGTGATTGTCTGTCAAAAATATAGCTAGTTGTACTGGAATATCAGAAGGCAGTGTGCAAACAAATCTGAAAAAACGTTTGGACCTGAAAAAAGGTTTGCGCTAGGTAGGTACCTCATTTGCTCTATGAGGAGAAAAAGACACAACGTCTTAAATGTGCCCGAGGACTTTTGAAAACATACAAAGGCTGTAATAGTCGGGTTATTTCTGACTTGCTAACAGGTGATGAAACCTGGGTGCACATGTTTGAGCCACAAAGAAGGGCTGATAATAAGCAATGGAAGCGAAAAGATCAAAAACACCCATGTATTGCCAAGAGAACCATAAGTTAGAAAAAGATGTTGTACACAATTTTCTTTAATTCAAGTGGGTCAGTCGTTTAAGTGCCTTGTCCATCTGGTCATACAGTCACTGGCCGATTTTACAAGAATTCTGTACTGAAGAAAGTGAAAGAGTTTTAAAATAAGAAATGACCAAGCAAAGGATGGTCAGGAGTCCACATTTAACATGACAACGCCTCCTCTCATAAGTGTGAAGTTGTTAAGTCTTTTTTGGCTTCTGAAAAGGTGAAAGTTTTAAACCATCCACCTTATTCACCTGACCTGAGTTCCTGTGACTTCTTTTTATTTCCAAGGCTTAAGAAAATGCTTTCTGGAAATAAGTATACGTCTAGAAGTTCTCTTGGCAGCACTATTTATCAGTGTCTCCAACAGATACCAAAAGAAGACTATTTATCTGTTTTTGGCGACTGGGTAAAAAGGTTACAAAAATGTGTTTTTTAGTAAAAGGGGAATACTTTGAAGGTTTGTAATAAAAATATGTTTGATAAAACGTAGCACTGAAGTAATCAAAACCCAGTGACAAAAAAAAGGACCCTCATAGCACTTGGAGAATCTGACCCATAAATGATCAAGGCAAACATTCTGACCAAGATTCAAGATGATTATATTAACAAGAGGACCATGATGGTCCTGTAACACTCACCTGAGTATCATAGCACTTAGAGAACCTGACCCATAAATGATCAAGGCAAACATTCTGACCAAGATTCATAATGGTTATATTAACAAGTAAGGCAATGTAGCATCCTAATTGACCATGAAATATAGATCATGGTCAAATATGAATGACTGCACTCAAGAGGCCATGCTAAGATGTATGCATGTGCTAAGTATCACTGGCTGTAGACCAGTAATTACTGAGAAACTGTCCAAAATGCAAAAGAACAAAGCTGGTGAACCATGGAATATAGGTCAAGGTCAAATACAGATGACTGCATTCAAGAGGCTATGCTAAGAGGTCTGCAAGTGCCAAGTATCACTGCTGTAGGACCAACAGTTACAGACCTAAATGGAAAAACTTAAGAAAGTCACTGGTCCATGAAATATAGGTCATAAGTGACCCAGGTACAAACTTGACCTGGCAATCATCAAGATAAACATTTCGAGCAAGATTCATGATGATTGCACCTGCATAAGGCCTTTGGTTTCAGAGAAGTTTTTTCTCTAAGTTTTAACTCTATAGCTCTATATTAATAAATTAGATACTGCACAAAAACCACGCAGGTTTTTTTTGGGCACGTTTTTTTCTCCGTAACAGAAACAGATGTAACAATTAAAATATATAAGGAATACTCTAAAATGGACTGAAAAAGAATGAAACAAATGAAACAGACCAATAGCAGTTCTCACTGATGGTCTGTTTCATTCGTTTCATTTGTTACGAAACAGGATATAACAGTGCAAAAGACTTGTTCAAAGCTCGTTACGAAACATGGTGAAACGGAATGAAACGATGAAACGTACATCTTTTTTTTTTATAAACCCATTTCTGTTTCGTAACAAATGAAACGATTAAGATATATAGGAAAAACTCTGAAACAGGATGTAACAGTCCAAAAGAATTGTTCAAAGCTCGTTACGAAACAGGGTGTAACGAAATGTAACTATGAAACATCATCTTTTTTTTTTTATCAACCCATTTCTGTTTCGTAACAAATGAAACGATTAAGATATATAGGAAAAACTCTGAAACAGGATGTAACAGTGCAAAAGACTTGTTCAAAGCTCGTTACGAAACATGGTGAAACAGAATGAAACGATGAAACGTACATCTTTTTTTTTTATAAACCCATTTCTGTTTCGTAACAAATGAAACGATTAAGATATATAGGAAAAACTCTGAAACAGGATGTAACAGACCAAAAAATTTAAAATTATCTCGTTACGAAACAGGGTGTAACGAAATGTAACTATGAAACATCATCTCTTTTTTTTTTATCAACCCATTTCTGTTTCGTAACAAATGAAACGATTAAGATATATAGGAAAAACTCTGAAACAGGATGTAACAGTGCAAATGACTTGTTCAAAGCTCGTTACGAAACATGGTGAAACGGAATGAAACGATGAAACGTACATCTTTTTTTTTTATAAACCCATTTCTGTTTCATAACAAATGAAACGATTAAGATATATAGGAAAAACTCTGAAACAGGATGTAACAGACCAAAAAATTTAAAATAATCTCGTTACGAAACAGGGTGTAACGAAATGTAACAATGAAACATCATCTTTTTTTTTTTTTTATCAACCCATTTCTGTTTCGTAACAAATGAAACGATTAAGATATATAGGAAAAACTCTGAAACAGGATGTAACAGTCCAAAAGAATTGTTCAAAGCTCGTTACGAAACAGGGTGTAACGAAATGTAACAATGAAACATCATCTTTTTTTTTTTTATAAACCCATTTCTGTTTCGTGACAAATGAAACGATTAAGATATATAGGAAAAACTCTGAAACAGGATGTAACAGACCAAACATTCTGAAATATGCGCGTTACGAAACAGAGTGAAACGAAATGAAACGATGAAACATACAATTTTTTTTTTTTATAAACCCATTTCTGTTTCGTAACAAATGAAACGATTAAGATATATAGGAAAAACTCTGAAACAGGATGTAACAGACCAAAAAATTTAAAATAATCTCGTTACGAAACAGGGTGTAACGAAATGTAACTATGAAACATCATCTTTTTTTTTTTTATAAACCCATTTCTGTTTCGTAACAAATGAAACGATTAAGATATATAGGAAAAACTCTGAAACAGGATGTAACAGTCCAAAAGACTTCTTCAAAGCTCGTTACGAAACAGGGTGAAACGAAATGTAACAATGAAACATCATCTTTTTTTTTTTTATAAACCCATTTCTGTTTCGTAACAAATGAAACGATTAAGATATATAGGAAAAACTCTGAAACAGGATGTAACAGTCCAAAAGAATTGTTCAAAGCTCGTTACGAAACAGGGTGTAACGAAATGTTACAATGAAACATCATCTTTTTTTTTTTTATAAACCCATTTCTGTTTCGTAACAAATGAAACGATTAAGATATATAGGAAAAACTCTGAAACAGGATGTAACAGACCAAACATTCTGAAATATACTCGTTTCGAAACAGAGTGAAATGAAATGAAACGATGAAACATACAATTTTTTTTTTTTATAAACCCATTTCTGTTTCGTAACAAATGAAACGATTAAAATATATAGGGAAAACTCTGAAACAGGATGTAACAGACCAAACAATCTGAAATATGCTCGTTACGAAACAGAGTGAAACGAAATGAAACGATGAAACATACAATTTTTTTTTTTATAAACCCATTTCTGTTTCGTAACAAATGAAACGATTAAGATATATAGGAAAAACTCTGAAACAGGATGTAACAGACCAAAAGACTTGTTCAAAGCTCATTACGAAACAGGGTGTAACGAAATGTAACAATGAAACATCATCTTTTTTTTTTTTATCAACCCATTTCTGTTTCGTAACAAATGAAACGATTAAGATATATAGGAAAAACTCTGAAACAGGATGTAACAGTGCAAAAGACTTGTTCAAAGCTCGTTACGAAACATGGTGAAACGGAATGAAACGATGAAATGTACATCTTTTTTTTTTCTAAACCCATTTCTGTTTCGTAACAAATGAAACGATTAAGATATATAGGAAAAACTCTGAAACAGGATGTAACAGATCAAAAAATTTAAAATAATCTCGTTACGAAACAGGGTGTAACGAAATGTAACAATGAAACATCATCTTTTTTTTTTTTTTTTATCAACCCATTTCTGTTTCGTAACAAATGAAACGATTAAGATATATAGGAAAAACTCTGAAACAGTATGTAACAGACCAAAAGACTTCTTCAAAGCTCGTTACGAAACAGGGTGATTACTTATGACTCTGCAGCCACTGATCAAAATCTTTTCATATTTGGTATGGGATACCTGGGAGGGTTCTCTTCCATTCTACATCTATGAACCCCTGGGTCATGCCCCAGGGCGGGGTTAGAAGTCAAAATCTAGGACACCCAAATTAAGTAATAAGTATATTGCTGTTTGTTTATACAAACAATCTCTTAATAAAGAAGGATGAGCATCAGACATGTTTATCACATCCACATTCAGTGTAATAAGGTCAAGGTCATTGTGATCTTATTTTCATGCTTCAGTGATTTTGCGTTATATTTTGAAGCCTATTTCATGGATTAATGCCTCAATATAGAAGTATGATGCAGTTTGTTGATACAAACAACTTCTTAAAGAAGGGTGCTAGAAGTCAAAATCTAGGACACCAAAATTAAGTAACAATTGCTGTTTGTTTATACAAACAATCTCTTAATAATGAAGAATGGGCATCAGACATGTTTTTCACATCAACATTCAGTGTAATTACGTCAAGGTCATTGTGATCATATTTTCATGCTCCAGCAATTTTTCCTTTTATTTCAAGCCTATATCATGGATTAATGCGATACTTGGAATATTGGTTCTATGTGACACTACAATTGACGGTTAACAAATGTAGGTGATCTTGACTTATATTTCATGAGGCAGTAATTTTGCCTCATATCTTGAATGTTATTTGATGTATGAACATCATTACTTTGGATTTTGAATAAGTATGATCTAACAGTTGACCTAAAAGTAAATGTAGGTCACTGTGACCTATATTTCATAGTCCAGGGATTTTCTGTTACATCTGGAAGACACTTTCATGTATTTCTATCATACTTTGGGATTATGTGACCTATATTTCATAGCCCTTTGTCTTGTATCTCCCACTAATTAATACTGAATTGTCATATTTTCATGAAATGACACATTGTCATCCAAACCTTCACCTCAAAGTAAATATAAAATAAATCAGTATGACATATATTTCATGGTCTTGTGATGTTGCATACTATCCTTAGATTATTTAATGGATTAAGATCATAGTTGGTATAATGGATCAGTGTGACCTCATATTAACTTCTCATGTACATGTAGGTCAGAGACTTACATTTTATGATCTGGTAAATTTGCTGTATGTCTTGAAGACTATTTACTCCAGGAAAGTTGTACTTGGGATGATAGATCCATGTCACTCAGAGACTGACATTGTGAACTATATCTTACCCTATATCACTGTCGTCAACTTTAAAATATTGTTATAATTAAGAAATATCTATCTATCTTTCCTATATATCTTAATCGTTTCATTTGTTACGAAACAGAAATGGGTTTATAAAAAAAAAAAAAGATGATGTTTCATTGTTACATTTCGTTACACCCTGTTTCGTAACGAGCTTTGAACAAGTCTTTTTGTCTGTTACATCCTGTTTCAGAGTTTTTCCTATATATCTTAATCGTTTCATTTGTTACGAAACAGAAATGGGTTTATAAAAAAAAAAAAAATGATGTTTCATTGTTACATTTCGTTACACCCTGTTTCGTAACGAGCTTTGAACAATTCTTTTGGACTGTTACATCCTGTTTCAGAGTTTTTCCTATATATCTTAATCGTTTCATTTGTTACGAAACAGAAATGGGTTTATAAAAAAAAAAAAAGATGATGTTTCATTGTTACATTTCGTTACACCCTGTTTCGTAACGAGCTTCGAACAAGTCTTTTGGTCTGTTACATCCTGTTTCAGAATTTTTCCTATATATCTTAATCATTTCATTTGTTACGAAACAGAAATGGGTTTATAAAAAAAAAAAAAAGATGATGTTTCATTGTTACATTTCGTTTCACCCTGTTTCGTAACGATCTTTGATCAATTCTTTTGGACTGTTACATCCTGTTTCAGAGTTTTTCCTATATATCTTAATCGTTTCATTTGTTACGAAACAGAAATGGGTTTATAAAAAAAAGAAAAGATGATGTTTCATTGTTACATTTCGTTACACCCTGTTTCGTAACGAGCTTTGAACAAGTCTTTTGGTCTGTTACATCCTGTTTCAGAGTTTTTCCTATATATCTTAATCATTTCATTTGTTACGAAACAGAAATGGGTTTATAAAAAAAAAAAAAGATGATGTTTCATTGTTACATTTCGTTACACCCTGTTTCGTAACGAGCTTTGAACAAGTCTTTTGGTCTGTTACATCCTGTTTCAGAGTTTTTCCTATATATCTTAATCGTTTCATTTGTTACGAAACAGGATGGGTTTATAAAAAAAAAAAGATGTATGTTTCATCGTTACATTTCGTTTCACCCTGTTTCGTAACGAGCTTTGAACAAGTCTTTTGGTCTGTTACATCCTGTTTCAGAGTTTTTCCTATATATCTTAATCGTTTCATTTGTTACGAAACAGAAATGGGTTTAAAAAAAAAAAAAAAAAATGATGTTTCATTGTTACATTTCGTTACACCCTGTTTCGTAACGAGCTTTGAACAATTCTTTTGGACTGTTACATCCTGTTTCAGAGTTTTTCCTATATATCTTAATCATTTCATTTGTTACGAAACAGAAATGGGTTTATAAAAAAAAAAAAAGATGATGTTTCATTGTTACATTTCGTTTCACCCTGTTTCGTAACGATCTTTGATCAATTCTTTTGGACTGTTACATCCTGTTTCAGAGTTTTTCCTATATATCTTAATCGTTTCATTTTTTACGAAACAGAAATGGGTTTATAAAAAAAAAAAAAAAGATGATGTTTCATTGTTACATTTCGTTACACCCTGTTTCGTAACGAGCTTTGAACAAGTCTTTTGGTCTGTTACATCCTGTTTCAGAGTTTTTCCTATGTATCTTAATCGTTTCATTTGTTACAAAACAGAAATGGGTTTATAAAAAAAAAAAAAAGATGATGTTTCATTGTTACATTTCGTTACACCCTGTTTCGTAACGAGCTTTGAACAAGTCTTTTGGTCTGTTACATCCTGTTTCAGAGTTTTTCCTATATATCTTAATCGTTTCATTTGTTACGAAACAGGATGGGTTTATAAAAAAAAAAAGATGTATGTTTCATAGTTACATTTCGTTTCACCCTGTTTCGTAACGAGCTTTGAACAAGTCTTTTGGTCTGTTACATCCTGTTTCAGAGTTTTTCCTATATATCTTAATCGTTTCATTTGTTACGAAACAGAAATGGGTTTATAAAAAAAAAAAAAGATGATGTTTCATTGTTACATTTCCTTACACCCTGTTTCGTAACGAGCTTTGAACAAGTCTTTTGGTCTGTTACATCCTGTTTCAGAGTTTTTCCTATATATCTTAATCGTTTCATTTGTTACGAAACAGAAATGGGTTTATAAAAAAAAAAAAAATGATGTTTCATTGTTACATTTCGTTACACCCTGTTTCGTAACGAGCTTTGAACAATTCTTTTGGACTGTTACATCCTGTTTCAGAGTTTTTCCTATATATCTTAATCGTTTCATTTGTTACGAAACAGAAATGGGTTTATAAAAAAAAAAAAAGATGATGTTTCATTGTTACATTTCGTTACACCCTGTTTCGTAACGAGCTTCGAACAAGTCTTTTG
Source organism: Anodontia alba (assembly GCA_964016985.1). Classification (NCBI taxonomy): domain Eukaryota; kingdom Metazoa; phylum Mollusca; class Bivalvia; order Lucinida; family Lucinidae; genus Anodontia; species Anodontia alba. The sequence continues at coordinate 37,904,228 of OZ024823.1, forward strand.
GTCTGTTACATCCTGTTTCAGAGTTTTTCCTATATATCTTAATCATTTCATTTGTTACGAAACAGAAATGGGTTTATAAAAAAAAAAAAAGATGATGTTTCATTGTTACATTTCGTTTCACCCTGTTTCGTAACGATCTTTGATCAATTCTTTTGGACTGTTACATCCTGTTTCAGAGTTTTTCCTATATATCTTAATCGTTTCATTTGTTACGAAACAGAAATGGGTTTATAAAAAAAAAAAAAGATGATGTTTCATTGTTACATTTCGTTACACCCTGTTTCGTAACGAGCTTTGAACAAGTCTTTTGGTCTGTTACATCCTGTTTCAGAGTTTTTCCTATGTATCTTAATCGTTTCATTTGTTACGAAACAGAAATGGGTTTATAAAAAAAAAAAAAAGATGATGTTTCATTGTTACATTTCGTTACACCCTGTTTCGTAACGAGCTTTGAACAAGTCTTTTGGTCTGTTACATCCTGTTTCAGAGTTTTTCCTATATATCTTAATCATTTCATTTGTTACGAAACAGGATGGGTTTATAAAAAAAAAAAGATGTATGTTTCATCGTTACATTTCGTTTCACCCTGTTTCGTAACGAGCTTTGAACAAGTCTTTTGGTCTGTTACATCCTGTTTCAGAGTTTTTCCTATATATCTTAATCGTTTCATTTGTTACGAAACAGAAATGGGTTTAAAAAAAAAAAAAAAAAATGATGTTTCATTGTTACATTTCGTTACACCCTGTTTCGTAACGAGCTTTGAACAATTCTTTTGGACTGTTACATCCTGTTTCAGAGTTTTTCCTATATATCTTAATCGTTTCATTTGTTACGAAACAGAAATGGGTTTATAAAAAAAAAAAAAGATGATGTTTCATTGTTACATTTCGTTTCACCCTGTTTCGCTTTGAAGAAGTCTTTTTGTCTATTACATCCTGTTTCAGAGTTTTTCCTATATATCTTAATCGTTTCATTTGTTACGAAACAGAAATGGGTTTATAAAAAAAAAAAAAAGATGATGTTTCATTGTTTCATTTCGTTACACCCTGTTTCGTAACGAGCTTTGAACAAGTCTTTTGGTCTGTTACATCCTGTTTCAGAGTTTTTCCTATATATCTTAATCGTTTCATTTGTTACGAAACAGAAATGGGTTTATAAAAAAAAAAAAGATGATGTTTCATTGTTTCATTTCGTTACACCCTGTTTCGTAACGAGCTTTGAAGAAGTCTTTTGGTCTGTTACATCCTGTTTCAGAGTTTTTCCTATATATCTTAATCGTTTCATTTGTTACGAAACAGGAATGGGTTTATAAAAAAAAAAAGATGTATGTTTCATCGTTACATTTCGTTTCACCCTGTTTTGTAACGAGCTTTGAACAAGTCTTTTGGTCTGTTACATCCTGTTTCAGAGTTTATCCTATATATCTTAATCGTTTCATTTGTTACGAAACAGAAATGGGTTTATAAAAAAAAAAGATGTACGTTTCATCGTTTCATCCCGTTTCACCATGTTTCGTAACGAGCTTTGAACAAGTCTTTTGCGCTGTTACATCCTGTTTCGTAACAAATGAAACGAATGAAACAGACCATCAGTGAGAACTGCTATTGGTCTGTTTCGTTTGTTTCATTCTTTTTCAGTCCATTTTAGAGTATTCCTTATATATTTTAATTGTTACATCTGTTTCTGTTACGGAGAAAAAAACGTGCCCAAAAAAAACCTGCGTGGTTTTTGTGCAGTATATGTAATAAATGACCCCCAGGGCATGGCCAATTTGGACTTCAGGGACATGGTTGGTAGGATTTATGTGGGAGACCGCTAAACATTGCTACATAATAAATAAAATATGTAAGCTGTGGGTCTCATGGTTTCAGAAGAAGATTTTTCCTGATTACAAGTCTATGGAAGCTAATGACCCCCGGGACATGACCAATTTGGACCCCAGGGGCATGGTTAGCAAGATTTATGTAGGAGACAATTTCAGAGAAGAATATTTTTTAATTTTTTTTTCCATAATAAGTCTATGGGAGCTAATGACCCCCTGGGGTGTGGCCAGTTTGGGCCCTAGGTGCTTGATTGGCAGGATTTATGTAGGGGACCAATAACATTGCTACATACTAAATACATAAGCTGTGGGCCTTATGGTTTCAGAGAAGATGTTTTTAAGTTTTTCCCATTATAAGTCTATAGGAGTAATTGACCCTGGGGGCATGGCCAGTGAGGACCTCAGGGGCTTTATTGGCAGGATTCATGTAGGGGACCACTAAACATTGCTACATACTAAATATATAAGCTGTTGGCCTCATGGTTTCAGAAAAGAAGATTTTTTTAAGGTTTTCCCATTATAAATGGAATGACCCCCAGGGTGTGGCCAATTTAGATATCAGGGGCTTGACTGGCAAGATATATGTAAGGAACTTCTAAATATTGCTACATACTAAATATATAAGCTGTGGGCATCATGGTTTCAGAAAGAAGAGGAGCTAATAACCCATGTGCGTGGCTAGTTTGGACCCCTGGGGCATGGTTGGCAGGATTTATGTAGGAGACCACCAAACATTGCTACATACATAATCTGTTAGCTTTGGGCATCATGGTCTCAGAGAAGAAGATTTTGGAAGGTTCTTTAGCTATATAGTTCTATATAAACATATGACCCATTGGGGCATGGCCAATTTGGCCCCCAGGGGCTTGATTAGCAAGATTTATGTAGGGGAGCACTAAATGTTGCTACATACAAAATATACAAGAGGACCATGATGGTCCCATATTGCTCAGCTGAGCAAACAGATTTGCATACTTGTATTACTGTTGAAGTTTCAGCCAAGTTCACTGCTCTAAATTTTATAGACCTGCACCCGCCCCCCACCAACCCTCCACAGCAGCCATGTTTTTTTTCTTTTTAACACAAAATGACAACTAAATCTTGAAAGAAGGTCACCAAAGGAACATTTCTGCCAAGTTATATTGAAATTGGTCCAGTGGTTTCTGACAAAAAGATTTTTAAAGTGTTTTATATAGATATAAAGCCCTACCCTCTAACAGCCATTTTTTTTTCTTTTTGACAAATCATGACAGCTTGAAAAAACTAGGTAGAGGGTCACCAAAGGAATATTCTTGTCAAGTTAAATTGAAATCGGTTCAGTGGTTTCTGACAAGAAGATTTTTAAAGTATATAGATATATAGGAAAATAAGCCCTGCCCCCTGGCGGCCATGTTTTTTGACGAATCCAAATGGCTTGAACAATCTTGGTAGAGGATCACCAAAGGAACGTTTCTGCAAAATTATATGGAAATCGGTCCAGTGGTTTCGGACAAGAAGATTTTTACATTTTTCTATATAGATATATAGGGAAAATAAGCCCCGCCCCCTGGTGGCCATGTTTTTTGCCGAATCCAAATGGCTTGAACAATCTTGGTAGAGGATCACCAAAGGAACATTTTTGCAAAATTATATGGAAATCGGTCCAGTGGTTTTGGACAAGAAGATTTATAAAGTTTTCTATATAGATATATAGGGAAAATAAGCCCCGCCCCCTGGCGGCTATGTTTTTTGATGAATCCAAATGGCCTGAACAATCTTTATAGAGGATCACCAAAGAAACATTTCCGCAAAATTATATGGAAATCGGCCCAGTGGTTTCTGACAAGAAGATTTTTAAAGTTTTCTAAAAAGATATAAAGGGAAAATGAGCCCCCCCCTGGCGGCCAAGTTTTTTGACAAATCCAAATGGCTTGAACAATCTTGGTAGAGGATCACCAAAGGAACATTTCTGCAAAATTATATTGAAATCGGTCCAGTGGTTTCTGACAAGAAGATTTTTTGTTTTTAGTTAAAAAATCTATTTTTAGCTTCTGTGACCTAGATATGCAATGGACCGGAACCATTTGAACAAATTTAAAAGAGGACCAATCAAGGAGCATTCCTGTGAAGTTTGGTCGAATTCCAATCAGTGGTTTAGGAGGAGATGTTGTTTAAAGACTGTGAACGGACGGACAGACGGACAGACAGATGGACAACGACGGACGGTGGGTGATCACAATAGCTCACCTTGAGCCTTCGGCTCAGGTGAGCTAATAAGCTATGGGGCATGGCTTCAGAGAAGGAGATGTTTTTAAATTTTTGGAGAAGATTTTTTTTAAGGTTTTCCCATTAATTATAGGTTTATGGCTACATACTAAGGCCATAATAAATTAATTGTTAGATTCTCATTACCGCCCGCCTCGATTTTTTACCCCCAGTCTCGATTTTTTTTATTGACACTTTTTCGTAAGTATGAGTACTGCTCCGATGTTCCAATTTTTTATCAAAAATCTTACGATTTGCCGATCGGTAAGTTCCATTCCACATAAATCTACATTAAATATGCAAATTGCGTATATACGACAACAAATTACATACTTCCGGTGTAATTACCAACATAAAATTGTTTGTTTAACTACGATCAATATCTGCTATTGTTCGAGGTATACTGGATCCCTGTTGCAAATGCGCTTCACTATAAATTGCGTCCGGTCTGACAACCAGTCGATTTCTACTTTCATTTTGGAATCCAGATAAAAACACATTGAAAATAGCATTTGTGATCATGAAAATCAGTGCCAATTAAACTGTAATAAACGACCGGTATTGATTCAAAGCCAGCGATACCAAAAATCTTCTCAACCCCCAGAATGTATTTAATTCAGGGCCGATTGATAAAGCAGTGCTGTTTCGCAGTGGGCAAGAATCGAGGAAATTGCTAGGAGATAAAAAAAAATATATATGCTGTTTGTGAACTGTGTCTGACAGGTAAAAACCGTTTATACAAAAGAGAGAGCGTTTGACACAGGGCTCGGGAAAACCGGAAAAATAGCTGGTCTGGACCGAAATTAAGAATTCTGGACCGATTTCAAACACCCCAAAACGCTAATAAATCGGTCCAACAGGTTTGTGCCTTGAACCCCATTTTTCTCCAACCAACCAATTTTCACGAATCAATGATTCACAAACGGTCACAAACGGTCAAGTCTTCCCAAACTGACAACGTCCGCGCACCTTTTAAATGCGATATTATGGTAGTTAAAAGGCTCTAAACGGTCATTTGACATGTATATTGGAGAGGCAGCTGAATAACGGCAACCTACCGCAGCACAAATGAATAACGTCATTATCCAAACATTGTCAAAAAATCAACACTTCACTGACCTTTGTGCGGTAAACAAGCGATAACCACGAATCATCAGTAACAGTAGTCTGATAATTAATCCGTTTGTGTGACACGTGTGAATACACTGAGACTGCAAAACATCCAGGTGCAGTCGGCGTGTCCAAAAGATCAAAGGTCGCTTTACTGAGAGTAATAAAAGAATGCACCACTTGACCGCACCCGTTTTCTTCCTCCTCTTTTTTGTTTTGATCAACACGGTTTATCTGTCCCAGATCTGATAAATTAATTCCCAAACCGTGTACGTCCTGATCAGATGTCGCATGCAACGGCGTCTGATCTGGGTATAATTGATTGATTCTTTTTTGTTGTTGTTGTTGATTGCCGTAACACACGAGTATAATTCAAGGTAGATTTCGCGGTAAAAATAAATAATGCATTACTGGCGCTAGACAAGACTGGTCAGTGCTTAAAATTTAAGCAGTCTGGTCAAAGCTTGAAACATTGAAAACTGCAAAACCGCCCGTTGCGCAGGCCTTTTTTATTAGACCTAATTGGGTCCATGAAAGTCGTTTCGTTCCGTCTCTCCTGTTTCCCGCCGTCTTCGCGCTTATACAAGACAGGAATCAGTTGTTTATAAATAGTTTAGGAAAACCCTGCAGAGGTGGAAATAACAACAAAATTGTTTTTTGTTGTTTTTTTTTCTTTCTTTTTACATACCTGACTGTATTTATTGATGATGCCAGCTTTGAACATTCTCGTTATACCCGGACTTACGTCATATAACGGGGTTGAGGTGTATTATTTCAAAGGAGTTATAGAACTGCCAATTGTCATTAGTTTTCGTGAAAGGTGATATATATATATATATTTTTTGGAAATGGGCTCATTGATGACGTCATCGTCATCGGCTGGACCGATTCAGATTTCAAAATTTCCAGAGCCCTGGTTTGACAGAAAGGAAAAAACACACAGAACAGAATAAACTGATGACTTTTATTTTGTCCAACAGTGTTCTCAGAGAAACTGAAACAAGAGGACCATGATGGTCCTATATCGCTCACCTGAGCAAACAGCTTTGCAAACTTACTGTTGAAGTTTCAGCCAAGTTCACTGCTCTAAGATTTTTGTATAAATTTTATAGCCCTACTCCCGAGCGGCTATGTTTTTTTCATGCATCATGACTGCTGGAACTGAATCTTGAAAGGTCACCAAAGGAACAATTCTGCCAAGTTATATTGAAATTCATCCAGTGGTTTCTGACAAAAAGATTTTTGAAGTGTTTTATATAGCTATATAGGGAAAATAAGCCCCACCCCCTAACGGCCATATTTTTTGACGAATCATGACAGCTTGAATAAACTTGGTAGAGTGCCACCAAAGAAACATTCCTGCAAGTTATACTGAAATCGGTTCAGTGGTTTCTGACAAGAAGATTTCTAAAGTTTTCTATTTAGATATATAGGGAAAATAAGCCCCACCCCTAGCAGCCATGTTTTTTGCCGAATCATGATTGCTTGAACAATCTTGGCACAGGGTCACCAAAGCAACATTCCTGCCAAGTAATATTGAAATCGGTCAGGTGGTTTCTGAAAAGAAGAATTTTAAAATTTTCTATACAGATATATACAGAAAATAAGCCCCGCCCCCTGGCGGCCATGTTTTTTGATGTACCATCAGGGCTTGAACAATCTTGGTACAGGGTCACCAAAGCAACATTCCTGCCAAGTTACAATGAACTCGACCCAACGGTTTCTTACGAGAAGATTTTTAAAGTTTTCTATATAGATATATAGGGAAAATATGCCCCGCCCCCTAGCGGCCATGTTTTTTGACGAATCATGCCGGCTTGAACAATCTTGGTAGAGGGTCACCAAAGAAACATTCCTGCTAAGTTATATTGAAATTGGTCCATTGGTTTCTGACAAGAAAATTTTTAAACTTTTCTATATAGATATATATAGGGAAAAATAAGCCCCACCCCTTGGCGGCCATGTGTTTTGATGAATCACGATAACTTAAACAATCTTGGTAGAGGGTCAACAAGGAAACATTTCTGTCAAGTTATAATGAAATCGGTCCAGTGGTTTCTGACAAGAAGATTTTTAAAGTTTTCTATTTAGATACAATGGGAAAATAAGCCCTGCCCACTGGCGGCCATGTTTTTTGACAAATCCAAATGGCTTGAACAATCTTGGTAGAGGATCACCAAAGAAACATTTCTGCAAAATTATATTGAAATCGGTCCAGTGGTTTCTGACAAGAAGATTTTTAAAGTTTTCTATATAGATATATAGGAGAAATAAGCCCCACCCCCTGGCGGCCATGTTTTTTGACGAATCCAAATGGCTTGAACAATCTTGGTAGAGGATCATCAAAGGAACATTTTGACAAAATTATATTGTAATCAGTCGAGTGGTTTCTGACAAGAAGATTTTTAAAGTTTTCTATATAGATATATAGGGAAAATAAGCCCCGCCCCCTGGTGGCCATGTTATTTGACGCATCCAAATGGCTTGAACAATCTTGGTAAAGGATTACGAAAGGTACATTTCTGCAAAATTATATTGAAATCGGTCCAGTGGTTTCGGACAAGAAGATTTTTATAGTTTTCTATATAGATACATAGGGAAAATAAGCCCCGCCCCCTGGCGGCCATGTTATTTGACGAATCTAAATGGCTTGAACAATCTTGAAAGAGGATCACAAGAGGAACATTTCTGCAAAATTATATTGAAATCGGTCCAGTGGTTTCTGACAAGAAGATTTTTAAAGTTTTCTATATAGGTATATAGGGAAAATAAGCCCTGCCCCCTGGCGGCCATGTTTTTTGATGAATCCAAATGGCTTGAACAATCTTGGTAGAGGATCACCAAAGGAACATTTCTGCAAAATTATATTGAAATCGGTCCATTGGATTCTGACAAGAAGATTTTTAAAGTTTTCTATATTGATATATAGGGAAAATAAGCCCCGCCCCCTGGCGGCCATGTTTTTTGATGAATCCAAATGGCTTGAACAATCTTGGTAGAGGATCACCAAAGGAACATTTCTGCAAAATTATATGGAAATCGGTCCAGTGGTTTCTGACAAGAAGATTTTTGAAGTTTTTAGTTAAAAAATTTATTTTTAGCTCCTGTGACCTAGATATGCAACGGACCGGAACCATTTGAACAACTTTGAAAGAGGACCAACCAAGGATCATTCCTGTGAAGTTTGGTCAAATTCCAATCAGTGGTTTAGGAGGAGCTGTTGTTTAAAGATTGTGGACGGACGGACATACGGACGACGGACGGTGAGTGATCACAATACCTCGCCTTGAGCCTTCGGCTCAGGTGAGCTAAAAAAGTGGGTATTTGATTGTAGATATATTAAATTTCTTCAGCTCTATAGTTGCTCTTTCAAGGCTATTCTGATTATTACACACAACATTTGTTTTTTTCATAATACATTGGAATGATGAAAAAGTATTCTCTAAATACATGTGGTTTGCAGATGTATATATAAATTGCAGCCACCCATCTCGGATTTCTGTGTAGTCCAGAAAAATAAAAAATAAAAAATAAAATTTCACCCCCCGCGCCCATTTTGAAAAAAAAATAAATGAGAATCTAACTATTAATTCATTATGGCCTTAATATATGAGCTCTGGGCATCATGGTTTCAGAGAAGAAGATTTTTTAAGGTTTTCCCATTATAAGTCTATGGAAGCTAATGACTGCGGGGTGTTGGCAATTTAGACCCCAGGGGCTGGATTGGCAGGATATATGTAGGGGACAACTAAACATTGCTACATACTAAATATATAAGATGTGGGCCTTATGGTTTCAGAGAAGTAGATTTTTTTAAGTTTTGTTTCCATTATAAGTCTATGGGAGCTAATGAACCCCTTGGCATGGCCAGTTTGGACCTCAGGGGCTTAATTGGCATGATTTCTGTAGGGGACCACTAAACATTGCTACATACTAAATACATACAGCTTATTAAATACATAAGCTTTTGGCATCACTGTTTGAGAGGAGATGTTTGTTTTTTTTCTATTTTTACTCTATGAAAGCTAATGACCCAAGGGCTTGGCCAGTTTGGACCCAAGAGGCCTGACTGGCAGGACTTATGTAGGGGACCATTAAACATGGCTACATACTAAATACATAAATTATGGACCTCATGGTTTCAGAGAAGAAGATTTTTTAAGTTTTTCCAATTATAAGTCTATGGGAGTAAATGTCCCCTGGAGCATGGTAAATTTAGACCAAAAGGAACATGGATGGCAGGATTTATGTACGGGACCACTAAACATTGCTACATACTAAATATATGAGCTGTGGGCCTCATGGTTTCAGCAAAGATTTTTTGAGGTTTTCCCATTATAAGTCAATCAGAGCTTATGACCTCCAGGCATGGTTAATTTAGTACCCAGGGGCTTGATTGGCAGGATTTATGTAGGGAACTACTAAACATTGCTACAAACTTAATATATAAGCTGTGGGCCTCATGGTTTCAGAGAAGAAGAATTTTTAGGTTTTTCTCATTTTAAGTCTATGGAAGCTAATAAACCCTGGGGCATGACCAGTTTGGACCCAAGAGGCCTGATTGGCAGGACTTATGTAGGGGACCATTAAACATTGCTATGTACTAAACAGGGCTCTGGAAATTTTGAAATCTGAATCGGTCCAGCCGATGACGATGACGTCATCAATGAGCCCATTTCCAAAAAAAAAATATGTGTATATCACCTGTCACGAAAACTAATGACAATTGGCAGTCCTATAACTCCTTTTATATAATACACCTCAACTCCGTTATATGACGGAAGTCCGGGTACAACGAGCATGATCAAAGCTGGCGTCATCAATAAATACAGTCAGGTATGTAAAAAGAAAGAAAAAGAGAAAAAAAAAAAAAGAAAAAAACGGTTTTGTTGTTATTTCCACCTCCGCAGGGTTTTCCTAAACTATTTATAAACAACTGATTCCCGTCTTGTATAAGCGCGAAGACGGCGGGAAACAGGAGAGACGGAACGAAACGACTTTCATGGACCTAATTAGGTCTAATAAAAAAGGCCTGTTCCACGGGTGGTTTTGCAGTTTTCAGTGTTTCAAGATTTAATCAGACTGCTTAAATTTTAAGCACTGACCAATCTTGCCTAGCGCAAGTGGTGCATTACTTATTTTTACTGTGAAATCTACCCTGAATTATACTCGCGTGTTACGACAATCAACAAAAAAAAAAAAAAAAAAAAGAAGCAATCAATTATACCCAGATCAGACGCCGTTGTATGCGACATCTGATCAGGACGTACACGGTTTGGGAATTCATTTATCGAATCTGGGACCGACAAACTGTGTTGATCAAAACAAAAAAGAAGAGGAAGAAAACGGGTGCGTTCAAGCGGTGTATTCTTTTATCACTCTCAGTAAAGCGACCTTTGATCTTTTGGACACGTCGACTGCACCTGGATGTTTTGTAGTCTCAGTGTATTCACACGTGTCACACAAACGGGTTAATTATCAGACTACCGTTACTGATGATTCGTGTTAATCGCTTGTTTACCGCACAAAGGTCAGTGAAGTGTTGATTTTTTGACAATGTTTGGATAATGACGTAATTAATTTGTGCTGCGGGTAGTTTGCCGTTATTCAGCTGTCTCTCCAATATACATGTCAAATGACCGTTCAGAGCCTTTTAACTACCATAATATCGCATTTAAAAGGTGCGCGGACGTTGTCAGTTTGGGAAGACTTGACCGTTTGTGATTTTTTAGACATCATTGATTTGTGAAAATTGGTTGGTTTGGGAAATGTTGGACCGATTTATGTGCATTTTGGGGTGTTTGAAATCGGTCCAGAATTCTTAATTTCGGTCCAGAATTCTTAATTTCGGTCCAGACCGGCTATTTTTCCGGTTTTCCCGAGCCCTGGTACTAAATACATAAGCTGTGGGTCTCATGGTTTCAAAGAAGATTTTTTAAGCTTTTTCCCATTACAAGTCTACGGGAGTAAATGTCATGGCAACGTTTGGATCCCTGGGACATGGTTGGCAGGATGTATGTAGGGGGTCACTAAACATTGCTACATACTTAATATATGAGCTGTGGGCCTCATGCTTTCAAAGAGGATTTGTTTAAGGTTTTCCAATTATGAGTCAATGGGAGCTTATGATCCCTGGGGCATGGATAATTTAGACCCTAGGGACTTGATTGACAGGATTTATGTAGGAGGCCACTAAACATTGCTACATACTAAATATATAATCTGTGGGCCTCAGGGTTTCAGAGAAGAAGTTTTTTTTCATTTTTTTTTTCAATCATAAGTCTATGGGGGCTAATAACCCAAAGAGGTGTGGTCAATTTGGACCCCAGGGGCATGGTGGGAGCTATTTACATAGGAGACCACAAAACATTGCTACATACCAAATCTGTAAGCTCTGGCCCTTATGGTTTCAGAGAGGAAGATTTCTGAAGGTTCTTTAGCTATACAGTTCTATATAAACATATGACCCCTTACAGTGTGGCCAGTTTGAAGCCCAGGGGCTTGATTGGCAGGACTTATGTAGGGGACCACTAAACATTGCTACATACTAAATATATAAACTGTGGGCCTCAAGATCTCAGAGTAGAATATTTTTTAAGTTTCTCCTATTTTAAGTCTATGGGAGCTAATGACCCCTGGGGCATGGCCAGTTTGGACCCCAGAGGCATGATTGGCAGGATATATATAGGGGATCACTAAACTTTGCTACATAAATACTAAATATATGAGCTGTGGACCTCATGATTTCAGCGAAGTGGGAGATAATGACCTCCTGGGGTGTGGCCAATTTAGACCCCAGGGTCTTGATTGGTAGGGACTTATGTAGGGGACCACTAAACATTGCTACATACTAAATATATCAGCTGTGGGCCTCATGATTTCAGAGAAGAAGATTTTTTAATTTTTGTTCCCATCATAAGTCTATGGGACCTAATGACCCCTCTTGGCATGGCCAGTTTGACCTCAGGGGCTTGATTGGCAAGATTTATGTTGGGGACCACTAACATTACTTTTTATTAAATACATAAGCCATAGCCCTCATGGTTTTAGAGAAGAAGATTTTTTAAGTTTTTCTCATTATAAGTCTATGGGAGTTCATGACCCCAGGGAAGTGGCCAGTTTGGACTCCAGGGGCATGATTGCTACATCTTAAATACATAAGATGTGAGCCTATTGGCTTCGAGGGAAGATCTTTTTTTTTTTTTTTCCATTATAAGTCCATTGGAGCTAATGGCCTGCTGAGGCCTATCCAATTTGGACCCCAGGGGCATGGCTGGCAGGACTGACCAAGCATTGCTACATACTAAATACATGTTTAGTTCAGCCTTATGTTGAAAAAAATCTCGGAGGGTCCCACCCAGTCAATCTACTTTACTGTAATGAGACACTGTTCTAGCTAATCTAAATTATCGTATTTAATAATTTACTGTCATTTTATTGTACATATATAACTAGTTCACTCTTACGTCAAATAAAGTCCTGGGAGGAGGGGTGGTGGGGGTGAGAAATAGACCAGGGGAGAAGAAATTGACTTGACAATTTCTTCCCCGGGGAAGAAAGTGATATGGGGAAGAACCAGCCTATTACACCAGGTCATAGTGCATGCTTGAAGTGTATGTTGAGGACAATTACCATGCAAAGTCTGACACTCGCAGCTATCAACGCTGCAGAATAACACATCTTAATGCTAGAATTGACATAGAATCATGACAAAGTCACTGGAACATGAAAGCTAGGTCAAAAGCACTGGGTCATAGTGGGTGCTTGAAGAGTATGTCAACGATAGTTACTATGCAAGGTTTGACACTCGCAGCTATCACAGCTTCAAAGAAATGCTCTTTTATGCTAGACTCAATGTAAAATCATGACAAAGTCTCTGTAGCATGAAATCTAGCTCAAGGGCACCGGGTCATAGTGCGTGCTTGAAGAATGTTTCGAGGACAATTACTTTGCAAGGTTTGACACTTGCCGCTTTCACTGCTACAGAGAAACGCATTTTAATGCTAGACTTGATGTGAAATCATGACAAAAATCACTGGAGCATGAACTATAGGTAAGGGCACTCATAATGTGAGCTTGAAATGTATGTCGAAGACAATTGCTATGCAAGGTTGGGCTCTCGCAGCTTTTACTACTGCAGAGAAATGCAATAGTCATAGTGCATGCTTGAGGAGTATATTGGGGACAATTACTATTTTGAGTATTTCCAAAGGCAATCCTTTTTGAATTTTATTTGACACGAGCAGCTATCACAGCTACAGAGAAAATGCACTTTAATAATAGACCTTACCTAAATTGTTGATAGATGAATAGATGGACGGACAGGAATTTGAACTCCAATGTTGCACCCTGCTACAAGCAGGTGCTACAAAATGGGGAATTCAAAGCAATATTTTTGTTATTTTTCTCAGAAAACAGGATTTGACATTTCATGTAAATTGTCTTCTAAGGAGATGAATTACATGAGATGTCAATTCTTATTTTCTGGGAAAAATAAAGAAAATATTTAAAAAAAATATAAACCATTTGTTGTTCTCTAACTTGCAAGAAAAAAACAACAACAAACTTACCTTTATATATGTAAGACAGATGTTATCTCCAATTTCATACTTTATCAAATGGTCCAGAATGACTTCTGCTTGCATATTTTTCTTCAGATCAACCCATCTTCGATCTATCACTCGTTTGTAACGTTCTAAAAAGAAAGAAAACAGGAATGGCGTTTCCAGAGAAAATAGATGTCCCACCACTGATTTTGCAGTTCCAGTGCTTAAATTGCTTAAATTTGACAGTTTTAGTCCAGCAGTGACCTTGAAAATTTAATCGTCCCCAAAACCAGTACATCATCAAGTACTATTGACACACCTATGCAATTTTTGCAGGAATCCACTTCTGGTTCATGAGATGTTGCACAGACAATAAAGTGTCATGGCAATGCTGACACTGATGCCAACAGGATCTGCACCAAAACAATATGTCCCCCTCTCCTTCTGTGATGGGACATAACCAGAGGACTAATGGTCCTGTAGCTCACCTGAGACTATTAAGCAAGTTTATGGTTAAATTTTTTAAGACTGAAACATATGGATATGGTAGCCAGCTTAGTATGAAAAACCTTGGTATGTGTATCCTGTAGTATTGTTTGTTTGTGTTTGTGTTGAGGTTTTACGGCCCAGTCAACCCAATGGGGTCATGTCGAGCGTGGTCAGTTTACAAAACCACACGTTTACTGCGCAGGCTTAGTCCTCTAAGCGGTTAACCAGTATTGTGCACATTCTTTTGCCAGAAACTGACAACTGCCCTTCTTGAATCAGCGGAAGGGAGAGAATGACCGTAGAAAATATTTCATGATCAATCTCCAAGAAAGAATGTTGCCGACATCGACGGGGGTTGAACCCGCGACCTCCTGGTCTCCAGTTGGACGGCGCATCCAACTGAGCCACCGAGGCTGGCTATATCCTGTAGTAACTGTATAGAAGTTAGCTTTAATCAATTTGGTAAAACAGACTCTCCACATAAAAAAATGGCTTTGATGAAGCTACATACCAAATATCAATAGTTATCCCTTAGGCACGACCATTTTTTACCACAGGGCTACAATGTGAACAATTCTGGTAGAGGACCACTAGATGAAGCTACATACCAAATATCAAAAGGCTAGTTTCAGACAAAAAGAGATATTAAGTTTTTCCCTATATGAGCTAATGTAAAACAAGTGATCCCTGGGGAGGGGCCATTTTTTATCGCAGAGCTATAATCTGAACAATCTTGGTAGAGGTCCACTTGCACTGGATGAAGCTACATTTGTACATACCAAATATCAAAGGCCTGGGCATTCTAGTTTCAGACAAGAGGAGTTTTAAAGTTTTTCTCTATCAGTCTATGTAAAACAAGTGATCCCTGGGGTGGGGCTATTTTTATCGCAGGGCTATAACTTGAACAATCTTGGTAGCAGCCTATTAGATGAAGATGAAGTTACATACCAAATATTCAGGGCTTGGCTTCTATTTTCAGACAAGAAGATTTTTTAAAGTTTTTCCCTATTACTTGTCTATGTAAAACCAGCGGCCCATGGGTCACAATACTCACCTGAGTGAACTGCTGTAAAAGCTAATATTTTAAACTATTCTGCAAGTTTCAGCTTTACCCTCCTTAAAAAATTCAGCTTTACCCTCCTTATAGCTTCTGAGAAGATAAACTTTTTATTACAATTTTTGGTTGCCATTGCAAGCAATCAAATTCAACTGCTTAAACAGAATTCATATGTTTGGTAGAGGACTACTCGAGGAACATTTCTGTAAAACTTTAGTCAAACTATCTGCAGCAACATAGAAAACATGCCTACTTTCACTTTTCCCTTTATACTTCTATTGAATCTTTAAAATGCCATAGCGACAAAAGCACACAAGCAGTGGGAATAACAAGAGGGCTAAGATGGCCCTGTATCACTCACCTGAGTACCAGACAAGTGACCCCTAGGGTGAGGCTATTTTTTACCTCAGGGCTGTAATTTGAACGTCAACTTGATACATTGTACTCCCAATAAAGTTTTGAGTTAATTGGCCTTTAGATTCAGGAAAAGTGGTTTGAAACAGAGTTTTGACAGCAACCATGGCAGCCATCTTTGATTTCCAATCAGAATAATTTTAGATATTTTTATCTACAAGTCACCCAAATATTTCCTATCAAGTTTCCATTCAATTGGCCTGACAGTTCAGAAGTAGAAATTCAAAATAGACGTTCAAGATGGCGGTCATCTTGAATTTCAGATTGTAACAATTTTAGCTAGTTTTGGTCTACAAGTCACCCGATAGTTCGTACAAAGTTTCCAGTCAACTGGCCTTACAGTCCACAAGCAGAAGTTTGAAATAGACTTTCAAGATGGTGGTTACAGCAGCCATCTTGAATTTCCCATCAAAACAATTTCAGTTTATTTTTTATCTACAATTCACCTCAATACTTCCAATAAACTTTTGTCAATTGACCTTTCTGTAAAGGAGAACTAGAGCTGGTGTTTGTAAAACACTATGCCCCCAACTGCCTAATTCTAACACTGCTTGACTCCAACACTGCTTGCCCATGACGGTAACAACAGTACAACTAGAGCTGGTGTTTGTAAAACACTATGCTCCCAACTGCCTGACTCTAACACTGTTTGACTCCAACACTGCTTAGCCATAACGGTAACAACAGTACAAATATATGATTTCAATGTTATTTTATCAAAGGGAAATAACTCTAAAATAGATGATTGGGATAAGAAAAAAATACGGATCACCTATTTTTTCATGAGGAATCAAAACATGAAATTTCAAAACATTAGCATACATGGTTCTAAACTTATGCTATACACAATAAAGCAACGACATTAAATGGCCTGAAATTGCGAAGGGCCATAACTCCAACATTTCATTTAATTGGTTCAAAATTTATTCAGGTGATCTCCTCCTCAATCCCAATCAGTATACCAAATATCATGGCTCTAGCTTAAATACTTTTTGAGATATCTTGCTGAAAAAGTCAAAATGCCTAGAACTACAAAGGGCCATAACTACATCAATTTTTCATGGAATTCCCTAAAAAACAAACCAGGTAATCTCCACATCATCCCCAATCAGCATATAATATTTCAAGACCCCAACTTAAGTGCTTTTCGAGAAATCTTGCTGACAAGGTCAAAATGAGCAGAACTGCAGTAACTTTATCAATATTTTCATGGAATTCTCTCAAAATGTAATCGGGTAATGTACACATCATTCCCGCTCACTGTATCGAATTTCAAGAACCCAGCTTAAATACTTTTCAAGATATCTTGCTCACAAGATTTAATTCTGATTTTTTTCAAAGGGGCATAACTTTAAATAAACATGCTAGACAAGAAACAAAATACGGGTCGGCTATTTTTGCATTGGGAACCCAAATATAAAATTTCAAAACCCTAGCGTGCAGGGTTCTTAAGATATGGCATGCACAAAAAAAGCTTGATGAACGGACAAACAGTCGGATGGACAAATGAAGGCAAAATAATATGCCCCATCAATTTCATTCGAAACTGGGGGCATAATCAGGTCATCTACTCATCGCTACCAATCTATTCATCAAGTTTCAAGGCTCCAGCTTCAATAGTTTTTGAGATATTTTGTTCACAAGGGAAACATGCCCAAATTTACAAAGGGCCATTACTTATAAAATATTTTTCAGAATTTACAAAAAAAATTAATCAGGTCATCTACTCATCATTACCAATCAATTCACCAAGTTTCAAGTCTCTAGCTCTAATAGTTTTTGAGATATTTTGCTGACAAGATAAAAATGCCCAAAATAACAAAGGGGCATAACTCAAGAAGTATTTTTCAAAATTTCTTCAAAAGTTTATCAGGTTGTCTACTCATCACTACTAGTCTATTCATCAAGTGTCAAGGCTCTAGTTCCAACAGTTTTTGAGATATTTTGCTGACAAGGTAAAATTGCCCAAAATTACAAAGGGCCATAACTCATGAAGTATTTTTCAGAATTTCTTAAAAAATTAATCAGGTCATCTACTCATCACTACAAATCCATTTACTAAGTTTCAAGGCTCTAGCTCTAACAGTTTTTGAGATATTTTGCTGACAAGATAAAAATGCCTAAAATTACAAAGGGGCATAACTCAAGAAGTATATTTCAAAATTTCTTCAAAAGTTTATCAGGTTGTCTACTCATCACTACCAGTCTATTCATCAAGTTTCAAGGCTCTAGCTTCAATAGTTTTTGAGATATTTTGCTGACAAGTTAAAAATGCCCTAAATTACAAAGGGCCATAACTCATGAAGTGTTTTTCAGAATTCCTTCAAAAGTTAATCAGGTCATCTACACATCACTACAAATCCATTTACTAAGTTTCAAGGCTCAAGCTCTAACAGTTTTTGAGATATTTTGCTGACAAGGTAAAATTGCCCAAAATTACAAAGGGCCATAACTCAAAAGGCATTTTTCAAAATTATTTCAAAAGTTAATCAGGTTGTCTACTCATCACTACCAGTCTATTCATCAAGTTTCAAGGCTCTAGCTCCAACGGTTTTTGAGATATTTTGCTGACAAGATAAAAATGCCCAAAATTACAAAGGGCCATAACTCATGAAGTATTTTTCAGAATTTCTTCAAAAGTTAATCAGGTCATCTACTCATCACTACAAATCCATTTACTAAGTTTCAAGGCTCTAGCTCTAACAATTTTTGAGATATTTTGCTGACAATGTAAAATTGCCCAAAATTACAAAGGGCCATAACTCAAGAAGTATTTTTCAAAATTTCTTCAAAAGTTAAGCAGGTTGTCTACTCATCACTACCAGTCTATTCATCAAGTTTCAAGGCTCTAGCTATAATAGTTTTTGAGATATTTTGCTGACAAGATTGCATCCATATTTTTTCAAAGGGCCATAACTCAGAAAAGGGGCATAATCATGTCAAGAAAAAAAATACGTGTCAGCTATTTTTTCATGAGGAATCCATATATGAAATTTCAAAACAGTAGCATTCACGGTTTTAAAGTTATGCTATGCATCAAAAAGCGTGACGAACGGATGGACGGACAGACGGAAGGACGGACGGACGGACGGACGGACAACCCAGAAGCAATATGCCCCTCCAACTTCTTTGAAGTTGGGGGCATAAATATACGAGATTTCAATGTTATTTTATCAAAAGGGAAATAACTCAAAACCAGAAATTGCGAAGGGCCGTAACTCCAACATTTCAGTTAATTGGTTCAAAATTTAATCAGGTGATCTCTTCCTCAATCCCAATCAGTATACCAAATATCAAGGCTCTGGCTTAAATACTTTTTGAGATATCTTGTTGACAAGGTCAAAATGCCTAGAACTACAAAGGGCCATAGCTGTCAGTTTTTCATGGAATTCCCTAAAAAACAAATCAGCTAATCTCCACATCATCCCCAATCAGCATATAATATTTCAAGACCCTAGCTTAAGTACTTTTCGAGACATCTTGCTGACAAGGTAAAAGTGCGCAGAACTGCAAAGGGCTGTAACTTTATCAATTTTTTCACCGAATTCTCTCAAAATATAATCAGGTAATCTACACATCATTCCCACTCACTATATCTAATTTCAAGAACCAAGCTTAAATACTTTTCGAGATATCTTGCTCACAAAATTTAATTCCGATTTTTTTTCAAAGGGACATAGCTCTAAACAAACCTTCTGGACATGAAAAAAAATACAGGTCAGCTATTTTTTCATTGGGAACCCAAATATAAAATTTCAAATCCCTAGCCTGCAGGGTTCTTAAGATATGGCATGCACAAAAAAGCTTGACGAACGGACAAACGGATGGACAAACAAAGGCAAAATAATACTCCCCATCAATTTTATTCGAAATTGGGAGGCATAATCAGGTCATCTACTCATCGCTACCAATCTATTCTTCAAGTTTCAAGGCTCCAGCTTCAATAATTTTTGAGATATTTTGCTGACAAGGGAAACATGCCCAAATTTACAAAGGGCCATTACTTACGAAATATTTTTTAGACTTTACATAAAAGTTAATCAGGTCATCTACTCATCATTACCAATCAATTCAGCATGTTTCAAGTCTCTAGCTCTAACAGTTTTTGAGATATTTTGCTGACAAAAATGACCAAAATTACAAAGGGCCATAACTCAATAAGTATTTTTCAAAATTTATTCAAAAGTTAATCAGGTTGTCTACTCATCATTACCATTCACCAAATTTCATGGCTCTGGCTCTAACAGTTTTTGAGATATTTTGCTGACAAGGTAAAAGTGCCCAAAGTTACAAAGGGCCATAACTCAAGAAGTATTATTATTCAAAAGTTAATCAGGTTGTCTACTCATCACTACTAGTCTATTCATCAAGTTTCAAGGCTCCAGCTCCAACGGTTTTTGAGATATTTTGCTGACAAGGTAAAATTGCCCAAAATTACAAATGGCCACAACTCATGAAGTATTTTTCAGAATTTCTTCAAAAGTTAATCAGATCATCTACTCATCACTACAAATCCATTTACTAAGTTTCAAGGCTCTATCTCTAACAGTTTTTTAGATATTTTGCTGACAAGGTAAAAATGCCCAAAATTACAAAGGGCCATAACTCAAGAAGTATATTTCAAAATTTCTTCAAAAGTTAATCAGGTTGTCTACTCATCACTACTAGTCTATTCATAAAGTTTCAAGGTTCTAGCTCCAACGATGTTTGAGATATTTTGCTGACACGGTAGAAATGCCCATAATTACAAAGGGCCATAACTCATGAAGTATTTTTCAGAATTTCTTCAAAAGTTAATCAGGTCATCTACTCATCACTACAATTCCATTTGCTAAGTTTTAAGGCTCTATCTCTTACAGTTTTTGAGATATTTTGCTGACAAGGTAAAAATGCCCAAAATTACAAAGGGCCATAACTCAAGAAGTATTTTTCAAAATTTCTTCAAAAGTTAATCAGGTCTTCTCATCACTACCCGTCTATTCATCAAGTTTCAAGGCTCTAGCTTCAATAGTTTTTGAGATATTTTGCTGACAAGATTGCATCCATATTTTTTCAAAGGGCCATAACTCAGAAAAGGGGCATAATCCTGTCAAGAAAAAAAATACGTGTCAGCTATTTTTTCATGAGGAATCCATATAAGAAATTTCAAAACAGTAGCATTCACAGTTCTTAAGTTATGCTATGCATCAAAAAGCGTGACGAACGGACTGAAGGACGGATGGACGGACGAACAACCCAGAAGTAATATGCCCCTCCAACTTCTTTGAAGTTGGGGGCATAAAAATTTGGGAACAGATTTTCAAGATGGTGGCCACAATGGATTTCTGATAAGAAATAAATTAGCTATGTTTGATATACAAGTCATCCTGATACTTCCTATCAAGTTTCGAGTCTACTGGCCTTGTTATTAAGAGGAAGTATTTCAAAATACATTTTCATGATAGAAGCTGTAGCTACCCAACTTTGATTTCCAATCTGAACAATTTTAGCTATTTTCCTTCCACAGGAGGCCCCAATACTAATAACCAAGTCAGTTGGCCTTTCAGTTCAGGAGGAGAAGTTCAAAATAGATTTTCAAGAAGGCCACCATGGTGGCCATCTTGAATTTCTGATCAAAACTATTTTTGCTTACTATTTATCTACAAGGTGCTCTGATACTTCCCAACAAGTTTCTAGTCATTTGGTTTTTCCATTCAGGAGAAGAAGTTCAAAATACCTTTTCAAGATGGCCACCATGCAGCTATCTTGAATTTCCAAAATTGGAACCTTTTTAGCAATTTTTTATCAATAAGTCACCTGTATGATTTTTATCAAATTTTGAGTAAATTCATTTTTTGGTTCAGGAGAAGAAGGATAAAACAGACTTTCAAAATGGCAGCCATGACCGCCACCTTGGATTTCCAATCGGAGTGATTTTAGCTACTTTTGATCTACAAGACCCCTTGATACTTCCTAACAAGTTCTGTCAAATATAGCTGATAGTGAACAAAGCTCACATACCCCTAGGCTATAGCTATCAGATGTATGTTGAACCAATTTTGCAGATACAAATTTCCCTTTGTATTGCATTCAAGAGATGGGCAAAAGAAAAAAAATCTCAGCATCTTGGTTTTCTCCTGCACAATATACTTCACCATTGCCAGTGTTAATACAAAATCTGGAGACTCTTAATCTAATAGCAGGTGAGAAATCTGAAGTGGACTCTTCAGTCCCTTAGATCATCAACAGCCATAAATTATGTGCTGCAAAGACCTCATAAAGAACCATTTAAGCAGAGTTTAATTTACTGTGATCCACTGATTTGGAATAATCTATCCGATTTAGAACACTTAGGAACTGTTGATAGCTTCCATAAAAATTGCATCAAATGGATGTAAGGAATTCAAACCTAACATAGACCATGAGTGTCAACACAAATAATATATATATATATATATATATATATATATATATATATATATATATATATATATATATATATACACTGTAACCTCGTTATAACGCGGTCGGTGGGGTCCAAGGTAGCTGGCCGCCATATAAGTGATTACGTGTTATAACGGTCAGACATAATCTCGGTCGTCATACCCCACCCACTTCTATACTATCGAAGTTCTGGGTGCAATCTGAGGAAAGAAAATGGATACACGTGAATTGTTACACATAAATAAACAATGAAGACAGCTAGTCAGTTATTCTTATACACCCAAGAAGCCCATTTCTTTTGAGAGTAAATAAATAAATTCATCCTTTCTGTCTGTTGAAACGGAAAGACCCGCAGTGAAGAGCAGGAGACTAGAATATACTGAAAAGCTGGACATAAGTTTATTAGCCTTTATGGTTATCGTTGACACAATACCTGTAAGAAAGCACGCGCTAGATTGGATATTAACCCCTTAAAGCGCCATGCAAAATTTACAGCAGACAACATTTTGAATTTTTTATTTATGATTTATTTTTTTTTCAGGGAAAATAAGTTTTGACAGTTCATGTGAATCATCAGCTTGGCTGATGATTCACATGACATGTCAAGACTATTCTCTGAAATAATAAAAGTAAAACTGTTTTCTACTGCAGTTGCAATTGGCGCTTTAAGGGTTAAAAGAAGTTATACATTTTACACTCTCAGGCTTTTTTTTTTTTTTTTTCAGCAGCTCATCAATATAAAAGTTAACCCTTATACGGCCAATCACAACTACAGCAGACAACAATTTTGACTGTTTTTTTTGCCGGAGAAAATAGGTCCTGGCATTTCATGTGAATTGTCTGCCAAGCAGACAATTCACATAGAATATCAACACTTGTTTTCTCTGAAAACAGAAAAAATAAATTGATAAAAATAAAAATTGTTGTCTTCCACAAATTTTGCTTGGCACTTTTAGGGGTTAAATGTGTTCACAGTCTAGGATAACATCAAACAGATTCGGCATCCTTTAATCAGGTTTCACTCATAAATGACATGAGGTCATTTACCGTTAGCTAATTGACAGCTACAGTTTAAACTAACCTTTAAAGCACTAAGCAAACAAGAGAACAATGATGGTCCTATATCGCTCACCTGAGCAAACAGATTTGCATACTTATATTACTGTTGAAGTTTCAGCC
Organism: Anodontia alba; assembly: GCA_964016985.1. NCBI lineage: Eukaryota > Metazoa > Mollusca > Bivalvia > Lucinida > Lucinidae > Anodontia > Anodontia alba. The sequence goes on from OZ024823.1 coordinate 37,927,512, forward strand.
AAGTTCACTGCTCTAAATTTTATAGCCCTGCACCACGCTCCCCCCCCCCCCCCCCCCCCACCAGCAGCCATGTTTTTTTCTTTCTAACGCATCATGACAACTCAATCTTGAAAGAGGGTCACAAAAGGAACATTTCTGCCAAGTTATATTGAAACTGATCCAGTGGTTTCTGACAAAAAGATTTTTAAAGTGCTTTATATAGCTATAAAGCCCTACCCGCTAACAGCCATTTTTTTTTTTTTTTGACGAATCATGGCAGCTTGAAAAAACTTAACAGAGGGTCACCAAAGGAACATTCTTGCCAAGTTAAACTGAAATCGGTTCAGTGGTTTCTGACAAGAAGATTTTCAAAGTTTTCTATCTAGATATATAGGGAAAATAGGGAAAATAAGCCCCACCCCCCAACAGCTATGTTTTTTGACAAATCAGGATTGCCTGAACATTCTTGATAGAGGGTCACCAAAGCAACATTGAAATCGGTCAGGGGGTATTTGACAAGAAGAATTTCAAAGTTTTCTATACAGATATATATGAAAAAAAAAACCCCGCCCCCACTGGGGCCATGTTTTTTGACGTATCATGAAGGCTTGAACAATCTTGGTAGAATGTAACCAAAGCAACATTCCTGTCAAGTTACATTGAACTCGGTGCAACGGTTTCTTACAAGAAGATTTTTTAAAGTTTTTTATATAGATATATAGGGAAAATAAGCCCCACCCCTTAGCCGGAACAACCTTGGTAGAGAGTCACCAAAGAAACATTCCTACTAGGTTATATTGAAATCGGTCCAGTGGTTTCTGACAAGAAGATTATTAAAGTTTTCTATATAGATATATAGGGATTATAAGCCCCACCCGCTAGCGGCCATGTTTTTTGACAAATCACGATTACTTGAACAATCTTCGTACAGGGTCACCAAGGAAACATGTCTGCCAAGTTATATTGAAATCAGTCCAGTGGTTTCTGACAAGAAGATTTTTTTCCAGTTTTCTATATAGATATACAGGGAAAATAAGCCCTGCCCCCTAGCAGCCATGTTTTTTGACAAATCATGACGGCTTGAACAATCTTGGTAAAGGGTCACCAAGGAAACATTTCTGCCAAGTTAAACTGATATCGGTCCAGTGGTTTCTGACAAGAAGATTTTTTTCAAGTTTTCTATATAGATATATAGGGAAAATAAGCCCCGCCCCCTTGCAGCCATATGTTTTGACAAATCATGACGGCTTCGACAACCTTGGTAGCGGGTGACCAAAGACACATTCCTGCCAAGTTATACTGAAATCCATTGGTTTCTGACAAGAAGATTTTTAAAATCTTCTATATAGAAGCCCTGCCCCCTGGCGGCCATGTTTTTTGACGAATCCAAATGGCTCATCACGAAAACATGCCTATATAATTATGACCCCCTTGAACCCCACTTTTATATAGAAAAACTGGGGTTTACAGGGGTATACCCAGCTAACACGTTTACGTTTTAAAAATGTTCCCTTAACGTTATCAAAAACGTTTGATAACGTTTTCATGGAATGTTTATATAACGTTAAAATGGAAAACAATTTTTACGTTTCAAAACCCTTCTCAAAAACGTTTCAGAAACGTAAAATAACGTTTATAAAATGTTTCCGACACTGTTTAGGTACTGTTCTAAAAATGTTCCCAAAACGTTACCAAAAAACGTTTAATAACGTTTTGATGGAATGTTTATATAACGTTAAAATGGAAAACAATTTTTACGTTTCAAAACCCTTCTCAAAAACGTTTCAGAAACGTAAAATAACGTTTATAAAATGTTTCCGACACTGTTTAGTTACTGTTCTAAAAATGTTCCCAAAACGTTACCAAAAAACGTTTAATAACGTTTCTATAGAATGTTTATGTAACGTTAAAATGGAAAACAATTTTTACGTTTCAAAACCTTTTTCTGAAACGTTTCAGAAACGTTAATTAACGTTTAGAAAATGTTCCCGAGACTGTTTAACCACTGTTTTAAAAATGTTGTCGAAAGATATCAAAAACGTTTAATAACGTTTTTATGGAATGTTTATGGAACGTAACATGGAAAACAATTTTTACGTTTTAAAACCTTTTTCAAAGACGTTTCAGAAACGTAAATAAACGTATAAAAATAATCCTAAGGATGTTTTAATACTGTTTTTGAAATGTTTTCACGATTTTGTACAAGATGTTTCCAAAATATTTTACAGATTTCTTTTCATTTAGCTAACATTGTGTAAATGTTTCAAAAACGCCATTTAACATAAATAAAAGACATCAGCTAACATTTTTAGAACATTTCATCAATGTAAAGCTTTCACTTCACTGCAGCTGGTGATAAATGCCGTGTGGTAGCAGTGGACAGTCTCCGAGTTTTAACATAGTGCAGTTCATGTGTTTACACTGAATCCTCTTTACCACGACAGTATCTGTTACAAAAGATGTTGCCATTTAAATGAGTTTGCTATTGTTAAAGAACCTTTACTGAGCAGAGTGTGTAAGAAAGGCCTTGTTTATTCTTATTTCTTCAAAGAACATGATTTGAATATTTGTTTCGAGACGCCTCATCAAGGCAAATCTAACAAATATCCAAATCATCTGTTTCTTGAAGAATTAAATTCAACATTCTTGCATAATTTAGGCTATAATTATCACCTCTCGAGAGAAGATTTCCTGTTAGTTAAAGAATTTTGTTACTGTATCTAGTGTCGGTATAAGTAAGGCTGACTGTATTACCTTTGGGATCAGGAGAATATATACAAATGTATATATATATATGAGCCTTTGAACAAGACCGGAAAATAAATGCTTTGTCCATTGAAATTCTTCTGTCAATTGGGCATTTAATTACCACTGAAGCAAAGGCATTTATTGCTCTACAGTACAGAATTAAAACACTTAAACAGTTTAATAATGAACAGTTTATGTTTTCAGTAAAACTGATGCCAAGAATACGCTAATACTGGATGAAAATAATAAGATTCTTATGACAAATGCAACATGATTTGCATCTGACAAATAGAGAAACAACAACCGTATTTGAGGCAACATTTAATCTTAACTGGTACAGTTAATTTCTGTTGTTTTTTTTTATTTTAGCTCTCTTCTTCAGTGTCACCCTGATGATTCTCTTGATTCTGAAATGATAGGAATGAAAACTTGATTACATTTTAAACTGCAAACAGGCTGTATCCCCATGCAGTCTTCGCGAAAACTGCAGGACTGTCTGAGAAAACTGGCAAATTTTCAATCTGTCCTGCAGAAAATTTCAGTTTGTCTGACAAATGTCCTGTGATTTCTGGCAAAAAGAGATAGTAATTTGATAACAGACAAGCCTCCTGTCCTGCAGAAATTTATTTTGTCCTGCCAAAACTTTCAGTCTGTTTGACAGCTGTCCTGCATCTGTTGGAAAGATTTCGCAAAGACTGCTCATGTGAAGTTTTATTAGCCTGGGACCATTAGAGTTCAACCCTCAGAATTTGCATTCTTGCCAACACCAGCGCTTCCAGAAAGCAATACGTGTAATGCTCCTGCTTGCCAAAACAGCTGCAACAAATAAGGCTCAAGGAATGGGCAGAGACACAGACCGAAGTACTGTATAACAGTCAATATGAGAAAAATAACCATCACTAGAAAGGGTTGACCTTCTGACAGTTTAATACCGTTTTGAGAAAATTTAATGGATTCAGACACTGCTAAGACACATCCTCTCATCGTCATGTAAATGTACAATGTTAATGCTGTACAAGTATGATATCATCAATACATCTTTAAGGATCAGGACAGAGATATTCACCATTACTAAACACTGTCAAAGCAAGTAAAAGCTTTCACATGCATACACAACCTCATGTATAACTCTACTAAGTTTGATTGTGTTGGGGTTTAACGACACGTCAACCCTTGTGGGTCATTTTGTGTCGTCTCCCTGAGAAAGGGAGAAAAGAGATAGAAGAGATTGTAGAAGAGATGAAAGAGAGTGACAGGTAAGAAAGACGAACAAGAATGAAAGTAAAGAAACAGAAGAAATAAAAAATTCCCCCTCTACCCTTACCTGCTACAAGGGTAACAGGCCTTGCCCAATTGTAAGCCAATATCAGTTGGACGCCCCGGTGACGTAAGATACATGACACCTTCGCACCACCCGACCACCCCTAACTCTACTAAGCATCATCTGTATGTCTCAAAGGGTAAAGTTATGGCTATCACAAGGCTTCCATCCTGAATCGTTAGGGGAAATAAAACAAAGATAAGCAGAGTTGTCGTTCTTGTTTCTGACAGACCTTCTCAACCTCGCATGATTATTTCATATATTCAATGTATCTCACAGGGATATAAAAATTGTGGTAATCATGAGGTTTGCATTTCCTAATGCTGCCTGGGGAGATAACCAACTCTTATAGGCTAGATGCCTTCACAATTCCATGTTTAATATCATACATGTATTTATCATCAATGTGTCTAAAAGTGTACACTGCAGGAATAATGCCAATCAAAGTTACCATTGCCTAAAACTGTCAGGTGAGAAAATGGAGACATACTTGGACTCTTTCACATGACACTCATTCTGAACCTTCTGAATAGTCTTACCACTGAAGTTTCAATCAGGACTTATGACCAATACAAAGTTCCATTTGCCTAATATTGTTAGGAACTTATAAATCAGCCAGTTAATATATTCTTGTTTACAACGCATCTCTCGACCTACAAAATAAACCTTTCAGGTATCATCTTAACTCAAGGGATATGAGAGTTATTGTGATCACAATTCTTTACTGATTGATGGATTCTGGGATTATCACTATATCCATACTTTCTGGTCAAAGGATTATAATTCTGCAGAAGTTGGCAGCCTACACTTAAATATGTAATTTCGGGATGGACAGAAGCATGGACAGATGGAAAACCAGACTCCTAAAGTAATAAATAAATAAATAAATAATATCTTATGATGTGACAGTTTTGTATATTTCTCTGGCAAATTTGTATATTTGTTTTCACTTGGTGGCTTGGATTGTTTTGGTGGAAGTCTTCTTTCCCTAGGTACAGCTTAATTCAGACTTAAATCTGGTCTTTGAGGAATATCAGGACTCAGTGTCAAGTTAACTTAACAGTCAGTAAAGTAGTTTATACTGGTAGGTTATACTACTGAACCTTCTTAGGCAGAGGTCCCAGTGTTGCTCTTACTTTTGTGTAGCTTTGTGGTTTATTCTACAAGGTGATATCTTACCTTGTGTTTTCAGTTCTTTTAGCATTGTGATTACCTCACTTGGGGCAGTGGGAGCTGGTCTGTGTGCTTTTCGTATATTTGTTTGTTTTGTTGGCTTGTGTCTTTCTTCTTCCTCTTGGTGTCTGGGATTGGCTGTGACTTTCTGATTGTGGCACTCTCTGGATTTTTATTTATACATTTTCAACTATATTAAAGACTTTAAGGAAAAAATGTCAGCGTAGTGTGTGTGTGTGTGTATGTGCAATGGCATTAAAAATCGCGACTAGTGCATAAAAATCCATACCTTTAGTGCTTAAATATTTATACCACCAGGCTTGTACGGTGCCTCTTTCATCATGTTACTAATACATACATTTGTATTTAGGTAGCCTTTTCACTGACACTTTTCTGCTGTCTTTTGAATGCCACTGAAAGTATATATAATTTGATGTATATCGGATGTATATCACCTTTAAAGACTCTATATTCCTGAAAATTAAAAATTGTATTCTCCAAGAAAGGTTTGATAAATTGATATATGGTATTAATAAAATCAGGCATCTGATAGCCTGTAAAATTTCAGTTCATCAACCTCTCGCTCTTGAAATGAAATCATCATTAATGATCTTTTATGGTATTTCTGAATTATTGTTACCAACATTAATTAAAGAGATGCAATAAAAAAATAATTTCAGTTTTTATCTAGTTCCAAAACGATAGACTCGCTGAAATTTTTTGTAGGTTGTCAGATGTCACATTTTATGACCATAATAATACATATTAAAAAATGTCTATTTTTGAGGAATATGGAGCCTTTAATGACATCCTCAATCCAAAACATTCAACATGCCATTTAGGTAAAATCATTTTTTTCTATGGTGTTTCTGTTAACCAGCAAACCATACACGTCAGAGGAATCATACAGCAATATTTAAAGGTCAAGCAGATACTCTGAGCACAGATATACATACATAAAACTGATTGGCAGTTAACTAGAAAAGGTTTGAAAAAAAAAAAAAAAAAAAAAACTCACCCCCACCCCCAATCCCACTAGAGTTGTCGTTCTTGTATGCAACGTGTCATCTCGCACTGTTCTAAATTTGTACTAAGCATCATCAAAATATTCTGCAGGGTATACGCGTTACAGAGCAGAAACAAGAAATCTAATTCAAACACAAGAAGGGGAGATAACTCCAAAAGTAAAAAAAAAGCTGAAGTTGTCATTTTTGTATGTGACATGTCGTCTGGTCCTGTTCTTCATTACTACTAAGTATCATCAAAATATTCCAAAGAGTGTATGACTTACATAAACTAAATCTAAATCAATTCATTATCAGTGTCAAATATAGCAAAGGGAGATAACAGCAAAAGTAAGTAAGGCAGAGTTGTCATTCTTGTAAGGAACACGTTGCCTTGTCCTATTGTACAGTTCTGCAAGGTACCATCAAAATATTTTGGGTATTCCAGTTACATAGTACATATAGTAGTCTACAATAGTTTCTGAAAAATAAAATTGTGTCATGTTTTTCCATAAAAACCTATAATATCATGTTAACAAATCCATCATTTTATATGGAGAGAAGTGGGGTTTACAAAGATTAAACATTAACTTAACTCATTTTTTGCTCAAAATCATAAATTGTGGGTATTCGTTGAAGGTGGTTTTAACGAGCATTCACAATATATAATGTACATTTGCAGTGGAACTAAGAAACTTATAACAATTTTGTAAGAAAAATGTCTTTTGTAACACAACCATGAAAGAAAGCATAGATGTCTAATGAGCCAATCTGACCTTTCCATAAATTTGGCTGACATCTTTAAGAGTCTAACTTTAGAACTCTAGTGTTCATGGCTGTCTAACATGTTTCAAGGCAATCAGCTTTTCCTTGGAGAATTTTTTAAGGTTTGAATCATCCCATCATATGGTCCTGCCAGAAAACAAACAAACCCTAGAGTAGAAAGTCCTACAAGATCAGCTGCAAGGGTATGCTCCTTATGTTGACTTTGGACAGGTTTGATCGAACCAAACTATCCGAAGTTTGCAAAAGGAGTATATATATATATATATATATATATATATATATATATATATATATATATATATATATATATATATACCTGTCTATCTGAGCGTAACTCTTACCATATGTTGTACTTCACTGTATGTATTTGATCTGATAGGCCTAAGCAAACAGTGTAGACCCAGATGAGACACCACAAATGCGGGGTCCCATCAGGGTCTACATTTTTGGCCACTCATCGAGCTATTTTAATCACAACATTGGGTAGTAAGCTGAACTTGTTCAAATTTAAGAGTAAGTATGGTAACCTTAGAGTTGAGGTGTCTGAATACTCAGGGTAAATACGGTAAAGTACATGTAAGCGGCACAGAAAATAAATGATCGATTATTAGCATCTAACGATAATCATTTTTGTGGAATTTATTTCAACTTCAACAGACTGCAAAAATCTTGCACTCTTAATTTGTGTCATATACAGCTTGAAAAAGTAATGATGTGCACTTACTTATTAGAGCATATGCTCTAATTATGGCAAATATGGTTAATTTTCTCTGGTTCTTGTTGTAAACATACAAGGTGGTAACTTGTTAGAATCACCTAAATGAGGTGACTCTAATAAGCACCCACAAAATTTGATTAAATAGATTTGTTTGTTTGTTTGATTTGGGCTTAACGTCGCTTTCAACCTTTTTCAGTCATATCGCGACGGTGTCTGGATGTGGCAGGGAGCTCAATGCTCACTTTTAGAGTGCTGCCTCACTGAAATATCACGCCCCAGACACTTTGACATGATATTCCACCCAGTCACATTATACTGACACTGAGCTGACCAGTTCTAGCTCTACTTTCTTAATGCTGAGCGCCAAGCGAAAGAGCAGCTAGTACCATTTTTAAAGTCTTTGGTATGACCCGGCCGGGGATCGAACCCGCTGATTAAATAGAGCAATGGGGGATTTATCTCAAAATTATCCTCGTAGATCCTTGGACTGGAGCTACAGCACGCTAGGTACTTTTTAAAAATTTTAAAATTTGTAAAATTTACACTGCTACATATATGTACAACTAATTGAATAAGCTAGTTCCATGATAAAACACTATGATGAGTGCATCTGTGCCACTCCTCCATGAATGCTGGGCTTGAAGATTGTTACAAGTAACTCACTCCTCCACAGCAAACTGGCTTGAAGATTGACAGATACTTTTTTTGACATTTTAAATCTGTAAAACTTACAGAGCTACATGTGCATGTATGAATTCCAGAATATGGTAGTTCCATAACAAAGACTATGATGTGTGTATCTGTACCACTCCACCATAAATGCTGGGCTTGAAGATTGTTAGAAAGTAACTCACTCCTCCTCAGCAAACTGGCATGAATATTGACAGATACTTTTTCTAGACATTTTAAATCTGCAAATTTTACATAGCTACACATATATGTATGAATTCCGGAATACGACAATTCAAAATAAACTGCTATGATGTGTGTATCTGTACCACTCCTCCATGAATGCTGGGCTTGAAGATTGTTATAAATTAACTCACTCCTCCAAAGCAAACTGGCATGAAGATTGACAGACACAAGACATTTTTAATATGGTAACATTTACAGAGCTAGACATTTGTATGTACAATATCAACAGTTTCAAAATATAAAGACAAATGATGTATGTATCTGTACCACTCCACCATGAATACTGGGCTTGAAGATTGTTAGATTGCAACTCACTCCTCCACAACACACTGGCATGAAGATTGACAGATACTTTTTTAAGATGTGTAAACTAGTATAGGGAATCTGCCGGAATTTCATAGGCAATCAATAGTTTTGTAAAACCGACTGATTATCGACTTCGAGAAAATATATTCACTCTTAATTTAGCCCTCTTCCAGGTACTTATTCATACAGGTACACATGTACATGTAGCTCCAGATCTAGGTATTTTCTTTTTATTTTTCACTTCTCCATGAAAACATATGTTGTGGGTACTCATCAGAAGCATCTCCACAAGGTGCTTCTAATGAGTACCCACAACATTTGTTTTCATGGAGAAATAAGAAAAAATATCAGTATTTTTTGGTTGACTTATTTCAGGCATTTTTATCAAATTTCTTGTCCATTATTGACCACAAATCTAGTATGACCCAAATAGAGAGATTTGAATTTCATTTCTTTATAATTTGCCAATATGTAAAAAACAGGCAGATAACTGTCAAAAATTGATGAAATTTGCCCATGAGCAATTACTAAACAGCTCTCCACAATATTAATGCACATATATACTTTGGTGAAAATCCATTGAGATTTACTCGAGTTACTGCCCTGAAAGTTACAGGCCTCATATTGACCATGCTTTTCCATGCCTGAAAGGCCTGCTTTTGCTGCCTTAAACGGTCCTTTTTAACAGAATTTTTTGGGCCTAAGCTGTATGTGTACAAAAAGTGCATATATTCGCATTATGTGATGCATTTCATTTTATGAAAATTGGTTGGATAATAGCGGAGAAAAGTCAACTTCCTTTCCTTTAACTGAGCATTCAAAAAAGTGTGCACACTTCCAAAAAAAAACATGTAGCCAGCTTGTATATGCACACCTTCATTCTATGTATAAAACATCTGCAGTTTCAAAATGATAGCACAGGTTACCTGACTGTGCTTAATTTTTCACCACCGACCCTAAAGTTTTTAAGGATTTTTGTGGGGATTTCAGCCACATTGTCTTCCTACTAGCCCTATATAAAAACTTTTAAAATAAAAATATTTTTCAACCTACTGTCCCTATTTTTAAGTTCATTTAAACCGAAACATGCCTTACACCTTTGGACCAATAATTTTGAAACCGCTTAAGTTTTATACAGGGAATGAAGGGGCGCTTATGTTTTTTTTTTTTTTTTTTATATATATATATATATATATATATATATATATATATAGTCTTTGAGTGATTATTTTGTTCCCCAATGTTATTATTGTCCCCTGATGTTAGTTAAAGTGAACTATTAACTTTGTTAATGGCCATTTTAATCGCTCCCCCACCCCCTTCCCCTTCCCTTGAGGTGTTTTCCTATACATGTATATTTTACCTCTGGTAAATGGTCACCTCCCTCCTCCGGTCAGCTGCCATAATAATTTATGATTTTATGGTCAAAATCCCTCCGTTAAACGGTCAAACTGACAGAGAATCGGCAAAAGCGGCGCCACAGACATTGAAAGTAGGAAAGTTCATTGAAGTCGCATCTCACACACACACACACAAAAAAAAGGAAACAGAGAAACTTTTTTTGTTTATTGACAAAAATTATGTTAAGTTAATTATTTTGATGTGTACCTTTTTTTTGCAAAAAAAAAAAAAAAAAAAAAAGTGTTAAAAAGCAAAATACTTTGTTACACAGCCTTAATTTCTTTTTTTCAAGTACCATCCCATGCGACACTGAGATTGACCTTCAAAGGTCAGCACGTGATCAATTGGTGTCAGTTACATGTACAACAGCATGGCTTTTGTTTATCGAACAAATTGAGACTGACATATTGATTAAAGGACTATTGATGACTGACCGTTGATGTTTACGCCTAAGGGTAATTGCGATGGTCAATCACTGAATGCAAATTGCTCAAAATCATTATCAATACCTGTGTCTTTCGAGTATAAACAACTCTTCTTGCAGTTTCACTTTTCTTATTCAGTTGACTTGCTTTGTAAACATGACTTAGAAAATCCGTAAAAGTGCTGAATCTAGATGAATGCGTTATTACCTTACCATATTCCAAATAGCATTCAGACACCTCAACTGCTTACCATACTTTATCTAAAATTTGAACAAGTACTGTACAAGTTACTGCCCAATGTTGTGTCTAGAATTAGCTTAATGAGTGGCAAACAGTGTAGACCCTGCATATCATCAGGGTCTACACTGTTTGCTCAGGCCTGTCTGGCATATGGTTAGAGTCATGCTCAGACAGACAGGTAAAAGTATGACCTAATCTTCAGTAGTACTAATCAATTATCAATCACAATGGTAGGACTGATAATCGATTATCTTATCAGCTCTGATTAAATTTGCCAGTCCTATTCTGAATGCTTGAGCAAACAGTGATTTTAATCCTAAAAATAAACAATATATAATTGTTATTTTGGGCAATTTGGCATGTTACAGGCAATAAATAAATAAATATAGATACCATTATGCTAAAGAATTATTATAAACAAATAGCCACGTTTTACAGGTCACGAAAACAGGTGATAATGTGAAAAAACTTGATACAAATTTAGATTTATTATAAGAATTCATATGCAATCATTTACACAAAGGTAACTAAGAACTTACCTAAAGATGTTTGGCAAGTGGCACTGTAAAATGTGTTCACTCCATTAACGTATATAGATCTAAATGCGATTTTATTCTCCCGGCTGGAAATCGAGCGCAATTGTATTCCGCGGCGAAAATGGCGATGCACCAATTCGTATTCGATTCCTTTCATTCTTTTTCGGGAATAACCAAAACAAAACAAAAAAAAAAACTTCTGAGGTACGAAAAAAACTAGTTCAATTTTAAGAAAAACAAATATATCAAAGAAGCAAATTTATGCGTTTAAAAGAATACGAGACTACGGCTTCATATCGGCAAGGCTTGCAAACACGGCACGGCACGCGCTCCGGTTTTTGGCATGCTGGTAAAACAAGGGCAGGTTTAGGATGTTGTGTGACAGGTTTAACCATTTACAAAACATCAACATATTTTCGTATTGAAATAATTAGGAATGTAATTGTGATATAATTTTAACGTTGCATACAACGAGACTAAAATGTATAAATCGAGAAACGTAGCAACAACGTTTTCATAATGTCTAGGTTAGAAAATCTAAGTTAACAAATCTTTAGAACATTTTCAACAGATTCTATTGATCTCAATAACTAAGAACGTAATTGTGACTTTATTTTAATATTGGATACAACGCGACTAAAATGTAAAAAAAAAAAAAAAAAAAAAAAAAAAAAATCTAGAATTAAACGTCGCAACAACGTTTTCAAAATATCTGCTTAAAGCTGATTATTCTATAACTTTTTTATGCCCCCCCCCCCCCCCCCCCCGCATCATATGATACCGGGGCATATAGTTTTTAGGTTTTTCATAAGTGCGTACGAATGTACGTCCGTCTGTACGAATGTGTATACGTAGGTTATATACCGTACATGATCCTGTTAGACTCAGGTTAAGAAATTTGTACTAGGTAGAATTTTGCAGTTTTATAGTCAGTACCCAACAGCGGGGGCATCCGTGTACTGTGGACACATTTGTTTCCCTAACATCTACTAGTAAAAAAAAAATGCGGGTTAAGGTTGCATTTGACAGGTTTAAACATTTCCTTGAAAATTTAAGTCAACAAATATCATCAAAAACACTTATAGGACTGACATCATGAAGAACGTAATTGTGTGACGTTATTTTAACGTTGCATACAACGCGACTAAAATGTAAAAAAAAAAAAAAAAAAAAAAAAAAAATAGAAACATCGCAATGACATTTCAAAATGTCTAGAAAAAAAACAACTGATTTTTCTAATACCATTTTTTTTTTTCTATCTTTTTTTTTTCTAACAACTACTGGTAAAACAAAAGGCAGGTTAAGGGTGCGGTGTGACAGGTTTAGGCACTTCCATGTAAAATTTAAGTTAACAAATCATTAGAACTTTTTTAGTATTGATCATAACAACTAAGAGCGTAATTGTGACTGTATTTTAACATTGCATACAACGCGACTAAAATATAAAAGTCTAGAAACGTCGCAACACCGTTTTCAAAATGTCTGCTTAAAACTAGATATTCTATAACATTTTTGTAATGACTACTCGTAAGAAAAGGCGGGCGAAGGGTGCGGTATGATAATTTTTAGGCATTTTCTTGCAGATGATAGTAAACAAATAATTAGAAAAGTTTTAACTTTGAAATAATTAAAAACGTAATTGTGACGTTAGTTTAACGTTGTACACAACGTGACTAAAATGTAAAAATCTAGAAACGTCCCAACAACGTTTTTAAAATGTCTGCAAAAACTGATTATTCAATAACATTTTTTTTTCTAACGACTACTAGTAAAATGAAAGGCGGGTTAAGGGTGCGGTGTTGTGACAAGTTTATGCAATTACTTGAAAATTTAGGTTAACAAATCATTGGAATATTTTTAGAATTGAAATAATTAAAAACGTAATTGTGACGTTATTTTAACGTTGCATACAACGCGACTAAAATGCAAAAATCTAGAAATGTCACAACAACGTTTTCAAAATGTCTGCAAAAAAACGGGTTATTGTGTAATATTTTTCTAACGACTACTAGTTAAAAAAAAAAAATAAAATAAAAAAAATGCGGATTAAGGGTGCCGTGTCAGGTTTAGTCATTTCCTTGAAAATTTAAGTAAACAAATTATTAAAACATTTTTAGTATTGAAATAATTAAGAACGTAATTATGACATTATTTTAACGTTGCATACAACCTGACTAAAATGTAAAAATCTAAAAACGTCGCAACAACGTTTTCAAAATGTCTGCAAAAACCTGGTTATTATATAAAGTTTTTCTACCGACTACTAGTAAAAACAGGCGGATTAAGGGTGCGGTATGACAGGTTTAGTCGTTTCCTTGAAAATAAGTTAACAAATCATTATAATATTTTTAGTATTGAAATAATTAATAACCTTATTGTGACGTTATTTTAACGTTGCATACAACGCGACAGAATGTAAAAATCTAGAAACGTCGCAACAACGTTTTCAAAATGTCTGCAAAAATCTGGTTATTCTGTAACCTTTTTCGAACGAATACAAAAAATGCTCTCAATAGGATAGAAAAAACAAAAATGCAGTCTAAGGGACATGTGGACGAAAAAGCTTTCATAACTGACTTTCGGATGTATATAACCACGTCTAGGTAGACAATAAACATTTCAAAAACGTTTTAAAAATGTCAGGTTCAACGTAACTATTTTGAAACCAATACAAAACGTTACGATAACATTATGTGTTTGCTGGGTATATTATTTTTCTTATTTTCGCTCAAAACATAGATTGTGGGTACTCGTTAGAACTGCCTCGGTGAGGCGGTTATAACGAGTACCCACAATCTATGTTTTGAGCAGAAATATGGTAAAAAAATTTAAGATTTTTTGTCTAAAAAGTTTCTGTTTTTGGAGATGAAGATTTCAATATATTTGAATAGGCGTGTTTTCATAATGTTGAACAATCTTGGGAGAGGATCACCAAAGGAACATTTCTGCAAAATTATATTGAAATCGATCCAGTTGTTTCTAACAAGAAGATTTTTTAAGTTTCCTATATAGATCAGGGCTCAGGAAAACCGGAAAAATAGCCGGTCTGGACCGAAATTAAGAATTCTGGACCAATTTCAAACACCCCAAAACGCTAATAAATCGGTCCAACAGGTTTGTGCCTTGAACCCCATTTTTCCCCAACCAACCAATTTTCACGAATCAATGATGTCTAAAAAATCACAAACGGTCAAGTCTTCCCAAACTGACAACGTCCGCGCACCTTTTAAATGCGATATTATGGTAGTTAAAAGGCTCTAAACGGTCATTTGACATGTATATTGGAGAGACAGCTGAATAACGGCAACAAATTAATTACGTCATTATCCAAACATTGTCAAAAAATCAACACTTCACTGACCTTTGTGCGGTAAATAAACGATTAACACGAATCATCAGTAATGGTAGTCTGATAATTAATCCGTTTGTGTGACACGTGTGAATACACTGAGACTGCAAAACATCCAGGTGCAGTCGGCGTGTCCAAAAGATCAAAGGTCGCTTTACTGAGAGTGATAAAAGAATGCACCGCTTGAATGCACCCGTTTTCTTCCTCTTCCTTTTTGTTTCGATCAACACGGTTTGTCGGCCCCAGATTCCATAAATGAATTCCCAAACCGTGTACATCCTGATCAGATGTCGCATACAACGGCGTCGGATCTGGGTATTATTGATTGCTTCTTTTTTTTTTTTTTTTTTTTTTTTTTTTTTGTTGTTGATCTGAAGAAGCCAACTGATCTGGATCTGCACTGTTTGCCATTTAGTATTTGAATTTATAGTAACAATCTGGATCAAGCAATTTGATTGGCTGAAAATTAGAAGTGGGCATGGCATCTCAATTTATTCAGTAGGACAAGGGAAGTTCTATGGCCATTTTTGCTAACTGACTAGGGATGGACAGACAGACAGACTCACAAGGTGAAAGGGCACTCTTTCAGGCGGCAGACATTTCAACGGGTTGTGCAATGTCTGGGTGTTTTTTAAGTACCCAGTTTGGCAAGAAGTTTGTATATAAATTATTTCAAAGTGCAGACTGCTGAAATTTTTACCCACTAAACACTAAGCTCCTTTCGCTGTTTGCAAATGAAATTCCTTTTATCTTTGAATTTATATTTAACTTCAGATTTTACAATCAGTAATTTATTAGCTTTGTCTGCCATAATTTCTGTGCATATATTTGAGCTCTACCATGTGAAAACATGCCTTCAGGGCATACAAGGTGGCTATATCAGGTATTTTTAGCTCGCCGGGACTATGTCCCTGGAGAGCTTATGTTGTCATCCAGGGGTTGGCGTCGGCGTCTGCGTTAGCACAATGTTTAAGTTTTCAAATGTGTGCACAGTTTTTTAACTGTTTAAGGTACTGCCTTCATATTTGGTCTACACCTACTTTAGGGTAAGACCTTTCAGTAGCATACACCCCCATCCCCAAAATAGACTCTTTATGTAGGTTAAGGTCAGTTCTTACTTTGTCTTTTACACCCATGTTTAAGTTTTGCGTTTAAGTTTTGAGAAGTGTACATAACTGCTGAAGTGTTCAAGATAGAGTTCTAATATTTGGCCCACACCAGCCTTAGGGCTAGACCTTTCAATAGCACACACCTCTTCCTCAGTATGACCTGCCTAGGTCAAGGTCAGGTCACACTTTGTTATTTGAACCCATGTTTGAGTTCTGCGTTTAAGTTTTGAAAAGTGTTTGTAACTGCTGAAGTATTTAAGATACTGCTTTAATATTTGGCCCACACCAATAGTAGGGTAAGTTCTTTCAATAGCTAAGACCTTTTCCTCAGTTTGACCTTCTGCCTAGTTCAAGGTCAGATTATACTTTGTCATTTAAACCCATGTTTAAGTTTTGCGTTTTAGTTTTGAAAAGTGTTCGTAACTGCTAAAGTATTCAAGATGCTGCTTTAATATTTGGCCCACACCTACCTTAGGGTAAGACCTTTCAATAGTAGACACCCCTTCCTCAGTTTGACCTGCTTAGGTCAAGATCAGGTCATACTTTGTCATTTATAGCTGTATTTAAGTTTTGAAAAGTGTACATGGCTGCTGAAGTATGTAAGATATAGCTTTCATATTTCATCCACACCAGCCTAAGGGAAGATGTTTCAATAGTATATACCCCATCCCTCAGTTTGACATTCTTCCAACATCAAAGTCAGTTCCTACTCTGTCATTTCTGCTATGTTTAAGTTCTGCGTTTAAACTTTAATATTTAAAGATTGTTTTCTTATCCGATCAGCCCTTTCTGGCGAGCTGCATTGTCTTCTGACAACTCTTGTTTTAGAAGGGTGTACACTTTTTTTTTTTTACGGTAAAATCGCTCAAGTCAGGGTAAGGAAATTGCACTTTTCTCAGGTTACATCCAACCAATTTTAATAAAACAAAGTACAAGGCATATTCGAGTATGAGCACTATTCATAAACATACAGCATATGCATATTCTGCATGCAGTATTTGCAAACATTTGAAGCAAATGTAATTTTCGTGACGGAGATGTTGGAAGTGTTCACACTTACATTTGCTGCAGATGTTTGCAAATACATGCAGGATTAAACAAGCTGTATGTTTATGAAAAGTGCTCATATCCGCATATGCGATGCACTTTGTTTTATGAAAATATG
The DNA here is from genome assembly GCA_964016985.1 of Anodontia alba. Lineage (NCBI taxonomy): Eukaryota > Metazoa > Mollusca > Bivalvia > Lucinida > Lucinidae > Anodontia > Anodontia alba. Next base: position 37,944,687 of record OZ024823.1, read on the forward strand.
TTGGATATAAACTGAGTAAATCAATTTCCTTACCCTGAATCGAGTATTCAAAAAAGTGTGCACCCTTCCAAAAAACCACGTGAATAGCCACCTTGGCATATATGGACAGAGAGTAGCCAGGTCAGCCTATACACCCACACAGTCTGATTAGGTTTTTCCCTGCCTACTTAGGTTCTTCCCTGCCTACTTACAGAATCATTGAATACTTTAGAATATATTGATGTATAACAAAGATCCTTATCGGATTGTGCTTCTTCACTGACTGATCACCGGCCTCGGTAGCTCAGTTTCATGCTTGTCTGATTGGTGATCAGGAGGTTGTAGGTTCGACCCCTGCTGGATTGGCAACATTTTTTCGTGGAGATTGATCATGAAATATTTTCCAAGGTCATTCTCTCCCTTCCACTGATTCAAGAAGGGCAGTTGTCAGTTTCTGGCCAAACAATGTGCACAATACTGGTTAACTGCTTAGAGGACTAAGCCTGCCTATAAAAGAGTGGTTAGGTAAATTGACCACACTTGACATGACCCCATTGGGTTGACTGGGCTGTAAAACCTCAACACAAAATCAGAGACTGATCAGAATCTTTTCTGTTTGCATATGCCCAGAAGACCTTTCTCTTGACATGGCTCATCTGTTATAAAGACACTTGACAGTTTGTTGATGCGCTGGGCCTAGTTGTTCAAAACTAACGATGTGGTTAGTTAATGTATTGTTAAAATTTTGATAATTAAATATGGGCATAAATGCTAATAGATTTATATTATAGATATATAGGGAAAATAAGCTCTGCACCCTGGCAGCCATGTTTTTTGACAAATCCAAATGGCTTGAACAGTCTTGGTAGAAAATCACCAGAAATCGGTCCAGTGGTTTCTGACAAGAAGATTTTTAAAGTTTTCTATATAGATATATAGTGAAAATGAGCCCCGCCCCCTGGCGGCCATGTTTTTTAACAAATCCATATGGCTTGAACAAACTTGGTAGAGGATCATCAAAGGAACATTTCTGCAAAATTATATGGAAATCGGTCCAGTGGTTTCTGACAAGAAGATTTTTAAAGTTTTCTATATAGATATAAAGGGAAAATAAGCCCGCCCCCCTGGTGGCCATGTTTTTTGACGAATCCAAATGGCTTGAACAATCTTGGTAGAGGATCACCAAAGGAACACTTCTGCAAAATTATATGGAAATCAGTCAAGTGGTTTCTGACAAGAAGATTTTTAAAGTTTTCTATATAGATATATATGGAAAATAAGCCCCCCCCACCCCTCCCCCCTGGCGGCCATGTTTTTTGACGAATCCAAATGGCTTGAACAATCTTGGTAGAGGATCACCAATGAAACCTTTCTGCAAAATTATATGGAAATCGGTCCAGTGGTTTCTGACAAGAAGATTTTTTAAGTTTTCTTTATATATATATATATGGAAAATAAGCCCCGCCCCCTGGCGGCCATGTTTTTTGATGAATCCAAATGCTTGAACCATCTTGGTAGAGGATCACCAAAGGAAATTTTCTGCAAAATTATATTGAAATCAGTCCAGTGGTTTCTGACAAGAAGATTTTTAAAGTTTTCTATATAGATATATAGGGGAAAATAAGCCCCACCCCCTGGCAGCCATGTTTTTTGACAAATCCAAATGACTTGAACAATCTTGGTAGAGGGTCACCAAAGGAACATTTCTGCGAAATTATATGGAAATCGGTACAGTGGTTTCTGACAAGAAGATTTTTAAGTTTTTAGTTAAAAAATCTATTTTTAGCTCCTGTGACCTAGATATGCAATGGAACCGGAACCATTTGAACAACTTTGAAAGAGGACAACCAAGGATCAATACTGTGAAGTTTGATCAAATTCCAATCAGTGGTTTAGGAAGATGTTGTTTAAAGATTGTGAATGGACGATGATAATTGAAAAAATATGACACCTATTTAGTGCTCTGAATATTGATGACAACTTTGCTGACAACTTTGGTAAAACAGACTGTGTTAATCCATGGCTAACGTTCTTTTTGACTGCTGAGTTCTGCGGAAAAAGGGCAAAACTTTCAAAATTGGGCAAAAAAAAACTGCATGAAAAACGGGAACCCCCGCGTTTTACTGATTTCCGCGTTCAAACAATCAGCGTTATAACGAGGTTACAGTGTATATATATATATATATATATATATATATATATATATATATATATATATATATATATATATATATATATATATAATTTAAGATTGAAACAAACTTCAACAAAGAATTCCTGCCCAGGATCAATACTGATGCAAGTATTTCAGAAAAAAGTATATAGGGAGAAATATGAAATACCACTGGGCTGAGTGAGGCTCGAACCCATGCCGGCTGCGACGGCAGCGCCTAGCCCTTCAGAGTCAGGAGACATAACCACTGCACCACTACGCTTGTTAAAAACAAGTGTCATGGAACAGTATTATGCTTGATTTCTCTGAATGAACCCGTCGGATAGGGTATGTGTTTGGTGCGCTAGCGCACTCATTATATACAAGGAACTCTCTGGATCCATAGGATACTGAAGCTTGAAAATATTATTATAATTTAAGATTGAAACAAACTTCAACAAAGAATTCCTGCCCAGGATCAATACTGATGCAAGTATTTCAGAAAAAAGTATATAGGGAGAAATATGAAATACCACTGGGCTGAGTGAGGCTCGAACCCATGCCGGCTGCGACGGCAGCGCCTAGCCCTTCAGAGTCAGGAGACATAACCACTGCACCACTACGCTTGTTAAATTATATGAAAACAAGCGTAGTGGTGCAGTGGTTATGTCTCCTGACTCTGAAGGGCTAGGCGCTGCCGTCGCAGCCGGCATGGGTTCGAGCCTCACTCAGCCCAGTGGTATTTCATATTTCTCCCTATATATATATATATATATATATATATATATATATATATATATATATATATTTTTTTTTTTTTTTCTTTTCTTTAGATCCTGTATATGTGTATATTTTGTATATATCCATGTACTATGTTTTGTTTATGGCAAGACTGTTTTCGTGCTATATTACTGCAATTTTTGTCTAGTGACTGGTGTTGTCAGATATGTCCTGTTTTAGTGAATTAAGCAAATCTGCCTTACATCAGCTCACAGTGTATATTCAAACCTGATTATCTTTCTTATTATAACTTGATGACTATTTAATGTTGTGTCAAAGGTTGAACGAGTTCATCCAAAATCCTTCTTCGGTAAGCATGACTAAAAAAAGCATCTTGGGCATTTTCAAACTTATCAGTGAAGCTTTCGGTGATAGCACCACGAGAATAAAAAATTACATCACACAGGGGTATGACTGTCTTTTGAATAGTATAAATTGTCGTATTGGCACCATCCACTCAGTCTTTCTCTTTTTGTATTTTACTTTAGAATTTTCATATCAATTGTGGCTTCACAATAATAATTATTCTTTTTTTTCTTCCATACCCAATAACAAAAAAAAACAACAAAAAACAAGAGGACCATGATGGTCCTATATCGCTCACCTGACCAAACAGATTTGCATATTTACTGTTGAAGTTTCAGCCAAGTTCACTGCTCTAGGATTTTTGTATAAACTTTTTAGCACTAACCACCCCCAACCCCCTCCACCACACCCCCGGCCATGTTTTTTTACAAATCTTGACAACTTGAACTGAATCTTAAAAGAGGGTCACCAAAGGAACATTTCTGCCAAGTTATATTGAAATTGGTCCAGTGGTTTAAAAAGTTTTATATAGCTATAAAGCCCTACGCCCTAACGGCCATGTTTTTTGACGAATCATGACAGCTTGAACAAACTTGGTAGAGGGTCACCAAAGGAACATTCCTGCCAAGTTATACTGAAATCTGTTCAGTGGTTTCTGACGAGAAGATTTTTAAAGTTTTCTATTTAGATATATAGGGAAAACAAGAAGATTTTTTTTCAAGTTTTCTATATAGATATATAGGGAAAATAAGCCCCACCCCCTTGCAGCCATATTTTTTGACAAATCATGATGGCTTGAACAACCTTGGAAGAGGGTGACCAAAGACACATTCCTTCCAAATTATATTGAAATCAGTCCATTGGTTTCTGCCAAGAGGATTTTTAAAGTTTTCTATATAGATACATATATAGGGAAAATAAGCCCTGCCCCCTGGCGGCCATGTTTTTTGACAAATCCAAATGGCTTGAACAATCTTGGTAGAGGATCACCAAAAGAACATTTCTGCAAAATTATATGGAAATCGGTCCAGTGGTTTGGGACAAGATGATTTTTACATTTTTCTATATATAGGGAAAATAAGCCCTGCCCCCTGGCGGCCATGTTTTTTGACAAATCCAAATGACTCAAACAATCTTGGTAGAGGATCACTAGAGGAACATTTCTACAAAATTATATGGAAATCGGTCCAGTGATTTTTAAAGTTTTCTATATAGATATATAGGGAAAATAAGCCCCACCCCCTGGCAGCCATGTGTTTTGACGAATCCAAATGGCTTGAACAATCTTGGTAGAGGATCACCAAAGGAACATTTTTGCAAAATTATATTGAAGTCAGTCCAGTGGTTTCGGACAAGAAGATTTTTAAAGTTTTCTATATAGATATATAGGGAAAATAAGCCCTGCCCTCTTGTGGCCATGTTTTTTGACAAATCCAAATGGCTTGAACAATCTTGGTAGAGGATCACCAAAGGAACATTTCTGCAAAATTATATGGAAATCGGTCCAGTGGTTTCGGAAAAGAAGATTTTTACATTTTTCAATATAGATATATAGGGAAAATAAGCCCTGCCTCCTGTCGGCCATGTTTTTTGACTAATCAAAATGGCTCGAACAATCTTGGTAGAGAATCACCAAAGGAACATTTCTGCAAAATTACATGGAAATCGGTCCAGTGGTTTCTTACGAGAAGATTTTTAAAGTTTTCTATATAGATATATAGGGAAATTAAGCCCCGCCCCCTGGCGGCCATGTTTTTTGACGAATCCAAATGGCTTGAACAATCTTGGTAGAGGATCACTAAAGGAACATTTTTGCAAAATTATATTGAAATCAGTCCAATGGTTTCGGACAAGAAGATTTTTAAAGTTTTCTATATAGATATATAGGGAAAATAAGCCCCGCCCCCTGGCGGCCATGTTTTTTGACAAATCCAGATGGCCTGAACAATCTTGGTAGAGGATCACCAAAGGAACATTTCTGCAAAATTATATGGAAATCAGTCCTGCGGTTTCTGACAAGAAGATTTTTAAAGTTTTCTATATAGATATATAGGGAAAATAAGCCCCGCCCCCTAGCGGCCATGTTTTTTGACGAATCCAAATGGCTTGAACAATCTTGGTAGAGGATCACCAAAGGAACATTTCTGCAAAATTACATTTAAATCGGTCTAGTGGTTTCTGACAAGAAGATTTTTAAAGTTTTCTATATAGATACATAGGGAAAATAAGCCCCGCCCCCTGGCGGCCATGTTTTCTGACAAATCCAAATGGCTTGAACAATCTTGGTAGAGGATCACCAAAGGAACATTTCTGCAAAATTACATTGAAATCGGTCCAGTGGTTTCTGACAAGAAGATTTTTATATAGATACATAGGGAAAATAAGCCCCGCCCCCTGGCGGCCATGTTTTCTGACAAATCCAAATGGCTTGAACAATCTTGGTAGAGGATCACCAAAGGAACATTTCTGCAAAATTACATTGAAATCGGTCCAGTGGTTTCTGACAAGAAGATTTTTATAGTTTTCTATATAGATACATAGGGAAAATAAGCCCCGCCCCCTGGCGGCCATGTTTTTTGACGAATCCGAATGGCTTGAACAATCTTGGTAGAGGATCACCAAAGGAACATTTCTGCAAAATTATATTGAAATCTGTCCAGTGCTTTGTGACAAGAAGATTTTTTAGGTTTTTAGTTAAAAATCTATTTTTAGCTCCTGTGACCTAGATATGCAATGGACCGGAACCATTTGAACAACTTTGAAAGAGGACCAACCCAGGATCATTCCTGTGAAGTTTGGTCAAATCCAAACAGTGGTTTAGGAGGAGATGTTGTTTAAAGATTGTGGACGGACGGAGGGACGGACATACGGACGATGACGACGACGACGACGGACGGTGAGTGATCACAAAAGCTCACCTTGAGCTTTCAGCTCAGGTGAGCTAAAAATGGCTAAATGGGCGTCATTGCATCTGTTGTTCATACACCATTATAAAAGACCCTGGATAACTGGCACACTGTATTTACACTGTCTAAGCAAACAGTGTGGACCCAGAGTGGAATGCAGAGAAATTAGAGTCATTACTGGATGTCTCTCATCTGGCAATTTTAGATAAATAAAAAGGTAGCTGAATGACCTTGTTAAATTTTTGGGGCAAGTATGGTAATGTGTCAGAATGTTTAGGGTAAACATGGTATTTTTTCTCTCTTCTTTCTTTTAGTTTTTGGCAATAAACAACACTATTAGGTCGTTATCTCAAAATTATCATAAAAGGCCACAGGCTAAGTGTCCCCCGATGTTTAAAATGTCAGTATGTGGTGAATATGTCTAAAACATATATGTCCTAAACAATGTTTTGAGATTTTACAAGCTTTTCAACAGACTAATTTTTTTTCATTTTCCAAAATGTTGTATGGAACAATGTATGGAAAAAAAGTGATCTCCAAATTATTTAAGATGAATGGGTACACTTTAAGGGCCAACTGTGTCATTTTTAGTTTTGCCTCTCTTCTTATTGCATCATCATGGATCACCTTTAGGTCATGGGAACAATATCTAGATAGTTTCAAAATCCCCTGAACACTGTATGAGGAGTTGCAGAGATAATAATTTCTGTTGGCAACAGGACTATAACTAACAAAGGGCCATAATTCTTGTAAACAAGAGGACCATGATGGTCCTATATCACTCACCTGAGCAAACAGATCTGCATACTTATATTAGTATTGAAGTTTCAGCCAAGTTCACTGCTCTAAATTTTATAGCCCTGCACCCCCCACACCCCACAGCAGCCATGTTTTTTTCTTTTTAATGCATCATGACAACTAAATCTTGAAAGAGGGTCACCAAAGGAACATTTCTGCCAAGTTATATTGAAATTGGTCCAGTGGTTTCTGACAAAAAGATTTTTAGAGTGTTTTATATTGCTATAAAGCCCTACCCCCTAACAGCCATTTTTTTTTTTTGACGAATCATGACACCTTGAAAAAACTTGGTTGAGGGTCACCAAAGGAACAATCTGTTTACCAAGTTAAACCAAGTTAAATTGAAATCGGTTCAGTGGTTTCTGACAAGAAGATTTTCAAAGTTTTCTATCTACATATATAGGGAAAATAAGCCTCACCCCCTAACAGCCATGTTTTTTTGACAAATCAGGATTGCTTGAACATTCTTGGTAGAGGGTCACCAAAGCAACGTTGAAATCGGTCAGGGGTATTTGACAAGAAGAATTTCAAAGTTTTCTATACAGATATATACAGAAAATAAGCCCCGTCCCCTCTGGGGGCCATGTTTTTTGACGTATCATGAAAGCTTGAACAATCTTGGTAGAAGGTCACCATTCCTGTCAAGTTACATTGAATTCGGTGTAACAGTTTCTTACAAAAAGATTTTTAAAGTTTTTTATATAGATATATAGGAAAAATAAGCCCCGCCCACATAGCGGCCATGTTTTTTGACGAATAATGACAGCTTGAACAACCTTGGTAGAGGGTCACCAAAGAAACATTCCTGCTAGGTTATATTGAAATCGGTCCAGTGGTTTCTGACAAGAAGATTATTAAAGTTTTCTATATAGATATATAGGGAAAATAAGCCCCACCCGCTAGCGGCCATGTTTTTTGACAAATCACGATTACTTGAACAATCTTGGTAAAGGGTCACCAAGGAAGGGTCACCAAGGTAACATGTCTGCCAAGTTATATTGAAATCAGTCCAGTGGTTTCTGACAAGAAGATTTTTTCAAGTTTTCTATATAGATATACAGGGAAAATAAGCCCCACCCCCTAGCAGCTATGTTTTTTGACAAATCATGACGGCCTGAACAATCTTGGTAAAGGGTCACCAAGGAAACATTTCTGCCAAGTTATACTGAAATCGGTCCAGTGGTTTCTGACTAGAAGATTTTTTTTCAAGTTTTCTATATAGATATATAGGGAAAATAAGCCCCACCCCCTTGCAGCCATATTTTTTGACGAATCATGATGGCTTGAACAACCTTGGAAGAGGGTGACCAAAGACACATTCCTTCCAAGTGATATTGAAATCAATCCATCGGTTTCTGACAAGAAGATTTTTAAAGTTTTCTATATAGATACATATATAGGGAAAATAAGCCCTGCCCCCTGGCGGACATGTTTTTTGATGAATCCAAACGGCTTGAACAATCTTGGTAGAGGATCACCAAAAGAACATTTCTGCAAAATTATATGGAAATCGGTCCAGTGGTTTGGGACAAGATGATTTTTACATTTTTCTATATATAGGGAAAATAAGCCCCGCCCTCTGGCGGCCATGTTTTTTGACTAATCCAAATGGCTCGAGCAATCTTGGTAGAGGATCACTAAAGGAACATTTCTACAAAATTGTATGGAAATCGGTCCAGTGGTTCTGACAAGAAGATTTTTAAAGTTTTCTATATAGATATATAGGGAAAATAAGCCCCACCCCCTGGCAGCCATGTTTTTCGACGAATCCAAATGGCTTGAACAATCTTTGTAGAGGATCACCAAAGGAACATTTTTGCAAAATTATATTGAAGTCGGTCCAGTGGTTTCGGACAAGAAGATTTTTACATTTTTCAAAATAGATATATAGGGAAAATAAGCCCCACCCCTGGCGGCCATGTTTTTTGACTAATCCAGATGGCTCGAACAATCTTGGTAGAGGATCACCAAAGGAACATTTCTGCAAAATTATATGGAAATCGGTCCAGTGGTTTCTGACAAGAAGATTTTTAAAGTTTTCTATATAGATATATAGGGAAATTAAGCCCCGCCCCCTGGCGGCCATGTTTTTTGACAAATCCAAATGGCTTGAACAATCTTGGTAGAGGATCATCAAAGGAACATTTCTGCAAAATTATATTGAAATCGGTCCAGTGGTTTTGGACAAGAAGATTTTTAAACTTTTCTATATAGATATATAGGGAAAATAAGCCCCGCCCCCCGGCGGCCATGTTTTTTGATGAATCCAAATGGCCTGAACAATCTTGGTAGAAGATCACCAAAGGAACATTTCTGCAAAATTATATGGAAATCAGTCCAGCAGTTTCTGACAAGAAGATTTTTAAAGTTTTCTATATAGATATATAGGGAAAATAAGCCCCGCCCCCTAGCGGCCATGTTTTTTGACGAATCCAAATGGCTTGAACAATCTTGGTAGAGGATCACCAAAGGAACATTTCTGCAAAATTACATTGAAATCGGTCCAGTGGTTTCTGACAAGAAGATTTTTAAAGTTTTCTATATAGATATATAGGGAAAATAAGCCCCGCCCCCTGGCGCCATGTTTTTTGACGAATCCAAATGGCTTGAACAATCTTGGTAGAGGATCATCAAAGGAACATTTCTGCAAAATTATATTGAAATCGGTCCAGTGGTTTCTGACAAGAAGATTTTTTAAGTTTTTAGTTAAAAAATCTATTTTTAGCTCCTGTGACCTAGATATGCAATGGACCGGAACCATTTGAACAACTTTGAAAGAGGACCAACCATGGATCATTCCTGTGAAGTTTGGTCAAAATCCAATCAGTGGTTTAGGAGGAGATGTTGTTTAAAGATTGTGGACGGACGGACATACGGACGACGACGACGACGACAACGACGATGACGACGGATGGTGAGTGATCACAAAAGCTCACCTTGAGCTTTCAGCTCAGGTGAGCTAAAAAAAGGTAGTCAAGTGCACCTTGGTATAATATGAGCCTCTTCAGGTCATAGGAACAATCACTGAAAGGATTCATCCAAATTCATTGAAAACGGATCACCTTTAGGTCATGGGAACAATCTGCAGAGATAATAATTTCTGCTGGCAACATGACAATAACTACCAAAGGGCCATAAATCTTGTAAAAAAAGTAGTCAATTGCACTTTGGTATAATATGAGCCTCTTCAGGTCATGGGAACAATAACTGAAAGGTTTCATCCAAATTCATTGAAAACTGCAAGTCGTGTTGCAGGGCCAAGATTTCATAAAGAAAAAAAATAACAAAGGGAAATAACTTTGGTAAAAATCAGTACAGCATGACCTTGATAAAATATGATCATCTTCAGGTCATGGGAACAATAAATGGAAAGTTTCATCAAAATCCCTTGAAAACTGTAAGAGAAGTTGCGGAGACAAGATTGTGTCTATGGATGGACAGACAGATTGATGGACAGACTGAAGGATGAACCCATCCCTATAGTTCCTTTGAATAACGTTGGGGGACAACAATAACTGGTAAGTTTCATCAAAATCCCTTGAGAACTTTGCGGCGACAAGATTGTGTCTAGGGACGGACAGACGAACACATTACTATGGTCCCTTTGACTAACGTCTAGGGACAACAATAACTGGAAAGTTTTATCAAAATTGTTTGAGAACTGTATGAGGAGTTGTGGAGACAAGAACTTCAGTTGATACTACAGCAAGTGCCCAGAGGGTCACGTATATCCCTGGCCGGAGCCATTTCTTACTTATAAAATATTTTAAAGTTAATGATAATGATATAAGGCAAGATATAGTTTACAATGTCAGTCTCTGAGTGACACTGATCTATCATCCCAAGTACAACTTTCCTGGAGTAAATAGTCTTCAAGACATGAAGCAAATTTGCTGGGCCATAAAATATTGGTCACTGACCTACATATACTGGAGAAATTAATCTGATGGTCACACTGATGCATTATACCAACTATGCTATTAATCCATTAGATAATCTAAAAGATATTAAGCAAAATCACTAGACCATAAAATATAGGTCATACTGATTTATATTTACTTTGAGGTGAAAGTTTGGGTCGCACTGTGTCATTATATGTAAATGTGACATTTAGGTATCAAATAGTGGGTGATTTAAGACAAAATCACAGGGCTATGAAATATAGGTCACAAAATCCCAAAATATAACATAAAATCACTGGACTATGAAATATAGGTCACAGTGACCTACATTTACTTTTAGGTCAACTGTTGGATCATACTAATTCATAATCCCAAAAAATGATGTTCATACATCAATTAGCATTCAAGATATGCGGCAAAATTACTGGACCATAAAATATAGGTCAAGGTGACCTACATTTGTTATGCTGTCAATCACGGTGTCACATAGAACCAATATTCCAAGTATCACATTAATCCATGAAAAAGTCTTCAAGATATAAGGCAAAATCGCTGGAGCATGAAAATATGATCACAATGACTTTGACCTTATTACACTGAATGTTGATGTGATAAATATGTCTGATGCCCATCCTTCTTTAAGATTGATTGATTGTGTTGGGTTTTAACGACATGTCAACCCTTGTGTGTCATTTTGTGTCGTCTCCCAGAGAAAGGGAGAAGAGAAACAGAAGAGATAGTAGAGAAGAGATGAAAGAGATGAAAGAGAGGGACTGGGGAGAAAGAGGAAAATGAATAACAGTGAAGACACAGAAGAAATAAAAACATTCCCCTCTACCAATACCTGCTGAAAGGACAGCAGGCCTTGCCCAACTGTAAGCCAATATCAGCTGGACGCCCTGGTGACGCAAGATACACGACACCTTTGCCTCACCCAACCACCCCCAGAAGTTGTTTGTATAAACAAACTGCAACATACTACTTTATTGAGGCATTAAACCATGAAATAGGCTTCAAAATCTGTATAAGTCTTCAAGATATAAGGCAAAATCACTGAAGTATAAAAATAGGGTCACAATGACCTTAACCTTATTACACTGAATGTTGATGTGCTAAATATGTCTGATGTCCATCCTTCTTTAATAATAGGTTGTTTGCATAAACAAGATGGTCCTATATCGCTCACCTGAGCAAACAGTTTTGCACACTTACTGTTGAAGTTTCAGCCAAGTTCACTGCTCTAAGATTTTTGTATAAATTTTATAGCCCTGCTCCCCAGCGGCCATGTTTTTTTCATGCATCATGATGGCTTGAACTGAATCTTGAAAGAGGATCACCAAAGGAATAATTCTGCCATATTGAAATCGGTCCAGTGGTTTCTGACAAAAAGATTTTTAAAATGTTTTATATAGCTATATAGGGAAAATAAGCCCCATCCCCTAATAGCCATGTTATTTGACGAATCATGACTGCTTGAACAAACTTGGTAGAGGGTCACCATAGGAACATTCCTGCCAAGTTATATTGAAATCGGTCCAGTGGTTTCTGACAAGAAGATTTTTAAAGTTTTCTATTTAGGTATATAGGGAAAATAAGCCCCACCCTTGCAGCCATGTTTTTTGACGAATCATGATTGCTTGAACAATCTTGGTAGAGGGTCACCAAAGCAACATTCCTGCCAAGTAATATTGAAATCAGATAGGTGGTTTCTGACATGAAGAATTTTAAAGTTTTCTATGCAGATATATACGAAAAATAAACCCCGCCCCCAGGCAGCCATGTTTTTTAATGTATCATGAGGGCATGTACAATCTTGGTAGAAGGTTACCAAAGCAACATTCCTGCCAAGTTACATTGAACTTGATCCAACGGTTTCTTAAGAGAAGACTTTTAAAGTTTTCTATATAGATATATAGGGAAAATATGCCCCGCCCTAGCGGCTATGTTTTTTGACAAATCATGACGGCTTGAACAATCTTGGTAAAGGGTCACCAAAGAAACATTCCTGCCAAGTGATACTGAAATCGGTCCATTGGTTTCTGACAAGAAGATTTTTAAAACTTTTCTATATAGATACACAAGGAAAATAAGCCCCGCCCCCTGGCGGCCAGGTTTTTTGATGAATCATGATAATTTAAACAATCTTGGTAGAGGGTCAACAAGGAAACATTTCTGCCAAGTTATAATGAAATCAGTCCAGTGGTTTCTGACATGAAGATTTTTATTTTAAAGTTTTCTATATAGATGTATAGGAAAATTAAGCCCCGCCCCCTGGCAGCCACGTTTTTTTGACAAATGATGACGACTTGAACAATCTTGGTAGAGGGTTACAAAAGAAACATTCCTGCAATGTTATACCGAAATCGGTCCAGTGGTTTCTGACAAGACGATCATTATATAGATATATAGGGAAAATAAGCCCCGCCCCCTAGTGGCCATGTTTTTTGACGAATCCAAATGGCTTGAACAATCTTGGTAGAGGATAACCAAAGGAACACTTCTGCAAAATTATATAGAAATCAGCCAGTTGTTTCTGACAAGAAGATTTTTTAAAGTTTTTATAAAGATATATAGGGAAAATAAGCCCCGCCCCCTGGCGGCCATGTTTTTTGATGAATCCAAACGGCTTGAACAATCTTGGTAGAGGATTACCAAAGGAACATTTCTGCAAAATTATATTGAAATCGGTCTCGTGGTTTCTGACAAGAAGATTTTTAAAGTTTTCTATATAGATTATATAGGGAAAATAAGCCCCGCCCCCTGGCGGCTATGTTTTTTGAGGAATCTAAATGGCTTGAAAAATCTTGGTAGAGGACCACCAAAGGAACATTTCTGCAAAATTATATTGAAATCAGTCCAGTGGTTTCTGACAAGAAGATTTTTAAAGTTTTCTATATAGATGTAAAGGGAAAACAAGAGGCTCACGGGCCAGGGGTCGCTCACCTGAGTAGCATTGCGAGTGCAGATATGCAGATGTTATGTAACATTTTTCCTGTCATCACAACTAATGAAAAGATCATCCTTTAAGCAGTTCTTAATTTTGTAGAAGAATATTATATATAGCATGACAGTCAATGGAGCGTGATCATTTGAACAAACTCTCAATCACATTTCAACAGTAGGATCAATGTGAAATTTGGTTGAAATTGCCTAAGTGGTTTCTGAAGAATCATGATTTTATACAGGTAAAAAGCACAGTGGCAAGGAAATATAATAAACATAAACAAGACTGTAGCCATCTTGGATTTCCAATCAGAATGATTTTAGCTACTGTTGATCTACAAGTCACCTCGATACTTCCAATGAACTTTAAGTCAATTGCTCTTTCGGTTCAGGGGAAAAAGTTCAAAACAGATTTTCAAGATGGCCACCATAGCTGCAATTTGAGATTTCCAATCGCAACCATTTAAGCTATTTTTGATCTAAAAGTCACCCTGATGCTTCCTACCAAGCTTCGAGTCAATTGGTCTTACAGTTCGGAAGAAGTAAAGAAAAATAGATTCTCAAGATGGCCGCCATCTTGGATTTCCAATCGGAATGATTTTAGCTATTTTTATATCAACAAGTCATCCATATGCTTCCTACCAATTTTCAAATCAACTGGCCCTTTGGTTCAGGAAAATAAGTGAAAAAAAAAAGAGTTTCAAGATAGCCGCCATGACAGCCATCTTGGATTTCTGATCCAAACAATTTAAGCTACTTTAGATCTACAAGTCACCCGAATGCTTCCTACTAAGTTTCGAGTCAAATTGCCTTTCAGTTCAGGAGAAGAAGCGAAAAATAGATTTTAAAGATGGCTGTCATAGTGGCCATCTTGGATTTCTGATAGGGATGATTTTATCTATTTTTGATCTAAGGTCACCCTGATGCTTCCTACCTAGTTTCAAGCCAATAAGCCTTTCGGTTCAGGAGAAGAAGTGAAAAATAGATTTTCAAAATGGCCACCATGGCAGCCATCTTGGATTTCCAATCAGAACGATTTTAGCCATTTTTAATCTATAAGTCACTCCGATGCTTCCTACCAAGTTTCAAGTCAATTGGCGTTTGGGTTTAGGAGAAGAAGTGAAAAAAAGATTTTCAAGATGGCCACCAGGGCGGCCATCTTGGACTTCCGATCAGCATGGTTTTAGCTATTTTTGATCTACAAGTCACCCTGATGCTTCCTACCAAGTTTGGAGCCAGTAGGCTTTTCGGCTCAGGAGAAGAAGCGAAAAATAGATTTTCAAGATGGCGGCCATGGCGGCCACCTTGGATTTCCGATTGGAATGATTTTAGCGACTTTTGATCTATAAGTCACCGCCATGCTTCCTACCAAGTTTCAAGTCAATTGGCTTTTAGGGTTAAGAGAAGAAGCGAAAAATAGATTTTGAAGATGGCCGCCGCCATGGCGGCCATCTTGGATTTAGGATCGGCACGATTTTAGCTATTTTTGGTCTACAAGTCACCCCAATGCTTCCAACCATGTTTGGAATCAATTGGCTTTTGGGTTTAGGAGAAGAAGCGAAAAATAGATTTTCAAGATGGCTGCCATGGAGGCCATCTTGGATTTCCGATCAGCATGATTTTAGCTATTTTTGATCTACAAGTCACCTCGATGCTTCCTAGCAAGTTTGGAGTCAATTGGCCCTCACGGTTCAGGAGAAGAAGCGAAAAATAGATTTTAAAGATGGCGGCCATCTTGGATTTCTGATCGGCATGATTTTAGCTATTTTTGATCTACAAGTCACCCCGATGCTTCCTAGCAAGTTTGGAGTCAATTGGCCTTTCTGTTCAGGAGAAGAAGCGAAAAACAAATTTTCAAGATGGCTTCCATGCTGGCCATTTTGGATTTCAGATCAGCATGATTTTAGCTATTTTTGATCTACAAGTCACCCCGATGCTTCCTCGCAAGTTTGGAGTCAATTGGCCTTTCAGTTCAGGAGAAGAAGCGAAAAATAGATTTTCAAGATGGCGGCCATGGCGGCCATCTTGGATTTCCGATCTTCACGATTTTAGCTTTTTTTGATCTACAAGTCACCCTGATGCTTCCTACCTAGTTTAAAGCCAATAAGCCTTTCGGTTCAGGAGAAGAAGTAAACAAGAGGCCCACGGGCCACGGGTCGCTCACCTCAGTGACATTGCCACTGCAGATATGCAGATGTTATGCAACATTTTTCCAATCCTGTCATCGCAACTAATGAAAAGATAATCATTTAAGCAGTTCTTAATTTGGAAGAAGAATATATATAAGGCATGCCAGTCAATGGAGCGTGATCATTTGAACAAATTCCAAATGGCGGCCAGCTTGGATTTACGATCGGCACAATTTTAGCTATTTTTGACCTACGAGTCACCCCAAATCTTCCTACCAAGTTTCGAGTCAACTGGCCTTTCGGTTCAGGAGAAGAAGTGAAAAATAGATTTTCAAGATGGCTGCCATGGCGGCCATCTTGGATATCCGATTGGCACAATTTTAGCTATTTTTGATCTACAAGTCACCCCAGTGTCTCCTACCAAGTTTGGAGTCAATTGGCCTTTCAGTCGGGAGAAGAAGCTAAATATAGATTTTCAAGATGGCGGCCATGGTGGCCATCTGGGATTTTGGATCAGAACAATTTTAGCTATATTTGATCTACAAATCACCCTGATGCTTCCTACTAAGTTTCGAGTCAAGTGACTTTTGGGTTTAGGAGAAGAAGCGAAAAATACATTTTCAAGTTAGCCGCCATGGCGGCCATCTTGAATTTACGATCGGCATGATTTTAGCTATTTTTGATCTACAAGTCACCCAAATGATTCCTACCAAGTTTCGAGTCAACTGGCCTTTTGGTTCAGGAGAAGAAGCGAAAAATAGGATTTCAAGATGGCTGCCATGGCACACATCCTGGTTTTACGATCGGCACGATTTTAGCTATTTTTGATCTACAAGTCACCCCGATGCTTCCTAGCAAGTTTGGAGTCAATTGGCCTTTCGGTTCAGGAGAAGAAGCGAAAAATAGATTTTCAAGATGGCTGCCATGGTGGCCATCTTGGATTTCCGATAGGCACTATTTTAGCTATTTTTCATCTATAAGTCACCCCAATGTTTCCTACCAAGTTTGGAGTCAATTGGTTTTTTGGTTTAGGAGTAGAAGCGAAAAATAGATTTTCAAGATGGCCGCCATGGCAGCCATCTTGGATTTCCGATCGGCACGATTTTAGCTATTTTTGATCTACAAGTCACCGTTGTGCTTCCTAGCAAGTTTGGAGTCAATTGGCCTTTCCGTTCAGGAGAAGAAACGAAAAATAGATTTTCAAGATGGCGGCCATGGCGGCCATCTTGGATTTCCGATTGGCACAATTTTAGCTATTTTTGATCTACAAGACACCCCAATGCTTCCTAGCAAGTTTGGAGTCGATTGGCCTTTGGGTTCAGGAGAAGAAGGGAAATATATATTTTCAAGATGGCGGCTATGGCGGCCATCTTGGATTTCTAATCGGCACGATTTTAGCTATTTTTGATCTACAAGACACCCCGCTACTTCCTAGCAAGTTTGGAGTCAATTGGCCTTTCAGTTCAGGAGAAGAAGAGAAAAATATATTTTCAAGATGGCACGGTTCAGGAGAAGAAGCGAAAAATAGATTTTAAAGATGGCGGCCATCTTGGATTTCCGATCTGCACGATTTTATCTATTTTTGATCTACAAGTCAACCTGATGCTTCCTAGCAAGTTTAGAGTCAAATGGCCTTTTAGTTCAGGAGAAGACGCTAAAAATAGATTTTCAAGATGGCGGCCATGGCGGCCATCTTGGATTTCCGATCAGCACGATTTTAGCTATTTTTGTTCTACAAGTCACCCTGATGCTTCCTACCAAGTATCGAGTCAATTGGCCCAGGGGTGTAGGAGGAGTAGGCTTTTAAAGCAATTGTTGACGCCGCACGACGGACGCCGCACAACGGACGACGGACATTGACTGACCACAATAGCTCACCATGAGCACTTTGTGCTCAGGTGAGCTAAAAATAGATTTTCAAGTTGGCCGCCATGGCAGCCATCTTGGATTTTCGATGGGCACGATTTTAGCTATTTTTTATCTACAAGTCACCCCAATGCTTCCTAGCAAGTTTTGAGTCAATTGGCCTTTCGGTTCAGGAGAAGAACCAAAAAATAGATTTTCAAGATGGCGGCCATGGCGGCCATCTTGGATTTCCGATTGGCACGATTTTAGCTACTTTTGATCTACAAGTCACCCCGATGCTTCCTACCAAGTATCGATCAATTGGCCCAGGGGTATAGGAGGAGTAGGCTACTGACCACAATAGCTCACCATGAGCACTTCATGCTCAGGTGAACTAATAAGCCCGGCCCCCTGGCGGCCATGTTTTTTGACGAATCCATATGTCTTGAAAAATCTTGATAGAGGATCACCAAAGAAACATTTCTGCAAAATTATATTGAAATCGGTTCAGTGGTTTCTGATAAGAAGATTTTTAAAGATTTCTATATAGATATTTAGGGAAAATAAGCCCCGCCCCCTGGCGGCCATGTTTTTTGACGAAACCAAATGGCTTGAACAATCTTGGTAGAGGATCACCAAAGGAACATTTCTGCAAAATTATATTGAAATCGGTCCAGTGGTTTCTGACAAGAAGATTTTTAAAATTTTCTTTATAGATATATAGGGAAAATAAGCCCCGCCCCCTGGCAGCCATGTTTTTTGACGAATCCAAATGGCTTGAACAATCTTGGTAGAGGATCGCCAAAGGAACATTTCTGCAAAATTTTATTGAAATCGGTCCACTGGTTTCTGATAAGAAGATTTTTTTAAGTTTTTAGTTAAAAAATCTATTTTTAGCTCCTGTGACCTAGATATGCAATGGACTGGAACCATTTGAACAACTTTGAAAGAGGATCAACCAAATATCATTCCTGTGAAATTTGGTCAAAATCCAATCAGTGGTTTAGGAGCAGATGTTGTTTAAAGATTGTGAACGGACGGACAGATGGATGGACGGACGGATGGACGGACGGACGACGACGACGAACGGTGAGTGATCACAATAGCTCACCTTGAGCCTTTGGCTCAGGTGAGCTAACAAACTGCAATATACTACTTTATTGGGGTGTCCTATATTTTGACCTCTAGCCCCACCCTGGGCCATGACCCAGGGGTCCATAGATGTAGAATGGAAGAGACCATACCAAATATGAAAAGTTTTTGATCAGTGGCTGCAGAGAGTTATTAGTAATCAAAAAACTTCGAAGTAAAACTTGGTTATAGAAAGGGTTAACGGACAGAATCACACCCACACAGATGGAAGGAAGGACGGAAGGATGGACAGATGGACAGAAAGACAGACTAATGGAATGGACAAAAACTATATACCCCTTCAGCATACTTCGTATGCTGGACGTATAAAAATGGCTAAAACTGACAAGGGGCCATAACTCTGGTAAAAAGCAGTCAAACCTGACCTTGGTATAATATGATCCTCTTCAGGTCATGGCAACAATAACTGGAAGGTTTCACTAAAATCCACTGAAAACTGCAAGAGGAGTTGAAGAGAATAATTGAAAGGTTTCATTAAAATCCACTAAAAGTTGCAAGAGGAGTTGCAGAGACACGACTTACTGTTCAAAAATTGCCAAAGGGCTATTACTCTGCTAAAAATCAGTTGAGTATGACCTCGATAAAATATGATCATCTTAAGGTCACGGAAACAATAACTGGAAAGTTTCATCAATATCCCTTGAGAAAAGTAGGAGGAGACAAGAACTTCTGTTGATAAATGGCTAAAACTGACAAAGAGCCATAACTCTGGTAAAAAGCAGTCAAGTGCGACCTCCATAAAATATGATCCTCCTCAGGTCATGGCAACAATAACTGAAAGTTTCACTAAGATCCGCTGAAAACTGTAAGAGGAATTACAGAGACAAGACTTACTGTTAAAGAACTGCCAAAGGGCTATAACTCTGTAAAAATCAGTTGAGCATGACCTCGATAAAATATGATCATCTTCAGGTCATGGGAACAATAACTGGAAAGTTTCATCAAAATCCCTTAAAAACTGTAGGAGAAGTTGCAGTAGACAAGACTGTTTGGGAGGAGACGACATTTGAAGAATTTCAAGATGGCCGCGGCCATCTTCGATATCAGAATGGAATGATTTTAGCAATTTTGAATCTCAGTGTCACTGTGATGCCTCCCATCAAGTTTCATCTCAATCTGACTTAGGGTTTACGAGAAGACATCGTCTGAAGAATTTCAAGATGGCCGCCCGGCCATCTTGGATATCGGAAGGGAATGATTTTAGCAATTTTGAATGTCTGTGTCACTGTGATGCCTCCCATCAAATTTCAGCTCAATTGAACTTAGGGTTTGGGAGGAGATGTCATTTGAAGAATTTCAAGATGGCCACCATGGTGGGCATCTTGGATATAAGAACTGAACGATTTTAGCAATTCTGAATCTACATGTTGCCACAATGTCTCCTACTAAGTTTCAGCTCATGCCAACATGGTTCTGGAGGAGATGTCAAAAATGTGAAAAGTTAATGACGGACGGACGACAGACAACAGGCCATTGCATCAGATGACCTGAAGCAAAGCTCCAGGTGAGCTAATAACCTGGAACAAGAAGAACAAAATAAATATTTTAAACGATTATCCATGACTTTTAAAAATGATCACGAACAATCAATATGGAAAGTCGCGAAAACATGGAGTAAATCAACGATCAATAATAACAAGAAATTGAAAATCAATTTAATGAATATTACAGAATCTTCCATGAAAGGAATGATAAAGAAACATAAGAAAACAAGAAATAAGCTAATAGACTGGAGAAAAGAAAGGAATGTTAGATTTTTTTTTCATCCGCTAAAAACTCTTGTAGACTTTCTTTGTTCCACAGAAAAGAAACTGACACTTGATCAAAATAGGGGAAGAATGACGTAATACAGGTAACTGCCTAAGGACCTTCTGGATTAAGACTCTTAAGACTGTCATTTTTCTGTGGAAGGTTTGAAATACAGAATAGAATTAATAGCACATTATCTATAGCCTAATGTATTATGCAGTTAAATGGCCCTGTATCACTCACCTGAGCACTAGAAAAGTGACCCAATGGGTCCATTTTTTACCCCAGGGCTGTAATTTGAACAAGTTAACTTGATACTTCCAATGAAGTTTCGAGTCATTTAGCCTTTTGGTTCAGAAGAAAAGGTTTGGAATAGATTTTCAAGATGGCAACCATGGCAGCCATCTTTGATTAACAATCTGAACAATTTTAGCTATTTTTAATCTTCAAGTCAACTGTTAGTTCGTACCTATTCCGAACCAATTTTACAGTCAAAAGGCCTTATAGTTCAAGAGTAGAAGTTAACTAAAGCTCAATGGCGTGTCAGTGCATATCTCTGCGCACATAAAAATCCAAATGGGTTCCTCCAGTCCTCATCCAGGGGGTTATTACCTGTGACAGTTTCAAGGTTCTAGCTCAAACAGCCTAGGTGGAGTTGTGTGACAATAAAACAAGAGGCCCACGGGCCATGGTTCGCTCACCTGAGTGACATAGCCACTGCAGACATGCAGATGTTATGCAACATCTTTCCAATCCTATCATCGCAACTAATGAAAATATCATTTGAGCAGTTCTTAGTTTTGAAGAAGAATATATGGGCCTGACAGTCAATGGAGCATGATCATTTGAATAAACTATCAATCACATTTCAACAGAAGGATCAATGTGAAATTTGGTGGAAATTGGCTAAGTGGTTTCTGAAGAATCATGATTTTATACATGCAAACAGCACAGTGGCAGGGAAATATTATAAATATAAACAGATGATGGCCATCTTAGATTTCCAATCAGAACAATTTTAACTACTGTTGATCTACAAGTCACTTTGATACTTTCAATATAAATGTATATGGCCCACACAAATTGGGAAGCAAATTTGACCTTGGAGGCAAAAAGGTCAAATGTCAACATAGAACCATCATTTGAGCAATTTTGGTAGATCTCCTGTCCCCCGTAATTTGTGCAAAGATTAGGACCCAGGGCTTATTTGGTTATGGAGAAGAAGATTTTTAAAGGATTTTACCATATATGGGCATGGCAGCCATTTTGATCAATGGACCATACCCATTTTAGCAATCTTTCATTCTCCTGCCCACGGAGGCTCCGCATGAAATTCGAGCAACACTGGCCCGGCGGCTTCAGAAGAAAATCCATTTGAAATTATCAACATTTTTTCCATACAAATGTATAGGGCCCATACAAATGCATACAGAAGCAAACTTGACCTCGCCGTAAAAAGATTAAATGTCAATGTATGACAATTATTTTAGCAACTTTGGTAGACCGCCTGTTCCAGATGATATATGCAAAGATTCAGCTGCAAGCCATCCTCTGTTTTGGAGAATAAGATTTTTAAATGTTTTTTCCCATGTAAATGCATAAGGAAGCAAACTTGACCTTGCTGTAAAAAATTCAAATGTCAATGTATGACCATTATTTTAGCAACTTTGGTAGACCCCCTGTCCCCGATGATTTATGCAAACATTCAGCCCCAAAGCATCCTCGGTTCTAGAGAAGAAGATTTATAAAGGTTTTTACCATATATGGGCATGGCGCCCATCTTGGTCAATGAACTGTGACCATTTTAGCAATCTTTTGTCCCCCCTACCTAAGGAGGCTCCATATGAAATTTGAGCAAAATTGGCCCAGAGGCTCCAGAGGAGAAGTTTGAAATTCTGAACATTTTTCCCATACAAATGCATAAGGAAGCAAAATTGACCTTAACGTAAAAAGGTCAAATGTCAATGTACGACCATTATTTTTGCTATTTTGGTAGCCCTCCTGTTCCCGAAGATATATGCAAAGATTCAGCCAAAAGGCATGCTCGGTTTTGGAGAAGAAGATTTTTAAAGGTTTTTCCCATACAAATGCATAGGGAAGCAAACTTGACCTTGCCGTAAAAAGGTCAAACATCAACATATGACAATTCTTTTAGCAATGTTGGTAGACCTCCCGTCCCCGATGATTTCTGCACAGATTCTGGAGGAGAAGATTTTTAAATGTTTTTACCATATATGGGGGTGGCGGCCATCTTGGTCAACAGACCGCGACTATTTTAGCAATTTTTTGTTCCCCCACCCTAAGGAGGCTCCATATGAAATTTAAGCAAAATTGGCCCAGAGGCTCCAGAGGAGAAGTTTGAAATTCTGAACATTTTTCCCATACAAATGCATAAGGAAGCAAAATTGACCTTACCGTAAACAAGAGGACCATGATGGTCCTATATCGCTCACCTGACCAAACAGATTTGCATATTTACTGTTGAAGTTTCAGCCAAGTTCACTGCTCTAGGATTTTTGTATAAACTTTATAGCACTAACCATCCCCACCCCACTCCACAACACCCCTGGCCATGTTTTTTTTACAAATCTTGATGACCTGAACTGAATCTTAAAAGAGGGTCACCAAAGGAACATTTCTGGCAAGTTATACTGAAATTGGTCCAGTGGTTTAAAAAGTTTTATATAGCTATAAAGCCCTACGCCCTAACGGCCATGTTTTTTGACGAATCATGACAGCTTGATCAAACTTGGTAGAGGGTCACCAAAGGAACATTCCTACCAAGTTATATTGAAATCTGTTCAGTGGTTTCTGACAAGAAGATTTTTAAAGTTTTCTATTTAGATATATAGGGAAAACAAGCCCCACCCCATGGCAGCCATGTTTTTTGATGAATCATGATTGCTTGTACAATCTTGATAGAGATTCACCAAAGCAACATTCCAGCCAAGTAATATTGAAATCCGTCATGGGGTATGTGACAAGAAGAATTTTAAAATTTTCTATGCAGATATATATGAAAAATAAGCCCCACCCCCCTGTGGGCCATGGTTTTTGACGTATCATGAAGGCTTGAACAATCTTGGTAGAAGGTCACCAAAGCAACATTCCTGCCAAGTTACATTGAACTCGGTCCAACTGT
Source organism: Anodontia alba (assembly GCA_964016985.1). Classification (NCBI taxonomy): domain Eukaryota; kingdom Metazoa; phylum Mollusca; class Bivalvia; order Lucinida; family Lucinidae; genus Anodontia; species Anodontia alba. Next base: position 37,968,470 of record OZ024823.1, read on the forward strand.
TTCTTACGAGAAGATTTTTAAAGTTTTCTATATAGATATATAGGGAAAATAAGCCCCGCCCCCTAGCGGCCATGATTTTTGATGAATCATGACGGCCTGAACAATCTTTGTAGAGGGTCACCAAAGAAACAATCCTGCGAAGTTGTATTGAAATCGGTCCATTGGTTTCTGAAAAGAAGATTTTTAAAGTTTTATATATAGATATATAGGGAAAATAAGCCCTGCCCCAGGCAGCCATGTTTTTTGACGAATCATGATTACTTGAACAATCTTAGTAGCGGGTCACCAAGGAAAAATTTCTGCAGTTATAATGAAATCGGTTCAGTGGTTTCTAACAAGAAGAGTTTTAAAGTTTTCTATATAGATATATAAGGAAAATAAGCCCCGACTCCTGGCAGCCATGTTTTTTGACGAATCATGACGGCTTGAACAATCTTGATAGAGGGTTACATAAGAAACATTCCTGCAAAGTGACATTGAAATCGGTCAAGTGCTTTCTGAAAAGACTATTAAAATTTTCTATATAGATAAATTATATAGGAAAATAAGCCCCGCCCCCTAGCGGCCATGTTTTTTGACAAATCATAACGGCTTGAACAATCTTGGTAGAGAGTCACCAAAGGAACATTTCTGCAAAATTATATGGAAATCGGTCCAGTGGTTTCTGACAAGAAGATTTTTTAAGTTTTCTATATAGATATATAGGGAAAATAAGCCCCACCCCCTGGCGGCCATGTTTTTTGACAAATCCAAATGGCCTGAACAATCTTGATAGAGGGTCACTAAGGAAACATTTCTGCCAAGTTATATTGAAATCGGTCCAGTCGTTTATGACAAGAAGATTTTTAAAGTTTTCTATATAGATATATAGGGAAAATTAACCCCGCCCCCTAGCGGCCATGTTTTTTTAACGAATCATGGCGGCTTGAACAATCTTGCAACAGGAGCACAAAAAGGAACATTTCTGCAAAATCATATGGAAATCGGTCCAGTGGTTTCTGACAAGAAGATTTTTAAAGTTTTCCATAAAGATATATAAGGAAAATAAGCCCCGCCCCCCTGGCGGCCATGCTTTTTGACAAATCCAAATGGCTTGAACAATCTTGCAACAGGATCACCAAAGGAACATTTCTGCAAAATCATATGGAAATCGGTCCAGTGGTTTCTGACAAGAAGATTTTTAAAGTTTTCTATACAGATATACAGTGAAAATAAGCCCCGCCCCCTGGCGGCCATGTGTTTTGACAAACCCAAATGGCTTGAACAATCTTGGTACAGGATCACCAAAGGAACATTTCTGCAAAATTATATGGAAATCGGTCCAGTGGTTTCGGACAAGAAGATTTTTAAAGTTTTCTATATAGATATATACGGAAAATAAGCCCCGCCCCCTGGTGGCCATGTTTTTTGATGAATCCAAATGGCTTTAACAATCTTGGTAGAGGATCACCAAAGGAACATTTTTGCAAAATTATATTGAAATCGGTCCAGTGGTTTCGGACAAGAAGTTTTCTATATAGATTATATAGGGAAAATAAGCCCCGCCCCCTGGCGGCCATGTTTTCTGACGAATCCAAATGTCTTGAACAATCTTGGTAGAGGATCACCAAAGGAACATTTTTGCAAAATTATATTGAAATCGGTCCAGTGGTTTCGGACAAGAAGATTTTTAAAAGTTTTCTATATAGATTATATAGGGAAAATAAGCCCCGCCCCCTGGCGGCCATGTTTTTTGACAAATCCAAATGGCTTGAACAATCTTGGTAGAGGATCACCAAAGGAACATTTCTGCAAAATTATATTGAAATCGGTCCAGTGGTTTCGGACAAGAAGATTTTTAAAGTTTTCTATATAGATATATAGGGAAAATAAGCCCCGCCCCCTGGCGGCCATGTTTTTTGACGAATCCAAATGGCTTGAACAATCTTGGTAGAGGATCACCAAAGGAACATTTCTGCAAAATTATATTGAAATCGGTCTAGTGGTTTCTGACAAGAAGATTTTTAAAGTTTTCTATATAGATATATAGGGAAAATAAGCCCCGCCCCCTGGCGGCCATGTTATTTGACGAATCTGAATGGCTTGAACAATCTTGGTAGAGGATCACCAAAGGAATATTTCTGCAAAATTATATTGAAATCGGTCCAGTGGTTTCTGACAAGAAGATTTTTTAAGTTTTTAGTTAAAAAATCTATTTTTAGCTCCTGTGACCTAGATATGCAACGGACCGGAACCATTTGAACAACTTTGAAAGAGGACCAACCAAGGATCATTCCTGTGAAGTTTGGTCAAAATCCAATCAGTGGTTTAGGAGGAGATGTTGTTTAAAGATTGTGGACGGACGGACGGACGGACGGACATACGGACGACGACGACGACGACGACGACGGACGGTGAGTGATCACAAAACCTCACCTTGAGCTTTCAGCTCTGGTGAGCTAAAAAGTCAAATGTCAATGTACGACCATTATTTTAGCAATTTTGGTAGCTCTCCTGTTCCCAAAGATATATGCAAAGATTCAGCCATAAGGCATGCTCGGTTTTGGAGAAGAAGATTTTTAAAGGTTTTTCCCATACAAATGCATAGGGAAGCAAACTTGACCTTGCCGTAAAAAGGTCAAATGTCAACGTACGACAATTCTTTTAGCAATTTTGGTAGACCTCCCGTCCCCGATGATTCCTGCAAAGGTTCAGCCCCAAGGCATTCTCGGTTCTGGAGGAGAAGATTTTTAAAGGTTTTTACCATATATGGGGGTGGCGGCCATCTTAGTCAACGGACCGTGACCATTTTAGCAATTTTTTGTTCCCCCACCCTAAGGAGGCTCCATATGAAATTTGAGCAAAATTGGCTCAGCGGTTTCAGAGGAGAAGTCGTTTGAAAATGTTAACGGACGGACGCACGGACGCACGACGGACGAAAAGTGATCACAATAGCTCATCCTGAGCAGAGCTCAGGTGAGCTAAAAAAAGGACCCAAAATCCTACTTTTTGACCGCTTGTGACCCCCAGACATGCCCCCATGGCATAATTTTTACACCACTGTATTCTACTCTTCATTACCTTTGATTTGATATGCAACATGACTATGTTTATACAAAATGGATTTTGGACCCTTCCGGGCCACATCCCCCTGGCCCTGCCCCAAGGGGTAACATCAAAATTCTGAATGTGATCCTCCAGTCCTCATCCATAGGGCTATCGCTGTGAAAGTTTCACAATTCTAGCTTAAATGGTCTAGGAGCAATGGTATAAGATTACAGACGCACATACAGATGTCCGCTTTTTCTTCGCTCACCAATTACCAGACAAGTGAGTAAATTGGCCATTTGGTTTAAGCTATTTTTTATCTTGAAGTCACTCTGATACTTCCTGTCAAGTTTCAGGTCAACTGGCCTTTCAGTCCAGAAGAAGCACTATTTTCAAGATGCCCACCACAATATGTATTTGACTTTTTTGGTCATTTTTGATCTACAGGTTGCCAGAACACTTCCTTGAAAGTTTCCAGTCAACTGGCCTTTCGTTTCAGGATATGAAGCACAAAATAGATTTTCAAAATGGCAGCCATGGCAGTCACCTTGGATTACCAATCGGAACCATATTTTAGCTATTTTTGATCTGCAAGTCACCCTGATATATCCTACCAAGTTTCCAGTTAATTGGCCTTTCAGTTCAGGAGAAGTTCAAAATAGATTTTCAAGATGGCCACCATGACAGCCATCTTGGATTTCTGATCAGAAGGATTTTAGCTCTTTTTGATTTACCTGTCATTATGATACTTCCTACCAAGTTTGGAGTCAGTTTGCCTTTCAGTTCAGGAGACAAAGGTCCTTTAGTTCAAGAGACGAAGGGCAAAACAGATTGGATTTATGATCAGAACAATTTTAGCTATTTTTGAAGTCACCCAGATGCCTCCTAAGTTTTGAGTCAACTGGCCCAGGGGTGTAGGAGGAGTAGGCTTTTAAAGCAAATTGTTGAAGACACACAATGCAGGACAAATATTGACTGAGCCCAATTTATGCTCAGGTGAGAAAATAAATTTTCAAGATGGCTGCTAGCTTGGGTTTCCAATCAAAACAATTTTAGTTTATTTTTTATCTACAAGTTACCTCGATACTTCCAATTAAGTTTCATGTCAGTTGGCCTTTAAGGAGAAAAATTTGGAAATTAGTTTTCAAGATGGCAACTGTGGTGGCCATGTTGGATTTCCACTGGGAACGATTTTAGCTATTTTTGATCTACAAGTCACCCCAATACTTCCTATCAAGTTTCAAGTCAATTGCCTTTCGGTACACGAGAAGAAGCTCAAATACAGCCCCTTTGGTGGCCATACTGAATTTCTGACGGACATGACTTTTAGTAAATTTATATCTACATGTCGCTCTGATACTTCCTACCAAGTTTCTAGTAGATTGGCCAGTTCAGGTGATGAGGTTCAAAACAAATTTTCAAGATGGCCACCAATTTTAGCTATCTTTTGATCTATAAGTTGCCCCAATATTTCCAACCAAGTTTCAAGTTAATTGGCCTTTTGGTTAAGGAGAACAAGTTCAAAACAGATTTGCATTAAGGCGGCTGTGGTGGCAATCTTGGATTTCTGATCAGACCAATTTTAGCTATTTATGATCTACAAGACACCTTGATACTTCCAAAAATGTTTTAAGTCAATTGGCTTTTTGGTTAAAGAGAAGAGGCTCAATTTAGATTTTCAAGATAGCAGCCATGGCAGCCATCGTAGATTTCCAATCAGAACAATTTTAGTTAAATTATATGCAAGTCACCCCAATACTTCCTACCAAGTTTTGAGTCAACTGGCATTTCAGTGCAGGAGAAGAAGCTCAAAATAAGTTTTCAAGATGGCAGCCATGACAAACACCTTTGATTTATGATCTGAACGATTTTAGCTACTTTTGATCTACAAATTGCCCCGAGACTTTCTACAAAATTTCGAGTCAGTTGGCCTGTCAGTTAAGGAGAAGTGCAAAATAGATTTTCAAGATGGATGCCGTGGGGGAATCTTGGATTTCCAATCATAACCATTTTAGTTAATATTTATCTAGAAGTTACTCTGATACTTCCTACCAGGTTTCATGTGAATTAGCCTTTCAGTTCAAAATTAATTAAGAAGTGCAAAATAGATTTTTCAAGATGGCTGCCATTTTAGCTATTTTGATATACAAGTTGCCTCGATGCCATCCTGCCATCTTGGATTTCCCCTCCGAAGAATTTTACCATTTTGAAGATTTACAAGTCGCCCTGATACTTCCTACCAAGTTTTGAGTCAACTGACCCTTTGGTTCAGGAAAAGATGCTCAAAATAGATTATCAACGTGGATGCCATGGTGGCCATCTTGGATTTCTGATCAAAACAATTTTAGCCCTTTTGATTTTAGCCCTACAAGATGTCACTTTACTTCAAACCAGGTTTCAAGTCAATTGGCCTTTAGGTTCAGGAAACAAAGGGCAAAATAGATTTTCAAGATGGCCCCCAAGGCAGCCACCTTAGATGTCTGATTGGATCAATTTTAGCTATTTTTGATCACCAAATTGCCCTAATACTTCTCACCTAGTTTCCAGTCACTTGGCACAGGGGTGTTGGAGCAATAGTCTTTTAAAACAAATTGTTGAAGCCACACGAGGGACAACACATGACAGATGACCAATGATGGAAGACGGACGACTGACATTGACACATCACAATAGCTTGTCTTGAGCACTTCATGCTCAGGACACGCTAAACAAGAGGGCCATAATGGCCCTGTAATGCTTACCTGAGCATCATAGCACTTTGAGAACCTGATCTAGAACTGATCAAGGCAAACATTCTGATCAAAATTCAAAATGATTATATTAACAAGTAAGACAATGTAGCATGTCTAATGGACTGTGAAATAAAGGTCAAGGTCAAATATGGATGACTGCACTCAAGAGTCCATGCCAAGATGTATGCATGTACTAAGTATCACTGGCTGTAGGAGCAATAGTTACTGAGAAACTGACCTAAACACAAACACATCACAAGTACCAAATATCACTCTGTAGGACCAATAATTACTGAGAAACTGACCTAAATGGAAAAAAACTTAAGAGAGTCACTGGACAGAAAACTATACATCACCTTGAAATCATCAAGAAAAACATTTTGAGCAAGATTCATGATGATCACTTCAAAAATGTGACCTCTAGAGCATCAACAAGGTTTTCCTTTGATTTGGCCAGGTGAACTAGTTTTTGATATCAAGTGACCCAGTTTTAAACTAGACCTGGAAATCATCAAGACAAACAATTTGAGCAAGATTCATGATGATCACTTCAAAAATGTGACCTCTAGGGCATCAACATGGTTTTCCTTTGATTTGGCCAGGTGACCTAGTTTCTGATATCAAGTGACCCAGTTTTAAACTAGACTTAGAAATCATCAAGACAAACATTTTGAGCAATATTAATGATGATTATTTCAAAAATGTGACCTCTGGAGTGTAAATAGTTTTCTGCTGATTTGGCCTGGTGACCTAGTTTTTGACCCCATGTGACCAAGTTTCGAACTTGACCTAGAAATCATCAAGACAAACATTTTGAGCAAGATTCATGATGATTGCTTCAAAAATGTGACCGCTACTGTGTTAACAAGGTTTTCTGCTGATTTGGCAAGGTGACCTAGTTTTTGACCCCAAGTGACCTAGTTTCAAACTTGACCTAGAAATCACCAAGACAAACATGTTGAGCAAGATTCATGATGATTGCTTGAAAAATGTGACCACTAGAGTGTTAACAAGGTTTTCCGCTGATCTGGCCAGGTGACCTAGTTTTTTGATCCCAGGTGACCCAGTTTCAAACTTGGCCTAAAAATGATCAAGACAAACAATTTGAGCAAGATTCATGATGATTGCTTGAAAAATGTGACCGCTAGAGTGTTAACAAGGTTTTCTGCTGGTTTGGCCCGGTGACCTAGTTTTTGACCCCAACTGACCCAGTTTCAAAATTGACCAAAAATCATAAAGACAAATATTTTGAGCAAAAGTCATGATAATTGCTTGAAAAATGTGGCTGTTAGAGTGATAACAAGATTTTCCGCTGATTTGGCCATGTGACCTAGTTTTTGACCCCACGTAACCCAGTTTCAAACTTGACCTAGAAATCATCAAGACAAACATTTTGAGCAAGATTCATGATGATTGCTTCAAAAATTTGACCGCTAGAGTGTTAACAAGGTTTTCTGCTGATTTGGGCTGGTGACCTAGTTTTTGACCCCATGTGACCCAGTTTCAAACATGTCCTAGAACTCATCAAGACAAACATTTTGAGCAAGATTCATGATGATTGCTTGAAAAATGTGACCGCTAGAGTGTTAACAAGGTTTTCTGCTGGTTTGGCCTGGTGACCTAGTTTTTGACCCCATGTGACCCAGTTTCAAAACTGACCTAGAAATCATCAAGACAAACATTTTGAGCAAGATTCATGATTATTGCTTGAAAAATGTGACTGCTAGAGTGTTAACAAGGTTTTCTGCTGATTTGGCCCAGTGACCTAGTTTTTGAGTCCAAGTGACCCAGTTTCGAACTTGACCTAGAAATCATCAAGACAAACATTTTGAGCAAGATTCATGATGATTGCTTAAAAAATGTGACAGCTAGAGTGTTAACAAGGTTTTCTGCTGATTTGGCCCAGTGACCTAGTTTTTGACCCCAAGTAACCCAGTTTCGAACTTGACCTAGAACTCATCAAGGCAAACATATTGAGCAAGATTCATGATGATTGCTTCAAAAATGTGACCGCTAGTGTGTTAACAAGGTTTTCTGCTGATCTGGCCCTGTGACCTAGTTTTTGATCCCAGGTGACCCAGTTTCGAACTTGACCTAGATTTAATGGAGGCAAACATTTTGAGCAAGTTTCATCAAGATTGGGTCAAAACTATGACCTCTAGAGTGTTAACAAGTTTTTCCTTTGATTTGACCTGGTGACCTAGTTTTTAACCCCAAGTACCCAAGTATCGAACTTGACCTAGATTCTATAGAGGCAAACATTCTGAGCAAGTGTCATCAAGATTGGGTCAAAACTGTGACCTCTAGAGTGTTAACAAGTTTTTCCTTTGATTTGACCTGGTGACCTAGTTTTTGACCCCAACTAACCCAGTATCAAACCTGACCTAGATTTCATAGAGGCAAACATTCTGAGCAAGTTTCATCAAGATGGTTTCAAAACTGTGACCTCTAGAGTGTTAACAAACTAATTGTTGACGACGGACGACCGATGATGGACACCGGACTATGGACAACGATGGACAGAGGGTGATGACAATAGCTCACCCTGAGCTTTTGCTCAGGTGAGCTAACAAAAAGTTCTAAGAGGAGTTGATTTCATAAAGTATATGCTCCTTACTGTAACTGACTAGGTGCAGTTGTTGTAATAACCCTACCATTTTGTCGAAAGTATTTTTTTCAACACTGAAATCCCACATGCACATCTTTACTATGTCTGTGATACATAGGAGGTTTTAGGGATTCCCATTATGACATCAAACTTGCAAATGTGCACCTAACTGAAATATTTTTTCTTATTTTTCTGAGAAAACAGGTTTTGACATTTTATCCAAACTGTTGCCATTTGAGACAATTTGCATAAAATATCAAACCCTATTTTCTTGGAAAAATAAGAAAATATTTCAATATGTCATCTGCTGAAAATTTTACCCAAAGTGCTAAGGTTAAGCATGACGTGTGAGAACATGGGGTAGGGCTGCAGGAAGTATAATTCCGGTACTATGGGCTGGCTGAGTTTGTTTGCTACTCAAGTCAAAATATGAGACTTGTAGGCATAAAATTAAGGTCACTGACTGTGTGCAAGAGCTTAACAGAATGACTTTGTATGTTCTGACAGTATTCTTTTGGAAAAATTTATTATGGAAGGTTAAGTAAGATGCTAAATCAGGTATACAGAAAAATGTTTTGTGTTAATGATGATCGGGTGAGCAGCCCCAAAAGATAGCACCAAATACATTTTGTTATGTTCTTACTAACTGAAGTGAATAATTCCTCCTATTCTTTTGGCATGTATAAAATGGAGAGTAATACAATCATATTGGTCCTGGTCAGATTGTAAGAACCATTTGAGCCAGCACACGATGAATCCTACAATAAGGTGTGACCAGCAAAGATTCAGATCAGCCTGTGCATCTGTGCAGTCTGATCAGATTCTTACCTGGTCGCATGTGCCTTCTACAGCCTCTGGGTTATCCAGAGGGATAAAAGAGAAGCCTTACCATATTGGGTGATGTCAGGGATCAATTTTAGCACTTGCTAACTTGCTAAATGCTGGTTAATTTCCTCAAAAAGCAAGCTGCAATTTTTATCACTTGCTAATTCTAGCAAGTTGGAAAGATTCTCTTTAATTGGTGGAACCTGAGGCACTGAGGCTGAAGTTTTGCAATTTCTTCTCCAAAAGCAATGACGATATTTTTCTTATTTTTCCCAGAAAACAGGTTTTGACATAACATGCAAATTTTCTCCATTGGAGACATTTTGCATGTGATGTCAAAACCTGTTTTCTGGGAAAAATAAGAAAAATATTTTAAAATGTCTGCTGAAATTTTTACCCAGAGTGCTAAGGTTTAAAGCCACATTTAACAGTGTTTATATGAAAAAGCAAGTTGGCTGAAAGGTTTAGCAAGTGAAAAATAATGCCACTTGCTAATTTTAGCAAGCTGTCAAAAAAGTTAAATTTGAACCCTGGATGTACAGGCTGATCTGAGTCTTTGCTAGTTACACAGATCTTATTGTAAGTTTTGTCATGCACTTAAGCTCATTTTCATGATTACAATGAGCTATGGTATAGCTTACCTTTAAGTCTTGATGATGTGTCTAACAAGTCTTGTGATGATACTGACTCATATTTCTGATCTTTCCCAGTTGACTCTTGATCAGCATCAGTATTCGTGTTTACTGAAATTAATGAAGAAACAAGAAATGTCAATAAGCAGCGCTTATTAGATACCCATGCTAGGAATAAAACGTAATGGATGGACAGAAGAACAAAAAACATTCCTTAAATTATTTAGCAAGAAAAGACGTAATGGATGGGTGGAAGAACGAAAAGATTCCTTAAATTATTTAGAAAGACAAGAAGCAGAAATCAAAATGCCTTTTCAAGAACAAGACAAGTGGACATGGCCAATCCCCCCACCAATAAATACTTTTCACATGAACCTGGCACAAAAGTGCAATTAAGGTGAAATGTAAAAAGGCAAATCCCAGCTGAGAACAAACCTTCAAAATTAATGTGTTGTAATTCTGTATGTATGCTAGGCAGTGTTACTGCAGTTCTTGTAAACTGGTTTGCATCTTGGTGGCAAGAGTAAGAAGATCCAAACATTATAAAAATAATAAAGAGATATTATTTGGCTGAGGTTGGGTGCAGGTGTGGACCAATGGGCGGTACGGGGAGAGAAGGACTGAACGATGCATTTCCTTTTAATGTCCTTTATCACTGAGTATATTATTTGAACTGAATACCTTGAACAAGTCTTGTTTCATATATATGGCAAACAGACTTAAAGTGTAAAAGGGGGATAACAGCAAAATGAGGCAAGACAGAGTTATGGTACAATGTCACTGCACTTCCACTGAATGTCCTCTAACTTTGTATGCATTTTGAATTCCCATCAGCACTACTGGAGTTATGTCCTTTATCATATTATGAAAGATCAACAAAATCCCTTGAATAGTTTTGGAGTTATGCCCAGGACAAGACAATTTAACAAAGGGAAATAATTTAAAAAGTAAAAGAGGCTGAGTTATGGTTCTTTTACACTGCACTTCCTCATTAGTCCTCATCAGTTGCTGTAAAATGGCCCTGCCATTTTGTCAAAAAGAAATTTTTCCCCAAAACCACTGTAGTTCTATCATTGTACACCTGTTTGCTATTATATGTGATATGTCCTCCTCTTAATACACATTTCGATAATTCCTATAAAATTGTATGAAAGTATACACACTAGTTACTGTGTTATGGTGCATACAAGAATGTTTTGAAAAAATCAAAGGGGCATAACTTGGAAACTAAGAATGTGTAAGAATGTATGCGACACGTCGTCCTGACCTTATGCATATTGTTTCTTTGTTTTGAGATTTTACGGCCCAGTCAACCCAATGGGGTCATGTCAAGTGTGGTCAGTTTACCTAACCACATGTTTACTGGGCAGGCTTAGTCCTCTAAGCAGTCAACCAATATTGTGAACATTCTTTCACCAGAAATACCTTATGCATATTGCTATAAATTTGCATGAAGATATCCTGAACGGTAATTGAGTTATAGAGCGTACAAGAATGTTTACCAACATACAAATGGACAGATAGATGGACAGACAAATGGGCATATATAGTTATAAAGTGTCATCAATATTTTCCAGTTGGTTATCAATTTAGGCATGCACAAGCTTTGTATATACAAAATTAGCATACAAAACAATCAAAGGGACATAACTCTGAAAGAAACTAATTGAAAGCAACCATTATTACACAAAACATGTGGTCCTGACCTAATACACATTCCTATAAAGTTGCATGAACATATCCCTAACAGTAACTGAGTTATGGTGCATACAAAAATGTTTGAAAAAAACAACAACAAAAAGGGCATAAATTGGAAACAAAGAAAGGGAGAACAATCAATCTTATGCTTGACATGTTGTCCTGACATAATACATATTCTTATAAAGTTGTATGATGATATCCCTAATGGTTACAGAGTTATGCCTTGTATAAGAATTCTGTTAAAATTATCAAAGGGGCATAACTTGGGACTTAAGAAAGGTGGAACAATCATTCTTTTGCAAGACATATCGTCTCGACCTAATACATATTCCTATAAAATTGCAAGAAGATATTCTGAACAGTTACTGAATTATGGAGCGTACAAGAATGTTTGTTTGTTTGTGTTGAGGTTTTACCGCCCAGTCAACCCAACGGAATCATGTCGAGCGCGGTCAGTTTATCTAACCACACGTTTACTGGGCAGGCTTAGTCCTCTAAGTGGTTAATCAGTATTGTGCACATTCTTTCGCCAGAAACTGACAACTGCCCTTCTTGAATCAGCAGAAGGGAGAGAATGACTGTAGAAAATATTTCATGATCAATCTCCACGAAAGAATGTTGCCGACCTTGGCGGGGTTCGAACCCACGACCTCCTGGTCTCCAGTCGGATGCGCATCCAACTGAGCCACTGAGGCCGGTTGTACAAGAATGTTTGGTTAAATTAATCAAAGGGGCATAACTTGGAAACTAAGAAAGGGGGAACAATAATTCTTGTGCACAACACATCGTCATAACCTAATACATATTCCTATAAGGTTGCATGAAGATATCCCTAGCAGTTACTGAGTTATGGCGCATACAAGAATGTTTGGAAAAAATTAACCAAAGTGGCATGATTTGGAAACTAAGAAAGGGAAAATAATCACTCTTATGCACAACATGTCGTCCTGACCTAATACATATTCCTATAAAACTGCATGAAGATATTCTGAACTGTTACTGAATAATGGAGTGTACAAGAATGTTTGGAAAAATTAATCAAAGAGGAATATTTTGGAAAATAAGAAAAAAGGAAACAATCATTCTTATGCAAGATACATCATCATGACCTAATACATACAGTCAGGGATCAAAAAAAAATTCACAGAGTCAAAAATCCCATAGAGTTCAATGCATTTTCATGTTTACAAAAAATCAATCATAATAAAAATAATTGTTTATATCTTTATAACATTCACATCATTTGAAAGCTGTATGATTTATGTAATATTCATCCTGATTCTCATTGGATTTTCTCTATGCAAACTTGAGAGACTAAGAATTTAATTTTATGTAAGACATTTTGGGCAGTTTTTGAGCGATGTCAACACTGACGTCAATGGAAATCTGTCATTTTAAAAATTTCCTCTTAACCCTTAAAGCGCCAAGAAAAACTGCATCTGAAAATGTCGTCTGTTTATGTCGTCTGCTGAATATTCTTGTAGACTTTTCAAACCTATTTTTGCATACAGACAAACAGTGTGGACCCTGATCAGACTGCTCCTAAAGGAGCAGTCTGACCTGGGTCCACACTGTTTGCAAAAATGACTTTTAAAATCACAAGCAGATGACAAAGCAGACGACAATAGTTGTGATTGGCGCTTTAAGGGTTAATTTAAATTGTTGTATCTGAGAAGACAGATATCTGAGATTTATCAAAGTTATGTATTTTCGACATGCATCATTTACCTTTCCAATCATTACAGTACATCAGTATTTTCTTTAAAATGTAACACAATGATAAGTGTCTTGTAGACATTAAAATGCATTAAAGTCTATGAGAAAATATTTTTGTGGAATTACTTTTGGCCTCTGACTATAGTCCTTTAAAATTGCATGAAGATACCCCTAATGGTTACTGACTTATGTAGTGTACAAGAATTCCTGAAAAAAAAAATCAAAGGGGCATAACTTGGAAAAACAAAGAAAGGGGGAACAATCATTCTTGTGCTCGACACATCCTCCTGACCTAAAACATACTCCTATAAAATTGCATGAAGATATTCTGAGCTGTTACTGAATTATGGAGCATACAAGAAATTTGGAAATATTAATCAAAGGGGCAGAGCTTGGAAAATTAGAAAGGCCGAACAATCATTCTTGTGCTTGACACGTCATCCTGACCTAATACATATTCCTATAAATTGTATGAAGATATTCTGAACTTACTAAATTATGGAGCTTATAAGAATAGTTGGAAAAATTAATCAAAGGGGCATAACTTGGAAACTAAGAAAGGGGGAACAATCATTCTTGCGCACTACACATCGTTGTGACCTAATACATATTCCTATAAAGTTGCATGAAGATATCCCTAATGGTTACCTAGTTATGTCATGTACAAGAATTCTAAAAAAAGTAATCAAAGGGGCATAACATGGAAACTAAGAAAGGGGGAACAATCATCCTTGAGCATGACACATGATCCTGACCTAATACATATCCTGTAAAATTGCATGATGATATTCTGAACTGTTGCTGAATTATCAAGCATACAAGAATGTTTGGAAAAATTAATCAAAGGGGCATAACTTGAAAAATAAGAAAGTGGGAACAACACATGGTCGTAGCCTAATACATATTCCAATAAAGTTGTATGAAGATATCCCTAAAAATAACTGAGTTATGGTGCATACAAGTATGTTTTGAAAAAAAAATAATCAAAGGGGTAAAACTTGGGAAATAAGAAAGGGGGAACAATCATTCTTGTGCTAGACACATCGTCCTAACCTAATACATATTCCTATAAAGTTTAATGAAGATATCCCTAATGGTTACTGAGTTATGGGGCATACAAGAATGTCTGGAAAAAATAATCAAAGGGTCATAACTTGGAAACTAAGATAGGTGGAACAATCATTCCTGTGCGCGACATGTTGTCCTGACCTAATACATATTCCTATAAAATTGCATGAAGATATTCTGAGCTGTTATAGAATTATGGAGCATACAAGAAATTTGGAAAAATTCAATAAAGGGGTATAACAAGGAAAATTAGAAAGGGTAAACAATCATTCTTGTGCGTGACACATTGTCCTGACCTAATACATATTCCTATAAAATTGCATGAAGATATTCTGAACTTACTGAATTATGGAATGTACATGAAAAGTTGAAAAAGTTAATCAAAGGGGCATAACTTGGAAACTAAGAAAGGGGGAAACAATCATTCTTGTGCACGACACATCATTGTGACCTAATACCTATTCCTATAAAGTTGCATGAAGATATCCCTAATGGATACAGAGTTATATCGCGTACAAGAATTCTGAAAAAATAATCAAAGAGACATAACTTGGAAACCAAGAAAGGGGGAACAATTATTCTTGTGCATGACACATTGTCCTGACCTAAGACATATTCCTATTTTATTTTATTTTTGGTTTTTTGATTTGGGTTTTACGGCCCTTTCAAGAATATTTCACTTATATCCAGTCAATAATTGTTCATCAAAGGTGTGCGAAAACCGGAGAACCTGGAGAAAAACCACCTGACCATCCATAAACCACATGTGACACGAGCGAGGCTCGAACCACAGCGGTGAGAAACCTAATGGATTAAGAGTCAACTCTCCTATCCACTAGGCAGGGGGGGGGGGGGGGGAGGTGGGGAAGAGGGGGATGCAATACATATTCCTATCACATGATCACACGAAGATATTCTGTAATATTACTGAATTATGGAGCGTACAAGAATGTTTGGAAAAATCAATCAAAGGGGCAAAACTTGGAAACAAAGAAAGAGGAAACAATCAACCTGACCTAGAAATCATCAAGACAAACATTTTGAGCAAAATTCATGATTATTGCTTGAAAAATGTGACTGCTAGAGTGTTAACAAGGTTTTCTGCTGATTTGGCCCAGTGACCTAGTTTTTGAGTCCAAGTGACCCAGTTTCGAACTTGACCTAGAAATCATCAAGACAAACATTTTGAGCAAGATTCATGATGATTGCTTAAAAAATGTAACCGCAAGAGTGTTAACAAGGTTTTCTGCTGATATGGCCCAGTGACCTAGTTTTTGACCCCAAGTAACCCAGTTTCGAACTTGACCTAGAACTCATCAAGGCAAACATATTGAGCAAGATTCATGATGATTGCTTCAAAAATGTGACCGCTAGTGTGTTAACAAGGTTTTCTGCTGATCTGCCCCAAGTGACCCAGTTCGAACTTGAACTAGATTTAATAGAGGCAAACATTTTGAGCAAGTTTCATCAAGATTGGGTCAAAACTGTGACCTCTAGAGTGTTAACAAGTTTTTCCTTTGATTTGACCTGGTGACCTGGTTTTTGATCCCAAATAACCCAGTATCAAACCTGACCTAGATTTCATAGAGGCAAACATTCTGAGCAAGTTTCATCAAGATTGTGTCAAAACTGTGACCTCTAGAATGTTAAAAAACTAATTGTTCACGACGGACGACGGATGACGGACACCAGACGACGGACACCAGACGACGGACGACGATGGACAGAGGGTGATGACAATAGCTCACCCTGAGCTTTTGCTCAGGTGAGCTAACAAAAAGTTCTAAGAGAAGTTGATTTCATAAAGTATACGCTCCTAACTATAACTGACTAGGTGCAGTTGTTGTAATAACCCTACCATTTTGTCGAAAGTATTTTTTTCAACACTGAAATCCCACATGCACATCTTTACTATGTCTGTGATACATAGGAGGTTTTAGGGATTCTTATTATGACATCAAACTTGCAAATGTGCACCTAACTGAAATATTTTTCTTATTTTTCTGAGAAAACAGGTTTTGACATTTTATCCAAACTGTTGCCATTTGAGACAATTTGCATAAAATATCAAACCCTATTTTCTTGGAAAAATAAGAAAATATTTCAATATGTCATCTGCTGAAAATTTTACCCAAAGTGCTAAGGTTAAGCATGACATGTGAGAACATGGGATAGGGCTGCAGGAAGTATAATTCCAGTACTATGGGCTGGCTGAGTTTGTTTGCTACTCAAGTCAAAATATGAGACTTGTAGGCATAAAATTAAGGTCACTGACTGTGTGCAAGAGCTTAACAGAATGACTTTGTATGTTCTGACAGTATTCTTTTGGAAAAATTTATTATGGAAGGTTTAGTAAGATGCTAAATCAGGTATACAGAAAACTGTTTTGTGTTAATGATGATCGGGTGAGCAGCCCCAAAAGAAAGCACCAAATACATTTTGTTATGTTCTTACTAACTGAAGTGAATAATTCCTCCTATTCTTTTGGCATGTATAAAATGGAGAGTAATACAATCATATTGGTCCTGGTCAGATTGTAAGAACCATTTGAGCCTGCACACGATGAATCCTACAATAAGGTGCGACCAGCAAAGATTCAGATCAGCCTGTGCATCTGTGCAGTCTGATCAGATTCTTACCTGGTCGCATGTGCCTTCTACAGCCTCTGGGTTATCCAGAGGGATAAAAGAGAAGCCTTACCATATTGGGTGATGTCAGGGATCAATTTTAGCACTTGCTAACTTGCTAAATGCTGGTTAATTTCCTCAAAAAGCAAGCTGCAATTTTTATCACTTGCTAATTCTAGCAAGTTGGAAAGATTCTCTTTAATTGGTGGAACCTGAGGCACTGAGGCTGAAGTTTTGCAATTTCTTCTCCAAAAGCAATGACGATATTTTTCTTATTTTTCCCAGAAAACAGGTTTTGACATAACATGCAAATTGTCTCCATTGGAGACAATTTGCATGTGATGTCAAAACCTGTTTTTGGAGACAATTTGCATGTGATGTCAAAACCTGTTTTCTGGGAAAAATAAGAAAAATATTTTAAAATGTCTGCTGAAATTTTTACCCAGAGTGCTAAGGTTTAAAGCCACATTTAACAGTGTTTATATGAAAAAGCAAGTTGGCTGAAAGGTTTAGCAAGTAAAAAATAATGCCACTTGCTAATTTTAGCAAGCTGTCAAAAAAGTTAAATTTGAACCCTGGATGTACAGGCTGATCTTAGTCTTTGCTAGTCACACAGATCTTATTGTAGGTTTAGTCATGCACTTAAGCTCATTTTCATGATTACAATGAGCTATGGTATAGCTTACCTTTAAGTCTTGATGATGTGTCTAACAAGTCTTGTGATGATACTGACTCATATTTCTGATCTTTCCCGGTTGACTCTTGATCAGCATCAGTATTCGTGTTTACTGAAATTAATGAAGAAACAAGAAATGTCAATAAGCAGCGCTTATTAGATACCCATGCTAGGAATAAAACGTAATGGATGGACAGAAGAACAAAAAACATTCCTTAAATTATTTAGCAAGAAAAGACGTAATGGATGGGTGGAAGAACGAAAAGATTCCTTAAATTATTTAGAAAGACAAGAAGCAGAAATCAAAATGCCTTTTCAAGAACAAGACAAGTGGACATGGCCAATCCCCCCGCCAATAAATACTTTTCACATGAACCTGGCACAAAAGTGCAATTAAGGTGAAATGTAAAAAGGCAAATCCCAGCTGAGAACAAACCTTCAAAATTAATGTGTTGTAATTCTGTATGTATGCTAGGCAGTGTTACTGCAGTTCTTGTAAACTGGTTTGCATCTTGGTGGCAAGAGTAAGAAGATCCAAACATTATAAAAATAATAAAGAGATATTATTTGGCTGAGGTTGGGTGCAGGTGTGGACCAATGGGCGGTACGGGGAGAGAAGGACTGAAGGATGCATTTCCTTTTAATGTCCTTTATCACTGAGTATATTATTTGAACTGAATACCTTGAACAAGTCTTGTTTCATATATATGGCAAACAGACTTAAAGTGTAAAAGGGGGATAACAGCAAAATGAGGCAAGACAGAGTTATGGTACAATGTCACTGCACTTCCACTGAATGTCCTCTAACTTTGTATGCATTTTGAATTCCCATCAGCACTACTGGAGTTATGTCCTTTATCATATTATGAAAGATCAACAAAATCCCTTGAATAGTTTTGGAGTTATGCCCAGGACAAGACAATTTAACAAAGGGAAATAATTCAAAAAGTAAAAGAGGCAGAGTTATGGTTCTTTTACACTGCACTTCCTCCTTAGTCCTCATCAGTTGCTGTAAAATGGCCCTGCCATTTTGTCAAAAAGAAATTTTTCCCCAAAACCACTGTAGTTCTATCATTGTACACCTGTTTGCTATTATATATGATATGTCCTCCTGTCTTAATACACATTTCGATAATTCCTATAAAATTGTATGAAAGTATACACACTAGTTACTGTGTTATGGTGCATACAAGAATGTTTTGAAAAAATCAAAGGGGCGTAACTTGGAAACTAAGAATGTGGGAGCAATCATTCTTGTATGCGACACGTCGTCCTGACCTTATGCATATTGTTTCTTTGTTTTGAGATTTTACGGCCCAGTCAACCCAATGGGGTCATGTCAAGTGTGGTCAGTTTACCTAACCACATGTTTACTGGGCAGGCTTAGTCCTCTAAGCAGTCAACCAATATTGTGAACATTCTTTCACCAGAAATACCTTATGCATATTGCTATAAATTTGCATGAAGATATCCTGAACGGTAATTGAGTTATAGAGCGTACAAGAATGTTTACCAACATACAAATGGACAGATAGATGGACAGACAAATGGGCATATATAGTTATAAAGTGTCATCAATATTTTCCAGTTGGTTATCAATTTAGGCATGCACAAGCTTTGTATATACAAAATTAGCATACAAAACAATCAAAGGGACATAACTCTGAAAGAAACTAATTGAAAGCAACCATTATTACACAAAACATGTGGTCCTGACCTAATACACATTCCTATAAAGTTGCATGAACATATCCCTAACAGTAACTGTGTTATGGTGCATACAAAAATGTTTGAAAAAAACAACAACAAAAAGGGCATAACTTGGAAACAAAGAAAGGGAGAACAATCAATCTTATGCTTGACATGTTGTCCTGACATAATACATATTCTTATAAAGTTGTATGATGATTGATTGATTTGATTGTGTTGGGGTTTAACGACACGTCAACCCTTGAGGGTCATTTTGTGTCGTCTCCCAGAGAAAGGGAGAAAAGAGACAGAAGAGAGAGTAGAGGAGATGAAAGAGAGGGACAGGGAAGAAAGAGGAACAGGAATGAAAGTGAAGAAACAGAAGAAATAAAAACATTCCCCCTCTACCCTTACCCACTACAAGGATAGCAGGCCTTGCCCAACTGTAAGCCAATATCAGTTGGACACCCCAGTGATGTAAGATACACAGCACCTTCGCACCACCCGACCACCCCCGGTTGTATGATGATATCCCTAATGGTTACAGAGTTATGCCTTGTATAAGAATTCTGTTAAAATTATCAAAGGGGCATAACTTGGGACTTAAGAAAGGTGGAACAATCATTCTTTTGCAAGACATATCGTCTCGACCTAATACATATTCCTATAAAATTGCAAGAAGATATTCTGAACAGTTACTGAATTATGGAGCGTACAAGAATGTTTGTTTGTTTCTGTTGAGCTTTTACCGCCCAGTCAACCCAACGGGATCATGTCCAGCGCAGTCAGTTTATCTAACCACACGTTTAATGGGCAGGCTTAGTCCTCTAAGTGGTTAATCAGTATTGTGCACATTCTTTCGCCAGAAACTGACAACTGCCCTTCTTGAATCAGCAGAAGGGACAGAATGACTGTAGAAAATATTTCATGATCAATCTCCACGAAAGAATGTTGCCGACCTTGGCGGGGTTCGAACCCACGACCTCCTGGTCTCCAGTCGGATGCGCATCCAACTGAGCCACTGAGGCCGGTTGTACAAGAATGTTTGGTTAAATTAATCAAAGGGGCATAACTTGGAAACTAAGAAAGGGGGAACAATAATTCTTGTGCACAACACATCGTCATAACCTAATACATATTCCTATAAGGATGCATGAAGATATCCCTAGCAGTTACTGAGTTATGGCGCATACAAGAATGTTTTGAAAAAATTAACCAAAGTGGCATGATTTGGAAACTAAGAAAGGGAAAACAATCACTCTTATGCACAACATGTCGTCCTGACCTAATACATATTCCTATAAAACTGCATGAAGATATTCTGAACTGTTACTGAATAATGGAGTGTACAAGAATGTTTGGAAAAATTAATCAAAGAGGAATATTTTGGAAAATAAGAAAAAAGCAAACAATCATTCTTATGCAAGCTACATCATCATGACCTAAAACATACAGCCAGGGATAAAAAAAAATTCACAGAGTCAAAAATCCCATAGAGTTCAATGCATTTTCATGTTTACAAAAAATCAATTATAATAAAAATAATTGTTTATATCTTTATAACATTCACATCATTTGAAAGCTGTACGATTTATGTAATATTCATCCTGATTCTCATTGGATTTTCTCTATGCAAACTTGAGAGACTAAGAATTTAATTTTATGTAAGACATTTTGGGCAGTTTTTGAGAGATGTCAACACTGACGTCAATGGAAATCTGTCATTTTAAAAATTTCCTCTTAACCCTTAAAGCGCCAAGAAAAACTGCATCTGAAAATGTCGTCTGTTTATGTCGTCTGCTGAATATTCTTGCAGACTTTTCAAACCTATTTTTGCATACAGACAAACAGTGTGGACCCTGATCAGACTGCTCCTACAGGAGCAGTCTGACCTGGGTCCACACTGTTTGCAAAAATGACTTTTAAAATCACAAGCAGATGACAAAGCAGACGACAATAGTTGTGATTGGCGCTTTAAGGGTTAATATAAATTGTTGTATCTGAGAAGACAGATATCTGAGATTTATCAAAGTTATGTATTTTCGACAACCATCATTTACCTTTCCAATCATTACAGTACATCAGTATTTTCTTTAAAATGTTACACAATGATAAGTGTCTTGTAGACATTAAAATGCATTAAAGTCTATGAGAAAATATTTTTGTGGAATTACTTTTGGCCTCTGACTATAGTCCTATAAAATTGCATGAAGATACCCCTAATGGTTACTGACTTATGTAGTGTACAAGAATTCCTGAAAAAAAAAAATCAAAGGGGCATAACTTGGAAAAACAAAGAAAGGGGGAACAATCATTCTTGTGCTCGACACATCCTCCTGACCTAAAATATACTCCTATAAAATTGCAAGAAGATATTCTGAGCTGTTACTGAATTATGGAGCATACAAGAAATTTTGAAAAATTAATCAAAGGGGCAGAGCTTGGAAAATTAGAAAGGCCGAACAATCATTCTTGTGCTTGACACGTCATCCTGACCTAATACATATTCCTATAAAATTGTATGAAGATATTCTGAACTTACTGAATTATGGAGCTTATAAGAATAGTTGGAAAAATTAATCAAAGGGGCATAACTTGGAAACTAAGAAAGGGGGAACAATCATTCTTGCGCACTACACATCGTTGTGACCTAATACATATTCCTATAAAGTTGCATGAAGATATCCCTAATGGTTACCTAGTTATGTCATGTACAAGAATTCTAAAAAAAGTAATCAAAGGGGCATAACATGGAAACTAAGAAAGGGGGAACAATCATCCTTGAGCATGACACATGATCCTGACCTAATACATATCCTGTAAAATTGCATGATGATATTCTGAACTGTTGCTGAATTATCAAGCATACAAGAATGTTTGGAAAAATTAATCAAAGGGGCATAACTTGAAAAATAAGAAAGTGGGAACAACACATGGTCGTAGCCTAATACATATTCCTATTAAGTTGTTTGAAGATATCCCTAAAAATAAATGAGTTATGGTGCATACAAGTATGTTTTGAAAAAAAATAATCAAAGGGGTAAAACTTGGGAAATAAGAAAGGGGGAACAATCATTCTTGTGCTAGACACATCGTCCTAACCTAATACATATTCCTATAATGTTTAATGAAGATATCCCTAATGGTTACTGAGTTATGGGGCATACAAGAATGTCTGGAAAAAAATAATCAAAGGGTCATAACTTAGAAACTAAGATAGGTGGAACAATCATTCCTGTGCGCGACATGTTGTCCTGACCTAATACATATTCCTATAAAATTGCATGAAGATATTCTGAGCTGTTATAGAATTATGGAGCATACAAGAAATTTGGAAAAATTAAATAAAGGGGTATAACTAGGAAAATTAGAAAGGGGAAACAATCATTCTTGTGCGTGACACAATGTCCTGACCTAATACATATTCCTATAAAATTGCATGAAGATATTCTGAACTTACTGAATTATGGAATGTACATGAAAAGTTGAAAAAGTTAATCAAAGGGGCATAACTTGGAAACTAAGAAAGGGGGAAACAATCATTCTTGTGCACGACACATCATTGTGACCTAATACCTATTCCTATAAAGTTGCATGAAGATATCCCTAATGGATACAGAGTTATATCGCGTACAAGAATTCTGAAAAAATAATCAAAGAGACATAACTTGGAAACCAAGAAAGGGGGAACAATTATTCTTGTGCATGACACATCGTCCTGACCTAAGACATATTCCTATTTTATTTTATTTTTGTTTTTTTGATTTGGGTTTTACGGCCCTTTCAAGAATATTTCACTTATATCCAGTCAATAATTGTTCATCAAAGGTGTGCGAAAACCGGAGAAGCTGGAGAAAAACCACCTGACCATCCGTAAACCACATGTGACACGAGCGAGGCTCGAACCACAGCGGTGAGAAACCTAATAGATTAAGAGTCAACTCTCCTATCCACTAGGCAGGAGGGGGGGGGGGGAGGTGGGGAAGAGGGGGATGCAATACATATTCCTATCACATGATCACACGAAGATATTCTGTAATATTACTGAATTATGGAGCGTACAAGAATGTTTGGAAAAATCAATCAAAGGGGCAAAACTTGGAAACAAAGAAAGAGGAAACAATCAACCTGACCTAGAAATCATCAAGACAAACATTTTGAGCAAAATTTATGATTATTGCTTGAAAAATGAGACCGCTAGAGTGTTAACAAGGTTTTCTGCTGATTTGGCCCAGTGACCTAGTTTTTGAGTCCAAAGTGACCCAGTTTCGAACTTGACCTAGAAATCATCAAGACAAACATTTTGAGCAAGATTCATGATGATCGCTTAAAAAATGTAACCGCTAGAGTGTTAACAAGGTTTTCTGCTGATTTGGCCCAGTGACCTAGTTTTTGACCCCAAGTAACCCAGTTTCGAACTTGACCTAGAACTCATCAAGGCAAACATATTGAGCAAGATTCATGATGATTGCTTCAAAAATGTGACCGCTAGTGTGTTAACAAGGTTTTCTGCTGATCTGGCCCTGTGACCTAGTTTTTGACCCCAAGTGACCCAGTTCGAACTTGACCTAGATTTAATAGAGGCAAACATTTTGAGCAAGTTTCATCAAGATTGGGTCAAAACTGTGACCTCTAGAGTGTTAACAAGTTTTTCCTTTGATTTGACCTGGTGACCTGGTTTTTGATCCCAAATAACCCAGTATCAAACCTGACCTAGATTTCATAGAGGCAAACATTCTGAGCAAGTTTCATCAAGATTGTGTCAAAACTGTGACCTCTAGAGTGTTAACAAACTAATTGTTCATGACGGACGACGGATGACGGACACCAGACGACGGACGACGATGGACAGAGGGTGATGACAATAGCTCACCCTGAGCTTTTGCTCAGGTGAGCTAACAAAAAGTTCTAAGAGAAGTTGATTTCATAAAGTATACGCTCCTAACTATAACTGACTAGGTGCAGTTGTTGTAATAACCCTACCATTTTGTCGAAAAGTATTTTTTTCAACACTGAAATCCCACATGCACATCTTTACTATGTCTGTGATACATAGGAGGTTTTAGGGATTCTTATTATGACATCAAACTTGCAAATGTGCACCTAACTGAAATATTTTTCTTATTTTTCTGAGAAAACAGGTTTTGACATTTTATCCAAATTGTTGCCATTTGAGACAATTTGCATAAAATATCAAACCCTATTTTCTTGGAAAGATAAGAAAATATTTCAATATGTCATCTGCTGAAAATTTTACCCAAAGTGATAAGGTTAAGCATGACATGTGAGAACATGGGATAGGGCTGCAGGAAGTATAATTCCGGTACTATGGGCTGGCTGAGTTTGTTTGCTACTCAAGTCAAAATATGAGACTTGTAGGCATAAAATTAAGGTCACTGACTGTGTGCAAGAGCTTAACAGAATGACTTTGTATGTTCTGACAGTATTCTTTTGGAAAAATTTATTATGGAAGGTTTAGTAAGATGCTAAATCAGGTATACAGAAAACTGTTTTGTGTTAATGATGATCGGGTGAGCAGCCCCAAAAGAAAGCACCAAATACATTTTGTTATGTTCTTACTAACTGAAGTGAATAATTCCTCCTATTCTTTTGGCATGTATAAAATGGAGAGTAATACAATCATATTGGTCCTGGTCAGATTGTAAGAACCATTTGAGCCTGCACACGATGAATCCTACAATAAGGTGCGACCAGCAAAGATTCAGATCAGCCTGTGCATCTGTGCAGTCTGATCAGATTCTTACCTGGTCGCATGTGCCTTCTACAGCCTCTGGGTTATCCAGAGGGATAAAAGAGAAGCCTTACCATATTGGGTGATGTCAGGGATCAATTTTAGCACTTGCTAACTTGCTAAATGCTGGTTAATTTCCTCAAAAAGCAAGCTGCAATTTTTATCACTTGCTAATTCTAGCAAGTTGGAAAGATTCTCTTTAATTGGTGGAACCTGAGGCACTGAGGCTGAAGTTTTGCAATTTCTCCTCCAAAAGCAATGACAATATTTTTCTTATTTTTCCCAGAAAACAGGTTTTGACATAACATGCAAATTGTCTCCATTGGAGACAATTTGCATGTGATGTCAAAACCTGTTTTCTGGGAAAAATAAGAAAAATATTTTAAAATGTCTGCTGAAATTTTTACCCAGAGTGCTAAGATTTAAAGCCACATTTAACAGTGTTTATATGAAAAAGCAAGTTGGCTGAAAGGTTTAGCAAGTAAAAAATAATGCCACTTGCTAATTTTAGCAAGCTGTCAAAAAAGTTAAATTTGAACCCTGGATGTACAGGCTGATCTTAGTCTTTGCTAGTCACACAGATCTTATTGTAGGTTTTGTCATGCACTTAAGCTCATTTTCATGATTACAATGAGCTATGGTATAGCTTACCTTTAAGTCTTGATGATGTGTCTGATAAGTCTTGTAATGATACTGACTCATATTTCTGATCTTTCCCGGTTGACTCTTGATCAGCATCAGTATTCATGTTTACTGAAATTAATGAAGAAACAAGAAATGTCAATAAGCAGCGCTTATTAGATACCCACGATGATGTATTAGATACCCAATACCCATGCTAGGAATAAAACGTAAATAAAACATTCCTTAAATTATTTAGCAAGAAAAGACGTAATGGATGGGTGGAAGAACGAAAAGATTCCTTAAATTATTTAGAAAGACAAGAAGCAGAAATCAAAATGCCTTTTCAAGAACAAGACAAGTGGACATGGCCAATCCCCCCGCCAATAAATACTTTTCACATGAACCTGGCACAAAAGTGCAATTAAGGTGAAATGTAAAAAGGCAAATCCCAGCTGAGAACAAACCTTCAAAATTAATGTGTTGTAATTCTGTATGTATGCCAGGCAGTGTTACTGCAGTTCTTGTAAACTGGTTTGCATCTTGGTGGCAAGAGTAAGAAGATCCAAACATTATAAAAATAATAAAGAGATATTATTTGGCTGAGGTTGGGTGCAGGTGTGGACCAATGGGCGGTACGGGGAGAGAAGGACTGAACGATGCATTTCCTTTTAACGTCCTTTATCACTGAGTATATTATTTGAACTGAATACCTTGAACAAGTCTTGTTTCATATATATGGCAAACAGACTTAAAGTGTAAAAGGGGGATAACAGCAAAATGAGGCAAGACAGAGTTATGGTACAATGTCACTGCACTTCCACTGAATGTCCTCTAACTTTGTATGCATTTTGAATTCCCATCAGCACTACTGGAGTTATGTCCTTTATCATATTATGAAAGATCAACAAAATCCCTTGAATAGTTTTGGAGTTATGCCCTGGACAAGACAATTTAACAAAGGGAAATAATTCAAAAAGTAAAAGAGGCAGAGTTATGGTTCTTTTACACTGCACTTCCTCCTTAGTCCTCATCAGTTGCTGTAAAATGGCCCTGCCATTTTGTCAAAAAGAAATTTTTCCCCAAAACCACTGTAGTTCTATCATTGTACACCTGTTTGCTATTATATGTGATATGTCCTCCTGTCTTAATACACATTTCGATAATTCCTATAAAATTGTATGAAAGTATACACACTAGTTACTGTGTTATGGTGCATACAAGAATGTTTTGAAAAAATCAAAGGGGCGTAACTTGGAAACTAAGAATGTGGGAGCAATCATTCTTGTATGCGACACATCGTCCTGACCTTATGCATATTGTTTCTTTGTTTTGAGATTTTACGGCCCAGTCAACCCAATGGGGTCATGTCAAGTGTGGTCAGTTTACCTAACCACGTTTACTGGGCAGGCTTAGTCCTCTAAGCAGTCAACCAATATTGTGAACATTCTTTCACCAGAAATACCTTATGCATATTGCTATAAATTTGCATGAAGATATCCTGAACGGTAATTGAGTTATAGAGCGTACAAGAATGTTTACCAACATACAAATGGACAGATAGATGGACAGACAAATGGGCATATATAGTTATAAAGTGTCATCAATATTTTCCAGCTGGTTATCAATTTAGGCATGCACAAGCTTTGTATATACAAAATTAGCATACAAAACAATCAAAGGGACATAACTCTGAAAGAAACTAATTGAAAGCAACCATTATTACACAAAACAAGTGGTCCTGACCTAATACACATTCCTATAAAGTTGCATGAACATATCCCTAACAGTAACTGAGTTATGGTGCATACAAAAATGTTTGAAAAAAAAAACAACAAAAAGGGCATAACTTGGAAACAAAGAAAGGGAGAACAATCAATCTTATGCTTGACATGTTGTCCTGACATAATACATATTCTTATAAAGTTGTATGATGATATCCCTAATGGTTACAGAGTTATGCCTTGTATAAGAATTCTGTTAAAATTATCAAAGGGGCATAACTTGGGACTTAAGAAAGGTGGAACAATCATTCTTTTGCAAGACATATCATCTCGACCTAATACATATTCCTATAAAATTGCAAGAAGATATTCTGAACAGTTACTGAATTATGGAGCGTACAAGAATGTTTGTTTGTTTGTGTTGAGCTTTTACCGCCCAGTCAACCCAACGGGATCATGTCGAGCGCGGTCAGTTTATCTAACCACACGTTTACTGGGCAGGCTTAGTCCTCTAAGTGGTTAATCAGTATTGTGCACATTCTTTCGCCAGAAACTGACAACTGCCCTTCTTGAATCAGCAGAAGGGAGAGAATGACTGTAGAAAATATTTCATGATCAATCTCCACGAAAGAATGTTGCCGACCTTGGCGGGGTTCGAACCCACGACCTCCTGGTCTCCAGTCGGATGCGCATCCAACTGAGCCACTGAGGCCGGTTGTACAAGAATGTTTGGTTAAATTAATCAAAGGGGCATAACTTGGAAACTAAGAAAGGGGGAACAATAATTCTTGTGCACAACACATCGTCATAACCTAATACATATTCCTATAAGGTTGCATGAAGATATCCCTAGCAGTTACTGAGTTATGGCGCATACAAGAATGTTTGGAAAAAATTAACCAAAGTGGCATGATTTGGAAACTAAGAAAGGGAAAACAATCACTCTTATGCACAACATGTCGTCCTGACCTAATACATATTCCTATAAAACTGCATGAAGATATTCTGAACTGTTACTGAATAATGGAGTGTACAAGAATGTTTGGAAAAATTAATCAAAGAGGAATATTTTGGAAAATAAGAAAAAAGGAAACAATCATTCTTATGCAAGATACATCATCATGACCTAAAACATACAGTCAGGGATAAAAAAAAAATTCACAGAGTCAAAAATCCCATAGAGTTCAATGCATTTTCATGTTTACAAAAAATCAATTATAATAAAAATAATTGTTTATATCTTTATAACATTCGCATCATTTGAAAGCTGTACGATTTATGTAATATTCATCCTGATTCTCATTGGATTTTCTCTATGCAAACTTGAGAGACTAAGAATTTAATTTTATGTAAGACATTTTGGGCAGTTTTTGAGCGATGTCAACACTGACGTCAATGGAAATCTGTCATTTTAAAAATTTCCTCTTAACCCTTAAAGCGCCAAGAAAAACTGCATCTGAAAATGTCGTCTGTTTATGTCGTCTGCTGAATATTCTTGCAGACTTTTCAAACCTATTTTTGAATACAGACAAACAGTGTGGACCCTGATCAGACTGCTCCTAAAGGAGCAGTCTGACCTGGGTCCACACTGTTTGCAAAAATGACTTTTAAAATCACAAGCAGATGACAAAGCAGACGACAATAGTTGTGATTGGCGCTTTAAGGGTTAATTTAAATTGTTGTATCTGAGAAGACAGATATCTGAGATTTATCAAAGTTATGTATTTTCGACATGCATCATTTACCTTTCCAATCATTACAGTACATCAGTATTTTCTTTAAAATGTTACACAATGATAAGTGTCTTGTAGACATTAAAATGCATTAAAGTCTATGAGAAAATATTTTTGTGGAATTACTTTTGGCCTCTGACTATAGTCCTATAAAATTGCATGAAGATACCCCTAATGGTTACTGACTTATGTAGTGTACAAGAATTCCTGAAAAAAAAAAATCAAAGGGGCATAACTTGGAAAAACAAAGAAAGGGGGAACAATCATTCTTGTGCTCGACACATCCTCCTGACCTAAAACATACTCCTATAAAATTGCATGAAGATATTCTGAGCTGTTACTGAATTATGGAGCATACAAGAAATTTTGAAAAAATAAATCAAAGGGGCAGAGCTTGGAAAATTAGAAAGGCCGAACAATCATTCTTGTGCTTGACACGTCATCCTGACCTAATACATATTCCTATAAAATTGTATGAAGATATTCTGAACTTACTGAATTATGGAGCTTATAAGAATAGTTGGAAAAATTAATCAAAGGGGCATAACTTGGAAACTAAGAAAGGGGGAACAATCATTCTTGCGCACTACACATCGTTGTGACCTAATACATATTCCTATAAAGTTGCATGAAGATATCCCTAATGATTACCTAGTTATGTCATGTACAAGAATTCTAAAAAAAAGTAATCAAAGGGGCATAACATGGAAACTAAGAAAGGGGGAACAATCATCCTTGAGCATGACACATGATCCTGACCTAATACATATCCTGTAAAATTGCATGATGATATTCTGAACTGTTGCTGAATTATCAAGCATACAAGAATGTTTGGAAAAATTAATCAAAGGGGCATAACTTGAAAAATAAGAAAGTGGGAACAACACATGGTCGTAGCCTAATACATATTCCTATTAAGTTGTTTGAAGATATCCCTAAAAATAACTGAGTTATGGTGCATACAAGTATGTTTTGAAAAAAAATAATCAAAGGGGTAAAACTTGGGAAATAAGAAAGGGGGAACAATCATTCTTGTGCTAGACACATCGTCCTAACCTAATACATATTCCTATAAAGTTTAATGAAGATATCCCTAATGGTTACTGAGTTATGGGGCATACAAGAATGTCTGGAAAAAAATAATCAAAGGGTCATAACTTAGAAACTAAGATAGGTGGAACAATCATTCCTGTGCGCGACATGTTGTCCTGACCTAATACATATTCCTATAAAATTGCATGAAGATATTCTGAGCTGTTATAGAATTATGGAGCATACAAGAAATTTGGAAAAATTAAATAAAGGGGTATAACTAGGAAAATTAGAAAGGGGAAACAATCATTCTTGTGCGTGACACATTGTCCTGACCTAATACATATTCCTATAAAATTGCATGAAGATATTCTGAACTTACTGAATTATGGAATGTACATGAAAAGTTGAAAAAGTTAATCAAAGGGGCATAACTTGGAAACTAAGAAAGGGGGAAACAATCATTCTTGTGCACGACACATCATTGTGACCTAATACCTATTCCTATAAAGTTGCATGAAGATATCCCTAATGGATACAGAGTTATATCGCGTACAAGAATTCTGAAAAAATAATCAAAGAGACATAACTTGGAAACCAAGAAAGGGGGAACAATTATTCTTGTGCATGACACATCGTCCTGACCTAAGACATATTCCTATTTTATTTTATTTTTGTTTTTTTGATTTGGGTTTTACGGCCCTTTCAAGAATATTTCACTTATATCCAGTCAATAATTGTTCATCAAAGGTGTGCGAAAACCGGAGAATCTGGAGAAAAACCACCTGACCATCCGTAAACCACGTGACACGAGCGAGGCTCGAACCACAGCGGTGAGAAACCTAATAGATTAAGCGTCAACTCTCCTATCCACTAGGCGGGGGGGGGCGGGGGGGGGGGGGGGGGGGGGGGGGAGGTGGGGAAGAGGGGGATGCAATACATATTCCTATCACATGATCACACGAAGATATTCTGTTATATTACTGAATTATGGAGCGTACAAGAATGTTTGGAAAAATCAATCAAAGGGGCAAAACTTGGAAACAAAGAAAGAGGAAACAATCAACCTGACCTAGAAATCATCAAGACAAACATTTTGAGCAAAATTCATGATTATTGCTTGAAAAATGTGACCGCTAGAGTGTTAACAAGGTTTTCTGCTGATTTGGCCCAGTGACCTAGTTTTTGAGTCCAAGTGACCCAGTTTCGAACTTGACCTAGAAATCATCAAGACAAACATTTTGAGCAAGATTCATGATGATCGCTTAAAAAATGTAACCGCTAGAGTGTTAACAAGGTTTTCTGCTGATTTGGCCGAGTGACCTAGTTTTTGACCCCAAGTAACCCAGTTTCGAACTTGACCTAGAACTCATCAAGGCAAACATATTGAGCAAGATTCATGATGATTGCTTCAAAAATGTGACCGCTAGTGTGTTAACAAGGTTTTCTGCTGATCTGGCCCTGTGACCTAGTTTTTGACCCCAAGTGACCCAGTTCGAACTTGACCTAGATTTAATAGAGGCAAACATTTTGAGCAAGTTTCATCAAGATTGGGTCAAAACTGTGACCTCTAGAGTGTTAACAAGTTTTTCCTTTGATTTGACCTGGTGACCTGGTTTTTGATCCCAAATAACCCAGTATCAAACCTGACCTAGATTTCATAGAGGCAAACTTTTTTAGCAAGTTTCATCAAGATTGTGTCAAAACTGTGACCTCTAGAGTGTTAACAAACTAATTGTTCATGACGGACGACGGATGACGGACACCAGACGACGGACGACGATGGACAGAGGGTGATGACAATAGCTCACCCTGAGCTTTTGCTCAGGTGAGCTAACAAAAAGTTCTAAGAGAAGTTGATTTCATAAAGTATACGCTCCTAACTATAACTGACTAGGTGCAGTTGTTGTAATAACCCTACCATTTTGTCGAAAGTATTTTTTTCAACACTGAAATCCCACATGCACATCTTTACTATGTCTGTGATACATAGGAGGTTTTAGGGATTCTTATTATGACATCAAACTTGCAAATGTGCACCTAACTGAAATATTTTTCTTATTTTTCTGAGAAAACAGGTTTTGACATTTTATCCAAATTGTTGCCATTTGAGACAATTTGCATAAAATATCAAACCCTATTTTCTTGGAAAGATAAGAAAATATTTCAATATGTCATCTGCTGAAAATTTTACCCAAAGTGCTAAGGTTAAGCATGACATGTGAGAACATGGGATAGGGCTGCAGGAAGTATAATTCCGGTACTATGGGCTGGCTGAGTTTGTTTGCTACTCAAGTCAAAATATGAGACTTGTAGGCATAAAATTAAGGTCACTGACTGTGTGCAAGAGCTTAACAGAATGACTTTGTATGTTCTGACAGTATTCTTTTGGAAAAATTTATTATGGAAGGTTTAGTAAGATGCTAAATCAGGTATACAGAAAACTGTTTTGTGTTAATGATGATCGGGTGAGCAGCCCCAAAAGAAAGCACCAAATACATTTTGTTATGTTCTTACTAACTGAAGTGAATAATTCCTCCTATTCTTTTGGCATGTATAAAATGGAGAGTAATACAATCATATTGGTCCTGGTCAGATTGTAAGAACCATTTGAGCCTGCACATGATGAATCCTACAATAAGGTGCAACCAGCAAAGATTCAGATCAGCCTGTGCATCTGTGCAGTCTGATCAGATTCTTACCTGGTCGCATGTGCCTTCTACAGCCTCTGGGTTATCCAGAGGGATAAAAGAGAAGCCTTACCATATTGGGTGATGTCAGGGATCAATTTTAGCACTTGCTAACTTGCTAAATGCTGGTTAATTTCCTCAAAAAGCAAGCTGCAATTTTTATCACTTGCTAATTCTAGCAAGTTGGAAAGATTCTCTTTAATTGGTGGAACCTGAGGCACTGAGGCTGAAGTTTTGCAATTTCTTCTCCAAAAGCAATGACAATATTTTTCTTATTTTTCCCAGAAAACAGGTTTTGACATAACATGCAAATTGTCTCCATTGGAGACAATTTGCATGTGATGTCAAAACCTGTTTTCTGGGGAAAATAAGAAAAATATTTTAAAATGTCTGCTGAAATTTTTACCCAGAGTGCTAAGGTTTAAAGCCACATTTAACAGTGTTTATATGAAAAAGCAAGTTGGCTGAAAGGTTTAGCAAGTAAAAAATAATGCCACTTGATTTTAGTAAGCTGTCAAAAAAGTTAAATTTGAACCCTGGATGTACAGGCTGATCTTAGTCTTTGCTAGTCACACAGATCTTATTGTAGGTTTTGTCATGCACTTAAGCTCATTTTCATGATTACAATGAGCTATGGTATAGCTTACCTTTAAGTCTTGATGATGTGTCTGATAAGTCTTGTAATGATACTGACTCATATTTCTGATCTTTCCCGGTTGACTCTTGATCAGCATCAGTATTCATGTTTACTGAAATTAATGAAGAAACAAGAAATGTCAATAAGCAGCGCCTATTAGATACCCATGCTAGGAATAAAACGTAATGGATGGACAAAAAACATTCCTTAAATTATTTAGCAAGAAAAGACGTAATGGATGGGTGGAAGAACGAAAAGATTCCTTAAATTATTTAGAAAGACAAGAAGCAGAAATCAAAATGCCTTTTCAAGAACAAGACAAGTGGACATGGCCAATAAATACTTTTCACATGAACCTGGCACAAAAGTGCAATTAAGGTGAAATGTAAAAAGGCAAATCCCAGCTGAGAACAAACCTTCAAAATTAATGTGTTGTAATTCTGTATGTATGCTAGGCAGTGTTACTGCAATTCTTGTAAACTGGTTTGCATCTTGGTGGCAAGAGTAAGAAGATCCAAACATTATAAAAATAATAAAGAGATATTATTTGGCTGAGGTTGGGTGCAGGTGTGGACCAATGGGCGGTACGGGGAGAGAAGGACTGAACGATGCATTTCCTTTTAACGTCCTTTATCACTGAGTATATTATTTGAACTGAATACCTTGAACAAGTCTTGTTTCATATATATGGCAAACAGACTTAAAGTGTAAAAGGGGGATAACAGCAAAATGAGGCAAGACAGAGTTATGGTACAATGTCACTGCACTTCCACTGAATGTCCTCTAACTTTGTATGCATTTTGAATTCCCATCAGCACTACTGGAGTTATGTCCTTTATCATATTATGAAAGATCAACAAAATCCCTTGAATAGTTTTGGAGTTATGCCCAGGACAAGACAATTTAACAAAGGGAAATAATTCAAAAAGTAAAAGAGGCAGAGTTATGGTTCTTTTACACTGCACTTCCTCCTTAGTCCTCATCAGTTGCTGTAAAATGGCCCTGCCATTTTGTCAAAAAGAAATTTTTCCCCAAAACCACTGTAGTTCTATCATTGTACACCTGTTTGCTATTATATGTGATATGTCCTCCTGTCTTAATACACATTTCAATAATTCCTATAAAATTGTATGAAAGTATACACACTAGTTACTGTGTTATGGTGCATACAAGAATGTTTTGAAAAAATCAAAGGGGCATAACTTGGAAACTAAGAATGTGGGAGCAATCATTCTTGTATGCGACACGTCGTCCTGACCTTATGCATATTGTTTCTTTGTTTTGAGATTTTACGGCCCAGTCAACCCAATGGGGTCATGTCAAGTGTGGTCAGTTTACCTAACCACATGTTTACTGGGCAGGCTTAGTCCTCTAAGCAGTCAACCAATATTGTGAACATTCTTTCACCAGAAATACCTTATGCATATTGCTATAAATTTGCATGAAGATATCCTGAACGGTAATTGAGTTATAGAGCGTACAAGAATGTTTACCAACATACAAATGGACAGACAGATGGACAGACAAATGGGCATATATAGTTATAAAGTGTCATCAATATTTTCCAGTTGGTTATCAATTTAGGCATGCACAAGCTTTGTACGAGGGTGTATCAAAAAATACGTGGACTTTTATTATAACTTTAAAACTACTCAACGTAAATCGATAAAATTTTGCACACGTATTAAACAATTAAATGTTAAAAGGATCATAGGGTTTACATTGATGTATTATACTTGTGTTTAACAAAATTCAAGTTTTAATAGTCCTGGGTAGGTACCCCCGGCGCAACCCATTTCTTGACTGCACTGCGTAGTGTTAATATCTCTCTTGACTCCCTAAATTAGCGCCAAACTATACTAAACGTCGTCTGCTTATGTGTTGACGTCATATTTAACGTCGTTGCAAATTTGAGCGTCATCCGTTGGGTACTTTAGAATATACAGCCAGTAAACTTAAGGCGTACGTGGAAATCGTATGGTCAAAATGGCGGCACCGGCGCAGGAAGAGACCCGTGCAATAATAAAGTTTTGTGTTGACCTAGGAAAAACATCAACAGAGACGATGAAAATGATGAAGGATGCTAATCGATCTTCAAATGTAAGCAGATCTCTTGTTTTTAAGTGGCATAAAAGATTTTCGGAGGGTAGGGAGTCTCTAAAAGACGACACTGGGAGAGGACGGAAACGAATCGTGAACGCTGGGACAGTAGCGGCAGTGAAGAGCCTTATCGAGGAGGACCGTAGATTGACTGTTAGTGACATTTCAACAAAAGTAGGCGTTAGTTATGGCAGCGTCCACTCGATTTTGAGAAACCAGCTGAAAATGTCAAAGGTTCATGCGCGCTTGGTGCCGAGATTACTAAAAAATGCAGAAAAGGAACGACGTGTTCAAGATTCTCTGTCTTTCCTAAGGCAGTATGAGAGGCACGGAGACGCTTTCCTCGACAGAATTATAACTACAGACGAGACGTGGCTCTGGTTTTACGACCCAGAGACGAAGCAGCAGTCCTCTGTGTGGAAGAGAAATTCATCCCCACCCCCACAGAAGGCCAGGGTCAGCCGGTCCAGAGGGAAGTACATGTTTATCATGTTTATGGACAGACGGGGTATGCTGCTGTGCCATTCCGTGCCTAAGGACCAGACGGTGAATGCCGACTACTATTCTAAGGTAAAAAACATTTTCCTTACTATTTTTATTAACAAATGAACTATAATCAAAACATTTAACATTTCTAATAAATGTTCTTCTTTTCAGGGCCGGCAGGTTTGTTTTCAAATGAATAAATCTAGGTATTCGATTTCATGTTTTTCAGGTTCTCAGACGTGACCTGATACACGCACTGCAGAAGAAGAGGCCCGGCATTCCGATCGAGAGATATATTCTTCACCAGGATAATGCCCCGGCACACAGGGCGGACACCACCCGGCTTGAACTCAACCTGATGGGATTAAAGACTATCGACCACAGCCCTTATTCCCCGGACCTGGCTCCCATGGACTTTGCCGTTTTCCCGGAAATTAAAGCACAGCTCAAGGGACGAAGATTTACGTCGCTGGAGGAGCTTACATACTCAACACATGGCATCATTCGTCAGTTCGACTCAGCGTGGTATCAGAAGGTGTTTAGCAAGTGGGTGGTGCGACACAGGAAGTGTGTTGAGTGTAGAGGCGAGTACTTTGAAAAGCGCTGACTTGCAACGTAAGTAGTCAACATCGAAACGTCATCTTGACGTCGTTACCGTGCGCCGGTACCACTACACTAACCATTTAAGAATGGTTGCTATGGGAGACCCACTGGACCTATCATACCCAAAGTTAACAGACATATAGAAAAATGCCGATATATAATTACTATGTATATTTGATCTCATTATTTGTAAAAACAAAATTACTGTAACGGAAGTTCACGTATTTTTGGATCCACCCTCGTATATACAAAATTAGCATACAAAACAATCAAAGGGACATAACTCTGAAAGAAACTAATTGAAAGCAACCATTATTACACAAAACATGTGGTCCTGACCTAATACACATTCCTATAAAGTTGCATGAACATATCCCTAACAGTAACTGAGTTATGGTGCATACAAAAATGTTTGAAAAAAAAAACAACAAAAAGGGCATAACTTGGAAACAAAGAAAGGGAGAACAATCAATCTTATGCTTGACATGTTGTCCTGACATAATACATATTCTTATAAAGTTGCATGATGATATCCCTAATGGTTACAGAGTTATGCCTTGTAAAAGAATTCTGTTAAAATTATCAAAGGGGCATAACTTGGGACTTAAGAAAGGTGGAACAATCATTCTTTTGCAAGACATATCGTCTCGACCTAATACATATTCCTATAAAATTGCAAGAAGATATTTTGAACAGTTACTGAATTATGGAGCGTACAAGAATGTTTGTTTGTTTGTGTTGAGGTTTTACCGCCCAGTCAACCCAACGGGATCATGTCGAGCGCGGTCAGTTTATCTAACCACACGTTTACTGGGCAGGCTTAGTCCTCTAAGTGGTTAATCAGTATTGTGCACATTCTTTCGCCAGAAACTGACAACTGCCCTTCTTGAATCAGCAGAAGGGAGAGAATGACTGTAGAAAATATTTCATGATCAATCTCCACGAAAGAATGTTGCCGACCTTGGCGGTGTTCGAACCCACGACCTCCTGGTCTCCAGTCGGATGCTCATCCAACTGAGCCACTGAGGCCGGTTGTACAAGAATGTTTGGTTAAATTAATCAAAGGGGCATAACTTGGAAACTAAGAAAGGGGGAACAATAATTCTTGTGCACAACACATCGTCATAACCTAATACATATTCCTATAAGGTTGCATGAAGATATCCCTAGCAGTTACTGAGTTATGTCGCATACAAGAATGTTTGGAAAAAATTAACCAAAGTGGCATGATTTGGAAACTAAGAAAGGGAAAACAATCACTCTTATGCACAACATGTCGTCCTGACCTAATACATATTCCTATAAAACTGCATGAAGATATTCTGAACTGTTACTGAATAATGGAGTGTACAAGAATGTTTGGAAAAATTAATCAAAGAGGAATATTTTGGAAAATAAGAAAAAAGGAAACAATCATTCTTATGCAAGATACATCATCATGACCTAATACATACAGTCAGGGATCAAAAAAAAATTCACAGAGTCAAAAATCCCATAGAGTTCAATGCATTTTCATGTTTACAAAAAATCAATTATAATAAAAATAATTGTTTATATCTTTATAACATTCACATCATTTGAAAGCTGTACGATTTATGTAATATTCATCCTGATTCTCATTGGATTTTCTCTATGCAAACTTGAGAGACTAAGAATTAAATTTTATGTAAGACATTTTGGGCAGTTTTTGAGCGATGTCAACACTGACGTCAATGGAAATCTGTCATTTTAAAAATTTCCTCTTAACCCTTAAAGCGCCAAGAAAAACTGCATCTGAAAATGTCGTCTGTTTATGTCGTCTGCTGAATATTCTTGCAGACTTTACAAACCTATTTTTGCATACAGACAAACAGTGTGGACCCTGATCAGACTGCTCCTAAAGGAGCAGTCTGACCTGGGTCCACACTGTTTGCAAAAATGACTTTTAAAATCACAAGCAGATGACAAAGCAGACGACAATAGTTGTGATTGGCGCTTTAAGGGTTAATTTAAATTGTTGTATCTGAGAAGACAGATATCTGAGATTTATCAAAGTTATGTATTTTCGACATGCATCATTTACCTTTCCAATCATTACAGTACATCAGTATTTTCTTTAAAATGTTACACAATGATAAGTGTCTTGTAGACATTAAAATGCACTAAAGTCTGTGAGAAAATATTTTTGTGGAATTACTTTTGGCCTCTGACTATAGTCCTATAAAATTGCATGAAGATACCCCTAATGGTTACTGACTTATGTAGTGTACAAGAATTCCTAAAAAAAAAATCAAAGGGGCATAACTTGGAAAAACAAAGAAAGGGGGAACAATCATTCTTGTGCTCGACACATCCTCCTGACCTAAAATATACTCCTATAAAATTGCATGAAGATATTCTGAGCTGTTACTGAATTATGGAGCATACAAGAAATTTGGAAAAATTAATCAAAGGGGCACAGCTTGGAAAATTAGAAAGGCCGAACAATCATTCTTGTGCTTGACACGTCATCCTGACCTAATACATATTCCTATAAAATTGTATGAAGATATTCTGAACTTACTGAATTATGGAGCTTATAAGAATGTTTGGAAAAATTAATCAAAGGGGCATAACTTGGAAACTAAGAAAGGGGGAACAATCATTCTTGCACACTACACATCATTGTGACCTAATACATATTCCTATAAAGTTGCATGAAGATATCCCTAATGGATACAGAGTTATATTGCGTACAAGAATTCTGGAAAAATTAATCAAAGGGGCATAACTTGAAAAATAAGAAAGTGGGAACAACACATGGTCGTAGCCTAATACATATTCCTATTAAGTTGTATGAAGATATCCCTAAAAATAACTGAGTTATGGTGCATACAAGTATGTTTTGAAAAAAAATAATCAAAGGGGTAAAACTTGGGAAATAAGAAAGGGGGAACAATCATTCTTGTGCTAGACACATCGTCCTAACCTAATACATATTCCTATAAAGTTTAATGAAGATATCCCTAATGGTTACTGAGTTATGGGGCATACAAGAATGTCTGGAAAAAAATAATCAAAGGGTCATAACTTGGAAACTAAGATAGGTGGAACAATCATTCCTGTGCGCGACATGTTGTCCTGACCTAATACATATTCCTATAAAATTGCATGAAGATATTCTGAGCTGTTATAGAATTATGGAGCATACAAGAAATTTGGAAAAATTAAATAATGGGGTATAACTAGGAAAATTAGAAAGGGGAAACAATCATTCTTGTGCGTGACACATTGTCCTGACCTAATACATATTCCTATAAAATTGCATGAAGATATTCTGAACTTACTGAATTATGGAATGTACATGAAAAGTTGAAAAAGTTAATCAAAGGGGCATAACTTGGAAACTAAGAAAGGGGGAAACAATCATTCTTGTGCATGACACATCATTGTGACCTAATACCTATTCCTATAAAGTTGCATGAAGATATCCCTAATGGATACAGAGTTATATCGCGTACAAGAATTCTGAAAAAATAATCAAAGAGACATAACTTGGAAACCAAGAAAGGGGGAACAATTATTCTTGTGCATGACACATCGTCCTGACCTAAGACATATTCCTATTTTATTTTATTTTTGTGTTTTTGATTTGGGTTTTACGGCCCTTTCAAGAATATTTCACTTATATCCAGTCAATAATTGTTCATCAAAGGTGTGTGAAAACCGGAGAATCTGGAGAAAAACCACCTGACCATCCGTAAACCACATGTGACACGAGCGAGGCTCGAACCACAGCGGTGAGAAACCTAATGGATTAAGAGTCAACTCTCCTATCCACTAGGCAGGGGGGGGGGGGGGGGAAGTGGGGAAGAGGGGGATGCAATACATATTCCTATCACATGATCACACGAAGATATTCTGTAATATTACTGAATTATGGAGCGTACAAGAATGTTTGGAAAAATCAATCAAAGGGGCAAAACTTGGAAACAAAGAAAGAGGAAACAATCAACCTGACCTAGAAATCATCAAGACAAACATTTTGAGCAAAATTCATGATTATTGCTTGAAAAATGTGACCGCTAGAGTGTTAACAAGGTTTTCTGCTGATTTGGCCCAGTGACCTAGTTTTTGAGTCCAAGTGACCCAGTTTCGAACTTGACCTAGAAATCATCAAGACAAACATTTTGAGCAAGATTCATGATGATCGCTTAAAAAATGTAACCGCTAGAGTGTTAACAAGGTTTTCTGCTGATTTGGCCCAGTGACCTAGTTTTTGACCCCAAGTAACCCAGTTTCGAACTTGACCTAGAACTCATCAAGGCAAACATATTGAGCAAGATTCATGATGATTGCTTCAAAAATGTGACCGCTAGTGTGTTAACAAGGTTTTCTGCTGATCTGGCCCTGTGACCTAGTTTTTGACCCCAAGTGACCCAGTTCAAACTTGACCTAGATTTAATAGAGGCAAACATTTTGAGCAAGTTTCATCAAGATTGGATCAAAACTATGACCTCTAGAGTGTTAACAAGTTTTTCCTTTGATTTGACCTGGTGACCTAGTTTTTGATCCCAAGTAACCAAGTATCGAACTTGACCTAGATTTAATAGAGGCAAACATTCTGAGCAAAAGTCATCAAGACTGGGTCAAAACTGTGACCTCTAGAGTGTTAGCAAGTTTTTCCTTTGATTTGACCTGGTGACCTGGTTTTTGATCCCAAATAACCCAGTATCAAACCTGACCTAGATTTCATAGAGGCAAACATTCTGAGCAAGTTTCATCAAGATTGTGTCAAAACTGTGACCTCTAGAGTGTTAACAAACTAATTGTTCAAGACGGACGACGGATGACGGACACCAGACGACGGACGACGATGGACAGAGGGTGATGACAATAGCTCACCCTGAGCTTTTGCTCAGGTGAGCTAACAAAAAGTTCTAAGAGAAGTTGATTTCATAAAGTATACGCTCCTAACTATAACTGACTAGGTGCAGTTGTTGTAATAACCCTACCATTTTGTCGAAAGTATTTTTTTCAACACTGAAATCCCACATGCACATCTTTACTATGTCTGTGATACATAGGAGGTTTTAGGGATTCTTATTATGACATCAAACTTGCAAATGTGCACCTAACTGAAATATTTTTCTTATTTTTCTGAGAAAATAGGTTTTGACATTTTATCCAAACTGTTGCCATTTGAGGCAATTTGCATAAAATATCAAACCCTATTTTCTTGGAAAAATAAGAAAATATTTCAATATGTCATCTGCTGAAAATTTTACCCAAAGTGCTAAGGTTAAGCATGACATGTGAGAACATGGAATAGGGCTGCAGGAAGTATAATTCCGGTACTATGGGCTGGCTGAGTTTGTTTGCTACTCAAGTCAAAATATGAGACTTGTAGGCATAAAATTAAGGTCACTGACTGTGTGCAAGAGCTTAGCAGAATGACTTTGTATGTTCTGACAGTATTCTTTTGGAAAAATTTATTATGGAAGGTTTAGTAAGATGCTAAATCAGGTATACAGAAAACTGTTTTGTGTTAATGATGATCGGGTGAGCAGCCCCAAAAGAAAGCACCAAATACATTTTGTTATGTTCTTACTAACTGAAGTGAATAATTCCTCCTATTCTTTTGGCATGTATAAAATGGAGAGTAATACAATCATATTGGTCCTGGTCAGATTGTAAGAACCATTTGAGCCAGCACACGATAAATCCTACAATAAGGTGCGACCAGCAAAGATTCAGATCAGCCTGTGCATCTGTGCAGTCTGATCAGATTCTTACCTGGTCGCATGTGCCTTCTACAGCCTCTGGGTTATCCAGAGGGATAAAAGAGAAGCCTTACCATATTGGGTGATGTCAGGGATCAATTTTAGCACTTGCTAACTTGCTAAATGCTGGTTAATTTCCTCAAAAAGCAAGCTGCAATTTTTATCACTTGCTAATTCTAGCAAGTTGGAAAGATTCTCTTTAATTGGTGGAACCTGAGGCACTGAGGCTGAAGTTTTGCAATTTCTTCTCCAAAAGCAATGACGATATTTTTCTTATTTTTCCCAGAAAACAGGTTTTGACATAACATGCAAATTGTCTCCATTGGAGACAATTTGCATGTGATGTCAAAACCTGTTTTCTGGGAAAAATAAGAAAAATATTTTAAAATGTCTGCTGAAATTTTTACCCAGAGTGCTAAGATTTAAAGCCACATTTAACAGTGTTTATATGAAAAAGCAAGTTGGCTGAAAGGTTTAGCAAGTAAAAAATAATGCCACTTGCTAATTTTAGCAAGCTGTCAAAAAAGTTGAATTTGAACCCTGGATGTACAGGCTGATCTTAGTCTTTGCTAATCACACAGATCTTATTGTAGGTTTTGTCATGCACTTAAGCTCATTTTCATGATTACAATGAGCTATGGTATAGCTTACCTTTAAGTCTTGATGATGTGTCTGATAAGTCTTGTAATGATACTGACTCATATTTCTGATCTTTCCCGGTTGACTCTTGATCAGCATCAGTATTCATGTTTACTGAAATTAATGAAGAAACAAGAAATGTCAATAAGCAGCGCTTATTAGATACCCATGCTAGGAATAAAACGTAATGGATGGACAGAAGAACAAAAAACATTCCTTAAATTATTTAGCAAGAAAAGACGTAATGGATGGGTGGAAGAACGAAAAGATTCCTTAAATTATTTAGAAAGACAAGAAGCAGAAATCAAAATGCCTTTTCAAGAACAAGACAAGTGGACATGGCCAATCCCCCCGCCAATAAATACTTTTCACATGAACCTGGCACAAAAGTGCAATTAAGGTGAAATGTAAAAAGGCAAATCCCAGCTGAGAACAAACCTTCAAAATTAATGTGTTGTAATTCTGTATGTATGCTAGGCAGTGTTACTGCAGTTCTTGTAAACTGGTTTGCATCTTGGTGGCAAGAGTAAGAAGATCCAAACATTATAAAAATAATAAAGAGATATTATTTGGCTGAGGTTGGGTGCAGGTGTGGACCAATGGGCGGTACGGGGAGAGAAGGACTGAACGATGCATTTCCTTTTAACGTCCTTTATCACTGAGTATATTATTTGAACTGAATACCTTGAACAAGTCTTGTTTCATATATATGGCAAACAGACTTAAAGTGTAAAAGGGGGATAACAGCAAAATGAGGCAAGACAGAGTTATGGTACAATGTCACTGCACTTCCACTGAATGTCCTCTAACTTTGTATGCATTTTGAATTCCCATCAGCACTACTGGAGTTATGTCCTTTATCATATTATGAAAGATCAACAAAATCCCTTGAATAGTTTTGGAGTTATGCCCAGGACAAGACAATTTAACAAAGGGAAATAATTCAAAAAGTAAAAGAGGCAGAGTTATGGTTCTTTTACACTGCACTTCCTCCTTAGTCCTCATCAGTTGCTGTAAAATGGCCCTGCCATTTTGTCAAAAAGAAATTTTTCCCCAAAACCACTGTAGTTCTATCATTGTACACCTGTTTGCTATTATATGTGATATGTCCTCCTGTCTTAATACACATTTCGATAATTCCTATAAAATTGTATGAAAGTATACACACTAGTTACTGTGTTATGGTGCATACAAGAATGTTTTGAAAA
This sequence comes from Anodontia alba, assembly GCA_964016985.1. NCBI lineage: Eukaryota > Metazoa > Mollusca > Bivalvia > Lucinida > Lucinidae > Anodontia > Anodontia alba. The sequence continues at coordinate 38,012,737 of OZ024823.1, forward strand.
AATCAAAGGGGCGTAACTTGGAAACTAAGAATGTGGGAGCAATCATTCTTGTATGCGACACATCGTCCTGACCTTATGCATATTGTTTCTTTGTTTTGAGATTTTACGGCCCAGTCAACCCAATGGGGTCATGTCAAGTGTGGTCAGTTTACCTAACCACGTTTACTGGGCAGGCTTAGTCCTCTAAGCAGTCAACCAATATTGTGAACATTCTTTCACCAGAAATACCTTATGCATATTGCTATAAATTTGCATGAAGATATCCTGAACGGTAATTGAGTTATAGAGCGTACAAGAATGTTTACCAACATACAAATGGACAGATAGATGGACAGACAAATGGGCATATATAGTTATAAAGTGTCATCAATATTTTCCAGCTGGTTATCAATTTAGGCATGCACAAGCTTTGTATATACAAAATTAGCATACAAAACAATCAAAGGGACATAACTCTGAAAGAAACTAATTGAAAGCAACCATTATTACACAAAACAAGTGGTCCTGACCTAATACACATTCCTATAAAGTTGCATGAACATATCCCTAACAGTAACTGAGTTATGGTGCATACAAAAATGTTTGAAAAAAACAACAACAAAAAGGGCATAACTTGGAAACAAAGAAAGGGAGAACAATCAATCTTATGCTTGACATGTTGTCCTGACATAATACATATTCTTATAAAGTTGTATGATGATATCCCTAATGGTTACAGAGTTATGCCTTGTATAAGAATTCTGTTAAAATTATCAAAGGGGCATAACTTGGGACTTAAGAAAGGTGGAACAATCATTCTTTTGCAAGACATATCGTCTCGACCTAATACATATTCCTATAAAATTGCTAGAAGATATTCTGAACAGTTACTGAATTATGGAGCGTACAAGAATGTTTGTTTGTTTGTGTTGAGGTTTTACCGCCCAGTCAACCCAACGGGATCATGTCGAGCGCGGTCAGTTTATCTAACCACACGTTTACTGGGCAGGCTTAGTCCTCTAAGTGGTTAATCAGTATTGTGCACATTCTTTCGCCAGAAACTGACAACTGCCCTTCTTGAATCAGCAGAAGGGAGAGAATGACTGTAGAAAATATTTCATGATCAATCTCCACGAAAGAATGTTGCCGACCTTGGCGGGGTTCGAACCCACGACCTCCTGGTCTCCAGTCGGATGCGCATCCAACTGAGCCACTGAGGCCGGTTGTACAAGAATGTTTGGTTAAATTAATCAAAGGGGCATAACTTGGAAACTAAGAAAGGGGGAACAATAATTCTTGTGCACAACACATCGTCATAACCTAATACATATTCCTATAAGGTTGCATGAAGATATCCCTAGCAGTTACTGAGTTATGGCGCATACAAGAATGTTTGGAAAAAATTAACCAAAGTGGCATGATTTGGAACTTAAGAAAGGGAAAACAATCACTCTTATGCACAACATGTCGTCCTGACCTAATACATATTCCTATAAAACTGCATGAAGATATTCTGAACTGTTACTGAATAATGGAGTGTACAAGAATGTTTGGAAAAATTAATCAAAGAGGAATATTTTGGAAAATAAGAAAAAAGGAAACAATCATTCTTATGCAAGATACATCATCATGACCTAAAACATACAGTCAGGGATAAAAAAAAAATTCACAGAGTCAAAAATCCCATAGAGTTCAATGCATTTTCATGTTTACAAAAAATCAATTATAATAAAAATAATTGTTTATATCTTTATAACATTCACATCATTTGAAAGCTGTACGATTTATGTAATATTCATCCTGATTCTCATTGGATTTTCTCTATGCAAACTTGAGAGACTAAGAATTTAATTTTATGTAAGACATTCTGGGCAGTTTTTGAGCGATGTCAACACTGACGTCAATGGAAATCTGTCATTTTAAAAATTTCCTCTTAACCCTTAAAGCGCCAAGAAAAACTGCATCTGAAAATGTCGTCTGTTTATGTCGTCTGCTGAATATTCTTGCAGACTTTTCAAACCTATTTTTGAATACAGACAAACAGTGTGGACCCTGATCAGACTGCTCCTAAAGGAGCAGTCTGACCTGGGTCCACACTGTTTGCAAAAATGACTTTTAAAATCACAAGCAGATGACAAAGCAGACGACAATAGTTGTGATTGGCGCTTTAAGGGTTAATATAAATTGTTGTATCTGAGAAGACAGATATCTGAGATTTATCAAAGTTATGTATTTTCGACATGCATCATTTACCTTTCCAATCATTACAGTACATCAGTATTTTCTTTAAAATGTAACACAATGATAAGTGTCTTGTAGACATTAAAATGCATTAAAGTCTATGAGAAAATATTTTTGTGGAATTACTTTTGGCCTCTGACTATAGTCCTATAAAATTGCATGAAGATACCCCTAATGGTTACTGACTTATGTAGTGTACAAGAATTCCTGAAAAAAAAAAATCAAAGGGGCATAACTTGGAAAAACAAAGAAAGGGGGAACAATCATTCTTGTGCTCGACACATCCTCCTGACCTAAAACATACTCCTATAAAATTGCATGAAGATATTCTGAGCTGTTACTGAATTATGGAGCATACAAGAAATTTTGAAAAAATAAATCAAAGGGGCAGAGCTTGGAAAATTAGAAAGGCCGAACAATCATTCTTGTGCTTGACACGTCATCCTGACCTAATACATATTCCTATAAAATTGTATGAAGATATTCTGAACTTACTGAATTATGGAGCTTATAAGAATAGTTGGAAAAATTAATCAAAGGGGCATAACTTGGAAACTAAGACAGGGGGAACAATCATTCTTGCGCACTACACATTGTTGTGACCTAATACATATTCCTATAAAGTTGCATGAAGATATCCCTAATGGTTACCTAGTTATGTCATGTACAAGAATTCTAAAAAAAAGTAATCAAAGGGGCATAACATGGAAACTAAGAAAGGGGGAACAATCATCCTTGAGCATGACACATGATCCTGACCTAATACATATCCTGTAAAATTGCATGATGATATTCTGAACTGTTGCTGAATTATCAAGCATACAAGAATGTTTGGAAAAATTAATCAAAGGGGCATAACTTGAAAAATAAGAAAGTGGGAACAACACATGGTCGTAGCCTAATACATATTCCTATTAAGTTGTTTGAAGATATCCCTAAAAATAACTGAGTTATGGTGCATACAAGTATGTTTTGAAAAAAAATAATCAAAGGGGTAAAACTTGGGAAATAAGAAAGGGGGAACAATCATTCTTGTGCTAGACACATCGTCCTAACCTAATACATATTCCTATAAAGTTTAATGAAGATATCCCTAATGGTTACTGAGTTATGGGGCATACAAGAATGTCTGGAAAAAAATAATCAAAGGGTCATAACTTAGAAACTAAGATAGGTGGAACAATCATTCCTGTGCGCGACATGTTGTCCTGACCTAATACATATTCCTATAAAATTGCATGAAGATATTCTGAGCTGTTATAGAATTATGGAGCATACAAGAAATTTGGAAAAATTAAATAAAGGGGTATAACTAGGAAAATTAGAAAGGGGAAACAATCATTCTTGTGCGTGACACATTGTCCTGACCTAATACATATTCCTATAAAATTGCATGAAGATATTCTGAACTTACTGAATTATGGAATGTACATGAAAAGTTGAAAAAGTTAATCAAAGGGGCATAACTTGGAAACTAAGAAAGGGGGAAACAATCATTCTTGTGCACGACACATCATTGTGACCTAATACCTATTCCTATAAAGTTGCATGAAGATATTCTGAACTTACTGAATTATGGAATGTACATGAAAAGTTGAAAAAGTTAATCAAAGGGGCATAACTTGGAAACTAAGAAAGGGGGAAACAATCATTCTTGTGCACGACACATCATTGTGACCTAATACCTATTCCTATAAAGTTGCATGAAGATATCCCTAATGGATACAGAGTTATATCGCGTACAAGAATTCTGAAAAAATAATCAAAGAGACATAACTTGGAAACCAAGAAAGGGGGAACAATTATTCTTGTGCATGACACATCGTCCTGACCTAAGACATATTCCTATTTTATTTTATTTTTGTTTTTTTTATTTGGGTTTTACGGCCCTTTCAAGAATATTTCACTTATATCCAGTCAATAATTGTTCATCAAAGGTGTGCGAAAACCGGAGAATCTGGAGAAAAACCACCTGACCATCCGTAAACCACGTGACACGAGCGAGGCTCGAACCACAGCGGTGAGAAACCTAATAGATTAAGCGTCAACTCTCCTATCCACTAGGCAGGGGGGCGGGGGGGAGGTGGGGAAGAGGGGGATGCAATACATATTCCTATCACATGATCACACGAAGATATTCTGTAATATTACTGAATTATGGAGCGTACAAGAATGTTTGGAAAAATCAATCAAAGGGGCAAAACTTGGAAACAAAGAAAGAGGAAACAATCAACCTGACCTAGAAATCATCAAGACAAACATTTTGAGCAAAATTCATGATTATTGCTTGAAAAATGTGACCGCTAGAGTGTTAACAAGGTTTTCTGCTGATTTGGCCCAGTGACCTAGTTTTTGAGTCCAAGTGACCCAGTTTCGAACTTGACCTAGAAATCATCAAGACAAACATTTTGAGCAAGATTCATGATGATCGCTTAAAAAATGTAACCGCTAGAGTGTTAACAAGGTTTTCTGCTGATTTGGCCCAGTGACCTAGTTTTTGACCCCAAGTAACCCAGTTTCGAACTTGACCTAGAACTCATCAAGGCAAACATATTGAGCAAGATTCATGATGATTGCTTCAAAAATGTGACCGCTAGTGTGTTAACAAGGTTTTCTGCTGATCTGGCCCTGTGACCTAGTTTTTGACCCCAAGTGACCCAGTTCGAACTTGACCTAGATTTAATAGAGGCAAACATTTTGAGCAAGTTTCATCAAGATTGGGTCAAAACTGTGACCTCTAGAGTGTTAACAAGTTTTTCCTTTGATTTGACCTGGTGACCTGGTTTTTGATCCCAAATAACCCAGTATCAAACCTGACCTAGATTTCATAGAGGCAAACTTTTTTAGCAAGTTTCATCAAGATTGTGTCAAAACTGTGACCTCTAGAGTGTTAACAAACTAATTGTTCATGACGGACGACGGATGACGGATACCAGACGACGGACGACGATGGACAGAGGGTGATGACAATAGCTCACCCTGAGCTTTTGCTCAGGTGAGCTAACAAAAAGTTCTAAGAGAAGTTGATTTCATAAAGTATACGCTCCTAACTATAACTGACTAGGTGCAGTTGTTGTAATAACCCTACCATTTTGTCGAAAGTATTTTTTTCAACACTGAAATCCCACATGCACATCTTTACTATGTCTGTGATACATAGGAGGTTTTAGGGATTCTTATTATGACATCAAACTTGCAAATGTGCACCTAACTGAAATATTTTTCTTATTTTTCTGAGAAAACAGGTTTTGACATTTTATCCAAATTGTTGCCATTTGAGACAATTTGCATAAAATATCAAACCCTATTTTCTTGGAAAGATAAGAAAATATTTCAATATGTCATCTGCTGAAAATTTTACCCAAAGTGCTAAGGTTAAGCATGACATGTGAGAACATGGGATAGGGCTGCAGGAAGTATAATTCCGGTACTATGGGCTGGCTGAGTTTGTTTGCTACTCAAGTCAAAATATGAGACTTGTAGGCATAAAATTAAGGTCACTGACTGTGTGCAAGAGCTTAACAGAATGACTTTGTATGTTCTGACAGTATTCTTTTGGAAAAATTTATTATGGAAGGTTTAGTAAGATGCTAAATCAGGTATACAGAAAACTGTTTTGTGTTAATGATGATCGGGTGAGCAGCCCCAAAAGAAAGCACCAAATACATTTTGTTATGTTCTTACTAACTGAAGTGAATAATTCCTCCTATTCTTTTGGCATGTATAAAATGGAGAGTAATACAATCATATTGGTCCTGGTCAGATTGTAAGAACCATTTGAGCCTGCACATGATGAATCCTACAATAAGGTGCAACCAGCAAAGATTCAGATCAGCCTGTGCATCTGTGCAGTCTGATCAGATTCTTACCTGGTCGCATGTGCCTTCTACAGCCTCTGGGTTATCCAGAGGGATAAAAGAGAAGCCTTACCATATTGGGTGATGTCAGGGATCAATTTTAGCACTTGCTAACTTGCTAAATGCTGGTTAATTTCCTCAAAAAGCAAGCTGCAATTTTTATCACTTGCTAATTCTAGCAAGTTGGAAAGATTCTCTTTAATTGGTGGAACCTGAGGCACTGAGGCTGAAGTTTTGCAATTTCTTCTCCAAAAGCAATGACAATATTTTTCTTATTTTTCCCAGAAAACAGGTTTTGACATAACATGCAAATTGTCTCCATTGGAGACAATTTGCATGTGATGTCAAAACCTGTTTTCTGGGAAAAATAAGAAAAATATTTTAAAATGTCTGCTGAAATTTTTACCCAGAGTGCTAAGATTTAAAGCCACATTTAACAGTGTTTATATGAAAAAGCAAGTTGGCTGAAAGGTTTAGCAAGTAAAAAATAATGCCACTTGCTAATTTTAGCAAGCTGTCAAAAAAGTTAAATTTGAACCCTGGATGTACAGGCTGATCTTAGTCTTTGCTAGTCACACAGATCTTATTGTAGGTTTTGTCATGCACTTAAGCTCATTTTCATGATTACAATGAGCTATGGTATAGCTTACCTTTAAGTCTTGATGATGTGTCTGATAAGTCTTGTAATGATACTGACTCATATTTCTGATCTTTCCCGGTTGACTCTTGATCAGCATCAGTATTCATGTTTACTGAAATTAATGAAGAAACAAGAAATGTCAATAAGCAGCGCTTATTAGATACCCATGCTAGGAATAAAACGTAATGGATGGACAGAAGAACAAAAAACATTCCTTAAATTATTTAGCAAGAAAAAACGTAATGGATGGGTGGAAGAACGAAAAGATTCCTTAAATTATTTAGAAAGACAAGAAGCAGAAATCAAAATGCCTTTTCAAGAACAAGACAAGTGGACATGGCCAATCCCCCCGCCAATAAATACTTTTCACATGAACCTGGCACAAAAGTGCAATTAAGGTGAAATGTAAAAAGGCAAATCCCAGCTGAGAACAAACCTTCAAAATTAATGTGTTGTAATTCTGTATGTATGCTAGGCAGTGTTACTGCAGTTCTTGTAAACTGGTTTGCATCTTGGTGGCAAGAGTAAGAAGATCCAAACATTATAAAAATAATAAAGAGATATTATTTGGCTGAGGTTGGGTGCAGGTGTGGACCAATGGGCGGTACGGGGAGAGAAGGACTGAACGATGCATTTCCTTTTAACGTCCTTTATCACTGAGTATATTATTTGAACTGAATACCTTGAACAAGTCTTGTTTCATATATATGGCAAACAGACTTAAAGTGTAAAAGGGGGATAACAGCAAAATGAGGCAAGACAGAGTTATGGTACAATGTCACTGCACTTCCACTGAATGTCCTCTAACTTTGTATGCATTTTGAATTCCCATCAGCACTACTGGAGTTATGTCCTTTATCATATTATGAAAGATCAACAAAATCCCTTGAATAGTTTTGGAGTTATGCCCAGGACAAGACAATTTAACAAAGGGAAATAATTCAAAAAGTAAAAGAGGCAGAGTTATGGTTCTTTTACACTGCACTTCCTCCTTAGTCCTCATCAGTTGCTGTAAAATGGCCCTGCCATTTTGTCAAAAAGAAATTTTTCCCCAAAACCACTGTAGTTCTATCATTGTACACCTGTTTGCTATTATATGTGATATGTCCTCCTGTCTTAATACACATTTCGATAATTCCTATAAAATTGTATGAAAGTATACACACTAGTTACTGTGTTATGGTGCATACAAGAATGTTTTGAAAAAATCAAAGGGGCGTAACTTGGAAACTAAGAATGTGGGAGCAATCATTCTTGTATGCAACACATCGTCCTGACCTTATGCATATTGTTTCTTTGTTTTGAGATTTTACGGCCCAGTCAACCCAATGGGGTCATGTCAAGTGTGGTCAGTTTACCTAACCACGTTTACTGGGCAGGCTTAGTCCTCTAAGCAGTCAACCAATATTGTGAACATTCTTTCACCAGAAATACCTTATGCATATTGCTATAAATTTGCATGAAGATATCCTGAACGGTAATTGAGTTATAGAGCGTACAAGAATGTTTACCAACATACAAATGGACAGATAGATGGACAGACAAATGGGCATATATAGTTATAAAGTGTCATCAATATTTTCCAGCTGGTTATCAATTTAGGCATGCACAAGCTTTGTATATACAAAATTAGCATACAAAACAATCAAAGGGACATAACTCTGAAAGAAACTAATTGAAAGCAACCATTATTACACAAAACAAGTGGTCCTGACCTAATACACATTCCTATAAAGTTGCATGAACATATCCCTAACAGTAACTGAGTTATGGTGCATACAAAAATGTTTGAAAAAAACAACAACAAAAAGGGCATAACTTGGAAACAAAGAAAGGGAGAACAATCAATCTTATGCTTGACATGTTGTCCTGACATAATACATATTCTTATAAAGTTGTATGATGATATCCCTAATGGTTACAGAGTTATGCCTTGTATAAGAATTCTGTTAAAATTATCAAAGGGGCATAACTTGGGACTTAAGAAAGGTGGAACAATCATTCTTTTGCAAGACATATCGTCTCGACCTAATACATATTCCTATAAAATTGCAAGAAGATATTCTGAACAGTTACTGAATTATGGAGCGTACAAGAATGTTTGTTTGTTTGTGTTGAGGTTTTACCGCCCAGTCAACCCAACGGGATCATGTCGAGCGCGGTCAGTTTATCTAACCACACGTTTACTGGGCAGGCTTAGTCCTCTAAGTGGTTAATCAGTATTGTGCACATTCTTTTGCCAGAAACTGACAACTGCCCTTCTTGAATCAGCAGAAGGGAGAGAATGACTGTAGAAAATATTTCATGATCAATCTCCACGAAAGAATGTTGCCGACCTTGGCGGGGTTCGAACCCACGACCTCCTGGTCTCCAGTCGGATGCGCATCCAACTGAGCCACTGAGGCCGGTTGTACAAGAATGTTTGGTTAAATTAATCAAAGGGGCATAACTTGGAAACTAAGAAAGGGGGAACAATAATTCTTGTGCACAACACATCGTCATAACCTAATACATATTCCTATAAGGTTGCATGAAGATATCCCTAGCAGTTACTGAGTTATGGCGCATACAAGAATGTTTGGAAAAAATTAACCAAAGTGGCATGATTTGGAAACTAAGAAAGGGAAAACAATCACTCTTATGCACAACATGTCGTCCTGACCTAATACATATTCCTATAAAACTGCATGAAGATATTCTGAACTGTTACTGAATAATGGAGTGTACAAGAATGTTTGGAAAAATTAATCAAAGAGGAATATTTTGGAAAATAAGAAAAAAGGAAACAATCATTCTTATGCAAGATACATCATCATGACCTAAAACATACAGTCAGGGATAAAAAAAAAATTCACAGAGTCAAAAATCCCATAGAGTTCAATGCATTTTCATGTTTACAAAAAATCAATTATAATAAAAATAATTGTTTATATCTTTATAACATTCACATCATTTGAAAGCTGTACGATTTATGTAATATTCATCCTGATTCTCATTGGATTTTCTCTATGCAAACTTGAGAGACTAAGAATTTAATTTTATGTAAGACATTTTGGGCAGTTTTTGAGCGATGTCAACACTGACGTCAATGGAAATCTGTCATTTTAAAAATTTCCTCTTAACCCTTAAAGCGCCAAGAAAAACTGCATCTGAAAATGTCGTCTGTTTATGTCGTCTGCTGAATATTCTTGCAGACTTTTCAAACCTATTTTTGAATACAGACAAACAGTGTGGACCCTGATCAGACTGCTCCTAAAGGAGCAGTCTGACCTGGGTCCACACTGTTTGCAAAAATGACTTTTAAAATCACAAGCAGATGACAAAGCAGACGACAATAGTTGTGATTGGCGCTTTAAGGGTTAATATAAATTGTTGTATCTGAGAAGACAGATATCTGAGATTTATCAAAGTTATGTATTTTCGACATGCATCATTTACCTTTCCAATCATTACAGTACATCAGTATTTTCTTTAAAATGTTACACAATGATAAGTGTCTTGTAGACATTAAAATGCATTAAAGTCTATGAGAAAATATTTTTGTGGAATTACTTTTGGCCTCTGACTATAGTCCTATAAAATTGCATGAAGATACCCCTAATGGTTACTGACTTATGTAGTGTACAAGAATTCCTGAAAAAAAAAAATCAAAGGGGCATAACTTGGAAAAACAAAGAAAGGGGGAACAATCATTCTTGTGCTCGACACATCCTCCTGACCTAAAACATACTCCTATAAAATTGCATGAAGATATTCTGAGCTGTTACTGAATTATGGAGCATACAAGAAATTTTGAAAAAATAAATCAAAGGGGCAGAGCTTGGAAAATTAGAAAGGCCGAACAATCATTCTTGTGCTTGACACGTCATCCTGACCTAATACATATTCCTATAAAATTGTATGAAGATATTCTGAACTTACTGAATTATGGAGCTTATAAGAATAGTTGGAAAAATTAATCAAAGGGGCATAACTTGGAAACTAAGACAGGGGGAACAATCATTCTTGCGCACTACACATTGTTGTGACCTAATACATATTCCTATAAAGTTGCATGAAGATATCCCTAATGGTTACCTAGTTATGTCATGTACAAGAATTCTAAAAAAAAGTAATCAAAGGGGCATAACATGGAAACTAAGAAAGGGGGAACAATCATCCTTGAGCATGACACATGATCCTGACCTAATACATATCCTGTAAAATTGCATGATGATATTCTGAACTGTTGCTGAATTATCAAGCATACAAGAATGTTTGGAAAAATTAATCAAAGGGGCATAACTTGAAAAATAAGAAAGTGGGAACAACACATGGTGGTAGCCTAATACATATTCCTATTAAGTTGTTTGAAGATATCCCTAAAAATAACTGAGTTATGGTGCATACAAGTATGTTTTGAAAAAAAATAATCAAAGGGGTAAAACTTGGGAAATAAGAAAGGGGGAACAATCATTCTTGTGCTAGACACATCGTCCTAACCTAATACATATTCCTATAAAGTTTAATGAAGATATCCCTAATGGTTACTGAGTTATGGGGCATACAAGAATGTCTGGAAAAAAATAATCAAAGGGTCATAACTTAGAAACTAAGATAGGTGGAACAATCATTCCTGTGCGCGACATGTTGTCCTGACCTAATACATATTCCTATAAAATTGCATGAAGATATTCTGAGCTGTTATAGAATTATGGAGCATACAAGAAATTTGGAAAAATTAAATAAAGGGATATAACTAGTAAAATTAGAAAGGGGAAACAATCATTCTTGTGCGTGACACATTGTCCTGACCTAATACATATTCCTATAAAATTGCATGAAGATATTCTGAACTTACTGAATTATGGAATGTACATGAAAAGTTGAAAAAGTTAATCAAAGGGGCATAACTTGGAAACTAAGAAAGGGGGAAACAATCATTCTTGTGCGTGACACATTGTCCTGACCTAATACATATTCCTATAAAATTGCATGAAGATATTCTGAACTTACTGAATTATGGAATGTACATGAAAAGTTGAAAAAGTTAATCAAAGGGGCATAACTTGGAAACTAAGAAAGGGGGAAACAATCATTCTTGTGCACGACACATCATTGTGACCTAATACCTATTCCTATAAAGTTGCATGAAGATATCCCTAATGGATACAGAGTTATATCGCGTACAAGAATTCTGAAAAAATAATCAAAGAGACATAACTTGGAAACCAAGAAAGGGGGAACAATTATTCTTGTGCATGACACATCGTCCTGACCTAAGACATATTCCTATTTTATTTTATTTTTGTTTTTTTGATTTGGGTTTTACGGCCCTTTCAAGAATATTTCACTTATATCCAGTCAATAATTGTTCATCAAAGGTGTGCGAAAACCGGAGAATCTGGAGAAAAACCACCTGACCATCCGTAAACCACGTGACACGAGCGAGGCTCGAACCACAGCGGTGAGAAACCTAATAGATTAAGCGTCAACTCTCCTATCCACTAGGCGGGGGGGAGGTGGGGAAGAGGGGGATGCAATACATATTCCTATCACATGATCACACGAAGATATTCTGTAATATTACTGAATTATGGAGCGTACAAGAATGTTTGGAAAAATCAATCAAAGGGGCAAAACTTGGAAACAAAGAAAGAGGAAACAATCAACCTGACCTAGAAATCATCAAGACAAACATTTTGAGCAAAATTCATGATTATTGCTTGAAAAATGTGACCGCTAGAGTGTTAACAAGGTTTTCTGCTGATTTGGCCCAGTGACCTAGTTTTTGAGTCCAAGTGACCCAGTTTCGAACTTGACCTAGAAATCATCAAGACAAACATTTTGAGCAAGATTCATGATGATCGCTTAAAAAATGTAACCGCTAGAGTGTTAACAAGGTTTTCTGCTGATTTGGCCCAGTGACCTAGTTTTTGACCCCAAGTAACCCAGTTTCGAACTTGACCTAGAACTCATCAAGGCAAACATATTGAGCAAGATTCATGATGATTGCTTCAAAAATGTGACCGCTAGTGTGTTAACAAGGTTTTCTGCTGATCTGGCCCTGTGACCTAGTTTTTGACCCCAAGTGACCCAGTTCGAACTTGACCTAGATTTAATAGAGGCAAACATTTTGAGCAAGTTTCATCAAGATTGGGTCAAAACTGTGACCTCTAGAGTGTTAACAAGTTTTTCCTTTGATTTGACCTGGTGACCTGGTTTTTGATCCCAAATAACCCAGTATCAAACCTGACCTAGATTTCATAGAGGCAAACTTTTTTAGCAAGTTTCATCAAGATTGTGTCAAAACTGTGACCTCTAGAGTGTTAACAAACTAATTGTTCATGACGGACGACGGATGACGGACACCAGACGACGGACGACGATGGACAGAGGGTGATGACAATAGCTCACCCTGAGCTTTTGCTCAGGTGAGCTAACAAAAAGTTCTAAGAGAAGTTGATTTCATAAAGTATACGCTCCTAACTATAACTGACTAGGTGCAGTTGTTGTAATAACCCTACCATTTTGTCGAAAGTATTTTTTTCAACACTGAAATCCCACATGCACATCTTTACTATGTCTGTGATACATAGGAGGTTTTAGGGATTCTTATTATGACATCAAACTTGCAAATGTGCACCTAACTGAAATATTTTTCTTATTTTTCTGAGAAAACAGGTTTTGACATTTTATCCAAATTGTTGCCATTTGAGACAATTTGCATAAAATATCAAACCCTATTTTCTTGGAAAGATAAGAAAATATTTCAATATGTCATCTGCTGAAAATTTTACCCAAAGTGCTAAGGTTAAGCATGACATGTGAGAACATGGGATAGGGCTGCAGGAAGTATAATTCCGGTACTATGGGCTGGCTGAGTTTGTTTGCTACTCAAGTCAAAATATGAGACTTGTAGGCATAAAATTAAGGTCACTGACTGTGTGCAAGAGCTTAACAGAATGACTTTGTATGTTCTGACAGTATTCTTTTGGAAAAATTTATTATGGAAGGTTTAGTAAGATGCTAAATCAGGTATACAGAAAACTGTTTTGTGTTAATGATGATCGGGTGAGCAGCCCCAAAAGAAAGCACCAAATACATTTTGTTATGTTCTTACTAACTGAAGTGAATAATTCCTCCTATTCTTTTGGCATGTATAAAATGGAGAGTAATACAATCATATTGGTCCTGGTCAGATTGTAAGAACCATTTGAGCCTGCACATGATGAATCCTACAATAAGGTGCGACCAGCAAAGATTCAGATCAGCCTGTGCATCTGTGCAGTCTGATCAGATTCTTACCTGGTCGCATGTGCCTTCTACAGCCTCTGGGTTATCCAGAGGGATAAAAGAGAAGCCTTACCATATTGGGTGATGTCAGGGATCAATTTTAGCACTTGCTAACTTGCTAAATGCTGGTTAATTTCCTCAAAAAGCAAGCTGCAATTTTTATCACTTGCTAATTCTAGCAAGTTGGAAAGATTCTCTTTAATTGGTGGAACCTGAGGCACTGAGGCTGAAGTTTTGCAATTTCTTCTCCAAAAGCAATGACAATATTTTTCTTATTTTTCCCAGAAAACAGGTTTTGACATAACATGCAAATTGTCTCCATTGGAGACAATTTGCATGTGATGTCAAAACCTGTTTTCTGGGAAAAATAAGAAAAATATTTTAAAATGTCTGCTGAAATTTTTACCCAGAGTGCTAAGGTTTAAAGCCACATTTAACAGTGTTTATATGAAAAAGCAAGTTGGCTGAAAGGTTTAGCAAGTAAAAAATAATGCCACTTGCTAATTTTAGCAAGCTGTCAAAAAAGTTAAATTTGAACCCTGGATGTACAGGCTGATCTTAGTCTTTGCTAGTCACACAGATCTTATTGTAGGTTTTGTCATGCACTTAAGCTCATTTTCATGATTACAATGAGCTATGGTATAGCTTACCTTTAAGTCTTGATGATGTGTCTGATAAGTCTTGTAATGATACTGACTCATATTTCTGATCTTTCCCGGTTGACTCTTGATCAGCATCAGTATTCGTGTTTACTGAAATTAATGAAGAAACAAGAAATGTCAATAAGCAGCGCTTATTAGATACCCACGATGATGTATTAGATACCCAATACCCATGCTAGGAATAAAACGTAAATAAAACATTCCTTAAATTATTTAGCAAGAAAAGACGTAATGGATGGGTGGAAAAACGAAAAGATTCCTTAAATTATTTAGAAAGACAAGAAGCAGAAATCAAAATGCCTTTTCAAGAACAAGACAAGTGGACATGGCCAATCCCCCCGCCAATAAATACTTTTCACATGAACCTGGCACAAAAGTGCAATTAAGGTGAAATGTAAAAAGGCAAATCCCAGCTGAGAACAAACCTTCAAAATTAATGTGTTGTAATTCTGTATGTATGCCAGGCAGTGTTACTGCAGTTCTTGTAAACTGGTTTGCATCTTGGTGGCAAGAGTAAGAAGATCCAAACATTATGAAAATAATAAAGAGATATTATTTGGCTGAGGTTGGGTGCAGGTCTGGACCAATGGGCGGTACGGGGAGAGAAGGACTGAACGATGCATTTCCTTTTAATGTCCTTTATCACTGAGTATATTATTTGAACTGAATACCTTGAACAATTCTTGTTTCATATATATGGCAAACAGACTTAAAGTGTAAAAGGGGGATAACAGCAAAATGAGGCAAGACAGAGTTATGGTACAATGTCACTGCACTTCCACTGAATGTCCTCTAACTGTATGCATTTTGAATTCCCATCAGCACTACTGGAGTTTTGTCCTTTATCATATTATGAAAGTTCAACAAAATCCCTTGAATAGTTTTTGGGTTATGCCCAGGACAAGACAATTTAACAAAGGGAAATAATTCAAAAAGTAAGAGAGGCAGAGTTATGGTTCTTTTACACTGCACTTCCTCATTAGTCCTCATCAGTTGCTGTAAAATGGCCCTGCCTTTTTGTCAAAAAGAAATTTTTCCCCAAAACCACTATAGTTCTATCATTGTACACCCGTTTGCTATTATATGTGATATGTTCTCCTCTTAATACACATTTCGATAATTCCTATAAAATTGTATGAAAGTATACACACTAGTTACTGTGTTATGGCGCATACAAGAATGTTTTGAAAAAATCAAAGGGACATAACTTGGAAACTAAGAATGCGGGAGCAATCATTCTTGTATGCGACACGTCGTCCTGACTTTATGCATATTGTTTGTTTGTTTTGAGATTTTACGGCCCAGTCAACCCAATGGGGTCATGTCAAGTGCGGTCAGTTTACCTAACCACATGTTTACTGGGCAGGCTTAGTCCTCTAAGCAGTCAACCAATATTGTGAACATTCTTTCGCCAGAAAGACCTTATGCATATTGCTATAAATTTGCATGAAGATATCCTGAACGGTAATTGAATTAAAGAGCGTACAAGAATATTTACCAACATATGAACGGACTGACAGATGGACAGCTGGACAGACCAGGCCATGCTACAATATGTCCACCATTTAAAAATGGGCATATATAGTTATAAAGTGTCATCAATATTTTCCAGTTGGTTATCAATTTAGGCATGCACAAGCTTTGTATATACAAAATTAGCATACAAAACAATCAAAGGGACATAACTCTGAAAGAAACTAATTGAAAGCAACCATTATTACACAAAACATGTGGTCTACAATATGTCCACCATTTAAAAATGGGCATATATAGTTATAAAGTGTCATCAATATTTTCCAGTTGGTTATCAATTTAGGCATGCACAAGCTTTGTATATACAAAATTAGCATACAAAACAATCAAAGGGACATAACTCTGAAAGAAACTAATTGAAAGCAACCATTATTACACAAAACATGTGGTCTACAATATGTCCACCATTTAAAAATGGGCATATATAGTTATAAAGTGTCATCAATATTTTCCAGTTGGTTATCAATTTAGGCATGCACAAGCTTTGTATATACAAAATTAGCATACAAAACAATCAAAGGGACATAACTCTGAAAGAAACTAATTGAAAGCAACCATTATTACACAAAACATGTGGTCCTGACCTAATACACATTCCTATAAAGTTGCATGAACATATTCCTAACAGTAACTGAGTTATGGTGCATACAAAAATGTTTGAAAAAAAAAAAACAACAAAAAGGACATAACTTGGAAACAAAGAAAGGGAGAACAATCAATCTTATGCTTGACATGTTGTCCTGACATAATACATATTCTTATAAAGTTGCATGATGATATCCATAAGGTTACAGAGATATGCCTTGTATAAGAATTCTGTTAAAATTATCAAAGGGGCATAACTTGGGACTTAAGAAAGGTGGAACAATCATTCTTTTGCAAGACACATTATCTCGACCCAATACATATTCCTATAAAATTGCAAGAAGATATTCTGAACAGTGACTGAATTATGGAGCGTACAAGAATGTTTGTTTGTTTGTGTTGAGGTTTTACCGCCCAGTCAACCCAATGGGATCATGTCGAGCGCGGTCAGTTTATCTAACCACACGTTTACTGGGCAGGCTTAGTCCTCTAAGTGGTTAACCAATATTGTGCATATTCTTTCGCCAGAAACTGACAACTGCCCTTCTTGAATCAGCGGAAGGGAGAGAATGACTGTAGAAAATATTTCATAATCAATCTCCACGAAACAATGTTGCCGACCTTGGCGGGGTTCGAACCCACGACCTTCTGGTCTCCAGTCGGATGCGCATCCAACTGAGCCACTGAGGCCGGTTGTACAAGAATGTTTGGTTAAATTAATCAAAAAGGCATAACTTGGAAACTAAGAAAGGGGGAACAATAATTCTTGTGCACAACACATTGTCATAACCTAATAGTTACATATTCCTATAAGGTTGCATGAAGATATCCCTAGCGGTTACTGAGTTATGGCGCATACAAGAATGTTTGGAAAAAATTAACCAAAGTGGCATGATTTGGAAACTAAGAAAGAGAAAACAATCACTCTTATGCACAATATGTCGTCCTGACCTAATACATATTCCTATAAAACTGCATGAAGATATTCTGAACTGTTACTGAAAAATGGAGTGTACAAGAATGTTTGGAAAAATTAATCAAAGAGGAATATTTTGGAAAATAAGAAAAAAGGAAACAATCATTCTTATGCAAGATACATCATCATGACCTAATACATACAGTCAGGGATCAAAAAAAATTTCACAGAGTCAAAAATCCCATAGAGTTCAATGCATTTTCATATTTACAAAAAATCAATTATAATAAAAATAATTGTTTATATCTTTATAACATTCACATCATTTTAAAGCTGTACGATTTATGTAATATTCATCGTGATTCTCATTGGATTTTCTCTATACAAACTTGAGAGACTAAGAATTAAATTTTATGTAAGACATTTTGGGCAGTTTTTGAGCGATGTCAACATTGACGTCAATGGAAATCTGTCATTTTAAAAATTTTCCTCTTAATTTAAATTGTTGTACCTGAGAAGACAGATATCTGAGATTTATCAAAGTTATGTATTTTCGACATGCATCATTTACCTTTCCAATCATTACAGTACATCAGTATTTAAAATGTTACACAATGATAAGTGTCTTGTAGACATTAAAATGCATTAAAGTCTATGAGAAAATATTTTTGTGGAATTACTTTTGGCCTCTGACTATAGTCCTATAAAATTGCATGAAGATACCCCTAATGGTTACTGACTTATGTAGTGTACAAGAATTCCTGAAAAAAAAAAATCAAAGGGGCATAACTTGGAAAAACAAAGAAAGGGGGAACAATCATTCTTGTGCTCGACACATCCTCCTGACCTAAACCATACTCCTATAAAATTGCATGAAGATATTCTGAGCTGTTACTGAATTATGGAGCACACAAGAAATTTTGAAAAATTAATCAAAGGGGCATAGCTTGGAAAATTAGAAAGGCCGAACAATCATTCTTGTACTTGACATGTCATCCTGACCTAATACATATTCCTATAAAATTGTATGAAGATATTCTGAACTTACTGAATTATGGAGCTTATGAGAATAGTTGGAAAAATTAATCAAAGGGGCATAACTTGGAAACTAAGAAAGGAGGAACAATCATTCTTGTGCACTACACATCGTTGTGACCTAATACATATTCCTATAAAGTTGCATGAAGATATCCCTAATGGTTACCTAGTTATGTTGTGTACAAGAATTCTAAAAAAAGTAATCAAAGGGGCATAACCTGGAAACTAAGAAAGGGGGAACAATCATCCTTGAGCATGACACATGGTCCTGACCTAATACATATCCTATAAAATTGTATGATGATATTCTGAACTGTTGCTGAATTATCGAGCATACAAGAATGTTTGGAAAAATTAATCAAAGGGGCATAACTTGAAAAATAAGAAAGTGGAAACAACACATGGTCGTAGCCGAATACATATTCCTATTAAGTTGTATGAAGATATCCCTAAAGATAACTGAGTTATGGTGCATACAAGAATGTCTTGAAAAAAAATAATCAAAGGGGCAAAACTTGGGAAATAAGAAAGGGGGAACAATCATTCTTGTGCTAGACACATCGTCCTAACCTAATACATGTACATATTCCTATAAAGTTGAATGAAGATATCCCTAATGGTTACTGAGTTATGGGGCATACAAGAATGTCTGGAAAAAAATAATCAAAGGGTCATAACTTGGAAACTAAGAAAGGCGGAACAATCATTCCTGTGCGCGACATGTTGTCCTGACCTAATATATATACCTATAAAATTGCATGAAGATATTCTGAGCTGTTATAGAATTATGGAGCATACAAGAAATTTGGAAAAATTAATCAAAGGGGTATAACTAGGAAAATTAGAAAGAGGAAACAATCATTCTTGTGCGTGACACATTGTCCTGACCTAATACATATTCCTATAAAATTGCATGAAGATATTCTGAACTTACTGAATTATGGAATGTACATGAAAAGTTGAAAAAGTTAATCAAAGAGGCATAACTTGGAAACTAAGAAAGGGGGAACAATTATTCTTGTGCACGACACATCATTGTGACCTAATACCTATTCCTATAAAGTTGCATGAAGATATCCCTAATGGATACAGAGTTATATCGCGTACAAGAATTCTGAAAAAATAATCAAAGAGACATAACTTGGAAACCAAGAAAGGGGGAACAATTATTCTTGTGCATGACACATAGTCCTGACCTAAGACATATTCATATTTTATTTTTTTTTTGTTTTTTTTTGATTTGGGTTTTATGGCCCTTTCAAGAATATTTCACTTATATCCAGTCAATAATTGTTCATCAAAGGTGTGTGAAAACCAGAGAACCTGGAGAAAAACCACCTGACCATCCGTAAACCACTTGACATGAGCGAGGCTTGAACCACAGCGGTGAGAAACCTAATGGATTAAGAGTCAGCTCTCCTATCCACTAGTGGGGGGGGGGGGGGGGGGGGGGGCGGGGGAAGAGGGGGTTGCAATACATATTCCTATCACAGGATCACACGATGATATTCTGTAATATTACTGAATTATGAAGTGTACAAGAATGCTTGGAAAAATCAATCATAGGGGCAAAACTTGGAAACAAAGAAAGGGGAAACAATCATTCTTGTGCAAGACACATTGTTGCAACCTAATACATATTCCTATAAAGCTGCATGAAGATATCTCTAATGACCATTGAGTTATGGTTCATACAAGAATGTTTGGAAAAACTTAATCAAAGGGGCAAAACTTCGAAACTAAGAAAGGGGGAACAGTCATTCTTGTGCTGGACACGTCGTCCCGACCTAATACATATTAGTATAAAATTGCGTGAAGATATTCTGATCTGTCACTGAATTATGAAGTGTACAAGAATGTTTGGAAAAATTAATCAAATGGGCATAACTTGGAAAATAAGAAAGGGGGAACAATCATTCCTGTGCATGACTCATCGTTGTGACCTAATACATATTCCTATAAAGTTGCATGATGATATCCCTAACAGTTACTGGGCATACAAGAATGTTTGGAAAATAAAAAGGTTAAACTATAATACCCCGCCATTCTGGCAGATAACTCTGTTAAAATTTGACGAAATTCACCCATTAAAAATCCCAAACCAGATCTCCAAAATATCAATGCACATACCAAGTTTGGTGAAAATCCGTTGACGTTTACTCAATTTATCATCCGGAAACGAAAAACGGACAGACGGACTGATGGATGGACGGACTTAGACTGACGGACGGACAGACACACCACCGTCCAACCTGAAACCAAAATACCCTGCCACTAATATGTGGCGGGGTATAAAAATTAATCAAAGTGGCATAACTTGGAAACTAAGAAGGGGGGAACAATCATTCTTGTGTGCAACATGTGTACATATTCCTATAAAATTGCATGAAGATATCCTGAAAGGTTACTGAGTGATGGAGCATACAAGAATGTTGATAGACAGACAGACAGCGCAATGCCATAATACGACCAGTTTTTTAAAAACAGGCCTTTAAAAATATTCTCCCTCTACCCTTACCTGCTGCAAGGATAGCAGGCATTGCCCAACTGTAAGCTAATATCAGTTGGCTGCGTCTGTGACATCCCTGTGCAAGTTTTTTTCCAAGTATCATCACTGTAGCCTCTACAGTTCTTGGGAAATGAAACTGAACACTAGGGTCGTAGTTAGGGTTGCTGCAAATGTCGACAGATTGACAGATACACAGATGGATGGATGGAAAACCAGATCCTTATATCACAAAAATAAAATCTGCACTCCGATGAAGTATGGGGGAGAGTTTTGATGGCAACTACATGACACTTGACACCATTAACAGATGGATTTGAACTAAATTTCAGAGGGTTATGGTCTTCATCTTTAACAGGAGTATTCTTACCAGTTTCAGAAAGTAATGGCTTGCCTTCAGGTTCGTCTGACGGAGGTCTTGGTTCCTGTACAAATGACAATATGAAATGTGTTATGATAAAATCACCAGTAACATTATACTGACACCATGTGACCATCCTAGCTCATCTCCGTTATGCTTCATGTCATCACTAGTCCCACTTTAGTGTCACCATGCAACCAGTCCTAGCTCATCTTCCTAATGCAGCCTGTCATGATACTAACATTAGTCAAATTATACTGACACTATGCAACTAGTCCTAGCTCATCTTCCTAATGTTGCATGTCATGATACTACTACTAGACCCATTATACTAACACCATGTGACCAGTGCTAGCTCATTTTTCTAATACTGCATGTCATGATGAAACCATTTGTCCCATTATACTGACACCATGCAACCAGTACTAGCTCATCTTCCTAATGTAGCATGTCATAATACTACCACTAGACCTATTATACTGACATTATGCAACCAGTCCTAGCTCATCTTCCTAATGCTGTGTGTCATAATACTACCACCAGTCCCATTATACTGACACTATGAAACCAGTTCTAGCTCATCTTCCTAATGCTGCATGTCATGATACTACTACTAGACCCATAATACTAACACCATGTGACCAGTGCTAGCTCATCTTCCTAATGCTGTGTGTCATAATACTACCACCAGTCCCATTATACTGACACTATGAAACCAGTTCTAGCTCATCTTCCTAATGCTGCATGTCATGATATTACTACTAGACCCATTATACTAACACCATGTGACCAGTGCTAGCTCATTTTTCTAATACTGTATGTCATGATGAAACCATTTGTCCCAATATACTGATACCATGCAACCAGTACTAGCTCATCTTCCTAATGTAGCATGTCATAATACTACCACTAGACCTATTATACTGACATTATGCAACCAGTCCTAGCTCATCTTCCTAATGTTGTGTGTCATAATACTACCACCAGTCCCATTATACTGACACTATGAAACCAGTTCTAGCTCATCTTCCTAATGCTGCATGTCATGATACTACTACCAGTCTCATTATACTCACATCATGTGACCTGTGCTAGCTCATCTTCCTAATGCTGCTTGTCATGATACTACCACCAGACCGATTATACTTACACCATGTCATCTTCCTAATGCTGCATGTCATGATACTACTATCTGTCTCATTATACTGACACCATGCATACAGTCCTAGCTCCTCTTGCTAATGCTGCATGTCATGATACTACTACTAGTCTCATTATACTGACACTATGATTCTAGTCCTAGCTCATCTTCCTAATGTTGTGTCATAATACTACCACCAGTCCAATTATACTGACTCCATGCAACCAGTCCTAGCATCTTCCTAATGCTGCATGTCATGATACTACTACTAATCTCTTTATACTGACACCATGCAATCAGTTCTAGCTCACCTTCCTAATGCTGCATGCCACAGTACTACTACCAGTCACATCATACTAACATCTTGCAACCAGTCCTACCTCATATCTTAATGCTGCATGTCACAATACTTCTACCAGTCCCATAATCCTGACACCAAGTGACCAGAACTAGCTCATCACTCTAATGCTACATGTCATGATACTACTACCAGTCTCATTATACTGACATGTGACCTGTGCAAGCTCATCTTTCTTATACTGCATGTGACAATAATACCACAAGTCTCATTATACTGACATGGAAGGACCAGTGCTAGCTCATACTCCTAAGGCTTCATTTGTTTGTGTTGAGGTTTTAAGGCCCACTCAATCCAATGGGGTCATGTCGAGCGCAATCAGTTTACCTAACCACACGTATACTGGGCAGGCTTAATCTTCTAAGCGGTTAACCAGTATTGTGCACATTCTTTCGCCACAAACTGACAAATGCCCTTCTTGAATCAGCTGAAGGGAGAGAATGACCGTAGAAAATATTTCGTGATCAATCTCCACGAAAGAATGTTGCTGACCTCAGTAGGAGTTGATCCCACAACCTCCTGGTCTTCAGTCGAACGGCGCATATAACAGAGCCACCGAGGCCGGCTCCTCCTAATGCTGCATGTCATAATACTACCACCAGTCCCATTATACTGACAAAATATGACCAGTGCTGGCTTATCTTCCTAATGCTGCATGTCATAATACTACCACCAGTCCCATTATACTGACAACATGTGACCAGTGCTGGCTATCTTCCTAATGCTGCATGTCGTAACTACATCCAGTCCCATTATACTGACAACATGTGACCAGTGCTGGCTTATCTTCCTAATGCTGCATGTCATAATACTACATCCAGTCCCATTATACTGACAACATGTGACCAGTGCTGGCTATCTTCCTAATGCTGCATGTCATAATACTACCACCAGTCCCATTATACTGACAACATGTGACCAGTGCTGGCTATCTTCCTAATGCTGCATGTCATAATACTACATCCAGTCCCATTATACTGACAACATGTGACCAGTGCTGGCTTATCTTCCTAATGCTGCATGTCATAATACTACCACCAGTCCCATTATACTGACAACATGTGACCAGTGCTGGCTATCTTCCTAATGCTGCATGTCATAATACTACATCCAGTCCCATTATAATAACACCATTGGACCAGTGCAAATAATGACACTATGATCAGTCCTATTATACTGACACCATGTGAATGTTGGATGCCATGTTACTACCACCAGTCCCATCATACTGACACTATGCAACCAGTGTTAGCTCATCGTCCTCATGCTGCATGTCATGATACTACTACCAGTCTTATTATACTGACACCATAGGACCTGTGCTAGCTCATCTTCCTAATACTGCATGTCATGATACTACCACCAGACCCATTATACTGACACCATGTAACCAGTCCTTGCTAATATTCCTTATGCTGCATGTCATGATACTATCACCAGTCAGATAGTCTCATTGTACTAACATAAAAAAAAAACAGCGCTAGCTTATCTTCCTGATGCAGCATGCCAAGTAAAATAGCAGCAAGTACCAATTTTAGGAAGTTTGTCCTTTTTTGTAAAGAGGTTGGGGCTGATAATGTGATGAAAATGCAAGACTTATTCTAATGTTGTTTTTTTTTGTTTTGTTTTGGGTTTTTTTATCTCTGCATTCAACACAAATGTGACAATATGTACTAGAGCAAGTGAAAGGAGGGGAGAGAGGTTTAAAGTATACCCATGCTGGCACCACTGCAAATAACATTCTATAGCCTTGATGATTGTTTGGTCATGAGCCCCAGCAATAAGCTGGCAACCAATCTGTAACCATACTGGTAATATTTAAGGCACAGGATCAACTTGAAGAGAAGACATCCAGAAGTATAATCAAAGTAAAAGAAATTGATACAAAAATTTTATGCGGATGTTAGTAATATCTATGTCAGTGACTTTGATGCAACTGTTTGCACATAGTAGTAATATTAACTACACTCCAACAACTTCAAGTGAAGAACTCCAGAAACATAAGCAAATAGAACTGAATGCAAACCTCTGTCCTAGTATCTTTGAAATCTATGACCCTGACCTTAGGTCTGCAGCATCAGCCAGATAAGCCAGATAATGCATGCCTACTGACCTGAATCCATCTAGGAATATTAACCACATACCAACAACTTCAAGTGACAAAATTTAGAAATATAAGCAAAGCAAAAATAAACTTCAGCACAAACTTTGATGGAAATATAAATTAAATTTCTAAGTCTGTGACCTTGACCTTTGGTATGCACTTTGCAGAAGCAGCATGATGAGGTCACTGTCCTGTATCCAACCAGCAGCAATGCAACAATTTAGAATGATGGGTTCCAGAAATATAAGCAGAAAAAAAACAATAACTTTATACAAAAATGACTTAACCTTAAGTCTGCAGCAGAAACAAAACTAGTAACTGTGTTTTCAGAAAAAAAATAACAGATGTCCCCCACCATGAGTTTTCAGTATTTCTACTGCTGTGACCTGAAAATTAAGTCACGGAAAATTTAGTAAGAATTCAATCCGTGTCCCTCCATTAGATAGATATATCAGCAACATATCAATAACTTCAAGGGAAGACTTCCTAAATTATAAGCAAAGCATACAAACATAATGTAACAAGAGCTCCGCTAAGCGGGGCATTATACGCCCGTGGCAAGTAATAAGATGTAGCACATAAACTGGCTCCTGTATAATTCAATGCTCCGGATATAAACTGTAAGTGGAATTACAACAAAAAAAAAAAAAAATTTAAAAAATTTCATTGGGGCATATCTCTGCTGATATTTAGTGTACTGTAACCTAAGGGTCCAAGCTGACCCAGAAATTAAGGGAGAAGTGACTTCTCCCTCCTGGAAAAATAGGGAGAAGTTTGCTGCTTCTTGGGAGAAGTGCTTTCTGACGGAGGACACACCACAGAAGCATGGCTATATATAAGCTCATATGAGCTGATTTGTTTTTCCTCTACTTCAATATCGGACCAAACAATAACAAAACAAAAATAAACAACCAAAAAAAAAAATTCTGCAAGAAATTTTTTTGTAAACCTTTAACTTGTTTAATACTGATTTTATTTTTGTTCTTCAAGGGAGTCAAATCAGAAGAGTATTAAAAAAAAAAAAAAAAAAAAAAAAAAAATTCAAAAAGAATTATGTATTTATAAAGATTTAATAATGACAACCTTTCCTTACAAGTCTAATAAAAGAAGATGATAAAAAAAAAAAAAATCAATATCTTGCCCATATGACCAAAACTTTAGTTATTTGCAAAAAATATACCGATTATATAACAAAATTTGCACACTATTACCTCTAAACAACATGCTGCAAAAAGTTTACAAAAACTTTCAGAGGGGCATAAATCTGCAAATATTTGGTGCACTGTAACCTCAAAATAATATGTGCTGCTCCACATCATCGTGTAACTATTTATGAAGTTTCAGCTTGATCGGATGTAAACTGTAGGAGGATTTAGCCGAAAACAAAAAAATTAATAGAAATTTTCAAAGGGGTTTACCTCTGCTAATATTTGGTGGACTGTAATCTTGAAACAATATGTGCTGCTCAACACCATGGTCTAACTACAAATCAAGTTTCAGCCTGATAGGATGAAAACTGTAGGAGGATTTAGCCGGAAATGAAAAGTTTACTGAAATTTTCAAAGGGGTGTAATTCTGCTAATATTCAGTGGACTGTAACCTCGAAATAATATGCACTGCTCCACATCATGGTCAAACTGCACATGAAGTTTCAGCTTGATTGGATGTAAACTGTAGGAGGATTTAGCCAGAAACCAAAAATTAATAGAAATTTTCAAAGGGGTATAAGTCTGCTAATATTTGGTGGACTGTAACCTTGAAACAATATGCACTGCTCCACATCATGGTCTAACTACAAATCAAGTTTCAGCTTGATCGGATGTAAACTGTAGGAAGAGTTAACCGGAAACGAAAAGTCTACTGAAATTTTCAAAGGGGCATAACTCTGCTAATATTTGGTGGACTGTAACCTTGAAACAATACGCGCTGCTCCACATCATGGTCTAACTATATATGAAGTTTCAGCTTGACTGAATGTAAAATGTAGGAGGAGTTAACCAGAAATGAAAAGTTTACAGAAATTTTCTAAGGGGCATAACTCTGCAAACATTTGGTGGACTGTAACCTTGAAACAATATGCTCTGTGCCACATCATGGTCTAACTATATACCAAGTTTCAGCTTGATCGGATGTAAACTGTAGGAGGAGTTAGCCGGAAATGAAATGTCTATTGAAATTTTCAAAGGGGCATAACTCTGTTAATATTTGGTGGACTGTAACCTCGAAACAATATGCGCTGCACCACATCATGGTCTAACTACACCAAGTTTCAGCTTGATCGGATGTAAACTGTAGGAGGAGTTAGCCGGAAACGAAAAATTTACGGACGGACGGACTGACGCCATACCCCGTAACATAATACGTCCCGTTTTTCAAACGGGCGTATAAAAACCTTTACCCCTTGCCATTCTGAATAAATTAAGGTGCCATGCCTACTTCTAATTTTCAGCCAATCAGATTACTTGATCCAGGCTGTTGATACAATTTCACATACTTTAAACACAAACAGTGCAGATCCAGATCAGAAGCCAACTTTCCTCTAAGAAGCCAACTTATCTGGATCTACACTGTTTGCAAAGGCGGGGCATATGTGGAATCAGCAGGACCATGGTTAAGAAAATTTGACTGATGGATAGAGAGATGGAAAAATGGTAAAATGGTCAGAAGGAATGACAACAAGAGGCCCTTGGGCCACGGTTCGCTCACCTGAGTGACATAGCCACTGCAGACATGCAGATGTTATGCAACATTTTTCCAATTTTATCACTAATGAAAATATCATCATTTGAGCAGTTCTTAGTTTTGCAGAAGAATATATGGGCCTGACAGTCAATGGAGCATGATCATTTGAATAAACTATCAATCACATTTCAACAGAAGGATCAATGTGAAATTTGGTGGAAATTGGCTAAGTGGTTTCTGAAGAATCATGATTTTATACATGTAAACAGCACAGTGGCAGGGAAATATTATAAATATAAACCAGATGATGGCCATCTTAGATTTCCAATCAGAACAATTTTAACTACTGTTGATCTACAAGTCACTTTGATACTTTCAATATAAATGTATATGGCCCACACAAATAGGGAAGCAAATTTGACCTTGGAGGCTAAAAGGTCAAATGTCAACATAGAACCATCATTTGAGCAATTTTGGTAGATCTCCTGTCCCCCGTAATTTGTGCAAAGATTAGGACCCAGGGCTTATTTGGTTATGGAGAAGAAGATTTTTAAAGGTTTTTACCATATATGGGCGTGGCAGCCATTTTGATCAATGGACCATACCCATTTTAGCAATCTTTCATTCTCCTGCCCACGGAGGCTCCGCATGAAATTTGAGCAACACTTGCCCGGAGGCTTCAGAGGAAAAGCCATTTGAAATTATCAACATTTTTTCAATACAAATGTATGGGGCCCATACAAATGCATACAGAAGCAAACTTGACCTCGCCGTAAAAAGGTTGAATTGTCAATGTATGACAATTATTTTAGCAACTTTGGTAGACCGCCCGTTCCAGATGAAATATGCAAAGATTCAGCCACAAGCCATCCTCGGTTTTGGAGAATAAGATTTTTAAATGTTTTTTCCCATGCAAATGCATAAGGAAGCAAACTTAACCTTGCCGTAAAAAGTTCAAATGTCAATGTATGACCATTATTTTAGCAACTTTGATAGACCCCCTGTCCACGATGATTTATGCAAATATTCAGCCCCAAAGCATCCTCGGTTCTAGAGGAGAAGATTTATAAAGGTTTTTACCATATATGGGCATGGCACCCATCTTGGTCAACGAACCGTGACCATTTTAGCAATCTTTTGTTCTCCCTAACTAAGGAGGCTCCATATGAAATTTGAGCAAAATTGGCCCAGAGGCTCCAGAGGAGAAGTTGTTTGAAATTCTGAACATTTTTCCCATACAAATGCATAAGGAAGCAAAATTGACCTTAACGTAAAAAGGTCAAATGTCAATGTACGACCATTATTTAGCAATTTTTGGTAGCCCTCCTGTTCCTGAAGATATAAGCAAAGATTCAGCCAAAAGGCATGCTCGGTTTTGGAAAAGAAGATTTTTGAAGGGTTTTCCTATACAAATGCATAGGGAAGCAAACTTGACCTTGCCGTAAAAAGGTCAAACGTCAGCGTACGACAATTCTTTTAGCAATGTTGGTAGACCTCCTGTCTCCAATGATTCCTGCAAAGATTCAGCTCCAAGGCATTCTTGGTTCTGGAGGAGAAGATTTTTAAAGGTTTTTACCATATATGGGCGTGGCGGCCATCTTGGTCAACGGACCGCAACCATTTTAGCAATTTTTTGTTCCCCCACCCTAAGACGGCTTCATATGAAATTTGAGCAAAATTCGCCCAGAGGCTCCAGAGGAGAAGTTGTTTGAAATTCTGAACATTTTTCCCATACAAATGCATAAGGAAGCAAAATTGACCTTACCGTAAAAAGGTCAAATCTCAATGTACGACCATTATTTTAGCAATTTTGGTAGCTCTCCTATTCTCAAAGATATATGCAAAGATTCAGCCATAAGGCATGCTCGGTTTTGGAGAAGAAGATTTTTAAAGGTTTTTCCCATACAAATGCATAGGGAAACAAACTTGACCTTGCCGTAAAAAGGTCAAACGTCAACGTACGACAATTCTTTTAGCAATCTTGGTAGAACTCCCGTCCTCTATGATTCCTGCAAAGGTTCAGCCCCAAGGCATTCTTGGTTCTGGAGGAGAAGATTTTTAAAGGTTTTTACCATATATGGGCGTGGCGGCCATCTTGGTCAATGGACCGTGACCATTTTAGCAATTTTTCGTTCCCCCACCCTAAGGAGGCTCCATATGAAATTTGAGCAAAATTGGCTCAGAGGTTTCAGAGGAGAAGTCGTTTGAAAATGTTAACGGACGGACGGACGGACGGACGACGGACGAAAAGTGATCACAATAGCTCATCCTGAGCAGAGCTCAGGTGAGCTAAAAATATACCCCCAAGCCAGAGAAATAATTAAAAATTTGACGGAACTTGATACACTGGCCAGATTTTCTGCTACTGTTTACAAGGAAGACAACTTCTATTAATTCCTGTTTGCGTTCATGCACACCAAGTCCATTCTGAAAAAGAGTCCACTCTATAAAAAAAGAATTTGCTGCCAAATTCGTCCATTTCAGAATATGGAAACCCAATCAAAACTAACAGACTTGCCTCCCCATTAACAAGCAGCCATTCTTCTTTAGATCACATTTATGCAACAACTCAATCCTTTTGGACTTTTATTTTATAGCTCCAGGTAGCGCAAAACCATTTCAGGGGGAGGGGCTCTAACGAATACCCAAAACATATATTTTTTGATGGGGGAGTAAGAAAAACATATTATTTTAATGAAAAAAAGTGCCTTACCTAAGGCTATGGTACTTTACTAATCTTGGCTGGAATTAAACTTGAGTTTTATCTGTTTTTCAATTGAATTTTTGTGATAACTTTATAAATACAAGTTTTTATACAAGAGGACCATGATGGTCCTATATTGCTCACCTGACCAAACTGATTTGCATATTTACTGTTGAAGTTTCAGCCAAGTTCACTGCTCTAGGATTTTTGTATAAACTTTATAGCACTAACCACCCCCACCCCCCTCCACCACACCCCGGCCATGTTTTTTTACAAATCTTGACAACTTGAACTGAATCTTAAAAGAGGGTCACCAAAGGAACATTTCTGCCAAGTTATATTGAAATTGGTCCAGTGGTTTAAAAAGTTTTATATAGCTATAAAGCCCTATGCCCTAACGGCCATGTTTTTTGACGAATCATGACAGCTTGAACAAACTTGGTAAAGGGTCACCGAAGGAACATTCCTGCTAAGTTATATTGAAATCTGTTCAGTGGTTTCTGACAAGAAGATTTTTAAAGTTTTCTATTTAGATATATAGGGAAAACAAGAAGATTTTTTTTCAAGTTTTCTATATAGATATATAGGGAAAATAAGACCCACCCCCTTGCAGCCATATTTTTTGACGAATCATGATGGCTTGAACAACCTTGGAAGAGGGTGACCAAAGACACATTCCTTCCAAGTTATATTGAAATCGGTCCATTGGTTTCTGCCAAGAAGATTTTTTAAAGTTTCATATATAGATACATATATAGGGAAAATAAGCTCTGCCCCCTGGCGGCCATGTTTTTTGACCAATCCAAACGGCTTGAACAATCTTGGTAGAGGATCACCAAAAGAACATTTCTGCAAAATTATATGGAAATCCGTCCAGTGGTTTGGGACAAGATGATTTTTACATTTTTCTATATATAGGGAAAATAAGCCCTGCCCCCTGGCGGCCATGTTTTTTGACAAATCCAAATGACTCAAACAATCTTGGTAGAGGATCACTAAAGAAACATTTCTACAAAATTATATAGAAATCGGTCCAGTGGTTCTGACAAGAAGATTTTTAAAGTTTTCTATACAGATATATAGGGAAATTAAGCCCCACCCCCTGGCAGCCATGTTTTTTGATGAATCCAAATGGCTTGAACAATCTTGGTAGAGGATCACCAAAGGAGCATTTCTGCAAAATTATATGGAAATCCGTCCAGTGATTTCGGACAAGAAGATTTTTACATTTTTCAATATAGATATATAGGGAAAATAAGCCCCGCCTCCTGGCAGCCATGTTTTTCGACTAATCAAAATGGCTCGAACAATCTAGGTAGAGGATCACCAAAGGAACATTTCAGCAAAATTATATGGAAATTGGTCCAGTGGCTTCTGACAAGAAGATTTTTAAAGTTTTCTATATAGATATATAGGAAAATTAAGCCCGGCCCCCTGGCGGCCAAGTTTTTTGACGAATCCAAATGGCTTCAACAATCTTGGTAGAGGATCACTAAAGGAACATTTTTGCAAAATTATATTGAAATCGGTCCAGTGGTTTCTGACAAGAAGATTTTTAAAGTTTTCTATATAGATATATAGGGAAAATAAGCCCCGCCCCCTGGCGGCCATGTTTTTTGACGAATCCAAATGGCCTGAACAATCTTGGTAGAGGATCACCAAAGGAACATTTCTGCAAAATTATATGGAAATCAGTCCTGTGGTTTCTGACAAGAAGATTTTTAAAGTTTTCTATATAGATATATAGGGAATATAAGCCCCGCCCCCTAGCGGCCATGTTTTTTGACGAATCCAAATGGCTTGAACAATCTTGGTAGAGGATCACCAAAGGAACATTTCTGCAAAATTACATTGAAATCGGTCCAGTGGTTTCTGACAAGAAAATTTTTAAAGTTTTCTATATAGATACATAGGGAAAATAAGCCCCGCCCCCTGGCGGCCATGTTTTTTGACAAATCCAAATGGCTTGAACAACCTTGGTAGAGGATCACCAAAGGAACATTTCTGCAAAATTACATTGAAATTGGTCCAGTGGTTTCTGACAAGAAAATTTTTAAAATTTTCTATATAGATACATAGGGAAAATAAGCCCCGCCCCCTGGCGGCCATGTTTTTTGACAAATCCAAATGGCTTGAACAATCTTGGTAGAGGATCACCAAAGGAACATTTCTGCAAAATTACATTGAAATCGGTCCAGTGGTTTCTGACAAGAAGATTTTTAAAGTTTTCTATATAGATACATTGGGAAAATAAGCCCCGCCCCCTGGCGGCCATGTTTTTTGACGAATCCAAATGGCTTGAACAATCTTGGTAGAGGATCACCAAAGAAACATTTCTGCAAAATTATATTGAAATCCGTCCAGTGGTTTCTGACAAGAAGATTTTTTAAATTTTTAGTTAAAAAATCTATTTTTAGCTAATGTGACCTAGATATGCAATGGACCGGAACCATTTGAACAACTTTGAAAGAGGACCAACCAAGGATCATTCCTGTGAAGTTTGGTCAAAATTCAATCAGTGGTTTAGGAGGAGATGTTGGATAAGGATTGTGGACGGACGGACGGACATACAGACGACGACGAAGAAGGACGGTGAGTGATCACAAAAGCTCACCTTGAGCTTTCAGCTCAGGTGAACTAAAAAACTATTCAAAACAAGAGGAACATGATGGTCCTATATCGCTCACCTGAGCAAACAGATTTGCATACATACTGTTGAAGTTTCAGCCAAGTTCACTGCTCTAAGATTTTTGTATAAATTTTATAGCCCTGCCACCCCCACCCCCCCCCCCCCCACCCCTAACCAGTGGCCATGTTTTTTTAACTAAATCTTGAAAGAGGGTCACCAAAGGAACATTTCTGCTGTTATATTGAAACTAGTCCAGTGGTTTCTGACAAAAAGATTTTGGAAGTGTTTTATATAGTTATAAAGCCCTACCCCCTAACGGCCATGTTTTTCGACAAATCAAAACAGCTTGAACAAACTTGGTAGAGGGTCACCAAAGGAACATTCCTGCCAAGTTTTATTGAAATCTGTTCAGTGGTTTCAGAGAAGAAGATTTTTAAAGTTTTCTATTTAGATTTACATGTATAGGGAAAATAAGCCCCACCCCTAGCTGCCGTGTTTTTTGACGAATCATGATTGCTTGAACAATCTTGATAGAGCATCACCAAAGCAACATTACAGCCAAGTTATATTAAAATCAGTCAGGGGGTATTTGACAAGAAGAATTTTAAAGTTTTCTATGCAGATATATACGAAAAAAAGGCCCCGCCGCCCTGGGGGCCATGTTTTTTGACGTATCATGAAGGCTTGAACAATCTTGGTAGAAGGTCACTAAAGCAATATTCCTGCCAAGTTACAATGAACTCGGTCAAACGGTTTCTTACGAGAAGATTTTTAAAATTTTCTATATAGATATATTGGGAAAATCAGCCCCGCTCCCCCTATCGGCCGTCTTTTGACGAATCCAAATGGCTTCAACAATCTTGATAGAGTGTTACATAAGAAATATTCCTGCAATGTTATATTTAAAATCAGTCAAGTGGTTTCTGACAAGAAGTTTTTTTAAGTTTTCTATATAGATATATAGGGAAAATAAGCCCCGCCCCCTGGCGGCCATGTTTTTTGACGAATCCAAATGGCTTGAACAAGCTTGATAGTGGGTTACATATGAAACATTCCTGCAATATTATATTGAAATTGGTCCAGTCATTTCTGACAAGAAGACCATTCAAGTTTTCTATATAGATATATAGGGAAAATAAGCCCCACCCCCTTGCAGCCATGTGTTTTGACAAATCATAACGGCTTGAACAATCTTGGTAAAGGGCCACCAAGGAAACATTTTTGTCAATTTATATTGAAATCGGTCCAGTGGTTTCTGACAAGAAGATTTTTTTCAAGTTTTCTATATAGATATACAGGGAAAATAAGCCCCCCCTCCACACCCACTAGTGGCCATGTTTTTTGACAAATCATGACGGCTTGAATTGTATATTTAAATCAGTCCAGTGGTTGGTAGTGGGTCGCCAAGGTAACATTTCTGCCAAGTTATACTGAAATTGGTCCAGTCATTACTGACAAGATTTTTTTCAAGTTTACTATATAGATATATAGGGTAAATAAGCCCCACTCCCTGGTGGCCATGTCTTATGATGAATCAAGACCGCTTGAACAATCTTGGCAGAGGATCACCAAAGGAACATTTCTGCGAATTTATATTGAAATAGGTCCAGTGGTTTCTGACAAGAAGAGTTTTAAAGTTTTCTATATAAATATATAGAGAAAATAAGCCCCACCCCCTATTGGCCATTTTTTGGACAAATCAAAATGGCTTGAACAATCTTGGTAAAGAATCACCAAAGGAACATTTCTTCAAAATTATATTGAAAATGGTCCCGTGGTTTCTGACAAGAAGATGTTTTAAAGTTTTCTATAGAGATATATAGGGAAAATAAGAACCCACCCCTCCCCGCCACCCCCCTCCCCAGCTGCCATGTTTTTTGACAAATCATGACAGCTTTAACAATCTTGGTAGAGGGTCACCAAGGAAACATTTCTGCCAAGTTATATTGACATCGGTCAAGTCGTTCCTGACAAGAAGATTTTTTCGTTTACTATATAGATATATAGGGAAAACAAGCCCCACCCCCTGGTGGCCATGTATTTTGATGAATCATGATGGCTTGAACAATCTTGGTAGAGGATTACCAAAGGAACATTTCTGCAAAATTATATTTAAATCAGTCCAGTGGTTTCTGACAAGAAGATTTTTAAAGTTTTCTATATAAATATATAGAGAAAATAAGCCCCGCTCCCTGGTGGCCATGTTTTTTGATGAATCCAAATGGCCTGAACAATCTTGGTAGAGAATCACCAAAGGAACATTTCTGCAAAATTATATTGAAATTGGTCCAATGGCTTCTGACAAGATGTTTAAAATTTTCTATACAGATATATAGAGAAAATAAGACCCACTCCCCCATTCATGCCATAAGCTGTGGATTAAAATCTGTGAAATAAGGCAAAATACTAAGGGAGATTTGACAAAATTCTGTGAGATTTTCTTAAACATCACTTTGGTGTTCACATAATATAGTCTTAAGTCTTCTTTTTTCATGTGAGAAGCTTGTGAAAACCACAACAGTGTGTGATTTATGTTTATTTCTTCATAAAATCTGTTGTAAAATGGTCTGAAAATTCTGTGAGATTAGAATTTTTTATGGGAATTGCTTTCCAGATGGGCCAAATTCTGTGAGATTTTATCTCACAGTGTGAGATATGGCATGTATGCTCCCCCCGCCCATCCACCATCCCACCCCCTAGCTGCCATGTTTTTTGACAAATCATGACTGCTTGAACAATTTTGGTAGAGGGTCACCAAGGAAACATTTCTGCCAAGTTGTATTGAAATCGGTCAATTCGTTTCTGACAAGAAGATTTTTTCAAGTTTACTATATAGATTATATAGGGAAAATAAGCCCCACTCCCTGGAAGCCATGTTTTTTGATGAATCAAGACGGCTTGAACAATCTTAGTAGAG
This sequence comes from Anodontia alba, assembly GCA_964016985.1. Taxonomy (NCBI): domain Eukaryota; kingdom Metazoa; phylum Mollusca; class Bivalvia; order Lucinida; family Lucinidae; genus Anodontia; species Anodontia alba. The sequence continues at coordinate 38,048,865 of OZ024823.1, forward strand.
GATCACCAAAGGAACATTTCTGCAAAATTATATTGAAATCAGTCCAGTGGTTTCTGACAAGAAGATTTTTAAAGTTTTCGGGAAAATAAGTCCTGCCCCCTGGTGGCTATGTTTTTTGACAAATCCAAATGGCTTGAACAATCTCGGTAGAGGATCACCAAAGGAACATTTCTGCAAAATTATATTGAAATTGGTCCAATGGTTTCTGGCAAGAACGAAGATTTTTTAAGGTTTTAGTTTAAAAAATCTATTTTTAGCTTCTATGACCTAGATGTGCAATGGACCGGAGCCATTTGAGCAACTTTGAAAGAGGACCAACCAAGGACCATTCTGTGAAGTTTGGTAAAAATCCAATTCGTTGTTTAGGAGGAGATGTTGTTTAAAGATTGTGGACGGACAGACGGACGACGATGGATGGTGGGTGATCACAATAGCTCATCTTGAGCCTTTGGCTCAGGTGAGCTAAAAAAAGTTGTAGGAGATGATAGGTGCTAACATCAACAAAATGTTTCATGGAAGTAACATTGAGCAGTTGTGCTGTACACTGATGAAAATTCCTAAACTAGAGGACCATGATGGTCCTATATCGTGCACCTGAGCAAACAGCTTTGAATACTTACTGTTGAAGTTTCAGCCAAGTTCTCTGCTCTAAGATTTTCGTATAAATTTTATAGCCCTGCTCCCCAGCGGCCATGTTTTTTTTCAAGCATCATGATGGTTTGAACTGAATCTTGAAAGAGGGTCACCGAAGGAACAATTCTGCCAAGTTATATTGAAATCGGTCCAGTGGTTTCTAACAAAAAGATTTTTAAAATGGTTTATATAGCTATATAGGGAAAATAAGCCCAACCCCCTAATGGCCATGTTTTTTGACGAATCATGACAGGTTGAACAAAGAATCATGACAGCTTGAACAAACTTGGTAGAGGGTCACCATAGGAACATTCCTGTCAAGTTATATCAAAATCGGTTATGTGGTTTCTGACAAGAAGAATTTTAAAGTTTTCTATTTAGATATATAGGGAAAATAAGCCCCACCCCTAGCAGCCATGTTTTTTGACGAATCATGATTGCTTGAACAATCTTTGTAGAGGGTCACCAAGGAATCATTCCTGCCAAGTAATATTGAAATCAGTCAGGTGGTTTCTGAAAAGAAGAATTTTAAAGTTTTCTATACAGATATATAGGGAAAATAAGCCCCGCCCCCTGGTGGCCATGTTTTTTGATGTATCATGAGGGCGTGAACAATCTTGGTAGAAAGTCACCAAAGCGACATTCCTGCCAAGTTACATTGAACTCGATCCAACGGTTTCTTACGAGAAGATTTTTAAAGTTTTCTATATAGATATATATAGAAAATATGCCCCGCCCCCTAACGGCCATGTTTTTTAACGAATCATGACGGCATGAACAATCTTGGTAGAGGGTCACCAAAAAAACATTCCTGCCAAGTGATATTGAAATCGGTCAAGTGGTTTTTGGCAAGAAGATTTTTAAACTTTTCTATATAGATATTTAGGGAAAATAAGCCCCACCCACTGGCGGACGTTTCCTGACGAATCATGATAACTTGAACAATCTTGGTAGAGGGTCAACAAGGGGGTCCAGTGGTTTCTGACAAGAAGATTTTTAAAGTTTACTATATATATATATATATATATATATATATATATATATATAAATATATATATATAGGGAAATATAGCCCCGCCCCCTGGCAGCCACATTTTTTGATGAATCGGCCGTCTTTTGACGAATCCAAATGGCTTGAACAATCTTGATAGAGTGTTACATAAGAAATATTCCTGCAATGTTATATTTAAAATCGGTCAGGTGGTTTCTGACAAGAAGTTTTTTTAAGTTTTCTATATAGATATATAGGGAAAATAAGCCCCGCCACCTGGCGGCCATGTTTTTTGACAAATCCAAATGACTTGAACAATCTTAGTAGAAGGTTACAAAAGAAACATTCCTGCAATGTTATACTGAAATCAGTCCAGTGGTTTCTGACAAGAAGATCATTAAAATTTTCTATATAGATATATGGGGAAAATAAGTCCCGCCCCCTAGCGGCCATTTTTTTTGACAAGTCATGACGGCTTGAACAATCTTGGTAGAGGATCATCAAGGAAACATTTTTGCCAAGTTATATAGAAATCAGTCCAGTGGTTTCTGACATGAAGATTTTTAAGTTTTCTATATAGATATATAGGGAAAATAAGCCCCACCCCCTGGCACCCATGTTTTTTGACGAATCCTAATGGCTTGAACAATCTTGGTAGAGGATCACCAAAGGAACATTTCTGCAAAATTATATTGAAATCGGCCTAGTGGTTTCTGACAAAAAGAGTTTTAAAGTTTTCTAATAAGCCACACCCCTCTGGCGGACATGTTTTTGGACGAATCCAAATAGCTTGAATAATCTTGGTAGAGGATCACCAAAGGACCATGTCTTCAAAATTATATTGAAATTGGTCCAATGGTTTCTGACAAGAAGATTTTTAAATTTTTCTATATAGATATAGAGGGAAAACAAGCCCCACCCCCTGGCGGCCATGTTTTTTGACGAATCTGAATGGCTTGAACAGTCTTGGTAGAGGATCACCAAAGGAACATTTCTGCAAAATTATATTGAAATCGGTCCAGTGGTTTCTGACAAGAAGATTTTTAAAGTTTTCTATATAGATATATAGGGAAAATAAGCCCTGCCCCCTGGCAGCCATGTTTTTTGACGAATCCAAATGGCTTGTACAATCTTAGTAAAGGATCACCAAAGGAACATTTCTGCAAAATTATATTGAAATTGGTCCAGTGGTTTCTGACAAAGATTTCTAAAATTTTCTATACAGATATATAGAGAAAATAAGCCCCACCCCCTGGCGGCCATGTTTTTTGACAAATCCAAATGGCTTGAACAATCTTACTAAAGGAGCATCAAAGGAAGATTTCTGGAAAATTATATTGAAATTGTCCAGTGGTTTCAGACAAGATGATTTTTAAAGTTTTCTATATAGATATATACGGAAAATAAGCCACGCCCCCTGGTGGCCATGTTTTTTGATGAATCTATATGGCTTGAACAATCTTGGTAGAGGATCACCAAAGGAACATTTCTGCAAAATTATATTGAAATCGGTCCAGTGGTTTCTGACAAGAAAATTTTTAAAGTTTTCTATACAGATATATAGGGAAAATAAGCCCCGCCCCCCCTCCTCCCCCCCCCCTAGTGGCGGTGTTTTTTGATGAATCCAAAAAGCTTGAACAATCTTGGCAGAGGATCACCAAAGGAACATTTCTGCAAAATTACATTGAATTCGGTCCAGTGGTTTCTGACAAGAAGATTTTTTAAGTTTTTAGTTAAAAAATCTATTTTTAGCTCCTTTGACCCAGATATGCAATGGACCTGAACCATTTGAACAACTCTGAAAGAGGACCAACCAAGGATCATTCCTATGAAGTGTGGTCAAAATCCAATCAGTGGTTTAGGAGGAGATGTTGTTTAAAGATTGTGGACGGACGGACAGACGGACGACGACGACGGATGGTGGGTGATCACAATAGCTCACCTTGAGCCTTTGGCTCAGGTGAGCTAAAAATACAAGAGGACCATGATGGTCCTATATTGCTCACCTGACCAAACAGATTTGCATATTTACTGTTGAAGTTTCAGCCAAGTTCACTGCTCTAGGATTTTTGTATAAACTTTATAGCACTAACCACCCCCCTCCACCACACCCCCGGCCATGTTTTTTTACAAATCTTGACGACTTGAACTGAATCTTAAAAGAGAGTCACCAAAGGAACATTTCTGCCAAGTTATGTTGAAATTGGTCCAGTGGTTTAAAAAGTTTTATATAGCTATAAAGCCCTACGCCCTAACGGCCATGTTTTTTGACGAATCATGAAAGCTTGAACAAACTTGGTAGAGGGTCACCAAAGGAACATTCCTGCCAAGTTATATTGAAATTTGTTCAGTGGTTTCTGACAAGAAGATTTTTAAAGTTTTCTATTTAGATATATAGGGAAAATAAGTCCCACCCCATGGCAGCCATGTTTTTTGATGAATCATGACTGCTTGTACAATCTTGATAGCGGTTCACCAAAGCAACATTCCAGCCAAGTAATACTGAAATTGGTCATGGGGTATGTGACAACAAGAATTTTAAAATTTTCTATGCAGATATAGACGAAAAAAAAACCCCGCCCCCCTGGGGGCCATGATTTTTGACATATCATGAAGGCTTGAGCAATCTTAGTAGAAGGTCACCAAAGCAACATTCCTGCCAAGTTACATTGAACTCGGTCCAACTGTTTCTTACGAGCAGATTTTTAAAGTTTTCTATATAGATATATAGGGAAAATAAGCTCCGCCCCCTAGCGGCTATGTTTTTTGATGAATCATGACGGCTTGAACAACCTTTGTAGAGGGTCACCAAAGAAACATTCCTGCCAAGTTGTATTGAAATCGGTCCATTGGTTTCTGAAAAGAAGATTTTTAAAGTTTTACATATAGATATATAGGGAAAATAAGCCCTGCCCCCAGCAGCCATGTTTTTTGACTAATCATGATTACTTGAACAATCTTAGTAGAGGGTCACCAAGGAAACATTTCTGCAAAGTTATAATGAAATCAGTTCAGTGGTTTCTGACAAGAAGAGTTTTTAAGTTTTCTATAGATATGTAAGGAAAATAAGCCCCGACTCCTGGCGGCCATGTTTTTTGACGAATCATGACGGCTTGAACAATCTTGATAGAGGGTTACATAAGAAACATTCCTGCAATGTTACATTGAAATCGGTCAAGTGGTTTCTGAAAAGACTATTAAAATTTTCTATATAGATGTATAGGAAAATAAGCCCCGCCCCCTAGCGGCCATGTTTTTTGACAAATTGTAACAGTATGAACAATCTTGGTAAAGGGTCACCAAGGAAACATTTCTGTGAAGTTATATTGAAATCAGTCCTGTGGTTTCTGACGACAAGATTTTTTCAAGTTTTCTATATAGATATATATGGAAAATAAGCCCCGCACCCTCTAGAGGCCATGTTTTTTACAAATCATGACGATGTTTTTTGACAAATTGTAACAGTATGAACAATCTTGGTAAAGGGTCACCAAGGAAACATTTCTGTGAAGTTATATTGAAATCAGTCCTGTGGTTTCTGACGACAAGATTTTTTCAAGTTTTCTATATAGATATATATGGAAAATAAGCCCCGCACCCTCTAGAGGCCATGTTTTTTGACAAATCATGACGGCTTGAACAATCTTGATAGAGGGTCACTAAGGAAACATTTCTCCCAAGTTATATTGATATCGGTCCAGTCGTTTATGACATGAAGATTTTTAAAGTTTTCTTTACAGATATATATGAAAAATTAACCCCGCCCCCTAGCGGCCATGTTTTTTAACGAATCTTGGTACAATCTTGGTAGAGGATCATCGAAGAAACATTACTGTAAAATTATATTGAAATCCGTCCAGTGTTTTATGACAAGAAGATTTTTAAAGTTTTCTATATAGATATATAAGGAAAATAAGCCCTGTCCCCCTGGCGGCCATGTTTTTTGACAAATCCAAATGGCTCAAAAAATCTTGCAACAGGATAACCAAAGGAACATTTCTGCAAAATCATATGGAAATCAGTCCAGTGGTTTCGGACAAGAAGATTTTTAAAGTTTTCTATACAGATATATAGTGAAAATAAGCCCCTCCCCCTGGCAGCCATGTTTTTTGACAAATCCAAATGGCTTATCAAATTTTGGTACAGGATCACCAAGGGAACATTTCTGCAAAATTATATTGAAATCGGTCCAGTGATTTCGGACAAGAAGATTTTTAAACTTTTCTATGTAGATGTATAGGGAAAATAAGCCCCGCCCCCTGGTGGCCATCTTTTTTGACGAATCCAAATGGCTTGAACAATCTTGTTAGAGGATCACCAAAGGAACATTTTTGCAAAAATTTATTGAAATCGGTCCAGTGGTTTGGACAAGAAGATTTTTACATTTTTCTATATAGATTATATAGGGAAAATAAGCCCCGCCCCCTGGCGTCCATGTTTTTTGACGAATCCAAATGGCTTGAACAATCTTGCAACAGGATCACCAAAGGAACATTTTTGCAATATTATATGGAAATTGGTCCAGTGGTTTCGGACAATAAGATTTTTAAAGTTTTCTATATAGATGTATAGGGAAAATAAGCCCCGCCCCCTGGCAGCCATGTTTTTTGACAAATCCTGATGGCTTGAACAATCTTGCAACAGGATCACCAAAGGAACATTTCTGCAAAATTATATTGAAATCGGTCCAGTGGTTTCGGACAAGAAGATTTTTAAAGTTTTCTATATAGATATAGAGGGAAAATAAGCCCTGCCCCTGGTGGCCATGTTTTTTGACGAATCCAAATGGCTTGCATAATCTTGGTAGAGCATCACCAAAGGAACATTTTTGCAAAATTATATTGAAATTGGTCATGTGGTTTCGGACAAGAAGATTTTTAAACTTTTCTATATAGATATATAGGGAAAATAAGCCGCGCCCCCCTGGCAGCCATGTTTTTTGACGAATCCAAATGGCTTGAACAATCTTCCTAGAGGATCACCAAAGGAACATTTTTGCAAAATTAAATTGAAATCGGTCCAGTGGTTTCGAACAAGAAGATTTTTAAACTTTTCTATATAGATATATAGGGAAAACAAGCCCCGCCCCCTGGCGGCCATGTTTTATGACGAATCCAAATGGCTTGAACAATCTTCGTAGAGGATAACCAAAGGAACATTTCTGCAAAATTATATTGAAATCGGTCCAGTGGTTTCTGACAAGAAGATTTTTTAAAGTGTTCTATATAGATGTAAAGGGAAAATAAGCCCCGCCCCCTGGCGGCCATGTTTTTTGACGAATCCAAATGTCTTGAACAATCTTGGTAGAGGATCACCAAAAGAACATTTCTGCAAAATTATATTGAAATCGGTCAAAAGGTTTCTGACAAGAAGATTTTTAATGATTTCTATATAGATATATAGGGAAAATAAGCCCCGCCCCCTGGCGGCCATGTTTTTTTATGAATCTAAATGGCTTGAACAATCTTGGTAGAGGATTACCAAAGGAACATTTCTGCAAAAATATATTGAAATCGGTCCAGTGGTTTCTGACAAGAAGATTTTTAAAGTTTTCTATATAGATATATAGGGAAAATAAGCCCCGCCCCCTGGCACCAATGTTTTTTGACCAATCCAAATGTCTTGAATAATCTTGGTAGAGGATCACCAAAGAAACATTTCTGCAAAATTATATTGAAATCGGTCCAGTGGTTTCTGACAAGAAGATTTTTAAAGTTTTCTATACAGATATATAGGGAAAATAAGCCCCGCCCCCTGGCGGCCATGTTTTTTGATGAATCCAAAAGGCTTGAACAATCTTGGTAGAGGATCACCAAAGGAACATTTCTGCAAAATTATATTGAAAATGGTCCAGTGGTTTCTGACGAGAAGATTTTTAAAGTTTTCTATATAGATATACAGGGAAAATAAGCCCCGCCCCCTGGCGGCCATGTTTTTTTACGAATCCAAATGTCTGGAACAATCTTGGTAAAAGATCACCAAAGAAACATTTCTGCTAAATTATATTGAAATTGATCTAGTGGTTTCTGACAAGAAGGTTTTTAAAGTTTTCTATACAGATATATAGGGAAAATAAGCCCCGCCCCCTGGCGGCCATGTTTTTTGACAAATCCAAAAGGCTTGAACAATCTTGGTAGAGGATCACCAAAGAAACATTTCTGCAAAATTATATTGAAATCGGTCCAGTGGTTTCTGACAAGAAGATTTTTAAAGTTTTCTATATAGATATATAGGGAAAATAAGCCCTACGCCCTAACGGCCATGTTTTTTGACGAATCCAAAAGGCTTGAACAATCTTGGTAGAAGATCACCAAAGGAACATTTCTGCAAAATTATATTGAAACTGGTCCAGTGGTTTCTGACGAGAAGCTTTTTAAAGTTTTCTATATAGATTAATAGGGAAAATAAGCCCCGCCCCCTGGCGGCCATGTTTTTTGACAAATCCAAATGGCTTGAACAATCTTGGTAAAGGATCACCAAAGAAACATTTCTGCAAAATTATATTGAAATCGGTCTAGTGGTTTCTGACAAGAAGATTTTTAAAGTTTTCTATATAGATATATAGGGAAAATAAGCCCCGCCCCCTGGCGGCCATGTTTTTTGACGAATCCAAATGGCTTGAACAATCTTGGTAGAGGATCACCAAAGGAACATTTCTGCAAAATTTTATTGAAATCGGTCCAGTGGTTTCTGACGAAAAGATTTTTTGAGTTTTTAGTTAAAAAATCTATTTTTAGCTCCTGTGACCTAGATATGCAATGGACCGGAACCATTTGAACAACTTTGAAAGAGGATCAACCAAGGATCATTCCTGTGAAATTTGGTCAAAATCCAATCAGTTGTTTAGGAGGAGATGTTGTTTAAAGATTGTGAACGGACGGACGGACAGACAGACGGACGACGACGGACGGTGAGTGATCACAATACCTCACCTTGAGCCTTCGGCTCAGGTGAGCTAATAAAATTCTGTAGATTATCTTAGTCAGTGATGGATATCTATGTGCACTTTTCAAGTATTATATACTATCGATAGCCAATTATCCCTTATTGTGTGGAATTTTATTGCTATTTAAGCATTCAGTCAACTTTGGTTTAATTTCATAAATGATTCAGTGAGTTAGAAAACCAGGGCATTTAGCTGTATTTTTTCTTTTATTCTTCAAGAAAAGCGACATACTAAGATCATTAATCATCTCACTAAAAGACAATTCTACTGCTGTTTAACAGTTTTTGTGAGGGACATTATGAAAACATACCTATATAATTTTGACCCCCTTCAACCCCACTTTTATGTAGTAAAACTGGGGTTTACAGGGGTATACATTATTTTTCTTATTTCTGCTCAATAACATAGATTGTATTAACTCGTTAGAACCGCCTCAGTGAGGCGGTTCTAACAAGTACACACAATCTATGTTTTGAGCAGAAATATGAAAAATATCAGAATTTTTTATCTTTTAAATTTTCCTTTTTTTTTTTTGGTTGTAAAGTTTTCAATATATTTGAATAGGCGTGTTTTCGTAATGAAAAGTAATAAACATTTCGGTTTAATGATGTGTCATTTTATTTCAAAATGGTTTATTAATTTGTTTTGGTATTGAAATGGCTATAATAATATATAATAAATAACGATTCAGGTATGCATGAAAATATAAAACCTGATGAATAATAAAAATAAATATTTCATCTTTAAATCATACACCTGATCTTTAGTTCTGAGAATCATTGACATGTAGAGAAGTGGTGCTTTTGACTTTGCAACAGAAATTCAGAAAACCGTAAAACCTTCACCTCATTACAGTGAAACCTATGAATACTGTATTCACCCCATTTAGCACCCCGGGCGCTAAAAAATTTGGAAAGAAGGGGTGCCTATTTGGAACAACAATGTTGCAAAAATGGCGATTTTTTTAATTTTTAAATCCAGTAAAGGCAGTAGCTTCCTCACAGGTATACTGTGTACACGTGGTGTAGTAAACACCGTCATAGCAGCTATTTATAGATCAGGTGTGCTGACGCATATTGTAAAAATGGGAGTTGATTCAACACGCGGCCACTGTTGCAACTGGGGTCTGTAAACAGCCTGCAACAGTCCGGTCGTGTGTATCGTTGATAGAGTTTATAGGTTGATCGGGACTGTCGCTGTCTGCAACAGTTTACTGACATGAGAGACTTTTTTTTTTTTTTAAGTAACAAATTGGGGTGTGCGAAGTGAAATGATTTCAAGAAGAGTAGTTTTAATTTTGAGGCTTGGCTAAAGCATTATCAGCGCAATATCGTTCGGCAGCAAAACTCTCTCTGTTGTGAAAGTGGGAAAGTCTGCTTCCGCAATGTGGGAAACTGATTGTTTTGACCGCGAGTTTTGAATACACAAAAGTTGTTGACGTTGCATATATTCAGTTCGCAGATTTCATGTTTCAAAAGATGTTTGGATCCAAGCGGAAGGAGAAATTCTTGACTGCCCGGAAATTTAATAACCAAATATGATAAATATGCAGGGGAAAAATCTCTGTTGGATATGTACTGCCTAAAATTAGTAAAACTGTTGCTTTTTTCATGAACATAGTGGAAGCGTAAATATGAAAAGTGACAAGCAGTCAACACAGATGCATTGAGATAGCGGAGGGCTTTAAAATGCCTTTTGTGTTAAGCTTTACAGCAGATCAAGCAATGACTGAAAGGCTGAAATCTTTACTTTCAGTAAGTGAAAAAATATTTTTTCTCTGACTGCAGAGAAGGGGCGCTAATGACATTTTTCTTGGAAAAACAGTGAGGGGGCACTTATAGGGGTAGGGGCACTAAATGTGATGAATATGGTATTTCAAATTTGAAACCTCTCTTGAGATGTCAGTGCCTGCATTCTTTACACTTTTATCCAAGAAAGTTCCTTTGAAAACATACATCTAAAATGAAGTTTTTAAAGGTAAAAAATATTTTAATAAGCAATACTCAACCTATAGATAATGTGCTACATTCTATCCTGCCCTTACCTTCCACAGAAAAAACTACAGGAATGTCGTCCCATACAGTCTTAATACAAAAGTCCCTTAGGCAGTCACCTGTGTGACGTATTCCAACTCTTTTGATCACATGTCAGTTTCTTTGATGTAAAGCCCTAAAGGACAGAGATAAGCTGGGACAGGGAGGGGGATTATCTTATCTATAGGTTAAGTATTGCTTGTTGAAATATGTTTTACTTTTAAAAACTTCATTTTAACTGCACAATACATTAACCTATATATAATGTGCTAGAATTCGCCAATAAGGTGGGAAAGAGCTCCCGATTCTAACACAAAAATAAATAAATCCCTCCACTTATGGATCAAGGCTTAGGAAACTCTTAGAATAAGCTCCTTCTTGATATAAAACCAAGAGAAAACTCATTCAACATATATATAATATATTAATTATCTTAATATATGCATCTTCAGGTTTGGAGGCTGTTTGTCTTCTTAGGCATCCAAGGCACTGTTAACCTGACCCCCCACAGGCTAGATTAGGGATCACAATAGGATCTGGGCAAATGGGCGGAAGCTGATTCTTAGCCAGAAACCCAGTTTGAATTATCAGAGATACTGATCCATCAGATTGATTGAATCTTAAATGATTTGAATCCATTGCCAGGGCATGAATCTTGTTACATCTTTTGGCAGTGGCAAGAGCTAGAAGAAAGGTTGTTTTTAACATTACATGAAGTTTAGAAGCCACATGTAAAGGTTCATATGGGGCTTTCTGCAGACAGACTAATATCCAAGATAAATCCCATTTTGGAGTAAGAGACCTTTGTACAGGACGTTGTAACTCAAAAGACCTTATTAATTCTGATAAGACAGAATTAGATCTGATTCTATTACCAGTCATAAATTTAAGAGTATTAGATACCATAGACCTGTAGCCTTTAATAGTGCTAATTTGATACTTTTTCTCAGAGAAAAGGTAAATGAGGAAGTCGGCTATAACAGTAAGAGAGGCCGACCGGATTAACCTTCTTTCTATGACACCAATGGGTATATACAGTCCATTTCACGTCATATACTTTCTGAGTTGATGTTCGTCTTGATTTGGAGACAAAATCTGCATCGTTTCACGTGAATTTTCTATCTCTAACTGATTGCTTGATAACTCCCAGGCGTGAAGGTTCAGAGCTGGGAGGTTTTGATGTTGAAACTTTCCTTTTGCTTGTGTTAATAGTTTTGGGAAAAGTGGAAGACGAACTGGAGCTGAGACAAGCAGTTGTAGTACCTCTGAGAACCATGCTTGTTGCAGCCAAAGAGGGGCTATAAGAACTATTCTGCACTGAGACTGACATATCTTGCTCAGGACAGGAGAAATCAGCATTGTTGGAGGAAATGCATAAGCATGAAGATTGTTCCAGTTCATGGAGAATGTGTCTATCGCAAAGGCTTGATTGTCCAGAACTGGGGATACATAAAGTGGAAGTTTGTAATTGAAAAGTGTCGCAAACAGATCCAGATTGGGATAGTTGAACATTTGGAAAATTGAATTCACTATCAACTGATCCAATGCCCACTCTGTTTTGATTATTCTGTCGATTCTCCATAAACTGTCTGCCAAAACATTGAATTTGCCTTGCCTGGGATATGTCAAATCCCGACTACAATATGATGTTTTAGGCACCATTAGAGGATTTTCCATACCTCCACGCATAGGTTGGGAGAATGGGTTCCTCCTTACTTGTTGATATATGAGACCATGGTTGTGTTGTCGGTAGAAATCACAACACAAGAATGGTGAATATATTTGAAGGCTCTTATCAATGCAGAACAAATTGCCATTTTTTCCAACATGTTGATATGGAGTTGGGATTGGTCTTCCAACCAGCGACCTTGAAAAGAGAGACTCATCAGTTCCAGATGAGCTCCCCAACGGTACTGACTGGCATCCATATAAAGGAATATTTTGGGGTCTGGAGGGTGAATGGGTACTCCTTGAATGAAGCAATTGGTGTTCATCCACCCACCATTTCAAATGGACTCTGATCATACTGTTGATCGTAACCAGATGGTCTGATGGAAGAATGTGAGGTTTCCAGACCGATAATAGGCACATTTGCACAGGTCGTAAATGCAATCTGCCTAGAATAATTAAATCCGCTGCTGCACTGAGTTTGTCCAAAAGAGAAAGGAAAGTTCGTGCCAAAACTTGATTTTGAGAGAGAATAGTTTTGATAGTCAGAATAAGAGCTTTTACTCAATCCGCTGGTACTCTGACTATTTCCTGCTGAGTTAGAAATTCCATATCTATAAATGTGAATTGTTGTGTTGGTATCAAATCTGACTTCTTTAGATTTGGTATGAGACCCAGATTTTATACCATTTGAAGAGTGTATTTTGTATGAGAGATAAGTCGACTGCGAATCAGATCTCTTATTAGCCAAGCATCTAGGTATGGGAAGAGAGGTACGGCACGTAGACGTAAGTGTGCCACTATGACATTCATTAACTGCATGAAAATCCATGGATTTAGGGACATTCTGAACAGTAAGGCCGTGAACTGAAAGACCTGATGTTGGAAGGTATTTCCTGGATGCTGGATGTATCGGAACATGAAATGCACCAGTAAGATCTATAGAGACAGCCCGGCTGTTGGCCATTATCGATTGTCTTACAGACTTGACTGTCTCCATCTTGAAATGATGTTTGTTTGATTTAGCGATGAAAAGTCTATTACTGGTTGTAACTTTCCATTCTTTTTCAGTGCAAGCCGGGAATAACAAGAATTCCGCGGAAGGCGTCATCGCACCTGCTGGGGCAAAAGTCACAGGAGCCACAATCAGAACGTGGTTATTAAATAAGTTTATTTAATTCTTAGCAGTGCTTACTTGGAAAACTGGGTTGAAAAAAATGTAGACAAAGTGCCTAGTGGGGCACATATATTCCAGGCCAGTCCCATTCCCTCTAATGGCTATATCTTCAGCACTGACTTTTCGTATCATACAGCCCAATGATAATGGAACGTTGACGTAAAATGTGTAAAAGTCACTGGAGCATGAAATATAGGTCAAGGTCACGGGTCAAGGTACCTGCTAATTCAGTACATCAAGGAGAAGCACAATGCAAGGTATGGTGGTTGTAGGCCTTATAGTTGAGGAGTTATCAAACATTAACGTAAAATGTGTCAAATATAGGTCAAGGTCACCGGGTCAAGGTACCTGCCAAGCCAGTGCAATGAGGTGAAGCACTATGCAAGGTTTAGTGGTTGTAGGTCTTATATTTGAGGAGATACCGAACATCAACATAAAATGTGTCAGTCACTGGAGTGCACAATATAGGTCAAGGTCACCAGGTCAAGGTACCTGCCGAGTCAGTACATCGAGAAGAAGTGCTATATAAGGTTTGGTGGTTGAAGGCCTTACAGTTGAGGACATATGGAAGGGTGACGTAAAAGGTGTAAAAGTTAATGGAGCACGAAATATAGGTCAAGGTCACCCAGTGAAGGTACTTGCGGAGTCCGTACATTGAGGAGAAGCACTATGCAAGGTTTGATGGTTGTAGGCCTTACAGTTGAGGAGATATTGAACGTTGACGTAAAATGTGTAAAAGGCACTGGAGCGCAAAATATAGGTCAAGGTCACCGGGTCAAGATACCCGCCGAGTCAGTACATCTAGGAGAAGCACTATGCAAGGTTTGGTGGCTAGAGGTCTTACACTTGAGGAGATCTGGAACATTGATGTAAATTATGTCAAAGTCACTGCAGCCAAAATATAGGTCAAGGTCACCAGGTCAAGGTATCTGCCAAGTCAGTACATTGAGAAGAAGCACTTTGCAAGGTTTGATGGTTGTAGGCCTTATAGTCGAGGAGATATCGAACGTCGACGCAAAATATATCAAAGTCACTGGAGCGCAAAATATAGGTCAAGGTCACCGGGTCAAGGTATATGCCAAGTCAGTACATCTAGGAGAAGCACTATGCAAGGTTTGGTAGTTGTACGCCTTATAGTTGAGAAGATCTGGAACGTCAACGTAAATTGTGTCAAAGTCAATGGAGCGCAAAATATAGGTCAAGGTCACTGGGTCAACATACCTGCCAAGTCAGGAGGTCAGGGAGATGTGTCATGCAAGGTATGATGGTTGTTGTAGAATTGTAGTTGATTAGAATACTAACTTCGACGTAAATGTCGAACTTCGACATAACAGAACTGTTAACAGACAGACGGACAGATGAACAGACAGACGAATGGAAAAGCGGGCACCTATGTCGCAAAGTCGGGAGGTCAGGGAGATGTTTCATAAAAGGTTTGATGGTTGTTTAGTTTTGTAGTTGATTAGAATACGAACTTTGACATAAATGTCGAACTTCGACATAACAGAACTGTTAACAGACGGACAGACGGATGGACGAACAGACAGACGAATGGAAAAGTGGGCACCTATGTCGCAAAGTCAGGAGGTCAGGGAGATGTTTCATGCAAGGTTTGATGGTTGTTTAGTCTTGTAGTTGATTAAAATACTAACTTTGACATAAATGTCGAAATTTGACATAAATGTTGACAGACGGACGGACGAATGGACAGATTGATTGTGTTGGGGTTTAACGACACGTCAACCCTTGAGGGTCATTTTGTGTCGTCTCCCAGAGAAAGGGAGAAAAGAGATAGAAGAGAGAGTAGAGGAGATGAAAGAGAGGGACAGGGAAGAAAGAGGAACAGGAATGAAAGTGAAGAAACAGAAGAAATAAAAACATTCCCCCTCTACCCTTACCCACTACAAGGATAGCAGGCCTTGCCCAACTGTAAGCCAATATCAGTTGGATGCCCCAGTGATGTAAGATACACAGCACCTTCGCACCACCCGACCATCCCACGAATGGACAGACATACGGAAAAGCGGACGCCTATGTCGCATAGTCAGGAGGTCAGGGAGATGTTTCATGCAAGGTTTGATGGTTGTTTAGTCTTGTAGTTGATTAGAATACTAACTTTGACATAAATGTCGAACATCGACATAAATGTTGACAGACGGACGGACGGACGGACGGACGGACGGACGGACGGAAAATCGGACGCCTATATCGCACCCTGCTACAAGCAGGTGCGATAAAAACAGGGAGTTCCCAGATTCCGAACCCTTTCCACTGCCTATTTCTTGAGAAGCCCTGCGATTTCTTCTCACAATAACGGGGAGGAAGATTGACTCAGCTTTATCGGAACAACCGATAAGGGAGGAACTGACTCCGCCGTGGTTCAACTACTGGTTTTCATTTACTCTGGCATACAGTAGAATTAGCCATGAGTACTTGTCTTTGTTTATTATAGTGATTAATTTGATTTTTATGTTTTTGTTTTGATGCATTGACTGAGTTGGGAGCCTTTATGCAAACCGAATTTTTATGTATTTCTGTATTAAGAGTAGCATCGGGACCCAGGAAGAAGTTAGCTAGCTGTAAAAGTCCTTAACCACCCCCCACGTGGTTTGCTCTACCGACCGTTCTAAGGCGGTGGTCCCGGTGTTAGTCTTACTCTTTGTTGCTTTGTGGTTTATTCTATGAGGTGATTTGTTGTATGTCTTTCCGTGTGTCATTTTGTTCTTGTGTTTTTCAGTCCTTTTAGTATTGCGATTACCTTGCTTGGGGAAGAGAGAGCTAATCTTAGTGCTTTTTGTATGTTTGTCCGGTTTGTGCTTGTTTAGATTTGTCGGTTTCCTCTTCTCTTCCTCTTGGGGTCTGGGAAGGGCTGCGGTTTGTGATTGTGGCACTCCCTGGACTTTTCTCTTACCATTTTTGAACCCGTTTCGAATGATAGAGAGGACCCACTTGTTGTCTATCAATTCTTCCCATTGTTCCACAAAATGGCCCAACCTTCCTCCCACTGGAATGTCTGGATGTGGTAGAGCTGGCAGTGGAAAGGGTTGGACATAAATATTTTGTGGAAGATGAGGCTTGCTTAGAGGAGGGGAACTGTTTCTGATTCCCACTTCTCTTAGCATATTCCTTTCTATTTGATGAATATGACTGAGTATGACTTTTAGGCCTAAAGGATTGTGGTTGTTGAGGCCTAGAAGGTTTCTTAAAAGCCAGAGGAGCCGGGTAAGTCACTTTTTTTTGTTCTTGCATTGTAGTAGCAACTGAGGAATTGCCAAGAATCTTTGCTGCTGAGCCTCAAAATTGCCCTTGGCAACTTCCTTAATTTTATATATTAGGCCCCCCCCAAAAAAATCATTAGATTCTCAGGCCCCGCCGCATGTACCAAAAAGTCTGTGCATAAGCCTTTTTTTCCGTGTCCAATAAAAAAAACACATCCCCGTCTAGATACAGCATGCCGGTGCGTCGCGGTTTTTAAAATCCTAGTTTTAGATGCAACCATAGCATACACGGTCACGTAAATGCTTGAATTATTGATTTTTTCATTGGATTGAACCTTGCAAGTAAGTGTTTTAGCACCATCATTGACCAAAATGTCTGCCAAAGCGCAAGTTGTGTAAACTAAACTTGTGTTTCCTTTGTTTTCAATGCAGATGTCTCAGATTTCCACCCAGATTTCATCCAGGGCTACGGTGCATCTGTCCTGGAACATTATAGGCGGTTACGAAAAAGACTGCACAATTGCCGAGCTGTATAACGGCATAAAATCGTGATCTGAAGTATCGACTTCTGGTCCTTCTTGGATGAATTATCAAACCACAATGTAAGTGCGTCGATCGGACACCCCACAGTGGACACATTCGACAGAATTTCTGTCAACACATCCCTCTCTGAAGCTATATAAACCTTTGGTAGATATTTTAAACTGGAGCTGCACAAACTGATTTTTATAGTATCCTTTATATATAATAATTATAGGGACATATAAAAAAGTTATCCTCAGTACTTCTCCTTATCTTGAGCTATGTCTAGGTGTCCAAAAATTAAGTATTTTTATGGTAATAATATTATAAAACGCATTTCATGAAACGAGTCCTTTTAAGGGTTCATGTAATAAAAAAAAAGAAAAAGTTCCCTCACCTGTTCCATGAGTAAAAAAAAAAAAAAAAAAAAAAATCCTGCCTGCCTCATCTGTTTTTCCCAAAAATGGCCTGAGAATCTAATAATTAATTTTTTTTGGCCTTACCAAATAAGGTTTTAGAATTTATTGGAGCGTTTCGCAACTCGTGGTTGGAATTCTCCAATAAAACCTGAGACCTGGCCAGTACCGCATCATGTCTAGCTTGGAAAATCTCCATAGCTAAAATCATAGACATAGCCATAGCATGCTTTATTGATTTTGCGACGGCTTCCAACAATCTCGAGAAGGCTTGAACTGACATTGTCTGTTGCTGCATACATAAGTATGCAGCAGAAGAAAATAGATCCGCATGTGAATATAAGTTTGCGGGCTCTTTTTTCCCCATATTTCCAAATTTTTCATTGGAATAGAGCATTTTCCCTTGCTGGATAAATGCAGCACGGAAGCTTCCGATTCTAACGGAGGAACGCTATCTGTTAGGAAATACTGACTCTGGCTCCTATAAAATTTAGTCTGCGTCAGTGACGATAGTAAACTTTGTGAGCATATCCAATCTCTGCCACATTTCTCTGTATCGATTTTGTCCTGGAGAAATCTGGCAGTATTTTCAACCAATTTGGACTGCGGCAATATCAGTAATGGAGTCACATGCATTAGATGTTCAATGCCAGATAAAGGCTTTGCCGCAGTATGCTCCTCGGTTGACCTTGGGCATAACTCCGGAGGCAAAAGCCTGAAAACTTCATTGATTTCCCTATCAAAGGACCAGGTCTCCATTTCAGATTCAGAGCCTGAATCCTTTGAAGGGCGTAGCAAAGTCTGTTCAGGTGTTATTGTCTGTTCATTAGTTACTTCCTCAGGCTGTAGAATATCAGAATTCTGTACAGCCTGTGGAGTATGTCTATTTCTTGTGTATCTGCCATTATCATGTATCTGATTATCAGATATAGAGGAGAAAGATTTCTCTTTTTGTGAGAGTGTTTAGATCTTTTTGACTTTCTTCTACGAGAGTCTGAAGATGCAGACCTTGAAGAGGAGGATGTAGAGGATGATCTAACTCTCCTCCTCTTCTTGGTTTTGTGTTTATTTTTAGGCTGGTCCCTCCTGGAAGTACATCCAGAGAGGGAAGTCTGTGAAATCTGTCCGTTGTCCAATCTCCAGTTGTTGTCGGGAAGTACCACAACAACACTGGGATCGGACATGTTACTTAAGTAGGGTTCCATGGGAAGTGAAACTCTACTTGAGTTAGGTAAATTACTAGTGAGCTCCATGTCACTGGCATGAGTCTCACTAGTAATAGGTTGATATAAAGTCTGAGGCCCAGTGACGGGTGGTCAATTGCCCGGTGACTGGTGACCGGTGAAATTTGAATTTCTTCTGTATTCAACCTTTCTGGATCCAATGACCGGTGGCTGGATGGCCGGTGCCCGGTCTATGATTGATTAGAAATGTCTGTACTGCCCATTTGCCTGGTGGCCAGTGAGGCCTGCTCGGTGACTGGTCATGCCCATTGGGCAAGTGGCCGGTGGTCATTTGCCGGTGGTCAGCTGCCCGGTGGCCAGTGGACTAGTACTCCCTTGGGTACAAGTACCCAGGGAGTTGCCACCTTTATTGGTCTTACCCCGGGCAGAAGGGCCATGAGGGGCAGTGTTCTCATAATTATTTTTGTTTCTTTTTTTTTGGACATGACTTTCTTTCTGGAAGTGTAAGTTCTTCTTTTCTCAGCCAGTTCCCCAGTGGAATTAAACAAATAACTACATGTGGAACATGTAGATTCCCTGAAACAATAAGAACAATTAATGCATTTTTTATGATTATCCCAATGTGATTTAATATGACCACAATCACCATGATGAATAGTCATGAAAACGCATTACAGCGAACAAGAAAGGAATAATTTGAAGAAAACGAAAAACAAATTTCAGCAAATAATAGGATGAAAAGTGAAAGGTATTATAAAGGATCAAGAGAAAGAACAAAGAATTTAATTTCAACTGGAGAAAAAGGAAGAAAAATAGATTTCTTTCACCCGGAGAAAAAATCCATGTTTACTTTCTTTGTCCACAGAAAAGAAACTGACACCTGATCAAAAGAGCGGGAATACATCACACAGGTGACTGCTTAAGGGACTTTTGGATTAAGACTGTATGGGACAACGTTCCTGTCGTTTTTTCTGTGGAGGGAATGGGCAAAATAGAATGTAGCACATTATCTATAGGTTAATGTATTGTGCAGTTAAAAATATATCACCAAATTTCACATGAAAAAAGATAAAAATTTGAATTTAGAGCTAGAAGGGCTATAGAAATGGCTGGATGCAAGCAGAGCCTGGGAAAATGGCAGATTTCAAATACAGCTAGAGAAATTACTCACAGATAGCTGCGCTAGAAGAACAATTGAATTCTAGTACAGTTTGAGAGCCAGATGACTACTACCTCACAAGTACACTAGTACTTCAGCTAGAAGAGAAATGGGTGACAGTTTGCATATAATGTCAAAGCCTATTGTCTGGTAAACTGAGAAATAATATTTCAAAATGTCTTCTGCTAAAACTTTTACCCAGCATGCTATGCGTAAAACAGCAGTTAATTAATACCTGTCATACAAATTTAAAGAATGGATAGTTCATTTTAAGTTTCCTCTCTCTCCTTTTAAAGTTATGTTCTACCAACTACTGATTCGCCAGAGCTGTTGTTACTAACTTAGTAAATTACTATCCTTTCGACACCGTTTGGGAAGACATTTTTTGCTTGACATTTTATTTTAAAAGAAAATATTTTGTTCTGATTGACCATATCCCATCAAAAACCATTTGTCTTTTTTGTTTCTGTGTTTTGTTCTCAAATATTTACCATGCTAGATTTAAATTTTTGGTGAAACATTGGTCTGACCTACACAATTTCTAAAGTAAAGTGATTTTTTTTTTTTTTTTTTTTTTTACTCTTATCTAAGAAAATATTTTTTTACATTTCTTTGCAGATTTTGAATGACTGATGTCTCATGACGATATTGTGAAAATTTCAGAAAATTTGAATAAGTGGATTTATTAAACAAGAGGGCCATGAAGGCCTTGTAATATTCACCTGAGTATCATAGCACTTAGAGAACCTGACCCATAAATGATCAAGGCAAACATTCTAACCAAGATTCACGATGATTCTATTAACAAGTAAGACAATGTTGCATGCCTAATGGACCATGAAATATAGATCATGGTCAAATATAAACGACTCACTCAAGAGGCCATGCTAAGATGTATGCATGTGCTGTGTTTGTTTGTGTTGAGGTTTTATGGCCCAGTCAACCCAATGGGGTCATGTCAAGTGTGGTCAGTTTACCTAACCACACATTTATTGGGCAGGCTTAGTCCTCTAAGCGGTAAACCAGTATTATGCACATTCTTTCACCAGAAACTGACAAATACCCTTCATGAATCAGTGGAACGGAGAGAATGACCGTAGAAAATATTTCATGATCAATCTCCACGGAAGAATGTTGCCAACCTAGGCGGGGGTTGAACCCGCGACCTCCTGGTCTCCAGTCAGACGGCGCATCCAACTGAGCCACCGAGGCCGGCGCATGTGCTGTGTATCACTGGCTGTAGGACCAATAATAACTGAGAACTGACCAAATGCAAAAACAACAAAGTCAGTGAAACATGGAATATAGGTCAAGGTCAAATACAGATGACTGCATTCAAGAGGCTATGCTACGATGTCTGCAAGTGCAAAGTATCACTGCTGTAGGACCAACAGTTACAGACCTAAATGGAAAAACTTAAGAAAGTCACTGGACCATGAAATATAGGTCATAAGTGACCCAGGTCCAGCTTGACCTGGAAATCATCAAAACAAACATTCTGAGCAAGATTCATGATGATCGCACCTGCATAAGGCCTTTGGTTTCAGGAAAGTTTTTTTCTTTTAGGTTTTAACTATATAGCTCTATATTAATAAATGAACCCTAGGGCATGGCCACTTTGGACTTCAGGGACATGGTTGGTAGGAATTATGTGGGAGATGGATAAACATTGCAACATACTAAATATAATATATAAGCTGTGGGTCTCATGGTTTCAAAAAAAGATGTTTTAGATTTTTCCTCATTATAAGTCTATGGAAGCTAATGACCCCATGGGATGTGGCCATTTTGGGCCTTAGGGGCTTGATTGGCAGGATTTATGTAGGACATGACCAATTTGAACCCACAGGGCATGGTTAACCGGATTTATGTAGGAGACCTTTTAACATTGCTACATACTAAATATGTTAGCTCTGGGCCTCAAGGCTTCAGAGGAGAAGACTTTAGGGGTTCTTTAGCTATATAATTCGATATAAACAAATAAGTGCCTCGGACATGGGCAGTTTGGGCCCTAGGAGCTTGATTGGTAGGTTTTATGTAGGGGACCACCAAATATTGCTACATGCTCAATATATAATATACAAGAGGACCATGATGGTCCTACATTGCTCACCTGAGCAAACAGATTTGCATATTTACTGTTGAAGTTTCAGCCAAGTTCACTGCTCTAGGATTTTTGTATAAATTTTATAGCACCAACCCCCATCCCACCCCTGCCCCCCACCCCCCCTTCCCCCCCACCACACCCCCGTCCATGTTTTATTAACGCATCTTGACGACTTGAACTGAATCTTAAAAGAGGGTCACCAAAGGAACATTTCTGCCAAGTTATATTGAAATTGGTCCAGTGGTTTAAAGTGTTTTATATAGCTATAAAGCCCTACCCCTAACAGCCATGCTTTTTGACGAATCATGACAGCTTGAACAAACTTGGTAGAGGGTCACCAAAGGAACATTCCTGCCAAGTTATATTGAAATCTGTTCAGTGGGGTCTGACAAGAAGATTTTTAAAGTTTTCTATTTAGATATATAGGGAAAATAAGCCCCACCCCATGGCAGCCATGTTTTTTGACGAATAATGATTGCTTGTACAATCTTGGTAGAGGGTCACCAAAGCAACATTCCAGCCAAGTAATATTGAAATTGGTCATGGGGTATGTGACAAGAAGAATTTTAAAGTTTTCTATGCAGATATATACGAAAAATAAGCCCTGTCCCCTCTGGGGACCATGGTTTTTGACGTATCATGAAGGCTTGAACAATCTTGGTAGAAGGTCACCAAAGCAACATTCCTGTCAAGTTACATTGAACTCAGTCCAACTGTTTCTTACGAGAAGATTTTTAAAGTTTTCTATATAGATATATAGGGAAAATAAGCCCCGCCCCCTAGCGGCCATGTTTTTTGACGAATCGTGACGGCTTGAACAATCTTTGTAGAGGGTCACCAAAGAAACATTCCTGCCAAGTTGTATTGAAATCGGTCCATTGGTTTCTGAAAAGAAGATTTTTAAAGTTTTATATATAGATATATAGGGAAAATAAGCCCCGCCCCTGGCAGCCATGTTTTTTGATGAATCATGATTATTTGAACAATCTCAGTAGATGGTCACCAAGGAAACATTTCTGCAAAGTTATAATGAAATCGGTGCTGTGGTTTCTGACAAGAAGAGTTTTAAAGTTTTCTATATAGATATATAAGGAAAATAAGCCCTGCCGCCTGGCGGCCATGTTTTTTGATGAATCATGACAGCTTGAACAATCTTGATAGAGGGTTACATAAGAAACATTCCTGCAATGTTATATTGAAATCGATCCAGTGGTTTCTGAAAAGAAGATCATTAAAATTTTCTGTATAGATATATAGGGAAAATAAGCCCCGCCCCCTAGCGGCCATGTTTTTTGACAAATCATAACGGCTTGAACAATCTTGGTAAAGGGTCACGAAGGAAACATTTCTGCGAAATTATATTGAAATCAGTCCTGTGGTTTCTGACAACAAGATTTTTTCAAGTTTTCTATATAGATATATAGGGAAAATAACCCCCACCCCCCCTCCCCCCCCAGCGGCCATGTTTTTTGACAAATCATGACAGCATGAACAATCTTGATAGAGGGTCACTAAGGAAACATTTCTGCCAAGTTATATTGAAATCAGTCCAGTCGTTTATGACAAGAAGATTTTTAAAGTTTTCTATATAGATATATAGGGAAAATAAACCCCGCCCCCTAGCGGCCATGTTTTTTGTCGAATCATGGTGGCTTGAACAATCTTGGTATAGGATCACCAAAGAAACATTTCTGGAAAAATTATATTGAAATCGGTCCAGTGGTTTCTGACAAGAAGATTTTTAAAGTTTTCTATATAGATATATAAGGAAAATAATCCCCACCCCCTGGCGGCCATGTTTTTTTATGAATCCAAACGGCTTGAACAATCTTGGTAGAGGATCACCGAAGGAACATTTCTGCAAAATTATATTGAAATCGGTCCAGTGGTTTCTGACAAGAAGATTTTTAAAGTTTTCTATATAGATACATAGGGAAAATAAGCCCCGCCCCCTGGCGCCCATGTTTTTTGACGAATCCAAATGGCTTGAACAATCTTAGTAGAGGATCACTAAAGGAACATTTCTGAAAAAATTTAAGTTTCAGAGAAGAAGATTTTTTTTTTTTTTTTTTTTTTTTCCATTATAAGTTTACGGGAGCTCATGACCTCCTCTGGTGTGGTCAGTTTGGGCCCTAGGGTCTTGACTGGCAGGATTTATGTAGGGGACCACTAAATATTGCTACATACTAAATACATAACCTGTGGGCCTCATGGTTTCTGAGAAGAAGATGTTTTTAAGTTTTTCCGATTATAAGTCTACAGGAGTTATTGAACCAAGGGGCATGGCCAATTAGGACCCCAGGGACTTGATTGGCAGGATTTATGTAGGGGACCACTAAACTTTTTCCATTAGAAGTCTATGGGAGCTCATGACCCCCTGGAGTATGGCCAGTTTGAGCCCTAGGGGCTTGACTGGCAGGATTTATGTAGGGGACCACTAAAAATTGCTACATACTAAATACATTATTGAACAAGAGGACCATGATGGTCCTATATTGCTCACCTGAGCAAACAGATTTGCATACTTACTGTTGAAGATTCAGCCAAGTTCACTGCTCTAAGATTTATGTATAAATTTTATAGCCCTGCCCGCTCCCCCCCCCCCCCCCCCTCTCCCCCAACACACCAAGCCATGTTTTTTTCTTTTTAACACATCATGACTTGACTTAATCTTGAAAGAAGGTCACCAAAGGAACATTTCTGCCAAGTTATTTTGAAATTGGTCCAGTGGTATAGAGGGTAACCAAAGGAACATTCCTGCCAAGTTAAATTGAAATCAGTTCAGTGGTTTCTGACAAGAAGATTTTTAAAGTTTTCTATTTAGATCTATAGGGAAAATAAGCCCCACCCCCTAGCAGCCATGTTTTTTTGACAAAAAGGATTGCTTGAACATTCCTGGTAGAGGGTTACTAAAGCATTATTGAAATCAGTCAGGAGGTATTTGACAAGAAGAATTTTAAAGTTTTCTATACAGTTATATATGTTTTTTGGCGTATCATGAAGGCTTGAACAATCTTGGTAGAGGGTCACCAAAGCAACATTCCTGCCAAGTTACATTGAACTCTGTCCAACAGTTTCTTAAAAGAAGATTTTTAAAGTTTTTTATATAGATATATAGTGAAAATAAGCCCCGCCCCCTAGCGGCCATGTTTTTGACGACTCACTATTACTTGAACAATCTTGGTACAGGGTCACCATGGAAACATTTTTGCCAAGTTATAATGAAACTGGTCCAGTGGTTTCTGACAAGAAGATTTTTCAAGTTTTCTATATAGATATATAGGGAAAATAAGCCCCACCCCCTGGCGGCCATGTTTTTTGACAAATCCAAAATGGCTTGAACAATCTTGGTACAGAATCACCAAAGGAATATTTCTGCAAAATTATATAGCAATTGGTCCAGTGGTTTCTGACAAGAAGATTTTTTAAATTTTCTATATAGATATATAGGGAAAATGAGTCCCGCCCCCTGGCGGCCATGTTTTTTCACAAATCCAAATGGCTTGAACAATCTTGGTAGAGAGTCACCAAAGGAATATTTCTGCAAAATTATATGGAAATCGGTCCAGTGGTTTCTGACAAGAAGATTTTTTAAGTTTTCTATATAGATATACAGGTAAAATAAGCCCCGCCCCCTGGCGGCCATGTTTTTTGACAAATCCAAATGGCTTGAACAATCTTGGAATAGGATCACCGAAGGAACATTTCTGCAAAATTATATTGAAATCGGTCTGGTGGTTTCTGACAAGAAGATTTTAGATTTTTTAAGTTTTCTATATAGATATATAGGGAAAATAAGCCCCGCCCCCTGGCGGCCATGTTTTTTGATGAATCCAAATGGCTTGAACAATCTTCGTAGAGAATCACCAAAGGAACATTTCTGCGAATTTATATTGAAATTGTCCAGTGGTTTCTGACAAGAAGATTTTTAAAGTTTTCTATATAGATATATAGGGAAAATGAGTGCCGCCCCCTGGCAGCCATGTTTTTTGACGAATCCAAATGGCTTGAACAATCTTGGTAGAGGATCACCAAAGAAACATTCCTGCAAACTTATATGGAAATCGGTCCAGTGGTTTCTGACAAGAAGATTTTTAAAGTTTTCTACATAGATATATAGGGAAAATAAGCCCCGCCCCCTGGCGGCCATGTTTTTTGATGAATCCAAATGGCTTGAACAATCTTGGTGGAGGATCATCAAAGGAACATTTCTGCAAAATTATATGGAAATAGGTCCAGTGGTTTCTGACAAGAAGATTTTTTAATGTTTTTCTATATAGATATATAGGGAAAATAAGCCCCTACCCCTGGCGGCCACGTTTTTTGACGAATCCAAATGGCTTGAACAATCTTGGTAGAGGATCACCAAAGGAACATTTCTGCAAAATTATATTGAAATCGGTCAAAAGGTTTCTGACAAGAAGATTTTTAAAGTTTTCTATATAGATTATATAGGGAAAATAAACCCCGCCCCCTGGCGGCCATGTTTTTTGACGAATCCAAATGGCTTGAACAATCTTGGTAGAGGGTCACCAAAGGAACATTTCTGCAAAATTATATGGAAATCGGTCCAGATGTTTCTGACAAGAAGATTTTTTAAGTTTTTAGTTAAAAAATCTATTTTAGCTCCTGTGACCTAGATATGCAATGGACCAGAACCATTTGAACAACTTTGAAAGAGGACCAACCAAGGATCATTCCTGTGAAGTTTGGTCAAAATCCAATCAGTGGTTTAGGAGGAGATGTTGTTTAAAGATTGTGGACGGACGGACGACGACGACGACGACGGACATTGAGTGATCACAATACCTCACCTTGAGCCTTCGGCTCAGGTGAGCTAAAAATCCGTCCAGCAGTAACAAAGGAGAAGTCTTTTAAAGCAAAATTGCAATGTATGCAAAGTATGATTTATGGAAAATCAGCCCCTCTTATGGCGTTTGAAGGTCTGATGAACAGATGGATGAATGAATAAACAAGAGGGTCCGCAGGGCCCTAATTCGCTCACCTGAGTGTCACTGTCTCTATTATATTCTAAAAGACTATGATACCTCTTTATAGGACTATGTATGTTTAAAATTTGTTGAAAAGAATGCTTTCGGATGACAGGCTGGGGGTGCTGGACAGATTGATTGTGTTGGGGTTTAACGACACGTCAACCCTTGAGGGTCATTTTGTGTCGTCTCCCAGAGAAAGGGAGAAAAGAGATCGAAGAGAGAGTAGAGGAGATGAAAGAGAGGAACAGGGAAGAAAGAGGAACAGGAATGAAAGTGAAGAAACAGAAGAAATAAAAACATTCCCCCTCTACCCTTACCACAACAAGGATAGCAGGCCTTGCCCAACTGTAAGCCAATATCAGTTGGACGCCCCGGTGATGTAAGATACACAGCACCTTCGGTGCAGAAGCATGATCATGTGGTGCCTTATTGTTGAATAGGCATGTGAACTAATATCAAAGGCCAGCGTCTTCTTGTTTCAGACAAAATGATTTTTAAAGGATTTTTCTATATAAGTACATATAAAACAAGATGGCGGCCATGGCAGCCATCTTTGATTTCCAATAGGGACGATTTTAGCTATTTTTGATCTACAAGTCACCCTGATGCTTCCTACCTTGTTAAAAGTCAATAAGCCTTTCGATTCCCGAAAAAGAAGCAAAAAATAGATTTTCAAGATGGCCGCCATGGCAGACGTCTTAGATTTCTGATCAGTATGATTTTAGCTATTTTTGATCTACAAATCATCACAATGCTTCCTACCAAGTTTCGAGTCAATTGGCCTTTTAGTTCATCAGAAGAAGCAAAAAATAGATTTTCAAGATGGTGGCCATCTTGGATTTATGATCGGGATGATTTTAGCTATTTTTGACCTATAAGTCAACCTGATGCTTCCCACTAAGTTTTGAGTCAGTTGGCTTTTTCAGATTAGGAGAAGAAGCGAGAAACAGATTTTCAAGATGGCCGCCAAGGCAGCCATCTTGGATTTCCGATTGGGATGATTTTAGCTATTTTTAATCTACAAATCATCACAATGCTTCCTACCAAGTTTTGAGTCAAGCAGTCTTTCAGTTCAGAAGAAGAAGCAAAAAATAGATTTTCAAGAAGGCGACCAAGGGGGCCATCTTGGATTTCCGATAGAGACGATTTTAGCTATTTTTGATCTACAAGTATATGTCACCCCAATGCTTCGTACCAAGTTTGGAGTCAATTGGCTTTTGAGTTTAGGAGAAGAAGGAAAAAATAGACTTTCAAGATGACCGCCATGGCAGCCATCTTGGATTTCCGATCGGCACAATTTTAGCTATTTTTGATCTACAAGTCATCCCGATGCCTCATACCTAGTTAAAAGTCAATAAGCCTTTCGGTTCAGGTGAAGAAGTGTAAAATAGATTTTCAAGATGGCTGCCATGGTGGCCATCTTGGATTTCCAATCAGAACGATTTTACCTTTTTTTGATTTTTTTTTTTTTTTTTATTTGGGTTTTACGGCCCTTTCAAGAATATTTCACTTATATCGAGCTGATCGTTCATCGAAGGTGGGCGAAAACCGGAGTACCCGGAGAAAAACCACCTGACCATCCGTAAGCAGAACTTGGCTTTCCCACATATGACCGGAGCTAGGCTCGAACCACAGCGGTGAGAAACCTAATGGATTAAGAGTCAACTCTCTTATCCACTAGGCTACGGGGGCCTGCCATCTATAAACTACCCCAATGCTTCCTAGCAAGTTTGGAGTCAATTGGCTTTTGGGTTTAGGAGAAGAAGCGAAAAATAGATTTTCAAGATGGCTGCCATGGCGGCCATCTTACATTTCCGATCAGCACGATTTTATCTATTTTTGATGTACAAGTCACCCCGATGCATCCTAGCATGTTTGGAGTCAATTGGCCTTTCGGTTCAGGAGAAGAAGCCAAAAATAGATTTTCATGATGGCTGCCATGGCCGTCATCTTGGATTTCTGTTCGTAACCATTTTAGCTACTTTTGATCTATTAGTCACCCCAATGCTTCCTACCAAGTTTGGAGTCAATTGGCTTTTGGGTTTAGGAGCAGATTTTCAAGATGGGCCATCTTGGATTTCCGATAGGCATGATTTTAGCTATTTTTGTTCTACATGTCATCCCGATGCTTTCTAGCAAGTTTGGAGTCAATTGGCCTTTCGGTTCAGAAAAAGAAGCGAGAAATAGATTTTCAAGATGGCAGCCATCTTGGATTTCCGATCGGAACGATTTTTGCTATTTTTGATCTACAAGTCACCCCGATGCTTCCTACCAAGTATTGAGTCAATTGGCCCAGGAGTGTAGGAGGAGTAGGCTTTTAAAGCAATTTTTGATGCCGCACAACTCATGATGGACGACGCACGACAGACAACGGACATTGACTGACCACAATAGCTTACCATGAGCACTTCGTGCTCTGGTGAGCTAACAAACAAACGGAGGGGAAATTGGATACTTTGGATTGATATCTAACATCATACTAAATACTAACTAAATCCATCATTTTGTTAGAAAAATATGAGCTCTCTAAATATTTCAACATAAAAGTTATGACACAAAAACTCAAAGTGTGTTTCGTACACCTTAAAGTCATTGGCATGGGTAATGAGAATCTATGGCATTTTTCTTATTTCTGCTTCAATACTTAGAATGGGGCCATCCTATATAAGTCTATGTACAAAAATAGATTTTCAAGATGGCAGCCATCTTAGATTTCCCATAAAACAAGTTTAGCTATTTCTGATCTACAAGTCACCCAAATGCTTCCTACCAAGTTTAGAGTCAATTGGCCTTTCTCTTCAGGAGAAGAAAGGAAGAACAGATTTTCAAGATGGCCACCATTACAGCCATCTCGGATTTCCAACAGGGATGATTTTAGCTATTTTGGATCTATAAGTCACCCCGATGCTTCCCACCAAGTTTCAAGTCAATAAGCTTTTTGGTTTAGGAGAAGAAGAGAAAAATAGATTTTTAAGATGGTCGCCATGGTGGCCGTCTTGGATTTCAGATCAGAAATATTTTAGCTATGTTTTACCTATATGTCACCATGATGCCTCCTACCAAGTTTCCAGTCAATTGGCTTTTCAGTTTAAGAGAAGAAGCCAAAAAATAGATTTTCAAGATGGCGGCCATGGCAGCCATTGTGGATTTCTGATCAGAACAATTTTAGCTATTTTTGATCTACTTCACCCTCATGCTTCCTACCAAGTTTGGAGTCGATTGGCCTTTCTGTTCAGGAGAAGAAGCAAAAAATAGATTTTCAAGATGGCGTCCATGGCAGCCATCTTGGATTTCCTATCAAAATGAGTTTAGCTATTTTTTATCTAGAAGTCACCCCAATGCTTCCCACCAAGTTTCGAGTCAACTGGCCTTTCAGTTCAGAAGAAGAAGCGAAAAATAGATTTTCAAGATGGCAGCCATGGCAGCCATCTTGGATTTCCTATCAAAATGAGTTTAGCTATTTTTGATCTACAAGTCACCCCGATGCTTCCTACCAAGTTTCAAGTCAACTGGCCTTTCAGTTCAGAAGAAGAAGCGAAAGATTTTCAAGGGGGGGCATCTTGGATTTCCAATCAGGGCAATTTTAGCTATTTTTGATCAACAAGTAACCCCATTGCTACCTACCAAGTTTAAAGTCAATAAACCTTTTGTTTCTGGAGAAGAAGCGAAAAATAGACTTTCAAGATGGTCGCCATGGTGGCCATCTTGGATTTCCTATCAGAATGATTTTAGCTATTTTTGATCTATAAGTCACCCAAATGCTTCCTACCAAGTTTTGAGTCAATTGGCATTTTTGGTTTAGGAGAAGAAGCGAAAAATAGATTTTCAACATGGCCTCCGTGACGGCCATCTTGGATTCACAATCAGAATGATTTTAGCTATTTTTGATCTACAAGTCACCATGATGCATCCTACCAAGTTTGGAGTCAATTGGCCTTTCGGTTCAGGAGAAGAAGTGAAAAATAGATATTCAAGATGGCAGCCATGGCGGCCATCTTGGACTTCCACTTGGAATGATTTTAGCTATTTTTGATCTACAAGTCACCCCATGCTTCCTACCAAGTTTGGACTCGATTGGCCTTTTGGTTCAGGAGAAGAAGCGAAAAATAGATTTTCAAGATGGCGGCCATGGCGGCCATCTTGAATTTATGATCGGAACAATTTTAGCTATTTTTGATCTACAAGTCGCCTCCATGCTTCCTACCAAGTTTGGAGTCAATTGGCCTTTCGGTTCAGAAGAAGCGAAAAATAGATTTTCAAGATGGCGGCCATCTTGGATTTCTGATCGGAACAATTTCAGCTATTTTAGATCTACAAGTCACCCCGATGCTTCCTATCAAATATCAAGTCAATAGGCCCAGGGGTGTAGGAGGAGTAGGCTTTTGAAGCAATTGTTGATGCCGCACGGCGGACGACGAATGACAGACATTGACTGACCACAATAGCTCACCATGAGCACTTCGTGCTCAGGTGAGCTAATAAGCTGTGAGCCTCATGGTTTCAGAGAAGAAAATTTTTTTAAAGTTTTTTCCCATTATAAGTCTATGGGGGCTAAAGACCCCTGGGGTCTGGCCAATTTGGATCCCAGGGGCATGGTTGGCAGGATTTATGTTGGGGATCACTAAACGTCGCTACATAATCTTTTAGCTCTTGGCCTCATGGTTTCAGACAAAAAGATTTTTGAAGGGACCTTAGCTATTTAGCTCAATATAAACATATGATTGCCACCCCCAGGGGTGTGGTCAATTCAGAGCCCAGGGGCTTGATTGGCAGGATTTGTAAGCTGTGGGTTTTAGAGAAGAAAATTTATTTTTTTTTAAGTCTATGGGAGCTAATGACCCGCTGGGCATGGCCAGTTTGGACCCCAGGGGCTTGATTGGCAGAATTTATGTAGGAGACCACTAAACATTGCTACATACTCTCGGCCTCATGGTGTCAGAGAAGAATTTTTGAAGGTTCTTTAGCTATATAGCTTAATATTAACATATGACCCCCTGGGGTGTGGCAAGTTTGGAGCAGAGGGGCTTGATTGGCAGGACTTATGTAGGGGCCACTAAACATTGCTATATACTAAATATCTCGGACCTAATAATACCCGGACTTGTCACTAACGGAACTGCTAAAATATGTTGTTTTGGTTTGATTTTAGTGCTATTTTACAGCACTATGGTCATTAAAATGATTTTGGATAAAAACTGAAGTTATAATAAACTGTTTTTAATAGGTTTGGTTGAAAAATGTTCAGTCAGAATTAATAAAATTGAAGTTATACCATCATTTTGGGTGAATTTCTGATGATTTTCTGCTAAAAGTGCCTAAAATAGTTAAAATGGGTATCTAGGTTTCTTGTTGATGTTTGCAAAACATGTTTGGTTTTCCTTAAATATAATGCTGCAGTCTTAAAGGTAATATATTGAACTATTGCTTTTTGAAAACAAATCTCAGATATTTGGAAAAATAAATGAAATATGAGCATTAAACTTCATCATACAAAATTATAAAAACTCAGCCACAACATATTTCGATTAAATCCAGTACCTGTACCATAGTAACTAGTCCAGTGTATATTGGGTCCAAGTAAATATATAAGCTGTGGGCCTCACGGTTTCAGAGAAGATTTTTAAGTTTTTCCCATTATAAATCTATGGAAGCTAATGACCCCCGGGCATGGCCAGTTTGGGCCCCAGGGGCTTGATTGGCAGGATTTATGTAGGGGAAGAAGGTTCTATAGCTATATAGCTCTATATAAACATACGACCTCCTAGGATGTGGCCAATCTGGACCCTAGGACTGGCAGGATTTATGTAGGGGAGCACTAAACATGGCTACATACTAAATATACTCAACAAAATAATTTAAAGGCCACATACATGTAAAATTTCCATATATACAAACTTTGGCCGGGTGTATGAGCAAAACCACAGAAGATATCAAGATATCGTTGAATGTTTCTTTAAAAGGAAGCCCTAAAGGAATGCTTCCAACAAAAAATTTTGAAATCAAAATTTTCATTGCAAAATTCGCTAAAAACACTACTTTTTACCCAAAAATTAAAAATTGACATTTTCACGTCAAAAGTGATGTATGGGCTCCCAACTGTGAAAAAAATCATAGAAAGCCTTATTTGTTATCAAGAAACTCACATTTTGCTCAAGGTACCCTCTACAGATTATTTGTTGTCTTTGGGGAACTTTTGAGGCATTTTTAGCCTCTCAAAGGGTTGGCCTCTTTTTCTGCCTATAACTTTGTGCCTTTTACTCGAAGGAATGTTGAGTTTGCATGATTTTGTGTGTGACAGAGTATTGTTTTCATTAAACTATTGTGAAAAAAATCGTCTTTTTGGAAATTCCCGTTTTTTTTTAGACTTTTGGTCTGGTGTTGTTGGTGCCATTGACACTTTTGTAGCTAAACATGCTGCAAACATGTTGAGCTGATTGAAATAGGGCTGAGAGTTCTAGTTTTGCTCATGAAATAATTTTAGAACTTGAGGGTCGCATTTTAGTGATAATCAAAGGGAAAATAAAACTGGTGGACCTTAAATTATTTTGTGGTGTATATATTAGCTGTGGGCCTCATGGTTTCAGAGAAGAAAATTTTTTAGTTTTTCCCATTATAAGTCTATGGGAGGTAATGACCCCTGGGGCATGGCCAGTTTGGACCCAAGGCGCTTGATTGGCAGGATTTATGTAGGACATGACTCAACATCGCTACATACTTAATCTGAAAGCTCTCAGCCTCATGGTTTCAAAGAAGAAGATTTTTGCAGGTTCTTAAGCTATAAAGCTCTATATAAACATATGACCCCTGGGGCTTGGCCAATTCGGACCCCAGGGGCTTGTTTTGTTTGTTTGTTTGTGTTGAGGTTTTACGGCCCAGTTAACCCAACAGGGTCATGTCAAGCGCAGTCAGTTTACCTAACCACACTTTTACCGGGCAGGCTTTGTCCTCTAAATGGTTAACCAGTATTGTGCACATTCTTTCACCAGAAACTGAAAACTACCCTTCTTGAATCAGCGGAAGGGAGAGAATGACTGTAGAAAATATTTTATGATCAATCTCCACGAAAGAATGTTACCGACCTCAGCGGGGGTTGAACTCCCTGGGGTGTGGCAGGTGTGGAGCCCAGGGGCTTGATTGACAGGATTTACATAAGGGACCATGAAACATCGTTACATACTAAATATATAACCTGTAGGCCTCACGGTTTCAGAGAAGAAGTTTTAAGGTTTTCCCATTATAAGTCTATGGGAGCTAATGACCCAGAGGGGTGGCCAGTTAAGACCCCAGGGGCTTGATTTCTGAGAAGATTTTCGAAGGTTCTTTAGCTGTATAGATCTATATAAACATATGACCCCCTGGGGCATGGCCAATTTGGACCCCAGTAGCTTAACTGGCCGGATTTATGTAGGGGACTACTAAACATGGTTACATACTAAATATATTAGCTGTGGGCCTCATGGTTTCAGAGAAGAAAATTTTTTAGTTTTTCCCATTATGTGTCTATGGGAGCTAATGACCCCTGGGGCATGGCCAGTACGGACCCCAAGGGCTTGACTGGCAGGATTTATGTAGGACACCACTTTACATCTCTATATACTTCTGTTAGCTCTCAGTCTCATGGTTTCAGAGAAGATTTTTGAAGGTTCTTTAGCTATAAAGCTCTATATAAACATATGACCCTTGGGGCTTGGCCAATTTGGACCCCAGGGGCTTGATTGGCAGAATTTATGTAGGGGACCACTAAACAGTGCTACATACTAAATGTATAAGCTCTGGGCATCATGGTTTCAGAGAAGATTTTTTAAGTTTTTACCCATTATAAGTCTATAGGAGCTAATGACCTCCCAGGAGTTTGGGCCCCAGGGGCTTGATAGGGGACCACTAAACATTGCTACATAATAAATATATAAGCTGTGGGCCTCATGGTTTCTGAGAAGAAGATTTTTGAAGGTTCTTTAGCTATATAGCTCTATATAAACATAATGACCCCCTGGGGCATGGCAAATCTGGACCCCAGGGGCTTGACTGGCAGGATTTATGTAGGGGACCACTATACATTGCTACATACTAAATATATAAGCTGTGAGCCTCATGGTTTCAGAGCAGAAGATTGTTTTAGTTTTTCCCATTATAAGTCTATGGGAGCTATATATGGGCATGGCAGCCATCTTGATTAAGGGACCATGACCATTTGTACATATTTTCAATCTCGCTTTAACACAAGGTTCCACATAAAGTTTAAAGAAATTTGGCCCAGGGGTTTCAGATGAGAAGTCATTCAAAAGTGTGAACGGACAGACAGACAGACGACGAATGGAGAGTGATCACAATACCTCATCCTGAGCCCTTTGGCTCAGGTGAGCTTAAAACTGCCTCCAAATTACCTTCCTTACCAATTTCTGCATAATTTGCAGCCATTTTACTAGGGGGGAAATTTGAACATATTCATTTTTTTTCTTTTACTTCTGTGTAAAGCCCCAGGCACAAAAAAATCAAGCTTCTCATGGGTTTTGAGGCACTTAAGCATTATTTGACATGTCATTAATTCCACAGACAACTCCCAGTACATTTGTTTTGTGTAAGACAATCATGGACTTCTAGACCATTATTTGATTTAATATCATTAAAATAAATTTGCATCAACTGCCTTCATAAAAATTCCAAGTGAAATAGGACCACCATGGTGATTGTCAGTTTGGTTAACACTTGTATGAAATGACGCATGTAACAGGCTGCTATTTTTTTTGCAAGATAGCAATTTAAGTTTTACAATAAAACCAGGACCATGTTCAGGTAGCATCATTTGTCTGTTACAACAAAATAAAATGACAAGAATCACTGTTGAATGACACCTGTATATATCTTAAAAATCTGACCACATTTTGCGAATTGCCACCATTTTTATGTCTCAGTTTTAAGGGGTAGGGCAGTTGAAGTGCTTATTTCTCCTGCTTGCATGCACAAATTCGCCACATGTCTTAATAAAATATGTTCTAAATACATTATCTATTGTCAGCAAAAAAATTTTTTTTTTTCATATAATTTATGCTTGAGATAAAACAAATAAACAGAAAATTACTTTATGAATTTCTCTTCTTCCAGTTGCAAAATATTTTCATACAAGAACTTATATTTATTTGAAAAGTAACATTGTGTATGCAATAGCATTTTAACCATATATCATACTTGTGAATACATGCATCAAGTGACACTGTAACAGAGAAGCATATTTGATGCAGATGTAGCTGATGCATCTTTAAAGTTCTGGGCCCAGTTGTTCAAAGCGTCCTTAGCTTAACGAGCTCATTAAGGGTCATTTTGTTAATTGTTTTAGCGGATTCAATACACAATATTCTGATATTTTTTGCTGAAAAAATGTGAGTAGCTTTTGCACCACAAAAGCTACTCACATTTTTTCAGCAAAACATTTCAGCATACTTACGTATCACTCAATGTAAATTTTAACGAATCGTTAACTAACGACGTCGTTAGCTTTGAACAACTGGGCCCTGAGCTTCAATTTAAAGGATAAAAGTGCTTTAAGCATTTCTTTCAAAATGTTGACCAATCAAGGTTACATGGTTATAATTTTCCAAGAAGATCCTAGAATTTCTATTTAAACACCTGGATGTGACCCTCATGTTGTTCTACCCAACATTACAAAAAAGTTTCTGCAAGTCCAAGTATAGTAAGAAGCATGTAAGCGCATCAAATTAGATATGCGTCAAAATACATGACAGGACAATATATTTACCATAGTAACCCTAAGAATTGGGACAGACAGGTCTTAGAAACAGTGTAGACCTTGATCAGATGCTGCAGAATATGGTTTGTGACCAAGTGTATACTGCCACTCTTCCAGCAATAGTTAAACACATCATGGGGTAGTGGAGAGAGCCATTTTCAAATTTTAGGAGAAGTATGGTATGGGGTTGAGGTGTCCCATTACTTAGGGTAAATGTGGTATGCAATACTTACACTGTAAAATTTAAAATCACAATTTTTTCCTGTCTGTATCTGATCTCTTCTTACAATGTTCAGGTTCAGGTTCTCTATATGTGTACCTGAAACAAATATAATGTCTGGCATAAACACCTACCGTATTTACCCTTGAGATACCTTCTCAACTTAGCATACTTGTCATAAAATTTGAAATAGTCCATTCTACTACCTTTTGATGTGTCTAAATTATTGCTGTATGTAATTCAAACTATGTTCTGCTGCATCTGATCTGGCTCTTCACTGTTTGCAAATCTGTTCCAATACTTAGGGATATTACTGTACTTCATAAACAAGAGGGCCATAATGGCCCTGTAACGCTTACCTGAGTATCATAGCACTTTGAGAACCTGACCTAGAACCGATAAAGGCAAACTTTCTAACCAAAATTCATAATGATTATATTAACAAGTAAGACAATGTAGCATGTCTAATGTACTGTGAAATACAAGCAAAGACAAACATTTTGAGCAAGATTCATGATGAATGCTTCAAAAATGTGACCTCTAGAGTGTTTACAAGGTCTTCCTTTTATCTGGCCTGGTGACCTAGTTTTTGACCCCGAGTAACCCAGTTCGAACTTGACCTAGAAATCATCAAGACAAACATTTTGAGCAAGATTCATGACGAATGCTTCAAAAATGTGAACTCTAGAATGTTTACAAGGTCTTCCTTTGATTTGGTCTGCTGACATAGTTTCTGACCCCAAGTGACCCAGTTTCAAACTTGACCTAGAAATCATCAAGACAAATATTTTGAGCAATATTAATAATTGCTTCAAAAATGAGACCACTAGAGTGTTAACAAGGTTTTCTGTTGATCTGGTCTGGTGATCTAGTTTTTTGACCCCAACTGACCCAGTTTCGAACAGGACCTAGAAATCATCAAGACAAACATTTTGAGCAAGATTCATTATGATTGCTTCAAAAATGTGACCACTATAGTGTTAATAAGGTTTTCCGCTGATTTTGCCCGGTGATCTAGATTTACCTAAAGTTACCCAGTTTCAAACCTGACCTAAGAATCATCAAGACAAACATTTTCACCGCTAAACTGTACACAAGGTTTTCCGCTGATTTGGCCTGGTGACCTAGTTTTTCGCCCCAAGTGACCCAGTTTCAAACCTGACCTAGAACTCATCAAGACAAACATTTTGAGCAAGATTCATGATGACTGCTTGAAAAATGTGACCACTATAGTGTTAATAAGGTTTTCCACTGATTTTGTTCCCACTCTAATGTTTGTCTTGATGATTCTTAGGTCAGATTTGAAACTGGGTAACTTTAGGTAAAAGCTATGTCACAGGGCAAAATCAGTGGAAAACCTTATTAACACTATAGTGTTAATGACCTAGTTTTTGGCCCAAAGTGACCCAGTTTCGAACCTGACCTAGAACTTATCAAGACAAACATTTTGAGCAAGATTCATGATGACTGCTTCAAAAATTTGACCGCTAGAGTGTTAAGAAGGTTTTCCTAAGTTTGATTTGGCCTTGTGACCTAGTTTTTTACCCCAAGTGACCCAGTTTCGAACCTGACCTAGAAACTAGAACAGTGTTTTCGGACGAAAATGTATGTACCCCCACCAGTTTGAACAAACATATTGTTGAAATAGATTGTATCTATAATAAACTCAAGGTCACAATATATTTATATGTAAGTTTGGTCAAAATTCATCCATTCCTCAATGAGATTGGGTGCTGACAAGCCATTTTCTAAAATCATAGCCTTTGAGTAACCTTGAAAATGGGATCAAGGTCACAAAAAATCTAATCAGTTCTTGTCTCTGTCTCAACAATATAGCTGTGCAAGTCTGGTCAAAATCCATCCATTCATTCAGCAGATAGCATGCAGACAAGCCATTATCCAACAATCAGAGCCCTCCTGCGACCTTGAAAATGGGGTCAAGGTCACCAAAATAAAATTAGTTATTTTCCATGCCACAACTATTTGGCTGTGCAAGTTTAATTAAAATCTATCCATTCATTTAATAAATACAGTGCAGACAAGCCATTATCCAACAATCTAAGCCCTAGTGTGACCTTGAAAATGGGGTCAAGGTCACCAGAATCTAATCAGTTCTTTTCCATGTCACAACAATATAGATGTACAAGTAAGGTCAAAATCAATCAATTCCTTTAGGAGACAAGGTGCAGACAAGCCATTTACCAACAATCTAAACTCTAGTCTGACCTTGAAAATGGGGTGAAGGTCACCAAAATATAATCAGTTCCGATGCACATCAAAAAAATATAGCTGCGCAAGTTTGGTCGAAATTCTACTCATTCCTTCAGGAGACAAGGTGCTGACAATGCATTTTCCACCAATCTAAGCCTTAGTGTGACTAGAAAATGGGGTCAAGGTCATCAAAATCTAATCAGTTCTTTTCCATGTCTCAGCAATTAAGATGTAAAAGTTTGGTCAAAATCCATCCATTCATTCAGGAGATAGGGTGCAGACAAGCAATTTTCCAATAATTTAAGCCTTATTATGACCTTGAAAATGGGGTCAAAGCCACCAGAATCTAATCATTTCTTTTCCATGTCTCAACAATATAACTGTACAAGTTTGGTCAAAATCCATTTATTCATTCAGGAGAAAGGGTGCATACAAACCAATTTCCAACAAATTTAAGCCCTCTTGTGACCTTGAAAATGGGGTCAAGGTCACCAAAATCTAATCAACTCTTTACCATGTCTCAACAATATAGCTGTATGTTTGGTCAAAATCCATTTATTCATTCAAGAGATAGGGTGCATACAAACCATTTTCCAACAAATCTAAGCCCTCCTGTGACCTTGAAAATGGGGTCAAGGTCATTAAAATCTAATCAGTTCTTTTACATGTCCCAGCATTGTAGATGTGCAAGTTTGGTTAAAATCTATTCATTCCTTTAAGAGATAGGATGCGAACAAGCCATTTTCTGTATGACATCCTTGAAAATAAGTTCAAGTTCACCAAAATCTAATCAGCATTTTCCCCCTCCCAATGATATATTTGTGTAAGTTTGCCTAAAATCTGTCCATTCAATAAGGAGACAGAGTGCAGACAAGAGGCTACGCGGCCGCTGCCAAGATTCACACTAAAAACAATGTGTCCACACATCATGGTGAGGGGGGTGGGGTGGGGGACAAAATCATCAAGATAAACATTTTGAGCAAGATTTATGATGACTGCTTGAATAAGAGGCCATGCTAAGATGTATACATGTGCTAAGTATCACTGGCTGTAGGAGCAATAGTTACTGAGAAACTGACCTAAAAACTTCACAAATGCCAAATACAAACTCTGTAGGACCAATAGTTATTGAGACACTGACCTAAACAGAAAAACTTCTGAAAGTCA
Organism: Anodontia alba; assembly: GCA_964016985.1. Classification (NCBI taxonomy): domain Eukaryota; kingdom Metazoa; phylum Mollusca; class Bivalvia; order Lucinida; family Lucinidae; genus Anodontia; species Anodontia alba. Next base: position 38,089,256 of record OZ024823.1, read on the forward strand.
CTGGACCATAATATATACATCATAAGTGACCCAGTTCCAAACTTCACCTAGAAATCATCAAGACAAACATTTTGAGTAAGATTCATGATGATTACTTCAAAAATGTGACCTCTATAGTGTCAACAAGGTTTTCCTTTGATTTAGTCTGGTGACCTAGTTTCTGTCTCCAAGTAACCTAGTTTTAAACTAGACCTAGAAATCATCAAAACAAACATTTTAAGCACGATTCATGATGACTGCTTCAAAAATGTGACCTCTAGAGTGTTAACAAGGTTTTAAAGCAATTTGACCCAATGACCTAGTTTTTAACCAGACATGAACCATATTCAAATTTCATCCAGCTATCATCAAAACAAATATTCTGGTAGTGTTTCATGAAGATTGAAACAAAACTGTGGCCTCTAGAAAGTGAATAAGGTTTAAAGCAAATTTGACCTAGTGACCTAGTTTTTGACTTGATATGATCCATATTCAATCTTGACCTATATATTATCAAGACAAACATTCTGGTAATGTTTCATGACAACTGAAGTTAAACTTTAGCCTCTGGAGGGTAAACAAGGAAAATGCTGACAATGCAAAACGCACGACAGACGACGCACATACAACAGACACAGGGTCATAACAATAGCTCACCTTGAGCACTTCATGCTCAGGTGAGCTAATAAATACTCTGGTATAGTTTCATGATGACTGGGCAAAACTGTGGCCTCTAGAGGGTGAACAAGGTTTTAAAGAAATTTGACCTAGTGACCTAGTCTTTGATCTGACATGACCCATACTCAAACTTAACCAAGATCTCATCATGACTATCATTCTGATTAAGTTTCATGAAGAATGAAGCAAAGCTGTGGCTTCTAGAGGGTGAGCAAGGTTTTAAAGCAATTTGACCTATTGAGAACTAGTTTTTGACCCAACATTAACCATATTCAAATCTGACAGAAATCATTAGGACAAAATTAATATTCTGGTAAAGTTTCATGAAGATCTAGAGGATGAACAAGATTTTAAAGCAATCTGACCTGGTGACCTATGTTTTGATCCAACATGACCCATATTCAAACGACCGAGATATCATCAAGACAAATGTTCTTGTAAAGTTTCATAAAGATTGAAGCAAAACTGTGGCCTCTAGAGGGTGAAAAAGGTTTTAAGGAAATTTGACCTAGTGTGCTAGTTTTTGACCTGACATGACCCATATTCAAACTCAACAGAGATAACATCAAAACAAACATTCTGGTAAAGTTTCATGACAATTGAAGCAAAACTGTGACCTCTAGAGGGTGAACAATGTTTAAAGAAATTTGACCTAATGATACTTTTGACCTGACATGACCCATATTCAAACTTGGCCTAGATATCAGCAAGACAAACATTCTGATAAAGTTTCATGAAGACTGAAACAAAACTGTGGCCTCTAGAGGGTGAACAAGGTAAATGTTGACGACACACAAAGCATGTACGACTGACACTGCTTGATCACAATAGCTCACCTTGAGCACTTCGTGCTTAGGTGAGCTAAAAACACATTTGAATTTTACGAGGATGATGATTTATTGTTTTAAGTCCTTCATAACATTATTGAAGTCATATCGAGACAAAGGAAGAGTGATAATAAAAGGTCCTGTGCAAAGGATGTGCTGTACAGCCATGAGCTGAATTCTGCTTACAGTGAGATTTGAACCCCAGACTTTGTGATCTGAATTTGGCCACCTACACACTTCATTTGAATTTTCATGTACTAAATACTTATTGATCTGCATGCTGGCTGAAAATTTCTGTGCAAGACAGTTTGAAATATTTCTTATTTTTCCCAGAGGATTGGTTTTGACATTTCATGCAATTTGTCTCCTTAATAGGTTTTGACATGTTAAAACCTATTTTCTGAGAAAAATAACAAAAATATTATCAATATGTTGTCTGCAGTTACTTGAAAAAAAAAAGATCAAATATCAATTCTTGCTGAATCATCCATTCATGTACCTGTTTGATGTCCTATTCAATGTATAGATTCATGTATTGTTTGAACATGGCTTTTACAGTAAACAACAAGTTGCCATAAAGGGCTACAATCACTCACCTGAGTCCAGCATGCCGAAGACAAATACTGCTTTCATACAAAACACTGGTATTCACCTCCAAATGGTCCAAACTTCGAATTTATGCAACCTCAAATTATCTGCATGTTTCATAAAGATCTGATACAATGAAGAGACTATGCATTGAACAGTGTCATTAACAGCCTTTTTTCAGCAAAATCAAGGACAAGTAACTCCAAAATTAAATTTCATGTTCAACTGTGATTTTTATGCATGTCCTGGTTACCTACATACTTCCCATACATTTTTGTAGCTTTAGATGAGTCAGGATATCTTCTACAAACTACAAAATAGTTTTCTTATTTCTCCAAGAAAACATATGTTGTGTATACTCATTTGAATCATCTCGATGAGGCATTTCTAATGAGTACACACAACATGTTTTCATGGAGAAAAGAAAATATCAGGGCCCAGTTGTTCAAAGCATTGTTAGCTTAACTAGCTCGTTAAGGGTCATTTCGTTAACTGTTCTAGGGGATTCAATATACAATATTCTGATATTTTTTGCTGAAAAAATATGAGTAGCTTTGCACTGCAAAAGCTACTCACATTTTTTTAGCAAAAATCTCCAGCATATTTGCGTATCACTCGATGTAAATTTTAACGAATCATTAACTAACGTCATCGTTAGCTTTGAACAACTGGGCCCAGTACTTTTCCATTACAAATGCATCCTATCTGGAGCTATGACTTTATCTCAAATATAGATAAAACTTCCATGAAGTTAATGTCAGACCTGCCCCACCCCACCCTGCACCTCTCCAAAAAAAGAAGTAATGTTTATTTCAGATAGAAGAAATTAATATAGGAATTTCATTGAAAGTACATGCATATATGTGATGCATGATCAGTTGTGCTCAAAAGGTACCCCAGTCTATATGCTTTCATAAAATCTGAGGTAAGAAAATGACAAAGTTAAAGAAGAAAAAGTGACTAAAATAAATTCATAAATTATATCCAAACCACATGCATATCTGCAGATGCTGGAGAAAACATGCGCAAAGTTTCAAAAAAAGACTGGTATAAAATTGTATAAGGTATTACAATCACAAGGTACCCATTGTCTATACATTTGCTGTCAGAAAATGACAAAATAGAAAAAAGTGGCAAAAATTAATGCAAGGATTATATCGAAAGTAACAAAAATTAATGCAAGGATTATATCAAAAGCACATGCACATCTTCAGACTATGGAGAAAACATGCAAAGCTTCAAAAAGATTGGCATAGAATTGTACGAGAAGTTGTGCTTACACACTGTCTATATATTGAGGGCGAAAATTCATAACGATCGGTATAAAACAGTAAGAGAAGTTGTGCTCACAACAAGTACCCACTGTCCATATACTGAGAGTGAAAAATTGCGCTCACAAGAGGTACCCTCTTTATATAAAATGAGGGTAAAAAATGACTAAGTTCACAATGTTGAAAAAGTGACAAAAACTGATCCAACAATTATATCCAAACTTCATGCACATCCTCAAACCATGAAGATATTATATGCAAAGTCTCAAAACAATTGGTACAAAATTGTAAGAGGGAGTTGTGCTCAAAAGACACCAGGGTAAAATGTTGAGGGATAGATGAATGGATGGAAGGACAGACGGATGGACCAAAACTTGCATGCGGAAGTCGCCCATGCTAAAGCAGGTGTGACAAAAATGAATACCGGTAGTCTGTGACCAGAACAGGATTAGATCTAATATGGACTTTTTCAGCATAAAAGGGCAAGTACTGTATTTACCCTATTGTGCTTTCGACAGCTTTCAGAAAATCGTATATTGCTTGGTACTTAACATAAAACAAGTTAATTTGCAAACTTTTGTCATGATTTAATGCAAAAACATTTCTTGTAACTATCTATGCACAAAAAGTTTTTTTCTAGTCATTGTTTTTTGAAAAATCAAATATTTGCACTTTTCCTCATAGTAAAAATAAATGCAAACTAGAGCTGGTGTTTGTAAAACACTATGCCCCCAACTGCCTGACTCTAACACTGTTTGACTCCAACACTGCTTAGCCATGACGGTAACAACAGTACAAATATATGATTTCAATGTTATTTTATCAAAGGGAAATAACTCTAAAATAGGAGATGATTGGGATAAGAAAAAAATACGGATCACCTATTTTTTCATGAGGAATCAAAACATGAAATTTCAAAACATTAGCATACATGGTTCTAAACTTATGCTATACACAATAAAGCAACAACATTAAATGGCCCGAAATTGCGAAGGGCCATAACTCCAACATTTCATTTAATTGGTTCAAAATTTATTCAGGTGATCTCCTCCTCAATCCCAATCAATATACCAAATATCATGGCTCTAGCTTAAATACTTTTTGAGATATCTTGCTGAAAAAGTCAAAATGCCTAGAACTACAAAGGGCCATAACTACATCAATTTTTCATGGAATTCCCTAAAAAACAAACCAGGTAATCTCCGCATCATCCCCAATCAGCATATAATATTTCAAGACCCTAGCTTAAGTGCTTTTCGAGAAATCTTGCTGACAAGGTCAAAATGAGCAGAACTGCAAAGGGCCGTAACTTTATCAATATTTTCATGGAATTCTCTCAAAATATAATCGGGTAATGTACACATCATTCCCACTCACTGTATCGAATTTCAAGAACCCAGCTTAAATACTTTTCAAGATATCTTGCTCACAAGATTTAATTCTGATTTTTTTCAAAGGGGCATAACTTTAAATAAACATGCTAGACAAGAAAAAAAAAATACGGGTTGGCTATTTTTTCATTGGGAACCCAAATATAAAATTTCAAAACCCTAGCGTGCAGGGTTCTTAAGATATGGCATGCACAAAAAAAGCTTGATGAACGGACAAACAGTCGGATGGACAAATGGAGGCAAAATAATATGCCCCATCAATTTCATTCGAAACTGGGGGCATAATCAGGTCATCTACTCATCGCTACCAATCTATTCATCAAGTTTCAAGGCTCCAGCTTCAATAGTTTTTGAGATATTTTGTTCACAAGGGAAACATGCCCAAATTTACAAAGGGCCATTACTTATGAAATATTTTTCAGAATTTACATAAAATAATCAGGTCATCTACTCATCATTACCAATCAATTCACCAAGTTTCAAGTCTCTAGCTCTAATAGTTTTTGAGATATTTTGCTGACAAGATAAAAATGCCCAAAATAACAAAGGGGCATAACTCAAGAAGTATATTTCAAAATTTCTTCAAAAGTTAATCAGGTTGTCTACTCATCACTACCAGTCTATTCATCAAGTGTCAAGGCTCTAGTTCCAACAGTTTTTGAGATATTTTGCTGACAAGGTAAAATTGCCCAAAATTACAAAGGGCCATAACTCATGAAGTATTTTTCAGAATTTCTTCAAAAATAAATCAGGTCATCTACTCATCACTACAAATCCATTTACTAAGTTTCAAGGCTCTAGCTCTAACAGTTTTTGAGATATTTTGCTGACAAGATAAAAATGCCTAAAATTACAAAGGGGCATAACTCAAGAAGTATATTTCAAAATTTCTTCAAAAGTTTATCAGGTTGTCTACTCATCACTACCAGTCTATTCATCAAGTTTCAAGGCTCTAGCTTCAATAATTTTTTAGATATTTTGCTGACAAGATAAAAATGCCCAAAATTACAAAGGGCCATAACTCATGAAGTATTTTTTCAGAATTTCTTCAAAAGTTAATCAGGTCATCTACTCATCACTACAAATCCATTTACTAAGTTTCAAGGCTCTAGCTCTAACAGTTTTTGAGATATTTTGCTGACAAGGTAAAATTGCCCAAAATTACAAAGGGCCATAACTCAAGAAGTATTTTTCAAAATTTCTTCAAAAGTTAATCAGGTTGTCTACTCATCACTACCAGTCTATTCATCAAGTTTCAAGGCTCTAGCTTTAATAAGTTTTGAGATATTTTGCTGACAAGATTGCATCCATATTTTTTCAAAGGGCCATAACTCAGAAAAGGGGCATAATTCTGTCAAGAAAAAAAATACGTGTCAGCTATTTTTTCACGAGGAATCCATATATGAAATTTCAAAACAGTAGCATTCACGGTTTTAAAGTTATGCTATGCATCAAAAAGCGTGACGAACGGACGGACTGACGGACGGAAGGACAGACGGACGGACGGACGGACGAACAACCCAGAAGCAATATGCCCCTCCAACTTCTTTGAAGTTGGGGGCATAATTATGCAGAAATATGTAGAGTAGTTAACTTGGAGGCAGATTTCAACAAGTTCAATGTTTCTGAAATTTTCATAATATTGTTGTGAAACCTCAAAAATTCAAATTCAGCAAAAAAAAAAGTAAAAATATTTTCTTAGACAAAAATCACTTCACTATGGAAACTGCATAGGTCTGGCCAATTTTTGGCCATAAATTTAATTTAAGGGTAAATATTTGTGAACAAAACACATAAACAGAAAAGACAAACGGTTTCTGACAAGATACGGTCAATTTGAACAAAAATATTTCCTTTCAAATGAAATGCCAAGCAAAGAATGTCTTTCCAAGTGATGACAAAAGGACAGTAAGTATTAGGACACCTTATCTACTTACCATACTTGTCCAAAATTTGAAAAAAGTCTATTTTACCACCTACTGATTTGTCTAAAATAGTGTAAACAGTGTAGACCCTATTCAGATGTTGCATTATGCAGAATCTGATCTGGACCTACACTGTTTGCAAAGGCCTATCTGTCCCAATACTTCTAAGGTGAACAGTTCAATTTCCAATCTTGTCCAAGATGTTTTGCCTGTCCTTGTGACCTGCAAGCTTCATAAGGATCCAGCTAAAAAAAATAGTTTTTGACCCCAAGTAGCCTAGTTTCGAAGCTGACCAACACTTTGAGCAAAAAATGTGACTATAGAATGTTAATAAGGTTTTCCTTTGATTTGGCCTGGTGATCTAGTTTTTGACCACAAGTGACCCAGTTTCATACTTGACCTAGAAATCATCAAGACAAACATTTTGAGCAAGATTCATGATGATAACTTCAAAAAATGTGACCTCTGGAGTGTTAACAAGGTTTTCCTTTGATTTGGCCTAGTGCCCTAGTTTTTGATCCCAAGTAACCCAGTTTCAAACCTGACCTTGAAATCATCAACACAAACATTTTGAGCAAAATTCATGATGGTAACTTCAAAATGTGACCTCTAGAGTGTTAACAAGATTTTCCTTTCACTTGACCTGGTGACCTAGTTTTTGACACCAAGTGACCCAGTTTTGTTTGTTTGTTTGTGTTGAGGTTTTACGGCCCAGTCAACCCAATGGGGTCATGTCGAGCCCGGTCAGTTTACCTAACCACACGTTTACTGGGCAGGCTTGGTCCTCTAAGCAGTTAACCAGTATTGTGCACATTCTTTCGCCAGAAACTGACAACTGCCCTTCTTGAATCAGCGGAAGGGAGAGAATGACCGTAGAAAATATTTCATGATCAATCTCCACGAAAGAATGTTGCCGACCTCGGCGGGGGTTGAACCCGCGACCTCCTGGTCTCCAGTCGGACGGCGCATCCAACTGAGCCACCGAGGCCAACCCAGTTTAGAACTTGACCTAGATTTGTAGGGGTAAACATTCTGAGCAAATTTCATTAAGATTGGGTCAAAACTGACCTCTAGAGTGTTAACAAACTAATTGTTGATGACAGACGAGGAACGATGGACAATGGACAACAAGCGACAACGGATGACAGACAGAGGGTGATAACAATAGCTCATCCTGAGCTTTTGCTCAGGTGAGCTAAAAATGAAGTTTTTAAAAATAAAACATATTTTAACAAGCAATACTTAACCTATAGATAATGTGCTGTATTCAATTCTGTTCATACCTTCCACAAAAAAAAAAAAATGACCGTACAGTTGTCCCACACAGTCTTAATCCAGAAGGCCCCTAGGCAGTCACCTGTGTGACGTCATTCCTCCCGCTCTTTTGATCACGTGTCAGTTTCTTTGAATGTAAAGCCCTAAAGGATAGAGCTAAGCAGGGATAGGGAGACGGGATTATCTTATATATAGGTTAAGTATTGCTTGTTAAAATATGTTTTATTTTTAAAAACTCCATTTTAACTGCACAATACATTAACCTATAGATAATGTGCTAGAATTAGCATAAAATGGTGGGAAGGGAAGGAGCTCCCAATTCTAACACTAAACAGGTAGATTCCTTCAATTCTGGAATAAAGCTCAGGAAACTCTTTGAATAAGCTCATTCTTGACATAAATCCTAAGGGTAAGCTCATTCCGTCATATATATATATATATATATATATATATATATATATATATATATATATATATATTAATTACCTTAATATATGGATTGTAGGGTTTGGAGCTGTTAGTCTTCTTTAGGCATCCAAGGCACTGTTAACTTTCCCCCCCCCCCCCCCCCCCCCACACACACACACATACACACACACACACACACCACTTTTTGGGCCACAACAATTGGGCCCAAATTATGCAGGTTTTGAAGTTGCTGAGACATATCCCTTAGACAGAACTTAGCAAAGGTGGAAGATTGATTCCGTACTGCTGTTTTTAGAATCTCATTGAGCAGAACTTTATCAAAAAGGGCCCGAGTGGAAGAAAGAGTCCTAACGTCATGGGTTTTAATCTTTAAGACGGGTGAGTTTCCTGTAGGCAAGCTTAATAGTATAACATATCCATCCTAAGACAGAGGATTTAGAAATATCTTGTTTGCCTTTAATTGGTAGAAATAGTCTAGTTCTATTTTGACGGTAAAGTGTAGTCATCTTAAGATAGAATTTTTGGGCTCTTTTCGGGCATAAAAGTTTATCCAAATGTTCCCTTTTGCATATACTGGCTAAATTAGCAATAAGTACAGGGTCTGGGCAAATGGACAGATGCTGATTCTTAGCCAGGAACCCAGTTTGAACTATCAGAGATACTGATCCATCAGACTGATTGAATCTTAAATGATTTGAATCCATTGCCAGAGCATGAATCTCACTACATCTTTTGGCAGTAGCAAGAGCTAAAAGAAAGGCTGTCTTTAATGTTACATGGAGTTTAGAAGCCTTATGTAAAGGTTCATATGGGGCTTTCTGTAGACAGACTAAGACCCAAGATAAATCCCATTTAGGAGTAAGAGATTTTTGTACAGGTCGTTGTAATTCAAAAGATCTTATTAATTCTGACAAGACAGGGTTAGATCCATTTCTATTACCAGTCTTAAATTTATGAATATTAGATATCATAGATCTATAGCCCTTAATAGTACTTATCTGATACTTTTTCTCAGAGAAAAGGTAAATGAGGAAATCGGCTATAACAGTAAGAGGGGCCGAGACTGGATTAACGCTCCTTCTATGACACCAATGGGTATAAACAATCCAATTAGCATCATGACTTTCTGAGTTGATGTTTGTCTTGATTTAGAGACAAAACCTGCAATGTTTTGTGAAAATTTTTTATCTTTAACTGATTGCTTGATAACTCCCAGGCGTGAAGATTGAGTACTGGGAGGTTTCGATGTTGAAACTTTCCTTTTGCTTGTGTTAATAGTTTTGGAAAGAGTGGAAGACGAACTGGAGCTGAGACAAGTAGTTGTAGAACCTCTGAAACCCATGTTTGTTGCGGCCAAAGAGGAGCTATAAGAACTATTCTGCACTGAGATTGGCGTATCTTGTTCAAGACCGAAGGAATCAGTATTGTTGGAGGAAACGCATGAGCATGAAGATTGTTATAGTTCATGGAAAATGCATCTATCGCAAAGGCTTGATTGTCCAGAACTGGGGACACATAAAGTGAAAGTTTGTATTTGAAACGTGTTGCAAACAGATCCAGATTGGGATAGTTGAACATTTGGAAAATTGAATTCGCTATCGACTGATCCAATGCCTACTCTGTTTCGACTATTTTGTCGATTCTGATAACCTATCTGCCAGAACATTGAATTTGCCTGGGATATGATGAATCCTGATGACAATATGATGTTTTAGCCACCATTGGAGGATCTTCCATACCTCTACGCATAGGTTGGGAGAATGTGTTCTTCCTTGCTTGTTGATAAAGAAGACCACTGTTGTGTTGTCGGTAGAAATCATGATACAAGAATGGTGAATATATTTTAAAGCTTTTATCAGTATGAAATGCATGGCCATTATTTCCAACATGTTGATATATAGCTGGGACTGGTCTTCCGACCAGCGACCATGAAAGGATAGACTCATCGGTTCCAGATGAGCTCCCCATCCGTAATGACTGGCATCTGTATAAAGGAATGTTTTGGGATCTGGAGGATGAATGGGCATTCCTTGAACAAATCGATTGGTGTCCATCCACCATTTCAAATGAAATTTGATCATACTGTTGGTAGTATTTTGTGTGAGAGATAAGTCGATTGTGAATCAGATCTCTTATTAGCCAATCATCTAGGTATGGGAAGAGAAATACGGCACATAGACGTAAGTGTGCTGCTGTAACATTCATTAATTTTGTGAAAACCCAAGGACTTAGAGACATTCCAAATGGTAAGGCTGTGAACTGAAATACCTGATGGATGTGGATGAACCGAAGGTATTTTCTGGACATCAGATGTATTGATACATGAAGATATGCATCCGTCAGATCTATGGAGATAGCCCAGTCGTTGTCCATTATCGATTGTCTTACTGACTTGATTGTCTCCATCTTGACATGCTGTTTGTTTATATACTGATTTAGTAAGGAAAGATCTATTACTGGGTGTAACTTTCCGTTCTTTTTTGGCATTAGGAATAGCCAGGAATAAAAACGGAGAGTTCTCGTATTCCGAACCCTTTCCACTGCCCGTTTCTTGAGAAGCTCCGCGATTTCTTCTCGCAATAATGGGGAGGAAGATTGACTCAGATTTATCAGTACCTGATAAGGGAGGAACTGACTTGAATGGGATCTTGAACCCGTTTCGGATGATAGAGAGGACCCACTTGTTGTCTGTCAATTCTTCCCATTGTTCCACATAATGGGCCAACCTTCTTCCCACTGGAATGTCTGGACGTGGTAGGGCTGGAAGTGGAAATGGTTGAACTTCAAAATTTTGTGGAAGATGAGGCTTGCTTAGAGGAGGGGAACTGTTTCTGATTCCCACTTCTCATAGCATATTCCTTTCTATTTGATGAGTATGACTGTGTATGACTTTTTGGCCTATATGATCACGTTTGTTGAGACCTAGAAGGTTTAGCCAGCTGCTTCAGTTTCTTGTTTGACTTCAAAATTTGTGGAAGATGAGGCTTGCTTAGAGGAGGGGAACTGTTCTGATTCCCACTTCTCTTAGCATTCTCCTTTCTATTGATGAGTATGACTGTGTATGACTTTTAGGCCTATACGATTGCGTTTGTTGAGATCTAGAAAGTTTAGCCAGGTGCTTCGGTTTCTTAAAGGCCGGAGGAGCCGGATAAGTCACTTTTGGTTGTTGTTGCATGGTAGTAGCAACTGAGGAAGTTGCCAAGAATCTTTGTTGCTCTGCCTCAAAATTACCCTTGGCAACTTCCTTAATTTTGTTACCAAATAAGATTTTAGAATTTATTGGATGAAGAAGAAGAAGAAGATGTATATCTTCTTCTCCTTTTCTTGTTAGAAAGTTTGGAACTTTTTGACTTTCTGCTTGTTTTGTGAGAGCAGACCTAAAAGAGGAGGATGTAGAGGATGATCTATGTCTCCTCCTCTTGGATTTATGTTTACTTCTAGACTGATCCCTCCTGGAAATGCATCAAGAGAGGGAAGTCTGTAAAGTTTATCTGTTGTCCCATCTCCAGTTGTTGTCAGGCGGTTTGATTACAACACTGGGATCAGACATATTACTAAAGTCCAGTTCCAGGGGTAATAAAACTCTTTTTGAGTTATTATTAGTGAACATGCCCATGGCATGAGTCTCACTAAATTTAGGTTGATATAAAGTCTGATGATTGGTAACCGGTGGCCGGTTGACTGGTGACCGGTGCCTGGTGAATACTGATGTGATATTTTCTATGTCCAATGACCGGTGACTGGATGGCCGGTGACCAGTGACTGACTGACTTGAAAATTCTTGTGTAATGGCCATTTGACAGGTGGCCGGTCTGTGATGTTTTCTTGTCCATTGGGCGAATGGCCAGTGGCTGGTTGACCGGTGGCCAGTTGACCAGTGACCGGTGGACTTATACTCCTCTGGGTACGTACCCTTGGAGTTGCCACCTGGATGGTCCTCCCCGGGGCAGCAGGGCCATGTGGGGTGGTGATCCCATCCAATTTTTCTTCGTCTGATGAATCAGACATGGCTTTCTGCGATCTCTTCTTCTTCTTAGACATGACCCACTTTCTAGAAGCTTAAGTTCTTCTTCTTCCTTTGGCAAGTTTCCAGGTTTTACCTGACCAGGAGCTACCCTGGATAAGAAGTGCATTTTATGCATCTGTCATGATTATCCCAGCGCGATTTTATATGACCACATTCAACACGAATAATGGTCATGAAAGTTGCAAAAACTCATTATAACGAACGAGCCATGGATAATGACAAGAAATCGAAAAACGATTTACAACAAAAGATAGTATGAATAGTGGAAGGCAAGATAAAGGAACATAAGAAAGAACAAAGATTATAATTTCAACCAGAGAAAAAGGAAGAAAACACTGATTTCTTTCACCCGGACAAAAAATCCTGTTTACCACCCAGGGAAACCCGATATCGGGATATCGGAGGTTGCGAGATTTCGGAGGTAAACAAATGACGTCATCCAGTGACAGGGTATGTATTTATCCATTTTTTATAGCTTATATCTTATTCATTTGATAAAAAAGCTAAGTTGCTCGTTCTGGAGACACAATAATGAATATGTTAAAGCAAATATTTCCTTTCTCAGCTACTTTGTGGAGGTGAAAACGGCATTTGAACCAAGATTATCTATTTTTCATCTCAGTTTTTGCCTTTTCGACGGCTACCAGCCTGATCATGGTAAATGACATGTTGGTTTATTATTGCCCAAGGATGTACTTATCTTCTCTTCGATTGTCTTCATAGTTGTTTCAGTTTATCAACAAAAAATAACGCCCTCGGATGAAATTTTAAGCAAGTACTAGCGAAATTTTGGATAACGGAATATTCGGAGGTACATTGACACATGATGCTGTAGATTTCGGAGGGACTGTTGCTGGATTTCGGAGGCACTGAAAATTGACGGAGAGAGTTCTGTCTAAAAAAGCAATATAAATTAAAACCTGCTCGCACAATATGGTGCTAAGCCTGTATGCAAATACTAGTGTCCCTTTTTGTAGCAATTTTAACAGGGTTTGATTGTTTTGAAGGAGAGTTTAATGTAATAATATTACTAGAACCAATGTCGTTACGTTTAAGAACTTATATGCAATAAAACAGCTTTTCGCTGCAAAAATGATGTTCTATATGTGAAACGTGATATTTTCCTACCTAAGTTTCGATTGAAATGTTGATTTTGGAAACTCGTAAGAACCGCAACGCCGATGCGGTGCAAACGAGTGCCATCAGATCAGAAATAATAAACGTAACGTTACCACTGTAAATCTATGCAATTATTCATAGCAATATCCCAACTTGGCACAATATTCACCAATATCAGTACAAAAAATCTATAAGAAAGTTAACAACAGGTGCTTATTCGTCCAGCGGGCTGACATTTGTATATCTAATTACAAGAATCTATCTATTTTCTTATACTGAGTCATTCATATTTGACCATTACTTGTGTTAGATGGGTCGCTTAATTTAGAATTTAGCAACAACAACATAATAATAATAATAATCACACAATGAGCCTGGTAAATAGTTCTTTTAAAATCTGTGGAATCCAGTTAAACATTCAAAACAAAAAGAAAACACCCATATGTCAATCATCTTGAAATCTTATAATGCCCTTAACTCCCATCATTTTAACGGAATTTCTTCAAATGTGCATCGAAATCCAAATGTTACAATGTATACTTTAGAACTATACTGTTCTTTGCTTGTATTCTCCTTGCGCGTACAATCGAAAGTCCATATAAGAGAATCTTAATTGTATTTGTTTTTATTTATGTAACGCTCCTGATTTAAATGCTTGATGGCAAACTGTCTTATAAGAACTCCCCATGTGGTGTCACTTAACATTGTTGTCTACAAATCTTTACGGTCAGTCCGCTTATCTAGGTTTTTAAGCAGCAGCCAGAAAAATTACACATTCCCCTGTAATCCCATTTTCCTAATATAAGTGAGATTTACAAGGGGTCTTCACCGCACAAATTTGCTAGCGTGATATGATAATTATATGAGTTGTATCGAGTTGTATCGAGGAGACCTTTGTCACTTTCATTTGCTATCAATAGAAAACATTGCAGATTTTGTAACGTGTTCTTCCATACGAGCTGTGCGTGCATGTGTGTGTGTGTGTGGGGGGGGGGGGGGTAGGGTGGTCTGGGGATGGACAAATTCATTTCAAAATCAAGCAGATGGGGGTGGAGTTGGCGAACGTAGCCCCCATTGTGGACAAATTATTTAAAAAATCAAGCAGATTTTAATCGAAAACACAGGTTACACCCCTAATTTTCGCCTTTAAATCGATATTTTCTGAGAATTTGCACGCCTCCATACGGTCACACCATCCCCATTTCAAAATCCACGGGCCTGAGTTTTTAAGCCTAAATTAAACGTAAGTGAAAAATTCATGGAGTGTCTGACCGACCAAACGATGAAACGAGACCTGTACCCCTTTCGGGCCAATTATTTTAAAAATCATGCAGGTTTAGCCATAAAATCACTAACCCGCAACCTATGTTTTAGAGCAGAAACGACGTGGTTCTTAAGAGTACCTCAATACATATTTTAGAGCAGAAACAAAAAAAAAGAAGAAAAAAAAAAAAAAAGATTTATAGTCCTGCAATCCCCACTTTTTTCTATGTGAAGTCGTGTTTGTTACCGGGGTTTTCATCACAAAGGCTGGTTATCTTGATGTTTTATCTTGATAAGTCTTTGGCACATTATTTCATTTATTCTTTGCCAGTCTGCATAAACGCTTTGTTCGCTTGCTACATGCCACTCCTGACGATTCAGGTAATCTTCTTCAACATATTAAACCAGGCAAGATCACGTTTCAGAAAAGATGTAGCCGTTTTAAGAAGAACACAAAATTTCCTTTCCTCCGATATCCCGTTAACCAATATAAATCTGTCCTCCGACATCCCTGCATCATACCTCCGACATCCTGTTACCAATAAATATGACAACAACCCTAAAGAAATCTAAAAATTCTGCTGCTTTAGTAATTTTTTCACATCTGCTATTTCTTGTATAATTTATAGAAAGGTTCTAGATTATACAGACATACATACTCAATGAAAAAGCTTTACAGGATAAAAGCTATAAACAATTGAAAATGGAATTTGGTTGAGAAACAATGAAATTTCCTTTTCAAACGTGATTTTGAATAAATAGGAGGATACTTTATATTGAAATGCCATTTTCATATATTAAACTATTCAACTGAGAAAATAAAGGTTACGTTGCTTATCCGCCAGAAGCACTTTTTTGATCATTAAAAGAGGATAAGTACATACACTGTTGCTGGATGACATCATTTGTTTACCTCCGAAATCTCACAACCTCCGATATCCCAATATCGGGTTTCCCTGGGTGTTTACTGTCTCATCCACAGAAAAGAAACTGACACGTGATCAAAAGAGCAGGAGGAATGATGTCACACAGGTGACTGCCTAAGGGGCCTTCTGGATTAAGACTGTATGGGACCACTGTATGGTCGTTTTTTCTGTGGAAGGTATGAACAGAATAGAATATAGTGCATTATCTATAGGTTAATGTATTGTGCAGTTAAAATGAACTGTGCCAAAGAAAAGGTTAATATAAGTGATTTTAGGACTCAAGAGCAAGCACTCTAAGGTGAATATTTCAATTCTACCAGTTTTCAAACTTGTCCAATATTTCATGGCTGTCCAACTTATCTGCAAATTTCACACTGATCTGATCAAAAGTTCAAATGTAAAAGAACTATACATGGAACAGTCAAATATAGGTTTTTATTGCCCAATCACTATATACAGAGTATCAGAATATTTTTTGCTATAGTACAGCTTTCTCTGCACAGCTTAGCAGGTTGAACTTTACCATCAAGGTATAGTTTGACTTTTGCATGGTTCTATTGCACAGATGGTGTGGTTTTTATCCTGGGTGCTGTTTTTAGGTTAAGCCTCTCTTTGCGCCAGTATCCAGCTCATGTGACCCACTTCGCAAAATATACACAATGCCATCTGGAAGAAACCAGATTACCTGCATGGGTCTCCCATTTTCTTTGAGAAAATGCAAGAGGCTGATGCAGGATTCTTCAGTGCTTGTTTGTTTGTGTTGAGTTTTTATTGCCCTGTCAACCCAATGGGATCATGTGGAGCGCGGTCAGTTTACCTAACCACACATTTACTGGGCAGGCTTGGTCCTCTAAGCAGTTCACCAGTATTGTGCGCAATCTTTTGCCAGAAACTAACAACTGCCCTTCTTGAATCAGCGGAAGGGAAAGAACGATTGTAGAAAATATTTCATGATCAATTTCCACGGAAGAATGCTGCCGACCTTGGCGGGGGTTGAACCCATGACCTCCTGGTCTTCTTCAGTGCCTTCAGTGCTAATGAGGAGGATTTGACCATTCTTTTAGAAAATAAAACAGTGTTCAATAATATCTGAAGGGTTACAAGACAGTACATATACATTATACATGTATGACTTATACAAATGTTCCACTTGTTAGCATTACCATTAAAATATCTTAAATTGTTCTGAGTACATTTTTTGTAAGCTTCTATCACATGCAGTGCATAGTAAAGAAACAATTATTTCATGGCTGTGTGGCATATAGTCAAAACTGCCAGTACCTCAAATTTACGAAAACTCTGAACAGTTCTCTTCGTAAATGTGTGGATTCTTTCGTATTTTTGTGTAATTTTGTCTGGAGATTGTGTATATTCTTGTAGTTTGTTACGAAGGTTTGCGGAAATCTGGGTATTTGCAAACAAATTTCCATACGTACGTAGAAATATATTTGTAGCTGTCTACAAATGGAGCAATCTCCGCACTCTGAATGGATTACTTCGTAAAACTGTGGACTTAACATTTTTCAGTGCGGAACAGTTCGTAGAATATAGACTTAAACTTATTTTGGTTGGTATATGTATGAAGATTACTGGACTTAGAAATTTTTCAGACCAAATGAGAACGTAGAATATAACTTAACTAATTTTTGGTTCATAGTCTTTTGTAGCATTCGGAGTGTGCTTAGAAACCTTTGTACTTTAATATGCATAACAGATTCACAGAAGACTTTGCTGGCATGGATACAAAATGGTATCAATTAAGATATTATAAAAGTAGTTGCATTATTGCTTTGAAACCAAAAAGTTCAGTCATTTATAGAGCTACTCTGAGGCAACATAGCTATAAAGCTGGTTCATTAGTGAATTTGAATTATAAATTAGAAATACTTAACCAATGGATGTTCCATTGTCTCTATGTAAATAAAACTAAGGTTAGTTCTCGTTAACCAAAAATTATACCATAGTTGAACCATGGGATAATTTTCAGTTTTGAAAATTATCCCATGGTTTATTTATAGATCTCAAAGGTGTACTTTAGAATATCTGCATATCAGTGCAACTTGACCTTTATCACTATCTGGGCTAATTCTGCAAATGATGACAAATTGATGCTATTTTTTTCCAAACTAGACAAAGTGCCCAGTGGGGCACATATACCCCCGACCAGCGCTACCGCCACTTTTTAAAGAGCACAAAGTATGTAGCTTTGACTCTGGAGATGGCAGTTGTATGCTATATGTTATAACATTGAAAAAATTCAATCACACATAATATGAAGCCCTTGACCTCAAAGGTCAGACACAAGTGCAAGGATTGAGCTAAATAAAACTTTAGCCCTATAACTATCACCATATACCAGTGAAATCAGTCTTTATAATATAAGCAAAAATGACATTTGTATGAAACGTCTGTGACCTTGACTTAAAAGCCATGCCCCAGCTTGGGGATGGTGCCGAGAAACACTTCAGACCTATATATACCATCATGCTTAATATTAATGAAACCAACAAAAGGGTCTTCTTAATATAGCTACATAAACTTAGATGAAATTTTTTTTTTTTACTTTTATATGAAATTTCTAAGTCTGTGACCTTGACCTCAAGGTCATACCCCAGGATAAGGATGATGCT
This sequence comes from Anodontia alba, assembly GCA_964016985.1. Lineage (NCBI taxonomy): Eukaryota > Metazoa > Mollusca > Bivalvia > Lucinida > Lucinidae > Anodontia > Anodontia alba. Next base: position 38,107,584 of record OZ024823.1, read on the forward strand.
GAGTAAAACACTAGACCTATATCTACCAACATGTAAAATATAAATGAAATTCCTCAAAGGATCTTGATGGTATAGCTATATAAACATAAACACAAAAATTTTGACTTATTTATGAAAATTCTAAGTCCGTGACCTTGACCCCAACGTTATTCCCTGGGATAGGGCTGGTGCTGATAAAAACTTAAGCCCTATATCTACCATCAGGCCAAACATGAATTAAATCCATCAAAGGCTCTTCATAATATAAGGTCTTATAAACTTTAACGTAAAAACTTTGACCCTAAGACAAAAATAAAGTATGAACGAATAATGCTTCAACGGATGGATGGACAGACAAACAGATTCCTTGCTGATAGCTATATCCGCTCAACCTTTCAATTAGGGGATAATAAAATTTAACAAAAGGTCTTGATGATATGGCTATATAAACTTAAAAGCAAAAACTTTTACTTTTAAATGAAACTTCTAAGTTCATGACCTTGACCTCGGTCACCCCCGGGGTGGGGATCATGCGGAGTAAGACTCTAGGCCAATATATAGCAACATGTCAAATATAAATGAAATTCCATAAGGATCTTGATGATACAGCTATATAAACTTAAACACAAAAATTTTGACATTTTTATGAAAATTGGAAGTCCGTGACCTTGACCCAAAGGTCACCCCTGGGGTGGGGATGGTGCCAATAAAAACTTTAGAGCTATATCTACCATCATGCCAAATATGAATGAAATCCATCAAAGGGTCTTCAAAATATGAGGTCTTATAAACTTTAACGTAAAAACTTTGACCCTGAGACAAAAATAAAGTATGAACGAATAATGCTTCAACGGATGGACGGACAGACCAACAGATTCCTTGCTGATAGCTATATCCACTGGACCTTTCAATTAGGGAATACTGAAATTTAACAAAAGGTCTTGATGATATGGCTATATAAACTTAAACGTAAAATTTTTTTACTTTTATATGAAAATTCTAAGTTCGTGACCTTGACCTCGGTCACACCCTGAGTGGGGATCATGCGGAGTAGGCTGATATCTAGCAACATGTCAAATATAAATGAAATTTCTAAAGGGTCTTGATGATATAGCTATATAAACTTAAACACAAAAAACTTTTTTATGAAAATTCTAAGTCCGTGACCTTGACCCCAAGGTCAACCCCGGGGTGGGGATGGTGCTGATAAAAAACTTTAGACCTATATCTACCATCATGCCAAATATGAATGAAATCCATCAAAGGGTCTTCAAAATATGAGGTCTTATAAACTTTAATGCAAAAACTTTGACCCTGACTTTTTTATGAAAATTCGATGTCCGTGACCTTGACCCCAAGGTCACCCCCGGGGTCGGGATGGTGCTGATAAAAACTTTAGACCTATATCTACCATCATGCCATATATGAATGAAATCCATCAAAGGGTCTTCAAAATATGAGGTCTTATAAACTTTAACGCAAAAACTTTGATCCTGTGACGGAAAGACGAATGAACGAACAAACGAACGTACTAACTAACGAACGGACGAACGGAAAAGCGAAAACTATATACCCCCACATACTTCGTATGTCGGGGGTATAAAAACAGGTTTTTGTTTTCTGGGAAAAATAAGAAAAAATATTTCAAAATGTTGTATGTTGAATTTTGTACCAAGAGTGCTAAGCATCAATTTTCAGCAGACATTTTGAAATATTTTCATATTTTTCCCAGGAAACAGGATTTGACATTTCATGCAAATCGTCTCCAAATGTCAAAATGTTTACTTGAAAAAAAAAAACAGATCATCAATATGTTGTCTGCTGAAATTACCCTGCTAACCATCAATTTTCAGCAGATGGCATTTTGAAATAGTTTTCTTATTTTCTTATTTTTTCTCAGGAAACTGGATTGGATATTTCATGTAAATTGTCTCCAATAGAGACAGTTTACATGAAATGTCAAATTATATTGGTGGAAAAAATAAGAAAAGTTACCAAATATATTGTCTACTAAAATTGCCCAGAGAGTGGTAAAGGTTAAAGGAACTACAAATTTACTTCTGCACTGAGCAACTTTCTATTTAAAAATGAAACATTCAATTTTTTGTTGGAAAAAACACATACATGTAAAACCAGACAGTCTGTCTGGAGTATATTATAATGACCAAAGCTACAGCTGACCAACCAGATTACACCAAAATTTGATATAATTAAGATGCTGATGTAATTTCTATTGATTGACATGCTTGCAACCAATCAGATTTTAGCAGTAGTGTCTCTGTCAGTTTAATTCAAAAAAGGCGGGGTTTTGCATCATTTTAAGTACACAAGGTCAACTGGTCCAGCATGACATAACTTTACCTTAAAAATATACAAAAAAAAAAAAAAAATAAATAAATAAATAAATAAATAAAAATGTATAAATTGATACTAAATTAATAACTATATGGTTTTTGTAAGAAAAAAAAGCAGTCCCATACATTGGTTAAAACAGATAAACCATGTTATTGTCTCGGTTTTGGGAATACTGTAAATTATATCATAATTTGATGACCTTTCACTGTCTGACCCAAACTCGACTCCGCCTCGTTTGGGGTCAGACAGTGAAAGGTCACCAAACTATGGTATAATTTACAGTATACCCAAAACCTCGATAATAACCATGGTTTATCTATAACATATACTTGTTTTTTTTTTTGTTTTACATGTAAAATGGAATAGTCTAAATGACTTAGTCCATGGAAATGTGATTGCTGATTTCAGTGGCTTGGACAGAAGGTTGGTGGTCTCTTTTGATTACATGTATTTGAACAGAATATAAGCTAATCAAAAAGTTGAATTCTTAGTCTTGCACTTTTTGTTTTTTCATTCACAATGCATTGATTATGATGCTTTTCTTCAAAAGAACTGCTGTAAAATTGCTGTAAAATTGCTGTAAAATCTTTTTTCCATCACTGGTAACAGATATACAAAACACACTTTTAACTTTTTAAGTAGATTCCAATGACTAATAACCTTTTTGTAAATACAAAATGCTTTAATACAAAATAAACTTATATTATGCGTCATTTTGTGGTAGAAAAAGCATGCTTCATGGAGTTTTCATAATTTTGTTACGGCTCTGAGGTGCATGCTATGTTCATTTGGAGGCCGGCCAAGGTGGCTCCGTTGGATGCGCGTCCAACTTGTGATAAGGTTATAGGTTTGACCCCCAATTGGGTCAGCAACATTATTTTATAGATCATGAAGTACATTTTATGGTCATGCAGGAAGGGCAATTGTCAGTTTCTGGCAAAAGAATGTGCACACTACTGGTTAACCACTTAGAGGACTAAGCTGCCCAGTAAAAGTGTGGTTAGGTAAACTGACCATGCTCTACATGATCCCATTAAGTTGACTGGGCTGCAAAATCTCAACACAGACAAATGTTCATTTGAAGACAAATAGGTAGTCATGGGGAGCTGATTACAAGCCAGTGGAGTATTGGGACATTTTCTATAAACCTTTATGCAAGATACTAATAGTAAGTGTGCGTAAGCATGCGGAGCTAGTAATGAACAACTATGCAGTCATGTGGAGATGATTACAAACCAGTAGAGTATTGGGACATTTTCTACGAAACTTTATGCAACAGACAAATGGTAAGCGTATGTAAGCATGAGGAGCTAGTTACAAACAATTACGTCATCATGTGGAGCTGATTACAAACCAGCAGAGTATTGGGACATTTTCTACGAATCTTTACGCAAGATATGAATGGTAAGTATGCATAAGCATGCGGAAATTTCATCTCAATACTCAGCTTGTTACGAAAGTGCGTAGCTCACTCAAAATGTGGTGGTAATCATAGAGGTTTATGCATTCTCCACTCTGTTTTCCATTTTTTTTCATTAAAAAATTGCTTTATAGTAAATGCCCCAATTGTAGTTATTCATAGTTGCATGGAATCCTTCGTAAATTTGAGGTACAGGTATAACTGCCCTAAGGTGCTTTGGACGAATGGATGCACAATTGCAAGGCCAAATTTATCTGCAAGTTTCAAGCTGATCTGATCAAAAGTTCAAAAGTAAAAGTAACTGAGACAGTCAAATAACTATAACAGTCAAATATGGGTTTTTACACATTCAAGGTCAAATAACTTTAAGGTCAACAAATCAGTTTTCATACCTTTCCCAGGTTTTAGCCTGTCCTAGCTGTCTGCAAGTTTTTTTAAGGTCTGGGCTCAGTTGATGAAAACTAACAATGTTGTTAATTAATATATGGCATATATGCTAATATTTTTGCTGAAATATATGAGTAGCTTTTGCATTTGCAAAAGCTACTCACATTTTTTCAGCAAAAATACCTCTGAATTAGATATTGTACTTACAATTAACATTTTGACCACCAACAAGCTTGTTAAGCTAACGATGCTCGGAACAACAGGGGCCTGATAAATAATAAAAAGGCTATGCCTGGATATGGTCAAATACGAACAGCATTCTAGGGCAAGTAACTGTAAGGTAAATAGTCCAATCTGACCGGTTTTCAAACTCTTCCCAGATTTCATGCCTGACCTAGTTATCTGCAAGTTTCATAAAGGTCCAATAAACAATAAACAGGCTATGCCTGCAATAAGATCAGAATATAAACTTGTTCAGCATTCAAGGACAAGTAATGCAAAGGTAAATAGTCTAAGCTATCTGGTTTTGAACTCTTCCAAGATTTCATGCCTGTTCTGGTTGCTGCAAGTTTAATAAATATCCCAAAAATAACAAACACTTTATGCCAGGGAGAGGACCAAATATAAACATTTTCAGAACTATTTCAAGGGCAAGTACCTCTAAGGCAATAGTCTAATCTGGCTGGTTTTCAAACTTTTCCAGGATTTCATACTTGTCATGGTTGTCTGCAAGTTTCATAAATATCTCATGAATAATAAATTGGTTTAAGATTTTGATCTGAGACAGGACTTTTATGGCCTATTCAACACTGTTAAGGTCATGTCAATTAACCTACTCACACTTTTCCTTGGCAGGCTTAGTAACTGACAACTGTCCTTCTTGAATCAGAGGAATGGAGAGACTGAACGTAGAAATGATTTCATGATCAATCTCCACAAATGTTTTATGGCCTGGGAACTCAAACTTGAGATCCCTTCATCTGCAGTCAGATGTGCTACCGACTGTGCTGTAGAGCCCAGCAATAAATAAATATACAGCACAAAAACCACGCAGGGTTTTTTTGGGGGGAAATGTTTTTTTCTCTGTTACAGAAACAGATGAAACAGTTAAAAAGTATAAGGAAAACTCTAAAATGGACTGAAACAGAATGGAACAAATGAAACAGACCAATAGCAGTTCTCACTGATGGTCAGTTTCATTTGTTATGAAACAGGATAAAACAGACCAACAATCTCTGACACAGGATGAAAAAGACCAGAAACCTTGGTCAATGCCTGTTATGAAACAGGGTGAAACGAAATGAAACAATGAAACAGATACTATTTTTTTATTTTTTATATAAACCAATTTCTGTTTCATAGTGAAGAAAATGAATGAAACAGACCTAAACCTTGGTCATAGCCCTTTATGAAACAGGGCCAAAAAAATGAAACAATGAAATAGATACTTTTTTTTTTATAAATCCACTTCTATTTCGTAGCAAGTAAAACAAATGAAACAGACCTGGCCAGTGCTTGTTATGAAACAAAATGAAACAATGAAACCGATACTTTTTTTTATCAAGCCATTTGTTTCATAACAAATGAAACAAATAAGATATATAGGAAAAACTCTAAAAAAGGATGAAACTGACCAAAAAAAATTGTTCAATGCTCGTTATGAAGCAGAGTGAAACAAAATGAAATGATGAAACAGATAATTTTTTTTTTTTTTTTTTTTTTATAAATCCATTTCTGTTTCATAACAAATGAAATGAATAAAACAGACCTACAACCTTGGTCAAAGCTCATTACAAAACAGGATGTAATGTAATAAAACGATGTAACAGATACTTAAATTTATAGCCCCTGTCTGTTTTGTAACAAATGAAACAGACCAGTAACCTTGGTCAGTGTTCATTAAGAAACAGAATGAAATGAATAAGATCTATAGGAAAACTCTGAAACAGAATGCAACAGACCAAAACCTTGGTCACTGCTTGTTACGAAACAAGGCAAAACAAAATGAAATGATGGAACAGATATCTTTTTTATCAACCCATTTCTGTTTCGTAACAAAAGAAACAAGCAAATTCCATAGAGACTTTATGTCCCCCGCCTTATTTTTATTTGAGTTGTTAAAAATCAGTAAGTTAACCAGAGGACCATTGGTCCTGTATCACTTACCTAAGTATTGAAGCAGGAAAACAACTGAAGCTAATAATGTGGAAAAAAAAACAAAAAAAAAAAAAAAAAAAAAAAAAGGAAAAAAAAACAAAATTTCAAGATTCCAAGAGCACATGTATATCATCAGACCACAAGCAAAATGCCTGTAAAGTTTCAGAAGCATTTGCTTAAAGCTGTGGGAGGAGTTGTGCTCACAAGGTACCTAATACTATATGCATGTTCATAGTATTAAGGCATGAAAAAAGTCTATGTTAAAAGTTAAAAATGTGAAAAAATTAAAAAAAAGTAATTTAAGCATATTCATATCTTCAGACTATGGCTGAAACATCTGTATAGTTTCAGTGGGAATGATATAAAACTGTTGGAGGAGTTGCACTCACAAGGTACCTACTGCATATACACTTTCACAGTATTGAAGCATGAAAAAAAGTCTAAGTTAAAAATGTGAAAAATTTAAAAAAAATTATTACAAGATTCTGTAAAAAGCAGATGCATACCTTCAGACCTGTGAATTTCAGAAGGAATGGTATAAAACTGTAGGAGGAGTTGCACTCACACGGTACCCACTACAAACTCGGAACCATGCAAAAAAGTCTAAGTTAAAAATGTGAAAAAAATGAAAAAAAAAAACAAAAACAAAAAAACCCCAAAAAACTAAAGGATTCTGTAAAAAGCTCATGCATATCTTCAGACCATGAATAAAACACCTGTAATGGTTCAAAAGGATTGGTCCAAAACTGTAGGAGGAGTTGCCTTCATAAGGTACCTACTACAAACTCTGAACCATGCATCACGCATCACGCACCACGCATCACAGAATGCTGAATACTATGTCCCCACTTTTTCTTCGAAAAGGACAACAAATAAGATATGTAGGGAAAAGTGTCAAACAGAATTAAAGGACCAAAAACCTTGGTCAATGCTTGTTAAGAAACAATGTGAAATGAAAGGAAACAATGAAACAGATACGAGGGATGTTCGAAATGAATTGCTTATTGTCCTCTAGCTCGATATCCACGTGGGGCACGATAAAAACCAATACATGCCTGTATAGGGCTATTCAATATCTACACAATGGTGTATAAATGTACATGTTAGACTAAGTGTAAGACATAAAATTTGCCATTTGAATACACGCAGTCATTGACCACTGCAGTAAAAATGGTTGGTAGAAGCGTCGACAAAAAAGATGAAATACGGGCTTACATCAAAGCTCGCTCAAAACTTGGTTGTTCTTTGAAGAAGCTGATGACTGAAATTTCTACTGCTTTTGGACCTTCTTGTGTGTCTTATGACACAGTTCGGCGGTGGAAAAAGAAATTTGAGTCTGGTGTAGAGTCCATCAAAAATGCACCGAAATCAGGTAGGCCAAAATCTGCATCTCGTAAAGAAATCGTTTCCAAAATAAAGGAAATCATTGAAGGAGATGTCAGATTTACAGTTCGTGATATTGCACGAAAGGTAGGCATATCGCTATCAACGGTTCACCTTATTTTGAAGAAGCATTTGAAATTCAGAAAGATTTCTGCTAGATGGGTGCCACATCTGTTGACTGACGAGCAAAAGAGGCAACGGGTTAAAGTGGCCCAAAAGCTGCTTCAAATGTTTCCAAAATATGACAAAAAGCAGTTTGCCAATGTCGTCACAGGTGATGAAACCTGGGTCCATTATTTTGAGCCCGTCAGAAAGGTTAGCAATAAGATCTGGGCCACTAAACACAGCGAACGCCCAACAATTGCAAATGTTCTTTGAGTACAAAGAAGGTTTTGTATGCAATCTTCTTCTCTGGTGAAGGAGTCGCAATAAAAGTGCCAGTGAAAAAGGGCAAAAGCATCACCGGAAAGTACTACAAAGACGTAGTACTGAAGAAACTGAAAAAGTATTATCAGAAACGACGCCCTGCCACTGGTTTTAAACATGTCCGTCTTCTACATGACAATGCCCCAGCTCATACCTCCGCAATAGTTACGGCGTTTTTGACGAAAGAAAAAGTAACTGTTTTGCCTCACCCCCCGTATTCCCCAGACCTTGCCCCATGTGATTTCTTTTTGTTTCCGAAATTGAAAGCATTCCTTGCTGGGCAGAAATACCAGTCCCGACAGGCACTTGGATCTGCCATTCATCAGTACCTTATTACTGTGCCCAAATCAGCGTACCGTGACGCCTTCAAGAAGTGGATACATCGGCTGAAACTTTGCATTTCTAGCCACGGGGAGTACTTCGAGGGCATGAAATGAGTACTTTTGGGCTAACTTGAAATTTGAAGTCTCCAGATAGAAATAAGCAATTCATTTGAAGTCTCCAGATAGAAATAAGCAATTCATTTCGAACACCCCTCGTATATTTTTTTTTAATAAACCCATTAAATTTTCTGTTTCGTAACATAGGAAATGAATGAAACAGACCTACAATCTTGGTCAAAGCTCATTACAAAACATGGAGTAACGTAATGAAACAATGAAACAAATATACTTTCTGTTTCGTAACAAATGAAACTGACCTATAACCTTGGTCAGCGCTTGTTACGGAACAGGGCAAAACAAAATGAAATGATGAAACAGATACGTTGTTTTTTTTTTTTTTATATAAATCAATTTCTGTTTTGTAACAAATGAAATGAATAAGATATATAGGAAAACTCTTGAATCGGGATGAATCAGAACAAAAACTTTGGTCAATGCTCATTACAAAACCAGGTGAAACAAAATCAAACGATGAAACAGATATCTTTTTATCAACCCATTTCTGTTTCGTAAGAAATGAAACAAATAAGATATACAGGGAAAACTATCAAACAAAATGAAAAGACCAAAAACCTTGGTCAATGCTCAATACGAAACATGGTAAAATGAAATGAAATGATGAAACAGATACATTTGTTATAGATAAACCATGGTTATTGTCGAGGTTTTGGGTATACTGTAAATTATACCATAGTTTGGTGACCTTTCACTGTCTGACCCCAAACGAGGCGGAGCCAAGTTTGGGTCAGACAGTGAAAGGTCACCAAACTATGATATAATTTACAGTATTCCCAAAACCGAGATAATAACATGGTTTATCTGTTTTAACCAATGTACGGGACTGCTTATTTTTCTTACAAAAACTATACATTCATTAATTTAGTATATCAGTTTATACATTTTTATTTTTATTTTTGTATATTTTTATGATAAAGTGGTAACACCTGGTCTAATGTCATGCTGGACCAACTGACCTTGCGTTCTTCAAATGACGCCCCACCTTTTTTGAATTAAACTGACTGAGACAGCACTGCTAAAATCTGATTGGTTGCAAGCATGTCAATCAAAAGAAATTACATCAGCATCTTAAGTATGTCAAATTTTGGTGTGATCTGGTTGGTCACCTGTAGCTTTGGTCATTATAATATACTCCAGACAGACTGTCTGGTCTTATGTGTTTTATTCAACGAATAAAAGCACCGCAAGCATAATACCCCACCATAGCAAATATTTGTTTATGTATTAAAGTTATTGTTGCGAAAATGTCTGGAAAGAAAATGACGGAGGGACAGGTAACAATCCTAAAGCAGATCTTGATAATATCAATGCATATAGCAAGTTTGGTTAAAAGGCCTTGTTATTTACTCAAGTTATCATCCAGAAATGAAAATATGGACGTGTCTCAGGCAGATAACTCCGTAAAAATTTGACGAAATTTGCCCATTAGCAATTCCAAACCTGATCTCCTTACTGTCAATACATATAGCAAGTTTGGTTAAAATCCCTTGTTATTTACTAAAGTTATCATCCAGAAACGAAAATATGGGTGTGTCTCAGGCAGACAACTCCGTAAAAAATTGACGAAATTTGCCTATTAGCAATCCCAAACCAGATTTCCTTAATATCAATGCATATAGCAAGTTTGATGAAAACCCCTTGTTATTTACTCAAGTTATCATCCAGAAACGAAAATATGGGCGTGTCTCGGGCAGATAACTCCATAAAAATTGGACGAAATTTGCCCATTAGCAATCCCAAACCAGATCTCCTTAATATCAATGCATATAGCAAGTTTGGTAAAAATCCCTTGTTATTTACTCAAGTTATAGTCAGGAAACGAAAATATGGGCATGTCTGGGGCAGATAACTCCGTCAAAAATTGATGAAATTTGCCCATCAGCGATCCCAAACCAGATCTTCATGATATCAATGCACATACCAAGTTTGGTGAAAATCCATTGATGTATCATCCGGAAACGAAAAACAGCCGGCTGGCCAGACCGACGGACATACAGACATACGACAGATGGATGGACAGACAGATGGATGGACTCACAAATGACCAACGTGAAACCATAATACCCCACCACTATTGTGTGGCAGGGTATAAAAATTTAATGTTTCATTTTTAAATAGAAAGTTGCTCTGTGCAGAAGTAAATTTGAAGTTCCTCTAACCTTTACCTCCTAACATTGATGGTCCTAGCCCCAAGCATTGCCAAGTTATCAAGCTTTTTAGTACTAAAGGTCCTGGTGACCTTGACCTTTGCACTCAGGATCATGTACTGGTGAGGACCAATGAGGGTCGTAACCATAAGCATGGCAGATTTATAAAGCTTTTTTGGTACTAAAGGTCAAGGTGACCTTGACCTCTAACTTAAAGGTCATCTACTTTTCAGGTCCATCCTCCCTATTAGTTTGATAGTCGTAAGCCTAAACATTGCCAATGGCTTTTTGCTCTTCGTAAAACAAGTGACCTCACACTCCCTCTGGGCGGGGCCTCTTTTCATCCCAGGGGCATAATTTGAACACTCTTGTCCGAGGAACTCTAGGCAATGCTACATAACAAGTATCAAAGGCCTAAGCCTTGCACTTCCAGACAAGAGGATTTTTTAAGTTTTTTCCTGTATAAGTCTATGTAAAACATGTCAGCCCTTGGGCGGGGCCATTTTTGGCCCCAGGGCTATAATTTGAATAATCATGGCAGAGGTCCTTTAGGCAAAGCTATGTACCAAATATCAAAGGCCCGGGTCTTCTGGTTTCAGATACGAAGATTTTTGAAGGTTTTCTCTATATAAGTGTATGTAAAACATGCCGGCCCAGGGGTGGGCGATTTTTGGCCCCAGGGCAATAACGAATAATCTTGGTAGAGGTTCACTAGGTGAAACTATATCAAATATCAAAGGTATGAGTCATCTGCTTTTAGACAAGCAGTTTTTTAAATTTTTCCCTATACTGATGTAAAACAAGTGACCCCCGGCGTGAGGCCATTTCTTATCCAAGGGCTATTTGAACAGCTTTGGTAGAGGTCCACTAGATGAAGCTACATACCAAATATCAAAGACCTGGGCCTCCTGGTTTCAGACAAAAGATTTTTTTTCAGTTAAAAAATCTATTTTTAGCTCCTGTGACCTAGATATGCAAAGGACCGGAACCATTTGAACAACTTTGTAAGATGATCAACCAAGGATCATTCTTGTGAAGTTTGGTCAAAATCTTATCAGTGGCGTAGAAGATGTCATTTGAAGAAATTGTTTACAGACGGAACGCTCCAATGGTGCAATCAAGACAGCCTTTGACATACAGGTTGATGGAAAGCATGCCCCTGGGAGGCCCAAGATGACATGGAAACAGCTGACAGAGAGGGATTGCAGAGAGTGGAAGCTCTCAGCAATCAACCCTCATGATAGACATACCTGGAGATCTGGTGTTAGATCTGCCATGCATGCAGCAAGCCAGCTATCTGGAAGGGGGCCCACTGGTGTGGATGTTGCCCCTGTACCTGCACGTTAATCAAAAATCCGATTATGATATGATGATGAGACAGACGCACAGATGGACTGTCTTAATTTTAATCTTAATTTTTTTTTTACATTAATTTTACGAGGTTATCCCTTTGATCTTTCTTTGATCTTCTTTAACCCCACAACTACCATTTTTATCTTTTTGTCAACCCCAAACACAATATTTAACCCCACAATGAGGGAATAAACCAGACACAAATACAAACACTAACCTCTCAATGTACCTGGGGGATGTATGGCTGGAGGGACCTACGCATGCACAACGGAAGATGAACAAATGTAATCACAAAAGCTCACCTTGTCACTATGTGACAGGTGAGCTAATACTAAATCATTGTCACCTGCTGTAAATTTTACCCAGCAGGGTAAATAAAAATCTAAAAGATTGCCTTTAGTAACAAAGAATACACAAATAAATGAAAATCAAAGACTCAGTTTTAAGCCTCTTCAGATACAACAATGAAGTTTGCGAAACTGCATATGCCCCTAGCACCGACTTAAGCAGTATTCAATTTTAAAAGTAAGCAGAATAATAGGCTCAATGATCCTGCAGGAAATAAGAGGCTCATGGGTCATGACTCGCTCACCTGAGTGAAATAGCCACTGCAGCTATTCATTTGTTATGCAACATTTTTCAATTCTGCCATTGCAACTAATGAAAGGATTTGGTTCAGGGGCTAGCTAATGCATTTTAAATGGAATAAACCTCAAAATAGCCCAAAAATAGCCCTTAAATCTTGGATGTTCACCTAGATAGATGGAGGGACACTCAACAAGAGGCCCACGGGCCATGGCTTGCTCACCTGAGTGAAACAGCCACATCAGATTTGTTATACAACATTTTTTCAATTCTGTCATTGCAAGTTATAAAAAGATCATCATTTAAGTGGGGATCTGAATGGCTTCTGAGTTGTTAAGCCTTATGTGAACTCGAGGGGCAGGGCATGGTCAGTGTTAATGAATGCATCTTATCATTATGAACAATAATATATGCGGTTTAGGGGTGGGGTTCTGAATGGTTTCTGACATAATATGAACTGGAGGGGGTGGGGTATATCCCCTGGGGACCTATGGTCAGTGTCATTTGATGCACCTTATCATAGGAAACAAGAATATATATGGTTTAGGGGTGGGATCTGAACATTTTCTAGAATATTTGGCCTTTTATGAAATGAAGGGGTTTGTGGTACCTCCCTGAGGAACCCCCGGTCAGTGTCACTGGATGGGTCTTATCATAAGAAACAACAATATATATGGTTTAGGGGTAGGGTATTAGGCCTTTTATGAAGTGAACGGAATGAGGCATCCCACTGGGGAACACCAGTCAGTGTCTCTGGTTTAGTCTTATCATAATGAACAAAAATATATATGGTTTATGGGTGGGTATCTGAACTGCTTCTGAGATATTAGATCTTCTATAAACTGAAGGGGCTAGGGCATTCCCCAAGGAGACCCCTGGTCTATGTCAATGGATGTGTCTTATCACACGGAACTAGAGCTGTCACAGGATCTGACTATAGTCCCGTTGGAGCACTTTTAGGGGAGAAAAACCCATAGTGTTGAAATATTTTAAATTCATGCTTACCAGGTACATCACTGTAGGACATGGTAATATGGCACAACTCCATGAGTTATAGGCCCTTGGCCACTGTTCTGCCATTACACCTTCCTTACTCTAAAGTGTGGTATAAGTTTCATCAAGGTAGGACCACAGAGATAAAAGTTATAGAACAAAATGTATTTTAATTTTTTTGAAACCTACCAAGGGACATAACTCCAAACTTTATGGACCTTTGCCCCCCCACCCCCACCCCCATTCGGGTATACACAATACAGCAAGTCATTGCATATGTTTATACAAACTTTCAGCTTTCTAGCTTTCATAGTTCCAGAGAAATCTGATACAAAAATTTTCAAGAATGGCAAAATTTGAACATCTATCAAGGGACATAACTTGAAGAGTTATAGACCCTTGACCCCTATTCCTGTACACACAATACATCCAATCATTGTTCACGTTTATATGAACTTTCAGCTTTCTAGCTTTCATAGTTCCTGAGAAATCTCTTACAAAAAATTTCAACAATGGCAAAATTTGAAAACCTACTAAGGGACATAACTGCAAGAGTTATGGGCCCTTGGCCACTATTCTGCTACTACATCTTCCTTACCTTAGAGATAAAGTGTGGTAAAAGGTTCATTGAAGTAGAGCCACAAACATAAAAGTTTGTAAGCAAAATGCATCTTAAATTTTGAAAACCTATCAAGGGACATAACTCCAAGAGCTATGGACCCTTGACCCCTATTCTGAAATACACAATACCGTAAGTCATTGTCCATATTTATACAAACTTTCAGTTTTCTAGCTTTCATAGTTCCTGAGAAATCTGTTACAAAAATTTTCAAGAATGGCAACATTTAAAACCTAAGTTAACCTGATCAAAGTTTGTTAGCGAAATGCATCTTAAATTTTGAAAATCTATCAAGGGACATAACTCCAAGAGTTACGGGCCCTTGACCCATATTACAGTAAACACCATACATTAAGTCATTGTCCATGTTTATATGAAATTTAAGCTTTCGAGCTTTCATAGTTCCTGAGAAATCTCTCACAAAAATTATCAAGAATGGCAAAATCTGAGACCTACTAAGGGACATAACTCCAATACTTACAGGCCCTTGGTGACTATTCTGCTACTACACCTTCCTTACCTTAGGGACCAAGTGTGGTTTAAGTTTCATTGAAGAAGGACCATAAACATTAAAGTTATTAAGCAAAATGCATTTTAATTTTGCAGTCATAGAATAATAGAATGATGGAATCACAGAGTAATGGAATCAGGGAAGGACATGGCAAATCCAGTACAGCCCCACTTTTTCAAAGTGGGGCTATAATAACAATATATATGGTTTAGGGGTGGGGATTCCAATGGTTTTTGAGATATTAGGCCTTTTATGACTTGGAGGGGGTTGGGTCATACCCCTGGAGGACCCCTGGTCTATGTCATTGAATGTCTTATCATAAGGAGCAAGAGTATATATGGTTTAGGGGTAAGGATCTGAGCAGTTTCTGAGATATTATGCCTTTTATGGTTGTGGGGGGTGGGGCATAACCCTGAGGGACACCCCCCTCCCCCCCCCCCCCACCCCCCTGGTCTATGTCACTGAATGCTTCTTACCATAAGAAGCAAGGGTATATATGGTTTAAGGGTGGGTATCTGAATGGTTTCTTTTATGAAATGACGGGGTTGGGCATACCCCAAGGGACCCCTGGTCTGTGTCATTGGATGCCGCTTATCATAAGAAAAAACAGTATATATATGGTTTATGGGGTGGGGACCTGAAAAGTTTCTGAGATAGATGGCCTTTTTTGAACTGGAAGAGGGTGGGGCAAATCACTGGGGAACTCTATATCAATGGATGCATCTTATCAGAAGGAACAACAATGTATATGGTTTATGGGTGGGGATCTGAATGGTTTCTCAGATATTAGGTCATTTATGAAGTGAAGAGGGTGGGGCATGCTGTGGCAGCCATCTTGGATTTCAATCAGCTCAGTTTTTGCTGTTTTGTGTTTCTTAGGTGCCCCGATGCTCCTCAACAAGTTTCAACCCAAATGGATTATAGTCTTTAGAAGAGATGTCCAAAATATGAATTCTCAACATTTTTTCCACATTAATGTATAGGGCCCATACAAATGCAAAGGAAGTAAATTAGACCTTCTCCTAAAAAAGGTCAAAGGTCAAAGTAAGATCATCATTTTAGCAATTTTGGAAGACCGCCCGTCCGAGATGATCGGTGCACAGATTTAGCCCGAAGGCTCTGGAGAAAAAGATTTTTAAAGGTTTTTTTACCATATATGGGCATGGCAGCTATCTTGGTCAATGGACCGCAACCATCTTAGCAATCTTTAATTGGCCCCGACCTAAGGAGGCGCCATATAAAATTTGAGCATAATTCGCTCAGCTGCTTCAGAGGAGAAGTCATTTGAAATTCTCAACAATTTTCCCATACAAATGTACGAGGCTCATATAAATGCACAGGGAACCAAACATGACCTTGCCGTACAAAGGTCAAACATCAACGTACGACAATCATTTTAGCAACTTTGGCAGATCTCTCATCTCTGATAATTTGTGCAAAAATTCAGCATGGCATCCTAGATACTGGAGAAGAAGATTTTTAATGTTTTTTACCATATATGGGCATGATGGCCATCTTGGTCAGCCGGCTGCTACCATTTCAGAAATCTTTCATTCCTTTGACCTATGGAGGCTCCATATGAAATTTTGAGAAAATCTGTCTCAGCGGCTTCAGAGGAGAAGTTTGAAGTTCTCAACAATTGTCCCATACAAATGTATGGGGCTCATACAAATGCACAAGGAAGCAAACATGAGCTTGATGTAAAAAAGTCAAATGTTGAAGTACGACAATCATTTTAGCAACTTTGGTAGATCTCGTGTCCCCGATGATTTGTGCAAATATTTAGCCCCAAGGCATCCTCGGTTCTGGAGAAGAAAATTTTTTAAAGGTTTTTTACCATATATGGGCATGGCCGCCATCTTGGTCAATGGACTGCGACCATTTCTGCAATCTTTTGTTCCCCCAACCTAAGGAGGCTCCACATAAAATTTGAGCAAATTTGGCTCAGTGGCTTCAGAGGAGGTTGTCTGAAATTCTCAACTATTTTCTCATACAAATGTTATGGGGCTCATATAAATGCATAGGGAAGCAAACTTGACCTTGCCATAAAAAGGTCAAATGTCAATGTACGACAATCTTTTTAGCATCTTTGGTAGAGCTCCTGTCCCCAATGATTTGTGCACAGATTCAGCCCCAAGGCATCTTCGGTTGTGGAGAAGAAGATTTTTAAATGGTTTTACCATATATGGGTATGGCGGCCATCTTGGTAAATGAACCGCTACCATTTTAGCAATCTTTCGTTCCCCTGACCTAAGAAGGCAATATGAAATTTGAGCAAATTTGGTTTAGTGGCTTCAGAGGAGAAGTCCTTTGAAGTTCTCAACAATTTTCCCATTCAAATTATATGGGTCTCATACAAATGCATAGGGAAGCAAACTTGACCTTTGATGTAAAAAGGTCAAATGTCAACGTATGCCAATTCTTTTAGCAACTTTGAAAGATCTCTTGTCTCTGATGACACCTTGGTCAACGGACCATGACAATTTTAGCAACCTTTTGTTTCCCCACCCTAGGGTGGCTCCATATGAAATTTGAGCAAAACTGGCTCAGAGGCTTCAGAGGAGGTCGTTTGAAATTCTCAACAATTTTCCCATTCAAATGTATTGGGCTCATACAAATGCATAGGGAAGCGAACTTGACCTTGCCTTAAAAAGGTCAAACGTCAACCTACGACAATTCTTTTAGCAACTTGGTAGACCTCTCGTCCCCGATGTCTTGTACAAAGATTCAGCCATGAAGCATCCTTGGTTCTGGAGAAGAAGATTTTTAAAGGTTTATAACAGATATGGGCATGGCGGCCATCTTGGTCAACGAACCGCGTCCATTTTAACAATCTTTCGTTCCCCCAACCTAAGGCGGCTCCATATGAAATTTGAGCAAAACTGGCTCAGCGGCTTCAGAGGAAGAGTCGTTTGAAAATGTTAACGGACAGACAGACAAACAAATGCACGGACGGACGAGGGACGAAAAGTGATCACAATAGCTCATCCTGAGCAGAGCTCAGGTGAGCTAAAAATTCGGACAGTATAACATAATACACTAGCCATTTTTTAAGGGCATAAGAATGCAATTTAACCATTTTCCCATTATAAGTCAATGTTAGCTTTCTTTTTGCCATGGCAACCAAACCAAGAGGCAGATCACCATAATTATAGCCAATTTGAATTGCCCTCACCCAAGCAACTTTTGTACCAACTCAGAGTCATACTGCTTCAGTGGTTTCGAAGTTGTCATTTGAAAAAGTCCTTTTCCAAAATTGAATGTTGCTGTGGCAACCATACAACATGGCCATCAGTCATAAAACATATAAACTCAGTAAACAATCATCAGCCAAATATGGCTCAAATCACTTCACTGGTTATGGAGAAAGTGCAATTTAACTATTTTCCCATTATAAGTCTATAGGAGCTTTCTGTTGCCATGGCAACCAAACCAGGAGGCAGATCACCATAATTTTAGTCATTTTGAATTGCCCTTACCCAAGCAAGATTTGTAGCAAATTAAAGTCATACTGCTTCAGTGGTTTTGAAGGAGTTGTCATTTAAAAAAATTCCTTTTTTTTAAATTTAATGTTGCCATGGCAACCAAACAAAATGGGCGCTGGTCATAAAACACATAAACTGGATAGACAATCATCAAATGATGATAAATGCCAAATATGGTTCACATCACTTCACTGTATATGGAGACAATACAATTTAACTCTTCTCCCATTATGTCTATTGGAGCTTTCTGTTGCCATGGCAACCAAACCAAGAGGCAGATCACTATAATTTTAGCTACTTTGAATAGCCCTTACCCAAACAAAGTCTGAACCAAATTATAGTCATACTGCTTCGGTGGTTTTGAAGGAGATGTCATTTAAAAAATTCCTTTTTCAAAATTGAATGTTGCCATGGTAACCAAACAAAATGGCCGCTGGTCATAAAACACATAAACTAGGTAAACAATCATCAGATGATCATAACTGTCAAATACAGTTCACATCACTTCAGCAGTTATGAAGAAAATGCAATAACCATTTTCCCATTGTAAGTCTATGGGAGATTTTCTGTTGCCATGGCAACCAAACCAAGAGGCAGATTCCCATACTTTTAGCTAGTTTTGATTGCCCTTACCCAAGAAACAATTGTACCAAATAAGAGTTATACTGCTTCAGCGGTTTTGAAGAAGTTGTCATTTAATTTTTTTTTTTTTTTTTTTTTTTTTTTAAATTGAATGTTGCCATGGTAACCAAACAAAATGGTCACTGGTCATAAAACATATAAACAGAGTAGACAATCATCAGATATCATAACTGCCAAATATGGCTCACACATCACTTCAGTGGTTATGGAGAAAAAGCAATTTAACCATTTTCCCATTATAAGTCTATGGGAGCTTTCTGTTGCCATGGCAACCAAACCAAAAGGCAGATCACCATAATTTTAGCTATTTTTGATTGCCCTTACCAAAGTTACAATTGTACCAAATAAGAGTTATACTGCTTCAGCAGTTTTGAAGAAGTTGTCATTTAAAAAATTCCTTTTTCAAAATTGAATGTTGCCATGGTTACCAAAGAAAATGGTTGCTGGTCATAAAACACATAAACAGGGTAGACAATCATCAGATGATCATAACTGCTAAATATGGTTCACATCACTTCAGTGGTTATGGAGAAATTGCAATTTAACCCTTTTCCCATTGTAAGTCTATGGGAGCTTTCTGTTGTCATGGCAACCAAACCAAGAGCCAGATCACCATAATTTTAGCTATTTTTAAATGCCCCTATCAAAGCAACATTCTTACCAAATTAGGGACAGATCGTGTGGCTTTGGAGGAGTTGTCGTTTAAATGTGTTAATGGAAGGATGCACGGACAGATGGACAGCGCACGGATGGACGGCGGATAAAAAGTGACCACTATAGTTCATCCTGAGCATAGCTCAGGTGAGCTAATAAAAACACAATTTGCACAACAGTGGAGTACAGGGAGATACTTTACGGCTGCAACACGGCACATAACACCAGCTGCAGTGAAGTAAAATAACAAGAGGCCCATGGGCCACAATGCTCACCTGAGTTAACTGCTGTAAGTTAATCAGATAATTTATTCATCATTCCCTATTAGCCAGACAAGTTTCAAGGCAATGGCTTAAACAGTTTTTGAGATACCTTCCTTACAAAGTTAAACTTGAAAAGGTTTTTAGAAAAAAAACAACAAATGTTCCCCCCCCCCCCCAACACACACTCTCCAACCCCCAGCCCCCATCCTGTCAGAGCTGTCATCTTGTACTCAACATTTCATCTAGTCCTGTTCTACATTTATACCAAGTATCATCAAAATATTCCAAAGGGTATTTGAATTACAGAGCAAAGACAAGTAATTAAATTCAAACACGAGAAGGGGAGATATAAGGCAGAATCACTGGACCATGAAATATAGGTCAAACTGACCTACATAGACTTTGAGGTCACACTTCGTGTCACATGAAACTAATAACGAAGGTATGACATTTCTCTATCAAAATAGCATAATCACTGGACCATGAAATATAGGTCACAATGACCTAATTATATTTTGAGGTCACTCTTTGTGTCACATGGAACTAATATCCAACGTATGACATTTTGCCATCAAATAGTCATTGAGATATAAGACACAATTACTGGAGCATGAAATATAGGTCAAACTGACCTACATATACTTTGAGGTCCTAGTGTCACATGAAACTAATATCCAAGGTATGACATTTCTCTATCAAATAGTCTTTGAGATATGAGGCATAATCACTGGACAATGATGAAATGTAAGTCACAATGACATAATTATATTTTAAGGTTACTCTGTATCTCATATGGAACTAATATTCAAAGTATGACATTTCTCCATCAAAAAATCATTGAGATATAAGGGGTAAATGCTGGAACATGAAATATGAGTCACAATAACCTACATATATATTGGGGTCACTCTTCATGTCACATAGGACTAACATCTAAGGTATGACATTTCTCTATTAAATAGTCTTTGAGATATAAGGATAATCACTGGACCATGAAATATAGGTCAAAGTGACCTACATATACTTTGAGGTCACTCTTCCTGTCACATGAAACTAAAATCCAAGGTATGACATTTCTCTATGAAATAAGCTTTGAGATATAAGGTATAATCATTGGACCATGAAATATAGGTCACACTGACCTAATTATATTTTGAGGTAACAGGTAAAACTAATATCCAGGTTATGACATTTCTCCATCAAATAGTCGAGATAAACACAATCACTGGACCATGAAATATAGGTCAATTTGACCTACATATACTTTGAGGTCACGTTTCATATCACATGGAAAAAATATCCAAGGTATGACATTTCTCTATCAAATAGTCTTGGAATTATGAGGCATTATCACTGGACCATGGAAGACAGGTCACACTGACCTAATTATATTTAGGGGTTACTTATCAAGTCACATGGAACTAATATCCAAGATAAGACATTTCTCCATCAAATAGTCTTCAAGATATAAAGCATAATCACTGGAACATGAAATATAGGTCAAATCGACCAACATATATTTTGAGGTCACTCTTAGTGTCACATGAAATTAATATCCAAGGTATGACATTTCTCTATCAAATAGTCTTCGAAATATAAGACATAATCACTGGACCATGAAATATAGGTCAAATTGACCTACATATACTTTGAGGTCATTCTTAGTGACACATGAAACTAATATCCAAGGAATTACATTTCTCTATCAAATAGTCCAAGATATGAGGCATAATCACTGCACCATGAAATATAGGTCACACTGACCTAATTATATTTTAAGGTCACTCTTTGGGTCACATGGAACTAATATCCAAGGATGACATTTTTCCATCAAGTAGTCTTAGAGATATAAGGCAAACCCACTGGACCATGAAACAAAGGTCATTGGACTGTGAAATATAGGTCACCATGACCTTCACCAAATAACACTTAAAGCAATGTCACAAGGTTGACTGATGTATTACCTAGATCGTGCTAACAATGCTAGCATAACAGAAATGCACTAAACACTTTACAAGAGGTGTCCTGGATTTTGAAACCTAGCCCCACCTCTGGGCATGAGCCCAGCGACTGATACCTTTGGATGCTTAGACAACCCTTCTAGGCATCCATGTTCCGAATATGAATGCTTGTTGACAACTGACTACTAAGATATAAGCATAAGAAAAACTTAAACAAAGCAATAGAGCATTTTACAAAGGTGTCCTAGATTTTGAACCCTAGCCCCACCCAGTGCATGAACCCAGGGGCCAATACCTATGGACACTAAGACGTCCCTTCCAGGCACCCATGTGCTGAATATGAATGCTTCTTGACAACTGACTACTAAAATATAAGCATATGAAAAACTTTAACACAGCAATAGAGCATTTTACAAAAGTGTCCTGGATTTTGACCCGTAGCCCCATCGGGGACAAGAACCCAGAGGTCTGTTCTTACTAAACTGCAGACCACCCTCCCAAGCACCCATGTTCTAAATATGAATAGTCTGTGGTTAGTGACTGTTGAAATATAAGCAAATCAATGGATTATCACTGTCATATGTAACAAAGGGAATTAATGCCTAAAGTAAGAAAGGCAGTTGTCATTCTTGCGACACATCATCTGGTCTTGTTCTACATTTCTACTAAATATCATAAAAATATTCCAAAGGGTCTTTGACTTACAGAGCAGACACAAAATCAATGAATAATCACTGTCAGACATAACAAAGGGAGATAATGCCAAACGTAAGAAGGCAGAGTTCTCATTCTTGTACAGGACATGTCCTCTGGTCATGTTCTACATTTCTACCAAGTATCATAAAAATATTCCAAAGGGTCTTTGACTTACAGAGCAGACACGAAATCAATGGATTATCACTGTCAAATATAACAAAGGGAGATAACGCCAAAAGTAAGAAAGGCAGAGTGGTCATTCTTGTACACAACACAACGTCTGGTTCTGTTCTACATTTCTACCAAGTACCATCGAAATATTCCAAAAGGAATTTGAGTTACAGAGCAGACATGAAATTTTTTTCAAATGAGACAAAGGGTGATAACTCCAAAAGTAAGACAACCAGAGTTATCAATCTTGTGTGTGACATGTCGTCAGGTCCTGATCTACATTTCTACCAAGTATCATCAAAATATTCCAAAGGGAATTCAAGTTACAGAGGGGACAAGAAGTTTTACACCGACTCTGATGGGATCCATCCCAAAAACAATATGTCCCCGCAACCTTTGGTATTGTGGGGACATAAATACTAAAATTTTCAAAGGGCCATAAGTAAAAAAAAGTTTGATTTTTTTTCAGAATTGGTTCCTCTATTTATCCTGTCCTTTAAAGGTTTGTTTTTCTATTTTTAGCTCTTGCAACCATTTTGTTCAGCAAAGCAGAACCATTTTAGCAATTTTGTAAAGGGGCGTAAGAGGAACATTGATGCGAGATTATTTTGAAATCCGGCCACTGGCAATGAAGATGTCGTTTAAAGGTTTTTTCTAGTTTTAGCTAAGGTGACCATTTTGTTCAGCAGAGCATATCCATTTTGGCAATTTTGGTAAAGGGTGATGAGAGGAACATTTCTGTGAAATCATTTTGAAGTCAGGCCACTGGCCAAGGAGGAGATGTCGCTTAAATGTTTTTTCTATTTTTAGCTCTGGCCATTTTGTTCAGCTGCGCGGAACTTTTTTAGCAATTTGGTAAAGGGCCATAAGAGGAAGACTTCTGTGAAGTTACTTTGAAATCAGGACACTGGCTGTTGCAGAGATGTCTTTTAAAGGTTTTTCTTGTTTTTCGCTCTTCTGTTCAGCCAAGCAAAACCATTTTAGCAATTTTGGTAGAGGGCCATTGGAGGAACACTTCTGTGCGAATATTTTGAAATCAGGTCATTGGCCAAGGATGAGATGTCATTTGAAGATTTTTTAGTTTTAGCTCTGGTGGCCATCTTGTTCAATAGAGCGGAACCATTGCAGCCATCTTGGATTTCGGATCAACACAATTTTAGCTCGTTTTGATCCAGAAGTCATCCTGTTGTTACAAAGCAAATTTCGGTTCAAGGCGACCAAAGGTTTGGGAAGAGATGTCAAAAATTGATTTTCAAGATGGTGTAATGTCTCATGAGGATTGTCTACTCATGTCCTGCTAACTGGGGAATTAGCGAGAGGTTAATGACATGATGACATTACTTAATAAATGAAAAATAACTTTTAATAACAATTTCTTCACTTTATTATATAAATGATAGTTTTATAGTTAAGGTTCTTCAAGTTCTTATAACAATACTATTTTATTAAACACAATAATTTAAGATGTTACAGTCCAAAATATATAATGATGTTCTCCTATGAAGCTTCAAGATCTTACTGCTTTTTTCTCTCTCAAACCACGCTCTTCTTATTCACAAATTGATACAAGATAAGGCTACTATGTTTCCAGTGAATACTTTCCCAGGGTCAGTAGGGAGGTCAGAGTTAGTTTAGGAAAACTGATGAATCAGGTATGCTGCTTTACAAATATGGAAGAAGGAGTTCCTGGCTGGGAACCATCCTCTGACGGGGAACCATACAGAATGTTATCAACATGTGTGGGAAATAAGATAAAAATCAAAATGACCTTAAACTCTGGTAGGAGGGAAAACGGGGTTAGGCGGGAAACAGCACACATGAAACTAATTGGATGCAGAGGAGTGGGAAATATATATATCAATATATTACAATGGCAGCTGTGGTGGCCATCTTGGATTTTTTATCGGCTCATTTAGCTATTTTGTGTCTACTAAGCACCCTAATGCTCATCATCAAGTTTCAATATAAATGGATTATAGAGGAGATGTCAAAAATATGAATTCTCAACATTTTTCCCATATAAATGTATAGGGCCCATACCAATGCATGAGGGAGCAAATTTGCCGTAAAAAGGTCAAACATCAATGTAGGGCCATCATTTTAGCACTTTGGTAGATCGTCTGTCCCTGATGATTTGTGCAAAGATTAGGCCTCAGGGCTTATTTGGTTCTTGAGAAGAAGACTTTTAAAGGTTTTTACCATATATGGGCATGGCAGCCATCTTGGTCAATGGATCATGACCATTTTAGCAATCTTTTGTTCCCCTGCCCCAAGCGAGTTCCACAAGAAATTTTAGCAACATTGGCTCAGAGGCTTCAGAGGAAAAGTCATATGAAATTATCACAATTTTTTCCATACAAATGTACTGGGCCCATACAAATGCATACGGAAGCAAACTTGACCTCACCATAAAAAAGTCAAACGTCAATGTACGACCATCATTTTAGCAAAGGGCATCTTTCATTTCTGCCCACGCATGGATTTTTCTGAAACTTTGTATAATAATAACTAGGCATATGCAACCTATGAAAATGTGCTTATTAAATTATATAATAAAAAGATGGACTCAGGACACAACCTTGACTCACTCCCCCCATGAACTGATACCTATCTCCAAATAAGTATGTCATACATCTTAAGTTTAATTTAGTTTTAAGATTTTTGCGCTGTGCTGAATGGTAAACACCATAGTAATTCTATTGGTACCATAAAACATTTATTTTTAATTAAAGTTAACATTTTCTGATAAATTGATTATAAAAAATCTGAATTTTTTACCAAAAAATGAAAAAATTATCAAAATTAAACTTTCAAAATTAATATGTTATAGTCTTTGTCAAGATTTCATACTACCAGCAAAATTTGCTACATATATCCTTTATAGCTGTGTTAAATTTCATAAAAAATCAAAACCGGTAACATTGTCATTTTAGGCCTTGAATGGATATAGGTCGATTTTTACAAAATTGACTATTTTGATATATTGTTAAAAAACAGTAGAGAAAGGCAGTGTTATCAAACACTTCTAACACTTAACAAATCAAAGAGAGTTTAGACAACTCAGAATGAATATATCTTGAGCTACCCATTAAATTTTCATGACTTTCTGTTACTTGCCCTCTATTTATATGGACTCAGACTAACCAACTATTACAAATGTAGACAGCATAACAAATTAAAAGAAAATCTAATTAACAAATTAGGCTTAATAAAATCTTACGTTTTAATTCATGTCAGCAAATCATCGAGCATATTGTATAATTACTTCCCAAAAGGCATAAAACTAAAATAGGTGTAAAACAGGGGCTTCCTTTAACACCATTACAAAAATAGGCATAAAACAGGGAGATCCATAATCTCCATTGTCGTATTAAGAAGATGTGCAAACGTACTATTGCAAGTAGTTGTTGCTTGTTTGTTTGTTTGTTTGTTTTGAAGGAGAATTTGCATCCCCATCAACAGATTTTAGGATTTTTGGAGATTTGTTTCTGGGCTGGTGAACTCGAACCAAACTAAGAACGCTTAAAAAGAAAATAATACCTATAGACTTAACTTCTGATATATCTATAGCTTGCTTGCAAGCGTATATTGTATTTTGAAATTATGAACACTGGATTTCTTGTCCTGTAAACATGTTCAAATGTGTCACTTCAATCAGTATTTCCTGCGATCAAATTGACACTGACACTGGAGTTTTTCTCTTTGTTTCAACAGTTATCTTTGATGACAGCAGCACAGAATAACTACTGTTTATGTGGTCTTAACTTTTGCTATCAGAAAAGCAGATCTATCCTTTCTTCCTTACAGTAAGCATATATGAAACTGTTTCTGTTCTGCATAAGTTCTATTCTAGTGCACATAGTTTGATTTAAACAACAAATTGGTGTTCTGTAGTTCTTCATGTTAAAGCTTTAAGATATTTCCAAAGGTTGTAAGACATTCATATTTTAAGTCATTTGCTTAAGGACTTCCATACTAGTTTGAAACTCCGCCATATGTTAATTTACACAGGAGTTTAAAACAGCTAACTTGTGTGGTTTTAATGTGAATCGAAAGGATGTATTGAAGAGTTTTTGAACAGTTTTCATTCATTTGGTTGCTGGCAGTTCTATGGTATTTAATTAATTCTGTTTTCACCCTGTCTCTGTTTTTTTGTGTTGTAATACATTTTGAAAGGAGGCTTTTAGTATTCAAGTTTTGTTTTAGTTCTTATACTTAAATTTTTTCTTCCATTGAATATTTTAGCTGAATATAATTTCATTCTTCTTAATACCAACTGCTCTTACTTTGTTGTTCTTCGCTGATTATATTTCTGAAAAGTTATTCTTTCATTTTAGAAAGAGTACTAAAGTATTTGGTCGGCAAGTGCATAGATCTTACCTAAAGAAACAGTACTAAGCGTGCATGTGTCCATGTGACACAGATTTTGGTTGTTCATTACTGATTGTATTTAAGCTGTAGTGTTTTTTCCAATATTGAATGTCTTCATGTGTGTTTTTTACCAGCTGTGAAATCTTCTGCTGTGGTTTTGACAATATACAGATACAGAGAACTTGGACTTAGTGTCTGCATGGTCCAGATCATGTAATCGAAAAGTTTTTTTTTTTTTTTTTTTTTTTTTTTGGACATGGTGTTCAACAAGGTGCAATTCAGTCAACTGGTTATAAATGAATATGTACAATTATGGTATCAATTTCTTATACAAATCATACTATATCATGGTAATCCAAATTGAAAGCTATTGATAAGTTGACTTTACACGTAACTACTACTTATACATGAGTATTGGGTAATTTCATATTTAGCCGACTCAGGACTATATGTATTCAGGCTGTTCAAACAACATGTTACCAGTCTTCAATTTTTATGAAATTTCATGTGTTTATTCCTAATACATATGGAATTTTTTTATGCTGAAATGGTGTCTTGACAAGAATCGGAACATGGTTAAATTGCAGATAATATCTGGATGAATACATAACCTGCAGCTGAAATATGGGACTACCGTTCAACTTACATTATTGCTCCAACACTATTGCTAAGTACATGAAGCCATCCATAGTATCAAAACATGTACTAATGATGGCCTTAATTAATAAAACATTCCAGCATCTGAAAAATGAAATCCTGTTTACTGTACGAAGGTTAATATTAGGGCACCCCCTGATTTGGTAGTGGCTGCGTACAAAACACCATAAATTTACAATGGAACTACATTTAAAAGCCAATGCCTCATAATCATCAGTGTTATACCCTAGGCAATCATTGTGCAGAATTTCATCCAATTCCAAGCGTGGGCAGAAACCAATGTAAATTTCCTATACTGTGTAAGAGCCCCTTTGGTAAACCGCCCGTCCCCGATGATTTGTACAAAGATTCAGCCCAAAGGCATCCTCTGTTCTGGAGAAGAAGATTGTAAAAGTTTTTATCATATATGGGCATGGGGGCCATCTTGGTCAATGGATTGTGACCATTTTAGCAATCTTTCATTCCCCAACCTAAGGAGGCGCCACATGAAATTTGAGCAAAAATGGCTCATTGGCTTCAGAGAAGAAGTCCTTTGAAAATGTTAACGGACAAACAGACAGACGATGAACAAAAAATGATCACTATAGCACATCCTGAGCATAGCTTAGGTGAGCTAAAAAATCTAAAAGATTGCCCTTGGAAACATACAAAGGAAACCAAATCAGAGACTTGGTTTTATTAAGTCTCTTTATGTACAGCAATGATGTTTGCAATGCTGCATACAGCCCCTAGCAGAGGCTTAAGTGGTATTTAATTTTCAAAGTAACCAGAATGTACCCAATGATCCCAAAGGGTCTGCACAATGGTGAAGTAAGCATTTATTACCTGGAGGATGTCCTTTTTTCCTTTTTTCTAATGCAGAACAAAGCAATTGAAAAATAAACAAACAAAAAGATTCAAAATTTTTTGCAGTTCATTCACTATGAATGCGTCAGGTCATATGCAAAGCAAATGAACCCTGAAGGAAACAGGATTCACTTCTTTTTTATCTGAGTTTCATTTATTTATATCAAACATGTAATCAAAGGATTCACTTACTTTACATGTGACCTGCTGGGTTCATGAGTCAATGAACTGCAAAAAAATAAAACATTTCTCATGATATTTACGTTTTATCATATGATTAATAAAAATGTTAAACTATACTACCTTGCAATCTTGTCGTGGGCAGATAACTCTGTCAAACATTGATGAAATTGCCTATTAGCAATCCTAATCCAGATCTACTTCATATCAATGCATGTACCAAGTTTGGTTGAAACCCCTTGACAATTACTCAAGTTATTGTCCAGAAACGAAAATATGGGCGTGTCTTGGGCAGATAACTCCGTCAAGATTTGACAAAATTATCCACTAGCAATCCTAAATCAGATCTTTACAATATCAATGCACTTACCAAGTTTGGTGAAAATCCATTGACCTTTACTCAATTTTTCATCCGGAAACGAAAATTGGGCGTGTCTCAGGCAGATAACTCCTTCAAAATTTGACAAAATTTGCCCATCAGCAATCCCAAAACAGATCTCTACAATATCAATGCACATACCAAGTTTGGTGAAAATCTGTTGATGTTTACTCAAGTTATCATTCGGACACAAAATACGGATGGATGGACGTATGGGGACAGACGGACAGACACAAGGACGTCCAACATGAAAGTGTATTACCCCACCACTATCGTGTGGCGCGGAATAAAAAGCCTGATAAGGGAACTAAATATGAAGAGACAACCCCTTTAACGATCTTCTCTCCCTGATGATTTGTGCAAAGATTAGGCCTCAGGGCTTATTTGGGTCTGGAGAAGAAGACTTTTAAAGGTTTTTACCATATATGGGCATGGCAGCCATCTTGGTCAATGGATCATGACCATTTTAGCAATCTTTCGTTCCCATGCCCCAAGCAGGCTCCACAAGAAATTTTAGCAACATTGGCTCAGAGGCTTCAGAGGAAAAGTCATTTGAAATTATCACAATTTTTTCCATACAAATGTACAGAGCCCATACAAATGTATACGGAAGCAAACTTGACCTCACCATAAAAAAGTCAAACGTCAATGTACGACCATCATTTTAGCAAATTTGGTAAACCGCCCGTCCCCGATGATTTGTACAAAGATTCAGCCCAAAGGCATCCTCTGTTCTGGAGAAGAAGATTTTAAAAGTTTTTATCATATATGGGCATGGGGGCCATCTTGGTCAATGGATCGTGACCATTTTAGCAATCTTTCATTCCCCAACCTAAGGAGGCGCCACATGAAATTTGAGCAAAATTGGCTCATTGGCTTCAGAGAAGAAGTCCTTTGAAAATGTTAACGGACAAACAGACAGACAATGAACAAAAAATGACCACTATAGCTCATCCTGAGCATAGCTTAGGTGAGCTAAAAAATCTAAAAGATTGCCCTTGGAAACATACAAAGGAAACACAAGAATTCCGTGGAAGGCGTCATCGCACCTGCTGGAGCAAAAGTCACAGGAGCCTCAATCAGAATGTGGTTATTAAATAAGTTTATTTCATTCTTAGCAGTGCTTACTTGGAAAACTGGGTTGAAAAAAATGTAGACAAAGTGCCTAGTGGGGCACATATATTCCAGGCCAGTCCCATTCCCTCTAATGGCTATATCTTCAGCACTGACTTTTCGTATCATACAGCCCAATGATAATGGAACATTGACGATGTGTAAAAGTCACTGGAGCATGAAATATAGGTCAAGGTCACGGGTCAAGGTACCTGCTAATTCAGTACATCAAGGAGAAGCACAATGCAAGGTACGGTGGTTGTAGGCCTTATAGTTAAGGAGTTATCAAACATCAACCTAAAATGTGTCAAATATAGGTCAAGGTCACTGGGTCAAGGTACTGCCAAGCCAGGGCAATGAGGTGAAGCACTATGCAAGGTTTAGTGGTTGTAGGTCTTATATTTGAGGAGATACCGAACACCAATATAAAATGTGTCAAAGTCACTGGAGTGCACAATATAGGTCAAGGTCACCAGGTCAAGGTACCTGTCGAGTCAGTACATCGAGAAGAAGTGCTATATAAGGTTTGGTGGTTGAAGGCCTTAAAGTTGAGGACATATGGACGGGTGACCTAAAAGGTGTAAAAGTCAATGGAGCGTGAAATATAGGTCAAGGTCACCCAGTCAAGGTACCTGCAGAGTCCGTACATTGAGGAGAAGCACTATGCAAGGTTTGATGGTTGTAGGCCTTATAGTTGAGGAGATATTGAACGTTGACGTAAAATGTGTAAAAGGCACTGGAGCTCAAAATATAGGTCAAGGTCACGGGGTCAAGATACCTGCCAAGTCAGTACATATAGGAGAAGCACTATGCAAGGTTTGGTGGCTAGAGATCTTACACTTGAGGAGATCTGGAACATTGATGTAAATTATGTCAGTCACTGCAGCCAAAATATAGGTCAAGGTCACCAGGTCAAGGTATCTGCTAAGTCAGTACATTGAGGAGAAGCACTTTGCAAGGTTTGATGGTTGTAGGCCTTATAGTTGAGGAGATATCGAACGTCGACGCAAAATATGTCAAAGTCACTGGAGCGCAAAATATAGGTCAAGGTCACCGGGTCAAGGTACATGTACCTGCCAAGTTTGTACATCTAGAAGAAGCACTATGCAAGGTTTGGTAGTTGTATGCCTTATAGTTGAGAAGATCTGGAATGTCAACGTAAATTGTATCAAAGTCAATGGAGCGCAAAATATAGGTCAAGGTCACTGGGTCAACATATCTGCCACGTCAGGAGGTCAGGGAGATGTGTCATGCAAGGAATGATGGTTGTTGTAGAATTGTAGTTGATTAGAATACTAACTTTGACGTAAATGTCGAACTTCGACATAACAGAACTGTCAAGAGACAGACGGACGGACGGACAAACGGACAGACGAATGGAGAAGCTGGCACCTATGTCGCAAAGTCAGGAGGTCAGGGAGATATTTCGTACAAGGTTTGATGGTTGTTTAGTCTTGTAGTTGATTAGAATACTAACTTTGACATAAATGTCGAACTTCGACATAACAGAACTGTTAAGAGACGGACAGACAGACAGATGAACAGACAAACAGACGGATGAATGGAAAAGTGGGCAACTGTGTAGCAAAGTCGGGAGGTCAGGGAGATGTTTCATGCAAGGTTTGATGGTTGTTTAGTCTTGTAGTTGATTAAAATACTAACTTTGACATAAATGTCAAACTTCGACATAAATGTTGACAGACGGACGGACGAATGGACAGACATACGGAAAAGCAGACGCCTATGTTGCAAAGTCAGGAAGTCAGGGAGATGTTTCATGCAAGGTTTGATGGTTGTTTAGTCTTGTAGTTGATTAGAATACTAACTTTGACATAAATGATCCCAAAGGGTCTGCACAATGGTGAAGTCAGTATTTATTACCTGGAGGATGTCTTTTTTTTCTTTTTCTAATGTAGATCAAAGCAACTGAAAAATAAACAAACAAATAGATTCAAAATTTTTTGCAGTTCATTCACTATGAATGCTTCAGGTCATGTGCAAAGCAAATGAACCCCAAAGGAAACAGGATTCACTTCTTTTTTATCTGAGTTTCATTTATTTATATCAAACATGTACATCAAAGATTCACTTACTTTACATGTGACCTGCTGGGTTCATGAGTCAATGAACTGCAAAAAAATAAAACATTTCTCATGATATTTACGTTTTATCATATGATTAATAAAAATGTTAAACTATACTACCCCGCCAATCTTGTCGTGGGCAGATAACTCTGTCAAACATTGATGAAATTGCCCATTAGCAATCCTAATCCAGATCTACTTCCATATCAATGCATATACCAAGTTTGGTTAAAACCCCTTGACAATTACTCAAGTTATTGTCCAGAAACGAAAATATGGGCGTGTCTTGGGCAGATAACTCCGTCAAAATTTGACAAAATTTATCCATTAGCAATCCTAAACCAGATCTTTACAATATAAATGCACATACCAAGTTTGGTGAAAATCCATTGACCTTTACTCAATTTTTCATCCGGAAACGAAAATTGGGCGTGTCTCAGGCAGATAACTCCCTCAAAATTTGACGAAATTTGCCCATCAGTAATCCCAAAACAGATCTCCACAATATCAATGCACATACCAAGTTTGGTGAAAATCCGTTGATGTTTACTCAAGTTATCATTTGGACACAAAATACGGATGGACAGACGTACGGTGGATGGGCAGACAGACACACGGACATCCAACATGAAACCATACTACCCAGCCACTATCGTGTGGCACGGAATAAAACTCCTGATAAGGGAACTGAATATGAAAAGACAACCCCTTTAACTATCTTTAATGGCAAGTATGTCATTGGTGCAATCAGTATATGGGTGGGACATAAAAGCCATTGCAACCATTGAATGATATCCAGCGTACAATGTGTGGCCAGAAAGTAAGAACCATTGTGTTCACTGAATGATGAACACACTAGAAAAATGAAGTTTTTAAAGTAAAATATATTTTATCAAGTAATACTTAACCTATGGATAATGTGCTATTCTCTTCAATACTTAAACCTTCCACAGAAAAAAGAATTCCGCTGAAGGTGTCATTGCACCTGCTGGGACAAAAGTCACAGGAGTCACAATCAGAATGTGGTTATTAAATAAGTTTATTTCATTCTTTGCAGTGCTTAAATAGAAAACTGGGTTTAAAGAAAATGTGGGCAAAGTACCTAATGGGACACATATATTCCCGGCCAGTGACATTCCCTCTAATGGCTATATCTCCAGCACTGACTTTTCAGATTATACAGCCCAATCATAACTGAATGTCAATGTAAAATGTGTAAAAGTCACCGGAGCATGAAGTACAGGTCAAGGTCACCGGGTCAAGGTACCTGCCAAGTCAGTACATCAAGGAGAAGCACTATGCAAGATATGGTGGCTGTAGGCCTTATAGTTGAGGAGATATCGAACATCAACGTAAAATGTGTCAAATATAGTCAAGGTCACCTGGTCAAGGTATCTGCCAAGTCAGTACAATGAGGTGAAGCACTATGCAAAGTTTAGTGGTTGTAGGTCTTATAGTTGAGGAGGTATTAAATGGCGATGTAAAATGTGTCAAAGCCAATGCAGCGCGAAATATAGGTCAAGAGCACCGGGTCAACATATCTGCCAAGTCAGTACATCAAGAAGAAGCACTATGCAGGTTTGATGGTTGTAGACCTTAAAGTTGAGATCATATGTCGACGTAAAATATGACAAAGTCACCGGAGCATGAAATCTAGGTCACATCACCAAATCAAGGTGCCTGCACAGTCTGTACATTGAGGAGAAGCACTATGTAAGGTTTGGTGGTTGTAGGCCTTATAGTTGAGGGGATATCGAACGTCAATTTAAAATGTATCAAAGACACTGCAGCAATGTATATAGGTCAAGATCACCAGGTCAAAAATCCTGCTGAGACAGTACACTGAGGAGAAGCACTCTGCAAGGTTTGGTTGTTGTAGGCCTTGTATTTGAGGAGCTATCAAATGTTGACATAAAATATGTCAATGTCACTACAGCACAAAATATAGGTCAAGATCACCAGGTCAAGGTATCTGCTGAGTTAGTACATTCAGAAGAAGCATTATGCAAGGTTTGATGGCTGTAAGCCTTATAGTTGAGGAGATATCGAACGTTGATGCAAAATGTGTCAAAGTCAGTGGAGGGCAAAATATAGGTCAAGGTCACTGGGTTAAGGTACCTGCTGAGTCAGCACATCTAGAAAAAGCACTATGCAAGGTTTGGTGGTTGTAAGCCTTATAGTTGAGAAGATGTGGAATGTTGACGTAAATTGTGTCAAAGTCACTGGAGCATGAAATACAGGTCAAGGTCACCGTGTCAAGGTACCTGCCAAGTCAGGAGGTCAGGGAGATGTGTCATAAAAGGTTTGATGGTTGTTTAGTCTTGTAGCTGATTAGAGTACTGACTTTGACATAAATGTCTAACTTTGACATAAATGTTGACAGAGGGACAGATGAATGGATGGATGAATGGAAAAGCCGATGCCTTTGTCACAAAGTCAGGAGGTCAGGGAGATGTTTGATGCAAGGTTTGATGATTGTTTAATCTTGTAGTTGATTACAATACTAACTTTGACGTAAATGTCAAACTTTGACATAAATGTTGACTGACGGATGGATGGACAAACCGACGGAAGAACTGAAAAGCGGATGCCTATGTTGCAAAGTCAAGAGGCCAGGGAGACATTTCATGCAAGGTTTGATGGTTGTTTAGTCTTGTAGTTGATTAGTATACTAACTTCAACATAAATGTCAAACTTCAACATAAATGTTGACGGATGAATGGACAGACCAAAAGAAAAGCGGACGCCTATGTCGCAAAGTCAGGAGGTCAGGAAGATGTTTCACACAAGGTCTGATGGTTGTTTAGTCAATTAGAATACTAACTGAAATGTAAATGTCAAACTTCGACATAAATGTTGACAGACTGACGGACAGACGGACGGAAAAGTGGATGCCTATGTTGCACCCTGCTACAAGCAGGTGCGACAAAAAGAGCTTAAGTCTTAATGCAGAAAGTCCCTTTAATACCTGTGTGACATCACCTTTCCCACGTTTTTGATCAGTTGTTCAGTTTCTTTGTAGAATTAAACAATATAACTGAAGTGAAGCGAGGATAGAGGAGGGCAATCTGTTAGCCAAAGGTTCAGTATTACTTGTTAAAATATGTTTACTTTAAAAACTTCATTTTAATTTCATAATACATTAACCTATGAATAATAAAAGGAGGGAGCTACTCCACAAAGTTCCAACACTAGTAATTAGATTCCCTTAACTTCTGACTTAAGACTCAGGAAATTCTATAAATTCAGAAACATTCAGTGCTATATTCTTAAGAATGATCAGATTCCCAAATAGCATAACTCTAAGGTAATCATAACCTTGATCATATGTACAGTCGACTCTGGGGCTGAGTTTTCTTAAGAATCAGAGACCTGGATTTCCTGGCCCCAACCACTTTTTCAGCAACAACAACTGTGCCCAATTAATGCAATTTTATAACTTGCTGAGACATATCCCTCAAGTAAAATTTTGCAAAGGTAAATATTGATTCCAGACTGCTGCTTTGAGAATGTCACTGAGCGGAATCTTATCAAAGAAAGTCCAGGGAGAAGATAGCTCCCTAACTTCATGAGCCTTAATCTTTTAAAAAAGGAAATGTTTCTTCCAGTGAGTTTCCTATAGGCAAGCTATCAATCTTGAGACAAGTCTTACAGATGTCATGATTACCTTTAATTAATAAAAAGAGGCTAGTTCTATCTTGACTATAAGAACTACAGTAGTCATTTTGAGGTAAAACTTTAAATGCAATTTTGTAATTGTAGTTTATGCAAAACTTCTATAATACTGCTTCATTATAGACAGGTTGAACAATTATATTCCAATAACTGAGTTCAAATGTTGTAAGATAATATATATGGTGTTGTCTGGATTGTTGATGGGCAGCTGTGTACTTTGTGTATTGAGAGATCACTCTGGTCAAAACACCAGGTGGCTGAACTGGCACTGATTGGTCAAGGCACACTGTCAATCATGTGGTCAATACACAGAGAAGATGCAGTTCAGCTAATTTCTTTGGATAAGGAGAAGCAAACATTACAGCAATGCTGGAGAGCTCATTATTATTATTATTATTTATCTATTATTTATTACTAGAAAAGGACCCACGCTAGCGCGGGTACTATGTAAAATTTTGATTCATTGAACAGATTTCTATCTGAAAAAAAAATGTTCAAAGGTTATTTTTTTATTTTTTCATTTTATTTAATTCTATGTGTGTCCAACATCACGATCTTTTAGTCATATCGCGACGATGCCTTTATATGAAACTGAACTCAATATTCACCCTTAGAGTGCTGCTTCACTAAAATACCCTGCGCCAGACACATGACTCACATTTCAACCAGTCACGTTATACCAGGCCACCAAGCGAAAGAGCAGCAACAACAATATCGTGTTTAAATTCTTTGGTATGGCTTGGCCGGGGATCCAGCACACAACCTCCCGAACACAAGGCGGACGTTCTAGCAACTTAGCCATTGCGCCAGTAGATTCGTAGGTAATCGGCCTGCTGATTTCGAACGGTTTAACTCTTTCACTGCCATAGTCTATAATAGGCTTTTGCAAACAGCGTAGATCAAGATGAGACAGCTCATAATGAGCCATCTCATCTGGATCTATGCTGTTTGACATTCAGTATTTCAACTTTGCATATATAAAGGTCTTTCCAAGCGGTAGTTAAAAAAAAACAAAGCAGACGACAAATGTCGTCTAAAATTTGGCACCGAAAGAGTTAACCATATGAGCCAGCACCTGACAAACCCAACAAAATGACTTGGTGCCCAGAGGAGAGTCCAGCCAATATGGATATTCGCCGTTTGATCAGTCTTGCTGCGCACTCGATGGGTTGCTAAAGCTCCAAGGTTTCTAATCCTTTTGATGTTTATTCTACATGCGAACAGTGAAAATCAATCAGACTGGGCATAAGCGCAGGTCACTGCACATGGTGCACAGGTCATTTCATTGATTTTGCTAATCGACGGCTCATATATGAAGAGTTGCCGCTGGGACCAATTACAGGCGAACCTCAATAGCTTGAACCGGATGGTAATCAGATTGGGTTTGGACTGACCCAGCGGTGTTTGAGATGGCTCGAAGAGTGAGTACGACGTAGCCTGCTTATACAACAATTTGCCTATATTGACCACAGAGGATAGTAGCAACTGACCAAAATTAAAATATTTATTGGTAGATTTTTTAACGCAGTTTGAGATAAATGAATTTCCCCCCTCCCCAAAAAAAAACAAAAAAAATAAAAACTCTTAATGAAAAAAGTGAATAAGCACTTCTTATTAGATACCCCCCTCAAGATAATGGTCGATATAAATAGCAGCTCTGTTCAGAATATTAAAAAATTTCCATAGCAACAACAACTTATTTCAACATTCATACAAAATATTACAAGATTCCTAGGATTATGAAGCAAGATAGACAGGAAAAACAAAAGTGTTATGGACAGTTAAGAATTACAAAGGGGAATAACTATAACAGTATATATCCCTTGACCCTTCTTTTTCTGTAGCAGCAACATCTCATGAATATCAACATTTATGCAGACTAGTATGCGTAAATACCCTATTAGTACATTTTTAATATCCATAAACTGAAAAAATATAATGCTTTACTAGCCAAAGAACATCCTTGTAGACTTTGCCAATGTGTTTCAGGCCTTTCTCACGTCAATGTCACCAAAATTTAACAAGGGTCATTTTAAGAGTCTTTACAATGTAGTGATCTTGAAAATGAGGTAAAGGTAACAAAAATCTAATCATTTCTTTCCCATGTCCTAACAGGATATCTGTGCTAGTTTGTTAAATTCCAGCCACTGATTCAAAATATAGTGTGCACACAAGCTTTTTTCAATCAAAATTTGAGCTTCAAAGTGCTGGTGTGACCTTGAAAAGGAGATGAAGGTCTCCAAAATCTAATCACTTCTTTCTCCAATCCCAATAATATATCTGTGCTAGTTTGGTCCGATTCCATCCATTGATGAGAAAGAGTGCATACAAGACTCACTTATTGAGTATTTATAATGTAGTGACCTTGAAAATAAGGTCAAGGTCATCAAAATCTAATCACTTTTTTCCCCCATCCTGATGATGGAATTTGACTAGACTGGTTCAATTCCAGCCATTGGTCAAAGAGATATTGTGCACACAAACTTTATACTTCATTAACAAGGCTCCTTTTTGAGTATTTATAATGTAGTGACCTTGAAAATAAGGTCAAGGTCACCAAAATCTAATCAGTTCTTCCCCCCATTCTGATGATGTATCTGTGCTATTTGGTCAAATTTCAGCCATTGGTTAAAGAGATAGTGTGCACACAAACTTTTTCCTGCCTTTTTTTTCTGCATTAAGAAGAAATTTTGTGGGGTGGTCGGGTGGTGCGAAGGTGCTGTGTATCTTACATCACTGGGGTGTCCAACTGATATTGGCTTACAGTTGGGCAAGGCCTGCTATCCTTGTAGTGGGTAAGGGTAGAGGGGGAATGTTTTTATTTCTTCTGTTTCTTCACTTTCATTCCTGTTCCTCTTTCTTCCCTGTCCCTCTCTTTCATCTCCTCTACTCTCTCTTCTATCTCTTTTCTCCCTTTCTCTGGGAGACGACACAAAATGACCCTCAAGGGTTGACGTGTCATTAAACCCCAACACAATCAATCAATAAGAAGAAATTTTACAAAGGGCCATAACTCCAAGAGAACTGGCCCCTAGCCCTTACTTTCTCTTATATAGATACATCTTACTCATATCAATGTGTCTGCATAAATTGATGAATATCCATCACTGTGTTTTCAAGATATTAGGAAAAAACCAGCATCTCAGACGGCTAACAGACGGACACAGAGATGGACACACGGATGGACACACAGACAGACGGACAATGTGAAAACAGTATTCTGTCGAACCCCCCCCCCCACCCCACCCCCGCAAACAAAGTTTGGGGTGGGGGTATAATTACATATGCCCTTACCTTCTCGTAATTTATTCTTTCATTTAGTTCACACATTTGTCATTTACAGAAGCATCGCTGCAATGTACAAATTGACTATTATGCCACACAGGGAATACCGAACATTCAGTCATATAAATATGCACCCGTCTATGCTTAGATGATGTCTGATTTATTTACAATGTGCATGAAATCTTTTAATGCATGGTAAATTCAAGAAGCTACTTTGGGAGAATTTGAATAAAGTATTGTCTATTTCCCCACAAAAAAACTGGAAAATTGAATAAATTCCGGAAATTAAACATAAAAATTATTAATGAAAACAATATTGTTATTAATTTAAACCAACCAATCGCAGCAGACTTTTACCCTTTTTCTAGTTTTTGAGGCTAATTCGTTCTTTTAGTAGTATAGATTTTTATTCATGAAAACTGCCATAATTTATTAATCATAGTTATATATATATTTCTTGCATCTGATTTGGTTGGGTGGTATGGAACTTGGAACCTAAGTCTTATTTATTTACTGAGCTCTTCAGGATTGCACTTCTGGTTTGCATCTGCTGCTGTATATATTATCTTTTCTAGGAAATTTCAATGTTAAGAGAAACTACTTCTCGATATGATTTTTCAAAGCGGAAGTTTATGGATGTTTACAATTTTTCTAAG
The DNA here is from genome assembly GCA_964016985.1 of Anodontia alba. Taxonomy (NCBI): domain Eukaryota; kingdom Metazoa; phylum Mollusca; class Bivalvia; order Lucinida; family Lucinidae; genus Anodontia; species Anodontia alba. Next base: position 38,147,478 of record OZ024823.1, read on the forward strand.
TATATTTGTGGATTTCTGTTGTGAATGAGGAATTGGACTATAAAATGACAGTGTTCTAAAGAAGTTTTCAGATACTAATAAGCTGTTCATAGAAGATCTAGGTTTACTGACTATGTGAGGAAACTATAAGAATATGTTACAGATTGTTTGAACCTAATCTCAGTATGACCTGACCAAGTGGAAGTTATGGATGTTTAGGTTCATTCAAAGTATAGACATCATAGACTTTCTATTGTGAATGAAAAATGGGACTATAATATGACAGTGTTTAAAGAAATTCTTGTGGGCTAATAAATTGTTTGAAGGTCAAGATTCACTGATTGTGTGTTTTCCTAGAAGGAAACCATGCGAATATGCTACAGATTTACACCACAAGTCAGTAAACAATTCTAAGCATTCTGCACACAATAAGTGCTCATAGACCTTGGGCCGACCATAGACCCCGCTCCCCCACAGGGGGAATTTTGTACACTATAATTTTCTGAAACTACATTATATAAGAAACAAAATGACACATGTTAGCCCTCTGGTGATGGGGGCATTTACGTGTAACAGCCATATTACCAACGTTACCCTCAAAACAATAGAAATACTTTAGTGTAAATACTGAACTACTCATATTCTTACTTACTAGCATGCTATTTGCTACTAGTGGATGTCGTTTTATACAGACAGGTACTTTGATATGTTGGACTCCCAATTATTTGTGATATAACTGTTACATACATTACATTACTTTTACAATAGATAAACACTATATATCCTCCTTTGTACACCAAGAAATGAAAACCAGCCAGCTTGACTGAGCAAATGACATATGGAATGATAGTTTCTTTAAAACAGCCTGAACTTCTAATCTGAAAAGTATCATTATTTCAAACTTCTTAATATTTAATTGGCTGTGGTTGCAATTAGTTTGATGTATTAAATTATCATGATTGGACTAATGCATTATAAGCTTCGAATAAATGCTTTATACGCTTCTTAGTGTTACTTATGTTACTTTTTGAGTGATACTTTATCTATATCATATAAATGGCAAGTGATACTTTATCTATATCGTATAAATGGCTGTTGATACTTTGTACATACAGGTGAAGGAACATCAGCTCTAAAAAGTCAATAACAAACAAACTAAATTATTTATCAGATACCTTTATACTTTGTGAATTAAGTGAAAAAAAAACAAACCTCGCCAATCTTCTGCTGATTGATAATTGTATCTTTAAAATATATAGTAAAATGTACCCTATAACAAATACAGAAATATCCCCTTTTCATACATACTTACATGATATTAGCTCTTCATTGCTTATCTTCTATTCTTAAAGCTGATATTCTAAAACTTAAATTCATCTAGACCGCCAGAAACACTTCACACTTAATACTGTTACACATGTTATATGTCAGTTTAAGTGCTGTGGTATCAGAACAATGTTTCCTATAGACAGTGTTTACAGGAGAAAGCTATTCATTTATAAAATACGGTAAATGTCCTAAAATTTCGAACAAAATTAAATAATTTCAATTCTTGCTGTTCGAAATTTTAGAAATTATGATTTGCTAAAAAATTTACTGTTCGAAATTTTAGGACAGATTCACTTACAGCCAAAATCGACCTGGCTATCGGACGCTTTCTGACACCCGAAACGACAAAAAAGACCTACACGACGAAAGGGTTTTCTTATTTGCTATGTGTGATTAAACTGAATGTGAAATTGTACGAACTATTAAAATAATTACCACACTGATGTTTGTTTTCAATTCCATCCGATTAATTCTATGCCGAGTAATGTTTCTCATAACAAAACAATTAATTATCCGGTCTACTAATTAATCGCCAGATACGTTTGTTTGGCACTCCGGGAATGTGCAACTTTCTTAAAATAGGCTGGCTTAGTCTACTCTCTTCTTACGTAACAACCCTCTTCACTTTACCGCACTGAGATACACAAGCTGACCAAAAATACTTCAAAAGGTTACCGCACGTTTGTTCTTGTTTGAGCCACTACAGAAAGTCGGTGCAGTGTACGGAGTTTAAATGTGAAAAGCGCAGACTGATTAGAATTTCCGCCATTTTGAAGCGCAGTATTCACACTGCTTGCTGACATAATGCATTCTGTTGGCGATATGCGTAGACCCAGATCAGACCGCCCCGATACATAGACTGCGCGGATGCGCATGTTGATCTTGTCTATGCTGGTCTCAAATGTCACAAGGTCGTTTCTATTGGAAATGACTCATACATAACGAACAGTGTGGACAACCAGATCTGAATGCAGCCTGATCAAGATCAAAGATTTTAACTCTACACCAAACTGAACTACGGATGCCAAACCTGTGAACTGCCATAATCGTTTTTTAGCAATATTTTTCTTTAAAAAAATGTATTGTCGTTGAAGCTTATTGCAAGAATTATCTGTCATCAATAGAAATCCTTTCATTAGATCTCGGACCTAGTAATACTAGTAGTGATGGTGTATATTGGGTCCAAGATTATATCCCTGTTCAGGCGAAAACAGCCCTTTGTGCATTTGTGTGTCAGATCAGAATGCGAGACGCAGTCTAGTGCAGGATGGTGTCCACTCAATTCGCTGATTAGGTCATTGGTATAAAACGCTGTAATACATGAATCGCAGTCTCCAGCAAGTGCACAGACCAATCACAGTTTGCAACAAATGATTAGGATCATTTTGGCTTGTTGGGACCTATCATCTCTGTTGTGACCACTACCTGTACTGAGCATAATGACAATCACAGGGTCAGACAGGAAATATTTTGCTGGAGGCATTAATCCCCATGACGAAATCGTTTTCGGCGTGCTTATTGAAACCTTTAGCACGCTAAACTTAAATATAAGCGGCAGATATTATCGAAGGACACAGTGTACGGACGAGCAGGAACGACCCAGATCAGAATGCACGGATGCACATGCTAATTTACAATTTGGCATGTAGCGCTTTCTTACTGTCGCATGTGCGTCACGCTTTGCAGAAATGATCAGGTCAACTTTGGAATTCTGGTATAGCGGCCATACGACTTACCGAAATAACAGAATACTACCGAAATACCGGAATACCCGTGAAAAATACAGGAATACCTACTGGCTTTGATTAAGAAACGAATATACTCGGAGGACGATCTTGAAAAGCCCAGAGGCCAATTCCCCTACTCCCCCAATTAGTTTCATTCCCTTGTTCTCTGCGGCGTCTGATCTGGGTCTACGCTGTTGCATAGGCCTATCTATTCCAATATTTAGGTTCTTTAAATTTTTAATACGTGCTAGTTTTGTATGCATTTCTGATGAGAAAAGGCTCTATAAAATCAGTTTGTTTTTCTCCCGATTAGGTTTCCGCCACGATTTCATGTGACGCACCACTACGAGCACATGGTTTCTTAATGCGAGACAAGGGAAATGTTGCTTTGTGACTTTTCATTTTCTGGGTATTTTAATAATTATAATGTTCTCAATATATACGTAATGTAAAAGAATAACAGTACTAATATTTATTTATACCCTGGTAAATGCAGAGTAAGGTCCTCACTCTTTAGGTTTTTACTGTTTAAAGGGAGCTAATTGCATATGCCTCGATGATGAATTTTACGAGTCGGACCCAGCGTTTTTTTTTTTTTGTTTGTTTTTTTTTTATTAATCAGGGGCGGATCCAAGATGATTTCTGAAGGGATTCGATTTGATCGAATTTCCGTACTTACTCTACGTATTCGGACAGACAGGCCTGAGCAAACAGTGTAGACCCAGATCAGACGCCACAGAACGCATTTAAACCTTCACTGAAACTGTGATGTATTTAACCAAAGATTTGTAATCTCTCCAAGAACTGGAGTTTACATCCCTGTTTGTTACCACAAACGGCAAAATCTGACTGCCCTTGCATCGGAAGATGATCCGAGTCTTCACTGGTTGCACGTCTTATTGTCCTAAAAGTGTTTTCCAAATTTCCCTGTTCCCCCTAACTATGTTCATTCCCTCTTTCTCTGCGGCGTCTGATCTGAGTCTACAGTTTGCACAGGCCTGTCTGTCCCAATACTTAGTTTCTATTTTTAATACCTGCCAGTTTCAAACGCATTTCTGACGAAAAAATGCTCTATAATTTAACGAACATAAGTGTGTGTTTTCCCACTAAGCGGTTTCCGCCACGATTTCTCGTGACGTTACCGTTCGAGAACACGGTTTTTCATGCGGGGCAAGTGGATGTGACTGTTGCATTTTCTGTATTTTCACATATATTTTTGTAATCTATACTGGAAATCTGTCCCAGAACTGCGTGTCGTCATCCGGTGGCGTATCTGAGCAGACCCATGAAAATCTACGTAGGTTTAGCAATAAGACATACGAAGTAGTGATGAGATACACGAACAAACAGCAAATAGTCAGATCGTACAGCGCGGATCCATAGATTTATCCTGGCCTTTGTTTTTCAACCGGAATATTTATCATGTCTGCCACAAAGTAACAACAGTTCTAGATCGCCTGCGCATAATCTAACCCTTATCACGCCAACATCCATGTGACTGTCGCGTGGAAATGGCTAACGTGATGGAAGTCTTTTTTTTTTTTTTTTGTGAATTTTCAATCAGTATCTCCTGGGCTTGTATAAAATTAAAATACCGTTCCCATGCCATTTATGTACATAAAATTCGTTATGACACTGCTGTGTGCATTTACGTTTTGCTGTGACTTTCTACACTACTACTTTAGTTCCCTGTTGCGTAACGGAGAAAAAAAAAAAAAAAAAAAAAACGTTACTGAAATTAGAATGCGCCGATAAAAAATTACTTGAAGAAAGCTGTGCTCGAAATTTTAGAAATCCCCTTTTTGCAAAACTGCTACTGTTCGAGATTTTAGGACATTTCCAGAAATTATTTTGGGCAAAAATATTAAGTGTTCGAAATTTTAGAGTGTTCGAAATTTTAGGACATTTACCGTACTATATACTTTCCTAATCTCAACTCAAAAGCATGAATAAAGTGAAAACAAATGTTCTGAGGGCATAAATTGTTCAAGGAGAACTGTACTGTATACTTTCCTAATCTCAACTCAAAAGCATGAATAAAGTGAAAACAAATGTTCTGAGGGCATAAATTGTTCAAGGAGAACTATTTCGTAATTTAAGTCTACCTAAAAACATAGTGGTAATCTCAATGATAATAACATCACATATAATATCAACACTATACTGCATTTTTAAGTTCTCTCTAAGATGCAGCCAAATACATAGCATACATACTTTGGCAATTCTCTGTTGCCACAGTGTATAAAATAAAACAGTTTATGCCGGCTAGAAGACAGTTTGCTTAAATAAAATCTGTTTTATTACCAGTATATAATACCTTGTATTACCAAGGGATCAAACTTGTTTGACTGTTCGAAGTTGCACTGAGTATCAAAATAAGAATCAGAGAAGTTGAGCACTTCACATTTTGGACATATCCAGGTGCAGTTTGTATTTTCCAAAGTTTCATATTTGCCAAGTGAAATGTATGAACATTCATTATATATGTATCCACATTTCACACGAATCACATTGCACTGCCTTGTGACCATTCAAGACTGCACGGCTGCACAGACTACAGTCCGCTTTGCAGTCTGTGCAATACCAAGCATCAATTCCCGGTTCAATTTTTTCAAATGCCTCATTGCCAAGTTCTGAACAGGTTGCATGAAAACGCTTTTTGCAGTCCTCACACTCCACCACCTTATCTGATGTTTTACAGTACTTTTTGCAAAGTCTACACTGAAACCTGGGGCCGGGGTTCATTTCAATATCACCTGCCAACATTAACAATACAGCCAAATTTGTTCCATGTGAAGGACTGAAGGTTCTCAATCCTTTGGAACTTCTGCGGTTTCCAAGTTTTTGTACACTAGCCAAATACTGGGTCAGACCATTGCCACAACTCTTATGGGACTTCACATCAGCTGTATCTTTACAATATACAGATTTCATTACAAAGAAGCAAAGGGTCAACACAAGTGGGAACATATTCCATCTAATTGAGCCTGGGGCCATTTTAGAAGCCAGAAATCCTACAATTAGTCGTATACAGAGCCTTAATTATACAAATTGCCAGAATTTTTAGAGAATAGGGCTGATGAGGCAGCTCAATTACTAAAATCAATCACCCACACCCTATTTTAACAGACTGACTGACAACTCAAGGAGCTAATCAGCAATCTGAGCCAAAACGATTACAAAGTGCAAGCACACACAGCGTATTCGAAGGTCTGAATACTCTCTGTATACTGCACTTGTAGCAGGAGGGTTGTTTTCCGAACTTATGATCTGTCCGAAAAAAATGGCGGGAAACTGAAACAAAGCGGTTGGTAAAAGAACCAGTTTTCACCAACACATCGGGATAATTTGGACAAGTATGCTTAAACCAACAAGAAAAGTCTCGTGATAAAGGTATAGGTAAATAGATCATTACAGAAACAAAAATCCCTTAAAATAAAGACATAAAGGTGTTACATATGTTACCATTGATAAATTATTATGCAAAGTCATGTGAGGGTCTGACATACAAGTCATCTGTAGATATTTTATTTAGACATAATGAAATTATAAGCATTTGCCATACATTAAAACCTTCATGACAGTATTCAGAACTTTATGCAAAAGTGGCCATAAAGCAGATAGCAACTTTACTGTCAACAGTATTGAATGTATATCTGACAAATGTATATAACTGACAAAGACTTGCTGCATTAAATAAGGAGTTTTGGAAATGTTTACAAAAACTTCAAAAGGATACAAAACAGAGACATTAAAATCTGATGCAGAATACCATACAGAAAACCACCAAAGCCCACAATATGTAGATATTTTAGATGTTACCTACGTTACTATGGGCAGAGTAATACGGATGAGACAGGTTTTAATGTGCCTATGTATCTCATATCACTAAAATATAATGCTACAAATAAGAATTCACTTTATTTGTACAACTTCTCGGCTGCATTTGGTGTAATAATATATGAAAATGATTTTTTGAATGTTACATTTCACAGAGGGGTGACATTGCTTGACACCCAATAACTGACAAAGTATAAAAGCTAGAGAGATCAGGTTTGTAGCTTTGGAAAGGAAATTTAAATACCTTGACACAAATTACAAAGTTATGGTCAAAGGGGCAATGTACAATCTTCGAAAATGAACTGTATGGGTTAAAATACTCATTTCTAAAGGGTACCATAGAAAATGTAATATTGTAACACCATGTAAGGGCAAAAAGAATTTTCAAACATCACACTTTGTAGCTAATGGACTGTTCTGTAACTTCGTATATTTAGTTGGATCACATAATTACTTTTGCTCCAGTTCTCATAGGTTTAATAGTTTCCTATTGTATTATAATTTTTGTAGGGGTAACGAATGTAACAGGCTGTTACTGGGTAACGCCCCCATCGCCAGAGGGCTAACATGCTGCAAAATACTTGCAAGGTAATAGGCTATAAGAAAAACATGGTCTACAAAATACCCCCTCAGGGGGAGATAAACTATAGCTGGCCTGCGGCCTATCAGCCTCTGTATTCAGTAAGAATTCAGCTGTGTTTATAAATCCGGATTAAGAATGGATATAGGACTAAACACTTGAAAAAATTCAAGTCAGTATGTACAAACTCAAAACTTTCCTGATCATATGTACTCATTGGATGGAATTATAAGTGGGTCATTAAAGAGGATTTGTACAACAGTACAACAGAATAAAATGCACTGTCAGTACAGCAGTATATAAGTCTTGGCTAACAGGATTAACAATAACTGGAATCTGTTGTTGGAATACTTCTCAGGGGCTCAAAACTGTTTCAAATACTAAGTGTGTCCTGATATTTCTTGGTTGTACCATGTAAATATCATTCATAATAGTTGCACATCACAGTATACAGTGCTTTAGATCAGATTTGTTTGTTTTTCTTGATTTTTTGGGGGGTTTTTTAAGACGGAATGAATATTCTCTTACATGAAATTTTTCCTATCAGGACATAGTCAGAGAAATACCTTAAAGATGAGCTCCATCAAGTCATGAGTATAACATGACTTGATGGAGCTCATCTTTAAGGTATTATTATTCCAACTCGTCTCACTACATCAGGGCTTTAACATTTCTAGAAGACAGTTTTGAGGAGTGGTAAACATACCAAACTTGTCATACTTGGGTATGTTTACCACTCCTCAAAACTATCTTCTAGAAATGTTAAAGCCCAGATGTAGTGAGACGAGTTAGAATAATACTGACATTCTACATTTCAACTAGAGCAGGTGTTTGTAAAACACTATGCCCCCAACTGCCTGACTCTAACACTGCTTGACTCCAACACTGCTTGCCCATGACGGTAACAACAGTACAAATATATGAGATTTCAATGTTATTTTATCAAAAGGAAATAACAACACTGCTTGCCCATGACGGTAACAACAGTACAAATATATGAAATTTCAATGTTATTTTATCAAAAGGAAATAACTCTAAAATAGGAGATAACTGGGATAAGAAAAAAATACAGGTCACCTATTTTTTCATGAGGAATCAAAATATGAAATTTCAAAACATTAGCATACATGGTTCTAAACTTATGCTACACACAATAAAGCAACGACATTAAATGGCCAGAAATTGTAAAGGGCCATAACTCCAACATTTCATTTTATTGGTTCAATATTTAATCAGGTGATCTCCTCCTCAATCCCAATCAGTATACCAAATATCATGGCTCTGGCTTAAATACTTTTTGAGATATCTTGCTGACAAGGTCAAAATGCCTAGAACTACAAAGGGCAATAACTAAGTCGATTTTTCATGGAATTCCCTAAAAAGCAAATCAGGTAATCTCCACATTATCTCCAATCAGCATATAATATTTCAAGACCCTAGCTTAAGTACTTTTCGAGAAATCTTGCTGACAAGGTCAAAATGCGCAGAACCAAAAAGGGCCGTAACTTTATCAATATTTTCACCGAATTCTCTCAAAATATAATCAAGTAATTTACACATCATTCCCACTCACTATATCAAATTTCAAGAACCCAGCTTAAATACTTTTCAAGATATCTTGCTCACAAGATTTAATTCTGATTTTTTTCAAAGGGGCATAACTCTAAACTTGCTGGACAAGGAAAAAAATACAGGTCAGCTATTTTTTCATTGGGAACCCAAATATAAAATTTCAAAACCCTAGCATGCAGGGTTCTTAAGAAATGGCATGCACAAAAAAGCTTGACGAACGGACAAACGGACAGACAGACAAACAAAGGCAAAATAATATGCCCCATCAATTTCATTGGGGGCATAATCAGGTCATCTACTCATCGCTACCAATCTATTCATCAAGTTTCAACGCTCCAGCTTCAATAGTTTTTTTGATATTTTGCTGACAAGGGAAACATGCCCAAATTTACAAAGGGCCATTACTTACGAAATATTTTTCAGAATTTATACAAAAGTTAATCAGGTCATCTACTTATCATTACCAATCAATTCACCAAGTTTCAAGTCTCTAGCTCTAACAGTTTTTGAGATATTTTGCTGACAAGATAAAAACATCAAAAATTACAAAGGGCCATAACTCAATAAGTATTTTTCAAAATTTATTCAACAGTTAATCAGGTTGTCTACTCATCATTACAAATCCATTCACCAAATTTCATGGCTCTAGCTCTAACAGTTTTTGAGATATTTTGCTGACAAGGTAAAAATGCCCAAAATCACAAAGGGCCAGAACTCAAGAAGTATTTTTCAAAAATTTCTTCAAAAGTTAATCAGGTTGTCTACTCATCACTACCAGTCTATTCATCAAGTTTCAACGGTGTTTGAGATATTTTGCTGACAAGGTAAAAATGCCCAAAATTATGAGGGGCCATAACTCATGAAATATTTTTCAGAATTTCTTCAAAAGTTAATCAGGTTGTCTACTCATCATTATAAATCCATTTATTAAGTTTCAAGGCTCTAGCCCTAATAGTTTTTTAGATATTTTGCTGACAAGGTAAAAATGCCCAAAATTACAAAGGGCCGTTACTCAAGAATTTTTTTCAAAATTTCTTCAAAAGTTAATCGGGTTGTCTTCTCATCACTACCAGTCTATTCATTCAGTTTCAAGGCTCTAGCTCCAACGGTTTTTGAGATATTTTGCTGACAAGGTAAAATTGCCCAAAATTACAAAAGGCCATAACTTATGAAGTATTTTTCAGAATTTCTTCAAAAGTTAATCAGGTCATCTACTCATCACTATAAAATCCATTTCCTAAGTTTCAAGGCTCTAGCTCAAACAGTTTTTGAGATATTTTGCTAAAAAGGTATAAATGCCCAAAATTACAAAGGGCCATAACTGAAGAAGTATTTTTCAAAATTTCTTCAAAAGTTAATCACGTTGTCTACTCATCACTACCAGTCTATTCATCAAGTTTCAAGGCTCTAGCTTCAATAGTTTTTGAGATATTTTGCTGACAAGATTGCATCCATATTTTTTCAAAGGGCCATATCTCAGAAAAGGGGCATAATCCTGTCAAGAAAAAAAATACGTTTCAGCTATTTTTTCATGAGGAATCCATATAAGAAATTTCAAAACAGTAGCATTCACGGTTCTAAAGTTATGCTATGCATCAAAAAGCGTGACGAACGGACAGACGAACGGAAGGACGAACAACCCAGAAGCAATATGCCCCTCCAACTTCTTTGAAGTTGGGGGCATAATAAGGAGCACACCATACTAATGGTACCAAAATTAATTCTTCTCCTAAAAAGCTCAGCAAGTCAATTTGCTAGATATTATTGCATAAACAAGAGGCCCACGGGCCACCGTTCGCTCACCTGAGTGACATAGCCACTGCAGACATGCAGATGTTATGCAACATTTTTTCCAATCCTATCATCGCAACTAATGAAAATATCATCATTTGAGCAGTTCTTAGTTTTGAAGAAGAATATATGGGCCGACAGTCAATGGAGCATGATCATTTGAATAAACTATCAATCACATTTCAACAAAAGGAACAATGTGAAATTTGGTGGAAACTGGCTAAGTGGTTTCTGAAGAATCATGATTTTATACATGTAAACAGCACAGTGGCAGGGAAATATTATAAATATAAACCAGATGATGGCCATCTTAGATTTCCAATCAGAACAATTTTAACCCTTCTCTTGCCGGAAATAAAATGAATCAGGCCCATAAGAGGGGGTACCTCTACTTGAGAAGTCATTACCCCCTGAATTTTACCTCGATTTTCATGAAATTTTCACGTATAATTTGCCGATCCTAGGTGGCCATTTTACCGGAGAAAGGATGGTCACCTGACTAGAAAGTCACGTGACAGTCATGTGTAAACCGGGAACCGTTTAAGACACTTAAAAAAAAAAAAAAAAAATTACAAGAGCCCAGCGCCTACTGTGTACCATTGCGAATGAAATGAGTGACATACATAGGTTCTACTGTTATTCCTACTTCTTCCTCACTGGAAATGATTCAGGTGTTATGGGCTTTTTTTCCAGAAAAGCCTGATCAATTTGTTGAAGTGAGTGCTGAAATTAATGGCAGCTTGAAATTTGGTATTCTCGGTCTTTTTTAGTGTGGGTAAAATCCAGCACCTGACTATCTAATGAAAAGTGGCGTGTTTGTATGAAAGTAGGTTCACTCCTGTATGAGAACACTTGCTCTGAATGGTTGCATGTGGTATATTGTAAGTATGGCAGGCTTTTGAGTTGACAGACCCCCCCAGCGCGACTATTGTCGCGAAAGGCAAGATAAGGGTTAACTACTGTTGATCTACAAGTCACTTCGATACTTTCAATATAAATGTATATGGCCCATACAAATGGGGAAGCAAATTTGACCTTGGAGGTAAAAAGGTCAAATGTCAACACAGAACCATCATTTTAGCAATTTGGGTAGATCTCCTGTCTCCCATAATTTGTGCAAAGATTAGGACCCAGGGCTTATTTGGTTATGGAGAAGAAGATTTTTAAAGGTTTTTACCATATATGGGCATGGCAGCCATTTTCATCAATGGACCATACCCATTTTAGCAATCTTTCATTCTCCTGCCCACGGAGGCTCCACATGAAATTTGAGCAACACTGGCCCAGAGGCTTCAGAGGAAAAGCCATTTGAAATTATCAACATTTTTTCCATACAAATGTATGGGGCCCATACAAATGCATACAGAAGCAAACTTGACCTGGCCGTAAAAAGGTTAAATGTCAATGTATGACAATTATTTTAGCAATTTTGGTAGACCGCCTGTTCCAGATGATATATGCAAAGATTCAGCCACAAGCCAGCTTTGGTTTTGGAGAATAAGATTTTTAAATGTTTTTTCCCATACAAATGCATAAGGAAGCAAACTTGACCTTGCCGTGAAAAGGTCAAATGTCAATGTATGACCATTATTTTAGCAACTTTGGTAGACCCCCTGTCCCCGATGATTTATGCAAACATTCAGCCCCAAAGCATCCTCGGTTCTAGAGAAGAGGATTTTTAAAGGTTTTTACCATATATGGGCATAGCGGCCATCTTGGTCAACGAACCATGACCATTTTAGCAATCTTTTTTTCCCCCTACCTAAGGAGGCTCCATATGAAATTTGAGCAAAATTTGCCCAGAGGCTCCAGAGGAGAAGTTGTTTGAAATTCTGAACATTTTTCCCATACAAATGCATAAGGAAGCAAAATTGACCTTACCGTAAAAAGGTCAAATGTCAATGTACAACCATTATTTTAGCAATTATGGTAGCCCTCCTGTTCCGGATGATAAATGCAAAGATACAGCCATAAGACATGCTCGGTTTTGGAGAAGAAGATTTTTAAAGGTTTTTCCCATACAAATGCATAGGGAAGCAAACTTGACCTTGCCGTAAAAAGGTCAAAGGTCAACGTACGACAATTCTTTTAGCAACTTTGGTAGACCTCCCGTCCCCGATGATTCCTGCAAAGGTTCAGCCCCAAGGCATTCTCGGTTCTGGAGGAGAAGATTTTTAAAGGTTTTTACCATATATGGGCATGGCGGCCATCTTGGTCAAAGAACCGCAAACATTTTAGCAATTTTTCGTTCCCCCACCCTAAGGAGGCTTCATATGGAATTTGAGCAAAATTGGCTCAGCGGCTTCAGAGGAGAAGTTGTTTGAAAATGTTAACGGATGCACGGACGGACACACGGACCCACGGACGGAAGACAGACGAAAAGTGATCACAATAGCTCATCCTGAGCAGAGCTCAGTTGAGCTAAAAAAACAGTGTCACACACTATTAACAGCCGTGCATTAACTGGCAAAAAGCTGTGTATTAAAAAGGCAATTCACGCGCTGTTAATGTACTGCTACGCAACTTTCAATATGCTCATACCAGGGTCACGAAATGTCTACTGCCCTGCCCTAGAATGAGTATAGTCTGTGGAAATAGCATTCGTGCGACATCCGAGGGAAAGGCAAAACAAAATAGTGCAAGAAATAACATGAAATGTAGCGAGTCTTTTCAGTTTTTATGCGATAACAGCGATCGAACATGGTTTTTCAATACATTTTCGCCAGGTCCCTTGGAGGTGTTGAAAACCACGGCCCATGGAACCAGGCGAATGTTAATGCATGAAAAACCATGTTTGATCCCTATATTGATGTGTATAAAGACTGCTAATGCTTGAAAAGCAGAACTGATTCTGATCAGATGCTGATTTTGCAGCCTCTAATCTGGATCAACAATGTCTGCTCGGGTTTGTCTGTCCCAAATCTTCAGGGTAGATAGGGTAGTTGTTGTATTCTTTTACAGGTTAAAGGTGCTCAATTTTAACAAGAGGCCCCTGCCACGGCTCGCTCACCTGAGTGAAATAGCCACTGCAGATTTGTTATGCAACATTTTTTCAATTCTGTCATTGCAAGTAATAAAAAGATCATCATTTCAAAGGGGATCTGAATGGTTTCTGAGTTATTAAGCCTTATGTGAACTGGAGGGGCAAGGCATAATCCCACACGATCAGTGCCAATGAATGCATCTTATCATTATGAATAAAAGCACCACAAACATAGTTTGCGGGGGGTATGAAAATTTTCAAGAATGGCAAAATTTGAAAATCTACCAAGGGACATTACTCCAAGAGTTATAGGTCCTTGGAGACTATTCTGCTATTACACCTTCCTTACCTTAGGGACCAAGTGTGATATAAGCTTGATTGAAGTAGGACCACAAACATTAAAGTTATTAAGCAAAATGCATTTTAATTTTGCAGTCACGGAATAACAGAAATGGAATCACAGAGTCATGGAATCATGGAATCACGGAAGGACATGGCAAATCCAATATAGCCCCACTTTTTCAAAGCAGAGCTATAATAACAATATATATGGTTCAGGGATGGGGATCCAAATGGTTTTTGAGATATTAGGTCTTTTAAGACTTGGAGGGGGTTGGGGCATACCCCTGGAGGAGCCCCAGTCTATGTCATTGAATATGTCTTATCATAAGGAGCAAGAGTATATATGGTTTAGGGGTGGGGATATGAGCAGTTTCTATTATGCCTTTTAAGACTGAGAGGGGTGGGGCAGAACTCTGGGGGACCCCCCGATCCATGTCACTTGCTTCTTACCATAAGAAGAAAGGGTATGTATGGATTAGGGGTGGTGACCTGAATGGTTTCTGAGATATCAGGCCTTTTATGAAATGATGGGGTGGGGCATACCCCCAAGGGACCCCTAGTCTGTGTCAGTGGATGCGTCTTATTTTAGGAACAACAATATATATGGTTTAGGGGTGGGGGTCTGAACGTTTTTTGAGATATATGGTCTTTTTTGAACTGGAAGAGGGTGGGGCAAATCACCGGGGAACTCTGTCTATGTCAGTGGATGTGATGCATCTTATCATGAGGAACAACAATGTATATGGTTTATGGATGGGGATCTGAATGGTTTCTCAGATATTAGGCCATTTATGAAGTGAAGGGGGTGGGGCATGCTGCGGCAGCCATCTTGGATTTCAATCGGCTCAGTTTTAGCCATTTTGTGTTTCTTAGGTGCCCCAATGCTACTCAACAAGTTTCAACCCAAATGGATTATAGTCTTTAGAAGAGATGTCCAAAATATGAATTCTCAACATTTTTCCCATATTAATGTATAGGGCCCATAAGCAAATTTGACCTTCTCGTAAAAAGGTCAAAGGTCAAAGCAGGATAGTCATTTTAGCAATTTTGGAAGACCGCCCGTCCTAGATGATTGTCGCACAGATTAAGCCCGAAGGCTCTAGAGAAAAAGATTTCTAAAGGTTTTTTACCATATATGGGCATGGTGGCCATCTTGGTCAATGGACCGCAACCATCTTAGCAATCTTTAATTGCCCCCGACCTAAGAAGGCAACATATAAAATTTGAGCATAATTTGTCTCAACAATTTTCCCATACAAATGTATGAGGCTCATAAAAATGCACAGGGAACCAAACATGACCTTGCTGTACAAAAGTCAAACATCAACGTATGACAATCATTTTAGCAACTTTGGCAGATCTCCCATCCCCGATAATTTATGTAAAGATTCAGCCCCATGGCATCCTGAATACTTCAGAAGCAGATTTTTAATGTTTTTTACCATATATTGGGCACGACAGCCATCTTGGTCAGTCGACTGCTACCATTTCAGAAATGTTTCATTCCCCTGACCTATGGAGGCTCGATATGAAATTTTGAGCAAATCTGGCTCAGCATCTTCGGAGGAGAAGTTGTTTGAAATTCTCAACAATTGTCCCATACAAATGTATGGGGCTCATACAAATGCATAAGGAAGCAAACATGACCTGGACGTAAAAAGGTCAAACGTCAAAGTACAATAATCATTTTAGCAACTTTAGTAGATCTCCTGTCCTCGATGATTTGTGCAAATATTTAGCCCCAAGGCCTCAGCAGTTCTGGAGAAGAAGATTTTTAAAGGTTTTTTTTAACCATATATGGGCATGGCGGCCATCTAGGTCAAAGGACCGCGACCATTTCTGCAATCTTTTCTTCCCCCAACCTAAGGAGGCTCCACATAAAATTTGAGAAAATTAGGCTCAGTGGCTTCAGAGGAGAAGTCGTCTGAAATTCTCACAATTTTCCCACACAAATGTTATGGGGCTCATACAAATGCATAGGGAAGCAAAATTGACCTTACCGTAAAAAAGGTCAAATGTCAACGTACAACATTCTTTTTAGCAACTTTGGTAGATCTTCTGTCCCCGATGATTTGCACGCAGATTCAGCCCCAAGGCCTCCTCGGTTCTGTAGAAGAAGATTTCTAAAGGGTTTACCATATATGGGCATGGCGGCCATCTTGGTCAATGAACCGCAACCATTTTAGCAATCTTTTGTTCCCACAACCTAAGAAGGCTCAATATGAAATTTGAGCAAATTTGGCTCAGTGGCTTCAGAGTAGAAGTCCTTTGAAATTCTCAACAATTTTCCCATTCAAATGTATGGGGCTCATACAAATGCATAGGGAAGCAAACTTGTCCTTGACGTAAAAAGGTCAAATGTCAAAGTACGACAATTCTTTTCAACTTTGGTAGATCTCTCATCCCCCATGATTTGTGCAAAGATTCAGCCCCAAGACATTCTCAGTTCTGGAGAAGAAGATTTTTAAAGGTTTTTATCATATATGGGCATAGCAGCCATCTTGGTCAACGGACTGGGACAATTTTAGCAATCTTTTGTTTCCCTACCCTAAGGTGGCTCCATATGAAATTTGAGCAAAATTGGCTCAGAGGCTTCAGAGGAGAAGTCGTTTGAAATTCTCAACAATTTTCCCATTCAAATGTATGAGGCTCACACAAATGCATAGGGAAGCGAACTTAACCTTTCCATAAAAAGGTCAAACATCAACATACGACAATTCTTTTAGCAATTTTGGTATACCTCCCATCCCCGATGATTCCTGCAAAGATTCAGCTCCAAGGCATCCTCAGTTCTGGAGATGAAGAGTTTTAAAGGTTTTTATCATATATGGGCATGGCAGCCATCTTGGTCAACGGACCGTGACCATTTTAGCAATTTTTCATTTCCCCACCCTAAGTGCAAAATTGGCTCCGCAGCTTCAGAGGAGAAGTCGTTTGAAAATGTTAATGGACGGATGGACGGAAGGATGACAGACTAAAAGTGATCAAATAGCTCATCCTGAGCACAGCGCAGGTGAGCTAAAAAACATTAGTCATATGTATGTGTCCTTGGTATGGATTATAGTTTGCTAGTTATCAATGTGCTTTAAGATGACTGAATGATTGACTGACCAGAGGCTTTTTTCTCAGGTGTCTGATCTGGGTGTGCAAAATATCTGGACTAATACTTGGGATAAATATGTATTTCATTTCTTCTTCTACAGGCTAAATGTCACTCAGATCTGAAACCATTTATCATATGCGTGTACTGACTGCTTGATGCTTGACAAGAGGAGTGGACTAGTGCTTTGCAGCCTCTGATCTGGGTCTGCTGTGCTTGTTCAGGCCTGTCTGTCCAGATGCTTGGGATAGATAGGGTAGTGGTCTTATTTTCCTTTTACAGGTCAACGTCCCTCAGGTTTGAAAACCATAAATTTGTTGTAATTTATATAGACCTTTTTAATGTTATTGTTTTTATCCTTGCTACTGACCATGTGATTACAGTGTTATGCCAAGATGACCAAAAATTGTGGATGGCAAAATCATTTCCGGTTCCAATAATACCAATCGAGTCAAGCCCTATTTTACTTTGAAAATAAATCACTTTTGGTTAATATTCAATTGTAAATTTTACGTAGTGTTTTAAAATATAGCTTTAAGAAGCAATTTACACCTAGTTTTAGCTACTGTATAGTCAAAATATGTTAATATTTCTGGTTACGACATTTAAATGATCACTTGATGAGAATCTCTCCTGAAAAGAAACTTTTGACAAATGAAACTGCTTTATTTTTTCTGAATAAAAATCTGCACTTATACTGTCCGGTAAATGTAAACAACAACTTTCTGCCATCCAGTAGGAACAAGGATAGAATGTACTTTGCGTTAAAGACTGAGAGGTTTCAAATGATGTTTATTGTATGATGTAGTGTTTAAAAAGGTCTAGAGATCCCATTTTGCTACTTGTTAAAGTGCATAAGATGGATGGATGTCTGACAAGTGGAGAGAAACCTTATCTAACACCATGTTCTGCAGGGTACGATCTGGGTCTACCATGTTTGCTCAGGTTTTTCTGTCCCAATACTTAGGGAAAAGGATGGTAGTTATTTGTTCTTGTTACAGGAAAATGGTGCTCAAACTTGAAGCAATTTGTCACTTGCATGTTCTTAGTGTGGATTCTTTGGCCAAACAGAAGTACCCTGTAAGATAGTCAGTTGATATTTCCAAAACTGTTTAACTATCACTGTTATGCTTACATCAGGTGCATCAAAAATTAATAAGAATAGCTAATATATTCTTTGACACAACATAGTACAGGTATATTCAGCCATTGTGATTACAATGGTAGGTAAGCTAGATCTCAGAATGACAAATCACACTGTTTACATGAAGATGCCATCAGTCACCTCCTTGGAGGTTCATCTGTATCATATCCGATTCACTTGGCTTTTAGGCCACCAAATTGATCTGCACTGTTTAGGTAATCTAACTGACTGAAAATTAAAAGTGGGCATGACATCTATATATGTGTGTAAAATATTGAATTCTTCAGGGCTAGGATCCCCAGTCCCTACTATATATATATAGACTGTTATACTACTATACAAGAAGAGACACTCTACACATATCTGAAGAGCAGGTTAGCTATACTACTATACAGAGAGACACTCTACAAATATCTGAAGTGCAGGTTAGCTACTCTATATATCTGCTGACATCCATTATTCTCTTGGGGTTAAGATCATCTACTCCAAACATTTCCTTTATAACCTTCATCAGATCACTTATCCACCTTGCTGCTTAAATATCCAATTCCATGAAGCTGAAATCATCCACTCCATGCATCTGCTGACTAATAATTCATGCCACATATCTATTTACGGACATTCATTATCTCTCTTGGGGCCAGTTCATCCACCCAAGCTTTTTGTTTATAATCTTTATCTGACCACAAGGCCCTGATCATTCACCTTGGTGGTTGTGAAGTCTGTGGGGCAGAAATCATCCACATCATGCATCTGCTGACTAATCATTTTGTTCTGCTTTTATATCTAGGCCCGGTTGTTCAAAGTGTCGTTAGCTTAACAAGCTCGTTAAGGGTCATTTCGTTAACTGTTTTAGCGGATTCAATGTACAATATTCTGATATTTTTTGCTGAAAAAGCTGCAAAAGCTACTCACATTTTTTCAGAAAAAATTTCAGCATATTTGCGTATCACTTGATTAAAATTTTAACGAATCGTTAACTAACGACATCGTTAGTTTTGAACAACTGGGCCCAGATGTTCATCATCTTTCTTAGCCAGAAATCATCCACTGCAAACATTTCATAGATCTTTACTATCATTCCAAAAGCGGTGCTCATCCACCTTGCTGTTTGTGTATCTCACTCCATGAGGCCTGGAATCATCCACCAAATGTGTCCACTTGACCTGTCATTCAAACCATGAGCTGCGATTATCCTCATGGTGTCTGAAAGGCTATGATAATCAGCCCCACATTTCCATTGACTAATCATACATAGTTATAACATGGGGACACAATCATCCACCTCATGTCAGTTGTGTAACCGCAATATGGGACTGCGATCATCCACCCCATTTCTGTAGTTACACACTCATCATCAGATCATGGACTGACACTCATGATCTCTCTTGAGGGTAAAATCATCAACCCTAAACATTTCATTTACCATTATCAGACCACAAGGCAGTGATCATCCACCTTGCTGGTTGTGTATCTTATTCTATGGAGCCGATATCATGTGCTCCATGCATCCGCTGACTAATTATTCAATTCCATGTCCATATCTAGTGACGTTCATCAGTTCTCTTGGGGCTGAGATCATCCACCCCAAACATTTCACTTATAATCTCTATCAAACCACAAGGCCGTGATTATCCACCTTGCTGACTGTGTATATTTCTATGGGGCCAAGATCATCCACCCCATGCATCTGCTGACTAATTATTCATACCAAGAGGCCGGGATCATCCACCTCGTGTCTGTGGGGCAGCAATAATCCACTCCACCTCTATACTGACTAATCATTTTTAACATGAGACTGCAATCATCCACCTCGTGTCAGCTGAGTATCCACGATATGGGGCTGAGATCATCTACCCCATTTCAGTGGTTACACACTTATCATCAGACCATGAGACTGATGCTCACCATCTCTCTTGGGGCCAAGATCATCCATCCCAAACATTTCACTGATAAGCTTACCAAACACAAGGCAATGATTATTCACCTTGCTGGTTGTGTATCTCAGTCTATGGGGCCGAAATCATCTCCTCCATGCATCCGATGACTAATCATTCAATGCCACATCATCTGTTTTTGGACTGAGACCATCCAGCCTTATGTTTCTTTATCATCTCTCTCAAACCATAAGGCCTTGGTCATCCACCTTGCTGGTTGTGTGTCTCATTCTGTTATTCTAAGATCATCTACCCCATGCATCAGCAGACTAGTAATTTATACCACAAGGCCATATTCATCCACCTTGTGTCTGTGGTACCGTGATCATCTATTCCACCTCACCAATGACTAATCAATCATAACATGAGGCCATGATCATATACCTAATGTCAGTTGTGTGTCCAAGATAAGGGGCTGGCATCATCAAACCTGTTCCAGCAGTTGCATACTTATCAACAGACAACCTGGCTAAATCTATCTCTGGTCATTTTCAGGAAAATGTATATCCCAGTATTGAGTAGCCCATAGAGAGAGCCTATGTTATTTCTTTTTAACACATTGGGCCAAAAATCATCCATTCCATTTTGGAATTTTGACATCATCAACTGCTTGAGGATGAGGCTGTAATCATCTATGTCATGAATGTCATCTAATCATAAAGGGCCCAGATCATCCCTCCTATTCTGCTATTTAGACATCATCAACAGGGCATGAGGCTGTGATCATTCATCTCATTGCAATAATCTTTCATATGCTGCCTTATCATGTAGTGTCTAGATTATTCAGTCCATTTTTCTAGTGCTAATTCTAGTCTTCATTCTATGGGGCTATTCTATGGGGCAAGATTAGTCAGTTTCTGATCAATAAGACTGAGATCATTCACCCCATTCTCTTGTGGTTTGTAAGGACACAATCATGAAACACAGCCATCAAATTCAGGGAAGTATCTACTCAGGTGAACCAGTATCAGACCATGAAGCTGAGATCATCCACTTCTGGAAAGTCAAGTATCATATCGCACAGGCAGCTGTGATTTCTTCATTCATGACAGAGCATGAGGCTGTGTTTATCGATTTCCTCTGATCATATGTTAGACAATGGGGACTGATCATCAGCATCCAATACAGTAAACCATATTATTCAGATAAGTGAGATCGTTCACATTCTTGTACATATATAAAAGTAACCAGACAGGTCAAAATCACAACTAGGCATCCAAGTCATAAGACTGAGAAAAAATAGCCATCAGAAAAGATGGCAAATCCCTCTACTGCACCGCAAATGGCCGTTTTTTTTAAATCTAGGGCATCAGAGATGTAATTTTATCAAGGGATACACTTGTTTAACCCTGCACTGGGTAATAACTCCACAACTGTGAATCAGACATAGAACTCTAAAACCATAAGTTGTGGAAACTGGATTTTGTGTTTTTCAATAAAGAAACTGAAAATAATGAGAAAAATAAGGCCTGTTGCCTGCAATGATTATAACTCTGAAACCGTAAGTCATGGAAACTGGATTTTTTGTTTGCTAGCAAGTGATATTCAACAAAGAATCCGAAAATAATGAGAAAAATAAGGCCTGTTGCCTGCAAAGATTATAACTCTCAAACTGTAAGTCGTAGAAACTGGATTATGTGTTCACTAGTGAGTGATTTTCAACAAAGAATCCACAAATAATGAGAAATATAAGGCTCTTTGCCTGCAAGGCCTGTAACTCTTCAACCGTTTGAGAAACTCAATTTTGTGTTCACTAGTAAGTGATTTTCAACAAAGAATCCTAAAATAATGAGAAAAATAAAGGGTGCTGCATGCATTGCTGATAAATCTGCATCCCCAGTATAAGTAAGGGAGACAACTCCAACACTCCGTAGGTCAGAGTTGTCCTTACATATTGTGACACACTTAGTTTATTTTCTTAGCATCTCTACTGAATATCATTAAAATGTCTCCACTGGTTAAAGAGTTATGGCCTGCACAAGATTTTACCACCTGGGGAGATAAGTAAAAGTAAATGGAGTAACTAGTTTCCCATAGTTACAATTTTTAAATGCAACTCTCCTTCTTAATGTTCTAAGCATCCCTATTAATTATCACCAAAAAATCTCAACTGGTAGAGAAGTTATGACCGTCAGCAAATTTAACAACTATGGGAGATAACTCAAAAATGGAGTCAGACTTGTCTTTTGTGTACATGACATGCCTACTCAATGTCCTCTACAACTTGATGAAGTATCATAAAAATATCTCAAAGGGTTTAAGAGTTATGGCCTGCACAAGATTTAACAACTATGGGAGATATTTCCAGAAATGAGTCAGTTAGAGTTGTCATTCTTGTATGTGACACACCTACTCAGTGGCCCCTACAACTTTATCAAGAATCATGATAATATCTCAAAGGGTTGAGTTATGGCCTGCACAAGATTTTATAACTATGGGAGATAACTCAAGAACACAGTCAGTTAGAGTTGTCTTTTTTGTACACAGCATGCCTACTCAATGTCCTCTATCTAATGGTGAAGTATCATGAAAATACCTTGAAGTGTTTTAGAGTTATGTCCCACACAAGACTTAACAACTATGGGTGGTAACTCCAAAATGGAGTCAGCTAGAGTTGTCTTTCTTTTATGCAACACACCTACTCAATGTCCTCTACATATTAGTGAAGTATCATGAAAATATCTTAAAGGGTTTCAGAGTTATGGTCTGCACAAAATTTTACAATTTTGGGAGATTATGGGAGATAACTCCTGAACAAAGTCAATTAGAGTTGTCATTCTTGCACGCGACACTCCTACCCAGTGCCCTCTACAACCTGACAAAGTTTCATGAAAATAGCTCAAAGGGTATAGGAGTTATGGGCCGCACAAGGTTTTAGAGTTATGGGCCGCAAAAGATTCGGTCGGGGGATAAAAAAGGTAATCATTATCAGACAACGGGGCTGAGATCATCCTAAACAGTTTTAGTAGTTTTCAATTCAGTATCAGACGATATGTACAGGCTGAGATCATCCACTTCCAGGTCAAGTATCTTACACAGGGGGATGAGACTATACATCTTATTTGATATTAAAGAAATGAGATCGGAGCCACAGAAGACCCAATAATTTCCAACATAATGCAATAAAATATCCATTCCGAATGAAAAGTGTAGTATCTATTGACCATGCATTTATTTATTTATTTATTTTTTTCTTTTATCATAAATCAGAAAACCCTCTTATTTTCCCCAAATTATTTCAATGTGGTTTCATATATGTAAATACACAGTGAAATCAGTAAACCAATATAATGTTGTGACATCACTCCCCCACTTTCTTTTGAGAACGTGTAAACACGCTTAGTTGTTTGTGCTACTGTTTTCTTACTTTATTCAGTTTTTGCATGTATTTATGGATTAAAATGTTATTCAAAGTTAAATCTTTTAATGCTCAGGATAGCAAGTCAGAATTTCCACAGCATATATTTTTGTCTGTCTTGTTCATTTGCAACTATCACAATCACATCATTCCTCTAGAGGAATCTTTGAGTCCTCATTCGCTACAATTTCTTCTGGCTTGTGGGTGCTATATTCAGGCCCGAAATTATACCCAATTAAACATAAGTATGCTTATTTGACAGTTCAGTCCTTTTCGCAGTATTTTCCGAAAATAATGCTTAATATTATTGCTTGGAATATACAGCAGAGAGTAAGCAAAGCTCACATACCCCCGGCCACAGCTATCAGCGGTACAGTGAACTAATTTTGTATATACTAATTTCCCTTACTATTGCATGGGAGAGATGGGTAAGGCAAATAAAACAAGAGGCCCATGGTCCACAACGCTCACCTGAGTCAACTGCTGCAAGTTAATGCCATTTACTCATCATTCCCTATCAGCCTGTCACGTTTCAAGACAATGGCTTAAACAGTTTTTGAAATATCTTGCTGACAAGGTTAAAATGCTGAACTTTTCAAAGGGCCTTACTTAGTCAAAACAAGAATATATATGATTTATGGGTGGGGATCTGAACGGTTTCAAAGATATTATGCATTTTATGAAAAGAGCGGGTGGGGCATGCCCCCTGGGGACCCGGGGATCCATGTCACTAAATGCAGCTTGTCATAAGGAACAACAATATATATGGTTTATGGGTGGGGATCTGAACAGTTTCCGAGATATAACACATTTCATGAAATGAAGGTGGTGAGGCATGCCCTCGGGGTACCCCTTTGAGATCCATTGTCCATGTCACTAAATGCACCTCATCATAAGGAACAAGAATATATATGGTTTATAGGTGGGGAGCTGAACAGTTTCCAAAATATTAAGCATTATGTGAAATGAAGGAGGTGGGGCATGCACCCGGAAGACACCCAGGGGTCCCAAGATCCATGTGACTAAATGCGCCTATTCTTAAGGAACAAGAATATATATGGTTTATGGGTTGGGATCTGAACGGTTTCCGAGATATAACACATTTTATGAAATGAAGGGGGTAGGGCCTGCCCCCAGGGGACCCCCTTGGGATCCATCGTCCATGCCACTAAATGCGCCTTGTCATAAGGAACAAGAATATATATGATTTATGGGTGGGGATCTGAATGGTTTCCAAGATATTAAGCATTTTGTGAAATGAAGGGGGTGGGGCATGCTCCCAGGGGACACCCAGGGGTCCCAAGATCCATGTCACTAAATGCGCCTTGTCTTAAGAAACAAGAATATATATGGTTTATGGGTGGGGATCTGAATGGTTTCCAAGATATTATGCATTTTATGAAATGAAGGGGGTGGGGCATGCCCCCGGGGGACCCCCTGGGGTCCAAATATCCATGTCACTTAATCGCCTTATCATAAGGAACAAGAATATATACGGCTTAGGGAGGGTATTCTGAACCCTAAGTAAGTTATTATGCATTTTCACTTTTTCACATACAAATGCCTATGTGACCAAATTTGACCTTGGACTAAAATCGGTCAAGTTCATCCCAGGGTCACCATTTATGCAATTTATGATGCCCCCATGTCCCAGATGCTACATACCAAGTTTCATGCAAATCGGTCTAGCGGTTCAGGAGAAGAAGATTTTTGAAGGGTTTTTACCATATATAGGCATGGCAGCCATCTTGGTCATGTGACCTGGACCAACCAAGGGTCCCAAGATCCATGTCACTAAATGCGCTTTAAGGAACAAGAATATATATGGTTTATGGGTGAGGATCTGAATGGTTTCCAAGATATTATGCATTTTATGAAACCATCTTGGTCATGTGACCTGGACCAACCAAGGGTCCCAAGATCCATGTCACTAAATGCGCTTTAAGGAACAAGAATATATATGGTTTATGGGTGAGGATCTGAATGGTTTCCAAGATATTATGCATTTTATGAAACCAACCAGGGGTCCCAAGGTCCATGTCACTTAATGTGCCTTATCATAAGGAACAAGAATATATATGGTTGAGGGTATTCTGAACCCTAAGTAAGTTATTATGCATTTTCACTTTTTCGCATACAAATGCCTATGCGACCAAATTGGACTTTGGCCTAAAATAGGTCAAGGTCATTCCAGGGTCACCATTTATGCAATTTATGATGGGCCCACGTCCCAGATGCTACATACCATGTTTCATGCAAATCGGCCTAGGGGTTCCCGAGAAGAAGATTTTTGAAGGGTTTTTACCATATATGGGCATGGCAGCAAACTTTCATTCCCCCATCCCATGGAGGCTCCACATGAAATTTGACTTCAATCAGCCCAGTGGTTCCAGAGGAGAAGACGTTTGAAAATGTGAACACATGACACACAGACAGACATACAAACATCAGCCTTGCCATATGATAAGCTCACCAATGAGCCTTTGGCCTAGGTGAGCTAAAAAATAAGTGTGTTTCAGGTTACATGGAATTCTAAATTAGGGACCGTAGGTTGGAAAATTTCTTTTCTTTTGTTATAAGTTTTTATATGGGGCCAATAGGTAATTAATATGACCCAATGGGGAAATCCCCACAAAATCCTTAAAAATACTTAGGGTTGGTGGTGAAAATTAGGCATGGTCGGGGTAACCTGAAACACACTATTTTATTTTAGGCCTAAAAGAAAGAAAACAAATCTCAGCATTCTGGTTTTCACAACATACTTCACCACCATAAGGGTTTACACTAATTTTGAAGAGTCTGGTTCTAATAGCAGGTCAAAAATCTGATTGATTTTTATGAGAAACAAAGAACAAGAGGACCATGATGGTCCTATAGCGCTCACCTGACCAAACAGATTTGCATATTTACTGTTGAAGATTCAGCCAAGTTCACTGCTCTAGGATTTTTGTATAAACTTTATAGCACTAACCACCCCCACCCCCCTCCATCACACCCCCGGCCATGTTTTTTTACAAATCTTGACGACCTGAACTGAATCTTAAAAGAGGGTCACCAAAGGAACATTTCTGCCAAGTTATATTGAAATTGGTCCAGTGGTTTAAAAAGTTTTATATAGCTATAAAGCCCTACGCCCTAACGTCCATGTTTTTTGACGAATCATGACAGCTTGAACAAACTTGGTAGAGGGTCACCAAAGGAACATTCCTACCAAGTTATATTGAAATCTGTTCAGTGGTTTCTGACAAGAAGATTTTTAAAGTTTTCTATTTAGATATATAGGGAAAACAAGCCCCACCCCATGCAGCCATGTTTTTTGACGAATCATGATTGCTTGTACAATCTTGATAGAGGTTCACCAAAGCAACATTCCAGCCAGGTAATATTGAAATCAGTCATGGGGTATGTGACAAGAAGAATTTTAAAATTTTCTATGCAGATATATATGAAAAATAAGCCCCACCCCCCTGTGGGCCATGGTTTTTGACGTATCATGAAGGCTTGAACAATCTTGGTAGAAAGTAACCAAAGCAACATTCCTGCCAAGTTACATTGAACTCGGTCCAACTGTTTCTTACGAGAAGATTTTTAAAGTTTTCTATATAGATATATAGGGAAAATAAGCCCCGCCCCCTAGCGGCCATGATTTTTGATGAATCATGACGGCCTGAACAATCTTTGTAGACAGTCACCAAAGAAACATTCCTGCCAGGTTGTATTGAAATCGGTCCATTGGTTTCTGAAAAGAAGATTTTTAAAGTTTTATATATAGATATATAGGGAAAATAAGCCCTGCCCCAGGCAGCCATGTTTTTTGACGAATCATGATTACTTAAATCTTAGTAGAAGGTCACCAAGGAAAAATTTCTGCAGTTATAATGAAATCGGTTCAGTGGTTTCTAACAAGAAGAGTTTTAAAGTTTTCTATATAGATATATAAGGAAAATAAGCCCCGACTCCTGGCGGCCATGTTTTTTGACGAATCGTGACGGCTTGAACAATCTTGATAGAGGGTTACATAAGAAACATTGCTGCAAAGTTACATTGAAATCGGTCAAGTGCTTTCTGAAAAGACTATTAAAATTTTCTATATAGATAAATTATATAGGAAAATAAGCCCCGCCCCCTAGCGGCCATGTTTTTTGACAAATCATAACGGCTTGAACAATCTTGGTAAAGGGTCACCAAGGAAACATTTCTGCGAAGTTATATTGAAATCAGTCCTGTGGTTTCTGACGACAAGATTTTTTCAAATTTTCTATATAGAATTATATCGAAAATAAGCCCCACACCCCCTAGCGGCCATATTTTTTGACAAATCATGTCGGCTTGAACAATCTTGTTAGAGGGTCACTAAGGAAACATTTCTGCCAAGTTATATTGAAATCAGTCCAGTCGTTTATGACAAGAAGATTTTTAAAGTTTTCTATATAGATATATAGGGAAAATTAACCCCGCCCCCTATCGGCCATGTTTTTTAACGAATCATGGCGGCTTGAACAATCTTGCAACAGGATCACCAAAGGAACATTTCTGCAAAATCATATGGAAATCGGTCCAGTGGTTTCTGACAAGAAGATTTTTAAAGTTTTCCATAAAGATATATAAGGAAAATAAGCCCCGCCCCCCTGGCGGCCATGTTTTTTGACAAATCCAATTGGCTTGAACAATGTTGCAACAGGATCACCAAAGGAACATTTCTGCAAAATCATATGGAAATCGGTCCAGTGGTTTCTGACTAGAAGATTTTTAAAGTTTTCTATACAGATATACAGTGAAAATAAGCCCTGCCCCCTGGCGACCATGTTTTTTGACAAATCCAAATGGCTTGAACAATCTTGGTACAGGATCACCAAAGAAACATTTCTGCAAAATTATATGGAAATCGGTCCAGTGGTTTCGGACAAGAAGATTTTTAAAGTTTTCTATATAGATATATAGGGAAAATAAGCCCCGCCCCCTGGTGGCCATGTTTTTTGACGAATCCAAA
Organism: Anodontia alba; assembly: GCA_964016985.1. Taxonomy (NCBI): domain Eukaryota; kingdom Metazoa; phylum Mollusca; class Bivalvia; order Lucinida; family Lucinidae; genus Anodontia; species Anodontia alba. The sequence continues at coordinate 38,176,150 of OZ024823.1, forward strand.
TGGCTTGAACAATCTTAGTAGAGAATCACCAAAGGAACATTTTTGCAAAATTATATTGAAATCGGTCCAGTGGTTTCGGACAAGAAGATTTTTAAAAGTTTTCTATATAGATTATATAGGGAAAATAAGCCCTGCCCCCTGGCGGCCATTTTTTTTGACGAATCCAAATGTCTTGAACAATCTTGGTACAGGATCACCAAAGGAACATTTCTGCAAAATTATATTAAAATCGGTCCAGTGGTTTCGGACAAGAAGATTTTTAAAGTTTTCTATATAGATATATAGGGAAAATAAGCCCCGCCCCCTGGCGGCCATGTTTTTTGACGAATCCAAATGGCTTGAACAAACTTGGTAGAGGATCACCAAAGGAACATTTTTGCAAAATTATATTGAAATCGGTCCAGTGGTTTCGGACAAGAAAATTTTTAAAGTTTTCTATATAGATATATAGGGAAAATAAGCCCCGCCCCCTGGTGGCCATGTTTTTTAACGAATCCAAATGGCTTGAACAATCTTGGTAGAGGATCACCAAAGGAACATTTCTGCAAAATTATATTGAAATCGGTCCAGTGGTTTCTGACAAGAAGATTTTTTAAGTTTTTAGTTAAAAAATCTATTTTTAGCTCCTGTGACCTAGATATGCAACGGACCGGAACCATTTGAACAACTTTGAAAGAGGACCAACCAAGGATCATTCCTGTGAAGTTTGGTCAAAATCCAATTAGTGGTTTAGGAGGAGATGTTGTTTAAAGATGGACGGACGGACGGACGGATGGACATACGGACGACGACGACGACGACAGACGGTGAGTGATCACAAAAGCTCACCTTGAGCTCTCAGCTCAGGTGAGCTAATAAAAATGGGAATCTCCCTCGCAACTACGGACGTATTTTAAAACAAAATTTGATCAAATCTTTTGTAATTATAAGGAGCTAATGTATATGTTAGTCATTAATCAAATAAGTTGAGCACTAAATAACCATTTTTGATCTCATTCCTTTAAATGAATGTAATAAGGCAAGGCCACAACCACCAGAACAGCTCTTCAAGTCATAAGATGTATATACAGGTAAAATTGTCAGACGAACATACATCTTGGGCCACTATTCTCATGGAGACTATGAGCCACCATTGTGCTTAATTTTGCACAACCAACAGATCATGGAGCATCATCCATGAAGTGTCAACCAAGTTTATAGGAAGGTATCTCAGGTTATCCTTATTTATAGCAATTACAATCACATGTTTCTAGTCTGGATTAACAGTTTTATCTATTCTCCTGTAAATGATAATGGTTTCTTGCTTTTCACAGTATACTGAGAAATTTTTGTCTTTATGTTAGGAATAGACATCATGCTGTTAGCAGATCAGTTTGAGTATCACAGGATTGTCTTTTTTTAAACCAAGTTGGCTGGCAGTGATCATTTCTTATTAAGCATAGTCAATATACACTTCAACTTCCACATTTATGTAAATAAAAGGCCGCAGGCCAAGTGTCCCCCAACGTTTGAAATGTCAGTATGTGGTGAATGCGGAAACAAGAACTTCTGTTGGTAAATGGCTAAAACTGACAAAAGGCCATAACTCTGGTAAAAAGCAGTCGTGTGACCTCTGTAAAATATGATCCTCTTCAGGTCATGGCAACCATTACTGGAAGGTTCCACTAAAAATCCACTGAAAACTGCAAGAGGAGTTGCAGAGACAAGACTTACTGTTAAAAAATTGCCAAAGGGCTATAACTCTGGTAAAAATCAGTCGAGCATGACCTAAATAAACTATGATCATCTTCAGGTCATGGGAATAATAACTGGAAAGTTTCATCAAAATTCCTTGAAAACTGTAGGAGGAGTTGCGGAGACAAGATTGTGTCTATGGACAGATTGACGGATGGAAAATTGCCAAAGGCCTATAACTCTGGTAAAAATCAGTCGAGCATGACCTCTATAAAATAAGATCATCTTTAGGTCATGGGAACAATAACTGGTAAGTTGCATCAAAATCCCTTGAAAACTGTAGGAGGAGTTGCAGTGTCTACTGATGGAAAGACAGATGAACCCATTACTAAAGTCCCCTTTGAATAATGTCGGTCGGGGTGGGTGGGGCCAGTAAGAAATGTTATTATTTTCTGTACATGTATCACATGTTATGTAAGAAAGAAATGTAACTAGAACAGTGTTGTCAGAGGAAAACATATGTCCCCTACCAGTTTGAACTGACCTATTGTTAAATAAAAGCACCACAATACCCCGCCATAGCAATTATTTGTTTATGTATAAAAGTTATCATTGCAAAAGTGTCTGAAAAGAAAATGACAAAGGGACAGATAACAATCCTATACCAGATCTTGATAATATCAATGCATATAGCAAGTTTGTTAAAAGGACTTATTATTTACTCAAGTTATCATCCAGAAATGAAAATATGGGCGTGTCTTGGGCAGATAACTTCATAAAAATTTGACGAAATTTGCCCACTAGCAATTCCAAACCAGATCTCCTTAATGTCAATATATATAGCAAGTTTGGTTAAAATCCCTTGTTATTTACTAAAGTTATCGTCTAGGAACGAAAATATGGGCATGTCTCGGGCGGATAACTCTGTAGAAATTTGACGAAATTTGCCCATTAATAGCAATCTCCTTTATGTCAATGCATATAGCAAGTTTGGTGAAATTCCCTTGTTATTTACTCAAGTTATAGTCCGGAAATGAAAATATGGGTGTGTCTTCGTAAAAAGTTGACAAAATTTGCCCATTAGCAATCCCAAACCAGATCTCCACAATATCAATGCACATACCAAGTTTGGTGAAAATCCATTGATGTTTACTCAAGTTATCATCCGGAAACGAAAAACGGACAGACAGACGGACAGACCTACGACGGTCGGACAGATGGACAGACACATGGATGACCAACGTGAAACCATAATACCCCACCACTATTGTGTGGCGGGGTATAAAAAGGTTGTATCTATAATTTATCTTTTTGGACAGATGGACAGACACTTGGACGACCAATGTGAAACCATAATACCCAGCTACTATTGTGTGGCGGGGTATAAAAAGGTTGTATCTATAATTTATCTTTTTTTCGCATGTGTGTGGTCGATGGGGGCCATTTTCCAAAATCTAAGCCCTAGTGTGACCTTGAAAATGGGGTCTAGGTCACCAAAATCTAATCAGTTCTTGTCCTTGTCTCAACAATATAGCTGTACAAATTTGGTCAAAATCCATCCATTCATTCTGGAGATGGGTGCACAAAAAACATTTTCCAATAAACTGAGCCCTCCTGTGACCTTGAAAATCAGGTCTAGGTCACCAAAATCTAATCATTTCTTTTTTATGTAACAACAATATAGATGTACTAGTTTAGTCAAAATCCATCCATTCATTCTCAAGATAAGGAGAAGACAAGCCATTTTCCAACAATCTGAGCCCTCCTGTGACCTTGAAAATGGGGTCAAGGTCACCAAAATCAAATTAGTTCTTTTCCATGTCTCAACAATACAGATGTACAAATGTGGTAAAAATCCATCCATTCATTCAGGAAACAGGGTGCAGACAAGCTATTTTCCAACCATCTAAGCCATCATGTGACCTTGAAAATGGGGTCAAGGTCACCAAAATTAAATCAGTTCTTTTCCATGTCTCAACAATATAGATGTACAAACGTGGTAAATATCCATCCATTCATTCAGGAAATAGGGTGCAGACAAGCTATTTTCCAACCATCTAAGCCATCATGTGACCTTGAAAATGGGGTCAAGGCCACCAAAATCTAATGTTCTTTTACATGTCCTAGCAATCTAGATGTGCAGATATGGTCAAAATCAATTTGTTCCTTTAGGGGATAGAGTGCAGACAAGCAATTTTCCAGCATTCTAAGTCCTGTGACCTTGAAAATGGGGTCGAGGTCATCAAAATCTACTCAGCATTTTTCCTCCACCCAATGATAAATTTGTGTAAGTCTGACCAAAATCCATCCATTCATTAAGGAGATAGAGTGCAGAAAAGAGGCTATGAAGACGCAGACGTCCACGCTGGCGCTGATGCCGACGCTGATGCTGACAGGATCTGCACTAAATAACAATATGTGCCCCTCCCCCCCCCCCCCCCCATGGTGTGGGGACATAATTATTTCTATGTATAAATATTATAAACTAATGATATAAAACAAAATCATGCTAGTTTGGATTAGGTCGAAATCCACCCTCTAGGTATACTGTGTATGGCTTTGACACATGTTCCAGCATTTTTTCCTAAAGAGTTTTTATCTCTAGTTTTCGTGACTGGCAGGTATACTAATCAAAGCACTGAGAGTGCTGATGGTGGCGGTTTCCTTAATTTCTATACGCCTCTAGAATACATATCATCTGTACTTTCATTTTGTTCAATATTTCTTATTATGTAACTATAGCAATGCCATTTTCACTACACCACCTGTGCATTCTGCACATTCAGAGTAACTAGTTTCAGTATCATGAATATATGATCCATATCACTGTGGTTCTGAACCCCTTTTAACCACATTTTTATTTAATTTCCCTGTATTGTGTACAGTAACAATATTTATAATCAGATAACACACTGTTTTTTTTTGTTTTGTTTTTTTTGTTTTTTATTTTTCAAGTATGAAATACTTACATGTTTCTTATTTCTTAAAGGACTGAAAGGATTGTAAGTTGTGGGTATTCATTACAACTACCCTGTCAATAACCTTCAAATAAGTACCAACAACATATGTTTTGTGTAGAAATTATAATTAAAAAGATAATCTGGATAATCATCTAGAGTGCTTAAATGTACATAGTTCTGGCCTTATACCATTTACCGTCTGTTATTCCATCCATTTGAGGAGTCACTATGTCCATTCTATTTTCGGAGGCATCATACGCCCTTGACAAGTAATAAGATGTAGCACATATACGGACTACTGTGCAGTTCTGTGCTCCAGACCTGTGTAAATTGTAAGTGGAGTTAGCTGGAAACCAAAAAATTACCAAAAATTTCAAAGGGACATAATGCTACTACTATTTGTTGGACTGTAATTTTGAAATACAGTTGACTCTCGTTATCTCGACCCCTCTTATCTCGACCCTATCACTTATGTCGAACTGATTTCTAAGTCCCGATTATTTTCCTTATATATTTATTGTATTTCAGCTTCGCGTATGTCGAACTACTTTTATGTCGACACTTCGGCTTTCTCGTCCATCATTTTCAGTCCCTGAATATATTTTTCACAGTTTTTACTACCGCGTATCTCGAACTCGGACCTTGACGAAGGAAAACAAAATGTAAGATGCGGCGCTGCCGGTCTCTCAGTTAATGAAAATCCTAATAGGCCATTGATAAATCAATCAATAGTTTAATTTTTCCCTTTGTCAAGGTAATTACAAACAACACAAACAATGTCTAAAATCCGCAATTATGAAATCACGTGCGTGTCGAATCGGGTTTGACACGCGGCGCTCAACACCGTCTCGTGTCATTGATTTGTAAGATAAAAAGCAGCTCAGAATAGTGTTATGTAAGATTAATCACCGACGTTTCTTTAATTTATTGTTTAGATATGCTCTTCACTATTGAGTGCTGTCTGTCTGAATGATATAGCGTCTTCAAGAAAAGTCAGTGCGCGACAGGTTCCGACTCAGATCAGCCTGTATTGTCTAAGTCTGAATCTTCGCTTGTTACTCTTTGGTCAGGCGGTGCTCTTTGGTAAGCCCAGATAAGGCCCATGTGTATAATGGAAAATTCATGGGCGTGCAGGCTGATCCGAGTCTTTGACAGTGGCACAGTCTTCTAATAGGAGTTGTCGTGCACGGCCTCAAATAGACGAATCACACGTGGGTACCGATGTTAACCCTTCCGACCCTGTAGACTGGTACGGATACCCGCACAAATAGTGTAGGTCCAGATGAGACGGTTCATAACGAGCTTTCTCTACAGGATCTACAGTTTGCCGCGCTAAGAGGGTTCGTTTATGCCAGGGGAGATAATCCAAACTAGCTTACAGCTGCCGCTTAACATTGTAAGCGTTTTATGCAAAAGCGGAAACCAGTCAACTCTTTATCAAGTCGTCTATGCGAAGGGAGCTAATCCATACCAGTTCATAACGTATAGCTAACGTAACTCGGAAACCAGTAATTTATTTATAGCTCACATGGAAATCCAAATTTGCAGGAGTATTAAAAGACAACAAGAGACGTTTGAAATTTATTATTAATAACATTTATTGATGATATTATTCCAAGAGAACCATTGCATCTCCTAAAACAAACAGTAACAATGCAAATTGAAGTATGCGTAAATTATTTAAATTGCCATATACATGTGCCTTCCAACCACGTTTTGGCGAACAGAGGCGAACAGTCGTCATAACTATGACGTCACAATTTGGTTGTCTCGAACTACTGATAACTCGAACATTTTTATCAGGTCCCGTGAAGTTCGAGATAACGAGAGTCGACTGTAATATGTGCTGCTCCACATCATGATCAAACTACAAATCAAGTTTCAGCTTGATTGGATGTAAACTATATATATGAGGAGTTAGCCGGGAACAAAAGATTAACAGAATTTTAAAGGGGCATAACTCTGCTAATATTTGGTGTACTGTAACCGCCTAATAATATGCGCTGCTCCACATCATGGTCTAACAATAAATCGCTTTTCAGCACGATTGGATGTAAACTATAGAAGGAGTTAGCCAGAAACGCAAAGTTTATGGAAATTTTTAATGGGGCATAATTCTGGTAATATTTGATGTTCTGTAACCTCAAAATAATATGTGCTGCTCCACATTATGTTCTTATTATAAATCTAGTTTAAGCTCAGTGTAAGTATTTACAAAGTTTCAGTTTGATCGGGTGTAAACTATAGGAGTTAGCCAGAAACGAAAAGATTACAGAATTTTCAAAGGGACATAGCTCTGCTAATATATGGTGGACTGTAACCTCAAAATAATATGCCCTGCTCCACTTCATGGTGTAACTATAAATCAAGTTTCAGCTTCATCCAATGTATACTGTAGTAGGAATAAGCCGGAAACAAAAAATTTACAGAAATTTCAAAGGGGCATAACTGCCAATATTTGGTGGACTGTAACCTTGAAATAATTTGCGCTACTCCACATCATGTTCTTACTATAAATCGAGTTCAAGCGCTATCAAATGTAAACTGTCGGAGGAGTTAGTGGGGGAAGTGAAAAATTTACTGAAAATTTCAAAGGAACATAACTCTGCTGATATTCGGTGGACTGTAACCTCGAATAAATATGAGCTGCTCGATATCATGGTCTAACTATAAATCAAGTTTCAGCTTGATCCGATGTAAACTGTAGGAGGAGTTAGCCAGAAACAAAAAGTTTACTGATATATTCCAAGGGACATAACTTTGTAAATATTTGGTGGAGTGTGGCCTCAAAACAACATGCGCTGCATCACATCATGGTCTACCTATAAATCAAATATCAGCTTGATCAGATGTAAACTGTAAACTGTAGGAGAAGCTAGCAAGAAACAAAAAAAATTACCGAAATTTTCAAAGGGTCATTATTCTGCTAATATTTGATGGACTGTAACCTCAAACAAATATGCACTGTTCCACATCATGGTCTAACTATAAATCAAGTTTCAGCTTGATCCGATGTAAACTGCAGGAGGATTTAGTCAGAAACGAAAAGTTTACTAAAATTTTCAAAGAGACTTATCTCTGTTAATATTAGATGGACTGTAACCTTGAAATAATATGCACTGTTCCACATCATGGTCTAAGTATAAATCAAGTTTCAGCTTGATTGGATGTAAACTGTAGGAGGTGTTAGCTGGAAACAAAAAGCTTACAGGAATTTTCAAAGGGGCATAACCCTGTTAGTATCTGGTGGACTGTAACTCCGAAACATCATGTGCTGCTCCACATCATGGTCTATTTATAAACCAAGATTCAGCCTGATGGGATGTAAACTGTAGGAGGAGTTAGCTGGAAACAAAAAAGTTTATGGCTTCAGACCCCGTAACCTAATACGCCCTGTTTGAAAAACGGGTATAATAAAAACAGTAGTGAGCTTAAAGATGTTCAGATGCATCCCCTAATTTCAGAATATTTCAAATTACGGTAAAGATATTGGTAAAATGAAAATTATGTTGAAAACCCCATTTGGAAATTCCTAAATGTTCAAAGGTTACATGCATTCAAAGTCTTAGTAACTGGTATTGCTATTTATACTTTGTAAAAAAGCTATCCCACAATACACTATCCTATGATGTCATAGATTCTTTTAGATTTTAAATCCTCATCATTTTATTCCAGACTGCTAATTTTGATTAAAAAAAAAAAAGGAAGTATTCTATTACTATTGATATTAAGACTTAAAATTTCAAGCTAGAATTATTTTTTTAAATTATGAAAACTAATATAATTAAATTCCAAAAATATTTTTTTTAATATGAAAAATGCAAGATACAGGTTATTATGTTGGAAAAAAAATTACCAAGAACAAATTTATTTTTGATAATTACATTCCAAAGATCATTACAAAATACATACAAAACTTCAGTAAAATAACTTCAGACAATGGAATTTAAATCTTAGTTTGACATAAATTTGATTTCTCAAAATTAACTTGTATCAAACTAAATATGAAAATGTATAAGCACTGCACACTAACATATAAATAGGGAAGAGACCTTTTCTGTCTGTATACATTCTTTGAATATTTTCAAATTAAACTTTTTTAAAACATTTTTTTAAAAAATTTCATAAGAACCACTGTTGTAAGTGCATGTATTTGGAATATTTTCAAATCAAAGTTTTTAAAACATTTTTTTTTTATTTTTCACGAGAACCAATGATGTAGTAAGTATTTGGAATATTTCAATAAGGTTTTCACCATTGGACTCACTAGGTGAAATAAGAGGGATGCGTCTGCTTTAATCTAAGAAAAATATTTGTGGTTAAAATGCGGTTACACAAAATCCAAAATCAAGCTTCGAATTCAACTGTGATTTTTGTTTGTCTCAGCTCTCTGCACTCTTCATATATAAACAAGAGGACCATGGTGGTCATTAACACTCACCTGTGCCTAAAAGGTCACTCAATGTCTACAATATTCATTAATCTGGAGGATATAACTCCAAAATATCCATGTCCTCCACTTCTGCAAGTTTAAGGAAGATCCAATTTTAACTGATAAAGCTATGCAGCAAACAAGTTTCTATTACCAAATAACAAAAAAACCCCACAGCATTCAGAGTTGTGGTCCTTACATACAACACACCTTTTTAACCTCATGTACAATTCTACCAAGTATCATCAATGTATCTTCCATGGCGCTTAAGTTATGACAATCACATGGTTTCCACTGACAAATACTGTCAGGGGAGTGAACTCAAAAACTGCAGTAATCTAAGTTACAGTTTTTGTATACGACTAACCTTCTTACCTCCTGTTCATTCCTATCAAGTACTATCAATATATTTCAACAGGTGTTGGACTTACAAGGTCTCTATTACCAAATACTGACAAGGTAGATACCTAAAAAATTGCAGTACCTAGAGTTGTAGATCTTGTACAAGACGCGTCTTCTCAACGTCTTGTACAATTCTCCTTAATATCATCGATATATCTGAAATGGTGTTGAAGTTATGGCAATCATAAGGTTTCCATTACCAAATACTGTCAGGGGAGATAACTAAAAACTGTGGCATCTTGAGTTGTGATTCTTTTGTGTGACATGCTTTCTCAACCTTATGTACAATCCTACCAAGTATCATCAATGTATCTGAAAAGATGTTGGAGTTACCAAGATCACAAAGTTTCTATTAGGGGAGATAATTCTAAACCACAGCACCTGGAGTTGTAGTTTATACCTCATGTACAATCCTACTGAGGTCGATCAATATATATGAAAGGGTGTTGGAGTTATCAAATGCACAAGGTTTCTCTTACTAAATACTGTCAGGGCAGATGACTAAATAACTGTGGGACCTAGAGTTGTAGTTCTTGTATGTGCCACACCTTCTCAATTCTTTTCAAAAGATAAGTTCTGGGAACTCAATGAAAGCATGCTACCAAGACGTTTCTAGAAGTCCTAGTTAGTACCCACAACATATGTTTACTAGGGAAATAAGAAAATATGTACCTAAGCACTCCTTTAATCTGGAGCTCTGAAATGTAGACATTTCTAGTCTGATTCTCTTGATGTTAATACATTTTAAGATTTTTTTTTTTTTTAATCCATTTCAAAAGGTATAAATTATCTGACCAGCAAGAGAAACTGGGCCTAATTCAAAACCATATTATTTAAGTAGTTGTGGTCATGATACACTCAAAGTACACAAACCTTATTCCAAACTCATAAATCTGTAAAATAATGATGAATCAGAATGTTCAGACCAACAGACATGGACCCCAGAATAAAGGGTATAATCAGGCATCCATGGACAGTAAGCCTTACTTGGTAAGCAAGCTTCACCCACCATGCCCATAGACCTGAACGAAAGACATGTAGGTAGAAGTGTTATGTCCAGGATTTTGGAAGTCTACTTATGAAATCAGTAAAAAAAGTAACCATTTCTTCAAATCAGAATATTTTCTGACTAATTTTTATGAGACAACTAATCTATCTATATTTCTTGCATTCATTACTGTTTTTGCCTGGCAAGAAATAGAAACAAAATACTGGGCCTATTTACACACACACACACACATTGGATAACTTAAGCATGTGTCATAAATTAATGTATTCATTTCTTGAAAAGCTTAAATTATGGGGAATATTCACCAGACAATCTATTTATCTGAGGATTCTTGGTACTAATTCATTTAATAATGTAACTCTTACATAACTGGCAAAAAATAAGAACAAAATACCTGTTTGCTTTAAAAAGTTACAACATGTGTATCTTAATAAATGTGCTAAAATCTGATGACAAAATACAGCTGTATTGCGTTATGCATATTCTGGTATATTTCCACAAGACAAACAATCAATTTGAGAATTTCTTGTGTTCATTTCAATTTGGAGAGATAAACTCTGTATAAATATGAACAAATAAAAATCAAAATATAGCCTTACTCTTAAAAATGTACACTTAATATAGCTCAAACAAGTGGACAGGGTCACTTATACTGATATATCTGGACAAAATATTACAAACTGAGGCATAATCACTTATAAGTTATACATTTTAAAGTTAACACATTATTTAATTTTACTTCGACTGCACAGAAAGCGCAGCAATCTTATGCACTTGTTCTATAAGACACAGATGTTGGCATTTCGTGAATGTGTGATAGAGGAACCCAGATTACACAGGGAAAACCATCCACCATGTATGGGCAACCCCACCCTGTTTTATGCCTGACCCCGGAGCCCTATAAATCCAACGTCAGCTGCAGTGGGTTATTCACATTGGGCACCATTAAAGGAAACTAAGGAGGGAAAGTGTGTTGGATGCAGGACTGAAACCTGTGACCTCTAACTTGCAAGTGCTCTACCCAACTGAGCTAACCAGATGGCTGTACTGCCAATCACCACACCGGGATTTTTTGATGCCTGAATAAATGTGTGAGTGTGTGTGTTTTGATGATTTTTTTTTTTTTTTTTTTTCTTTTTGATTTGGGTTTTATGTCCCTTTCAAGAATATTTCACTTATATCGAGCTGATTGTTCATCAAAGGTGGGCGAAAACCAGAGTACCCGGGGAAAAACCACCTGACCATCCGTAAGCAGAACACGGCTTTCCCACATGTGACCCGAGCGAGACTCGAACCACAGCGGTGAGAAATGATGAAATTTTAGTATCAGTTTATATTATAAATATTTTGTATGCATATGTGTGTGCAGTGTTGGGGCCTAGTGGTTGACAAATCATAGAACTGTCATGGATTCATGGAATAACGGAAAGTTCCGAAAAAAGTACTGAAATGTCCGTAGTATTGGACTATAGTCATCCAAATGGTCCCAAGCCTTGTACATGGAGTTAACAAAACACGAAAACATTAGCACTGTTGCCTCCAGCATTCCCATTTACCCTCTGCAGAGGGGTTTTTACCCCACAAAATTTGTCTTACACCCCAAAATTTGAAAAGAGTAGTATACTGCTTTATATTGGATGTACAAAAATAAGAGAATAGAGCAGATTTAACCCCAGTTTCAAAATGCAGTGGGAATCCTGATATTAACAGCAGTGCTTTCACTGAATTCCCAAGCAAGCCAGAATCGAGAATAAAAAAGTCTTTATATACAGGCCCACAAGATCCCACTACAATCTGATGTTCCAGTGCACAAAATGTCAGCAATGGTTTCATCCAGAGTGCCAAGATATCAAACTGAAAGCGTGCCAGTTGAAACATTCAAGAACTGTTGGATGTTTTGAATGTTGACTAAAATGGAAACTGCGTTTTTTGCTTCTTTTTCCCGGCCTTGCACTTAATACTTTTCATGCATATGTGTATCTCGGATACACTATGGAGCTTCCATGGAACTTTATCATATCACTGATACAAAATTTAAATGACTGACAGACCTTGACCACGGAACTTTCAAGGATTCATGGAGTTTTTACGGATTCACTGAAGTTCCTTAAACTCATAAAACTTTCACAGTTTTACAGACAGTTACAATAACTCTTGTCATATAAATTTAGCAAAAGATGAGTGATAAAATAAACTCCCCTTATAAACACAAAAAATCTTCAGGGTATATATAACGATAGCAACTCTCCAAACATTTCATATAAAATGCCATTTCCCTGTTTTTTCATGGGCAGTATCCATTAGATTTTGAGGGTCCCAAATTTTGTTTTGTACTTTTAAAGCTCATAAATTTTTCCTGATGAGAATCAGAATGTGGGTCAACAATATTTCAGTCATTAACGATATTGCGTCCAGATTTGTGGGACTTTTACCCAACCTGATCACATGATGAACTCAGGCCCTGCTTAAGCAGGTCTGCCTTGGAGGCTACAGGCAGCCCATCTACTTCGCGGGCCCCGATTGGTGGGGGCCGTGGTTCCTGAATATCCGATAATTAGTGAACCTCGGTAATAGGTATCTCACTGACAATACACTAACCGTTGGCCTACCTGAAACGCATTTTACTGCTTCAGGAATTTTGCTAGAGATCTTCAAATGTTTCTGCTTTTCGGACGTTATTTTTAGCGAGCCTATACATGAACTACAAAAAAATCTTCGAGAAAATATAATTTCTATCGAAGAAAATTATTACTATGGTGGAAATCACTGTGAGTGGGTCGGACTTGATTCACAGTTTTCTTAGTATCCGGTATATCCAGAAGGCACAAAGTGCAGGCACAGTGGCCTGGTGGCCACAGGATAGTAATACCGCAAAAATGTAAATAAAACATTATTTTTATTTATTTATTTTTTTTATTTATTTATTTTTTTGTCAAAAAATATTTGTAAATAATTTTCATAAAAACATATATTAAAGTGAACGGTTAGGAAAAACGTGTTGCTAAATACACATGTAACTGCACTGTACTTTACTTTTTTCAAAATATTTATGCGAAGTGATTTCGGCCGAAACTGCTTATGGTGAATAGCCTAAAAAAAACAAACTGCTGATGCTTTATCACATATTTATACCTTTCTTTGATATGCTTTCGGAGACTTTCGGAGAATCTGTTGCATCAATTTTCAAATTCTCTGCTTCAGAAGGTTCTGGAGGCTGAATCAAGTTCCACCGTTTGTTTATTCTGTTTATATTCGTCCGCCGAGATTGCGCTCAACATCATTAAAGTAATATTTCTTCAAAAGTTTGAAGTTTTCTTTGTTTTGTATATTCAGTCGCTCTTTATAATTATAAGAGTGTAGAAGGCTTACATGTTTGAATGCAGAATTAAGTGACACCAGCGTCAGTATGGAACTACTTTTTAGGAAGTTATTAGGTTTGCATTTTTGAGGAAACGGATTGTAGAAATTCTGTATAGTAAATTTGGCGGCAGTAAACCGCCATCAAAAATGGGGGAATATATATTTCTGTAGCATTAATAAGCAGACAAATAGGATATACAAATATTTCTAACATGCAAATAATCATGAATATTGTGATAGAAACTTGGATGTATGTATGATCTTATTTGATACTCCTGTAACTATTCTCTGCACTGTCCTTGCACATTCACTGCCTAAACATTATGTAGATTTGTGTGTAGTATGATATAGAAGTGCAGTAAGATTCTCAGTTCTCACATATCAGCATATTGTATTATTCATGCTGTTTACATAGGTCAATTATCATTTTTTTTCAGTTTAATGTTATGTCACGTAATCAACAATTACCCCGGGCTCTGTTTTTGGGGGGCCCTCATTTGATACTATCAAATTTGTATGGCCTTCTTAACTCCCCTCAGAAAATTGGATTCACACTGTCTGAAATATGGAACACAATTTTGGCACCTATCTCTCAGTTAACTTCATGTGTGGGATCAGAACACCTTGCTGGACTGCGGTCTGTTATCAATGCGTGTGCCATATTGTTGGGGAGTAGGAAGTCAAGCAGCCTGATATTAGTTAATCATTCACGAAGGGCAAGAGAGTAGCCCCAAGGAAGAGAGCCAAATATTTTTTATAAATTTTTTATGCTATATAATAAACATGGAACTGCCATATTCTTATGGTTTGTATAAAATTATGTTTATATGTCTAATACAATGGTCTATAAGGAAATAGTAACTTAGGATTCATACGTACATAGTATTGCTTTAAGAAAATTTTATGTTTGAGATAAATATGTTAAAATAGTATCTTGTTTTTACAAACACTTTGAAGCTGCCACAAAGTCCACAGTCAACTCATAATCATTCCAAAATATTTAAAATACCTGTATAAATGCCTGATAAATTTTCTATACTATTTATTTACGCAAAACCATCCAAGTGATCTATCAAAATTAAGTACTATACTGTGAAAAGAAAAAAAACATTTAGCAACTCAGCAACATAAATGGTAATTGGTCTGCTATACTAAATACTTTCAACCAGCATATAACTAAATATGTATTGCAAATAGTGTTTTTACACTTAGGAGTCACATTTGTGATTTTAATATATAGTCACAAAAGTAGTGACCAAAAACTGGTATAGAAGCTTTTTCAAGCTAAAACACTTTATTTTAGAATTATCTCCCCTGCACAGTTATGCCCTTGATTCAGACCTGGCAACTGGGCAAAGCAGGTGCAGTTATAATGTTTCTATTCGAAAATTAACAGCAATTGGTGTTATATGGTGAGTACCATGAAGCCAGTTTCCGGGTTGCATGGACCCCAGCCTAAAAGTACCATTCTGTGTTAAATTTTTGACACAAAAATCAAGCTTTCTGACACACAAGAAAATGTCCAGATTTTTGACACACAAATCAGGCTTTTTGTGTGTCTATGGAATAAATTTCATTGAAACAGGCTGGTGTCCATAATTTTTTAACACACATGTATACATTTGTCAGCCTGGATGGATAGACAGACGGACAGACAGACAGACAGACAGACATCATGCCTACATAATATAACCATTCTTTCAACAGGCATTTTGACAGGTGTATAAAAAGAAAGATATCATGAAAAATTCAATTTTAAAACAAAACATTGATTAACTCTTTCATCATTACACACCAATACAGATACCTTTGCAAACAGTGCAGATCCAGATGAGATGGCTGGTAATGAGCCATCCCATCAAGATCATCACTGCTTGCCATCTTTTTACTGATCATTGACTAAATCACCTATTTATAAAGAAAGGACATGTTCAAATTCATAGATGGAAGAGTCTATTTCAAAACTCAGTGATGAAAAGGTTAAAATAATCACTTACCTACAAAAGCAACAACTACTATCATCAAGCCCACACTTAGTATAACACGCTGAGTATATAGCGCATTTTCACGGTTTCCTAAAATCAGGAAGAAAATTAGTTTCAGCATTGCACCACATTTACACTTCTGTGCTTATGACATCTTGTGTAAAGAAGTTTTTCGCTAGGCATCTATTCTAAATTGAACAAGAAATTTGTCAAATGGCTATGTCATGAGAGCTGGTGGTGTTCAAGAAATGGAGCAAAATGCACAGACTAAACATAATAATAATCTCACCTATGCAATTTCTATAGTAATGCAGATTCTTTTAAATAAATATAATTGGAGAATATGTTTTGCTTTGTTTCACAGATTTTACAGTATTGATATTCCATAACAATATTATGAAAATTTTTTGAAATTTTAAATGGAGTGGCACTCAGCGATTTGTTTGTGTTGTGGTTTTATGGCCCAGTCAACCCTTTGGGGTCATGCTGAGCACAGTCAGTTTACCTAACCATAGTTTTACTGGGTAGGCTCAATACTCTAAGGGATTACCCAGTATACACATTCTTTCCCCAAAAACTGACAACAGCCCTTCCTGAATCAGCGGAAGGGAGAGAATGACTGTAGAAACTATTTCATAATCAATCCCAACAAAATAATGTTGCGGGGGTCCAGCCCGCAACCTCCTGATCACCTGTCAATGTACATTCAACTGAGCCACCCAGGTTGGTAAGAACTTGTTGAAAACCAGGGCCCAGTTGTTCAAAGCATCATTAGGTTAACAAGCTCATTAGTGGTCAAAATGTTAACTATTCTAGTAAGTACAAACTATTCTAGTAAGTACAAAAACTAATTCACAGGTATTTTTGCTGAAAAAAATGTGAGTAGCTTCTGCAAATGCAAAAAGCTACTCACAGTTTTTCAGCAAAAATATTGGCATATATGCCATATTTAATGATCAAAGTTTTAACAATTCGTTAACTAACACCATTGTTAGTTTTGAACAACTGAGCCCAGCTTTTCACATTACATAATTTACATCTGTTTTACTATAGGAAAATTTACTTATTTTTTTTAATTTTTAAACAACTGAATAGAATAAAACTTTTGGTGCATTAGTAATTATGACATAAGGTTTTTCATTGATTCATAACAAAAGTTTGTAAATTTACTTCCTGAGTAACTTTTCTGGTTTTCAAATTTTCCCTTTTTCTTTTGAGTTTTTTCTAAGGGGTGGAAGAGGGGGAGTCCATAAGTCTTCATTTTTTGCTGATACATTACCTATAGTGCCCCATTTACTAATACAGTACTGATTCTGCAGACATGTTAAGTCTCCCGAAAATCGTGGGAGGGTCACGGAAAAACAGCTTTTCTCAAGCCTCAGGAAATTTAAAAAAAAAATCTCTTGGAAAAAAACGAAAGTCCTGATTTTGGGTCAAAACTTTTTGAAAAGCTATGCTTGTAAATCAGAAAAACTCCAGCTCAATCCGAAGAAGTCCAAATATCGATCGAAAGCGCATAAATGCTTGGATTGAACGGGAGACACACATGAAGTATGAAAATCAAAGTGTCTTGATGCCATTACTGCATTGTGGTTTTGATTGTGTTGGGGTTTAACGACACGTCAACCCTTGTGGGTCATTTTGTGTCGTCTCCCAGAGAAAGGGAGAAAAGAGATAGAAGAGATAGTAGAGGAGATGAAAGAGACGATTAGGAAAGAAATAGGAACAGGAATGAAAGTGAAGAAACAGAAGAAATAAAAACATTCCCCCTCTACCCTTACCTGCTACAAGGATAGCAGGCCTTGCCCAACTGTAAGCCAATTTCAGTTGGACGCCCCGGTGACGTAAGATACACGACACCATTGCCACTCCCAACCGGGAAACGTTGTCCAAAATGGAGAAAAGATCGCCATCTCCGGGGCTTTGCTCCGCAAAAAAAACATGTTACAATAAACTGAAGCTCTGTTACCTGTCCTCAGGATCCTAGAAAAAGGGAGAAACCAGAAATAAAACAATCTGTTTCTTGTTGACAAGTTAAATCAAAATGGCGATGCGATTGAACTGCCAATCAGGATGCCCCCAATTGATAAGCATCTGGGCGGTCGTAAAAAACTTTCCATGAGACATGGGATTGTCAGAACTACTCAGACCACAAGTTAGTGTTCAGAATTCGAGAAAATGGGTGAAAAAAAATGACAGAGGGGCTCTCCAAGCATACTGCACAATATGCAGGTTATTAATCTCCAGGATATAAACATCATATGCATTGAAGCCCTGGACATTGACAGTGATTAACAAGAAAAGGCTTATTGCTAGAGGACAGAATCAGCTAAGAATAGTGTTTAAATAAAAGCACTGCAAGCATAATACCCCACCATAGCAATTATTTGTTTATGTATTAAAGTTATCATTGCGAAAATGTCCAGAAAGAAAATGATGGACGGACAGATAACAATCCTAAACCAGATCTTGATAATATCAATGGACAGATAACAATCCTAAAGCAGATCTTGATAATATCAATGCATATAGCAAGTTTGGTTAAAAGGTCTTGTTATTAACTCAAGATATCATCCAGAAATGAAAATATGGACGCATCTTGGGCAGATAAAAATTAGACGAAATTTGCCCATTAGCAGTTCCAGACCTGATCTCCTTACTGTCAATACATATAGCAAGTTTGGTTAAAATCCCTTATTATTTACTAAAGTTATCATCCGGAAACGAAAATATGGGCGTGTCTCTGGCAGATAACTCCGTAAAAATTTGACGAAATTTGCCCATTAGTAATCCCAAACCAGATCTCCTTTATGTCAATGCATATAGCAAGTTTGATGAAAATCCCTTGTTATTTACTAAGTTATCATCCAGAAATGAAAATATGGGCGCGTCTCTGGCAGATAACTCTGTAAAAATTTGACGAAATTTGCCCATTAGTAATCCCAAACCAGATCTCCTTTATGTCAATGCATATAGCAAGTTTGGTGAAAATCCCTTGTTATTTACTCAAGTTATAGTCCGGTAACGAAAATATGGGCGTGTCTCGGGCAGATAACCGTCAAAAATTGACGAAATTTGCCCATTAGCAATCCCAAACCAGATCTCCACAATATCAATGCACATACCAAGTTTGGTGAAAATCCCTTGTTATTTACTCAAGTTATAGTCTGGAAACGAAAATATGGGTGTGTCTTGGGCAGCTAACTCCGTCAAAAATTGATGAAATTTGCCCATTAGCAATCCCAAACCAGCTCTCCACAATATCAATGCACATACCGTTTGGTGAAAATCCATTGATGTTTACTCAAGTTATCATCTGGAAACGAAAAATGTACGGATGGACAGACGGATGGAAGATGGATGGACGGATGGACAGACAGATGGATGGACTCAAGGACGACCAACGTGAAACCATAATACCTCGCCACTATTGTGTGGTGGGGTATAAAAATGAGCAAAAGTGTAATAAGTAGCTTTGAGAATGCACCATTTTTCATCAATTTCTTAAAAAATGGACAGCAACTATTTTAGCAATCTTTCATTCCCCTGTCCCAGGGAGGCTTCAAATGAAATTGGAGCAACAGTGGCCCTGAGTTTGTTTGATTTGGGCTTAACGTCGCTTTCAACCTTTTTCAGTCATATCGCGACGGTGTCTGGATGTGGCAGGGAGCTCAATGCTCAGTGGCCCTGAGGCTCCAGAGGAGAAGTCATTTGAAATTCTCAAAATTTTTCCCACCCGTATGAAAATACCCGCTTGGAATCCAAGTGGAAATGACACATACTTCTATACTATTTTCCTGGCATATTCCGTCTGGAGGTTTAGTATTTTAAAGTACAGATGGAGTTTTATTTTTAGTAAGAGATCAAAGGAAATTGACCTATTCCAGGTGTAAAATTGGGGGTAATTTTTAAATTAGTCCACTCCATATGCAAACTGCGGGTTTGGCATCTTTCCAATATCCAGGCATATTCCTGGTGTACAAATTAAAGAAATTTCAGATATTCCGGGTGTACTTTTCAAAATCCATGTGTAATAATGGTGTGGTCCGCCTCATGTATACATATACTGCACAAAAACCACGCAGGTTTTTTCTCCGTAACAGAAACAGATGTAACAATTAAAATATATTTTAATTGTTACATCTGTTTCTGTTACGGAGAAAAAAACGTGCCCAAAAAAAACCTGCGTGGTTTTTGTGCAGTATCTACATGTATTGAAAAAAATCCAGGCATAATAATGGAATGGTCTGCCTCATGTATTTATCAAAATTATATATTGATTTCTGTGTCAAAAAATCCTGGCATAATTTTTACATAAAATCCAAGCACACTAGAAGTCCGCTTCCAGTCAAACTAAATATAAGAAAAATTCCCAGCCACTGTTGAAATTTAATCAAATCCTGTTTTTAGAGCACACAGCAATTTCATTTTGTAAATTATTTTTCAAGGAAAATTAGAAAATCATCTGCTTCATAACTGATTAACCTCTAATGTCAAGCCTTAATTTTCCTCGAAAAATAAGAAAAAATATTTGATATTGACATATGCAAATGTCATGACTGGCAATTTAAGGGTTCAGGTACTCAATTCTACAGAAAAAACTTATCATATTGTCATATGCTGATGCTGTAATCTGATCAGAGACTACACTGTTTGCCATACATAATGTAATATTTTAGACACAGTCATGTCTTTTAACTTGCCAGTGCAGAAGTGATAACTAATGAACTTACCCCTGACTTTGAAAATAACTTTCTTTCCATTTCATTCAGCATGTAAAGTTTCTGTGAGTTTTACAAATAACACTTGGTGAAAAATCCTTTGGGAAGTAAGTACACATTTTTCCTTTGTTAATATACCAGAAATATTAAATAGAAAGATAATTGTCCAAAGTAAATATTTATAGAAATGCCACATGGAGCAAAAACATGCAACTGGTGATTCCTTTGAGGTGTCAGGTTACATATAGGTCAATGGATCAATGAAGAAACTTTAAGTATTAATAATCTGGGTGGGATTTATTCCAGGCGGACTTGGAAAAAAGTGACAATGTTTCTGAAAGCTTAAGTTGTAATAATCAGGGCGGATTTTTATTCCTGGCAGACTTTGAAAAAATACGCTTGCATTAATGCTTTAGAGTATGCCTGGACTCGGACAAAATACTTGTCAGGCATATTACGCCAGAATTTTCTAAAATCCATGATACTTCCGCTTGGAGTCTACTTGGAATCCAGCTAGATTCCTTCTAGAACTTTCGTTAGGGTAAATACACATGAATAGGCAAGCGAACTAGACCACGCCGTAAAAAGGTCAAATGTCAATGTATGACCATTATTTTAGCAATTTTGTTAGACCTCCCGTCCCCGACGATTTATGCAAAGATTCAGCCACAAGGTATCTTCGGTTCTGGAGAAGAAGATTTTTAAAGGTTTTTACCATATATGGGCATGGCAGTCATCTTGGTCAATGGACGGCAACCATTTAGCAGTCTTTCATTCCCCTGCCCCAGGGAGGCTCCAAATGAAATTTGAGCAACACTGGCCCAGAGGCTCCAGAGGAGAAGTCATTTGAAATTCTGAACATTTTTTTCCATACAAATGCATTTGGAAGAAAACTTGACCTCACCGTAAAAAAGGTCAAATGTCAATGTATGACCATTATTTTAGCAATTTCGGTTCAGTGACCTCTGGTCCCTGATAATTTAAGCAAAGATTCAGCCACAAGGCATCCTTGGTTCTGGAGAAAAGATTTCTTAAAGGTTTTTACCATATATGGGCATGGTGGTCATCTTGGTCAATGGACAGCAACCATTTTAGCAATCTTTCATTCCCCTGCCCCAGGGAGGCTCCAAATGAAATTTGAGCAAAACTGGCCCAGAGGGTCCAGAGGAGAAGTTGTTAGAAATTCTGAATTTTTTCCCATATAAATGCATAAGGAAGCAAACTTGACCGCCCCATAAAAAGGTCAACTGTCAATGTATGACCATTATTTTAGCAACTTTGGTAGACTTTCAGTCCCCAATGATTTATGCAAAGATTCTGCCACAAGGCATCCTCAGTTTTGGAGAAGAAGATTTTTAAAGGTTTTTACCATATACCGGCATGGCGGCCATCCTGGTCAATGGACAGCAACCATTTTAGCAATCTTTCATTTCCCTGCCCCAGGGAGGCGCCAAATGAAATTTGAGCAACACTGGACCAGAGGCTCCAGAGGAGAAGTCATTTGAAATTCTGAACATTTTTCCCATACAAATGCATAGGGAAGCAAACTTGACTTTGCCATAAAAAGATCAAATGTGAATGTACGACCATTATTTTAGCAACTTTGGCAGACCTCCGGTCCCCGATGATTTATGCAAGGATTCAGCCACGGTTCTGGAGAAAAAGGTTTTTAAAGTTTTTAGTATATACGGGCATGGCGGCCATCTTGGTCAATGGACCATGACCATTTTAGCAATCTTTCATTTCCCCAACCTAAAGAGGCTCCATATGAAATTTGAGCAAAATTGGCTCAAGGGCTTCAGAGGAGAAGTCGTTTGAAAATGTTAATGGACAGACGGACGGACAAAGGACAAAAAGTGATCACTATAGCTCATCCTGAGCGTAGCTCAAGTGAGCTAAAAACATACCCCCTTCTACCCTTACTTGCTTCAAGGATAGTAGGCCTTGCCCAAATATAAGCCAATATCAGTTGGATGCCCCGGTGACATAAGATTCACTGCATCTTCGCACCACCCGACCACCGCATCACACCAATGAACAAAATGGCTGCCAGAGCTAACTAGACATGTGTCCAAAGTACACAAATGTCCCCACACTTTGCTCTTTGCCCATATTGTAACAACTATTTTCCAAATGTTCAATCTGACCTGTTATACATTCATACTCCTAGCCCAACCCTAGGGCATGATCCAGGGGCAATTTATTAAATCAGAGTCGAAGGGTTAGATCTGCATAAGCAGCATACCAAATTTCAAGTTCCTAGCATTAAAGTTACAGAAGTTATGACCTCCAAGAGAAACCTGACATATGCAAGTATGGATGTAACATTAAAAGGAAATGCTATATGCCCCACTGCTGCCTTTAGCAGCTCATACTAACTTATAATCAGAAAGTATGGTGTTTATATATGAAATAATTTTCAAGATATAAGGCAAAATCACCGGACTGCATACATGCCATAAGCTGTGGACTAAAATCTGTGAGACAAGACAAAATTTTAAGGGAGATTTGACAAAATTCTGTGAGATTTTCTTAAACATCACTTTGGAGCTTCCCCAATATAGTCTAAAATATTTTTTTCCAAGTAAGAAACTTGTGAAAACTACTACAGTGTGTAGTAAAATGGTCTGCAAATTCTGTGAGATTTGAATTTTTTATGGGAATTGCCTTCCAGATGGGCCAAATTCTGTGAGATTTTATCTCACAGTGTGAGTTACTAGGGTGAGTCAATAAGCAACCAGCCTAACTTATTTTCCGGTTGAGTTCCACCTCTTCTTTTTCGATGTAATTGCCCTCTAGTGTGACGCACTTAGACCAACAGTGTTCAAATGCCATCAGCCCAGAACTGAAAAAGTCAGGGTCCTTTCCATTGACCCACTCCTCAACTGCCGTCATGACTTCTTCATCAGACCGGAAATGAAGTCCACGGATATCCTTTTCCAAATTTGGGAATAGGAAGAAGTCGCTAGGAGCTAGGTCAGGCGAATAGGCAGGATGTGGTATCAATTCATACCCGTTTCGCTCTATAGCATCCATTGCAACTTTGCAAGCTGGGACCCTCGCATTGTCCTGTTGCAGCAAAACACCTTTAGAGAGTTTACCTCAGCGTTTTTTCACGGACGGCGGTTCTCAGCTGGTTTAACAAGTTTGCATAGTACACTCCAGTTATTGTACTTCTCTTGGGTAAAAAGTCCAACATAATTAGGCCTTTTGCATCCATCTGTGGCCATCACCTTGCCAGCAGATGGTTGCGTCTTGAACTTCTTTGGTCTCAGGGACCCAGGCCCTACCCACTGACAACTCTGAGCTTTATTCTCTGGCTCATAATAATGAACCCAAGTCCCATCACAGTCACCAGATGCAAAAGAAAATCATCTTTTGATCTAAAATGCTTCAACAAGGCACTGCATACTGATGCTCTGGTTGCCATTTGCTCATCGCTAAGGGAT
Source organism: Anodontia alba (assembly GCA_964016985.1). Taxonomy (NCBI): domain Eukaryota; kingdom Metazoa; phylum Mollusca; class Bivalvia; order Lucinida; family Lucinidae; genus Anodontia; species Anodontia alba. The sequence goes on from OZ024823.1 coordinate 38,200,142, forward strand.
TTGGGGATGCAACGGGCTGTTAGCTTGCGCATACCTAAACGATCATGTAAGATTGTTGAAACGCTACCATGTGAAATACCTAATGCCTGCGCTATTTCTTCCACCTGAATTCGCCTATCAGAGTATACCAGATCCTGAACTTTCTTACACATTTCTTCGTCGGTGGCATCCAGTGGGCGTCCAGACCTGGCTTCATCTTCTAAAGACGTTCTACCGCATTTGAATTCCCCTACCCAGAATTTAACCTGAGCATAAGATGGTGCAGAAGACCCATAAACGTTGGCTAACTCGTCGTGTATTTCCTTGCCTGTTTTACCTTTTAAATACAAGTACTGAATTACAGCACGGTACTCAACTTTAGATGAAAAGCATGCCTTTGCATCAACAGCCATGTTTGACAGTCAATATCTTATTAAAGAATGACTCGATACGTGTGCAATTTTGTACCCATGAATAAAACATATATTGAAACAAAGCATGAAAATCGTGACTGTCTCTGTCCATCTGAAATAAATTAGGCTGGTTACTTATTGACTCACCCTCGTATGGCATGTATGGGGACTGTAAAATATAGGTCACTGTGACCTACATTCATTTTAAGGTCCAACTTTGGGTCATACCAATTCATAATTGGAGAGTATGATGTTTATACACAAAATATTCTTCAAGATATATAGTAAAATCACTGTACTGTGAAATGTAGGTCACATAGGACTCATAATTCATAAGTACGATGTCAAAACATGAAATGCTCCTCAAGATGTAAGGCAAAAACATTGGACTGTGAAATATAGGTCACTATGACCTACATTTATTTTGAAGTCAAACTTCATGTCATACTGTTTGTTTGTGTTGAGGTTTTACGGCCCAGTCAACCCAATGGGGTCATGTCGAGTGTGGTCAGTTTACCTAACCACACGTTTACTGGGCAGGTTTAGTCCTCTAAGCGTTTAACCAGTATTGTGCACATTCTTTCGCCAGAAACTGACAACTGCCCTTCTTGAATCAGCGGAAGGGAGAGAATGACCATAGAAAATATTTCATGATCAATCTCCACGAAAGATCATGAAATATTTTCTACGGTCATTGATGCATAATGCAAAAGTATGTTTATACACCAAATATTCTTCAGGATACAAGGCAAAATAACTGACTGTGAAATATAGGTCACTGTGACCTATATTATTTTAAGGTAAAATGTCAGGCAATACTGAAGGATAATCTGAAAGTATGGGGTTTATATATGAAATACTTTTCAAGATATAAGGCAAAATCACTTGACTGTGAGCCATAAGTCACTGTGACCTACTTTATTTTGAGGTTAAACTTCCAGTTATACTGACTCATAATTGGAAAGAATGGTGTTTATAATTTCTCAAGACAAAAGCAAAATTGCTGTATCATGAAATATAGGTCACTGTGACCTACATTTATTTTGGCATCAAACCCTGGGTCATACTGACTCATAATCCACAAGTGTACTGTTTATAAATCAAGTACTCTTCAAGATATAAGGCAAAATCACTACTGTAAAATACACATCACTGTGACCTTTGTTTATTTTGAGGTCATGCTGACTCCTAATTTATAAGTATGACGCTTATACTTCAAATACTCTTCAAGATATAAGGCAAAATTACTGGACCAAGAAATGTAGGTCATTGTGACCTGCACTTATTTTGAGGTAAAACTTTGGGTAATACTGACTCATAATCCAAAAGTATGATGTTTTTCATCAAATACTCTTCAAGATGAAAGGCAACTCACTGAACCATGAAATATAGGTTACCATGACCTAAATTTGTTTTGAGGACAAACTTCAGGTCATGCTGACTCATAATCAGAAAGTATGGTGTATATACATGAAATACTCTTCAAGATATAAGGCAAGAGTACTGGACCGTGAAATATAGGTCTTGCTGAATACTTCATGATCTACAAGTCAATGTCTGACCGAGTATCTAAGTTGTTTTCAAAACAGAAGAGTTGAAAAAATTACCAAACTTTTCCAGGTATCCTAGATTTTTACCTTTAGCCCCACTTCAGGGAACAGACTCTGGGGTCTATGTCATGGCATGAAACCGACCCTCCAGAGTACATATGGTCCAAACATGACTGCTTCCTGATAAGTGATTGTTGAGATATGAATATTTGAAAAATTACTTGACATGTGCCTACACAAACTAGCCTGTCCCTTGGGCACCTAGCCCCACCAAGGGCATGACCCAGGGACAACTCTAGCACAGTGTTGAAGGTTAAGGTCTAGATAAGCAGAATATCAAATTTCAGCTTCCTGGCATAAAAGGTACCCAAGTTATGACCTCCAACAACAAGAGGGCCATGATGGCCCTGTAACGCTCACCTGAGCATCATAGCACTTTGAGAACCTGATCTAGAACTGATCAAGGCAAACATTCTGATCAAAATTCAAAATGATTATATTAACAAGTAAGACAATGTAGCATGCCTAATGGACTGTAAAATAAAGGTCAAGGTCAAATATGGATGACTGCACTGAAGAGGCCATGCTAAGATGTATGCATGTACTAAGTATCACTGGCTGTAGGAGCAATAGTTACTGAGAAATTGACCTAAACACAAACACTTCACAAATACCAAAAATCACTCTGTAGGACCAATAATTACTGAGAAACTGACCTAAACGGAAAAACTTAAGAAAGTCACTGGATAGAAAAATATAAATCACCTTGAAATCATCAAGACAAACATTTTGAGCAAGATTCATGATGATCACTTCAACAAGAGGCCTACGGGCCACGGGTCGCTCACCTGAGTGACATAGCCACTGCAGATATGCAGATGTTATGCAACATTTTTCCAATCCTGTCATCGCAACTAATGAAAAGATCATCATTTAAGCAGTTCCTTATTTCGATGAAGAATATATATGACATGACAGTCGATGGAGCATCACATTTCAACTATAGGATCAATGCGAAATTTGGTGATAAATGGCTGAGTGGTTTCTGAAGAATCACGATTTTAAACATGTAAATAGCTCAGTGGCAGGGAAATATAATAAACATAAACAAGATGGCAGCCATCTTGGATTTCCAATCAGAATGATTTTAGCTACTGCTGATCTACAAGTCACCTCAATACTTCCAATGAACTTTGCCCTTTCAGCTCAGGAGAAAAAGTTCAAAACAGATTTTCAAGATGGCCGCCTTGGCCGCAATTTGGGAATTCCTATCGCAACAATCTGAGCTATTTTTTATCTACAAGTCATCCTGATGCTTCCTACCAAGTTTCAAGTCAATTGGCCTTTCAGTTCAGAAGAAGAAGGGAAAAATAGATTTTCAAGCTGGCCTCCATCTTGGATTTCCGACTGGAACGATTTTAGATATTTCTATATCTACAAGTCATCCTGATGCTTCCTACCATATTTCGAATCAACTGGCCCTTTGGTTAAGGAAAATAAGCAATAAAAAAGAGCTTCAAGATGGCCGCCATGGCAGCCATCTTGGATTTCTGATCCAAACAATTTAAGCTATTTTAGATCTACAAGTCACCCCAATCCTTCTTACCAAGTTTTGAGTCAAATGGCCTTTCAGTTCTGAAGAAGCAAAAAGTAGATTTTCAAGATGGCTGTCATGGCGGCCATCTTGGATTTCTGATAAAGAAGATTTTAGCTATTTTTGATCTACAGGTCACCCTGATGCTTCCTACCTAGCTTAAAGTCAGCTAGACAAAGTGCCCAGTGGGGCACGTATACCCCCGACCAGCACTACCGCCACTTTTTAAAGAGCACAAAGTATGTAGCTTTGACTCTGGAGATGGCAGTTGTATGCTATATGTTATAACATTGAAAAAATTCAATCACACATAATATGATGCCCTTGACCTCAAAGGTCAGGCACAGATGCAGGGATTGAGCTAAATAAAACTTTAGCCCTACAACTATCACCATATACCAGTGAAATCAATCAGTCTTTATAATATAAGCAAAAACTGACATTTGTATGAAAAGTCTGTGACCTTGACTTAAAAGCCATGGCCCAGCTTGGGGATGGTGCCGAGAAAAACTTCAGATCTATATATACCATCAAGCTTAATATTAATGAAACCAACAAAAGGGTCTTCATAATATAGCTATATAAACTTAGATGCATTTTTTTTTACTTTTATATGAAATTTCTAAGTCTGTGACCTTGACCTCAAGGTCATACCCCAGGATAAGGATGATGCTGAGTAAAACTCTAGACCTATATCTACCAACATGTAAAATATAAATAAAATTCCTCAAAGGGTCTTGATGGTATAGCTATATAAACATAAACACAAAAAGTTTTACTTATTTATGAAAATTCTAAGTCCGTGACCTTGACCCCAAGGTTATTCCCTGGGATAGGGTTGGTGCTGATACAAACTTAAGCCCTATACCTACCATCAGGCTAAACATGAATGAAATCCATCAAAGGGTCTTCATAATATAAGGTCTTATAAACTTAACATAAAAACTTTGACCCGAAGACAAAAATAAAGTATGAACGAATAATGCTTCAATGGATGGAGGGACAAACAGATTCCTTGCTGATAGCTATATCCACTCAACCTTTCAATTACGGGATAATAAAATTTAAACAAAAGGTCTTGATGATATGGCTATATAAACTTAAATGCAAAAACTTTTACTTTTAAATGAAACTTCTAAGTTTGTGACCTTGACCTCGGTCACACCCGGGATGGGGATCATGCGGAGTAAGACTCTAGGCCGATATATAGCAACATGTCAAATATAAATGAAATTCCGCAAGGGTCTTGATGATACAGCTATATAAACTTTAACACAAAAATTTTCACATTTTTATGAAAATTTTAAGTCCATGACCTTGACCCAAAGGTCACCCCCGGGGTGGGGATGGTGCCGATAAAAACTTTAGACCTATATCTACCATCATGCCAAATATGAATGAAATCCATCAAAGGGTCTTCAAAATATGAGGTCTTATAAACTTTAACGTAAAAACTTTGACCCTAAGACAAAAATAAAGTATGAGCGAATAATGCTTCAACAGATGGACTGACAGACGAACAGATTCCTTGCTGATAGCTATATCCCCTGGACCTTTCAATTAGGGAATACTGAAATTTAACAAAAGGTCTTGATGATATGGCTATATAAACTTAAACGCAAAAATTTTTACTTTTATACGAAAATTCTACGTTCATGACCTTGACCTCAGTCACACCCTGGGTAGGGTTCATGCCGGGTAAGACTCTAGGCCAATATCTAGCAACATGTCAAATATAAATGAAATTCCTCAAGGGTCTTGATGATATAGTTATATAAACTTAAGCACAAAAAACTTTGACTTTTTTATGAAAAATTCTAGGGATAGGGATAGGGATGGTGCTGATAAAAACTTTAGACCTATATCTACCATCATGCCAAATATGAATGAAATTCATCAAAGGATCTTCAAAATATGAGGTCTTATAAACTTTAACGCAAAAACTTTGACCCTGTGAAGGAAAGATGAACGAAAGAACGAACGAACAAACAAAAGTACCAATGAACGTACGTATGTACGAACGAACAAACGGAAAAGCGAAAACTATATACCCCAACATACTTCATATGTCGGGGGTATAATAAGCCTTTCGGTTCAGGAGAAGAAGTAAAAAACAGATTTTCAAGATGGCCACTATGGCAGCCATCTTGGATTTCCAATTGGAACATTTTTGGCCATTTTTTATCCATAAATCATCCCGATGCTTCCTACCAAGTTTCAAGTCAACTGGCCTTTGGGTTTAGGAGAAGAAGTGAAAAAAAGATTTTCAAGATTGCCACCATGGCAGCCATCTTGGATTTCCGATCAGCACAATTTTAGCTATTTTTGATCTACAAGTCACCCTGATGCTTCCTACCAAGTTTGGTGTCAACTGGCCTTTCGGCTCAGGAGATGAAGTGAAAAATAGATTTTCATGGCGGCCATGGCAGCCATCTTGGATATCCAATCGGAATGATTTTAGCTATTTTTGATCTACAAGTCACCCCTATGCTTCCTACCAATTTTCGAGTCAATTGGCATTTGGGTTTAGGGGAAGAAGTGAAAATGAAGTTTTTTAAAAGTAAAACATATTTTAACGAGTAATACTTAACCTATAGATAATGTGCTATTCTCTTCTGTTTTCACACCTTCCACAGAAAAAAACGACCTTTCAGTCGTTAATTAAAGTCTTAAACCAGAAGGTCCCTTAGGCAGTTACCTGTGTGACGTAACTCTTCCCGCTCAATGGACCACGTGTCAGTTTCTTTTAAGTGTAAAACAATAGACACAATTATGACAGATAAGCGAGGGTGGATGGAGGGAGATAGTTGATTATTTATAGGTTAAGTATTACTCGTTAAAATATGTTTTACTTTTAAAAAAACTTCATTTTAACTTCATAATACATTAACCTATAGATAATGTGCTAGAATTTGCAGAATAGGAGGGAGGTGCTCTCCTAATTCTAACACCAATAATATCTCACCACTTCTGGTTAAGACTCAGGAAACTCAAAGGAATCAGATACATTCTAATTCTATATTTAATAGAAAGAATGATCTAGATTCACAAAACAGCATATCTTTAAGGTGTTATGATCTAACAACCATATATATAATAGTAGACTCTAGAGGAAGCCAGTTCTTAAGTCTCAGAGACCTAACATTGACCTCCCTGCCCCACTCCCCCACGCCCCCCCCCCCCCCCACCCCCCGCCCCCCCCCCCTCACTTTTTATCTTTTTGGGAAACAACAATTGGCTTCAAAAAGAAAAAGGAGTCATTGAGACATAACATAAATATTTCATCGCAAAGTAAGCTAGGAATATAGAAATATTTTCAAAACAAAATTTGTAAAACAAAAAGCCAAGACCATACGCTGTAAGTAGTCTATCTAGGGTCTTGAATAAATAAGGAAAAGTCTACTCGGTGGAGTTTCCTATAGATAACTGACATATGTAGATATTTTGGATAAAATTCTAGATATGTGAAGCTATGTAATTGTAATAGTCTAAGCTATTAGAAATATAAACTAATTAGGATTCTGTTAATTGGAGCGACAGGACAGTTTCCAATGAACAGACATAGACTTAAAATAACCATAATGTATAATTATTTCCCTTTGATCAAATTAAAGAAGGGGAGATAATAAAAGTAGATGGAGTTAACTTAACTATAACTAAGTTATCCATCAGAAGAAAAAGGTATAGACAAACATAATGGTTAAAACTATTGCTAGACTAATTGTATTACGAATTTTTAGTCAAGCATAAAATAATACAGAGTTTGCATAAAACTTCTGGGAAGAAAAAACAACCTAAACCATTGATAATTAGTTTTGTCATAGACATATAAAAGCGTTTGATGTCCTGACAAAATAATAAAGAAGAAACTGTCAACATCATAACTTAAGAGTTTGACAGAGAATAAGAGAGATAAGAATAAGATTGATCGCAGCTAACTCTAAGACGGTCATAGTTTGGCTAAATCTTACCGTATTAATAAGATTAAGCAATAATAAATAAGCTGGGTAGAACCTTTCTATACAAGAAGATTGCCATGAAAAGTACTCCTGAGTAAATAATCATGGAAATCAAGAAATGTTGAAAAATCCAATTTGTAATGACGAATCAAAATGTTCATAAAAAGAGAAGGACTCAGAGAAAAAGTAATAGTGTGATAATCTCTGAAGAAAGATTATACAATAGTACTGATTAATAATCTCAAAAACACTTAATTTATAAGTTAAGAGATAGTATTACTATTCTATACGCATATTTAAGAATAGTAAGAAATATATGAATACTAAATTAAAATTATACTACGGAACAAATTCCTGCTATAAATAAAAGGTTAAGCGTAACTATTTATTAAGCAAGGAATTATTAAACATATAACTCGCTATAAAATTTCTGCCCAGAAATTTTATAGATAAATATTCAATCAAATTTTTAGAATTGAATATTAATAGAATAAAATCTATGTCTGCATAATTGGTAATTCCTGAAATATCAAATTACGTACTCGCAAATGAATTCAGGAAGAAAATATATATATATTATATATATATATATATATATATATATATATATATATATATATATATATATATATATACATATATATATACTCTCGAGATCTATGCTTAAACCATAGAGAGTAATAAAAATAATATTATTACCACGATCCCTGACAGAAGGGTAAAAAAATGTATATGAAAGAGATAATAATTAATTTAACGTCATATAGGTTTAAGATAAAATTTGTTTAATCTTTAACCAATATGCAGCAACAGTGACTCGATATTCTGTATTTGTACGTAGATAAAGAGTACTTAGTCATTAGAATTTTGTATGATTGAAATAGAGATAATGGGATCTAAAAGGATGTATCTCCATGAACTGAATCGAAGGATAATATCCATTCTACAAAACTAGGGCTTGTTTTAGGCTTAGTTTAACAAGCGTAGAATTGCATTATTTCCAAGTATTCATGAAGTCGTTATGCTCTGAATACTGAGAAAACTGTTTAAATATTGTTTAGGAAATAAAAAAGTGACTGGTCCACAATGTTAGCTAGATTTAAACCTGGAACATAGCGAGAAGGTCAATCTAACTTTAAAGTAAGATGAGAAAGATAAATAATGAAGATAGATATATAAATATCGGTATAATATATCATCTCCAACTATTATCAAATAATCTGAATGTTTAAAAGCATAAATGCTACTAGAAAGTTTATTTACTGAATGTATAATCGGAGAAACTTTCAGTATGTTCAAAAACTTATCACAAAAGTAAGATCTGACCAGGAACGTAGGTGCAGCACTTACTACGTTGTGAAGTTCATATAACCATATTCTATATTATAAATTGAAGCAGTGCATTTCAAAATCATTGAAACGTCTTGAAATGACTTATTGTGTGGAAAAATAAATAAATATCCAGTTTCGGAAAAGATATTTATTTATATATATAGACCATTTTTGATGCGGACTGGAAATCAAGATATTAATCTTTGCATTATTCGCAAACTGAACTTGAACTCTTAGCGAGAATTACTATGATCCCTTTAACAAATGTAAACATAAAGAAGGGGTAAAGAGATAATTAAGTGTATCTTAATTCTTTACAGGCTCGTAATTAAGGATGTTTTCCCTTTTGTCTAAGCCTAGACTATAAATTGATTAATATGAATATAATAATATCTGCTATTATGAGGTAAACTCTTGTTAATTAACCTCTAAGCATATATTAAAAATATATATCAACATAATCTAGAGCTTTGATAAGTTTAGAGGAAGGAAATGATTGACTCTGGCAGTTTCTGAATAGTTACAAAGTCAATAAAAAAATATCAAAAGGAAAGTATTGTATATAATATCTAATTTAGGCAATAATAATCTGTCAGGTACTGAATAATTAATGCCTTTACTAAATATGTATCCATTGTCAATACCAAAGTGCAAGAAAATTTTGATTGACATGGACTCTAGTTATAAATAAAATATTAGAGGTATAGAGCTAGTCGAAGCAAAACTATTCCTCAATAAGATAAAGTAGACCTATAATATACGAGGATTAATTGGGTCTAGAAATTATAATCATAATAAAATTATTATTCCAATATGAAGAATCTTCGGCGTAATAGATTCTTACTGAGGCAAAAATATCTGGTATATTGCTATCGTAGTCTTAAATGATCCAGAAGAAAAAATAAAACAGGCAAAGTAAAGAACGTATCGAATTATATCTATGACTAAATATAAGATTTTCTTCTTATTTATTATTTTATAGCAGAGTTTAGACAGAGCACGACTGACCTAGACTCTTATATAATCAATCAAAAGATAGTATAAAATAGAATAATAGCTTAACGGATCAACTATTTTCCATGTAGAAAAGGCAAAAGGGAAATATGTACCTCAAGTAGAATTTTAAATCGTAGTAATCTAGAGAGGTAGCGAATAAATAAATAAACTGTTAATTTATTTATCTGGTTGGAGTAAATTTCCGATACCTTATGAATGAAAAATTAATAGAAAGTAGAAAAGATCGATTGTTACTTTCTTGTCAATTTACTCCTTAGATTACATGCTGATTACATATCGGAGCATGTAGAAGAAAAACAGGGGAGGAAAGAAGAAAAACTTTTAGATTTCGTGTATATTTTTCTTCTTATAAATAATGATAGTTTTATAGTTCACCTTTGCCCTAGAGCCGAATAAGGTGAATATGTAAGAAGTTAATCTCTTTGTAGCGAATAAAAGAGATCTCTTTGTAGCGAATAAAAGAGATATAATTATAGCTGGAAGTATCTTCTACACTTAGTAAATGAATTGCGAATTTGATCGTAACCGATAATTCTTAATTCATTTTCAATAATAAATATATATACAGAATTTAAATCAAGTTCAAAAGTGACTGGACAGAATTCAACAATATAAGTGGCTACTAGGTATTAGAACCCATTGCTGTCATTTAATAACCTATAACCCAAGACTATACATGTCTATAGTGGTTAATAAATAAATATATGTTGAGCGAGTACTAGTGACTACTACTCAGACACTAGTAATCCGACACAAAGTCTACGAAACTACTGCTCGGTGGAATTTCGTTAGAATGACCTGGCACTACTCTACGAAGTGCCTCCCGATGAAATTTTCGTTAGAGCCGGAAGTTAACCGCTTTCTAGCGAATGAAAGAGATAAAACATAATTTGAATGACCTGGCACTAGTCTACGAACTGCTGCCTGGTAAAAATTTTGTTATAGTCGGAAGTTTAACTCTTTCTACCGGATAAAAGAGATAAAACATAAGCTAAAAGTATTAATGGAATTACACTCCTATAATAAGTCAATGGAATATTAAAGATTCTAGTCTGATTCGGGAAAGACTGTACAGAATTTTATGTATGAAAAGTTACTATGTATTTCACTTAATAACCTATATCCATTGACTTAAACGTGAATGGAGCTCTATGAACGATAATAGATTGTTCGGGAATTAGTGATCACTATTTTGACACTAGTTACCCGACATAATGACCGGACATTAGTATTCGTAACTGTTGCCCGGTAAAGTTACAAGTAATTTGACAAATTGATCGGATAGTAGTATTCGTAACTCTAGTCCGATGAAAAAAGGAGATTATATATGAAAACTGAGCGGGCACAAGTATTCGAAACTTTTTCCCGATGATAATTAATTATTAGGCAAAAATTGACCAGACACTTTCTGTAAAAGTTTGCCTGGTGAAAAATCAGAAATAATATAATAATATGACCGGGTATAAGTATCAGAAATATTACTGATACTTTGCCCGGTAAAATGTTTTTAATAATTAGACATACTGACTGGAAGTTAGTATACGTGACTATTTTGTCCGGTGAAATATGTCAAAAAAAACTAAGTCTTTCCAGAAAATAATTAAATACAGCTGACTGGTGCCTGGTTGACTGGTGCCTGGTGACTGGTACCTGGTTGACTGGTGACTGGTGCCTGGTTGACTGGCACCTGGTTGACTGGTGACTGGTGAAGCTGATTGACTGGTGCCTGGTTGACTGGTGACTGGTGACTGGATGACCGGTGACTGGTGGACTTAGACTTTATCGGATACTAAGTACCTAAAGCTGCCACCTTGATGGGTCTTACCCCGGCAGTATAGCCATATGGGGTGGGGCTCCCATCAGTAAAGAATTGTCTTATAACCCATCATGGGTTGACAAGTTCTTTACAATCAGCTTCTCCACCATGAGAATCTTTAGCCAACTGAAGATCTCTGCAAATGAAAGTCCAGGAAAAAAACATATCGTAATTGCTGAATAACCTGGAAAGAAAAGAACAAAAATATTCTGCATATATAAACACGACTATCGAACCGATCGCGCACGAGCATTGTGCCGAATAACGAGAGTCGTGAAAACGCATGTGGAAAAAAGACCAGTCAAAAAATACGTGAAATCGAAAATTGAAAATTTTAAATAATAACACAGAAAGTGAAAGGAGTGATAAATAAACAAAAGAAACACAAGGATACAGAAATTTATCCGTGAGGAAAGAAATAATCCAAATTTCTATCACAGGTAAATAATCCTTGTTGAATTTCTTTGTCCACAGAAAAGAAACTGACATGTGGTCAATTGAGCGGGAAGAGTTATGTCACACAGGTAACTGCCTAAGGGAACTTCTGGTTTAAGACTTTAATTAACGACTGAAAGGTCATTTTTTTCTGTGGAACGTGTGAAAACAGAAGAGAATAGCATATCATCTATAGGTTAATGTATTATGAAGTTAAAATTAGATTTTTCAAGATGCAAAAATAGCTAAAATCGTGCCGATTATAAATCCATTTGGATTTATAATAGGCACAATTTTAGCTATTTTTGATCTACAGCTCACCCTGATGCTTCCTACCAAGTTTGGAGTCAAATGGCTTTTCGGTTCAGGAGAAGTGAAAAATAGATTTTCAAGATGGAGGCCATGACGGCCATCTTGGATTTCCGATCGGAACGACTTTAGCTATTGTTGATCTACAAGTCACCCCGATGCTTCCTACTAAGTTTCAAGTCAATTGACTTTTGGGTTTAGGAGGAGAAGCGAAAAATAGATTTTCAAGATGGCTGCCATGGTGGCCATCTTGGATTTACAATCAGGACGATTTTAGCTTTTTTTGATCTACAAGTCACCCAATGCTTCCTACCAAGTTTCGAGTCAACTGACCTTTCCATTCAGGAGAAGAAGCGAAAAATAGATTTTCAAGATGGCCACCATGGCAGCCATCATAGATTTATGATCGGCACGATTTTAGCTATTTTTGATCTACAAGTCACCCCAATGCTTCCTACCAAGTTTCGAGTCAACTGGCCTTTCGTTTCAGGAGAAGAAGCGAAAAATGGATTTTCAAGATGACCATGGCGGCCATCTTGGATATCCGATTAGCTAATTTTGATCTACAAGTCACCCTAATGCATCCTAGCCAGTTTGGAGTCAATTGGCCTTTCGGTTCAGGAGAAGAAGCGAAAAATTGATTTTCAAGATGGCGGCCATCTTGGATTTCCGATCGGCATGATTTTAGCTATTATTGATCTTAAGTCACCCTGATGCTTCCTACCAAGTATCGAGTCAATTGGCCCTGGGGTGTAGGAGGAGAAGGCTTTTAAAGCAATTGTTGACGACGCACAACGGACACTGACTGACCACAATAGCTCACCATGAGCACTTTGTGCTCAGGTCAGCTAAAAACAGGGATATAAAGGTCAATGTAAAATCAGACCTTTTATACATTTTGATCCCAAGCCCATCCCAAGGACATGTCCCAGGGGCAACACTAGCACAGAGTTGATGGTTCAGGTCTGGTTGTAAGTAGCATACCAACTTTGAACTTCCTAGCATTAAAGGTACCCAAGTTCGACATGTTATATATTTTGACCCCTTGTTCCAGCCTACAAGACCAAGGAACATCTGTAGAACAGAGCTGAAAATTTAGGTCTGGGTAAGTAGCATACCAAATTTCAACTTCCTAGCGTAAAAGATACCCAAGTTATGACCTCCAAGAACCAGAATTCCGTGGAAGGCGACGTCGCACCTGCTGGGGCAAAAGTCACAGGACGTGGTTATCAAATAAATTTATTTCATTCTTAGCAGTGCTTAGTTGAAAAAGTGACAAAAATTAAAGACAAGGATTATATGAATGTAGGAATTTCATTGAAAGCATATGAATTTTCTCATATGATGCATGAGAAATTGGGCTCAAAAAGTACCCAACGTCTGTGCACTTTCATACAATCTGAGGTTCAGAAAATGACAAAGTTAAAGTGGAAAAAGTGACAAAAATAAATTTAAAAATCATATCCAAACCACATGCACTTCTGCAGACACAGGAGAAAACATGTGCAAAGTTTCAAAAAGACCGGTGTAATATTGTATGAAAAGTTGCAATCACAAGGTACCCACAGTCTATACATCTGAGGTCAGAAAATGACAAAGTTCAAAAAGTACAAAAAAGTGACAAAAATATGGCAAGGATTATATGAAAGTACATGCACATCTTCAGACTATGGAGAAAACATGTGCAAAGTTGCAAAAAGATTAGTATAAAATTGTATGAGGAGTTGTGCTCACGAGGTAGCCCCTGTCTATATATTGAGGGTGAAAAATGACTAAGTTCACAATGTGGAAAAAAGTAAAAAGAAATAATTTAACAATTACATCCAAACCACATGTACATCCTCATACCATGAAGAAAACGCATGCAAAGTTTCATAATAATCTGTACAAAACTGTAAGAGGAGCTGCGCTCACAAGAGGTACCAACTGTTTATATATAAAGGGTGAAAAATGACAAAGTTCACAATGTAGAAAAAGTGACAAAAAATGTTCTAACAATTATATCCAAACCACATGCACATCCTCATACCATGAAGAAAACATATGCAAAGTTTCAAAACAATCCGTACAAAACTGTAAGAGGAGTTGTGCTCACAAGAGGTACCCACTGTCTATATACTGAGGGTGAAAAATGACTAAGTTCACAATGTGGAAAAAAGTGACAAAAAATAATCTAACAATTATACCCAAACCACATGCACATCCTCATACCATGAAGAAAACATATGCAAAGTTTCAAAACGATCGGTACAAAACTGTAAGAGGAGTTGCGCTCACAAGAGGAACCCACTGTCTATATACTGAGGGTGAAAAAATGACTAAGTTCACAATGTGGAAAAAGTGACAAAAAATAATCTAACAATTATATCCAAACCACATGCACATTTCATACAATGTAGAAATCATATGCAAAGTTTCAAAATGATCGGTACAAAACTGTAGGAGGAGTTGCGCTCACAAGACACCCAGGGTAAATGTTGACAGAAGGACGAACGGACGGACGGAAACTTGCATGCCTAAGTCGCCAATGCTAAAGCAGGTGCGACAAAAATGCGGATGTAAATATCAACCTAAACTTGAATTTAAACTTAAATATTTGCAAATATTTGTATACATTTTGACCCCTAGTCCCACTCCAGGTCATGGGGCAAATTTAGCATATAGTTACAGACTTAGGTCTGGGTAAATTAAATACTAAATTTTAACTGTCTAGCATACAAAATGCCTAAATTATGACCTCAAAGAGAAACATGACATAGGCATGTACATATGTAGGGATGTAACACCACTGCGTAACGTTATATACTCCACTTCTGCCTTCAGCAGGAAGAGGCCTAAAAAAAGAAAAGTCTTTAGATGACAACTCCTCCTTCACCATTGAGCCAATTTCATTCTAACCTTACAGGAATGTTGCCTATGTGACTCTCTACCAAAATAGCTAAAATGAGTTTGCTCCAATGAACAAGATGGCTGTCAGAGCTAAAATCAGAAAAATCTTTAAAAAATGATAACTCTTATATCATTGAGCCAATTTCAATCAAATTTCACAGGCATGTTGCCTAGATGTCTCTCTACCAAAATAGTTGAAATGTTTTGCCAGAGCTAAAAATAGAAACAAGAGGGCCAAGATGGCCCTGTATTGCTCACCTGAGTACTAGACAAGTGACCCTGGAGTGGTGTCATTTTTACCCAGGGCTGTAATTTGAATAAGTCAATTTGATACTTCAAATGAAGTTTTGAGTCAGTTGACATTTCTGTTCAGGAGAAGGTTTGAAATAGATTTTTAAGATGGCAACCATGGCATCCATCTTTGATTCCCAATTGGAACGATTTTAGCTATTTTCAATCTACAAGTCTCCCCACTACTTCCTATCAAGTTTGGAGTCAATTGGCCTTACAGTTCAAGAGTAGAAATTCAAAATAGATTTTCAAGATGGAGGCCAGGTTGGCCATCTTGAGTTTCAGACCCTAACAATTTTAGTTATCTTTGATCAACAAGTCACCGATAGTTGGTACAAAGTTTCCAGTGAATTGGCCTCACCTTTCAGGAGTAGAAGTTCAAAACAGATTTTCAAGATGGCAGCAATGGTGGCCATCTTAAATTTCCCATCAAAACAATTTTAGTTTATTTTTTATCTCCAGGTCACATGGATACTTCAAATGAAGTTTTGAGTCAACTGGTTTAGGAGAAAAATTGGTGATAGATTTTCAAGATGGCAGCTATGTTTGCCATGTTGGATTTCCGATAAGAATGACTTTAGCTATTTTTGATCTACAAGTCACGCCGATACTTCCTATCAAGTTTCGAGTTTATTGGCCTTTCCATTAAGTAGAAGTATTTCAAAATAGATTTTCATTAAAGCAGTCGAGGGGGCCATCTTGAATTTCCAATCTGAAGGAATTTAGCTATTTTTGATCTACAAGAGGCCCCAATACTTCCTACAAAGTTTCAAGTCAATTAGCCTTTCGGTTCCAGAGAAGAAGCTCAAAATAGATTTTCAAGATGCATGGTGGCCATTTTGGATTTCATATCAAATGTTCACAGGGCCATGACTCCAAAAGAATGTGAACCAGGGTTAGGTCTTCATCATCTCATGGTGGTAAACATTTCTGTATAGTCTGATGAGATTATCTGAAACAGGTTTTCAGGTTACATCTGAAACACATTTTCAGGTTACAGAGCAGACAAAAGTATATGACCCAAAACACTATTTACAATGTTCAAAGGGCAGTAACTGCAAAAGTCGGCAAACAAGAGTTATGGTTCTTGTGTTTTACATGTCTTCTAATGGTGGTTTACATTTCTGTAAAGTTTGATGAAAATAACTCACATATTTTTCATGTTACCAAGCAGACATGAGTATATGACAGAAATCACTATTTACATTGTTCAAAGGGTCATAACTCCAAAAGTAGGTGAACCATAGGTCTGTTTTTTATTCTCTGCATGTAGTCTCATAGTGCATTACATTTCTGTAAAGTTTGGTGAAAATATCTCAAACGGTTTTCAAGTTACAGATCGGACATGAGTTTATGACCAAATTCAGTATTTACCATGTTCAGGGCATTGAAAAGTACATAGCATTGTCACATTTTTCATAAGTATGTTTTAAATGGGTAAAAATGACTATTCCAGTCTCTCTACTCTACTGTAGGGCACTTAACTTTGAAAGTGTCAATAGCAACTGCAGCAGACGGCACTTTTATTTTTTTTTTATTTTTCATGGAAAATAATTTTCCACTTTTCATATGAATTGTCTGCCAAGCAGAGAGAAAAAAAAAAATGAATGGTGTTTGCTACAAGTTTTGCTTGGTGCTTTAAGAGTTTTCTGATGCTGGTTTCCAATAATTTTCATTTTCTTTCCAAATATTCAGAGTGTGTGAAGTAACCTACCATTACTCCTCCATACTGTCGAAGTCTCTGGTGTTTTAATTGTTGTAGAGGTCACAGTTGTTGGTTGTGTTGTTACAGCTATTTCACTTTTGTCCGTAGATGTATATCTGAAAATAAGGCACATTAACAAACAAACATTCCATGGAAGGCCAGTACTTGTCATATTATTTATAAATGAGTTAACCCTTGCCATGCTAAATAAATTACGATGTCATGCCCATTTCTAATTTTCAGCCAGTCAGATTACCTGATCCAGGTTGTAAATATAAATTCACATACTGAATGACAAACAATGCAGATCCAGATCAGTCAACACTGGATCTACATGTTTTGCAAAGGCAGGGCATACTGGTATCCAGGTTCAGCAGGACTAGGGTTAAAAATTCATGTAAAGAATAATGAAGTAATTGGACCCTGATATGGATGTCATGGTCACAAAATGATACCACAGTGTAAGAGTCCCTGTTAGGGAGGTTATGTATGCCAGATTTGATGACTGTAGGTCATACTTATGGTTAATCAGAAATAGAACTAAACACTAGGATTGATGGGCTCAATGATCATAATGGGCCAAAATTATAGACTAGCTATACACTAGAATGGGCTCAATGAGCACAAAGGACAAAAAAAAAATACAGACTAGCTAAACACTAGGGTTGATTCATTGATCATAAAGGGCCAAAAATAAACACAAGAATGGGCTCAATGACCATAAAGGACCATAAAATATAGACCAGCTAAACATTAGATGGACTCAATGATCATAAAGGGCCATAAAATACAGACTAGCTAAACACTAGAATGGACTCACTGATCATAAAGGACCATAAAATATAGACTAGGTAACACTAGAATGGGCTTAATGATCACAATGGACCAAAAATATATAGACAAGCTAAACACTAGAATGGACATAAAGGACCAAACAAAAAATTGAATTCAATTAACACTAGAATTGGCTTAATTATCACAAAGGACCAAAAAATATAAATCAGCTAAACAACAGAACAGACTCAATGATCACGGAGCACCAAAAAATACTAGCTAAACACTAGAATGGGCTCAAAGATCACTAAGGACCAAAAAATATACAGACAAGCTAAACACTAAAATGAACTCAATGATCACAAAGAATCATAAAATATAAATTAGCTAAATACAAGAATGGACTCAACGATCACAATGCACCAAACAAGAGGGCCATAATGGCCCTGTAACACTCACCTGAGCAACATAGCACTTTGAGAGCCTGATCTAGAACTGATCAAGGCAAACATTCTGATCAAAGTTCAAAATGATTATAATAACAAAAGAGACAATGTAGCATATCTAATGGACTGTGAAATAAAGGTCAAGGTCAAATGTGGATGACTGCACTCAAGAGGCCATGCTAAGATGTATGCATATACTAAGTATCACTGGCTATAGGAGCAATAGTTACTGAGAAACTGACCTAAACACAAACACATCAAAAGTACCAAATATCACTCTGAAAAAACCAATAATTACTGAGAAACTGACCTAAATGGAAAAACTTAAGAGAGTCACTGGACAGAAAACTATCCATCACCTTGAAATCATCAAGACAAACATTTTGAGCAAGATTCATGATGATCACTTCAAAAATGTGACCTCTAGAGCATCAACAAGGTTTTCCTTTGATTTAGCCAGATGAACTAGTTTCTGATATCAAGTGACCCAGTTTTAAACTTGACCTAGAAATCATCAAGACAAACATTTTGAGCAATATTTATGATGATTATTTCAAAACTGTGACCTCTGGAGTGTTAACAGTTTTCTGCTGATTTAGCCAGGTCACCTAGTTTTTTACCCCATGTGACCCAGTTTCAAACTTGACCTAGAAATCATCAAGACAAACATTTTGAGCAAGATTCATGATGATTGCTTCAAAAATGTGACCGCTAGAGTGTTAACAAGGTTTTCTGCTGTTTTGGCCAGGTGACCTAGTTTTTGACCCCAAGTGACCCAGTTTCAAATTTGATCTAGAAATCATCAAGACAAACATGTTGAGCAAGATTCATGATGATTGCTTGAAAAATATGACCACTAGAGTGTTAACAAGGTTTTCCGCTGATC
This sequence comes from Anodontia alba, assembly GCA_964016985.1. Classification (NCBI taxonomy): domain Eukaryota; kingdom Metazoa; phylum Mollusca; class Bivalvia; order Lucinida; family Lucinidae; genus Anodontia; species Anodontia alba. The sequence goes on from OZ024823.1 coordinate 38,219,537, forward strand.
TGGCCAGATGACTTAGTTTTTGACCCCAGGTGACCCAGTTTCGAACCTGACCTAAAAATCATCAAGACAAACATTTTGAGCAAGATTCATGATAATTTCTTAAAAAATGTGACCGCTAATGTTAACAAAGTTTTCTGCTGATTTGGCCAGGTGACCTAGTTTTTGACTCCAAGTGACCCAGTTTCAAACTTGATCTAAAAATCATCAAGACAAACATTTTGAGCAAGAATTTTATGATGATTGCTTCAAAAATGTGACCGCTAGCGTGATAACAAGATTTTCCACTGATTTGGCCAGGTGACCTAGTTTTTGACCCCAGGTGTCCAAGTTTCGAACTTGACCTAGAAATCATTAAGACAATCATTTTGAGCAAGATTCATGATAACTGCTTCAAAAATGTGACCGCTAGAGTGTTAACAAGGTTTTCTGATTTGGCCTGGTGACCTAGTTTTTGACCCCAAGTGACCCAGTTTCGAACTTGACCTAGAACTCATCAAGACAAACATTTTGAGCAAGATTCATGACTGCTTGAAAAATGTGACCGCTAGAGTGATAAGATTTTACGCTGATTTGGCCAGGTAACCTAGTTTTTGACCCCAGATGTTCCAGTTTCAAACTTGACCTAGAAATCATCAAGACAAACATTTTGAGCAAGATTCATGATGATTGCTTAAAAAATGTGACCGCTAGAGTGTTAACAAGGTTTTCTGCTGATTTGGCCCAGTGACCTAGTTTTTGACCCCACGTGACCCAGTTTCAAACATATCCTGGAACTCATCAAGACAAACATTTTGAGCAAGATTCATGATTGCTTCAAAAATGTGACCGCTAGAGTGTTAACAAGGTTTTCTGCTGGTTTTGCCTGGTGACCTAGTTCTGACCCCAAGTGACCCAGTTTCAAACTTGACCTAGAAATCATCAAGACAAACATTTTGAGGAAGACTCATGATGATTGCTTGAAAAATGTGACCGCTAGAGTGTTAACAAGGTTTTCTGCTGATTTGGCTCGGTGACCTTGTTTTTGACTCCAAGTGACCCAGTTTCGAACTTGACCTAGAAATCATCAAGACAAACATTTTGAGCAAGATTCATGATGATTTCTTGAAAAATGTGACCGCTAGAGTGTTAACAAGGTTTTCTTCTGATTTGGCCTGGTGACCTAGTTTTTGATTCCAAATGACCCAGTTTCAAACTTGACCTAGAAATCATCAAAACAAACATTTTGAGCAAGATTCATGATGATTGCTTCAAAAATGTGACCGCTAGAGTGTTAACAAGGTTTTCTGCTGATTTGGCCTGGTGACCTAGTTTTTGACCCCAAGTGACCCAGTTTCGAATTTAAACTAGAAATCATCAAGACAAACATATTGAGCAAGATTCATGATGATTGCTTGAAAAATGTGACCGCTAGAGTGTTAACAAGGTTTTCTGCTGATCTGGCCCGGTGACCTAGTTTTTGACCCCAAGTGACCCAGTTTCAAATCTAACCTAGATTTAATAGAGGCAAACATTTTGAGCAAGTTTCATCAAGATTGGGTCAAAACTATGACCTCTAGAGTGTTCACAAGTTTTTCCTTTGATTTGACCTGGTGACCTAGTTTTTGACCCCAAGTAACCCAGTATCGAACTTGACCTAGATTTCATAGAGGCAAACATTCTGACCAAGTTTCATCAATATTGGGTCAAAACTGTGACCTCTAGAGTGTTAACAAACTAATTGTTGACGACGGACGATGGACAGAGGGTGATGACAATAGCTCACCCTGAGCTTTTGCTCAGGTGAGCTAAAAATACATAGCTTGACACTAGGATGGAGTAAATGATCACAAAGGACCTAAAAGTATAGACTAGCTAAACACTAGAATGGACTCAATGATCACAAAGGACCAAACAAGAGGACCATGATGGTCCTATATTGCTCACCTGAGCAAACAGATTTGCATACTTACTACTGAAGTTTCAGCAAAGTTTACTGCTTTAAGATTTTTGCATAAATTTTATGTTCAAGAGTGACATGATGGTCCTATAAAATGGAGTAGCTATGCCATATATCTCAAATGGAATAGCATTGCAGTATATGGCAAGCAGTACCTCATTAATTTTGTTTTAATCTGATCTTCAAACTTTCTACAAATATAGGGAAAATTAACCCCGCCCCATAGGGGCCAAGTTTTTTTACGCATCATGATGGCTTGAACAATCCTGATAGAGGCTTATCAAAAAGTTCTGCTGAATTGCATTGAAATCGGTATAGTGGTTTCTGACAAGAAGATTTTAAAATTTTCTGTATAGATATATAGGGAAAATAAGCCCCACCCCTGGCTGCCATGTTTTTTTTACAAATCAAGACGGCTTGAATAATCTTAGTAGAGGGTCAACAAAGGAACATTACTGCCATATTATATTGAAATCGTTCCAGTAGTTTCTGACAAGAATATTTTTAAAATTTTTCTATATAGATATATAAGGTAAATAAGTCCTATCCCCTGGTGGCCATCTTTTTAATGAATTATCATGGCTTGAACATGAAGTTTTTATAGTAAAACATATTTTAATTAGTAATACTTAACCTTTGGATAATGTGCTATTCTCTTCTATACTTAACCCTTCCACAGAAAAAAAAAAGTTCAAGTCTGTATTGTATGGCTTTCTTCAGTCCAAAATGAATTGCCATTATTTCTGGAATGTTGATATGGAGCTGGGATTGGTCTTCCTTCCAGCGACCATGAAAGGATAGTCTCATTGGTTTGAGATGAGCTCCCCATCCATAATGACTGGATTGGTAGACCTGATTTTCGAACATGAAACGAAGGTACTTCCTTGAATGAGGATGAATCGGAACATGTAGATAAGCATCTGTCAGATCTATGGAGACAGCCCATTCGTTAACTAGTACTGATTGCCGTACAGACTTGACTGTCTTCATTTTGAATGGTTGCTTCTTTATGTATAGATTCAATAAAGAAAGCTCTATTACAGGGTGTAACTTTCCGTTCTTTTAGGGGACAAGTTAGAAATAGCCAGGAATAAAAACCGGGAGTTCCTAGATCTTCTACCCTTTCCACTGCCCGTTTCTGGAGAAGTTCCGTTATTTCTTCTTGTAATAATGGAGAGGAAGATTGACTCAGACTTACCAGAACTGTACATAGAGGGGAAGTCGAATTGAATGGTATCCTGAAACCTTTTTGGACGATAGACCCGACCCATTTGTTTTGAGTTAATTCTCCCCATTGTTCCACAAAGTGGGCCAATCTTCCTCCCATTGGTATATCTGGGTATATCTGGGCATGGTAAGATAGGTAGTGAAAAGGGCTGGCTTTCAGAACTTTGTGGAAGACTAGGTAGGTTTAAAAAGAGGGGAACTGCTTATGTTGCTACTCCTCTTAGTAAAGTCCTTTCAACATATTGGACTGTGATTGATTCTTAGACCTGTACGGTTGGTTCTGTTTAGGTCTATAAAATTTTGTTGGCTGTCTAGGTTTTCAGAAGGGACCTGTAGCCGAGTATGATGATTTTTGTTGTTGTTGTATATTTGTATTACTAGCAGAAGAAACTAAAAATCTATGTGGTTGCGCTTTGTAATAAGATTTTGCCACTTCCTTGACCTTATTGTCAAATAATTGTTGAGAATTAATTTGAGCATTTCTCAGTTCATGACTAGAATGGTCCAACAGTGGTTTAGATAGGCTATAGCTGCATCATGTCTAGCCTGAAACAGTTCTATGGCTAATATAGTCGACATGGCTGTAGCATGCTTGATTAATTTGGCCATTGCTTCCAAGAGTCTGGACAAGGCATTGACTGACATAGACTCTTGTTGCAGGAATTGATAAGCTGCCGATGAAAAAAGGTCAGCATGGGAATTAAAAGCCACTAAATTGCTGGTTCTTTTTTCCCATATTTTCCATGTTTTTTTTTTTTGGAATAGAATATTTGCCCCTACTAGACATGTCTAATTGCAAAGCGTCTGTATCTAGATGGGGAATACTCTCAGTAGGAAAATATTGAGATTTACTCCTGTAATATCTCATAGGAGCCAACAATTCAATCCATTGCTGTGTACATGTCCAGTTTTGACTAAGTTTCTCTGTGTGTTACTTATCCTGGATGTACTTGGTAGTATTTTCTATTAAATTAGATTTGGGAAGAACTTGCAAAGGAGTTGAACTTGACTCCATTAGCTGTTTAATTCCTGAAAGAGGTCTGGAGGGAGTATGATCTTCCGACAGTTTCAAACACATCTCCTTCATTATTAACCTGAAGATTTCATTAATGGCCTTCTCAAAGGACCAGATTTCTTGTACGGATTCCAAAGCTGAGTCCTTTAACAGTTGGTGCACCACATTATCTGAATGTATATTTGGTAATTCCTCTATAACCTAATATCAGATTGTTGTGGTGTCTGAACGTTGACAACCTGAGGAGAGGGATGTCTTTGTCTTTGGTATAGACCATAGTCTATAATAGACTCAGAAGAAGAAGACAAGGAAGAACAACATCTTCTTTTCTTATGTGAATGTCTAGACTTCTTTGACTTCTTACTTTTTCTATGAGAAGACAAAGAAGATGATGAAGAAGAATATGAGGACGAATTGTATCTTTTTCTCTTTTTACGTCTTGATTTTGGCTGATCTCTTCTGCTAGATCTCTTAAGAGATGCAGACCAATTAGATTCCAATGTATTTGCTGGCGGTTCAGTCACAATATTGGGACCTGACACAGTATTGAAATCTGGTTCCAGTGGTAGTAGCACTCTTTGTTTCTTCAATGAGTTCAGAGGCGCTTTCGTCACTGATTGCCCCGAACTCAAATATTGTCTATAATTGGCCTGCCGGTGTTCAGTGCCTAAGGTTTGTTGTCTGATGACCGGTGACTGCTGCCCCATGACTGGTGTCTGGTGCCTGGTGACCAATGACTGGTGCCTGGTGTTCACCACTTAATAACCGGTGCCTGGATGACCGATGACTAGTGACCGGTGACTGGTGAAGGGTGACTGGTGGACTTAGCCTATGGATGCTATGTCCATCTGTGTAGATGCCATCAATATGGGGCCTACCCCCTGCAGTACTGCCATGTGGCATGGTGACTGGTGATCCCATCTCTTGTAGAGTTGTCATCAGACAATTTAAGTCCAAATGAACAACTTTCTTCTTTTTGGCCAGTCTCTTTCTAGTCATGGTAGATCTTCTTGTGCAGTATAATCTGCGCTTGTCTGCAAGATCCCATACAACAGATATCCAGGTCTTACCACCAGGGACGATGATAACCTAGAACAAGAAGAACAAGACAAACAATTAGAATGATTATCCCAAGATGCACTGATATCACCACTAATGCCTTGAACGGTCCTCATCTAAAGCCGTGAAAATATATGACACGGATCGACGGTCAGTAATAACAAGAAATCGAAATGCAAAATTTGAAAAGAGATAGAATCGTCTGTGAAAGGAATGATGAAGGAACATAAGAATACCATGAAATAAGAAATAGTCAGGAATACAGAGAAATAAATTATATTTTTTTCACCTAATAAAAAATGCTGTTTATTTTCTTTGTTCCATAGAAAAGAAACTGAACACCTGACAAAAACAGCAGGAAGAGTGACGTCACACAGGTAAATGCCTAAGGGACCTTCTGGATCAAGACTTGCCATTTTTCTGCAGAAGGTTTAAATACAGAAGAGAATAGCAAATTATTTATAGGTTAATGTATTATGCATTAAAATGTACAGACAAGAGTTACTGTTCTTGTGGTCTTCATGTCATCTGATGATGCTTTATATTTCTATGAAGTTTCATAAGACTCTCTTGAATGATATTCAAGTTAGAGTGCAGACAAGAAATTACTATTGTCAAACTTCAGAGGGGAACAACTTCAAAAATGTATAGACAAGAGTTATGGTTCTTGTGGTCTGCATGTCGTCTTATGATGCTTTATACTTCTATAAAGTTTAATGAAAATATCGTGAATGGTTTTCAAGTTATAGAGCGGACACAAAATGACCATTGTCAAATTTCAAAGGGGAATAACTAAAAAAATGTATTGACAAGAGTTATGATTCTTGTGGTCTGCACTTTATCTGATGATACTTTATATTTTTTTCAAGATATAGAGCAGACATGATTTTGTGACAGACCAATCAAAGAACAGATGGTTAGGGAGCGTACAAGAAATGATCACTGTCAAATTTCAAAGGGGAAAAACTACAAAAATGTATAGACAAGAGTTATGGTTCTTGTGGTCTGCACATTGTCTGATGATGTTTTATATTTCTATGAAGTTTCATGATACTAGCTTGAACAATTTTCAAGTTATAGAACGGACACAAAATTACCTTTGTCAAATTTCAAAGGGGAATAACTTCAAAAATGTATAGGCAAGAGTTATGGTTCTTGCAATATGCATGTCGGCCTATGATGCTTTATACTTCTATGAAGTGTCATGAAAATACCTTGAAAGGTTTTCAAGTTATAGAGCGGACACAAAATGACCATTGTCAAACTTCAAAGGGAAATAACTCCAAAAATGTATTGACAAGAGTTATGGTTCTTGTAGACTGCAGCATGTCATCTGCTGATGCTTTATATTTCTATGAAGTTTAATGAAAATATCTTGAACAATTTTCAAGTTACAGAGTGGACACAATTTTATGACAGACAGATGGACGGCTGGACAGATGGACATTCTAATGAATGGATAGTTATGTGGCCCCCATCACTATTTTAGCATACTTATGTGGCTAAAAAATAGCCATGTAACAGAAAATAAGCCTCACAAAAGATTGACTTTATGTGGCTAATGGAGAGGAGACATAAATATAAAATAACTGGGGATTAGATAGAAATTTAAAGAAATTTGTCACCCAGCTGAAAAATTCTGATGTTTTCTATGTCCACAGAAGGAAAACTGACCACGTGATCAATACAGTGGGAAAGGTGACATCATACAGGTATTGCCTTAAGGAGCTTCTGGATTAAGACTGAAAAATTCTATGGAAGATATAATGAAAAGAAAGGAAAAGCACATTATCCATAGGTTAATATTATGCAGTTAAAATTATTTTGAAGTCTGGCCATTGGCCTAGGAGAAGATGTTATTTAAAGATTTTTTTTTTTATTTTTTTTTTTTTTTTTTCAAATTTGAGCTGTGGCAGGTTTTGCTAATGGGGCATAAAAGGGACATTTCTATGAAATTATTTTAAAATCAGGCCCTGGCCTAGGAGGCAATGTTGTTTAAATTTTTTTTTTCTATTTTTAGCTGTGTAGGCCATCTTGTTACACAGAGCAGAACCATTTGAGCAGTTTTGGTAAAGGGCCACAAGTGAAACATTTCTGTGAAGTTTGGTGAAAATTGGTCCAGCAATTTAAAAGGAGATATCATTTAAAGAAATTGTTGAAGACAGACAACAGATGATGCATGACAGACACAGGGTGATCACAATAGCTCATCTTAAGCCTTTGGCTCAGGTGAGCTAAAAAAGGAAGTTTTCTGCTACAGTTTTGAATAGCATTATAATGCTTAGCCCTCTGGGTAAAATATTTCACGAGATGACATTTTGATATATTTTTCTTATTGTTTTTTCCAGAAAAAATAGGCTTTGACATTGCATGCAAACTGCCATCATTGGAGTCTTTTTGCATGAAATGTCAAACCTGTTTTCTAGAAAACTAAGAAAAATGTTTCAATATGTCATCTGCTGAAAATCTCACCCAGAGTTCTTAAAGCATTAAGGGTGACTACTCTGGTTATCAAGCAAAGTGTTGGCTCCCAACTTACTTTTCAAATGATAGAGTAGAGGAGGTAACCTCAGTTATTGGTGCTTTCTCCACTGCATAACATCTATAATCTGAAAAAAAAAATTAAAAAAAAAAAAAAAAAATATATATATATATATATATATATATATATATATATATATATATATATATATATATATATATATATATATTATATATATATATGTTCGGCACTAAGTAAGAATCGGGACAATTCTGGAATTGTCCTGCGCAAAGTAAGAATTCTCACTTTGTCCACTAATTCCGGAATTGTACCAGACAATTCTAGAATTGTGCAGGAGATATTGTAGGTCATAAATAAGGTACATGTGCCTGTGCAAAGTGGGAATAGTTTGGACAAAGTAAGAATAGGTTAAACTAGTAGTTTGGTTAGTGGAAAGATGGAATGAGAATAAGTTTCAAGTTGTCAAAACGGGACACAGCTCCTACTACCAATTAACAATGCCCGTACAATTTTAGATTTCTTCCTTACAGGCACTTCCCATAATTCTAGAAACAGAATGTATATGTACCATTGTGATGAAAGTAGTTTCATTTTTTTTTTTTTTTTTTTTTTATTCTTTGTTTCTTTATTAGAGAGAGAGAGAGAGAGAGAGATAACTCAGAGATCGACAGATCAGCATACTTCAAAGGACTTGATTAATGCTTTATTTTGCTTTAATTGTTAACCTATGATGTTGTAAAAAGCAAACAACATTTGGTTTTATTCTTTTATATACTCATACATTTATAAACATCCCTGTGACGATTTTCCTCTGAGAAACAACCAATTATATTCACCAGTACTTGACTCGTATTTCCGCAACAGTAAAAGAGATAAGGTCACTTCTGTTTGCTTAACCAAGGAGATTTCTGTTTGGTTGTTTTCCAGAGATGAACATTTCATATGTATGCTGGTAACTGTAGAATCCCACCCCCGGTGGGCTCGATGCAACAACAAAAACATTGTATTTTTGCACAGTTTATTTCACAAACAAATCTCAACGTTTCGGCTGATTAATGCCTTTTTCAAGAGAGTTAAGTTTGTGAAATAAACTGTGCAAAAATATATGTGTAAAAATATTGTGCACTTATGAAAAACATTATAGACTTCCAGTGGCACCAAGAGGAAGAGTAAACACAATATTATGTGACTTTTACGCAGAAAGCGGCATCTGATCAGGGTCACTCTGTCATTCAGTGCTTTTGTTTGTTTGTGTTGAGGTTTTACGGCCAGTCAACCCAATGGGGTCATGTCGAGCGCGGTCAGTTTACCTAACCACACGTTTACTGGGCAGACTTAGTCCTCTAAGCGGTTCACCAGTATTGTGCACATTCTTTCGCCAGAAACTGACAACTGCCCTTCTTGAATCAGCGGAAGGGAGTCATTCAGTGCTATTTTAAACATATCAACAGGTAGTAAATTATATATATATATATATTTTTTTTTACATTTTAGAACAAGTACGGTGAGGAGTTATGGTGTCCTAATACTTAGGGTAAATACGGTAGTGTTGAATATGCCTACGCACTCCAATACTAAAAACAAATAAATGTACAACTACAGATATTCTCACTTTGTCCCGATTCCTACATTGGGCAGGAGCAATTCCGATATCGTCTTGCGCAAAGTAAGAATTCCTACTTTGCCCGGCAATTTAGTGAGAATTCTTACTTTGTGCAGGACAATTCCAGAATTGTTCTGATTCTTACTTTGCGTAGAACATATATATATGTATATATATGTGCCCTACAAGCAACCATATAAAATGTATTCAGAAGCTCTCTCTATTTATTAATCCTAAAAGCACAAACAAGGACTTGATGTCATAAAAAAAAAAAAGAAAAGGTACATGTTCTTTGTAAATTAAAAACTGATATTTATGCAGTATATCATACAGGAAGTCCCTACTGAATCCAATATCCGTTGTCAGAAATGAGCTCATTCAACAATAATTTAGTGGTAGAAACTACTAATTGCACTTAGCAGTATCAATGTATTCATCTTTTTTAACCCAATGAAGCCTGGGGAAGCCTAAACAGGTAACTGGCAAACAGCGCAGACCCAGATCAGATGCTGCAGCATGTGGCATTTGATCAAGGTCTCCACTGTTTGCAAATAGTTCAACCATTTTTCTTTAGGAATATCTACATCATATAGCCTGATATACCTAAAATGGAAAATGGACTCCTCAATATATAGTGTGGGAGAGTTTCTTCAGTCTTTTATATAACCCTTAAAGTGCCAATCACAACTGCAGCAGACGACAATTCTTTTATTTTTTTTTTTTTTTTTTTTTTTTTTTTTTCAGAGAAAACAAGTCTTGATATTTCATGTGAAGACAGACAATTCACATGAAATGACAAGACTTGTTTTCTCTGAAAAAAAAAAAAAAAAAAAATAGTAAGTCATCTGCTACAAATTTTGCTTGGCACTTTAAGGGTTAATTGACTCCTCCGTCAGAAGGCTATAACCACGTCCATGCGTAAATCCTTAGACAAACAATATCGTGATACCTGTATTTGTCAATGAAAACTGCATGTGTACCTGTATTTATCAATGAAAAAGTACATAGGTAATATTGTTTGTCTAAGCAATAACATTAACCGTTAACTGGTAAGCTATTTTGTTTGGTCAGGTTTTGGTGTCATTTACTGGTCAGGTGATTTCACGGAGGACTCAATTGGTTAACAGTGAAAATGTCAAAACTGATCCGATGACCTTTGATAAAGTGCTGCTAGAGCAATGGTAGCCTTTCAGCCTGTCTACATGATAGTAGTGTGCTGAAACAGTGTTTCAGCCAGTCCTAGATTTTAATTATAATGAAAATTGTCAATAAGCAGCGCTTATTCTATAGCCCCCTGCATAAAGCATAGAACTTTTTTCTATCAAAATTTAAGTTTCAAAGTGCCGGCATGACCTTGAAAATAAAGTCAAGGTCACCAAACTCTAATAAAACTCTAAAAAAACAAGATTCCTAAAATTATCAAGCAAGATACCCAGTAAAAACAAAAGTGCTACGGTCATTAAAAAATTGCAAAGGGGAATAACTAAAACAGTATTGATCCACTGACCCTTCTTTTTCTGTAGCAGCAGCATCTCATGAATATGAACATTTATGCAAAATGTGTTAAGATTCCTAATAATACTATTCAAAATATGCAAGAGAAAAGACATAGTGCACTCAAGGCTCATTTTTTGAGTATTTATAATGTAGTGACCTTGAAAATAAGGTCAAGGTCACCAAAATCTAATCACTTCTTTCCCCCCATCCTGATGATGTATCTGTGCTAGTTTGGTCAAATTCCAGCCATTGGTTAAAGAGATAGTGTGCACACAAACTTTTTACTGCATTAAGAAATTTTACAAAGGGCAATAACTCTAAGAGAATGGGCCCCTAGCCTTTACTTTCTCTTAAGCAGGTACACATTATTGATATCAATGCATCACATAAGCTTTCTTCTATCAAAATTTGAGTTTCAACGTGTCAGTGTGACCTTGAAAATGAGGTCCAGGTCACCAAAACCTAATCACTTCTTTCCCTCATCCCAAAGAAGTATCTGTGCTAGCTTGAACAAATTCCATCTAATGATTCATGAGATATGATGCACACAAAATCTAATCACTTCTTTCGCATGTCCTAACGATGTATCTGTGCTAGTTTGGTAAAATTCCAGCCATTGGTTCAAGATATAGTGTTGACACAAGCGTTTTTTTGCTATCAAAATTTGGGTTTCAAAGTGCCGGTGTGACCTTGAAAATGAGATAAAGGTCACCAAAATCTAATCACTTCTTTCCCCAATCTGTATAATGTAGTGACTTTGAAAATGAGGTCAAGGTCACAAAAATCTAATCACTTCTTTCCTATGTCCTAACAATGAATCGGTACTAGTTTGTTAAAATTCCTGTCATTTGTTCAAGATATAGTGATATCAATGTGCCTGCAGAATTTGTTGTTTGTTTGTTTGTTTGATTTGGGCTTAACGTCGCTTTCAACAATCTTTCAGTCATATCGCGACGGTGTCTGGATGTGGCAGGGAGCTCAATGCTCACTTTTAGAGTGCTGCCGCACTGAAATATCAAGCCCCAGACACTTTGACATGATATTCCACCCAGTCACATTATACTGACACTGAGCTGACCAGTTCTGATTCATAGCTCTACTTTCTTAATGCTGAGCGCCAAACGAAAGAGCAGCTAGTACCATTTTTAACAGAAATTGATGAATATCCATCACTGCGTTTTCAAGACAGTAGGAAAACCAGCATCGCGGATGGACACATGGAGGGCAGATGGACAACATGAAAACAGTATACTCACCCCCCCACCACCCCACTCCACAAACAAAGTTTGAGTGGGGTATAATCACATTATGCAGGAAAGTAGCACTGAACCAGTCCATGACCTTTGATAAAGTGATTCTGGAGCAGTTGTGGACTTTAACCCTGGTCCTGCTGAACCCTGATTTACCTTATCTTTGTAAACAGTGTAGCTCCAGATCAGTTGGCTTCTGAAGAAGTCAATTAGAAGTGGGTGCAGCATCTTTATTCCGCATGACAAGGGTCAAGATTGTCTATACCAATTCATGTTAAGCAGTCAACATAAACAGTCAATGAATGTTTTTTTTTCTTTTCAGAGAAAATAGGCTTTACACTCCATGTGAAAGATCTGCCTAGCAGACCATTCACACATGAAATGTCAGCTTTTATTATTTTCTCTGAATAATAATAATAAAACATTAGACTACCATCTGCTATAATTTTGCTTGGCACTTTAACCTTTCCAAATGTCTGGGATAATTCAGACGATGACAAACTGATGATATTTCTTCTAATTTTTCCCAGACAACAGGATATGACATTTCATACTAATTGTCTCAATTAGAGACAATTTGCATGGAATATCAAATCCTGTTTTATGGAAAAAAAAATAGAAAAAAAATTTCAATATGCCTTCTGTTGAAAACTTTACCAAGCATGCTAAACTTAAAGGGTTAATTGAGGATCAAAACACATTCAGTATTACTCATTACTATGTACAGTAAAACCTGTGTAAGACAGCCACCTTTGAAATTGACCTTAGTGGTTGATGTGGAAAGATGGTTGTCTTATAAAGGTACATGTCATGTAATTTTGCTAGCAAAATTACATGACATGTACCTTTATAAGACAGACAATTTTTTCCACATCAACCACTATTTAAAAGTCAGGCTCGAAGGTGGCTCTCTTACACAGGTTTTACTGTAGCTATAAATTTTGTACTTGATATTTCATGCTTAATCTGGTGCCTTCTAATGGTACCATTACAAGAAATTGCTTTCGATAATGTCTTTGGGCAATGACCTCATGCCAAAATTTGTCACACATTTGTGCAGGCTCTGAATTTTTTATGATAATATAAGAGCTGTTGCAGGGCCTGAAATGCATTTTGCCAATAAAATGAAATAAGAATTCCAAGTGAATCACACCTGCATTCAGCAAAGTCATATGATCAAGTACAATACATAGGGAATTAAGTAACATACTTCAAACTTTTGGTCATGCTGACTCATAATCCAGAAGTATGATGTTTATACACAAACTACATATGTATTCTGTATGGTGTTTATATATGAAATACTTTTCAAGATAAAAGGCAAAATCACTGGACTGTGAAATATAAGTGTCTGTGGCCTTGGTTTTAAGGTCAAACTTCAGGTCATACTCATAATCAGGAAGTATGATGCTTACACAAAAACACTCTTCAAGATATCAGGAAAAAATCACTGGACTGTAAAATACAGGTCACTGTGACCTACATTTATTTTGAAGTCAAACTTTGGGTGCCAGCCTCGTTGGCTCAGTTGGATGCGCATCTGACTGGAGACCAGGAGGTCGCAGGTTCGACCCCCACCAAGGTTGGCAACATTCTTTCGTGGAGATTGTTCATGAAATATTTTCTACAGTCATTTTCTCCCTCCCGCTGATTCAAGAAGGGCATTTGTCAGTTTCTGGGGAAAGAATGTGCACAATACTGGTTAACTGCTTAGAGGACTAAGCCTGTCCAGTAAACCTGTGGCTAGGTAAACTGACCGCACTCGACATGACCCCATTGGGTTGACTGGGCCATAAAATCTCAACACAAACAAACAAACTTTGGGTCATATTGACTTGTAATCTGATGTAATATGATATGATGTTTATACACTAAATATTGTTCAAGACAGAAAGTAAAATTAATGTGAAATATAGGTCACAGTGACTTACATTCATTTTGAAATCCAATGTCGGGTGATACTGAAGGATAATCTAAAAGTATGGTGTTCGGCATATTATTCCTTGAAAAATATTTCAAAGTGTCATCTGCTGAATTTTTTTAGCATGCTAAGGACTTAAGTTTTCATCAACAAATTAGCACTTACCATGCTATGGGCAAATTCAGCATATGACAAACTTGTCACAGGGTTTTCTCCATATAAATTTACTGTATGCTTCTCTTGTATTGGTTGTATAAATTTAAGTAAGAGGCACACCATCATTTATTTTCCATTTTTATTTTCTCCACCTTTCGTCTACACGTATCTTATTACATAGCTACAGATAAGAAGGGATATCCACATAATATTTTTCTTATTTCTCCACAAAAACATATGTTGTGGGTACTCATTAGAAGTGCCTCGCTGAGGGTGCTTCTAATGAGTACCCACAACATATGTTTTCATGGAGAAATAAGAAAGATATCAGCAGTTTTTGGAAGAAAAAAGCACTCTATCTGTTGCTGTTATATTTATTAATAACTGACATAAATGTAACATGGCAGGGGGCAGAGCCCCTGGTAACTGTTAATATGTTGTCTGTTCACGTTATGTGCTTTCTACACAGTCATCCAAAGTATAGATGTTGACCCTTTGAAGGCTAACCTAAAACTCATTTTGCTGATCAGACTATTCTTGGATTATTTCCTTGAATGTTAAATTAGCCTATCAAATTTTAGAGTTGTTTATAAATTGTCCAATCAATATGAATTTTAGATCTAATTTTCAATTCTTTTTGATGTTATCTAAATATTGACAGAAATATATCTCTGCCATTTTTTATGTATCAAATAGACAAAGTTGATATAACAAAATAAAAATCAAAGTAATAAATTGAACATTAAACTGTTAAGTAATGTAGTAGATTGTAAACCAGTTCCTTGAGAAAACTTTAGGCTATTGAAACACATTAACACAATGAAATTATTGATAAATATTGAAAAAGTTATGAAATAATTATAATTTGATTGTCTGTTTAAGATAACTCTAAAAGATCCAAAAATTGCCTAATACAATTTTCCCGCCGCATCAAAATGATGATGTCCTCATCATCAGAATTATTCTTGGAAAATATTTCAAAGTGTCATCTGCTGAATTTTTTTAGCATGCTAAGGACTTAAGTTTTCTCTTCATCCATTCAGACCTTTGCAAAAAGAACTGAGCATTGCCACCTGTTACTTTTACTGTCAAAGCATTGTTTATCTGACCGTCAATTCACTATTTTTTATTTATTCATTTGCTACTATTACCATTTTTACTCAACTGAAGCTGTATTCAACATCCATTTGTTAATACACTTCTTTGCCACAATTCCAACATATCTGATACTTTCTTTAAAAGAGCATTATGGTGGTTTACTCTTTAAGTGTCCTTCTTACATATGTTAGATAGCTAGGCAACTTGTGTTCTGAAACCAGACAATATTTAATCCTTAACAGTAACTTTTATTATAGCATTTATTGTTATTTAATTAGGTGACAATGACAGACCTGATGCAATCAATGGCTATTCTTTCCAAAAGGCTTAAATGGAAAAATAATAACCTTATTTAAAACTGACTGGATATAATTCTTTGGAATCCTATCAGAAAAAACTAGAAATGTGCCAGTATGACACAGATGCCCCCATCCAGGGCCATCCTCACCCACATGCAGGCATTTTGCAAACAAGAGGGCCATGATGGCCCTGTAATGCTCACCTGAGCATCATAGCACTTTGAGAATCTGATCTGGAACTGATCAAGGCAAACATTCTGATCAATATTCAAAATGATTATATTAATCAAAGAGATAATGTAGCATGTCTAATGGACTGTGAAATAAAGGTCAAGGTCAAATATAGATGATTGCACTCAAGAGGCCATGCTAAGATGTATGCATGTACTAAGTATCACTGGCTGTAGGAGCAATAGTTACTGAGAAACTGACCTAAACACAAACACTTCACAAGTACCAAATATCACTCTGTAGGACCAATACTTACTGAGAAACTGACCTAAACGGAAAAACTTAAGAAAGTCACTGGATAGAAAAATATACATCACCTTGAAATTATCAAGACAAACATTTTGAGCAAGATTCATGATGATCACTTCAAACATGTGACCTCTAGAGCATCAACAAGGTTTTCCTTTGATTTGGCCAGGTGACCTAGTTTCTGATATCAAGTGACCCAGTTTTAAACTAGACCTAGAAATCATCAAGACCAACATTTTGAGCAATATTTATGATGATTATATAAACAAGAGGCCCACTGGCCACAGGTCACTCACCTGAGTGACATAGCCACTGCAGATATGCAGATGTTATGCAACATTTTTCCAATCCTGTCATCACAACTAATGAAAAGATCATCCTTTAAGAAGTTCTTAATTTTGAAGACGAATATTATATATGGCATGACAGTCAATGGAGCGTGATCATTTGAACAAACTCTCAATCACATTTCAACAGTAGGATCAATGTGAAATTTGGAGGCAATTGGCTAAGTGTTTCTGAATAATCATGATTTTATACATGCAAACTGCACAGTGGCAGGGAAATATAATAAACATAAACAAGATGAGTCAGAGACAAGGAACCTGGCTTTTTCAGTTCTGGGCTGATGGCACTGGAACACCGTTGGTCCAAGTGCATCATTCTAGAGGGCAATTACATCGAAAAAGGAGAGATCAATCTCACCCAGAAAAGTTTGGCTCGCCCTCGTAGTATGGAAAATAAACAGAAACATCAGAGGTAAATCATTTCAAACAGCTAAAACTTAATACAAGTAAATCTTTTCAAAAAGCTAAAACTTGTTTTGATTTTTAGTCTCCTTCACCACTATAATAGTTAACATGCATAAAAGTTTAACTACACTCAAAGAAGAATATATTTGCCTTGTCCATGAAGCACTTTTACATATACTCAGGGCACTGTATACCAATATCAACTTCATATGTTAAATGGTTCTTAAGAATTGCATTCACAACATTAAAGGGGAATTATTTCATTATCAATGGCTCATTTGAAAAAAAAAAAAATAAAAAATTCGGGTCTGGTTATTTTTCATATAGAAAGTGTATATAATGTTTAATGTTTCATGACTCTACACAAATTAGTTTCCGAGGTACTCGAGGCATTTAATTTTCACAAAAAGGGGCATAATTCTGGCAATATTTGGTGCACTCTGCCTAAAACTTAATTGGCATACCTCCATATGGTCAAGATATTGTATACCAAATATCAACTTCATATGTTGAATGGTTCTTACGATAATGCATCTGCAACATTTTATCATAGCCGGGCCTATATACAAGTTGTAAAGGAGAATAATTTTGTTATCAATGGATCCATATCCAAAATATAGGAAACCTTGTCGACTAAGTCCAACTGTCACAAAAAGGGGCATAACTCTGATAATATATGATGCAGTCAGCCCAAAAGTTAATCAGCAATTCTACATATGGTCAGGGTACTGCATACCAAATATCAATTTCATCTGTTAATTAGCTCCTAAGATAATATTAGGGCTGTCACGATAAACCGGTAAATCAGTGTATTGCAATATAGACCCGAGCCCATATGGTACCGCGATATCTAAATTATGTACCGTAATACCGGTTTTTAGTTGCACTTAAACATTCCGAACAATCCAAAATGAAGTGTGTCCATAAAAAAATAAAACATCATGGCCGAAAACGATAACTTTTAACTTGTGCTTAACAAAAAGGCAAAAAGTGATGTGTAGGGCCATTTTTTGGATTAAAATGAACAAGCAGACACAGAAGTCTGTTGAAAATGTTGCGATATGTAGGCACTGTGATCAGTCAGTCAAATACTGATCGTCCAATCTCAATCGGCACCATCCATCTGCCACTTTGAAAACAAAAGTAAAAGTGAAGGAAACTCACGAAAGTCCAGTTACAATCCCAACTGCTCTTAAACCAACAGACGTCAAGAAGGTGCAGCCTACTCTTACTTGGATGCTTAGTGCTGCCTCAAAATATCCATTTCATTCAGTCAGTGCCTCTACAATCACAAGATCCATTGCTCGCTACATCATAGATCCTTTGATGGATGAGTTACTTGAACAACTAGTCAACTGGATTTTTTTTTTTTTGTATTTTCAATACATTTGTTAACTAAAATGTTCACATTTGTTTGAGTCCTATTTCTTTAGTTGATAAAACAAAAACACGCCAAAAATTACTCTGTCAATTCACTTCAAACAAATGCTGAAGTAAATCAAGCAATATATCATGGTATTATTGCAATATGCTTTCTGTATATCGCAATATATCACAATACACTTCTGGCGTATCGTGACAGCCCTATAAGATATTGTGTCAATAGCATTTTATCATATACCCCTATATACAAGTTGAAAAAGAAAAATAATTTCATTATTAATGGATCAACTGAAAAACAAAAAAATATGGGTCTGCTTATTTTTCATATAGAAAGTGCATATAAAGTTTCAGGGTCCTAAACAAATCCATGTACAAGATATACAAGGCCTCGTTGATAGTCAAATTGCCACAAAAAGGGGGCATAACTCTGGTAATATATGATGCAGTCAGCCCAAAAGTTAATCAGCACTTCTACATATGGTCAGGGTACTACATACCAAATATCAACTTCATACGTTAAATAGCTTCTAAGATATTGTGTCCACAACATTTTATCATTGACCCCTATATACAAGTTGTAAAGGGAAATAATTTCGTTATTTATGGATCAACCAAAAAACAAAAAGTAAGGGTCTGCTTATTTTTCATACAGAAAGTGCATATGAGAGTAGTGCAAAAAGTTCTGTCACTAATAGGCTTACTTAGTTTTGTCCCAGGTATATTTTAAAATGCTTAACTGCACTTGAATGGTGTGTTGAATAGCTAACTATACCCGTTTATTTTGTGCAAACTGCTTTCCAAGTGACCGAGTTATTTCAAATTGAAATAGATGCAGTCATATACACTGACCAATTTACTTGTTACATTGGAACATGGACCAGAAGACTGAAATTCGTAGCTATATTAAAAGCCTAATTAGGCTTAATATAGATTCAAAGCAGATATTTAATGAATTGTGTGGTATATATGGACCTCGGACCATTTCAATGCACACAGATTTTAGGTGGGTTAAAGCTTTTAAAGCTAGGAAATTTTCTGTTGAAGATGATACCCATCCTGGAAGGACTAAAACCTCTGTTACCAAGGCTAACATCGCTGCTGTAAAGATTGTGGTTGAACTGGATGCGCGATTGTCTGTCAAAGATATAGCTAGTTGTACTGGCATATCAGAAGGCAGTTTGCAAACAATTCTGAAGAAGTGTTTGGACCTGAGAAAGGTTTGTGCTAGGTGGATACCTCATTTGCTCATTGAGGAGAGAAACACACAACGCCTTAAATGTGCCCGGGAACTTTTGAAAACATACAAAGACTGTAATAGTCGGGTTATTTCTAACTTGCTAACAGATGATGAAACCTAGGTGCACATGTTTGAGCCACAAAGAAGGGCTGATAATAAGCAATGGAAGCGAAAAGATCAAAGAAGCCCATGTATTGCCAAGAGAACCATAAGTTCGAAAAAGATGTTGTACGCAATTTTCTTTAATTCAAGTGGGCCAGTCGTTCAAGTGTCTTGCCCATCTGGTCAAACAGTCACTGGCCGATTCTACAAAAATTCTGTACTGAAGAAAGTGAAAGAGTTTTACAATGAGAAATGACCAAGCAAAGGATGGTCAGGAGTCCACCTTTTACATGACAACGCCTCCTCTCATGTGTAAGGTTGTTAAGTCTTTTTTGGCTTCTGAAAAGGTGAAAGTTTTAAACCATCCACCTGATTCACCTGACCTGAGTCCCTGTGACTTCTTTTTATTTCCAAGGCTTAAGAAAATGCTTTCTAGAAATAAGTATACGTCTAGAAGTTCTCTTGGCAGCGCTATTTATCAGTGTCTCCAACAGATACCAAGAAGACTATTTATCTGCTTTTTGCGACTTGGTAAAAAGGTTACAAAAATGAGTTCAGTAAAAGGGGAATACTTTGAAGGTTTGTTATAAAAATATGTTTGATAAAACGTAGCACTGAAGTTATCCGAACCCAGTAAAAAACTTTCTGCAGGACCCTCATATAAAGTTTCAGGGTCCTAAACAAATCCATGTCCAAGATATACGATGCCTCGCTGATGCCTCGCTGACAGTCAAATTGCCACAAAAAAGAGGCATAACTCTGGTAATATATGAGGCAGTCAGCCCAAAAGTTAATCAGCACTTCTACATATGGTCAGAATATCAACTTCATACGTTAAATAGCTCATAAGATATTGTGTGTCACGTCCCTGTTTTATCTTGAATATATTTTTATATGTACATAGTATAAAAAGAAGTTTGTTTCGATTTTTATTAACCAGGTTAGATTATTGCATTTGTAACTGGAGCGCAGATTATGATGACTGTTTTTAAGCGACACTTCAGCTTTCAAGTTACGATATTACAGTGATCATGAGAAATGTATGCTGAGGGTGTATTTGATTATTTACATCTATATACTTGAGCGGTTACCAGAACATTGTATATTCCGAGTGAACCTAGGTTCCCTGATCAATATCTTCACTGTTCTGGGATTGATTTTTGTCTCAAGGCTATCTTTTGAAAGGGGAGACAATTTTCTGTCGTAATTTTGCAGTTTTGTAGCCTTCTGAGAGAAAAATGGTTTTTACTTCATAGTTTGAGCAGTAGCTGTGTAAAATTTTGCACCGTTCGGACAATCGAATAGGTTATTTTAAACCTTGACTATCACGGTATTCTTGTGAATATTATTTTTAGATCTTGGATATCACGGGTTTCTTGTGGACACGTTTCAAAACGTGCCACATTACTATAAAAGTTCCCTGGTTAAATAGAACAACACACACTACAATATTCTTCATTTGAAGACTGATCATTGCCTTCCTTTCTATTATGTTATGATGTTGTGCTGTATCTCGGGGATCTGACCATGGTAAGTCAATAATTTATTTAATTTTATTTTTGCAATATTCTTGCTCTTCTTTATTGCAGCTAAGATTCGAGTAGGTAAATTTATTGCTTTACTACGTTGCGATTCATATATCGTTCGTACTTACAAACCCCGGCATGATATGTAGATAGACCCTGATCAGATGTGTACACTTTGGTTATATGTGTAGACCTTGATCAGAGGAATAAGTCATGTCGGGTGTGTAAACTATAACCAGATATGGAAATTAAATTTGGTCGATTCTATAGATCCTGGTCAGTCTGGTGAGTCTGATAGGTTCTGTAGACCCTGATCAGAATGCAAACATTAATATTCTTTCTTGAGTAGAGAGATAAATGGATCAGAGCAATGATAGCACTAGCATATTTTAACATAACATATTCTGATCTGACATGTATATTTTAACTTCCATGATTACCAGACATATAGGCTCAAATGTACGACACAGTTAGGCGTTATGTTAACTGCACACACCAGACATATACGCTTGAATGTACGACACAGTTAGGCATTACGTTAACTGCACACACCAGACATATACACTTGAATGTACGACACAGTTAGGCGTTATGTTAACTGCATACACATTCAGTAATTAACACAATTGTGTTTGTATGTATTCATAAGACTTACACAGTTGTATTTATACGTATTTGCATCACAAATGACACATTTCATATTTACCTTAAACACATATATACAGAGGTCCTTGTTATTTTGACTGTACACAAGTCTGTTCACTAGAGTTTAATACTGTAAAATAGCTCAAGCAGCAAGGAGACATGTTTGAGGCTATGACGATGGCATGTTGATATTGTACCCAATGATTACGTGGGGACGATATGTGATCGTGTAATCATTGTGGTGTAATGGCAGTTATAATTTATTGTAGCCTTTAGCGTTCTAAAGGGATTCTTACAGTGGAAGACGCATGGGTTCTTCCTATAAGAATGTGTAATCGTTAAGATGCCATTCCTCCGATTAATGTAGAATTTGGTGAGTAAGTCAGATATATTCTGACTGTGTGTCTGCCTGTGTTGGATATATGTACAATATTATATGTCATTAACAGCGTCACTGTGGTTTTTGGATCTGATTTTGCTATATAATATCAATTGCAACGGACTTTTGAATTACAACATTTGGCATACACACTGTATACCTAGTGGAAATTAATAAGACAATATCTTGTAACGTTTGACATCGAGATTTCTAGGACATGATACTTATTTTCAGGTCCCGTATATGTATCTGTTTTCGTCACTGTGTTTGTATCCTGTTATCATCGTCACTCTATGATTGACAACTACAAGTTTTTCCGGGAAGTTGTCTCCACCAAGGTTGTATCCAATCAAGTACAAGTGGTACCCGGTAGATGACATGGAGTATATATCCGTTAACATCACCAGTGAATGAAAAGTTATGTTATCATTTTCAATTTTAACATGTTAAAAATCATGAAGCTGCCAGCATCTTCCAGAAATATCTCGGACATTCAATTTATGAAATTTTGAAGATTGCTTTATAGTTGTTTTTTTTTTCTTAACTTTCTAACTACATGCTTGTTTTTATTTATAAAGTGTTGTGTTTATCCTCTGATTGCTTGTGATCGCGACTAGTCCATCGTCACCTGCCCAACGCTCGTCCGTTCACGTGACATTGTGTCCACAACATTTTATCATAGACCCTATATACAAGTTGTAAAGGGAAATAATTTCGTTATTAATGGATCAATCGTAAAACAAAAAAACATGGGTCTGCTTATTTGTCATATAGAAAGTGCATATAAAGTTTCAGGGTCCAAACAAATCCATATCCACGATATATGAGGCCTGATTCTTAGTCAAAATGCCAGAAAAGAGGCATAACTCTGGTAATATATTATGGTTGTAAAGGTGAATAATTTAGCTATTAATGGATCAATCAAAAAAAAACAAAAAAAAAACAAACAAAAAAACATATAGGTCCGCTTATTTTTCATACAGAAAGTGCATATAAAGTTTCAGGGTTCTAAACAAATCTGGCATGTCCAAGATAATACGAGGCCTCATTGACTTAATCAAACTGCCACAAAAAGGGGCATAACTCTAGTAATATATAATGCTCTCAGCCCGAAAGTTAATCAGCACTTCTACATATGGTCAGGGTTCTGCACACCAAATATCAACTTCATATGTTAAACAGCTTCTAAGGGTCTGCTTATTTTTCATATAGAAAGTATATATTAAGTTTCAGGGTCCTACACAAATTGGTTTCCAAGATACAGCAGGCACTTACTTTTCATAAAAAGGGTAATAACTCTGGCAATATTTTGGTGCAAGGATACTGTATACCAAATATCAACTTCATATCTCAAATGGTTCTTAAGATATCGTGTCCTCAAGAAAGCGTAACGGACAGAGGGACAGACAGACAGGATCAAACCAATATGCTTCTTCAACTTCTTCAAAGTTGTGGACATAAAAAGAGGCCCATGGGCCACAGCTAGCTCATCCCAGTGACACAGCCACTGCAGATATGCAACATTTTTCATATCCTATCATTGCAACTAATGAAAGGATCATCATTTAAGGAGTTCTTAGTTTTGAAGAAGAATATATAGGCAGAACAGTCAATAGAGCAGGATGATTTGAACAAACTCTCAATCACATTTTAACAGTAGGATCAATGTGAAATTTGGTGGAAATTGGCTAAGTGGTTTCTGAAGAGTTGTTTAACAATATCATGATTTTATACATGTAAACAGCACAGGGGCAGCCAAATATGGTTCACATCACTTCACTGGTTATGGAGGAAATGCAATTTAACCATTTTCTCATTATAAGTCTATGGAATTTTTCTGTTGCCATGGCAACCAAACGAGAGGCAGACTGGCAGACTTATAGCTATTTTCAACTGCCCTTACCCATTTAACATTTGTACCAAATTAGAGTCCTACTGCTTCACTGGTTTTGGAAGAGTAATCATTTAAAAAAAAATCCTTTTACTTTTAATTTAATGTTGCCATGGAAACCTATCAAAATGGCCATGAAATGCACAAACTGGGAAGAAAATCATAAAATGATCATAACTGCCAAATATTACTCACATCATAACCCTGGTTATGATGAAAATGCAATTTAACCATGTTTTCATTATAAGTCTATAGGAGCTTACTGTTGCCATGGCAACCAACCCAAGTGGCAGATCACCATAATTTTAGCTATTCTGAATTTTCCTTACCCAAGCAACATTTGTACAAAATTAGAGTCATACTGCTTCAGTGATTTTGGAGGAGATGTCATTTAAAAAAAGTACTTTTTTTTTTAAATTTAAAGTTGCCATAGCAACCAAACAAAATGGCCACTGGTCATAAAACACATGAACTGGGTAGACAATCATCCAATGATCATAACTGCCAAATATGGCACACATCACTTTACTGGTTATGGAGAAAATGCAATTTAACCATTTTCCCATTATAAGTCTATGGGAACTTTCTGTTGTTTGTTTGTGTTGAGGTTTTACTGCCCAGGCAACCCAATGGGGTCATGTCGAGCGCGGTCAGTTCACCTAACCACACATTTACTGGGCAGGCTAAGTCCTCTAAGTGGTTAACCAGTATTGTGCACATTCATTCGCCAGAAACTGACAACTGCCCTTCTTGAATCTGTGGAAGGGAGAGTGACCTCCTGGTCTCCAGTCGGACGGCACATTCAACTGAGCCACCGAGGCCGGCGAACATTCTGCTGCCATGGCAACCAAACAATAAAACTGCAAGCCATGCACCATGCCCCGCCACACAGGGACATATTCTCTATGCACTTCTGTAGTATAAGGGCTGAAAACAATCTAAGTTAAACATGAAGAGAAGCAATAAACAGTTATTTCATAACTCCAAAAAAAAAAAAAAACCAAAAAAAAAACCACCAAAAAGTCTAAGTTAAAAATGCAATAAAAAGTGATAAAAAATAATTTCAGGATTCTGAAAAAAAACAATATGCATATCTTCAGACCATCCTTAAAGCACCTGTAAAGTTTCAAAAGGATCAGTCTGAAAATGTAGGAGGAGTTGCGCGTACAAGCTACATACTCCCTGTACATTTCTGTAGTATTAGGGCTCGAAAAAAGTCTAAGTTAAAAATGAAAAAAATGTAATAAAAAAATAATTTCAGGATTCTGAAAAAACAATATGCATATCTTCAGACCATCCTAAAAGCACCTGTAAAGTTTCAAAAGGATTAGCCTAAAACTGTACGAGTTGCGGGCAGAAGGTACATACTCCCTATACATTTCTGTAGTATTAGAGCTCGAAAAAAGTCTAAGTTAAAAATGAAAAAAATGTAATAAAAACTAAATTCAGGATTCTGAAAAAACAATATGCATATCTTCAGACCATCCTAAAAGCGCCTGTGAAGTTTGAAAAGGATTAGCCTAAAACTGTACGAGTTGCGGGCAGAAGGTACATACTATCTATACATTCCTGTAATATTAGGGCTCGAAAAAAGTCTAAGTTAAAAATGAAAAAAAATGTAATAAAAAATAATTTCAGGATTCTGAAAAAACAATATGCATATCTTCAGACCATCCTAAAAGCATCTGTAAAGCTTGAAAAGGATTGGCCTAAAACTGTTGCGGGCAGACGAATGGTGGGGGCGATGATGGATGGACGGACGGACACTAAAAAGTCATACTGCTTCAGTGGTTTTAAAGGAGGTGTCATTAAAAAATTCCCTTTTTTAAAATTTAATGTTGCCATGGCAATCAAACAAAATGGCCATTGGTCATAAAACACATGAACACAGTAGACGATCATCCAATGATCTTACCTGACAAATATGGTTTACATCACTTCATTGGTTATGGAGAAACTGCAATTTAACCATTTTCCCATTATAAGTCTATGGGAGATTTCTGTTGCCATGGCAACCAAACCAAAAGTCAGATCACCATAATTTTAGCTATTTTTAAAGACCCCTACCCAAGCAACATTCTTACCAAGTAAGGGACAAATCACTTTAATGGCTTTGGAGTTGTCATTTGAAAGTGTTAATGGCAAACGGACAACCGGATGGACAGACGGATGCACAGACGATTGACAAAAAGTGATCACCATAGCTCATCCTGAGCATAGCTCAGGTGAGCTAATAATATGTATAAACTGTGCATTATATAAAGCTACAATCACAACTTTATCGGAATTACTGCAAAACATCAACAGTTCAACAACCTGTGTTTCTTAACCCTTGTCCTGCTGAATAAATTAAGATGCCACACCCACATCTAATTTTCAGCCAATCAGATTACTTTATCTAGATTGTTGCTATAGATTTGCATCCTTGATGGCAAACAGTGCAGATCCAGATCAGTTGGCTTCTTCAGAAGCCAACTGATCTGGATCTACACTATTTGCAAAACAGGGTACATCCGGGTTCAGCAGGACAAGGGTTAAGTGTGCATCAGTTGGAATTGTCCTTTTGACATGATTTACGAATTGTCTGCTTCTGTTATACATGTGTGCAACTTATCAAGGGGCTAATCACTTGATCTGCCTATGTGGTAGCCTTCCTAAATCCCCCCAAAAAATTTATTTACTTGGTCTGCATTGTGTACCAAGTTTACGTCTGTTATTATGAGAATCTCTAGTCTGCTTGGTTGTAGATCAACCTAAATCAGTTGCCTTTCTGAAGATCAGCTGATCCAATATATTGCTGCAAACAGAAGCAACATTCCACCCTGGGTGATCAACACCTCTACATGTTCCAGTTCCAAAGCTGAGTTCACCAGGCTCATTCTTTATATCTGAAATGCAAGGGTGTAGTCAGACACCCTAGACTGTAAGACCTCCAAAGGTCTGTATGTTTTGTTTTTTGAGAGAAGTAAGCAGCTAAATCAGGTTAACAGATAAATATTCAGTGTTTACGATCAGGAATCATCAGGTGAGTAGTCCCCAAAGAAAGAACCAAATATAAATTGTGTTTATGTTTGTTATATATCAAATAAATGATGTGAGTAAATCCTTTTATTACATTTTCAGCAGTGACTTACTGAGATTTCTCAGTGAATTATAACTGATAATTCACCGAGTGAATTATTTCATTTCAAACGTTGCGACGTCAAAATTGCTAGGCGATGTTGCTGACGTTGTTGGTATCAACAATACATTACGAAAACAAGCCTATTCAAATATA
Source organism: Anodontia alba (assembly GCA_964016985.1). Taxonomy (NCBI): domain Eukaryota; kingdom Metazoa; phylum Mollusca; class Bivalvia; order Lucinida; family Lucinidae; genus Anodontia; species Anodontia alba. The sequence continues at coordinate 38,246,773 of OZ024823.1, forward strand.
CTGAAAATTTTACCATCAAAAAATGAAAAAAAAAACAGATAAAAATTCTTATATTTTTCATATTTCTACTCAAAACATAGATTGTGGGTACTCATTAGAACTGCCTCGGTGAGGCAATTCTAACGAGTACCCACAATCTATGTTTTTGAGCAGAAATAAGAAAACAATGTATACCCCTGTAAACCCCAGTTTTACTATATAAATGTGGGGTTTAAGGGGGTCAAAATTATATAGGCGTGTTTTCGTGATGACAATAGCTGATGTTTCATGGAAAATTTGATAAAATCATGGAGATCATACTGCAATTTTCACATCCAGTTGGCTTTTTGTGGAAAGACCTGCTATGTAAATATAAAGTATGATTTTCTTGATAATCTAGTTCAACTTTCGTGACGTTGTGTCTGTATTTCAAGCACAGGATGATTTTTACATTAAAGTGAAAACAAGATGGCAACTGACTTTCAAACAAAACCACACCTCCTGAAATTCATGCACTGACTGGAACTATTTTGGTAGGAAATCATAACGGCTGAATATGAAAATTCAACGGTAAAATATAAAAGAAAATGTAATAACAGTTTATTTGGTTGTTTAGATCAATTTTGGAGAAATAATTCACGCATGTTCTAAGGCTTTCATGTAAAAAACTTGTTCGCTTCTCTCACTCGATGTTTATGCGCAAGCCTTAGAACACTAGTGAATTATTTCTCCGTAATCAATCAAAACATACCAATAAACTCTTATCTGTTCTTTTGTTGTGTATAAATAACAATTATATATTGAGTAACAGGGCCCAGTTGTTCAAAGCGTCGTTAGCTTAACGAGCTCATTAAGGGTCATTTCATTAACTGTTTTAGCGGATTCAATACACAATATTCTGAAATTTTTTGCTGAAAAAATGTGAGTAGCTTTTGCACTGCAAAAGCTACTCACATTTTTTCAGCAAAAAATTTCAGTATATTTGCGTATCACTAGATGTAAATTTTAACGAATCGTTAACTAACGACATCGTTAGCTTTGAACAGCAGGGCCCAGATTTTTACATTTGGTCAGCTAATATAAATGGAGAATTTGTTGTTCTTGTTTTGTCAGAAAGCAAGAACGATCCATGACCAGCTAATTAGCAATTTCTTGCCTGGCTATGATAGTGTCAATAGAATGCCTTCTGGACAATATGATCTGAAAATTTGATATAAAAAAAATCATTTTAGGAGGGAAACCACTCAGAAACAAAAGTTTTTGGTTTCGTTTGCTATTTGTCATTATGAAGATGTTTATCTCAACAAGATGTTGACTTAAACACTGGTTTCAGCAACAAATCAAACATTGTGGTATATAGATAAAACACAGTGTTATTTCTCCATGAAAACATTTATTGTGGGTAAACATTAGAAATGCCTCAACAAGGGGTTTCTCATGAGTACCCATAACATATGTTTTTGTGGAAAAGAAAATTATTATGTGAATACCTCTTCTTATCTGGATCTACCACAGAACTGAACAATACATACTTTCATCTCTTTTTTGCATCCGTCCATCGTCGGTATTGGAACATGGCGCAGGATCACAGGTCAGTTCAGAGGCTGGTAAACAAACATAGTTATCATTCTCATCATCATAATAACTTGGTATATAATCATTTTCATAATCACATCGGCAACGTCTATCCATCTTATATTTTGAGTTCGGATCATTCTTATCATATGTTTCTTCACAGTCAATTTTGTTATTAATTTCTTTAGCACATTTCTCTTTTGTCCTTGGACATTCACTGAATTTGTTTGACGGAGTACTTAAGTCAGGATTATATCTTTCCTCATCCTTACAAAACTCACAGCTAACTTTATTGAAAATCACTTGTGGTTCTTGACCTACAAAAGTAAAAATAATACTGGGCCCAGTTGTTCAAAGCTTCTTAGCTTAACGAGATTGTAAGTGGTAAAAATGTTAACTGTTCTGGTAAGTACAATATCTAATTCACAGGTATTTTTGCTGAAAAAATATGAGTAGCTTTTGCAAATGCAAAAGCTACTCACATTTTTGCAGCAAAAATATTATTGTATAAGCCATATTTAATGATGAGTTTTAACGATACGTTAATTAATGACATCATTAGTTTTGAACAACTGGGCCTTATTATTTACTGTTGTCTCAATTATGGCTTATATAGGCTGCATCAACATTACGAAAACATGCCTATTCAAATATATTGAAAATTTTACAACCAAAAAACGGGAAAATTTCCAGATAAAAATTATGATATTTTTCGTATTTCTGCTCAAAACATAGATTGTGGGTGCTCGTTAGAACCGCCTCGTCGAGGCGGTTCTAATGAGTACCCAAAATCTATGTTTTGAGCAGAAATAAGAAAAATAATGTACACCCCTGTAAACCCCAGTTTTACTATATAAAAGTGGGGTTTCAGGGGTCAAAATTATATAGGCGTGTTTTCGTGATGAGCAAAACAGAGCCTAAAAACATGCACAAAATGCACAGATTCAGACCATCCTGCAAATGTTCAAAGTATCATTTATTCATACATTCTGTAATATCCAATGAATCTGTTAGCAGACAGGGAAGGCTCTGATCAGACTACACGGATGTGCAGGCTAAACTTGGCTTTTGCTGTCCACATATGGCTGAAGGCTCTTTTCCATGGGGGTGCCTATCTATAATCAATAATTCATCACTTTTCCCTCTTGTGACTGTTGATCAGAAAGAATTTTCATTTGCAAAATTCTAAACATATGTTTCTCACTTTTTATTTTAGTCAAAAAAAAAGTATTAGATCCTCAGGCACCACGGCATCTTCCAAAAGTTCCAGCATAATGTGATTTTTTTCAGTGGTGTATTTTTCCAACCCAAGAAAATGCATGGCATTGGATTTTTCTCGCTTATCAGAGAATCATTTCTAACCAAATTGTAATCTAGACCACAGACATAAAAATATTACTTGCAAAAAAAATCTGTAAATTAGGATCTGTTTATGTTGTTTGAGACTTTAAACTTGCATTGTAGATAACAAGATTCTGAAATAAGCATCTCTCCAGATTAGGCACTAACTGATATTTTTCATATTTCTCCCTGAAAACATATGTTGTGGATACTCATTAGAAGCATCTTACTCTCCATGAAAATATAAGTTGTGGTTTCTCATTAGAAGAACCTTACTGATGTGCTTCTAATTAACCCACAATGTATTTTTGATGGAGCCGGCCTCGGTGGCTAAGTTGGATGCGCCATCCTACTGGAGACCAGGAGGTCGCGGGTTCAACCCCTGCCGAGGTCGGCAACATTCTTTCGTGGAGATTGATCATGAAATATTGTCTACGGTCATTCTCTTCCTTCCGCTGATTCAAGAAGGGCAGTTGTCAGTTTCTGGCGAAAGAATGTGCACAATACTGGTTAACCGCTTAGAGGACTAAGCCTGCCCAGTAAACGTGTGGCTAGGTAAACTGACCGCGCTCGACATGACCCCATTGGGTTGACTGGGCCATAAAACCTCAACACAAACAAACAATTTTTGATGGAGAAATAAGAAACAGGCGGCCCATGAGCCACAATTCGCTCACCTGATACAGAGCTACAGATAAGAGGAGGTATCCACATAATATTTTTCTTATTTCTCAACAAAAACATATCTTGTGGGTACTCATTAGAAGTGCCTAGCCAAGGCGCTTCTAATGAGTACCACAACATATGTTTCTGTGGAGAAATAAGAAAGATATCAGCATTTTTCGGATGAAAAAAGCGCCTTATCTGTTGCTATGCTGATAAAAACAGATACTGCATATCTAATGCCATGCAAGTTCTTGAAGTATTGCCACACTAACTAGGACACAACCATACCATTAAAAGGTCAAAGGTCACCCTAGTATTATCATTTGAACAAACTTAGTCAACTTTGTCCCAAGTGCTGTATACCAAGATTCAGGCTCAAAGCTTTCTTAGTTCTGGAGAACAAAGATTTTTTAAGTGTTTTACCATATATGGGCATGGCAGCCATCTTGTTCAATGGTGCAGAACCATTTGAACAAATTGTCAACATCCTTTCGACAGAAGGCCCAATGTGAATTCTTGTGAAAATTGTTCAAGCGGTTTCAGAGAAGAAGGTAAAAGATTTCACAATTTTGTATGTGTACATAGCAAAGGGACAAGGGCAGATAGCCCCCAGGGGACAAAATTTTGATAGTAACTAAAAATTTTACTTCTTTAATCATACTTGTAAGTTTTGGCCATTAGTCTTTTAATATATTTAGATAAAAATCAAGTTTTTATAAGTAAAACATATTTTAACTGGTAATACTTAACCTATAGATAATGTGCTATTCTATTCTTTATTTCAAACCTTCTACAGAAGAAACGATAGTCTTAAGAGTCTTAATCCAGAAGGTCCCTTAAGCAGTTACCTGTGTGACGTCATTCTCCTTACTATTTTGATCATGTGTCAGTTTCTTTGAAGTACAAAACATTCTAATGCACTCGCGTATGTAACGCGACGTCTGATTGGATAACGTCAAAAATTTGCGACAGTATATTCTGCGATATACTGTCGCAAATCCGACGTCATCACGTAACATCGCTTCTTGGCTGGCATTTGGTTTTATGCAGCTCACAGCACTTGTCGTTTTGTGCAAACAGTACATTTTTTCAACAGAAAAAATGAATAAATGCATTAGAATGGGGATAACTGCATCAAATTTGTCATTTGGGGAGGGAAATCAGCGGTTTTACGGTCGCAAATTACGTTTTACGGCTCCACTGATGCGTCGCCGTAAAACGAAATTTCCAACCGTAAAACCGCCAATTTACCTCCCCAAATGACAAATTTGAAAGCAGTTATCCCCTAAGTAAAGCAGGAAGTGTGGAGGGATTCTCTTATCTGTAGGTTAAGTATTACTAGTTAAAATATGTTTTACTTATAAAAACTTCATTTTAACTGCATAATACATTAACATATAGATAATGTGCTAGAATTTAAAGATTAGGAGGGAGAAGCTCCCTTAATTCTAACACTATTATATATATATATTAGATTCCCTTATCTTATGGTTTAAGACTCAGGAAACTCTAAGGAATCAGATAAATTCTACAATATATTCTAAGAATGATTTAGAATCACTTATAACATATCTCAATGGTGTTAATACCTTATTATATGTATGATGGACTCTGGAGGCTGCCAGTTTTCTCAAGCATCAAAGGCCTAAGTCCTGGCCCCCACCTCTTTTTTGGGCAAAAACAATTGGGCCCAAATAAAGCAAACTGATAACTTGTTGAGACATATCCTTCAAGATTTTGCACAGTTCGAAGAAAGATTCGAGACTACTGTTTTGATAATGTAGTTGAGCAGAACCTCATCAGGAAAAGATAGCTGTCTATCTTCGTGTGCCGTAATTATTTAACAACGAAACATCTCCTCTGATGAATTTCCTATAGATGAACTACACATCTCGAGATTTTAAGATAAATCTTAGAGCTGTAATGATTACCTTTAACTAGTAAATAATCTAGTCCTATTTAGCTAATATATATAAATAATCTTGGTAAATGGATAGATCTGATTCAGTTCATAATTTTCTAATTAACCATAAAGTTTACAAAATATTCCCCTTTTTGCATTTTCGAGCTAATTTAGGAATAATAAAGATCTGAGCAAATGGACAAATCTGATTCTTTGACAAATACCCAGTTTATAAAATCAATGAGAGTAAAACATCTGATTGATTAAATTTATATGATTGCCTGTTGCCAGGTTTGACTTTGGCAATAGCTAATAGAAAAGATTGTTTGTCTCTCTGCATGAAGATGGACAGCCTCATGTAAATTTGATATGTGACTTTTACCTGGCAAAAGTTAATAAAAGAGTGATTACATCATAATGTACAGTTTGACAGCCTCATAATTTTTAACTCTTTAAAAGAAAGATCTTTATACTGTTCAATGCAACTAAAAGATCTAATTAACTTTAAAACAACTGGGTTAGGGTGGATTCTATTACCAGATTTAAAATATTACATATCATGGATCTATATTCCTTGATGATAATGATTAGCATAATTTTCTCAAAAATCGAAGGTATATCGATAAATTCGACTATGATGGAAAGAGAAGTTAATACCGAATTAACCTTCTTTCTATGACAGTAATTGGACATATGAACCATTTTGAATAATAAATTTTGTTTTTGAGCTAACGTGTTATGGTCTTGAGACAAAACTACGATATTTGCGAAATTTGAAAGACTCAACTACATGTATTTGTTTGGTAACTTCCCAGAGACGGGATTTGGGAGGTTTTGTTATTAAAACTTTCCACTAATAATAGCTGAGTTTAGAAAGTATACATGTCAAGTCGGAATTATATTATAGTTTTAATATCTCTGATAACGAATCACACTGAGGTTCAGAAGTAGAAATAACTATTCTACACCTATATTAACGGAATTAGTGAGAATAGATAGTATAAACTTATAGAATATTCCAGTTATCATGGATAAATCTTTTATCGTCAAGGCTCGATTATCCGAAACTGAATAGATAACAGAAATTTATGATTGTATCAAATCATAATCAAACTTTCAGGTATCAATAAGGTCTCCCATTATTATTATTCTATGCATAGATTGGGAGAATAAATACCAAATAGTTCTATGATATATTGGACCATTGTTGTGTTGTCAACAAATCTTTTAACACAAGAGTGAAGAATGTATTGTATGGCTTTTGTTCATGCAAAATAGCCAAATTTAGAATAAAATGTGGGTCTGGAATTGATCTTTGGTCCAGAGAACATAAAGGATAAGACTCATTATTCTTCTGTCCAGAGATGGAAATGAGCACCTTATCCATAATGATTGTAACTGATGAAAAATAAACTAGAATTCCGAAAATTGGATGTGTCGCCTGCTTTAAGCACCAACCAATTGATATAAAGAAGAGGCCCACGGGCCACTCACCCGAGTATAGCCACTGCAGATATGCAGATGTTATGCAACATTTTTCCAATCCTGTCATCGCAACTAATGAAAAAATCATCCTAATTTTGAAGAAGAATATTATATATGGCATGACAGTCAATGGAGCATGATCATTTGAAAAAACTCTCAATCACATTTCAACAGTAGGATCAATGTGAAATTTGGTGGCAATTGCCTAAGTGGTTTCTGAAGAATCATGATTTTATACATGTAAACAGCACAGTGGCAGGGAAATATAATAAACATAAACAAGATGGTAGCCATCTTGGATTTCCTATCACAATGATTTTTGCCCTTTCGGTTCAGGAGAAAAAGTTCAAAACAGATTTTCAAGATGGCCACTATAGCCGCAATTTGGGATTTCCTATCGCAATGATTTGAGCTATTTTTGATCTACAAGTCACCTCCATGCTTCCTACCAAGTTTCCAGTCAACTGACCTTTCAGTTCAGAAGAAGAAGATTTTCAAGATGGCCGGCATATTGGATTTCCGATTGGAACGATTTTAGCTCTTTTTATATCAACAAATCATCCTGATGCTTCCTACGAATTTTCAAATCAACTGGCCCTTTGGTTCAGGAAAATAAGCAAAAAAAAGAGTTTCAAGATGGCTGCCATGATGGCCATCTTGGATTTCCGATCCAAACAATTTAAGCTATTTTAGATCTACAAATCACGCGAATGCTTCCTACCAAGTTTTGGGTCAAACTGCCGTTCAGTTCAGGAGAAGAAGCGAAAAATAGATTTTCAAGATGGCTGTCATGGCGACCATCTTGGATTTCTGATAGGGATGATTTTAGCTATTTTGATCTACAGGTCACCCTGATGCTTCCTACCTAGTTTAAAGTCAATAAGCCTTTCGGTTCAGGAGAAGAAGTGAAAAATAGATTTTCAAGATGGCCACCATGGCGGCCATCTTGGATTTCCAATCGGAACGATTTTAGCCATTTTTAATCTATAAGTCACCCCGATGCTTCCTACAGAGTTTCAAGTCAATTGGCTTTTGGGTTTAGGGAAGAAGTGAATTAAGATTTTCAAGATATGGTGGCCATCTTGGATTTCCAATTAGCATGATTTTAGCTATTTTTGATCTACAAGTCACCCTGATGCTTCCTACCAAGTTTGGAGTCAATTGGCCTTTCGGCTCAGGAGAAGAAGCAAAAAATAGATTTTCAAGATGGCGGCCATCTTGGATTTCAGACTGGAACGATTTTAGCTATTTTTGATCTATAAGTCACCCCAATGCTTCCTACCAAGTTTCCAGTCAATTGGCATTTGGGGTTAGGAGAAGAAGCGAAAAATTGATTTTCAAGATTGCCACCATGGCGGCCACCTTGGATTTACGATCGGCACGATTTTAGCCATTTTTGATCTACAAGTCACCCCGATGCTTCCAAGCAAGTTTGGAGTCAATTGGCCTTTCGGTTCAGGAGAAGAGGCAAAAAATAGATTTTCAAGATGGCTGCCATGTTTGGAGTCAACTGGCTTTTGGGTTTAGGAGAAGAAGCGAAAAATAGATTTTCTAGATGGCTGCCATGGTGGCCATCTTGGATTTCTGATCGGCAAGATTTTAGCTATTTTTGATCTACAAGTCACCCCGATGCTTCCTAGCAAGTTTGGACTCAATTGGCCTTTTGGTTCAGGAGAAGAAGCAAAAAACAGATTTTCAAGATTGCTGCCATGGCGGCCATCTTGGATTTCCGATTGGCACGGTTTTAGCTAATTTTGATCTACAAGTCACCCCGATGCTTCCTAGCAAGTTTGAAGTCAATTAGCCTTTCGGTTCCGGAGGAGAAGCGAAAAATAGATTTTCAAGATGGCCGCCATGGTGGCCATCTTGGATTTCCAATCGGAAGGATTTTAGCTATTTTTGATCTACAGGTCACCCCAATGCTTCCTACCAAGTATCAAGTCAATTGGCCCAGGGGTGTAGGAGGAGTAGGTTTTAAAGCAATTGTTGACACCGCACGACGGACACCGCACGACAAACGACGCACGACGGACGACAGACTTTGACTGACCACAACAGCTCACCATGAGCACTTCGTGCTCAGATGAGCTAAAAAGGGAAAAAAACACTGGTCCTTATAATCACCTATCCCTAAAGGCGACTAAGTAGAAAAAGGGCTATCTTGCCCAAAATTTTGCAGATGACTACCAATATCGAACTTGACCTATATTTTACAATAATATATCCTTCTGCAAACTTAATAAAATCAATGCATCCCTGCAAAAGTTATTGAGTGAAAACCAGTATCAATGCAACAACAGAAACTAAGTTGAAAAAGGGCCATAACTCAGCCCAAATTTTGCAGATGATTACTAACATCAAACATGACCTGTATTTTACAATGATATATCCTGCAAACTTCCAATAAAATCAATGCATCCTTGCAAAAGTAATTGATTGGAAACCAATATCAACACACCAACAAATACTAAGTCAAAAAAGGGCCATAACTCAGCCAAAATTTGGCAAATGATTACCAATATCGAACTTGACTTGTATTTTATAGTGATATAAAGTTCTGCAAAATTTGAATGAAATCAATACATCCTTTCAAAAGTTAAATGGAAAAGTGTGACGACAACACCTAGGACGCCAACGACAACGATGCCAGAAGACGCCGACGACGCGGACAGACAACATGATCCCTATTTGTCTGCCATGCTATGCAGGCAACACAAAAAGTTAATTGGGACCTAATGGATGTATCCTCCCTAAACGAAGCGATTGGAATGTATCCACTTTGACAAAAACTGGATGATTGTCATGATCAAGACTTGATAATCCAAATAAATTATGTGAGGTTCCCAAAGAGAATAGCAGATATAGTCAATCAATCCTAAACTTAAGTCTGCGTTAAATATTTATTGTCAAAGTATGTATCAATACTCTTTAATAATACTTCGATGAATATATATACGAGGGTCATGCAAAAAGTTCGGTCACTAATAGGCTTCCTCAGTTTTATCCCAGGTATATTTTAAAATGCTTCATTGCACTTGAATGGTGTGTTGAATAGCTAACAATACCCATTTATTTCACGCAAATTGCTTTCCAACTGACCAAGTTATTTCAAACTGAAATAGATGCAGTCATATACACTGACCAATTTACTTGTTACATTGGAACATGGACCAGAAGACTCAAATTCGTAGCTATATTAAGTGCCGCATTAGGCTTAATATAGATTCAAAGCAGATATTTAATGAATTGTGTGGCATATATGGACCTCAGACCATTTCAATGCGCACAGTTTTTTGGTGGGTTAAAGCTTTAAAGCTGGGAAATTTTCTGTTTAAGATGACACCTGTCCTGGAAGGCCTAAAACCTCTGTTACCAAGGCTAGCATCGCTGCTGTAAAGATTGTGGTCAAACAGGATGCGCGATTGTCTGTCAAAGATATAGCTAGTTGTACTGGCATATCAGAAGGCAGTGTGCAAACAATTCTGAAAAAGCGTTCAGACCTGAGAAAAGTTTGTGTTAAGTGGGTACCTCATTTGCTCCCTGAGGAGCAAAAGACACAACACCTTAAATGTGCCTGGGAACTTTTGAAAACATACAAAGGCTGTAATAGTCGGGTTATTTCTAACTTGCTAACAGGTGATGAAACCTGGGTGCACATGTTTGAGCCACAAAGAAGGGCTGATAATAAGCAATGGAAGTGAAAAGATAAAAAATGCCCATGTATTGCCAAGAGAACCATAAGTTCGAAAAAGATGTTGTATGCCTTGTCCACCTGGTCATACAGTCACTGGCTGATTCTACAAGAATTCTGTACTGAAGAAAGTGAAAGAGTTTTACAATAAGAAACAACCAAGCAAAGGATGGTCAGGAGTCCACCTTTTTACATGACAATGCCTTCTTTCATAAGTGTGAGGTTGTTAAGTCTTTTTTGGCTTCTGAAAAGGTGAAAGTTTTAAACCATCCACCTTATTCACCTGACCTCAGTCGATGTGACTTCTTTTTATTTACAAGGCTTCAGAAAATGCTTTCTGGAAATAAGTTTACATCTAGAAGTTCTCTTGGCAGGGCTATTTATCAGTGTCTCCAACAGATACTATTTATCTGCTTTTCGCAACTGGCTAAAAATGTTACAAAAATGTGTTTCAGTAAAGGGGGAATACTTTGAAGGTTTGTAATAAAAATATGTTTGATAAAACGAGCACTAAAGTAATCCAAACCCTGTGACAAAACTTTTTGCAGGACCCTCGTAGTCTAGATTTTTTTAACCAATAAAAAATAATCATGAATAGGTTAAAAATCTAATTATTTAATTTTTTTGGAATCAATTCTAAACTTAACATGATTGAAGTCAATATAGTGAAAGATATTATTCTACCATGTATAATATCTTTTAATCTATTGTCTAATAACATAATTTTGAGATGGCCCGTTAACACAGACAAGTTGCGATAACGTCCATCTGTTTACTACATGTTTGTTTGTTTGTGTTGTGGTTTTACCGCCCAGTCAACCCAATGGTGTCATGTTGAGCTCGGTCAGTTTACCTAACGACACATTTACTGGGCAGGCTTAGTCCTCTAAGTGGTTAACCAGTATTGTGCACATTCTTTCGCCAGAAACTGACAACTGCCCTCCTTGAATCAGCGGAAGAGAGAGAATGACCGTAGGAAATATTTCATGATCAATCTCCACAAAAGAATTTTGCTGACCTCAGTGGGGGTCGAACCCGTGACCTCCTGGTCTCCAGTCGGACGCGCATCCAACTGAGCCACTGAGGCCGGCTGTTTACTACATGTACCAATGCACGAATTTAGGTACATTCCAAAGATAGTACAGTGAATTGGAAGATCCGATTGTCAAGTTTAAAGCAAGGAACTTCCTTTATCATGGATGATTTAATTGTCTAAAGAACATCCATTAGAAAATTAGAGACAGTCCAGTCTTTGAACAAAATCGACTTACTCACTGACTTGGCTGTCATGGAAATATCCCTTATCGGATATAATTTCCGTTGTCTTTTGGCTAAAACTTTCAGCTTAATCCAACTTATGGTTCTGGAGGAGATGTAGAAAATGTGAAAAGCTAATGACAGACGAACGGACCACAGACAGACAACAGACAGACGAACGGCAGACAGACTACAGACAACAGGCCATGACATAAGCTGACCTGAGCTAATAAGAATGAACATATTTCCTACATTTCGACTATTAGTTGATGATCAGTCAGTTTAACAAAACCAACTAGCACTGTTTTTTAAAAAAAAAAAACATGTCTCACCACTCACATATACAATTTTATCCATACTAATTGTTCATCATCACTGCTTTATATTTCTGTAAAGTTTCATGTGAAGGTCTTGAATGGTTTTCAAGCTATGGAGCGGATATGAAATTATCATTGTCGAATTTCAAAGGGGGATAACACCAAAAATGTATAGACAAGAGTTACTGTTTTTGTGTTCTGCATGTCATCTGGTGATGCTTTGTATTTCTATGAAGTTTCATGAAAATATCTTGAATGGTTTTCAAGTTACAGAGGACACAAAATTATAATTGTCGAATTTCAAAGGGAGAATAACTCCAAAAATGTAAAGATTTACTTTTTGTCTCCTGAGGTTCTTGTGTTCTGCATGTCATCTGATGATGCTTCATATTTCTATGCAGTTTCATGGAAATATTTTAAATGGTTTTCAAGTTTAATTTCAAAGGGGAATAACTCTGAAAATGTATAGGCAAGAGATATGGTTTTTGTTTTCTGCATGTTGTCTGATGATGCCTTATATTTCTACGAAGTTTCATAAAAATATCTTGAATAGTTTTCAATTTATAGACTGGACACAAAATTGCCATTGTCAAATTTCAAAGGGAAATAACTCCAAAAAATGTATAAACAAGGGCAACAGTTCTTGTGGTCTGCTCACCATCTAATAATTCTTTATGTCTATGAAGTTTCATGAAAATATCTTGAACGGCTCTCAAGTTATAGAGGGGACACAAAATTACAATTGTCGAATTTCAAAGGGGAATAACTCCAGAAATGAACTGACAAGAATTAGTGTTCCTGTGCTCTGCACGTTGTCTGATGATGTTTTATATTTCTATGAAGTTTCATAAAAATGTCTTGAACGGTTTTTGAGTTATACAGGACACACCAAATTACCAGTGTCGAATTTCAAAGGGGAACAACTCCAAAAATGTATAGACAAGAGTTACAGTTCGTGTTTTCTGCATGTCATCTGATGATGCCTTATATTTCTATGAAGTTTCATGAAAATATCTAGAACGGTTTTCCAGTTATAGAGCGGACAGGAAATTACCATTGTCCAATTTCAAAGGGGAATAACTCCAAAACTATAGACAAGACTTATGGGTTTTGTAGGTCGTCTGATGATGCTTTATATTTCTATGAAGTTTCATGAAAATCTTTAACGGTTTTCAAGTTATGGAGCGGTCACGAATTTAACATTGTCGAATTTCAAAGGGGAATAACTCCAAAACAATACAGACAAGAGTTACGGTTCTAGTGTTCTGCATGTCGTCTGATGATGCTTTATATTTCTATGAAGTTTCATGAAAATATCTTGAATGGTTTTCAAGAGTGGACACGATTGCGTGACAGACAAACAGACAGATGGACAGACAACAGAGGCAAAAACAATACATCTCCACCCCTCATAATAATCAACTATAAAATCCTTGCTGATTCCCAACACCACTGGTATTCATATATCACCACACTGGCTCTAAACTATTGGTAAAATGCAACAAAAGTTCTTTCCCTCCTATCACATTTTTTTTTCATCAAAATTTCTCTGGTGCGACCATCCTTAGGATCTTGAAATTTAGTACAAATATTGGGCATGGTCTGCTTATTCTTCCATTTATTTGTCCATTTTTCTTTCTCTCCACTCAAATTGTTATCTGATATACATTTCTATGGAAGCACTGCACCTAGGATCTTGAAATTTAGTATAAATATTGGGCATGACTTGTTGTATTTTGGGAAAGTGAACTGACATGCTACTGCTTATTCTTCAACTTACTGGCCCTTTTTGTTTTTCTCTCCAATCACAATATTTTCTGTTAAAGATTTCTTTGGAACTACTGCACCTAGGATCTTGAAATTAAGTACAAATGTTGGCTTTACTTATGTGTTGTAGGAAAGAGATCTGGCCTGCTGCTGATTATTCCTCCATTTATCTGTCAAATTTTCACTCTCTCAAAACAAAATGTTTTCTATTAAACATTTGTCTAAAACTAATGGCTGAGGATCTTGAAATTTGATACAAATGTTGGGTATGACTTGTTATATTGTGGAAAAAAGATGCTTTGTACAGTTAGTAAGGGTAATAAACTAGAAAGTTTAACTTGGCACTAGTGATAAGGGTATAAAGTACTTACAATATTCAAAGGGCTGTAACTCCAAAAGTAGATGAACAAGAATTATGGTTCTTGTATTCTGCATTTTGTCTGATGGTGCTTAACATTTGTGTAAACTCACACAAAAATATCTCAAAGGGTTTTCAAGTAAAAAAGAATGGATTTGAGTGTAAGAGAGAAATCACTACTTACAACAATCAAAGGACTCTTAACTCAAAAAGTAGGTATACAAAAGTTATTGTTCTTGTATTCTGTATTTGTCCCCTGTTGCTTTATATTTGCATAAAATTTCATGAAAATATCACAAACCATTTTCAAGTTACAGAGTGGACATGAGTATAGGATGGAAATCACTATTTACGTGTTCAAAGGGCTGCAACTCCGAAAGTAAGTAACCAGAGTTACAGTTCTTGTATTCTGCACATTGTCTCGTGGTGCTATATATTTGTGTCAAGTTTCATGATAGCACCCCAAACGGTTTTCAAATTGCGGAGCAGACACCAGTATATGACAGAAATCACTATTTACAATGTTCAATGGGCCACAATTCCGAAAGTAGGAAGACCGGTGTACCGGTTTATCTTGCACCCTGGGCAGCTTGCTTCCCATGGGTGAAGCTGCCTCTGGGCAGCTTGCCCTATGGGGGTGAAGATACCCCGGGATATCTTGCCCCCTACCCTGGGCAGCCTGCCCCTAACTCCCCGCCCCAGGGTGAAGATACACTGGTCTGGGCAGCTTGCCCCCAGCCCCCAGAAAACCTGACAGAAGTAAATTTAGAAAGATTCTATTCTTTATAAATAAAAACCTTATAATAGAAGCCTGCTTTTGCCTTTTTTTATGTCTTTACAGAAAGGTGTTCGGACCGAAATACTATTCTGTGAGCAGTTTGCGCCCAACCTCATATAATCTGGTAAAATAAGTTCTTGAACTTTTTTTTTGTCTGTTTTAAAACAATTTTCTATTTTACAGCTCATTTGAATTTTTCTATTATTTGCTATAATTTATCTTTCTTCTGACAGGAAGGGGTGGGGGGGAGGGTGGGGAGGTAAGATACCCTGGCCTGGGCAGCTTGCCCTCTAGTCATGAAAACCTGGCAAACTCAAATGAGAAAAGTTATTTAAACAATCTAAACATAAATTACTAATGCTTAGATATTGGATTTGCCATATAACTGCTTTTATCTATTTTTACAGGAAGGTATTTGGGCCAAAATAATGTGGCCTGAGAAGTTTGCTCCCAGCCTCAGACACTTGTAAACAAAGTTTAGAAAATTATTTCTATCCTTTGTAAAACAATTTCCTATTTAACAGGCCATTTGAATATTACATTTATATGCTATTATCTATCTTTCTAAAGACAGGAAGGGGTGGGGATAAGATACCCTGGCTAGGGCAGCTTGCCCCTCTACCCATGAAAACTTGGCAAACTCAGATCTGAAACATTATTTAAGCATTTTAAACAGAAATTTCTTATGCATAGACATTAGATTTGCCATTATAATTGTTTTTACCTATTTTTCTCTTTACAGAAAGGTATTAGGGCCAAAATAATGTGGCCTGAGTAGTTTGCTCCCAACCTCAGATAATTTTGTAAACCAAGTTCAGAAAATTATTTTCATCCTTTTTTTAAAACAATTTCCCATTTAACAGGTAATTTGAATATTACAATTATTTTGCCATTATCAATTTTTCTAAAGACGGGAAGTGGGGGGTGGGGAGGGAGAGGGAATGACAGGAAGTGTGTGTGTGTGTGTTTGTGTGTCAGGTCGGTGGGGGGGGGGGGCCAAGATAACCTGGTCTGGGCAGCTTGCCCACGGGGTGAAGATACCCTAGCCTGGGCAGCTTGCCCCTGGGGGGGGCGGAGAAACAATTTCCCATTTAATAGGTCATTTGAATATTACAATTATTTGCTATTATCTATCTTTCTAAAGACAGGAAGGGGTGGGGGGCAAGATACCCTGGCCTGGGCAGCTTGCACCAACCCATGGGTACTTGGAAAGCTCAGATCTGAAAAGTTACTTAAGCTTTTTAAACATGACTTTCTAATGCATAGACATTAGGTTTGCAATTATAACTGCTTTTATCTATTTTTCTCTCTACAGGAAGGTGTTAGGGCCAAAATACCATAGTCTAAACAGTAGTTTTCACGAACTTCACAAAATCTTGTAAACCAAATTCAGAAAATTATTTTTTATCTTTTTAAAACAATTTCCAGTTTAACAAGTCATTTGAAATTTCAGTTAATTGCAATTATTTTAGTTTCTACAGACAGAAAGGGGTTGGGGGTAAGATAGCCTGGCTTGGGTAGTTTGCCCTACATCCATGGGAACTTGGCAAACTAAGAACAGGAAAGTTATTTGAGCACTTTAAACATAATTGCTAAATGCATAGACATTAGAATTAGAGTAATACCTGCCTTTATCTTTTTTTTCTCTTTACAGTAACATAGTTAATCACTTTAATAGACTTTCATATTAAACAATTATTTGAATGTTTTTAATATCAACCATTGCCTATTTTTCTCGTAACAGGAAGGGCAGGGCTTAAGTGTTTGTGGGCTTGGTAGCTTGCCCCATGCCTACAGAAAGCCTGACAGAACTTTATTCCAAACAATTTTATTCTTACTGAATAAAAATCCTTATGATAGAAACATGGGTAAACTGATGTTTTGTGTACATATGCATCTTTTACCTCAAAAGAGGAAATTGAGGGCCAGATATAGTGGTCTTAGAAGCTTGCAACTATGTCAGAAAACCTGACACTCCATTCTAAAGATATCT
This sequence comes from Anodontia alba, assembly GCA_964016985.1. NCBI lineage: Eukaryota > Metazoa > Mollusca > Bivalvia > Lucinida > Lucinidae > Anodontia > Anodontia alba. The sequence continues at coordinate 38,263,883 of OZ024823.1, forward strand.
AATCACTTTTAATAAACTTTCCTAGTACTGTCATATGCATATCAGTATAGAAAGACAGATGATAGCAAATAACTAATATTCAAATGACCTGTTAAATGGGAAATTGTTATAAAAAATGATAAAAATAATTTTCTGAACTTTGTTTACAAGATTATCTGAGGTTGGGAGCAAACTGCTCAGGCCACATTATTTTGGCCCTAATACCTTCCTGTAAAGAGAAAAATAGGTAAAAGCAGTTACTGTATAATGGCAAAACTAATGTCTATGCATTAGAAATGTATGTTTAAAATGCTAAAATAACTTTTCTGATCTGAGTCAGCTAAGTTTGCATGGGTGGGATGCAAGCTGCCCAGGTCAGGGTATCCTACCACCCACCCTTTCCTGTGGGCAGAAAGATAGATTATAGCAAATAATTGTAATATTCAAATGACCTGTTAAATAGGAAAGTATTTAAAAAATGATAAAAATAATTTTGTAAACTTTGTTTACAAGAGTGTCTGAGGTTGGGAACAAACTGCTCGGGCCACATTATTTTGGCCCTAACACCTTCCTGTAAAGTGAAAAATAGGTAAAAGCAGTTATCATGGCAAATCTAATGTCTTTGCATTAGAAATTTTATGTTTAAAATGCTAAAATATCTTTTCTGATCTGCCAAGTTTGCTTGGGTGGGTGGGTGGGTGGGTGGGGGTGGGGGGGGGGGGGCAAGCTGCCCAGGCCAGGGTGTCTTCAAACCCAGGGGGGCAAGCTGCCCTGGCCACGGTATCTTTACCCCTCACCCCTTCCTGGTGGCGGAAAGAGAAAGACAGATAATAGCAAATAATTGTAATATTCAAATGACCTGTTAAATGTGAAACTGTTTAAAAAATGATAAAAATAATTTTCTGAACTTTGTTTACAAGAGCATCTGAGGTTGGGAGCAAACTGCTCGGGCCACATTATTTTGGCCCTAACACTTTCTTGTAAAGTGAAAAACAGGTAAAGCAGTTATAATGGCAAATCTAATGTCTATGCATTAGAAATTTTATGTTTAAAATGCTGAAGTAACTTTTCTGATCTGAGTTAGCTAAGTTTGCATGGGTGGGGTACAAGCGCTTCCAGGCCAGGGTATCTTACCCCACACCCATTCCTGTCGGCAGAAAGCTATATTATAGCAAATAGTTGTAATATTCAAATGACCTGTTAAATTGGAAATTCACTTTTAAAAAAAAAATAAAAATAATTTTCTGAACTTTGTTTACAAGACTATCTGCGGTTAGGAGAAAACTGCTTAGGCCGCATTATTTTGGCCTAATGCCTTCCTGTGAAGAGAAAAATAGGTAAAAGCAGTTAAAACGGCAAATCTAATGTCTAAGCATTAAAAATTTATGTTTAAAATGCTTAAATAACTTTCCTAATCTGAGTTTGCCAAGTTTTCATGGGTAGGAGGGAAGCTGCCCAGGCCAGGGTATCTTCACCCCCATGGGGGCAAGCTGCCCAGGCTAGCGTATCTTGTCCCCACCCCACTCCCCAATCCTGTCTGAAGAAAGATAGATAATAGCAAAATATAGAAATATTCAAATCACATGTTAAATGGGAAATTGTTTTAAAGAAGATATAAAGGACCCCTGACAGTAGCAATGTAAATTTGCCTACAAAGTCATGGAAAATAAGTTTCAGTAAATTGCATATTTTTTATTGCAGTGGACCTCTAATGACCCATCATTAATATTATGAAAACAATTTTTCAAATGAAATGTAATTGAACTCTTAATTTGGGTAAAATTGTCCATTTTTGTCATTGAAATGCATGGAAAATGGAAAAGTTTTTATAAAGTACTCTTCCCACCTCATGCTTCAGCTTATCCTTTTGTAGACATTTGTATTTGCATATTTTACACAATATATGTAAGTGGCTACCCGAAACAAGGGGGCAACGATACCCTAAAGACAAAAAACCCTATTCTGTCACTCTCAGTTTAGCAGTTTTAAGCATAGAAAGAAGTACAACTGTTATGAACTGAACTATCTGAACTGTTATGTCCTTGCATATTCCATATATTTAGCCGTGTGCCTGACATCTGTTGCAGAAATGCAGCCTCCACTCAGTACCCTAAGTATATAAAGCCTGAGTCAGTAAAGTGCATTTGGAGGGCAACTGTACAACACAAGATAACCTGTGCATATATTGTATATATAGCCAATGAAGTGGAACCTACAGGTAGAAGAGGAATACACAATAGGGCTCCAGTTAAGTGGTCAGATGTATTTCTATTTCTTATTCTACTGTGATAAAAATAACCTTGGCTCTTAATTATCCATATTGTCTTGAAGATCTAATGAGATTCCAAAACATATTAATTTGTATAAAAATGGTAAAAACAACTGATATTTATCACTAGGATAACAGGCTTACCTGGAGCACCTGGTTACATATGTGATCCCTGGCACTGCTATAGGGTATGTTAAATGTCTGGTACAAGTTTTTATTTTTCTGTGGAAAATGTAAATTTATACCATCAATTGTAGACAAATAATTGGCTATATATCCAAATATAAGTGTGTATTTTATAAGGATATGCATAAACATTCACTTACATGAAAAAAATCCAACTCTGGATCAATTTTATTTTTCTAAAAATGCTACCCCTCCCTCCTTTAGAAATAAAATACAGCTTCTGTATAACAAATATTTACAATTTGGCTGCTTCTGTATTTTTGGGTTTTTTTTGTTGTTTTTCTTTGTAGAAAATGTGCCTTCCAAAAAATACCAAATATAATTGTTTGCAGAAATCATAGAAGCTGGGACAACCCGCTAAAAATAGGCAGATTGTTTATGTTACCGTCAAAGGTCCTTATTTTCTGAACTTTGTACCCAAAATTTTCTGAGCTTGGGTGCAAATTGCTCGGGCCACAGTATTTTTGTCCTAACACCTTCCCACAAAGAGAAAAAAGAGGGCAATGATGGCCCTGTAACGCTCACCTGAGCAACATAGCACTTTGAAAGCCTGATCTAGAACTGATCAAGGCAAACATTCTGATCAAAGTTCAAAATGATTATATTAACAAGTTAGACAATGTAGCATGTCTAATGGACTGTGAAATAAAGGTCAAAGTCAAATATGGATGACTGCACTCAAGAGGCCATGCTAAGATGTATGCATGTACTAAGTATCACTGGCTGTAGGAGCAATAGTTACTGAGAAACTGACCTAAACACAAACACTTCACAAGTACCAAATATCACTCTGTAGGACCAATAATTACTGAGAAACTGACCTAAATGGAAAAACTTAAGAGAGTCACTGGACAGAAATCTATACATCACCTTGAAATCATCAAGACAAACATTTTGAGCAAGATTCATGATGATCACTTCAAAAATGTGACCTCTAGAGCATCAACAAGGTTTTCCTTTGATTTGGCCAGGTGAACTAGTTTTTGATATCAAGTGACCCAGTTTTAAACTAGACCTAGAAATCATCAAGACAAAAATTTTGAGCAATATTTATGATGATTATTTCAAAAATGTGACCTCTGGAGTGTTAACAGTTTTCTGCTGATTTGGCCAGGTCACCTAGTTTTTGACCCCATGTGACCCAGTTTCAAATTTCATTAGAAATCATCAAGACAAACATTTTGAGCAAGATTCATGATGACTGCTTGAAAAATGTGACCGCTAGAGTGTTAACAAGGTTTTCTGCTGATTTGGCCAGGTGACCTAGTTTTTGACCCCAAGTGACCCAGTTTCATACTTGACCTAGAAATCATCAAGACAAACATGTTGAGCAAGATTCATGATGATTGCTTGAAAAATGTGACCACTAGAGTGTTAACAAGGTTTTCTGCTGATCTGGCCAGGTGACCTAGTTTTTGACCCCAGGTGACCCAGTTTCGAACACGACCTAAAAATCATCAAGACAAACATTTTGAGCAAGATTCATGATGATTGCTTGAAAAATGTGACCGCTAGAGTATTAACAAAGTTTTCTGCTGATTTGGCCCGGTGACATAGTTTTTGACTCCAAGTGACCCAGTTTCGAACTTGACCTAGAACTCATCAAGACAAACATTTTGAGCAAGATTCATGATGATTGCTTGAAAAATGTGACCGCTAGAGTGTTAACAAGGTTTTCTGCTGGTTTGGCCTGGTGACCTAGTTTTTGACACCATGTGACCCAGTTTCAAACTTGTTTGTGACCCAGTTTCAAACAAGTTTTTGACCCTAGGTGTTCCAGTTTCGAATTTGACCTAGATATCATCAAGACAAACATTTTGAACCAGATTCATGATGATTGCTTCAAAAATGTGACCGCTAGAGTGTTTACAAGGTTTTCTGCTAATTTGGCCCACTGACTTAGTTTTTGACCCCACGTGACCCAGTTTCAAATGTATCTTAGAATTTATCAAGACAAACATTTTGAGCAAGATTCATGATTATTGCTTCAAAAATGTGACCGCTAGAGTGTTAACAAGGTTTTCTGCTGGTTTGGCCTGGTGACCTAGTTTTTGACACCACGTGACCCAGTTTCAAACTTGACCTAGAAGAATAATAAAGACAAACATTTTGAGCAAGATTCATGATGATTGCTAGAAAAATGTGACCGCTAGAGTGTTAACAAGGTTTTCTGCTGATTTGGCCTGGTGACCTAGTTTTTGACTCCATGTGACCAAGTTTCGAACTTAACCTAGAAATCATCAAGACAAACATTTTTAGCAAGATTCATGATGATTGCTTGAAAAATGTGACCGCTAGAGTGTTAACAAGGTTTTCTGTTGATTTGGCCAGGTGACCTAGTTTTTGACTCCAAGTGACCCAGTTTCGAACTTGACCTAGAAATCATCAAGACAAATATTTTGAGCAAGATTCATGATGATTGCTTCAAAAATGTGACCGCTAGAGTGTTAACAAGGCTTTCTGCTGATCTGGCCCGGTGACCTAGTTTTTGACCCCAAGTGACCCAGTTTCAAATTTGACCTAGATTCAATAGAGCAAACATTTTGAGCAAGTTTCATCAAGATTGGGTCAAAACTATGACCTCTAGGGTGTTAACAAGTTTTTCTTTTGATTTGACCTGGTGACCTAGTTTTTGACCCCAAGTAACCCAGTATCAAACTTGACCTAGATTTCATAGAGGCAAACATTCTGACCAAGTTTCATCAAGATTGGGTCAAAACTGTGAAGACGGACGACGGACATAGGGTGATGACAATAGCTCACCCTGAGCTTTTGCTCAGGTGAGCTAAAAATAGCTACAAGCAGGTATTACTACAATTCTAATGTCTATGCATTAGAAATTTATGTTTAAAATGCTGAAATAGCTTTTGTGATCTGTTTGCCAAGTTCCCATTGGTGGGGGCTGCAAGCTGCCCAGGCCAGGGTATCTTACCCCCCACCCCACCTCACCCCATCCTGTCTGAAGAACCACAGGAAATAGCAAGGGAATATTTTGAGTTTCTCAAATAACCTGTTAATAATAATAATAAATAATTCTATTAAAAGTGGTAAAAAATGTTTCTAAGCTGTGTTTTGGAGTTTGGGTGGAAAATGCTAAGGCCACATTATCTTGGCCCCAACCTCATGGGGTAAAGAGAATAATTAGAAAAAGCACATATTACTTCTGTTCAAAAAACTGAGAATATAAATTTGTCATAAAAAAATAATAAATATCATTTAGAACTGAGTTCGCCAGGTTTTCTGAGGTGGGGGGGCAAGCTGCCCAAGGTGGGGGGCAAGATAGCCTGTTACAATGGAATTGTGGTTAATGTGTTCTGCATGCTGTCACATGGTGCTTTATATTTATTAAAGTTTCATGAAATTATCTCAAATGGTTTTTTGAGTTACAGAGCTGACATGATTTTGTGACGGATGGACTGACCCACAGACAGACTTCCATGTTTCTCACTAAATGGATATTATGTGACTTTATGTGAGTCTTCTTTTTACATGACCTATCACATGACCTATAAATGTAAAATGTATCACATAACACTCACTTAGATGGAATAAATCTCCCCGGTTGTGAGTTGTGACGGTAGTCACATAAATGTACAGACAACACTCAAATAAAGCCCATTTTGTTAGCCCCAACTGACTGTTGGATGGATGGACAGACAGACCCTGGGAAAAACATAATGTCTCCCCACCCTGTAAGGAGGAGACATAATGACAAACACTATGATGAAACAAAGCAGAGGACTAAATGGCAATGCGTAGCAAAAGCATATTAAACCACTAAAAAGACCCTAATGGGCCTGACCAAGACATAGATAGTCAGGATGCAGAATGAGAAAAGGGCCATCATTCAGTTTGAGGCAGATTCATCATCATACAATGGAGGAGGGATTCAATATTAGCAACAATTTTCACCATAAATTCAGGTTCAATATTCAGTCTTACTTCAATGGCTTGAGCATCTTTGAGACTTTGGAATTTCTTCTAGATATGGATAGTTCAAGCCACTGAGGTAACTCACAGCACCAGGTCAGGGGGCAAATGAGTATAATTTGGGGATATCTTTTCAATCTTCTATAAACTAGTGGTAAGTTGAGTGTATTCATTAGAATCACCTCAATGAGGCAATTTCATTATAAAACAAGTAGCCCAAGGGCAATGATTGCTCACTTGAGTACTGATACCTACATTCATATTTTAAACTACAATTATTCTTGAAAAATGCATTATTTTACCTTTTTCCCATTCAAAAGTCCAAGGGACCATATTTGCCATAAAATAGGTCAAGGTCATCCTAAGGTCATCATTTAAACAAATATGGTAGTTTTCAGTCATCACATACTACATGCAAAATTCCATGGCAATCAGCCCATTGGTACTGGAGAAAAAGATCTCGATCTCTTCAGAATAATACCATCAGGCCTCCTAGTGGCCCACTTTGAAAATATAGGTTTTTATATAGGTTCTTCTTACTCAAAATATAGGTTATGTACAGGTTTTTCAATAAAAAATATAGGTTAAAAAAAGGTTCTTCCAAACTCATATAAAGATTTAAAACTGAAGAAAAACTATTTGATGAATTTTTGCGCCACAGTTACTCAGATAAAGTTGATCTGAATTTTACAAAGTCCGAGTAAGCGAAGCAAGCGAGGAAAAAATTACCATTTCTTGACAGTTTTCATCACTTTTTTGGGACTAAAAAGTAAAAATAGTAGGGCATTTTGAAGAAAAATTAGGGTTGAATCACGAGAAGGTTCAAAAAGTGAAAAATATAGGTTTTTTCATGAAAATACAGGCTTCTTATAGGTTTTATGAACAAAATAAAGGTTTTATAGGTTTGACACAAAATTATAGGTTATTATAGGTTTTATAGGTTTTGCTAGGAGGCCTGTACCATATATGGATGAGGCAGCCATCTTGGTCATGAGACCTGAACCATTCAAATAAAATTTCCACCCCTCCCTCCCTGCATCCTGAAAACTGTTGATGGACATACAATCCTAGTGACCTTGGACCAAGATCACTGAATGACCTTGACCTTTGACACTGAGTGAGGCTCATATAATTGTTTTTGATGAATGCACAGTTTTACATTTTTCCCATTCAAAAGCCTAAGGGAACAAATTTGACCTTGCCATAAAATAGGTCAAGGTCAACCTTGGATCATCATTTATATAACTTTTTAGAGCTCCAGTCACTTTTGCTATTAAATTTCAAGGTCATCTGACTTACGGTTCTGGATAAGATTTTTAAAGGGTTTTTACCATATATCGGCATGCCAACCATCTTGGTCATGTGATCAGGACCAATTATATAAACTTTTGTCCCGTTAGGCATAAATGTTCTATATAAAATCTGACTGGAATTGGCCCTGTGGTTTCTGAGAAGATATCTGAAATTTTGATGGACATTCAATCCTAGTAACCTTGAGCCAAGTTCACTGAATGGCTTTGAGCTTTGACATTCATAGGGGTTCATATAAGACCTACTTTCATTTCATAAACTACAATTGTTTTGGATTAATGCACTGTTTTACATTTTTCTCATTCAAAACGCCTTAGGGACCATTTTTGACCTTGCCGTAAAATGAAGTTTTTTAAAAGTAAAACATATTTTAACGAGTAATACTTAACCTATAGATAATGTGCTATTCTATTCTGTTATTCACCCCCTCCACAGAAAAAACGACCTTTCAGTCGTTATAAAGTCTTAATTCAGAAGGTCGCTTTAAACAGTTACCTGTATGACGTAGTTCCTCCCGCTCAAATGATCACGTGTCAGTTTTTGATTGTGTTGGGGTTTAACGACACGTCAACCCTTGAGGGTCATTTTGTGTCGTCTCCCAGAGAAAGGGAGAAAAGAGATAGAAGAGAGAGTAGAGGAGATAAAAGAGAGGGACAGGGAAGAAAGAGGAACAGGAATGAAAGTGAAGAAACAGAAGAAATAAAAACATTCCCCCTCTACCCTTACCCACTACAAGGATAGCAGGCCTTGCCCAACTGTAAGCCAATATCAGTTGGACGCCCCGGTGATGTAAGATACACAGCACCTTCGCACCACCCGACCACCCCCTCACGTGTCAGTTTCTTTAATGTGTAAAACAATATACAATTAGGAGAAAGGAGCGAGGGAAGGAAGGTTGGACAATAAATACTTATCTATAGGTTAAGTATTACTCGTTAAAATATGTTTTACTTTTAAAAAACTTCATTTTAACTTCGTAATACATTAACCTATAGATAATGTGCTAGAATTTGTAGAATAGGAGGAAGGATTTGTCCTAATAAGTTAGTCCCAACTTCTGAATTAAGGCTTATTAAAAAGATTTATTTTTTAATTTTTTTTTTTTTTATATATATATAATGAGGACATAATTAGTGCTTAAGGCAATAATAAGATCCTTTAACCAAGGATAAAGTAATCCAGGGTTAACATATATATATAATAAAGATATAATTAGTACCTCTCTAGTATAGCATCAGGTCTAGAGGGGCTGTTGACGTTGTCTACACATCCATAACTGATTGCTGTTGGCCCCCCACCACTTTTTGGGCCACTGCAATGGGGCCCAAACTTTGGAGATTCTGTGCTTGTTGAGACATGTCTCTGAGATAGAATTTGGCAAAAGTTGATGAACTATTCCAAACCGCTGCTTGAAGTATATCATTGAGAGGAACTTTGTCGAAGAAAGCCCAAGAAGAGAAAAGAGCTCTAACTTCATGAGCTTTGATTTTAAGGAAAGAGATATCTCGTTTAGTGAGTTTCCTATAGGCAAGTTTAACAGTGTAAGATATCCATCTCGAGATAGTATCTTTAGAAATATCCTTATTGCCTTTAATAGGAAGAAAAAGTCTAGTTCTATTTTGGCGATAAGAGCTAGTCATTTTGAGATAGAATTTCAGAGCCCTAACGGGGCAAAGAAGTCTGTCAGTATGTTCCCATTTACATATTCGAGCAAGACTAGGAACAACAATAGGATCTGGTTTAACAGAAGGAAGCTGATTTTTTGCTAAAAAACCAGATTTAAGAATCAAGGAAACTGAACCATCAAATTGATTAAATCTTAAATGTTGTGAATCCATAGCTAGAGCATGTATTTCACTACACCTTTTAGCAGTGGCAAGAGCTAAGAGAAAGGCTGTCTTAATAGTAATGTGAAATTTAGAAGCCTTATCAAGAGGTTCAAAAGGTGGTTTTTGTAGACATACTAAAACCCACGATAAGGCCCATTTAGGTGTAAGAGATCTTTGTACTGGTCGTTGAAGTTCAAAGGATCTGATAAGTTCAGATAAAACTGGATTAGATCCGATTCTATTACCAGTTTTGAATTTTAAAGTGTTAGAGATCATAGATCTATAACCTTTAATAGTACTAATCTGACATTTCTTTTCCGAAAAAAGAAAGATTAAGAAATCGGCTATAACTGTAATAGGGGCCGAGATCAGATTAACCTTTTTTGTATGACACAAATTTGAGAAGATGGTCCATTTTGCATCGTAGACTTTTTGTGTAGATGCTCTTCTTGATCTGGAGACAAAATCTGCAACGTTTTGTGAAAATTTCTTATCTCTGATTGATTGTTTGATAACTCCCAAGCGTGAAGGTCGAGAATTGGGAGGTTTTGATGTACAAATCTTCCTTTGGATTGAGTCAGTAGTCTTGGAATTAGTGGCAGACGAATCGGAGCTGACACTAATAGAAGAAGAAGTTCTGAGAACCACTGTTGTTGTGGCCAGAACGGAGCTATGAGAACTATTCTGCATTGATGTTGTCGGATTTTCTCTAGAACAGCAGGTATCAGAATAAAAGGAGGAAAAGCATATGCATGAAGATGATTCCAGTCCATGGACAGGGCATCTATCGCTAGTGCTTTGTAGTCTTGTACTGGAGAGACATATAATGGGAGTCTGTGGTTGAATCTTGTCGCAAACAGATCCACATTTGGGAAGTTGAGCATCTGGAATACTGAATTCGCAACTGTTTGATCCAGAGCCCATTCTGTCTTGATAGGTTTGTCTAGTCTTGAGAGGCGGTCTGCAAGAATGTTGAATTTGCCTGGGATGTGACGTACTCTGATAACTATGTCTTGTTCCAGGCACCAATTGAGTATTTTCCAAACTTCTACGCAAAGATTGGGGGAATGAGTGCCACCCTGTTTGTTGATATATGAGACCACCGTTGTGTTGTCTGTGGATATCATGATGCAAGAATGGTGAATAAATGTTTTGGCTTGTTTCAGTGCTAATCGTATGGCCATCATTTCTAACATATTGATATGGAGCTGGGATTGGTTTTCTGTCCAGCGACCATGAAAGGACAGTGTTGTCGGCTCTAAATGAGCTCCCCATCCGTAATGACTGGCATCCGTATAAAGGAAGAATTTGGGGTCTGGAGGATGGATTGAAGTCCCTGTCTCGAATCGAATGGGGTTTATCCACCATTGTAAGTGAGATCGAATCATGCCGTTTATCGAGATCGGGTGATCGAGAGGAAGAATATGAGGTTTCCAGACTGACAGCAGGCACATCTGAAGAGGACGTAAGTGCAGTCTGCCCAGGAGAACAAGGTCTGCTGCAGCACTGAGTTTGCCCAAAAGAGAAAGGAAAGTTCGTGCCGATACATGTTTTGCTGACATTATTTTTTTGATTGTTAGAATTAGGTTCTGTACACGATCCGCTGGAACCCTGACTAAATTTTGTTGCGTCAGAAATTCCATACCTATGAAGGTGAATTTCTGAGCAGGAAAGAGATCTGACTTCTTGAGATTTGGCAGAAAACCTAGGCTTTGAATAGTTTGAATGCAAATCTTTGTCTGAGTAATCAGACGGTTGTGAATCAGATTTTTTATCAGCCAATCGTCTAGGTATGGAAAAACTGATATGGCAGGTTGGCGTAGAAACGCTGCAATAACGTCCATCAGTTTCGAGAAAATTAACAGACTTAGGGACATTCCGAACGGTAGGGCCGAAAAGTGATATACTTGATCTTCGTGTACGAAGCGAAGATACTTCCTGGATTGACGATGTATCGGCACATGTAGATATGCATCTGTTAAATCTATGGAGACAGCCCAATCGTTGAGTCTCATCGCTTGTCTTACCGATTTGACTGTTTCCATTTTGAATGCTTGTTTCTCTATGTAACGGTTTAATAAAGACAGGTCTAATATTAAACGAAACTTTCCGTTCTTTTTTGGCACAAGGAATATCCGGGAATAAAAGCCGGGAGTTTCCGGATTCTGTACCCTTTCCACTGCCCGTTTGTTGAGAAGATTTTCGATCTCTTCTCTGAGAAACGGGGAGGAGGATTGACTCATTCTGATCGGAACAGATGACAAAGGAGGAATTTTGATGAATGGTATCCTGAAACCGTTTCGTACGAAAGAGAAGACCCATTTGTTGTCTGTTATTTCCTCCCATTTTTCCGCAAAATGGGCCAATCGTCCTCCCACTGGAATGTCCGCGAGCGGAAGAGCAGGCAGTGGAAAGGGCGGGCCTTCATAATCTTGCGGAGGAAGAGGCAGGTTTAGAGGAGGGGAACTGACGGATGTTACCAGTCCTCTTGATATTATCTTTCTTAATGTGAGAAGATGAGCTTTGAGGAATATTTTTGGACCTATACGACTGCGTAGGTTTAGGTCTGGATGTTGTTTGTTTAGCTGGATATTTAGGTATCTTGAAAGCTCTGCTCTGCGAAGGAGGCTTATAAGAATGAGACTGTGACTGAATGGATGTAGAAGCTAGAAACCTTTGCTGTTGAGCTTCGAAGTTTGATTTAGCTATTTCTTTTATCCTGCCGTCAAATAAGGATTTTGAGTTAATAGGAGCGTTCCTTAACTCGTATGTGGAATTGTCGAGTAGTAGTTTAGACGAAGCTAGGGCTGCGTCCCTCCTAGCTTGGAATAATTCAGTAGTTAAAAGTGTAGACATGGCAGTAGCATGTTTAATCGATTTGGCTACGGCCTCCAGAAGTCTGGAAAGGGCCGCAACCGACATCGATTCCTGTTGTAATGAAAGGAAGGCAGCTGAAGAAAATAGATCAGCATGAGAATTAATAGCGACTAGTTTTCTAGCCTTCCTTTCCCATGCTTCTAGATTCTTGAGCGGAATAGAAGCTCTTCCTTTATTAGAAATGTCTAGGAGCGACGCATCCGCTTCTAATTGAGGGATATTATCAGTTGGCAAATATTGGTTTTGGCTCTTGTAGAATTTAGTGGGAGCAAGAGCCGAAACCAAGCTTTGCGGGCAAATCCAATCTCTTGAACATTTGTCCGATTCTAGTCTATTTTGAATATATTTTGTTGTATTTTGTACTAATTTGGATTGTGGGAGAACAAGTAATGGAGTGGAACGAGACTCCATTAATTGTTCGATCCCAGAGAGAGGTTTTAATGGAGCTTGATCCTGCTGAGTTTTGGGGTATAACTCAGGAGGAAGAAGCCGGAAGACCTCGTTAATCGCACGATCAAATGACCAGACTTCGGATTCAGTTTCCGAAACTGACTCCTTATTCTGTTGAGTGAGATTCGGCTGAATCTGATCGTAATTAATAGGTTGATTAGTGATTTGACTAAAATTAGTCTCCTCAGGTTGTATTAGAGTTGGCGTTTGAACAACCTGGGGAGATTTATGAGCCCTTGTATATCTACCAATGTCAAGTTGAGATTGGGAGGAATTTGATGAAGAAGAAGGCGTCATCGATCGTCTTCTTCTCTTTTTATGAGAGTGCTTAGATCTCTTTGAATTTTTCTTTCGCCGAGAAGAACTCAAAGAGTCTGATCTGGAAGTAGAGATAGAAGAAGAGGACGATCGATGTCTTCTTCTCTTTTTAGATTTATGCTCTCTTTTTGACTGATCCTTCCTTGAAGGTCTGGAGATAGATAAATCATTTGAATTAGGAGGCTCAATCATTACACTCGGATCTGAGACCTGCGAAAAATCAGGTTCGAGTGGAATAATCTGTCTAGAGGAAGAAGCTGGATTAGGAAGTTCTAGTCTATCAGAACGTTCGTAACCAGGAATAAAGACATTTGATAGTCTGTGGACACTACCATGTGAAATATGGCTACTTATGGACGGAGCGTAGCTTTGTACAGGCACATTTATAGGAATATAACCAGGCGGAATTTGTGTTTGTAGGTCATACGCCAATGACTGTAAACCAATGCCTGGTTGACTGGAGCCTAGTTGACTGGTGCCTGGTTGACTGGTGACTGGTTGACTGGTGACTGGTTGACTGGTGACTGGTTGACTGGCGACTGGATGACCGGTGACTGGATGAACGGAGATAAGTTGCCAAGTGACTGGATGACTGGTGACTGGTTGACTGGTGACTGGTGACTGGTGGTCTTAGTGCCCGGTCAGACTCTAAGTCCGCCAGGCTGCCACCTTGATGGGTCCTGCCCCGAGCAGTAAAGCTATGAGGGGCGGCGCTCCCATCAACTGTCCCGTTGTCAGACATGTCTGATGGGACTTCTTGGATTTCTTTGATTTCTTCTGTTTTCTCTTCTGCGTCATAACTGATTTTCTAGTAGCATGAAGGCGTCTTCTTTCTGCTAGGTTCCAAACTTTTTCTGTCCAGGAACTACAAATATAACATGGAGAGATACGTGTGCAAGAATTACAAGTTAGACAAGATAAATGTGTATCCCATTTAGCTTTTAAATGGCCACAGTTGCCGCGGGCGAAATGCATCGACTGACGCGGAAACAAAGGAAGAAATTTAACATTGAGAAAACAAGAAATCTAAGATCGATATTTCGAAAATAAGTACATAGATAGTAGAAGGAGTGAATATAGAACCAGAGAAAGTCAAGGATATAAAAATTTTGACCGTGTAGAATAATTTTAATCCATTTTTTCTAACACAGAATAATAATCCTTGAACATTCAAAGTCCACAGAAAAGAAACTGATATGTGATCATTTGAGCGGGAGGAACTACGTCATACAGGTAACTGTTTAAAGGGACCTTCTGAATTAAGACTTTATAACGACTGAAAGGTCGTTTTTTCTGTGGAGGGGGTGAATAACAGAATAGAATAGCACATTATCTATAGGTTAATGTATTACGAAGTTAAAATAGGTCAAGGTCAACCTGGGGTCATCATATATATAAATTTTGTAGGGCTTAAGTCTCTTGTACTTTCTTTTAAGTTTCAAGGTCATCTAACATAATGTTCTTGAGAAGAAGAATTTTAAACAGTTTTTAACATATACGGGCATGTCAGCCGTCTTGGGTCATATGACCAGGACCAATTATATAATCTTTTGTTCCCATGAGGCACAGATGTTCTATATAAAATCTGCCTTGAATTGGCCCTATGGTTTCTGTGGAGAATATGTTTGAAACTTTGATGGACATTCAATCCTCGTAACCTTGAGCCAAGGTCATTGAATGACCTTGACCTTGAGATTCATAACTGTTTTGGCAAAATGCACTGTTTTACCTTTTTCCAATTCAAAGGCCTAAGGGACCAAATTGGACCTTGTCATAAAATAGGTTAAGGTCAATCCAGGGTGATTATTTATATAGCTTTTGTAGGGCTCCGGTTCCTTTGGCTGTCTGCCAAGTTTCAAGGTCATCTGACTTATGGTTCTGAAGAAGAAGACTTTTAAAGGGTTTTTACCATATATGTGCATGGCGGCCATCTTGATCATGTGACCAAGACCAATTATATAAACTCTTGTTCCCACAAGGCATAGATGTTCCACATAAAATCTGACTTCAACTGGTCTAGCAGTTTCTGAGGAGAAGATATTCAAAAGTGTGGACGAACGATGGACGCCAGACAGCAGACCATTGGTATACCTTGTGAGCCTTCAGCTCAGGTGAGCTAATAAGAAAATTTCCCTAAAATATCTTGAGCTAGGGACTCAAAATCAAGTTCGAATCAGCCAGGTAAATGAGCCATTGATGTTCAAGTCATTGAAGTTTAACTGTATCTTGGTGCAAAAGTGGCTTCTGTTTGAGCTTTCATGTGTTTTGAATTCCTGTGTCAATGTCTGGAGCTGCTTCAGGTTGGTAAACTTTTGTGTGAATAAGTTAAGATTCTAGAAGGAACATGAAAAGGTTTTTTAGAAAACTAGAGGCCCAAGTGGGCCAGAAATCGCTCACCTCGATTAGGCTAATCATGATATGTTACATTGTGCCATGGTGGCCATCTTGGATATCTGAACAGAAGGATTTTAGCAATTCTGAATCTCTGTGTCACTGTGATGCTTCCCATCAAGTTTTGGTCAATCCTACTTATGGTTTGGGAGGAGATGTCATTGAAGAATTTCATAATGGCGTCCATGGAGGCCTTCTTGGATATCGGAACTGTACAACTTTAGCAATTCTGAATCTTTATGTTGCTCCAATGCCTCCCATCAAGTTTTGGCTCAATCCCACCTACGGTTTGGGAGGAGATGTTGTTTGAAGTATTTCAAGATGGCCACCATGGTGGCCATCTTGGATTTGGAACAGAACGATTTTAGCAATTCTGGGTCTTTATAACGCTCCAAAGCCTCCCATCAAGTTTCAGCTCAATCTGACTTATTGTTTGGGATTAGATGTCCTTTGAAGAATTTCAAGATGGCTGCCATGGCAACCATCTTGGATATCTGAACGGAAAGATTTTAGCCATTCTGAATCTCTGTGTCACTGTGATGCTCCCCATCAAGTTTTGGCTCAATCCAACTTTCGATTTGGGAGGAGATGTCGTTTGAAGAATTTTAAGATGGCCTCCATGGCGGCCATCTTGGAGACAGGAACGGAACAATCTTAGCAATTCTAAATCTCTATGTTGCTCCAATGCCTTCCATAAATTTTCGGCTCAATCTGATTTATGGTTTTGGAGGAGATATCATCTGAAGAATTTCAAGTAGGCCACCATGGCGGCCATCTTGGATATTGGAATGGAACAATTTTAGCAATTCTAAATCTCTGTGTCACTGTGATGCTTCCCATCAAGTTCTGGCTCAATTCAACTTACTGTCAGGGAGGAGATGTCGTTTGAAGAATTTCAAGATGGCCGCCTTGGATATCGGAACGGAACAATCTTAGCAATTCTGAATCTCCCTGTTGCTCCGATGCCTGCCATAAAGTTTTGGCTCAATCTGACTTATGGTTTTGAAGGAGATATCATTTGAAGAATTTCAAGATGACCACCGTGGCGGCCATCTTGGATATGGAAATGGAACAATTGTAGCAATTCTGAATCTCTGTCAACTGTCACTGTGATGCCACCCATCAAGTTTTGACTCAATCTGACTTACAGTTTAAGAGCAGATGTTGTTTGAAGAATTTCAAGATGGCCGCCATCTTGGATAACGAAATGGAACGATTTTAGCAATTTTGAATCTGTGTGTCTCTGTGATGCCTCCCATCAAGTTTCAGCTCAATCAGACTTAGGGTTTGGAAGTAGATGTCGTTTAAAGAATTTCAAGATGGCCGCCCTGGCAGCCATCTCGGATATCGGAACGGAACGATTTTAGCAAATCTGAATCTCTGTGTCACTGTGATGCCTCCCATCAAGTTTCAGCTCAATCGGATTTAGGGTTTGGGAGGAGATGTCGTTTGAATAATTTCAAGATGGCGGCCATCTTGGAAATCCGAAAGGAAAGATTTTAGCAATTTTGAATCTCCATGTTGCCACAATGCCTCTTACTAAGTTTCAGCTCAATCCAACTTACGGTTCTGGAAGAGATGTCGAAAATGTGAAAAGCTAATGATGGACGGACAGCGGTCAGACAGACGATGACAACAGGCCATTGCATAAGCTGACCTGGAGCAAAGCTCCAGGTGAGCTAAAAACCAAATGTCATTCTTGTACGCAACACGTCATCTCGTCCTGTTCTATGTTTCTACCAAGTATCATCAAAATATTCAGAAGGGTATTCGTGTTACAGAGCAGAGACAAGAAATCAAATTCAAACACAAAAACGGGAGATAATTCCAAAAGTAAAACAAGAGGGCCATGATGGCCCTGTAATGCTCACCTGAGTATCATAGCACTTCGAGAACTGGACCTAGAATTGATCAAGGCAAATATTCTGATCAAAATTCAAAATGATTATATTAACAAGAGGCCCATGGGCCACGGGTTGCTCACCTGAGTGACATAGCCACTGCAGATATACAGATGTTATGCAACATTTTTCCAATCCTGTCATTGCAACTAATGAAAAGATCATCATTTAAGCAGTTCTTAATTTTGAAGAAGAATATAATATGGCATGACAGTCAATGGAGCGTGATCATTTGACCAAACTCTCAATCACATTTCAACAGTAGGATCAATGTGAAATTTCGTGGCAAATGGCTAAGTGGTTCCTGAAGAATCATGATTTTATACATGTAAACAGCTCAGTGGCAGGGAAATATAATAAACATAAACAAGATGGCAGCCATCTTGGATTTCCAATCAGAATGATTTTAGCTACTGTCGATCTACAAGTCACCTCGATACTTCCAATGAACTTTGAGTCATTTGCCCTTTCGGTTCAGGAGAAAAAGTTCAAAACAGATTTTCAAGATGGCCGCCATGGCTGCAATTTGGGATTTCCTATCGCAATGATTTGAGCTATTTTTTACCTACAAGTCACCTCGATGCTTCCTACCAAGTTTCGAGTCAATTGGCCTTTCAGTTCAGGAGGAGAAGGGAAAAATAGATTTTCAAGATGGCCGCCATCTTGGATTTCCGATTGGAACAATTTTAGCTATTTTTATATCTACAAGTCATCCCGATGCTACTACCAATTTTCAAATCAACTGGCCCTTTGGTTTAGGAAAATAAGCGAAAAAACGAGTTCCAAGATGGCCCCCATGGCGGCCATCTTGGATTTCCGATCCAAACAATTTAAGCTATCTCAGATCTACAAGTCACCCCGATGCTTCCTACCAAGTTTCTAGTCAAATGGCCTTTCAGTTCAGGAGAAAAGCGAAAAATAGATTTTCAAGATGGCTGTCATGGTGGCCATCTTGGATTTCTGATATGGACGATTTTAGCAATTTTTGATCTACAGGTCACCATGATGCTTCCTACCTAGTTTAAAGTCATTAAGCCTTTCGGTTCAGGAGAAGTGAAAAACAGATTTTCAAGTAGGCCACCATGGTGGCCATCTTGGATTTCCAATCGGAACGAATTTAGCCATTTTTGATCTATAAGTCACCCCAACGCTTCCTACCAAGTTTCAAGTCAACTGGCATTTGGGTTTAGGAGAAGAAGCAAAAAAAGATTTTCAAGATGGCCACCATGGTGGCCATCTTGGATTTTTGATCAGCACGATTTTAGCTATTTTTGATCTACAAGTCACCCTGATGCTTCCTACCAAGTTTCAAGTCAATTGGCCTTTCAGCTCAGGAGATGAAGTGAAAAACAGATTTTAAAGATGGTGGCCATGGCGGTCATCTTGGATTTCAAATCAGAATGATTTTAGCTGTTTTTGATCTACAAGTCACCCTGATGCTTCCTACCAAGTTTTGAGTCAATTGGCATTTGGGTTTAGGAGAAGAAGCAAAAAATAGATTTTCAAGATGGCCCCCTGGTGGCCATCTTGGATTTACGATCGGCACGATTTTAGCTATTTTTGATCTACAAGTCACCCCAATGCTTCCTACCAAGTTTCCAGTCAACTGGCCTTTCAGTTCAGGAGAAGAAGCGAAAAATAGATTTTCAAGATGGCGGCCATGGGGGCCATCTTGGATTTCCGATAGAAACGATTATAGCTATTTTGATCAACAAGTCACCCTGATGCTTCCTACTAAGTTTTGAGTCAATTGGGTTTTGAGTTTAGGAGAAGAAGCAAAAAATAGATTTTCAAGATGGCTGCCATGCCATTAAGGAACAAGAATATATGGTTTATGGGTAGGGATCTGAACAGTTTCCGAGATATAACACATTTTATGAAATGAAGGGGGTAGGACATGCCCCCGGGGGACCCCCTTGGGATCCATGGTCCATGTCACTAAATGCGCCTTGTCATAAGGAACAGGAATATGGTTTATGTGTGGGGATCTGAACGGTTTCCAAGATATTAAGCATTTTGTGAAATGAAGGGGGTGGGGCATGCTCCCAGGGGACACCCAGGGGTCCCAAGATCCATGTCACTAAATTCGACTTATCTTAAGGAACAAGAATAAAAATGGTGTATGGGTGGGGATCTGAATGGTTTCCTAGATATTATGCGTTCTATGAAATGAAGGGGGTGGGGCATGCCCCCGGGGAGCCCCTGGGGTCCCAAGATCCATGTCACTTAATGTGCCTTATCATAAGGAACAAAAATTTATATGCTTTAGGGAGGGTATTCTGAGCCCTAAATGTTATTATGCATTTTCACTTTTTCCCATACAAATGCCTATGCGACCAAATTTGACCTTGGCCTAAAATAGGTCAAGGTCATCCCAGGGTCACCATTTATGCAATTTATGATGGGCCCATGTCCCAGATGCTACATACCAAGTTTCATGCAAATCGGCCCAGTGGTTCCGGAGAAGAAGATTTTTGAAGGGTTTTTACCATATATGGGCATGGCGGCCACCTTGGTCAAGTGACCTGGACCCCATATGCAAACTTTCTTTCCCCCATCCCATGGAGGCTCCACATGAAATTTGACTTCAATCGGCCCAGTGGTTCCAGAGGAGATGACATTTGAAAACAGACAGACAACAGCCTTGCCATATGATAAGCTCACCAATGAGCCTTCGGCTCGAGCTACAAAGGCTGTCTTGATCGTTACGTGAAGTTTTGATACCTTATGTAGAGGTTGGTATGAAGCTTTCTGAAGACAAGATAAGACCCAAGATATATCCCATTTCAGAGTGAGAGATCTTTGTAATTCAAAGGAGCTAATTAATTCTGAAAGAACTGCGTTATAACCGACTCTGTTACCAGTTTTGAATTTAAGAGTATTAGATATCATAGCTCTATATCCAGGGCTCTGGAAATTCTGAAATCTGAATCGGTCCAGCCGATGACGATGACGTCATCAATGAGCCCATTTCCAAAAAAAAAAATATAATATCACCTGTCACGAAAACTAATGACAATTGGCAGTCCTATTAACTCCTTTTAAATAATACACCTCAACTCCGTTATATGACGGAAGTCCGGGTATAATGAGCATGATCAAAGCTGGCGTCATCAATAAATACATTCAGGTATTAAAAAGAAAGAAAAAAAAAAAAAGACGATTTTGTTGTTATTTCCACCTCCGCAGGGATTTCCTAGATAACTATTTATAAACAACTGATTCCCGTCTTGTATAAGCACGAAGATGTTTCAAGATTTGACCAGACTGCTTAAATTTTAAGCACTGACCAATCTTGTCTAGCGCAAGTGGTGCATTACTTATTTTTAGCGTGAAATCTACCTTGAATTATACTCGCGTGTTACGGCCGTCAACAAAAAAAAACAAAGCAAACAATAATACCCAGATCAGACACCGTTGTATGCGACATCTGATCAGGACGTACATGGTTTGGGAATTAATTTATTAAATCTGGGACCGACAAACCGTGTTGATCAAAACAAAAAAGAAGAGGAAGAAAACGGGTCCGTTCAAGCGATGAATTCTTTTATCACTCTCAGTTAAAGCGACCTTTGATCTTTTGGACACGTCGACTGCAACTGATGTTTTGCAGTCTCAGTGTATTCACACGTGTCACACAAACGGATTAATTATCAGACTACCGTTACTGATGATTCGTGTTAATCTCTTGTTTACCGCACAAAGGACAGTGAAGTGTTGATTTTTTGACAATGTTTGGATAATGACGTAATTAATTTGTGCTGCGGTAGGTTGCGGTTATTCATCTCTCTCTCCAATATACATGTCAAATGACCGTTTAGAGCCTTTTAACTACCATAATATCGTATTTAAAGGTGCGCGGACGTTTTCAGTTTGGGAAGACTTGACCGTTTGTGATTTTTCAGACATCATTGATTCCTGAAAATTGTATGGTTGGGGAAAAAATGGGGTTCAAGGCACAAACCTGTTGGACCGATTTATTAGCGTTTCGGGGTGTTTGAAATCAATCCAGAATTCTTAATTTCGGACCAGACCGGCTATTTTTCCGGTGTTCCAGAGCCCTGTCTATATCCTTTGATAGTACTTATTTGGTATTTTTTCTCAGAAAATGGGTAAATAAGGAAATTGGCTATAACTGTAAGAGGGGTCGAGACCAGATTAACCTTCTTTCTATGACACCAATTAGAGTATACAATCCATTTCGCATCAGAGACTTTCTGAGTAGATGTTCTTCTTGATTTTGAGACAAAATCTGCAATGTTTTGCAAAAAGTTTTTATCTCTGATTGATTGTTTGATAACTCCCAACTATTCTGCACTGAGATTGACGAATCTTGGCTAGAACAGCAGGTATCAGAATAAAAGGAGGAAATGCATATTCATGAAAAAAATCCCGGTTCATTGAGAAGGCGTCTATTGCAAGGGCATAACTGTCCGGAACTGGA
Source organism: Anodontia alba (assembly GCA_964016985.1). Taxonomy (NCBI): domain Eukaryota; kingdom Metazoa; phylum Mollusca; class Bivalvia; order Lucinida; family Lucinidae; genus Anodontia; species Anodontia alba. The sequence goes on from OZ024823.1 coordinate 38,285,768, forward strand.
GATATATACAATGGGAGTTTGTGATTGAATTGTGTCGCAAACAGGTCCACATTGGGATAATTAAGCATTTGGAATATGGAATTTGCAATCGATTGATCCAAAGCCCATTCCATTTCGATAGGTCTGTCCAACCGCGAGAGGTGGTCTGCCAAAATGTTGAATTTGCGTGGAATATGACGAACTCTGATCACTACATCTTGTTCCAGGCACCAATGAAGTATCTCCCACACCTCTATGAATAGGCTGGAAGAATGTGTTCCACTTTGTTTGTTGATATAGGAGCACTGTTGTGTTGTCAGTAGATATCATGACGCAAGAATGGTGAATAAATTTTATGGCTTTCTTCAGTGCGAGACGAATGGCCATCATTTCTAACATGTTGATATGGAGCTGGGATTGGTCTTCCGTCCAGCAACCATGAAAGGATAGTCTCAATGGCTCTAAATGAGCTCCCCATCCCAAATGACTGGCGTCCGTGAAAAGAAATACATTTGGATCTGGAAGATGGATACCTAGGATGAAGCGTTTGGTGTCCATCCACCACTTCAAATGAAATCGATCATACTGCTGATTGTAATCTGATGATCGAGAGGAAGAATATGAGGTCTCCAGACAGACAGAAGACACATTTGCAAATGAAGTCTGCCTAGGAGAACAAAATCTGCTGCTGCACTGAGTTTGCCCAAAAGAGAAAGGAAAGTTTGTGCCGATACTTGACTGCAAGAGAGAACAGATTTGATAGTCAACATTAGATTCTCGACTCATTCCGCTGGTACCCTGATTAAATTCTGCTGTGTCAGAAATTCCATGCCTATGAATGTGAAATTCTGAGCAGGAATAAATTCTGACTTTTTTAGGTTTGGAATAAAACCTAAACTCTGAACTACATGAAGGCACTATTTTGTCTGATCTAATAGTCGGTTTCGAATCAGATTTCTTATCAGCCAATCGTCTAGGTACGGAAAAACTGAAATGGCACGTTGATGCAGGTGCGATGCTATAGCGTCCATCAATTTGGTAAAAATCCACAGACTTAGAGACATTCCGAAGGGTAAGGCCGTGAACTGGAATGTCTGATCTTCGTAGAGGAACTGAAGATACTTTCTGGATTGAGGATGCATCAGAACATGAAGATAAGCATCTGTCAAGTCAATGGAGACAGCCCAGTAGTTGTTCACAATCAACTGTCTTATGGACTTGACTGTCTCCATCTTGAATGGTTGTTTCTTTATGTATAGGTTCAGTAAAGAAAGATCTATAACTGGACGTAACCTTCCATTCTTTTTTGGTACAAGGAATAGCTGGGAGTAAAAGCGGGGAGTTCCCGAATCTTGTACCTTTCCACTGCCAGTTTCTGGAGAAGGATATCGATCTCTTTTCGAAGTAACCGTGAGGAAAATTGGCTCAGTTTTATTGGAACTGACAATACAGGAGGAATTAACCTGAATAGTATCCTGAAACCATTTTAAACGATAGAGAGGACCCATTTGCTGTCTGTCAATTTTTCCCAATGTTCCACAAAGTGGGCCAATCTTCCCCCCCACTGGAATGTCCAGACTCGGTAAGACTGGCAGTGGAAAGGGTTGGCTTTCAGGCAATTTTAGAGGAGGGGAACTGTTTGGAGTTACTACTCCTCTTAGTGAAATCCTTTCTGTTACTTGACGTGAAGGATTGAGTTTGTGTTTTTGTCCTGTATGGTTGTGTTTGTTTAGTCCTAGACTGTTTAGTAGGGACTTTAGGAATTTTAAAAGCCCTTGACATAGAAAGAGGCTTTTGATATTGGATAGCTGTATTTGATGAAGTCTGGAGGCAAAAAATCTCTGTTGCTGAGCCTCATAGATAGCCTTCGCAACTTCCTTAATCTTTCCGTCAAATAGGGTTTTGGAATTTATCTGAGTATTTCTTAACTCATAGCTAGAATTCTCTACAAGTAGTTTTGCCAAGTCGCGTCTAGCCTGGACTATTTCTTTTGCCAATATGGTGGACATAGCTGTGGCATGTTTAATCTATTTCTCTATGGCCTTAAGTAGTCTTGAAAGGGCTGCAACTGACACTGATTCTTGCTGAAGGCATAAATATGCTGCAGATGAAAACAAGTCTGCATGGGAATTAATAGCGATGAGTTTGCATGCTTTCTTTTCCCATGCCTCCAAGTTTTTTATAGGAATATAAGATCTTCCTTTGTTAGACAAGTCTAACAGGGAAGCACCTGCCTCTAATGTTGGTATATTCTCAGTTGGGAAGTACTGATTCTGACTCTTGTAAAACTTAGTAGGAGCAAAAGATGTGACCAAGTTTTGAGGACATATCCAATCCTTGCAACATTTGTCCATGTCTAATTTGTTTTGTATGAATTAAGTTGTGTTTTCTACCAACTTTGACTGGGGCAGAACTAATAATAGAGTGGCATGCGATTCCATTAAATGTTCTATCCCAAATAGTTGTTTAACAGGGGTCTTTTCCTGGAATGTTTTTGGGCATAAGTCTGGAGGCAAAAGCCGAAAAACTTCATTCATAGCCCTGTCATACAACCAGACCTCAGTTTCTGAGTCAGAGCCTGAGTCTTTGGCCGCTTGTAACACATTATCCGGTAACTGAGGTGTTATATTAACAAGCAAATTCCATGGGGAATTTATGTCCCCCGCCTTATTTTTATTTGAGGTGTTAAAAATGGTAAAGTTAACCAGAGGACCATTGGTCCTGTATCAATTACCTAAATATTGAAGCAGGAAACCAGTGATAAAAAATAATTTTAAGATTCTGAAAAAAAACCACATGAATATCTTCAGACCATCCTTAAAGCACCTGTAAAGTTTCAAAGGATCAACTTAAAACTGTGGTAGGAGTTACGGGGTCAAGGTACCTACTCCCTGTACGCTTCTGTAGTATTAGAACTCAAAAAATGTCTAAGTTAAAAATGCAGAAAAAGTAGTAAAAAATTATTTCAGGATTCTGAAAAAAACACATGCATATCTTCAGGCCATCCTAAAAATCCTTGTAAAGTTTCAAAAGGATCAGATAAAAACTGTGGGAGAAGTTAAGGGGACAAGGTACCTGCACCCTATACACTTCTGTAATATTAGAACTCAAAAAATGTCTAAGTTAAAAATGCAGAAAAAGTAATAAAAAAATATTTCAGGATTCTGAAAAATCCACCTGCATATTTTCAGGCCATCCTAAAAGCCCATGTAAAGTTTCAAAAGGATTGGTCAAAAACTGTGGGAGGAGTTACGGGGACAAGGTACCTACTCCCTATAGACTTCTGTAATATTAGAACTCAAAAAATGTCTAAGTTCAAAACGTGTAAAAAGTGATAAAAAATAATTTCAGGATTCTGAAAAAAAAAACACATGCATATCTTCAGACCATCCTTAAAGCACCTGTAAAGTTTCAAAACGATCGGCCAAAAACTGTGGGAGGAGTTAAGGGGAAAAGGTACCTGCTCCCTATATACTTCTGTAGTATTAGAACTCAAAAAATTTCTAAGTTAAAAATGCAGAAAAAGTGATAAAAAATTATTTCAGGATTCTGAAAAAAACACATGCATATCTTCAGGCCATCCTAAAAGCCCATGTAAAGTTTCAAAAGGATCGGCCAAAAACTGTGGGAGGAGTTAAGGGGACAAGGTACCTACTCCCTATACGCTTCTGTAATATTAGAACTCAAAAAATGTCTATGTTCAAAATGTCTAAAAAGTAATAAAAATTAATTTCAGGATTCTGAAAAAACCACATGCACATCTTCAGACCATCCTTAAAGCACCTGTAAAGTTTCAAAAGAATTGGCCAAAAACTGTGGGAGGAGTTAAGGGGACAAGGTACCTGCTCCCTATACACTTCTGTAGTATTAGAACTCAAAAAATGTCTAAGTTAAAAATGCGGAAAAAGTGATAAAAAATTATTTCAGGATTCTGAAAAAAACACATGCATATCTTCAGGCCATCCTGAAAGCCCATGTAAAGTTTCAAAAGGATCGGCCAAAAACTGTGGGAGGAGTTAAGGGGACAAGGTACCTACTCCCTATAGACTTCTGTAATATTAGAACTCAAAAAATGTCTAAGTTAAAAATGCGGAAAAAGTAATAAAAAATTATTTCAGGATTCTGAAAAAACCACATGCAAATCTTCAGACCATCCTTAAAACACCTGTAAAGTTTCAAAAGGATTGGACAAAAACTGTGGGAGGAGTTAAGGGGACAAGGTACCTACTCCCTATAGATTTCTGTAATATTAGAACTCAAAACAAAAAATGTCTAAGTTAAAAATGCGGAAAAAGTGATAAAAAATTATTTCAGGATTCTGAAAAAACCACAGGCAAATCTTCAGACCATCCTTAAAACACCTGTAAAGTTTCAAAAGGATCGGACAAAAACTGTGGGAGGAGTTAAGGGAACAAAGTACCTACTAAAAACTCGGAACCACGCACCACGCACCACGCGCCACGCCCCACGGAAAACCAAAAACAGTGTCCCTCCACTTTTCTTCTAAAAGGCTGGGGACAATAACGAGCTTAAGCGAGCCACCTGCAAAGCAGGTGACGAAGCTTAGGCTTGTACTATAGGTATCGTGAGTCTCTCACATACTATGCAGAAGAGTTTGCATGCGGCAGTTGACTGGTTTCCCATATCTACAGCAGAGTGTATCGGCTTAATGTTGAACCCGAAAACCAATGCTTTAAATAAGGCCGGAGCCATTGGCCTGGTTTTCGAAACATATTATGATCAGATACGCTCCGCTGCAAACATGGAAAGCCAGTCAGCCGCCACAAGCGATCTCAATGGCTGTAAAAATTGTATAGCCAAAGAAATAGAAGAATGCATTTTTATGTCATTGACACGGATGACTGCAAGACTGATCTGCGTTTTAGCCACCATTTTAATCTGAGATTCTCTCGCATTAAACAACATTTTTGTGTATTTAAGGGTAAATACTGAAGTATTGCTGTACAAAGTGGATTACATTCCTACAGCACATAACAGGAATTATGCATAGTGAAGAATTTACTACTAATTTCAGAATCCATTAGACTTTCCTTATTACACTATATCTGAAAGAAAGCCCCTTGTACTGACAGGTGATGATTTGTTTGTGTTAAATGAGACACAACTTGTCTTTTTCAGCATTATTTTTGTCAAGAAAGAACTGATCTTTGAGTTTGAATGACAAGTTTATCAAATAACTGAGTGGTGTTCATGTTCATTTCCTTTTTTGAGGTCATTTTTTGAATTGTGAAACTGCTTCTGATGAGACTATGTCACACCTGGAATAATTATTTACATCTTATCAATGATACGAAGGGTTGGTTTTGACAAAAGGCTGTCAAATTTTAAAATGTTGCAAGATGTTGAAAGTCCAACAAATTCTGAAATGAGTATCGCTGACAACATGATAAAGGTAGGATATGTGGTGATTTCAGCTGACTGGCGATCAGCTGATCGTACTTTAGCAACTTTATGCTGCATAATGATTTGCTTGTCAAATTGTGTCGTAGCTCATGCTATTGATAAACATCATAAGCATCCATAAAGTTAATACCTAGAAACCGAGACACATTGTATAGCATAACTGATAGCAGTAAATACGCCGTGGAGAGTACTACGCCCCACCCCAAGCCCAAAAGCCAAGGCAGACCGATTGACATGGACGCACCAGTTGCATGTCATTTTGTAAACGCCTGTCAAATTAGTGGTGTTTTTAGGACATGCTTCCATTGTACCCTGAAGGCATCAAATTTGGATATGATGGATGGCAGATTTTAGGTGATTCAGACTGGGTAATATAGCTATATTTAGTATCAAATCAACCTCTTTTCACTTGCCTCACTTTTTAAATATGTAAAAAAAAAACACAGTAGAGCGATGTTTCCTGGGAAACTCTGGTTAAATTGATGTAAGCATAATATTTGATGTTGTGCACTTTGTCTCAGACCATTTTAAACAGGTTTTGTCTGGTCCGTGACTTTGCATACCTGTTGAAAAAAAGAAAAAGAAAATGCACCAAATGCTTAAGTTTGTTTCATAGGTAACACCTATTTATTTCATATTAGGTATTTTTGGTAAACTTTGTGTTATATTAACCGGTTCCGCAGGTTGCAGCGGAATTGATGTTTCTGCAACCTGGGGAGCTAGTTTTACTCTTTTGTATCTACTGTAATCATTCTCTGATTGTGTAGATGATGATGAAGAAGAGGGCGACACAGATTGTCTTCTCCTTTTTTATGAAAATGTTCAGCTCTCTTTAATTTTTTTATTCTTATGTGAATTTGAAGAGGCCGCCCTGGAAGAAGATGAAGACGATCTATGTCTTCTCTTCTTCTTAGATCTATGTCTTCTTTTAGACTGGTCCATGCGGGATTGTCTAGTCTGTGAAGAGTGTTTGTCATTTGATCTCCAAGTACTTGGAGGTTCTATTATTACACTTGGGTCTGACATCTGCGAGAAGTCAGGCTCAAGTGGTAATATCATTTTACTAGAGGTGGCTGGGTTTGGTAACTCATGTGCAAATGAGTGTTCCGAGCGCGAGTTGTAATGGCTAGGTAGTCTACATTCACTAACCCTGGAGTGATGACTGCTGATAGAAGCAGGGTATATTGACTAGAGTCAAACGACCGGTAACTGGATGACCGGTGAATGTTGATAGTTAATTAACTGACCGGTGCCTGGTGACTGGTGCCCAGTGTCTGGAAGTCCATATTTACTGACCGGTGACTGGTGCCTGGTAAATTGACTGATACCTGCTTGACTGGTGCCTGGTTGACTGATGCCTGGCTGACCATTGACTGGCTGACTGGTGACAGGTGACTGGTTGACCAGTGACTGGTGGACCAGTGCATGAATGACCAGTGAATAGATGACTGGTGACTGGTTGACCTATGGCTGGTTGACTGGTGTCTGGTTGACTGGTGACTGGTGGACTTGGTTGACTGGTGACTGGTGGACTTATTGCCTGGTTGGAATTTGTTTCCATTTGGCTGCCACCTAGATGGGTCCTGCCCCTGGTAAAGCCATGCGGGCCAGTGCCTGATTGACTGGTGACTGGTGACAGGTGACTGGTTGACCGGTGACTGATTGACCAGTGCCTCGATGACTGGTGAATAGATGACCAGTGACTGGTTGACCGATGACTGGTTGACCAGTGCCTGGTTGACCAGTGACTGGTGGACTTATTGCCTAGTTGGAATTTGTTTCCATTTGGCTGCCACCTAGATGGGTCCTGCTCCTGGCAGTAAAGCCATGTTGGGCAGTGCTCCCATCTAAAGAAATTGTATCAGATAGGTCTGACACATTTCTATTCTTCTTTTTGTTCTGTCTTCTATTTGTCATAACTGATCTTCTTGTAGCCTGAAGTCTTCTCTTCTCAGCAAGTATCTATATGTCATCTGGCCACTGGCTGCAAATATAACATGTTGAAAATCCAGAACATGAAGTGCAAGATAGGCAATTGTAGTGATTATCCCATTGAACCTTGATATGACCACAATCACCACGAAAGTAATTCATCAATAGTCATGAAAACTCATGATGAAATTTTAGCGATGAGAAAAGCAAGAAATTGAAAATTGATAATTTCAAATAAATAACATATTTAGTGGAAGGAATGATAAAGGAATGCAAGAAAGAAAAGGATTTAGAAAGTTAACTGGGAGAAAAGAAATAAAATACAGATTTCTTTCACCGGAGAGAAAATCCTTTGTTTACTTTCAAGTCCACAGAAAAGAAACTGACACGTGATCATTTAAGCGGAAAGAGTTATGTCATACAGGTAACTGTCTAAGGAACCTTCTGGATTAAGACTCCTTAAGAGGACTGAACTGTCGTTTTTTCTGTGGAAGGTGTGAAATACAGAATAGAATAGCACCTTATCTATAGGTTAATGTATTGTGCAGTTAAAAATGACCTAAATGCAAAGGTGAACAAAGTCAATGGACCATGAAATATACCGGTAAGTCAAGGTCAACTATGGATGATTGCAATCAAGAGGCCATGCTGAGATGTATGCAAGTGCCAAGTATCACTGCTGTAGGACCAATAGTTACTGAGAAACTGACCTAAATGGAAAAAACTTAACAAAGTCACTGGACCATGAAATATAGATTATAAGAGACCCAGTTTCAAACTTGACCTAGAAATCATCAAGACAAACATTTAGAGTAAGATGCATGATGATTACTTCAAAAATGTGACCTCTAGAATGTGAACTCTTCCTCCTGGTGTCTGGGAAGGGCTGCGGTTTGTGATTGTGGCACTCCCTGGACTTTTCTCTTACCTTTTTTGCATACCACGCCTGTTGTGTTTGTGCCATGTGGAGACCCTAGAAAGTCTCCCCATACATTCATTTAATGGTGTTATTATTTCAAGTGCCAGCGTTTGCACTTGACAATCACCTTTCGTATTACTCTTCCTCTTGGTGTCTGGGAAGGACTGCGGTTTGTGATTGTGGTACTCCCTGGACTTTTCTCTTATCTTTTTTTAACAAGGTTTACCTTTGATTTGGCCTGTTACTTAGTTTTTGACCCCAAGTGACCCAGTTTTGAATTTGACCTAGAAATCATGAAAGGGGAACGCAACCTTAAAAGGTATTGTGCTTTAAAGTAAAGAACTTAACAAACAATGAATTCTGACACAAATTTGATCCAAATTAGTGGAAAATTAAGTAAGTTATAGACAACTGAATATTTTAACATTGGTGGAATGGGCGCTGCAATTTGAATATTTAGTACGGTTTCATAAAAATTTAAATTCGTTATTAAGGTAGTTATTCTCATAAAGTTGGCTTATTTTGGGGGAAATGATTGCTTGTCACTAGAATTAAAAATTATAAAAAATCTGTAACAAAATTATTCTCAAAAACCCTTTTTAATTTGGTTTTGCCATATTTAATTTGGGCTGTGTGACGTCATAAAGCCTACAGTATGGTGGCATTTTAAAGATATATTCAAACCACCATAACTTCCTTATTTCTAGGTTGATTTTGAAAACTCTTGCATCAAAATATATGGCTTGTTAAGCACTTTCCTTAAAGATATACTTACAGCATATATTGCATTCCCCTTTAAGACAAACATTTTGAGCAAGAGTCATGATGATTACTTCAAAACTGTGATCTCTAGTGTTAATAAGGTTTTCCTTTGATTTGGCCTGGTGACCTAGTTTCTGACCCCAAGTGACCCAGTTTTGACCTTGACCTAGATATAATCAAGACAAACATTTTGATCAAGATTCATAGTGATTACTTCAACTAGAGGGTGAATGAGGTCATCAAGACAAACATTTTGAGCAAGATTCATGGTGATTACTTCAACTAGAGGGTGAATAAGGTTATAAAGAAATTTTAGACACTGACATAGTTTATGATCTGACATGACCCATATTCGAACTTGACTGAGATATCAAGTCGAACAATCTGGTAAAGTTCCATGAAAATTGAAGAAAAAACATTTATCAAGATTGAAGCAAGACTAAGGCCTCTAAGGGGTGAACAAGGTTTTAAACAAATCTGACCTAGTGATCTACTTTTTAACCTAACATGACCCATATTTGAACTTAACCCAAGATATCATCAAAACAAACTTTCTTGTAAAGTTCCATGAAGATTAAAGCAAAACTGGCCTATAGAAGGTGAACAAGGTTTAAAAGAAATTTGACCCAGTGACCTAGTTTTCAATCCAACATAACCCTTATTCAAACTTGACCTAAATATCACCAAGGGAAACATTCTGGTCAAAATTTATAAAGATTTTAGCAAAAGTGTGGTCTCTAGAGGGTGAACAAGGTTTTGGATAAATCTGAACTATTGACCTAATTTTGATCTGACATGACCCATATTTGAACTTGGCCAAGATATCATCAAGACAAACATTCTGGTGTAGTTTCATGAAGATTGAAGTAAAACTGTGACCTCTAGAGGGTAACAACGTTTTGAAAAAATCTGACTGGTGACCAAGTTTTTGATCTGACATGACCCATATTCAAACTTCCAAGATATCATAAAGACAAACATTCTGGTGTAGTTTCATGAAGATTGAAGCAAAACTATGGCCTCTAGAGGGTGAACAAGATTTTAAAGAAATCTGACCTAGTGATCTAGTTTCTGACCCACCATGACCGGTATTTGAATTTGACTGAGATAACATCCAGACAAACATTCGATTTCATAAAGACTGAAGCAAAACTGTAGCTTCTATAGGGTGAACAACATAATTGTTGATGATGCAGGAAACACCACACACGCTGCACAACGCACATATGATGGTCACAGTGAGATCACAATAGCTCACCTTCAGCACTATGTGCTCAGGTGAGATAAAAAGTGTGGGGATAAAAAAAAAACTGAAAATCCGTGAAACGGATTTCAACACTAATAGTAATCAAACCAGGAAACCAGAAGTAGAAAAAGAACCCAGTATCCTCCACTGTTTCTTATATTTTGTATTGACAAAAACATGCTTTAAGTTCAATGACCATTTTTACTAACAAATGTATCTGGTACAAAAAAAAGGTACCATTTGTGCACCAAGCTACTCTGTTATGGGTAAATTATAATGGGAGTCCCTCGCAAGCTACCCACTATTACCTACGGTGTGGTGGAGGTACATTGACAACATATACTCCATCTGGCCATTTTCTTGAGAGAGTTGTTCTTTATCTATGGCCTAACCAACAGTCATATGACCCTACAGTTTACTTCTGAGGTGAGTGAAACAACAGTTAACTTCCTAGACGTCCACATTACCAAAGATGCGTCTGGAGTCTTTACATGTATTCTGTAGTAACTTAATATGAACATTTTAGATGAACTAGATAGTTACTTATATTTCTTTTATGTACAAACCATTAAGGCCTTGGTGGCTCAGTTGGATGCGCCATCCGACTGGAGAGCAGGAGGTCGCGGGTTCAACCCCCGCCGAGGTCGGCAGCATTCTTTCGTGGAAATTGATCATGAAATATTTTCTATGGTCATTCCCTCCCTTCCGCTGATTCTAGAAGGGCAGTTGTCAGTTTCTGGCAAAAGAATGTGCACAATACTGGTTAACCGCTTAGAGGACTAAGCCTGCCCAGTAAACATGTGGTTAGGTAAACTGACCGCACTCGACAAGACCCTATTGGGTTGACTGGGACGTAAAACCTCAACACAAACAAAACAAATGGTTAAAATTCTATTCTATTCAATGGTATACTATTCTACCTACATAATGTAACCTAAACTGCTGCCTTAACAACCCAATGCCACAAACAACCTGTCTTTTTTTAGTGTACTCATGTGACTAAATACTCTGCAATATTAGACGTTCAGTGATGAAAACCTCTGCCATGTATCTTGAACAAGAGGACCATGATGGTCCTTTATCACTCACCTGACCAAACAGATTTGCATATTTACTGTTGAAGTTTCAGCCAAGTTCACTGCTCTAGGATTTTTGTATAAACTTTATAGCACTAACCACCCCCACCCCCCTCCACCACACCCCCGGCCATGCTTTTTTACAAATCTTGACAACTTGAACTGATTCTTAAAAGAAGGTCACCAAAGGAGCATTTCTGCCAAGTAATACTGAAATTGGTCCAGCGGTTTAAAAAGTTTTATATAGCTATAAAGCCCTACGCCCTAACGGACATGTTTTTTGACGAATCATGACAGCTTGAACAAACTTGGTAGAGGGTCACCAAAGGAACATTCCTGCCAAGTTATATTGAAATCTGTTCAGTGGTTTCTGACAAGAAGATTTTTAAAGTTTTCTATTTAGATATATAGGGAAAACAAGAAGATTTCTTTTCAAGTTTTCTATATAGATATATAGGGAAAATAAGCCCCACCCCCTTGCAGCCGTATTTTTTGACGAATCATGATGGCTTGAACAACCTTGGAAGAGGGTGACCAAAGACACATTCCTTCCAAGTTATATTGAAATCGGTCCATTGATTTCTGCCAAGATTTTTAAAGTTTTCTATATAGGTACATATATAGGGAAAATAAGCCCTGCCCCCTGGCGGCCATGTTTTTTGACAAATCCAAACGGCTTGAACAATCTTGGTAGAGGATCACCAAAAGAACATTTCTGCAAAATTATATGGAAATTGGTCCAGTGGTTTGGGACAAGATGATTTCTACATTTTTCTATATATAGGGAAAATAAGCCCTGCCCCCTGGCGGCCATGTTTTTTGACAAATCCAAATGACTCGAACAATCTTGGTAGAGGATCACTAAAGGAACATTTCTACAAAATTATATGGAAATCGGTCCAGTGGTTCTGACAAGAAGATTTTTAAAGTTTTCTATATAGATATATAGGGAAAATGCCCCACCCCCTGGCAGCCATGGTTTTTGACGAATCCAAATGGCTTGAACAATCTTGGTAGAGGATCACCAAAGGAACATTTTTGCAAAATTATATTGAAGTCGGTCCAGTGGTTTCGGTCCAGTGGTTTGGACAAGAAGATTTTTACATTTTTCAATATAGATATATAGGGAAAATAAGCCCCGCCCCCTGGTGGCCATGTTTTTTGACAAATCGAAATGGCTCGAACAATCTTGGTAGAGGATCACCAAAGGAACATTTTTGCAAAATTACATTGAAATCGGTCCAGTGGTTTCTGACAAGAAGATTTTTAAAGTTTTCTATATAGATATATAGGGAAATTAAGCCCCACCCCATGGCGGCCATGTTTTTTGACGACTCCAAATGGCTTGAACAATCTTGGTAGAGGATCACTGAAGGAACATTTTTGCAAAATTATATTGAAATCGGTCCAGAGGTTTCGGACAAGAAGATTTTTAAAGTTTTCTATATAGATATATAGGGAAAATAAGCCCCACCCCCTGGCGGCCATGTTTTTTGACGAATCCTAATGGCCTGAACAATCTTGGTAGAGGTTCACCAAAGGAACATTTCTGCAAAATTATATGGAAATCAGTCCTGCGGTTTCTGACAAGAAGATTTTTAAAGTTTTCTATATAGATATATAGGGAAAATAAGCCCCGCCCCCTAGCGGCCATGTTTTTTGACGAATCCAAATGGCTTGAACAATCTTGGTAGAGGATCACCAAAGGAACATTTCTGCAAAATTACATTGAAATCGGTCCAGTGGTTTCCGTCAAGAAGATTTTTAAAGTTTTCTATATAGATATATAGGGAAAATAAGCCCCGCCCCCTGGCGGCCATGTTTTTTGAAGAATCCAAATGGCCTGAACAATCTTGGTAGAGGTTCACCAAAGGAACATTTCTGCAAAATTATATGGAAATCAGTCCTGCGGTTTCTGACAAGAAGATTTTTAAAGTTTTCTATATAGATATATAGGGAAAATAAGCCCCGCCCCCTAGCGGCCATGTTTTTTGACGAATCCAAATGGCTTGAACAATCTTGGTAGAGGATCATCAAAGGAACATTTCTGCAAAATTACATTGAAATCGGTCCAGTGGTTTCGGACAAGAAGATTTTTAAAGTTTTCTATATAGATATATAGGGAAAATAAGCCCCGCCCCCTGGCGGCCATGTTTTTTGAAGAATCCAAATGGCCTGAACAATCTTGGTAGAGGTTCACCAAAGGAACATTTCTGCAAAATTATATGGAAATCAGTCCTGCAGTTTCTGACAAGAAGATTTTTAAAGTTTTCTATATAGATATATAGGGAAAATAAGCCCCGCCCCCTAGCGGCCATGTTTTTTGACGAATCCAAATGGCTTGAACAATCTTGGTAGAGGATCACCAAAGGAACATTTCTGCAAAATTACATTGAAATCGGTCCAGTGGTTTCTGACAAGAAGATTTTTAAAGTTTTCTATATAGATACATAGGGAAAATAAGCCTTGCCCCCTGGCGGCCATGTTTTTTGACAAATCCACATGGCTTGAACAATCTTGGTAGAGGATCACCAAAGGAACATTTCTGCAAAATTACATTGAAAACGGTTCAGTGGTTTTTGACAAGAAGATTTTTAAATTTTTCTATATGGATACATAGGGAAAATAAGCCCTGCCCCCTGGCGGCCATGTTTTTTGACGAATCCGAATGGCTTGAACAATCTTGGTAGAGGATCACCAAAGGAACATTTCTGCAAAATTATATTGAAATCGGTCTAGTGGTTTCTGACAAGAAGATTTTTTAAGTTTTTAGTTAAAAAATCTATTTTTAGCTCCTGTGACCTAGATATGCAATGGACCGGAACCATTTGAACAACTTTGAAAGATCATTCCTGTGAAGTTTGGTCAAAATCCAATCAGTGGTTTAGGAGGAGATGTTGTTTAAAGATTGTGGACGGACGGACGGACGGACATACGGACGACGACGACGACAACGACGGACGGTAAGTGATCACAAAAGCTCACCTTGAGCTTTCAGCTCAGGTGAGCTAAAAAGCTCATAAAGAGCGAAACCGGTTGATCTTTCAATAACAAGAGGGCCATAATGGCCCTCTAACACTCACCTGGGGAAAATAGCACTTAGCGGACCCAACCTAGAAATGACTGAAGCAAACATTATGACCAAGATTCTTGATGATTATAACAAGTAAGACAATGCAGCATGCCTAATGAACTGTGAAATATAGGTCATCAAAAATGGATGACTGCTTTCAAGAGGCCATGCTCAGATGTATGTAAGTGCCAAGTATTACTGCTGTAGGACCAGTAGTTACTTAGAAACTGACCTAAACAGAAATAATTAAAGAAAATTATTGGACTGTGAAAAATAGGTCAAAAGAGACCCAGTTTCCAAATCTGACCTAGAAATAATCAAAACAAACATTTTAAGCTAGATGCATGATGATCATTTCAAAATTGTGACCTCTAGAGTGTTAACAAGGTTTTACTTTGATTTGGCCTGGTGACCTAGATTTTAACCCCAAGTGACTCAGTTTGAAACTTGACATAGAAATCATTAACACAAACATTTTGAGCAAGATTCATGATGATTGCTTCAAAAATGTGATCTCTAAAGTGTTAACAAGGTTTTCCTTTGATTGGCCCGATGACCTAGTTTCTGACCCCAAGTAACCCAGTTTCGAACTTGACCTAGAAATTATTAAGACAAATATTTTGAGCAAGATTCATGATGACTGCTTAAAAACTTGACCTCTAGACTATAACAAGGTTTTCCTTTGATTTGGCCCAGTGACATAGTTTTTGACCCCAAGTGACCCTGTTTCCAAACAGAACCTAGAAATAATTAAGACAAACATTTTAAGCAAGATGCATGATATTCATTTCAAAATTGTGACCTCTAGAGTGTTAACAAGGTTTTCCTTTGATTTGGCCTGGTGACCTAGATTTAGACCACAAGTGACCCAGTTTCCAACTTGACCTAGAAATCAACATTAATGTTTTGAGCAAGATTCATGATGATTACTTCAACATGTGACCTCTGGAGTGTTAAAATTTTCCTTTGATTTGACCTGGTGACCTAGTTTTTGACCTCATGTCACCCAGTTTCAAACTTGATCTAGAAATCATCAACAAAAATATTCTGAGCAAGATTCATGATGATATCTTCAAAAATGTGACCTCTAGAGTGTTAAAAAGGTTTTCCTTTGATTAGACCTGTGACCCAGATTTTGACCCCAAGTGATCCAGTTTCAAACCTGACTTAGATTTCATAGGAGAAAACATTCTGAGCAAGTTTCATTAAGACTGGGTCAAAACTGTGACCTCTAGATTGTGAACAGACCAAGTGTTGGCTATGGATAAGGGACAACAAACGACAGACGAAGGATAGAGGGCAGGGCTCCGGAAAACCGAAAAAATAGCCGGTCTGGACCAAAATTAAGAATTCTGGACCGATTTCAAACACCCCAAAATGCTAATAAATTGGTCCAACAGGTTTGTGCCTTGAACCCCATTTTTTCCCAACCAACCAATTTTCACGAATCAATGATGTCTAAAAAATCACAAACGGTCAAGTCTTCCCAAACTGACAATGTCCGCGCACCTTTTAAATGCGATATTATGGTAGTTAAAAAGGCTCTAAATGGTCATTTGACATGTATATTGGAGAGACAGATGAATAATGGCAACCTACCACAGCACAAATTAATTACGTCATTACCCAAACATTGTCAAAAAATCAACACTTCACTGACTTTTGTGCGGTAAACAAGCGATTAACAGGAATCATCAGTAATGGTAGTCTGATAATTAATCCGTTTGTGTGACACATGTGAATACACTGCAAAACATCGAGGTGCAGTCGGCTTGTCCAAAAGATCAAAGGTCGCTTTACTGAGAGTGATAAAAGAATGCACCGCTTGAACGCACCTGTTTTCTTCCTCTTCTTTTTTGTTTTGATCAACACGGTTTGTTGGTCCCAGATTTGATAAATTAATTCCCAAACCGTGTATGTCCTGATCAGATGTCGCATACAACGGCGTCTGATCTGGGTATTATTGATTGCTTCTTTTTTTTTTTTTTTTTTTTGTTGATTGCCGTAACACGCGAGTATAATTCAAGGTAGATTTCACTGTAAAAATAAGTAATGCACCACTTGCGCTAGACAAGATTGATCAATGCTTAAAATTTAAGCAGTCTGGTCAAATCTTAAAACATTGAAAACTGCAAAACCGCCCGTGGCGCAGGCCTTTTTTATTAGACCTAATTAGGTCCATGAAGGTGGTTTTGTTCCGTCTCTCCTGTTTCCCGCCGTCTTCGCGCTTATACAAGACGGGAATCAGTTGTTTATAAATAGTTTAGGAAAACCCTGCGGAGGTGGAAATAACAACAAAACCGTCTTTTTTTTTTCTTTCTTTCTTTTTACATACCTGACTGTATTTATTGATGACGCCAGCTTTGATCATGCTCGTTATACCCGGACTTCCGTCATATAACGGAGTTGAGGTGTATTATTTAAAAGGAGTTATAGGACTGCTAATTGTCATTAGTTTTCGTGACAGGTGATATATATATATATATATATATTTTTTTTTTTTGGAAATGGGCTCATTGATGACGTCATCATCATCGGCTGGACTGATTCAGATTTCAAAATTTCCAGAGCCCTGATAGAGGGTGATCACAATAGCTCACCCTGAGCATTCCCCTCAGGTGAGCTAAAAAGTCAGCCCATGAAAATGGTGGTGGTTCACTGTTACATTCCCCCATCCCTCCCCCACCCCCACATCTAAGTTTTAAAGCAACAGTACCTATATGACAGTCTTTCTGTTCATCACAGACTTCTTTCCAGTATCCAGAGGGGTCTTTAGCACAATGATAGTTACCATCCTTACATCCTTTCAACTTTTCCAAACAGTTCCATGTTTGGGTTCCATACTCAGGGCAATACCGATTCGCAGGTCCTCCTACAGACCAACCACACTTTTGACCTGCTGATCTTGTATATAGTCCAGGAAGGAGTACACAAATTATCACCTGAAATAAAAATGTGAAACTAGAGCTGGTGTTTGTAAAACACTATGCCCCCAACTGCCTGACTCTGCTTGACTCCAACACTGCTTGCCCATGATGGTAACAACAGTACAAATATACAAGATTTCAATGTTATTTTATCAAAAGGGAAAAAACTCTAAAATAGGAGATAATTCGGATAAGGAAACAAGAGGCCCAGGGGCCATGGGTCGCTCACTTGAGTGACATAGCCACTGCAGATATGCAGATGTTATGCAACATTTTTCCAATCCTGTCATTGCAAATAATGAAAAGATCATCATTTAAGCAGTTCTTAATTTTGAAGAAGAATATATATGGCATGACAGTCAATGGAGCATGATCATTTGAACAAACTCTCAATCACATTTCAACAGTTGTAGGATCAATGTGAAATTTCGTGGCAAATGGCTAAGTGGTTTCTGAAGAATCATGATTTTATACATGTAAACAGCTCAGTGGCAGGGAAATATAATAAACATAAACAAGGTGGCAGCCATCTTAGATTTCCAATCAGAATGATTTTAGCTATTGTTGATCTACGAGTCACCTTGATACTTCCAATGAACTTTGAGTCAATTGCCCTTTGGGTTCAGGAGAAAAAGTTCAAAACAGACTTTCAAGATGGATGCCATGGCTACAATTTGGGATTTCCTATCGCAATGATTAGAGCTATTTTTTATCTACAAGTCACCCCGATGCTTCCTACCAAGTTTCGAGTCAATTGGCTTTTCAGTTCAGAAGAAGAAGGGAAAAATAGAGTTTCAAGATGGCCATCATCTTGGATTTCGGATTGGAACAATTTTAGCTATTTTTATATCTACAAGTCATCCCGATGCTTCCTACCAATTTTCAAATCAACTGGCCCTTTGGTTCAGGTCAGGAAAATAAGCGAAAAAAAAGAGTTTCAAGATGGCCACCATGGTGGCCATCTTGGATTTCCAATCCAAACAATTTAAGCTATTTTAGATGTACAAGTCACCCCAATGCTTCCTACCAAGTTTCGAGTCAAATGGCTTTCAGTTCAGGAGAAGAAGCGAAAAATAGATTTTCAAGATGGCTGCCATGGTGGCCATCTTGGATTTCTGATAGGGACGATTTAAGCTATTTTTGATCTACAGATCACCCTGATGCTTCCTACCTAGTTTAAAGTCAATAAGCCTTTCGGTTCAGGAGAAGAAGTGAAAAATAGATTTTCAAGATGGCCGCTATGGAGGTCATCTTGGATTTTCAATCAGAAGGGATTTTAGCCATTTTTGATCTATAAGTCACCCTGATGCTTCCTACCAAGTTTCAAATCAATTGGCTATTGGGTTTATGAGAAGAAGCAAAAACAAGATTTTCAAAATGGCCACCATGGCGGCCATCTTGGATTTCCAATCAGCAGGATTTTAGCTATTTTTGATCTACAAGTCATCCTGATACTTCCAACCAAGTTTGGAGTCAACTGGCCTTTCGGCTCAGGAAATGAAATGAAAAATAGGTTTTCAAGCTGGTGGCCATGGCAGCCATCTTGGATTTCCAATCAGAACAATTTTAGCTATTTTTGATCTACAAGTCACCCCAATGCCTCCTACCAAGTTTCGAGTCAACTGGCCTTTCGGTTCTGAAGAAGAAGCGAAAAATAGATTTTCAAGATGGCTGCCATGGTGGCCATCTTGGATTTCCGATCGGCATGATTTTAGCTAGTTTTGATCTACAAGTCATCCCGATGCTTCCTAGCAAGTTTGGAATCAAGTGGACTTTCGGTTCAGGAGAAGAAGCAAAAAATAGATTTTCAAGATGGCTGCCATGGCGGCCATCTTGGATTTCTGATCGGCACAATTTTAGCTATTTTTGATCTATGTCACCCCAATGTTTCCTACCAAGTTTGGAGTCAATCGGCTTTTGGGTTTAGGAGTAGAAGCAAAAAATAGATTTTCAAGATGGCTCCCATGGCGGCCATTTTGGATTTCCAATCGGCACGATTTAGCTATTTTTGATCTACAAGTCACCCTGATGCTTCCAAGCAAGTTTGAAGTCAACTGGCCTTTCGGTTCAGAAGAAGAAGCAAAAAATAGATTTTCAAGATGGCTGCCATGGCGGCCATCATGGAAGTCCGATCGGCAAGATTTTAGCTATTTTTTATCTACAAGTCATCCCGATGCTTCCTAGCAAGTTTGGAGTCAATTGGCCCGCGGTTCAGGAGAAGAAGCGAAAAATAAATTTTCAAGATGGCGGCCATGGGGGCCATCTTGGATTTCCAATCAGAACGATTTTAGCTATTTTTGATCTACAAGTCACCCCGATGCTTCCTACCAAGTATCGAGTCAATTGGCCCACGGGCGTAGGAGGAGTAGGCTTTTAAAACAATTGTTGATGCTGTACGACAAACGACGCACGACAGACATTGACCGACCACTTCGTGCTCAGGTGAGCCAAACATTTGAGCAATTTTGGCTTAGTGGCTTCAGACGAGAAGTCGTCTGAAATTCTAAACAATTTTCCAATACAAACGTTATGGGGCTCATACAAATGCATAGGGAAGCAAACTTGACCTCGCCATAAAAAGGTCAAATGTCAACGTACGACAATCTTTTTAGCAACTTTGTAGATCACCTGTCCCCGATGATTTGTGCACAGATTCAGCCCCAAGGTATCCTCGGTTCTGGAGAAGAAGATTTTTAAAGGGTTTTACCAGTTATGGGCATGGCGGCCATCTTGGTCAGTGAAATGCGACCATTTTGGCTATCTTTCGTTCTCCCGACCTAAGAAGGCTCAATATGAAATTTGTGCAAATTTGGCTCAGTGGCTTCAGAGGAGGTCCTTTGAAATTCTCAAAAATTTTCCCTTTCAAATGTATGGGGCTCATACAAATGCATAGGGAAGCAAACTTGACCTTACCGTAAAAAGGTCAAATGTCAACGTACGACAATTCTTTTAGCAACTTTGGTAGACGTCCCCAATGATTTGTGCAAAGATTCAGCCCCAAGGCCTTCTCGGTTCTGGAGAAGAAGATTTTTAAAGGTTTTTACCATGTGTGGGCATGGTGGCCATCTTGGTCCACGGATTGTGACAATTTTAGCAATCTTTGGTTTCCCCACCCTAAGGTGGCTCCATATGAAATTTGAGCAAAATTGGCTCAGAGGCTTCAGAGGAGAAGTCATTTGAATTTCTAAACAATTTTCCCATTCAAATGTATGGGGCTCATACAAATGCATAAGGAACCCAACTTGACCTTGGTCAAAAAGGTCAAACGTCAACTTACGAGAATTCTTTCAGCAACTTTGGTAGACCTCCCATCCCTGATGATTCCTGCTAAGATTAAGCCCAAAAGCATCCTCAGTTCTGGAGAAGAAGATTTTTAAAGGTTTTTACCATATATGGGCATGGCTGCCATTTTGGTCAACGGACGGCAACCATTTTAGCAATCTTTCGTTCCCCCACCCATATGAAATTTGAGCAAAACTGGCTCAGCGGCTTCAGAGGAGAAGTCGTTTGAAAATGTTAACAGACGGCCGCACGGACGGACACACCGACGGACGAAAAGTGATCACAATAGCTCATCCTGAGCATAGCTCAGGTGAGCTAAAAAATAAGGGTCACCTATTTTTTCATAAAGAATCAATATATGAAATTTCAAGGAATCAATATATGAAATTTCAAAACATTAGCATACATGGTTCTAAACTTATACTATACACAATAAAGCAACAACATTAAATGGCCAGAAATTGCAAAGGGCCAAAACTCCAACAACATTTCATTTAATTGGTTCAAAATTTAATCAGGTGATCTCCTCCCCAGTCAGTATACTAAATATCATGGCTCTGGCTTAAATACCCTTTTAGATATCTTGTTGACAAGGTCAAAATACCTAGAACTACAAAGGGCCATAACTACGTCAGTTTTTCATGGAATTCACTAAAAATCAAATCAGGTAATCTCCATGTCATTCCCAATCAGCACATAATATTTCAAGACCCTAGCTTAAGTACTTTTTGAGACATCTTGCTGACAAGGTCAAAATGCGCAGAACTGCAATGGGCTGTTACATAACTATATCAATTTTTTCACAGAATTCTCTCAAAATCTAATCAGGTAATCTACACATCATTCCCACATACTATATCAAATTTCAAGAACCCAGCTTGAATACTTTTCGAGATATCTTGCTCACAAGATTTAATTCTGAGTTTTTTCAAAGGGGCGTAAGTCTAAAATAAGAGGACCATGATGGTCCTATATCGCTCACCTGAGCAAATAGCTTTGCATACTTACTACTGAATTTTCAGCCAAGTTCACTGCTCTAAGATTTTTGTATAAATTTTATTATAGCCCTGCTCCCCAATGGCCATGTTTTATTCAAGCATCATGATGGTTTGAACTGAATCTTGAAAGAGGGTCACCAAAGGAACAATTCTGCAAAGTTAAATTGAAATCGGTCCAGTGATTTCTGACAAAAAGATTTTTAAAATGTTTTATATAGCTATATAGGGAAAATAAGCCCCACCCCCTAACGGCCATGTTTTTTGCCGAATCATGACAGCTTGAACAAACTTGGTAGAGGGTCACCATAGGAACATTCCTGCCAAGTTATATTGAAATCAGTTCAGTGGTTTCTGACAAGAAGATTTTTGAAGTTTTCTATTTAGATATATAGGAAAAATAAGCCCCACCCCTAGCAGCCATGCTTTTTGACCAATCATGATTGCTTGAACAATCTTGGTAGAAGGTCACCAAGGAAACATTCCTGCCAAGTAATATTGAAATCAGCCAGGTGGTTTCTGACAAGAAGAATTTTAAAGTTTTCTATACAGATATATACGGAAAATAAGCCCTGCCCCCTGGCGGCCATGTTTTTTGACGCATCATGAGGTTGTGAACAATCTTGGTAGAAGGTCACCAAAGCGACATTCCTGCCAAGTTACATTGAACTTGATCCAACTGTTTCTTACGAGAAGATTTTTAAAGTTTTCTATATAGATATATAAAGAAAATATGCCCCGCCCCCTAGTGGCCATGTTTTTTGACAAATCATGAGGGCTTGAACAATCTTGGTAGAGGGTCACCAAAGAAACATTCCTGCCAAATGATATTGAAATCGGACCATTGCTTTCTGACAAAAAGATTTTTAAACTTTTCTATATAGATATACGAGGGATGTTCGAAATGAATTGCTTATTGTCCTCTAGCTCGATATCCACGTGGGGCACGATAAAAACCAATACATACCTGTATAGGGCTATTCAATATCTACACAATGGTGTATAAATGTACATGTTAGACTAAGAGTAAGACATAAAATTTGCCATTTGAATACACGCAGTCATTGACCACTGCAGTAAAAATGGTTGGTAGAAGCGTGGACAAAAAAGATGAAATACGGGCTTACATCAAAGCTCGCTCAAAACTTGGTTGTTCTTTGAAAAAGCTGATGAATGAAATTTCAACTGCTTTTGGACCTTCATGTGTGTCTTATGACACAGTTCGGCGGTGGAAAAAGAAATTTGAGTCTGGTGTAGAGTCCATCAAAAATGCACCGAAATCAGGAAGGCCAAAATCTGCATCTCGTAAAGAAATCGTTTCCAAAATAAAGGAAATCATTGAAGTAGATGCCAGATTTACAGTTCGTGATATTGCACCAAAGGTAGGCATATCACTATCAACGGTTCACCTTATTTTGAAGAAGCATTTGAAAGTCAGAAAGATTCTGCTAGATGGGTGCCACATCTGTTGACTGACGAGCAAAAGAGGCAACGGGTTAAAGTGGCCAAAAAGCTGCTTCAAATGTTTCCAAAATATGACAAAAAGCAGTTTGCCAATTTCGTCACAGGTGATGAAACCTGGGTCCATTATTTTGAGCCCGTCAGAAAGATTAGCAATAAGATCTGGGCCACTAAACCCAGCAAACGCCCAATAATTGCCAAACGTTCTTTGAGTAGGAAGAAGGTTTTGTATGCAATCTTCTTCTCTGGTGAAGGAGTCGCAATAAAAGTGCCAGTAAAAAGGGCAAAAGCATCACCGGAAAGTACTACATAGACGTAGTACTGAAGAAACTGAAAAAATATTATCAGAAACGACGCCCTGCCACTGGTTTCAAACATGTCCGTCTTCTACATGACATTGCCCCAGCTCATACCTCCCCAATAGTTACGGCGTTTTTGAAGAAAGAAAAAGTAACTGTTTTGCCACACCACCCCCGCCCCCCGTCCCACCCCCCCCCACCCCGTACTCCCCAGACCTTGCCCCATGTGATTTCTTTTTGTTTCCGAAATTGAAAGCATTCCTTGCTGGGCGGAAATACCAGTCCCGACAGGCACTTGGATCTGCCATTCATCAGTACCTTATTACTGTGCCCAAATCAGCGTACCGTGACACCTTCAAGAAGTGGATACATCGGCTGAAACTTTGCATTTCTAGCTACGGGGAGTACTTCGAGGGCATGAAATGAGTACTTTTGGGCTAACTTGAAATTTGAAGTCTCCAGATAGAAATAAGCAATTCATTTCGAACATCCCTCGTATAGGGAAAATAAGCCCCACCTGGCGGCCATGTTTTTTGACATATCATGATAACTTGATCAATCTTGGTAGAGGGTCAAAAAGGGAACATTTCTGCCAAGTTATAATGAAATCGGTCCAGTGGTCTCTGACAACAATATTTTTAAAGTTTACTATATATAGATATATAAGGAAATATAGCACCGCCCCCTGGCGGCCCGGTTTTTTGACAAATCATGACTACTTGAACCATCTTGGTAGAGGGTTACAAAAGAAACATTCCTGCAATGTTGTACTGAAATCGGTCCAGTGGTTTCTGACAAGAAGATCATTAAAATTTTCTATATAGATATATAGGGAAAATAAGCCCCGCCCCCTAGCGGCCATGTTTTTTGACAAATCATGACAGCTTGAACAATCTTGGTAGAGGATCACCAAGGAAATATTTTTGCCAAGCTATATAGAAATCGGTCCAGTGGTTTCTGACATGAAGATTTTTTAGTTTTCTATATAAATATATAGGGAAAATAAGCCCCGCCCCCTGGCGGCCATGTTTTTTGATGAATCATGACGCGTTGAACAATCTTGGTAGAAGGTTACAAAAGAAACATTCCTGCCTTGTTATATTGAAATCAGTCCAGTGGTTTCTGAGAAGAAGATTTTTAAAGTTTTCTATATAGATATATCCCAACCCTGGTGGCCATGTTTTTTGACGAATCCAAATGGCTTGAACAATCTTGGTAAAGGATCACCAAAAGAACATTTCTGCAAAATTATATTGAAATCGGTCCAGTGGTTTCTGACAAGAAGATTTTTAAAGTTTTCTATATAGATATATAGGGAAAATAAGCCCCGCCCCCTGGCGGCCATGTTTTTTGATGAATCCAAATGGCTTGAACAATCTTGGTAGAGGATCTCCAAAGGTACACTTCTGCAAATTTATATTGAAATTGGTCCAGCGGTTTCTGATAAGAAGATTTTTAAAGTTTTCTATATAGATATATAGGGAAAATAAGCCCCGCCCCCTGGCGGCCGTGTTTTTTGAAGAATCCAAATTGCTTGAACAATCCTGATAGAGGATCACCAAAGGAACATTTCTGCAATATTATATTGAAATCGGTCCAGTGCTTTTTGACAAGAAGATTTTTAAAGTTTTCTATATAGATATATAGGGAAAATAAGCCCTGCCCCCCCGGCGGCCGTGTTTTTTGACGAATCCAAATGCCTTGAACAATCTCGGTAGAGGATTACCAAAGGAACATCTCTGCATAATTACATTGAATTCAGTCCAGTGGTTTCTGATAAGAAGATTTTTTAAATTTTTAGTTAAAAAAATCTATTTTTAGCTCCTGTGACCCAGATATGCAATGGACCGGAACCATATGAATAATTTTGAATGAGGACCAACCAAGGATCATTCCTGTGAAGTTTGGTCAAAATTCAATCAGTGGTTTAGGAGGAGATGTTGTTTAAAGATTATGGACGGACAGACTGACGACGATGCGGGCGACGACGGACGGTGGGTGATCACAATAGCTCACCTTGAGCCTTTGGCTCAGGTGAGCTAAAAACAAATATGCCGGACAAGAAAAAAATACAGGTCAGCTATTTTTTCATTGGTAACCCATATATAAAATTTCAAAACCCTAGCATGCAGGGTTCTTAAGATATGGCATGTACAAAAAAGTGTGATGAACGGACAAAGGGATGGATGGACGAACGAAGGCAAAATAATATGCCCCATCAATTTCATTCAAAATTGGGGGCATAATCAGGTCATCTACTCATCGCTACCAATCTATTCATCAAGTTTCAAGGCTCCAACTTCAACAGTTTTTGAGATATTTTGCTGACAAGGGAAACATGCCCAAATTTACAAAGGGCCATTACTCATGAAATATTTTTTAGAATTTACATAAAAGTTAATCAGGTCATCTACTCATCGTTACCAATAAATTCACCAAGTTTCAACTCTCCAGCACTAACAGTTTTTGACAAGATAAAAATGCCCAAAATTACAAAGGGCCATAACTCAAGAAGTATTTTTCAAAATTTATTCAAAAGTTAACCAGGTTGTCTGCTCATCACTACCAGTCTATTCATTAAATTAAGTTTCAAGGCTCTAACTCCAATGGTTTTTGAGATATTTTGCTGACAAGGTAAAAATATCCAAAATCACAAACGGCCATAACTCATGAAGTATTTTTCAGAATTTATTCAAAAGTTAATCAGGTCCTCTACTCATCACTACAAATCCATTAACCAAGTTTCAACGCTCTAGCTCTAACAGTTTTTGAGATATTTTGCTGACAAGGTAAAAATGCCCAAAATTACAAATGGCCATAACTCAAGAAGTATTTTTCAAAATTTATTCAAAAGTTAATCAGGTTGTTTACTCATCACTACCAGTCTATTCATTAAGTTTCAAGGCTCTAGCTCCAACGGTTTTGGGGATATTTTGCTGACAAGGTAGAAATGCCCAAAATTACAAAGGGCCATAACTCAAGAAGTATTTTTCAAAATTTATTCAAAAGTAATTCAGGTTGTCTACTTATCACTACCAGTCTATCAATCAAGTTTTAAGGCTCTAGCTTCAATAGTTTTTGAGATATTTTGCTGACAAGATTGCATCCCTATTTTTTCAAAGGGCCATAACTCAGGAAAGGGGCATAATCCTGTCAAAGAAAAAAATAATGTATCAGCTATTTTTTCATGAGGAATCCATATAAGAAATTTCAAAACAGAAGCAGGCATGGTTCTAAAGTTATGCTATGCATCAAAAAGCGTAATAAACAGACGTACGGATGGATGAACGGTTGGGGGCATAATGATAATACCTTGCAACTATCATGTTGAGGGTAGGTAACTGTCAAAACTGATGAAATTTGGCCATTAGCAATCTCAAAGCTGATCTCCATAATATCAATGCACATACCAAGTTTGGTGAAACTCCATTAACATTTACTCGTCAACTGTCAACAAGTCCAGCATTTTGCAACATGAAATCATATTTCCCTCTGCGCATGAAGGAGTAACATCTCCTTTACCCTATTACTGTATTATTAGCGTCAGTAAGTAATTGAAATATGCCCTACCCAAGGACAAACTCCTCTGAAACTGTCAAGCAGTATTATTGAGATTTTAAATAAAATAATATGGGCACTGAACAGGATGATGTCCTGTCATTAGAAGGCAAGGAAGATGAAGGTGAGTTTTCTGGATTCGGTCCACTTCATTCTGGGGAAGAAAGCAGGCAGGTTCTGTCTGTACAGACAAGAGGGCCCAGTGGGCCCTAATTTGCTCACCTGAGTGTCATTGTCTCCAACCATCATCAATTACTTCAACAATTTAATGCAACATAGTATATTCTACAAGACTGTCATCTTCTCTTTATAGGCATCTCTGTGCTTTAACTGTTATCCGATAAACATTCTGCCCACTGTTTTTCAAAATCTGGCTAGTTGTTTTAGAGGAAAAACTTATTTGCCACTTATTTGTCTATATAAAACTACTGAACCCCCGGGTGGGGCCATTTTTGACCCCAGAGATCTAATTTGAATAATCTTCTTAGAGGTCTTCTAGATAAAGCTACAAACCAAATTCGGTAGCCTTAGGCCTAATGGTTTCTGACAAGAAGATTTTTCAAGATTTTCGCAATATATTAAGTCTATGTAAAACTAGTGAACCCTGTGAAGGGGCCATTTCTGATCCCTGGGCTAAAATTTGAACAATCTTGGTATAAGGCCACTAGATAAAGCTACATATCAAATTTGGAAGCCCTAGGTCAAACGGTTTACAAGAAGATTTTTCAAAATAAGCCCTACCCCTTGGCAGCCATGTTTTTTGAGACGAATCATGACGGCTTGAACAATCCTGGTAGAGGATCACCAAAGAAAGATTTCTGCTGTATTATACTGAAGCTGATTCAGTGGTTTCTGACAAGAAGATTTTTAAAGTTTTATATATATATATATATATATATATATATATATATATATATATATATATATATATATATATATAGGGAAAATAAGCCGACCCTAGTGGCCATGTTTTTCGACGAATCATGACGTCTTAAACAATCTTGGTAGAGGGTCAGTAAGGGAACATTTCTGCCATGTAATACTGAAATCGGTCCATTGGTTTCTGACAAGAAGATTTTTAAATTTTTCTATGAAGATATATTGGGAAAATAAGCCCTGCCCCCTGGCATCCATGTATTTTTACAAATCCTGATGGCTTGAACAATCTCCGAAGAGGGTCACCATAGGAACATTCCTGCCATATTAAATTGAAATTGGTCCAGTGGCTTCTGACAAGAAGATTTTAAAAGTTTTCTATTTAGATATATAGGGAAAATAAGCCCCACCCCCTGGCAGCCATACGGTCCTATGGTTTGTGACTAAAAGATTTTTAAAGTTTTCTATATAGATATATAGGGAAAATAAGCCCCACCTCTAGAGGCCATGTTTTTCGACGAATCATAAAGGCTTGAACAATCTTGGTAGAGGGTCACCTAGGAAATCTTCCTGCCAATTTATATTGAAATTGTCTCAGTGGTTTCTAAGAAGAAGATTTTTTATTTTTTCTATATAGAACCTCTTTATAACACGGTTCGCTTTAACATGGTTTTGTATACAGTACGGTTCAAAAATGGATCCTAAAAATGTATAGAATTACATTGGTTATTTTCAATATAATCTATACATTTTTGTTTGGATATAACACATTTGTCTAACTAACACAGTTCATGCTATAGACCCCAACAATAGTGTTATAAAGAGGTTGTGGTATATAATCAAAATAACAAGTCAAATTGTAAACGACACGTAAACGTAGTACACAAAGGATAAAGAAGTACATATGCGAAATGTGTGATGAGTCTTCCACAACAAGATATCAACTATTAGGCCACACTATCATCACACAACATCAAAATTACAGTGCACTTCATGTAATAAAAATTTTACTTTACATGGTAATCTAACACAACATGAAAAGATTTGCCAGAAGAAACAGGATCTTTGTAGAGCCAAAACATGTCAATGCGAGCAGTGCGAAAAAACATTCCGAAAACTAAGATACCTCCAAACACATACCAAATTCGCACACACTGAAGCTTTAAAATATATTTGTGATATTTGCGGGGAAGAATTTTCATGCCAATTTTCATTGAGACGTCATTCCAACAGGAAACATTAACTTGTATAGAAAAACTGTATGTCAGCTGTGGATCTGACAGATAATCAACTCTGCATTTGACATCTTTCAGAAATGTTCTTGCCGCATAAATCTGCAACCTGAAAAATGCAGTGTCAAGAATTTCCCTATCATCTTATAGAATTCTAATATAAGCTACAGCGGCAGCGGCGTCATCTTCCGTCTGTCCATCCACAATCTTTAAACAACATCTCCTCCTAAACCACTGAGCCAATTTTAACCAAATTTCACAGAATTTATCACTGGGTGATACTGACTGAAAATTAAAAGATTTGGAATCCATTCAGAATTCCGGTTGCCATGGCAACCAAAAGAAAAAAACATTAAAAATCTTCTAGTCAGAAACCACTTGAATTTCAATATAATTTTGCAGAAATGTTCCTTAGGTGTTCCTCTACCAAGATTGTTCAAGTCATCGTGATTTGTCAAAAAACATGGCCGCCAGGGGGCGGGACTTATTTTCCCTATATATCTTTATAGAAAATTTTAAAAATCTTCTTGTCAGACACCACTGGACCGATTTCAATATAACTTGGCAGAAATGTTCCTTCGGTGACTCTGTAGTAAGATATTTCAAGCCATCATGATTGGTAAAAAAACATGGCTGCTAGGGGGCAGGGCTTATTCTCCCTATATATCTGTATAGAAAACTTTAGAAACCTCCTGATCAGAAACCACTTGACCGATTTCAATAATACTTGGCAGGAATGTTCCTTTGGTGACCTTCAACCAAGATTGTTCAAGTAATTATGATTTGTCAATAAACATGGCTATGTATTTATATAGAAAAAATTAAAAATCTTGTTTTTCTTTTGGTTGCCATGGCGATCTTTTGGTTTTTTATTAAAAGGGAAATAACTCTAAAATAGGAGATAATTCAGATAAGAAGAAATACGGGTCACCTATCTATTTTTTCATGAGGAATTCAAATATGAAATTCCAAAACATTAGTATACATGGTTCTTAACTTATGCTATGCACATGAAAGCAACAAGATTAGATAGCCTAGGGCAAAGGGCCATAAATCCAACAACATGCTATTTCATTGGTTCACAATTTAATCAGGTGATCTACTTCTCAGTCCTAATTAGTATACCAAATATCAAGGCTCTAGCTCAAATACTTTTTTGAGATATCTTACTAATGAGATTTCAATCTTATTTTATTAAAAGCAAAATAACTCTAAAATGGGAGATAATTGGGATAAGAAAAACAATATGGGTCACCTATTTTTTTCATGAGAAACCCATATATGAAATTTCAAAACATTAGCATACATGATTCTAAACTTATGCTATGCACAATAAAGCAAAGATATTAAATGGCTGAAAATTGCAAAGTGCCGTAACTCCAACAACATTTCATTTATTTGGATGAAAATTTATTTACATGACCTCCTCTTCAGTCCCAATCAGTATACCAAATATCAAGGCTCTAGCTCAAATACTTTTTGAGATACCTTGCAAAAGAGATTTCAATGTCATTTTATAAAAAAAAGAAATAACTCTGAAATGGGAGATAATTCAGATAAGAAAAAAAATATGGGTCACCTATTTTCTGATGAGGAATCCATACATGAAATTTCAAAACATTAGCATACATGGTTCTAAGCTTGTTCTATGCACATGAAAGCAACAAGATAAAATAGCCTAAAATTGCAAAGGGCCATAACTCCAACAACATTTTATTTAATTGGTTGAAAATTTATTCATGTAACCTCCTCCTTAATCCCAATCAGTATATGAAATATCAAGGCTCTAGCTCAAATACTTTTTTGAGATATCTTGCTAACGAGATTTCAATGTTATTTTATTAAAATGGAAATAACTCTAAAATGGGAGACAATTCGGATAAGAAAAAAAAATACGGGTCACCTATTTTTTCATGAGGAATCCATATATGAAATTTCCAAACATTAGCATATATGGTTCTAAACTTGTGCTATGCACATGAAAGCACCAAGATTGAATAGCCTAAAATTGCAATGCCATAAGTCCAACAAAATTTCATTTGATTGATTGAACATTTAATCAGGTGAAATCCTCCTCAGTCCTAATCAGTATACCAAATATCAAGGCTCAGGCTCAAACACTTTTTTAGATATCTTGCTATCGAGTTTTCAATGTTATTTTATTAAAAGGTAAATAACTCTAAAATGGGAGCTAATTCTGATAAGATAACAAGAGCTCCGCCAAGCGGGGCATTATACGCCCGTGGCAAGTAATAAAATGTAGCACATAAACTGGCTCCTGCATAATTCAGTGCTCCGGATATAAACTGTAAGTGGAATTACAAAAAAAAAAAAAAAAAAAAAAAATTTTTTAAATTTCATTGGGGCATATCTCTGCTGATATTTGGTGAACTGTAACCTAAGGGTCCAAGCTGGCCCAGAAATTAAGGGAGAAGTGACTTCTCCCTCCTGGGAAAATAGGGAGAAGTTTGCTGCTTCTAGGGAGAAGTGCTTTCTGACAGAGGACACACACAGAAGCATGGCTATATTATAAGCTCATATGAGCTGATTTGTTTTTCCTATACTTCAATATCGGACCAAACAATAACAAAACAAAAATAAACAACCAAAAATAAATGCTGCAAGAAATTTTTTTGTAAACCTTTAACTTGTTTAATACTGATTTTATTTTTGTTCTTCAAGGAAGCCAAATCAGAAGAGTATTAAAAAAAAAAAAAAAAAAAAATTCAAAAAGAATTATGTATTTATAAAGATTTAATAATGACAACCTTTCCTTGCAAGTCTAATAAAAGAAGATGTTAAAAAAAAATCAATATCTTGCCCATATGACCAAAACTTTAGTGTTTGCAAAAAATATACCTATTATATAATAAAATTTGCACATTATTACCTCTAAACAATATGCTGCAAAAAGTTTACAAAAACTTTCAAAGGGGCATAAATCTGCAAATATTTGGTGCACCGTAACCTCGAAAAAATATGTGCTGCTCCACATCATTGTGTAACTATTTATAAAGTTTCAGTTTGATCGGATGTAAACTGTAGGACGATTTAGCCGAAAACAAAAAAATTAATAGAAATTTTCAAAGGGGTTTAACTCTGCTAATATTTGGTGGACTGTTACCTTCAAACAATATGCCCTGCTCCACATCTTGGTCTAACTACAAATCAAGCTGAAGCTTGATAGGATGTAAAGTGTAGGAGGACTTAGCCGGAAACGAAAAGTTTACTGAAATTTTCAAAGGGGCATAACTCTGCTAATATTTGGAGGACTGTAACCTCAAAACCACATGCGCTGCTCCACATCATGGTCTAACTGTACATGTAGTTTCAGCTTGATTGGATGTAAACTGTAGGAGGAGTTAGCCAGAAACGAAAAATTAATAGAAATTTTCAAAGGGATATAACTCTGCTAATATTTGGTGGACTGTAACCTTGAAGAACATGCGCTGCTCCACATCATGGTCTAACTACAAATCAAGTTTCAGCTTGATTGGATGTAAACTGTAGGAGGAGTTAGCCGGAAACGAAAAGTCTACTGAAATTTACAAAGGGGCATAACTCTGCTAATATTTGGTGGACTGTAACCTTGAAACAATATGCGCTGCTCCACATCATGATCTAACTATATATGAAGTTTCAGCTTGATCGGATGTAAAATGTAGGAGAAGTTAACCGGAAATGAAAAGTTTACAGAAATTTTCTAAGGGGCATAACTCTGCAAACATTTGGTGGACTGTAACCTCGAAATAATATGTGCTGCGCCACATCATGGTCTAACTATATACCAAGTTTCAGCTTGATCAGATGTAAACTGTAGGAGGAGTTAGCTGGAAACGAAAAAGTTTACGGATGGACGGACGCCATACACCGTAACATAATACGTCCCGTTTTTCAAACTGGCGTATAAAAATACAGGTCACCTATTTTTTCATGAGAAATCCATACATGAAATTTCAAAACATTAGCATACACGGTTTCTAAACTTACGCTAGGCACAATAAAGCAACAACATTAAATGGCCTAAAATAAGGGCCATAACTCCAACATTTCATTTAATTGGTTGAGAATTTAATCAGGTGATCTCCTGAGAGGTGGTCTCCTTCTCAGTCCCAATCAGTATACCAAATATCAAGGCTCTAGCTCAAATACTTTTTGAGATATCTTGATAATGAAATTTCAATTTTATTTTATTAAAAGGTAAACAACTCTAACATGGGAGATAATTCGGATCAGAAAAACATTATGGGTCACCTATTTTTTCATGAGGAATCCAAATATGAAATTTAAAACATTAGCATACATGGTTCTAAAGTTATGCTATGCACAAAAAAGCATGACGAACTAACGAACAAATGTAACCAACGAACGAATGAACGGACAAGCCAGAAGCAATATGCCCCCCAAATTTTTTAAAAAGTTGGGAGGCATAAATACACTAGTTTGTGTAATATATCTAGACCAATATCAAACCAGTTATTTGGTAATGAAATTGTCAAAGAAATCAAGAACTGTGATTCAATGTATGGTCTTGATAGTGGTGACAGAATGAATGTACACAGAGGCAGGGGAAGTAGATTCTCCAGGCGAGGATATTCTGGGAACTATGGGTCTGGTTATGGCTATGCTTCTGGTGCTCAGAGTAATCGGTTTCAGCCTTATCCTTAGAGAGGACAGTTTAGAATAGCTATGCAAGGCCATGGAATAAAAAGGTCTTCTACAGCTACAGCCACTGAGACATCCCCAAACAATCAAAATTATATCAGGTAGGTGGAGTAGATAAGGTAAAGCACTATGTAAACAAGAGGGCCATAATGGCCCTGTAACGCTCACCTGAGTATTGTAGTATTTAGAGAGCCTGACCTAGAACTGATCAAGGCAAACACATGATGATTATATTAACAAGTAAGACAATGTAGCATGTCTAATGGACTGTGAAACAGAGGTCAAGGTCAAATATAGATGACTGCACTCAAGAGGCCATGCCATGCTAAGATGTATGCATGAGCTAAGTATCATTGGCTGTCGGAGCAATAGTTACTGAGAAACTAACCTAAACACAAACACTTCACAAGTGCCAGATACAACTCTGTAGAACCAATAGTTGCTGAGAAACTAACCTAAACGTAAAACTTAAGAAAGTCACTGGACCATGAAATATTGGTTATAAGTGACACAGTTACAAACTTCACCTAGAAATAATCAAGACAAACATAGTGAGCAAGATTCATGATGACTGCTTCAAAAATGTGACCTCTAGAGTGTTAACAAGGTTTTCCTTTGATTTGCCCTGGTGACCTAGTTTTTTATTCCAAGTGACCCAGTTTTGAACCTGAACTAGAAGTCATCAAGACAAACATTTTGAGCAAGATTCATGATGAAAGCTTCAAAAATGTGACCTCTAGAATGATTTCAAGGTTTTCCTTTGATTTGGCCCTATGACCTAGTTTTTTACCCCAAGTGACCCAGTTTCGTACCTGACCTAGAAATCATCAAGACAAACATTTTGAGCATTATTTATGATGATTGCTTCAAAAATGTGACAGCTAGAGTGTTAACAAGGTTTTCCGTTGATTTGGCCCGGTGACCTAGTTTCTGACCCAAACTGACCAAGTTTTGAACTTGACCTAGAAATTATCAAGATTTGTTTGTTTGATTTGGGCTTAACGTCGCTTTCAACCTTTTTCAGTCATATCGCGACGGTGTCTGGATGTGGCAGGGAGCTCAATGCTCACTTTTAGAGTGCTGCCTCACTGAAATATCACGCCCCAGACACTTTGACATGATATTCCACCCAGTCACATTATACTGACACTGAGCTGACCAGTTCTAGCTCTACTTTCTTAATGCTGAGCGCCAAGCGAAAGAGCAGCTAGTACCATTTTTAAAGTCTTTGGTATGACCCAGCCGGGGAGAAATTATCAAGACAAATATTTTGAGCAAGCTTCATGATGATTGCTTAAAAAATGTGACCTCTAGCCTGCTAGCAAGGTCTTCCGCGATTTGGCCCAGTAACCTAGTTTCTGACCTCTAGTGACCCAATTTCAAACCTGACCTAGAAATCATCAAGACAAGTACTTTGAGCAAGATTCATGATGATTGCTTCAAAAATGTGACCGCTAGAGTGTTAATAAGGTTTTCCTTTGATCTGGCTCGGTGACTTCTTGAAGCGAAGTGGCCCAGTTTCAAACTTGATCTAGAAATCATCAAGACAAACATTTTAAGTAATATTCATAATGATTACTTCAAAAATGTGACCGCTAGAGTGTTAACAAGGTTTTCCTTTGATTTGGCCCAGTGACCTAATTCTTGACTTGAAGTGGCCCAGTTGTAAACCTGACCTAGAAATCATCAAGACAAACATTTTAAGTAATATTCATAATGATTATTTCAAAAATGTGACAGCTAAATGGCTAACAAAGTTTTCTTTTGATCTGGCCTTGTGACCTAGTTTTTGACCCCAAGTGACCCAGTTTCAAATTTGACCTAGAAATCATCAAGAAAAACATTTTGAGCAAGATTCATGATGACTGCTTCAAAAATGTGACTGCTAGAGTGTCAACAAGGTTTTCCTTTGATTTGGCCCAGTGACCTAATTCTTGACTCGAAGTGATCCAGTTTCAAACTTGACCTAGAAATCATCAAGACAAACATTTTAAGTAATATTCATAATGATTACTTAAAAAATGTGATAGTTAATAAGGTTTTCTTTTGATCTGGCCTGGTGACCTAGTTTTTGACCCAAAATGACCCAGTTCTGAACTTGACCTAGAAATCTTCAAGACAAACATATATAGCAAGATTCATGATGATTGCTTCAAAAGTGTGACGGTTGGAGTGTTAACAAATTTTTCTTTGATTTGACCTGGTAACCTAGTTTCTGACCCCAAGTGACCCAGTTTCAAACTTGACCTAGAAATCATCAAGACACATATTAAGCAAGATTCATTATGATTGCTTCAAAAATGTGATGGCTAGAGTGTTAAAATGGTTTTCCTTTGATTTGGTATTGTCATCTAGTTTTTTACCCCAAGTGACCCAGTTTAATACTTGACCTAGAAATCATCAGGACAAACATTTTGAGTAACATTCATAAAGACTGTTTGAAAAATGTGATCGCTAGAGTGTTTACAAGGTTTTCCTTTAATCTGGCCAGGTGACCTAGTTTTTTACCTCAAGTGACCCAGTTTTGAACTTGATCTAGAAATCATCAAGACAAACATAGTAAGCAGGATTCATGATCATTGCTTCAAAAATATGACAGCTAGAGTGTTAACACGGTTTTCCTTTGATTTGACCCGATGACCTAATTCTTGACTCCAAGTGGCCCAGTTACAAACCTGACCTAGACATCATCAAGACAAACAGTTTAAGTAATATTCATAATGATTACTTCACAAATGTGACTACTAGATGGTTAACAAGGTTTTCTTTTGGTTTGGCCTGGTGACCTAGTTTTTGACTCAAAGTGACCCAGTTCTGAAATCATCAAGACAAACATAATAAGCAAGATTCGTGATGAAAGCCTCAAAAATGAAGTTTTTTAAAAGTAAAACGTATTTTAATGAGTAATACTTAACCTATAGATAATGTGCTATTCTCTTCTGTTTTCACACCTTCCACAGAAAAAATGACCTTTCAGTCGTCAATTAAAGTCTTAAACCAGAAGGTCCCTTAGGTAGTTACCTGTATGACGTAACTCTTCCCGCTCAATTGATCACGTGTCAGTTTCTTTTATGTGTAAAACAAAAGACACAATTAGGAGAGATAAGCGAGGGTGGAAGGAGGGAGATAATTGATTATCTATAGGTTAAGTATTACTCGTTAAAATATGTTTTACTTTTAAAAAACTTCATTTTAACTTCGTAATACGTTAACCTATAGATAATGTGCTAGAATTTGCAGAATTGGAGGGAGGTGCTCTCCTAATTCTAACACCAATAAATAATATCTCACCACTTCTGGTTAAAGACTCAGGAAACTCTAAGGAATCAGATACATTCTAATTCTATATTTAATAGAAAGAATGATCTAGATTCACAATATAGCATATCTTTAAGGTGTTATGATCTAACAACCTTATATATAATATAGACTCTAGAGGAAGCCAGTTTTTAAGTCTCAGAGACCTAACATTGGCCCCCACCTCCCCCCCCCCTCCCCACCCGCCACCCCCCCTTTTTTCTTTTTGAAGAAACAACAATTGGCTCCAAAAAGAAAAGGGAGTCATTGAGACATAACCTAAATATTCCATTGCAAAATAAGCTAGGAATATAGAGATAATATTTTCGAAATAAAATTTGTTTGTTTGTTTGTGTTGAGGTTTTACGGCCCAGTCAACCCAATGGGGTCATGTCGAGCGCGGTCAGTTTACCTAACCACACGTTTACTGGGCAGGCTTAGTCCTCTAAGCGGTTAACCAGTACTGTGCACATTCTTTCGCCAGAAACTGACAACTGCCCTTCTTGAATCAGCGGAAGGGAGAGAAATAAAATTTGTAAAACAAAGGCCAAGACCATAAGTAGTCTATCTAGGGTCTTGAATTAATAAAGGAAATGTCTACTAGATGGAGTTTCCTATAGATAACTGACATATGTAGATATTTTGGATAAAATTCTAGATATGTGAAGCTATCTAATTGTAATAGTCTAAGCTATTAGAAATATAAAGTATATTAGATTCTGTTAATTGGAGCGATAGGACCATTTCCGATGAACAGACATAGACTTAAAATAACCATAATGTTATATAATTATTCCCCTTTGATCAAATTAAAGAAGGGGAGAAAATAAAGGTAGATGGAGTTAACTTAACTGTAGCTCAGTTATCCATCAAAAGAAAAAGGTATACACAAAAATAACGGTTAAAATTATTGCTAGACTAACTGTATTACGAAAGCAACCTAAATCATTGATAATAAGTTTTGTCATGGACATATAAAAGTGTTTGATGTCCTGACAAAATAATAAAGAAGAGACTGTCAACATCATAGCTTAGAGTTTGACAGACAGTAAGAGATAAGAATAAGACTGATCGCAGCTAACTGTAAGATGGCCATATTTTGGCTAAATCTTACCGTATTACTAAGATTAAGCAAAAATAAATAAACTGGATAGAATCTTTCTATGCCAGAAGATTGCCATGAAAAGTATTCCTATGTAACTAATCATGGAAATCAAGAAATGATAAGATTCCATTTTGTAATGACGAATCAGATGTTCGGAAAAAAAAAGAAGGGCTCAGAGAAAAAAGTAATAGTGTAATAATCTATAAAGAAAGATTATACAATAGTACTGATTAATAATCTCTAAAACACTTAATTTATAAGTTAAGAGATAGTATTACTATTCTATACACATATTTAAGAATAGTAAGGAAAATATGAATACTAAATTAAAAATTATACTACGGGACAAATTCCTGCTATAAATAAAAAGTTAAGCATAACTATTTATTAAGCAAGGAATTATTAAACATATAACTTGATATAAAATTACTGCCTGTAATTTTATAGATAAATATTCAATTAAATTTTTAGAATTGAATATTAGTAGAATAAAATCTATTTCTACGTATTTGGTAATTTCTGACATATCAAATTACGTACTCACAAATGAAAATCAGGAAGAAAATATATATATAATATATATATATATATACTTTCGAGATCTATGCGAAAACCATAGAGAGTAACGGAATATTATTATTACCCCAATCCCTGAAGCAGGGTAAAGGCATGTATAAATATGAAATAATATAAATAATTATTAATTTAACTTCATATGGGTTTAAGATAAAATTTGTTTAATCTTTAATCAATATGCATGAACGGTGACTCGTTATTCTGTATTCGTACGTAGAAATTGAGTACTTAGTCATTAGAATTTTGTATGATTGAAATAGAGATAATGGGATCTAAATGGATGTATCTTCATGAACTGAATCGGAGAATAATATCCATTCGAAAAACTAGAGCTTGTTTTAGGCTTAGCTTAACAAGCGTAGAATTGAATTATTTTCAAGTATTCATGAAGTCGTTACGCTCTGAATACTGAGAAAACTATAAAGTATTGTTTAGGAAAAATTTTATCTGTAACAAAAAAGTGACTAGTCTATAATGTTAGCTAGATTTAGACCTGGAACGCAGGGAGAAGGTCAATCAAACTTAAAAATAAGTTGAGAAAAATAAATAATGACGATAGATATATAACTATCGGTATAATATATTATCTCCAACTATTATCAAATAATCTAAATGTTCGAAAAAGTATCACAAAAAGTAAGATTTGACCAGGAACGTAGGTGCAGCACTTACTACGTTGTGAAGTTTATATATATAAAAAATTCTATATTATGAATTGAGGCAGTGCATTTCAAAATCATCGAAAAGTGTTGAAATGACTTATTTTGTTGAAAGAATAAATATCCAGTTTCGGAAAGGATATTTATTTATATATATAGACCATTTTTGATGCGAACTGAAAATCAAGATACTAATCTTTGCATTACTCGCAAACTGAACTTGAACTCTTAGCGAGAAGGAGTATGATCCCTTTAACGAATATAAACATAAAAAGGGGTAAAGAGATGAAAAAGTGTATCTTAATTCTTTACCGACTCGTAATTAAGGATGTTTTCCCTCTTTTCTAAACCTAGAATGCACATAGTAGAAGAAAGGGATGATTAAAATGAAAATGATAATATCTGCTATTATGAGGTAAAAAATACCGTAAATTTACCTCTAAGCATATATTAAAAATATATATATATACATAATCTAAGGCTTCGGTAAATTTAAAGGAAGGAAAAGATTGACTTTGGCAGTTTCTGAATAGTTACAAAGTCAATAAAAAATTTAAAAGGAAAAGTATTGTATATAATACTTAATTTAGGCAATAATAATCGGTCACATACCGAATAATTAAAGCCTTTACTAAATATGTATCCATTGTCAATACCAAGGGGGCAAGAAAATTTTTTATTGACATGGACTCTAGTTATAAGTAAAATATTAGAGGTATAGAGCTAGTCGAAGCAAGGCTATTCCTCAATAAGAATAAGGTAGACCTATAATATACATGAATTAATTGGGTCTAGGGATTATAAGTTTTAAACCTTCCTAAATGATTTCTAGTCGTAATCATTACAAAAATTATTATTCCCAGATTAAGAATCTTCAGCGTAATAGATTCTAACTGAGACAAAATTTTCTGGTATATTGTTATCGTAGTCTTAAAAGATCCAGAAGAAGAAAAATAAAAAAGGCAAAGTAAAGAATATATCGAATTATATATATGCCTAAATATCAAATTTTCTTCTTATTTTATTTTAAAGTAGAGTTTAGACAGATCACGACTGACCTAGACTCTTATAATCAATCAAGATAGTATAAAATAGAATAATAGCTTAACAAATCAACTATTTTCCATGTACAAAGGCAAAAGGAAATATGTACCTCAACTAGAATTTTTTTTTTTTTTTTTTTTTTTTTTAATCGTAGAAAACTAGAGAGGTAGCAGATAAATAAATAAAATCTTAATTTATTTATCTGATTCGTGTAGATTTCTGATACCTTATGAATGAAATATTAATAGAAAGTAGAAAGGATCGATTGCTACTTTCTTGTCAATTTACTCCTTAGATTACATGCTGATTACATATCGGAGCATGTAGAAAAACAGGGGAGGAAAGAAGAAAGATTTTAGATTTCGTGTATATTTTTCTTCTTATAAATAATGATAGTATTATAGAGTTCACCTTTGCCTTAGAGCCGAATAAGGTGAATGTGTAAGAAGTTAATCTCTTTGTAGCGAATAAAAAGAGATATAATTATGGGTGGAAGTATCTTCTACACTTAGTGAATGAATTGCGAATTTGATCTTAACCGATAATTCTTAATTCATTTTCAAGAATAAATATATATATAGAATTTTAAGTCTAGTTCAAAAATGACTGGACAGAATTCAACAATATAAGGGGCTACTAGGTATTAGAACCAATCGCTGTCATTCTATAACCTATAACCCAAGACTATACATGTCTATAGTGCTTAATAAATAAAAATATGTTGAGCGAGTACTAGTGACTACTACTCGGTCACTAGTAATCCGACACAATGACATGGCACTAGTCTATGAAACTACTGCCCGGTGGAATTTCGTTAGAATAACCTGGCACTAGTCTACGAACTGCCGCCCGGTGAAATTTTCGTTAGAGTCGGAAGTTAACCTCTTTCTAGCGAATGAAAGAGATAAAACAATTTGAATGACCTGGCACTAGTCTACGAACTGCTACTCGGTAAAAAATTTTGTTATAGTCGGAAGTTTAACTCTTTCTAGCAAATCAAAGAGATAAAACATAAGTTAATTTAAAATATTAATAGAATTACACTCCTATAATAAGTCAATGGAATGTTAAGATTCTAGTCTGATTTGGGAAAGACTGTACAGAATTTTATGTATAAAAGGTTACTATGTACATCACTTAATAACCTATATCCATTGACTTAATTGTGTATGGAGCTTTATGAATGATAATAGATTGTTCGGGAATTAGTGATCACTATTTTGACACTTATTACCCGAAATAATGACCGGACACTAGTATTTGTAACTGTTGCCCGGTAAAGTTACAAATAATTTGACAAATCGATCGGATAGTAGTATTCCTAATTCTAGTCCGATGAAAAAAAGAGATTACCGTAATATACCTAAGTATTGGGACACCTAAAGTATTGGGACACCCTTACAATTCGTAAAAATAATTATTTTTCGTCACCCTAAGAATTGGGACATATCAAAAATCGCTAAAATTTTCAGTAATTTTTTGTACCATATGAATTGGGACAGTGCATTTAGGTGAAAAAAAAATGATCTAGTTAACAGGGTAAAACTGTTTTCTCCGTTTGTGTTTTGTTTTGTTTACAAGCGATGTCACGCAATATTTTACGTCTAAGCATACAACAGGGGGGGTTCCTACAGCAGACTGGTTAGAAAGTAGAAAATAAGTAAAACCTTTCTTTGAGAATATTAATATGAAATTTATTCAAGAAATCTGCAAAAACAAAAACGCACATGCGTTTGCATCAGTCTGGATGCGTCGCCATTTTGTGGTTGTCACGTGACACGTCACGTTTTAATTTGCAACTCGAGTGCATCAATAAAGTTCTACAAAAAAAAAAAAAAAAAAAAAAAACTATGAATAAATACCGGTAATAATAATAAAAAGAAATTTGACAGAATTGTTTACCGTTAATGATTTAATGCAAAACAGCGTTGGGGGAACACCAAATCACTGTTGAGATGAACCCCAAAACATCGTTGAGACGAACCCCAATAATAACGTCATCAGAACAGGTAGATTATTCCTCGCATTTGCGGTATCGGTTATGCGCAGTTAACCAACTAAGCGGGGAAGCAGTATATGATTATTTTTTTTCACTTGGACGCTTTCAACACATGATAGATAAACGAGGGGATTTTAAATCAAAACAATAAGTGCTAATCTGTTTATTCAATATTAACAATAGATTAGGTTAACGAGACAGTGGTCCGAAAATACACAAAACAATGAACACAAATATGACACATTTTCATCATTAATCGGTGCCATTTTCAACTACGAGACGTAAGTATTGGGACACCTAATAAAATAATTAATTTTCGTGTTTCTAAGTATTGGGACAGCCAGAAATTTAATTATTTTTTCCTGTCCCAATACTTACGTAAATTACGGTATATATGAAATTGACCGAGCACAAGTATTCGAAACTTTTTCCCGGTGATAATTAATTATTAGGCAAAACTGACCAGACACTTTCTGTAAAAGTTTGCCTGGTGAAAAATCAGAAATAATATGATAAAATTACCGGGTATAAGTATCAGAAACATT
Organism: Anodontia alba; assembly: GCA_964016985.1. NCBI lineage: Eukaryota > Metazoa > Mollusca > Bivalvia > Lucinida > Lucinidae > Anodontia > Anodontia alba. The sequence goes on from OZ024823.1 coordinate 38,328,699, forward strand.
ACTGATACTTTGCCCGGTGAATTTTTTTAATAATTAGACATAATGACTGGAAGTTAATATACGTGACTATTTTGTCCGGTGAAATATGTCAAAAAACTAAGTCTTTCCAGAATATTGACTGGAGACTAGTTGTCTGGTGCCTGGTTGACCGGTGACTGGTGACTGGTTTACTGGTTGACTGGTGCCTGATTGACTGGTGAAGCTGATTGACTAGTGCCTGGTTGACTGGTGACTGGTTGACCGGTGACTGGTGACTGGTGACTGGTGGACTTAGACTATATCGGATACTAAGTACCCAAAGATGCCACCTTGATGGGTCTTACCCCGGCAGTATAGCCATATGGGGTGGGGCTCCCATTAGTAAAGAATTGTCTTATAACCCATCAAGGGTTGACAAGTTCTTTATAATCAGCTTCTCCATCATGAGAATCTTTAGCCAACTGAAGATCTCTGCAAATAAAAGTCCAGGAAAATCATATCGTAAAGGCTGAATAACCTGGAATGAAAAGAACAAAAAATATTCTGCATATATAAACACGACTTCCGAACCGACCACGCACGAGCGTTGTGCCGAATAGCGAGAGTCGCAAAAACGCATGTCAAGAAAAGGCCAGTCAAAAAATACGTGAAATTGAAAATTGAAAATTTTAAATAATAACATAGAAGGTGAAAGGAGTGATAAATAAACAAAAGAAACACAAGGAAACAGAAATTTATCAGTGAGGAATGAAATAATCCAAATTTCTTTCACAGGTAAATAATCCTTGTTGAATTTCTTTCTCCACAGAAAAGAAACTGACACGTGATCAATTGAGCGGGAAGATTTATGTCATACAGGTAACCACCTAAAAGACCTTCTGGTTTAAGACTTTATTTGACGACTGAAAGGTCGATTTTTTTCTGTGGAAGGTGTGAAAACAGAAGAGAATAGCACATTATCTATAAGTTAATGTATTACGAAGTTAAAATGTGACGGCTAGAGTGTTAACAAGGTTTTCCTTTGATTTGGTATGGTGACCTAGTTTTTGACCCCAAGTGATCCAGTTTCAAGCTTGACCTAGAAATCATCAAGACAAACATTTTGTGCAATATTCATGATGATTACTTCAAAAATGTGACCGCTTGAGTGTTTACAAGGTTTTCCTTTGATTTGGCCCAGTGACCTAGTTTTTGACCTCAAGTGACCCAGTTTAGAACTTGACCTAGAAATCATCAAGACAAACATATTAAGCAAGATTCATGATGATTGCTTTATAAATGTGACTGCTAGAGCGTTAAAAATGTTTCCTTTGATTTTGCCTGGTGACCTAGTTTCTGACCCTAAGTGACCCAGTTTCGAACTTTGACCAAGAAATCATCAAGACAAACATATTAAACAAGATCCATGATGATTGCTTCAAAAATGTGATCTCTAGTTTTATCAAGGTTTTCCTTTGAGTTGTCCTGGTGACCTAGTTTTTGACCAAGTACCCAGTTTCGAATTTGACCTAGAAATTATCAAGGCAAACATTTTCTGAGCAATATTCATAATGGTAACTTCAAAAATATGACCTCTAGAGTGTTAATGAGTTTTTCTTTTGACTTGACCTGGTGACCTAGTTTTTTAACCCAAGTGACCCAGTAACAAACTTGACCTAGATTTCATAGAGACAAACATTCTGAGCAAGTTTCATCAAGATTGGATCAAAACTGTAAACTCTAGAGTGTTAACAAACTAATTGTTGATGACGGAAGACGGACAACGGACAGAGGGTGATCACAATAGCTCACCCTGAGCTTTTGCTCAGGTGAGCTGAAAATTGGCAAAAGCTCACAAATGATTCTTGGATATTCCAGACTATAACTGGGTATCATATTGTTTTTGATGAACAGCCTTTTCAAAAGCATACACAAATGTACCAAACGAAATTCCATTTAGCCCACGCTGACAATGAGGTGAAAGAATTACTCAAGAGAGGTGCCATTGTTGAGTCTGCATCAGAATCAGACAAGTTTATATCTACTATATTTATTGTTCCTAAACATAATGGAAAGTTTCGCCTTGTGACATTTTAACTGCACAATACATTAACCTATAGATAATGTGCTATTCTGGTCTGTATTTCAAACCTTCCACAGAAAAAACGACAGTTCAAAAAGTCTAAATCCAGAAGTCCCTTAGGCAGTTTAGTGACATCACTCTTCCTGCCCTTCTGATCACGTGTCAGTTTCTTTTCTGTGGAACTAGGAAAGTCAACAAGATTTTTTACCGGGTGAAAAAATTCTAAATTTCCTTTCTTTTTCTCCAGTCTATTTTCTTATTGCCTGTTTTTCTTATGTTCCTTTATCATTCCTCTCATGAAAGATACTGTTATTTTCATTAAATGGATTTTTAATTTCTTGTTATTTTTTATCAACGATTTACATCATATGTTTTTGTGACTTTCTTATTTATCTTATTGATACTTTGATTTTTTGGTGAAATTAAGGTTTGAAAAAAGTCTGCCTAAGGATACATATAAATATTGTTGAATTAATATATTAGCTAATTTCAAAATGGTTAAAATCAGCAGACTGCAAAGCAGTATTGAAATCACTGTTTTAATTTACCAGAAACAGCTTAAAGCAAATGAAATACTGTAAAATTAGCAATGCTTTTAATGTGTAAAATGAATGACTGCCTTGCAAAAATTAGGCAGACCGAATTTAGTCTGCCTCATTTCCGAGTCTGCCTAATGTTCATATATATTCTGCATAAGATGGAACATATACTGACGATTCTTTAAACATGAACAAAAATAAGGCTGTTTGTCAGAAAAATACTATGACCATGGTGAAAATATTACAGTCTCTAGGATATACTATAAATGATAAGAAGTTGTCTCTTGTTCCATCGCAGAGAATAGTTTTCTTTGGATTCTTGAATGATACAGTCCAATTTAAAAAAAGAGAAAGTATAAAAATAATGTTGAAAGCAAAACACTTGCGGGCAAAATTCAAAGTTACAGTAAGGGAACTGGCATCTTTCATAGGTCTAGTCATAAATGCATTCTATTGTTACGAGCCAGGCGTAACGAGAAAGAAATGAAAGTGAAACCAGCAACAAGTTTTAAATTATTAACAATATTTATTCCACAAAAAAAATAAGACAAGATTCAAAACAAAAGAATGTAAGTAGACAGTACCTATCAAGTTTATGTCACAAAGTCCCTCTGAAATAATCCATGAGAATTTATAAAACAAACCCTTTGAATATCAGTTTCTGATCCCACAATTTAATATTCCTGAATTCAGAATTTAAGTCCAGAATGAATAAAATACTAAAGTAATCCAGTATAGAATAATTTCCAGTGAAAGTATACAAAGATGCCCAGATGAAAATCTGTTCTCCTTATATAATATCAAAGATGGTTCTAGAAAAAGAATTTTCTACAAGCATCTCTTATTTTCCAGTTCCAATCAAGAAACTTCTAAATCTTCCATGACATTCCAAAAAGAACTCAGTCCAGAATCAAGGACGTAAACATCATGTTATTGTAAACATGTTGAACATTCCAGAAAGTTATTTTTGGAAACATTGTAAATAAAGCTATTTATGGAAACATAGTAAACATGTTGTTTAAAACAATTGAACACCCTGTTATATAACACTTCCCCTCTTCAGGGAAAAGAAAGATTTATGTAATAAAGCTTTCTTTTGTCATAAAATTATCATAAAATAAAATACTGATAAAGGCAATTATTATCTTATATACAGCAAGTTACAGGAAACCACAGATCAAGACATCATGCTCTGGACAAGGCATCAGGAATAATATTATCTTTTCCCCTGATATGCCTGATGTCAAGACTGTATTCCTGTAACAACAGACTCCATCTGAGAAACCTCTGATTCTTGTTTTTCATCTTATGGATGAAAGTCAGTGGATTGTGATCACTGAAAACAACAATAGGTGAGGACGAAGAAGTCAGATAAACTTCAAAATGTTGAAGAGCAAGAATGAGAGACAAACATTCTTTCTCTACTGTAGAATAATTCTTTTGATGTTTGTTAAACTTTTTGGAAAAGTAACAAACTGGATGATCCACACCATTGTCATCCTCTTGCAGTAATACACCACCTGCACCAACATCACTCGCATCTACTGCTAACTTGAATTCTTTATTAAAATTCGGTGCCAAGAGAACCGGCTCACTTCTCAGTATGGCTTTCAGTTTATCAAAGGCATTCTGACAATCACTGGTCCACTTAAACCTCATTCTTTTACTAAGTAAATTAGTCAGTGGCTCAGCAATGACAGAAAAATTATTACAGAATTTTCTGTAATAACCGGCCATACCAAGAAACCTCATCAGTTGTCTTTTGCCTGTGGGCACCGGAAAATTTGAAATAGCTTCAACTTTAGCCTCTATAGGTTTAACCTGACCATGACCCACAATATGTCCTAGAAATGTTAAAGTTGCATGACAGAATTCACTTTTAGCAAGGTTTATTGTCAATTTTGCTTCACTTAGTTTATCAAAGAATGCTTTGATAGTTCCAAGATGGTGATTCCATTCATCACTGTATATGATGGCATCATCGATGTAAGCATCGCAATGCTCGATTCCAGCTATTATGGTGTTGATTAAGCGTTGAAATGTTGCTGGAGAGTTTTTCATTCCGAAAGGCATTACTTTATAGTGATATAATCCATCAGGAGTAACAAATGCTGAGATCTCTTTGGCTCTTTCTGTGAGAGGAATTTGCCAAAATCCTTTCAGAAGATCAAATTTAGTTATATATTTTGAATTTCCAACTTTGTCAATACAGTCATCCATTCTTGGTATGGGAAAAGTGTCTGTTTTACTCAAATTATTGACCTTCCTGTAATCGGTGCACATCCGATATGTTCCATCAGGTTTTGGCACAAGAATGCAAGGTGAACTCCATTCACTTTGACTTGGTTCAATGAAATCGTTGTCCAGCAAATACTGAATTTCCTCCTTAAGATATTTTTGTTTTGTTGGGTTCATTCTATATGGATGTTGTTTGACAGGTTGTGAGTCCTCAACATTCACATCATGATAAATTTTGTCAGTCCTTGTAGGAATGTCCGGAAATAAGTGTTCATATTGATAAATTAACTGTTTCAGTTCTTTTCTTTGGACTGGATCTAGGTGTGAAAGTTTCTGGTCGAGATCCTTTAGAATGTCAGAATTCTGAAGTTTTGATGAAGCAGGATCAGATTTGATGAAGTTCATGTCTTCAGAGTTCATTTCACTTTGTTCCTGAGGGACTGAACTAACAACACTAATTGGTGTAACAGAAGAGCTATCCCTATCTATGTATTGTTTAAGCATGTTAACATGACATAACTGTTTTTGTTTGCGTCTCCCAGGAGTGTTAACAATGTAATTTACATCACTAATCTGTTTATCTACAGTGTAAGGGCCGTAATATCTGGCTTGCAAAGGTTTGCCAGGAATAGGCAAAAGAGCAAGTACCCTATCTCCAGGCATGAATTTTCTTTCTTTTGCATTTTCATCATACCAGCGTTTCATTTTCCTTTGTGCTGACTTAAGATTGGTCCGAGCAGCCTCACAAGCTTTAGACAGTCTGTCTTTAAAATCTGATACATACTGAAGTAAGTTCAGAGAACTGTCATCATTTGAGAGAAATTTCTCTTTCAAAAGTTTCAAAGGTCCACGCACAGTGTGGCCAAATACCAGCTCAAATGGGCTGAAACCAAGAGATTCCTGAACAGATTCTCTAACGGCAAACAACAACAAATGAATGCCTTCATCCCAATCTTTTTCAGTGTCAAAGCAGTATGACCTGATCATATTTTTCAGTGTCTGATGAAATCTTTCAAGGGCACCTTGACTTTCAGGATGGTAAGGTGATGATTTAAATTGAGTAATTCCCAACTCATGCATGACCTGTTGAAAAATTCCTGACATGAAATTTGAGCCCTGATCCGACTGAACAGACTTTGGAAGGCCTACAAATGTGAAAAACTTTACCAAAGCCTTAACAATATTCTTTGTTTTAATATTCCGAAGTGGAATGGCTTCTGGGAAACGTGTAGAAGCACACATTATAGTGAGAAGATACTCATGGCCTGCCTTGGTTTTAGGCAAGGGACCAACACAGTCAATAATTATTCTGCTAAAAGGTTCATCAAAAGCAGGTATGGGCTGTAAATGAGCTTTTGGTATTGTCTGGTTGGGTTTTCCTACCATCTGACAAGTATGGCAAGATTTACAAAATTGAGAAACGTCAGATATTAACCCTGGCCAGTAAAAATGGTTAAGAATTTTGTGATAGGTCTTGTTTACACCTAAATGACCTGACATGGGAGTCTCGTGGGCCAAGTTCAAAATTTCAGGGCGATAAACCCTTGGAACCACTATTTGGTGGTTAACAGTCCACTCGTCTTCTGCTGAGACATCAGGAGGACGCCATTTTCTCATTAAAATGTCATTTTTGACATAAAAACAGACTGGGACTTGATCTATTTCTTTCTCATCTAAAGCCCTTTCAAGCAAAGGCAAAATTTCAGGATCATTATGCTGTTCCTTACAAAGTTGTGACCTTGACACCAAGTCATGACCTTGACCTTGGTCATTTAATACTGAAGAGTAATGACTGGACTCTGACTTGTCACTTAAGTCTGTCTGCTTGCCAGACAGGCTGGGTGAAAGAGAATTTATAATCTCGTCTGTAAAAGACTGACCCAAAAAGGTATCAGTTAAATCAATTTCCCCATCATTCTGTTTTGCTTTCTTTGCCATGGCCCTTGTAACAGCACAAGATGGGTACAGATCAGGGATTTCCTGTTCAATGGGATCAGGTGGCTGATCAAGACAAGGTATAGTAGTCAAAAGTGGATTTACCACAACCTTATCTCCTGCTAAGTCATTGCCTAACAGTAAGTGAACACCTTTAAAAGGTAAAGAAGGTCGAATACCAACAGCCACTAAACCAGTTACCAAGTCTGAGGATAAATAATTGTTATGAAGAGGAACATTAACAAATCCACACTCTACACCCTGAATAAGGACACTTGTCCCAGAAGAAGTCTTCTCAGAAAAAGGCAGAGTATCTGCTAAAATAAGGGATTGAGAAGCTCCAGTATCTCGTAAGATTTTAATTGGGGTAGACTGGGCATAGTCACTATTTAGTGACACAAAACCATCTGATAAGAATGGTTCATAAATCTCCATAACAGAATCAGTCTCAGGCCTTTCGGTCTGGATAGGATCTTCCTCCTTAACACATGACTGTGGTTTTGACCGTAAAGAGGTAAGGCCAGTAGGTTTAAGCCCCTCTTGTTTTTCTTTCTTTCTTTTCAAATGTAAACATTCAGATATAATATGACCTGTCCTTTTGCAATAATTGCAAATTGGTTGAGATAAGGGATTTTGATCTTTATTTTCACCAGAAGGTTTGGGTTTGGGAGTAATTGTTTGGCTATGACTACCAGGTGGATTACTAGGACTATGTTTGGATCCTGAATGTGGGAAAAATGGTCTTCTAGAGGGATTTGACTTATTAATAAAGGAAACTTTATGTGTTAAAGCATAATCATCTGCAAGTCGAGCTGCAGCTTCCAAAGTTTCAACCTGTTTCTCATCTAAAAAGGACTTAATGTCTGAATTTATGCACCTTTTGAACTCCTCTACAAGCATGAGCTGCCTAAGTTTTTCATGATCGGAGCCAATTTTCTTTGAAGAGCACCACCTATCAAATAACTGTTCTTTAGTTCTAGCAAATTCTACATGGGTCTGCTCATTTTCTTTCTTACAGTTCCTAAATTTTTGCCTGTAAGCCTCTGGGACCAACTCATAAGCCTTAAGAATTAATTCCTTTACAGTATCATAACTGGAGCTCTGCTGGACAGTCAGCTGAGTATAAATTTCTCGAGCCTTCCCAATTATAACACTTTGCAAAAGCAAGGTCCAATGCTCCTTTGGCCATTTTAAATTTTCTGCTACTTTTTCAAAATGAAGAAAATATTTGTCAACCTCTTTTTCTTGAAAAGGGGGAACTAATCTGATGTGTTTGGTAATGTCAAAATGAACGCCAGACTCTAAAGGTTGCCGTTTTACCGTCATATTTTGCATTTCTAATTCTTTCATTCTTAATTCTGTATCAAATTTTAATTTTTCCCTTTCTATCTGCATTTGTCTTTCTTTTTCTTTCTCCCTCTCTTCCATTTCCATTCTTTCTTTCTGCACTCTTTCTTCCATTTCCATTCTTTCCTTCTGCATTTGTCTTTCTTGTTCTAATCTTAATTTTTCTAACTCAATTTGCTTCTGAATTTCAAGCTCTCGTATATGCAAACCTGTCTGTGTAACGAGAACAAGAGACAAAGCAGAAGAATCAAGAATTTCCTTATCAACCAAAAATTGAACCAAAATATTTTTTATTTCCTGTTTTAACATGGACTTGTTGACGGTAGTCAATTCATAGTGAGCAGCAATATCCAACAAATCAGACTTTTTGGCCAAATCTAACAGCTCCTGCGAAGGCGCAGTGATAAAAGCTTGGAGGTCAAATGACATGATTGCTTTTTGCTGGTTTTATCAAGTAGATTTTCAATCAGAGTTTATTTATTGATATTTTTCAAAAGTCAATACTTGCTTTTAATGAAACAAATATTTTTATATTTACTGAGATTTTTTAAAAGTCAGTACTTGTTTTATAGCAAACAAATATTTTTTTTCCTTAAAAATCAATATTTGTTTTCTTTAAAAAGCTCAAACTTGTTTTAGCTCAAGAAAATGTTCGATCCCGGACGAGCCCCCAATTTCTGTTACGAGCCAGGCGTAACGAGAAAGAAATGAAAGTGAAACCAGCAACAAGTTTTAAATTATTAACAATATTTATTCCACAAAAAAAATAAGACAAGATTCAAAACAAAAGAATGTAAGTAGACAGTACCTTTCAAGTTTATGTCACAAAGTCCCTCTGAAATAATCCATGAGAATTTATAAAACAAACCCTTTGAATATCAGTTTCTGATCCCACAATTTAATGTTCCTGAATTCAGAATTTAAGTCCAGAATGAATAAAATACTAAAGTAATCCAGTATAGAATAATTTCCAGTGAAAGTATACAAAGATGCCCAGATGAAAATCTGTTCTCCTTATATAATATCAAAGATGGTTCTAGAAAAAGAATTTTCTACAAGCATCTCTTATTTTCCAGTTCCAATCAAGAAACTTCTAAATCTTCCATGACATTCCAAAAAGAACTCAGTCCAGAATCAAGGACGTAAACATCATGTTATTGTAAACATGTTGAACATTCCAGAAAGTTATTTTTGGAAACATTGTAAATAAAGCTATTTATGGAAACATAGTAAACATGTTGTTTAAAACAATTGAACACCCTGTTATATAACACTATGCTGTTTTAGAAGCATCTCTCCATTATCGAGGTATGGAGAGGAATAAAAAAGCAGGTTTAGGAGTGGATATGAATTTTGATAATGAGGTTATTTTGACTAAAACTTCAGGTCAAAAAATGGTAAGAAAATCAGACCTGAAAAAGCTAAGTGATGCCAGTTTTCAAGTCTGGGGCTCAGTAGCTCTTGATTCCACTGTATATGCCAAAGGGCGGTGGAATTATCAGGAAACTAAACGCTCAATTAATTATTTGGAGCTTTTAGCAATAAGGTATGCAATACAATCATTATATGGAAAAGACAGACAGGTACATATAGAAATTCAGCCTGACAATATATCAGCAATAAAATATATTAATGATATGTGGGGGTTGGTTGGGGGGGGGGGGGCAAAGGGGGTGCGGGAGGGGAATAGCCTCAGAGGCTATGGATTTATTAGCTAGAGATATTTGGGAATGGTGTTTGGTGCGTCAGATTTATATATCGGCTGTTTACGTGCCTGGATCTCAGAACACAGCAGATTTTTATTCAAGGAATTTTTCAGATTCAACTGAATGGCAGCTGATTTTCAGATTCAACTGAATGGCAGCTAAAATCTAACTTTTTAGATGTTTATGTAACCAATTTTTTGTACTAGAATTGTCAGGCATAAATACAGAGATATTTAAGGCTCATCTGTGTTGGATGCATATAATAAAGGTTGTAGTTTGAAGACTGTATTAGATACAGCAGACTGGTTGTTTGATAAAAATTTTCAAAAATTTTATTGGAGACAGTCACTGAGAAAAAATCAGTTGTCCTTCATGAATGCAGTTTTTCAGTTGTAAAATAGATTGATATGTTAATCCAGGATACTTGGGTTAAAGTTGCTCTTATTGTTTTGTTGCCTTTGATGATGCTATCGGTATACTCGTGAAAGCCAACAGTATAGTGAAAATAATGTCACATCATCCAAGCTTTAGTGCCAGAAGAGGGGTATTACTATGTCTCCCCCTGACAGGGGTGGAGACATATTGTTTTTGCCTCAGTTATCTGTCTGTCTGTCTGTCTGTCTGTCCATCATGTAATCATGTCTGCTCTATAACTTGAAAAGCCTTCAAGATGCAAAATACAAGAACCCTAACTCTTGTCCGTACAGTTTTGGTGTTATTCCCCTTTGAAATTTGATAATGGTAATTTCATGTCCGCTCCATAACTTGAAAACTGTTCCAAGATATTTTCATGAAACTTTACAGAAATATAAAGCATCATCAGACAATATGCAGAACACAAGAACCATAACTCTTGTCTATATAGTTTTGGAGTTATTCCCCTTTGAAATTGGACAATGGTAATTTACTGTCCTCTCTATAATTTAAAAACGGTTGAAGATATTTTCATGAAACTTCATAGAAATATAAAGCATCCTGAGACAATGTGCAGAAAGCAAGAACTGTAGTTCTTGACTATACATTTTCAGAGTTATTCCCCTTTGAAATTTGACAATGGTAATTTTGTGTCTGCTCTATAACTCAAAACATTTTTAAGACATTTTAAAGAAACTTCATAGAAATATAAAGCATAATCAGATGAGCCACAGCCGTAACTCTTGTCAGTACATTTTTGGAGTTATTCCCCTTTGAAATTTGACAATGGTAATTTTGTGTCCCCTGTATAACTTGAAAATGTTCACGATATTTCATGAAACTTCATAGAAATATAAAAAATTATTAGATGACATGCAGACCATGAGAACTGTTACCCTTGTCTATACATTTTTGGAGTAATTTCCCTTTGAAATTTGACAACTGCAATTTTGTGTCCGCTCTATAACTTGAAAAACGTTCAAGATATTTTCATGAAACTTTGTAGAAATATAAAGCATCATCAGATGAGGCGCAGAAAACAAGAACCATATATCTTGTCTATACATATTTGGAGTTATTCCCCTTTGAAATTTGATGATGGTAATTTTGTGTCCGCTCTAAATTTTGAAAATTGTGTAAGATATTTTCATTAAACTTCATAGAAATATAAAGCATCAGCAGATGACATGCAGAACGCAAGAACCATAACTCTTGTCTATACATTTTTAGAGTTATTCTCCCTTTTAAATTCAACAATTGTAATTTTGTGTCAACTCTTTACCTTGAAAACTGCTCAAGATATTTTCATGAAATTTCATAGAAATATAAAGCATCATCAGATGAAATGCAGAACACAAGAACAGTAACTCTTGTCTATACATTTTTTGGAGTTATCCCCCTTTGAAATTCGACACAGGTAATTTCATATCCGCTCTACAGCTTGAAAACCATTCACGACATTTTCAAGAAACTTTCTAGAAATATAAAGCAGTGATGATGAAAAATTAGTATGGGCAAACTTTTTTATATATGAGTGGCAACTGGTGGGGGACATAAGTTTTTTTGTTTTTGTTTTTTGTTTTTTTTGGGGTTTTTTTTGTTAAAAACAGCTCTAGTCAGAGAAATACCGAAGGCTGAGTAAGTATAAACACCCCCATATGTATAATATATAAGTATTGTATGTTTCGGTTGACTTCCCACCCTTTTTGAGGTAAAATGTAAAACAATAACAGATCTTTAAATTCATGATTTAACGTGACAAAATGCTGGACTTGTTGACAGTTGTTACATGAGTTGGTGATTTCTTTAAAGGGCGCAAACTGGTTTATCACCAGAGCAATGTGCTATCAGTATACTTGCTCAGCCTCCGGCATTTCTCCAATAAGGCCCCTCATCCGGCACTAAAGCTTGGATGATGGGGCATTTTCAATGACTGACGTTTCATAACAATGTTTTGACAATTTCATGTATTCTGAACAAGTGGAACTTGTTGAAAACCTGTCTCCAACCTAATTTTTGCATACCGTAATTTGCAGCCATTTTAAGTATGGGGAAAATGAAAATATCTGATTTTATTTACACCAATGAAAAGAATATATCATCTGGTATATAAGTAGTTACAACAAAAGGTTTTGCATTAAATCATGCCAAAACTTTGCAACCTGACTTCTTCAGAGTAAGATAGGAATGAATTACTGAATAACTGAATATGCAAAAGCTAAATAAACTGCTTATCTGGAGCAGTATTTTATTGCTATATACACTACAATCTCCTTATAACATGGTTCGTTATAACACGATTTTGGATATAACACGGTTCAAAGATGGATCCCAAAAATGTATAGATTATATTGAAAAATGACCATAAATGGTCATTTTTCAATATAATCTATACATTTTTGTTTGAATATAACAGGGTTGTTTAACTGACACGGTTTATACTATGGACCCCAACAATAGTGTTCTAAAGAGGTTGTGGTGTATATACTTTTAACTTGCATCTGTACTGTCAACAAGCTCATTAAAACAGCATAAAAATTACATAATCAAATATTCAAAATAGAAGCACCCATGCTGACATTCTATTCCTGCTCACTTGTTAAAGTAATCGCTTGCATACATGCTATCAGGCCCAACTTGCCTATATAAGCAGCATATTCCTAGCTGTCAACAGAAAACTTCTATTTTATGATTTCAACATTTTTCTTTTTATGTCCCCGGTAGCAAAGCGGGGACATATTGTTTTCGCCCTGTCTGTTTGTTGGTTTGTTGGTTTGACAACTATAACATTGGTCATAACTTTTGAACCATTTGAGATAGAGCCTTTATATTTGGCATGTAGGTTCCTTGTGACAAGGGCTTCCCACTCATACAAACAATTTTGACCTGTGACCTTGACCTTGACCTGTGACCTACTTTAAAGAAAAAATTGACCTTGGCCCGCGGACATGTTCCTGTTTCACTAACACATCTTTCTTGCTCTTTTTTATTTCTCAACCGATTTTGATCATAATATTACCAAAATATTTATTTAGTAAACATAAATATTTTTTTTCAGGCATAAAATAAATACTAAGAGTTTCCATTTCAACCTGCATAGCTCAAGATAAGGAGCTTTTTCATCTGAAAACAACTAATATATTTCTTATTTCTCCACAAAAGCATGTTGTGGTACTCATTAGATGCACTTTACTGAGGCTCTTCTAATTAGTACCCACAACATATGTTTTCATGGAGAAATTAGAAAAATATTTTGTGGACACCTCCTCTTATATGGAGCTATGAATATGACGTCATGCTTAATGCTTAGCGCTCTGGGTAAATTTTCAGCAGACGACATTTTGAAATATTTTTCTTATTTTTCCCAGAAAACAAGATTTGACATTTCATGCAAATTGTCCACTGGTTTTCTGGGAAAAATAAGAAAAATATCAATTTAACCAATGGATGTTCCATTGTCTATGTAAATAAAACTAAAGTTAATTTTCAATAACCAAAAATTATCGCATAGTGGTCTAAATTCCCAACATTCAGCATGAAATATCTCGCGATGTAGATGGTCAACATGCATGCAAATGTGATAAATCAGTTATACCATGGTTCTGCGCATGTACGTGCGATAATGCACTTGCTCACCCTCGTGCATTATCGCATTGTACATGCGCACGAACCATGGTATAACTAAGACATACCATAGCTGGACCATGGGATAATTTTCAGTTTTGAAAGTTATCCCATGGTTTATTTATATATCTCACAGATGTACTTTAGAATGACTGTCAACCCATCAGTACACCTTAACCTTTATCACCCTCTGAGCTAATTCCGCAGATGATGACAAATGATGATATTTTTCTCAAAAAAACAGTTTGTTGTTTTCTGGGAAAAATAAGAAAAATATTTCAAAATGTTGTATGTTGAATTTTGTACCCAGAGTGCTAAGCATCAATTTTTAGCAGACTTTTTGAAATATCTTATTTTCCAAGGAAACAGGACTTGACATTTCATGCAAATTGTCTCCATATGTCAAATTGTTTTCTGGAAAAAATAAACGTATCATCAATATGTTGTCTGCTGAAATTGCCCAGAGAGTGCTAAACATCAATTTTCAGCAGATAACATTTTGAAATAGTTTACTTATTTTTCCCAGGAAACTGGATTTGACATTTCATGAAAATTGTCTCCAACAGAGACAGTTTGCATGAAATGTAAAATTCTCTATTGGCTGGAAAACATAAGAAAAGTATCATCAAATATATTGTCTGCTGAAATTGCCCAGAGAGTGGTAAAGGTTAGAAGAACTTCAAAATTACTTCTGCACTGAGCAACTTTCTATTTAAAAATGACACCTTCAATTTTTTGTTGAATAAAACACATAAAACCAGACAGACTGTCTGGAGTATATTATAATGACCAGAGCCACAGCTGACCAACCAGACTGCACCAAAATTTGACCAAATTAAGATGCTGATGTAATTTCTTTTAATTGATACAATTGCAACCAATCAGATTTTAGCAATAGTGCCTCAGTCAGTTTAATTCAAAAAAGGCTGGATGTTACATCATTGAAAGTACACAAGGTCAATAGGTCCAACATTGCATCAGACCAGGTGTTACCACTTTACCATAAAAATAAAAAAAAAAAATAAAGATAAAAAAGTAGAAAAAAGTAAAAGCATATATATATATATATATATATATATATATATATATATTTTTTTTTTTTTTTTGTAAGAAAATATAAACAGTCCCATACATTGGTTAAAACAGGTAAACCATGTTATTGTCTCGGTTTTGAGAATACTGTAAATTATATCATAATTTGGTGACCTTTCACTGTCTGACCCAAACTCAGCTCCGAGTATACCCACAACCTCGACAATAATCATGGTTAATCTATAAATTGTCATTCCGAGAGTGGTAAAAGTTAAAGTTAAAACTAATGTACATTTTTCACTGTCAAAACTTTCATTAGTTGTTTGGTTGAGAGGTACATTTATTCGACATAGAATTAATAGGATGTAGTTGAAAACAAACATGAGTGAATGCTAATTATTTTACTATTTCATGCACTTTCAAATGAAATTTATCAATCACATAAAGCAAATAAGAAAAAAACCTCTATTGGCATTTGTTCTTTTTATGTCCTTTGGGTGTCCAAAAACATCCAATAATCAAGCCAGTTTTGGCGGTCAATGGTGCTGTCCTAAAATTTTTAGCAGATCATAATTCCTAAGATTTCAATCAGCGAGGAATTTTGTTCAAAATTTTAGAACATTTACCGTACTAAATAGAGAAAAAGATGGCAAAAATTTTAGGCATCAATATTTCTCTTCCAGAACTTTTTCAGAAAATAGAGCTGGAAATTTCATGCCAGGCATTATCTTCAGAAGAAAAAAAAAAAAAAAAGAAACTAGACATGTGTCCAAAGTAAACAAATGCCCCTGCCCTTTGCTCTTTCCCATTTGGCAACAACTATTTTCCAAATGCTCAATCTGGCCTGTTATACATTCTGGCCCCTAGCCTTACCCCAAGGCATGACCCAGGGGCAACTTTAGCACAGAATTGAAGGTTTAGGTCTGGGTAAATACATGCAGCATACCAAATTCCAACTTCCAAGCATAAAAGGTGCCCAAGTAATGACCACCAAAAGAAACAGGGACATAAATGTCAATGTAAAATCTGACCAACTTTGGGTCATACTGACTCATAATCCATAAGTAGATGTTTATATATCAAATACTCTTCAAAATATAAGGCAAAATCAATGAAGCAAGAAACATAGATCATTGTGACCTACATTTATTTTGATGTCAAACTTCAGGTCATACTGACTCATAATGCATAAGTTTGATGTTTATACATCAAATACTCTTCAAGATATAAAGGCAAAATTTCTGGACTGTGAAATGTAGATCACTGGCACCTACATTCATTTTGAGGTCAAATGACAGGTCATACTGACACATAATCTATAAGCATGATGTTTTTACATCAACTACTCTTAACGATATATGGCAAAATTACTAGTCCATGAAATGTAGGTCAAAGACCTACATTTAATTTTATGTCAAACTTCGGGTGATACTAACTCATAATATTTAAGTATGATGTTTATGCATCAAATACCCTTCAAGATATAAAGCAAAATTACTAGACTGTGAATGTAGATCACTGTGACTAACATTTATTTTGAGGTCAAATTTCAGGTCATACTGACTCATAATCCAAATGTATGATGTTTATACATCAAATACACTTCAAGATATAAGACAAAATCATTGGACCATGAAATATAGGTCACTGTGACCTACATTTACTTTAAGGTCAAACTCCAGGTCATGCTGACTCATAATCAGAAAGTTTGGTGTTTATACATGAAATACTCGTCAAGATACAACAGGCCCACGGGCCACGGGTCGCTCACCTGAGTAGCATTGCGAGTGCAGATATGCAGATGTTATGTAACATTTTTCCAATCCTGTCATCGCAACTACCGTAATGAAAAGATCATCCTTTAAGCAGTTCTTAATTTTGAAGAAGAATATTATATATGGCATGACAGTTAATGGAGCGTGATCATTTGAACAAACTCTCAATCACATTTCAACAGTAGGATCAATGTGAAATTTGGTTGCAATTGCCTAAGTGGTTTCAGAAGAATCATGATTTTATACATGTAAACAGCACAGTGGCAGGGAAATATAATAAACATAAACAAGACGGTAGCCATCTTGGATTTCCAATCAGAATGATTTTAGCTACTGTTGATCTACAAGTCACCTCGATACTTCCAATGAACTTTAAGTCAATTGCCCTTTCGGTTCAGGGGAAAAAGTTCAAAACAGATTTTCAAGATGTCCACCATAGTCACAATTTGAGATTTCCTATCGCAACCATTTGAGCTATTTTTGATCTACAAGTCACCTTGATGCTTCCTACCAAGTTTCGAGTCAATTGGCCTTTCAGTTCAGAAGATGTAAAGAAAAATAGATTTTCAAGATGGCCACCATCTTGGATTTCCAATCGGAATGATTTTAGCTATTTTTATATCAACAAGTCGTCCCGATACTTCCTACCAATTTTCAAATCAACTGGCCTTTTGGTTCAGGAAAATAAGTGAAAAAAAGAGTTTCAAGATGGCCACCACGACAGCCATCTTGGATTTCCGATCCAAACAATTTAAGCTATTTTAGATATACAAGTCACCCGAATGCTTCCTACCAAGTTTCAAGTCAAATGGCTTTTCAGTTCAGGAGAAGAAGCGAAAAATAGATTTTAAAGAGGGCTGTCATAGCGGCCATCTTGGATTTCTGATAGGGATGATTTTATCTATTTTTGATCTACAGGTCACCCTGATGCTTCCTACCTAGTTTAAAGCCAATAAGCCTTTCGGTTCAGGAGAAGAAGTGAAAAATAGATTTTCAAAATGGCCATCATGGCAGCCATCTTGGATTTCCAATCAGAAGGATTTTAGCCATTTTTAATCTATAAGTCACCCTGATGCTTCCTACCAAGTTTCAAGTCAATTGGCTTTTGGGTTTAGGAGAAGAAGCGAAAAAAAGATTTTCAGGGTGGCCATCTTGGTCTTCTGATCAGCAAGGTTTTAGCTATTTTTGATCTACAAGGCACCCTGATGCTTCCTACCAAGTTTGGAGTCAGTTGGCCTTTCGGCTCAGGAGAAGAAGCAAACAAGAGGACCATGATGGTCCTATATCGCTCACCTGAGCAAACAGATTTGCATACTTAATGTTGAAGTTTCAGCCAAGTTCACTGCTCTAAGATTTATTTATAAATTTTATAACCATGACGAATCATGACAGCTTGAACAAACTTGGTAGAGGGTAACCAAAGGAACATTCCTGCCAAGTTAAACTGAAATCAGTTCAGTGGTTTCTAACAAGAAGATTTTTAAAGTTTTCTATTTAGATATAGAGGGAAAATAAGCCCCACCCCCTAGCAGGCATGTTTTTTGACAAATCAGGATTGCTTGAACATTCTTGGTAGAGGGTCACCAAAGCATTATTGAAATTGGTCAGGAGGTATTTGACAAGAAGCACTTTAAAGTTTTCTATACAGATATGTACTGAAAAAAAGCCCCGCCCCCTGGAGGCCATGTTTTTTGACGTATCATGAAGGCTTGAAACCATCCTGGTAGAGGATCACAAAAGCAACATTCTTGCCAAGCTACATTGAGCTCAGTCCAACGGTTTCTTACGAGAAGATTTTTAAAGTTTTTTATATAGACATATAGGGAAAAATAAGCCCCGCCCCTTAGCGGCCCTGTTTTTTGATGATCATGACAGCTTGAACAACCTTGGTAGAAGGTCACCAAAGAAACATTCCTGCCAAGTTATATTGAAATCAGTCCATTGGTTTCTGATAAGAAGAT
Organism: Anodontia alba; assembly: GCA_964016985.1. Lineage (NCBI taxonomy): Eukaryota > Metazoa > Mollusca > Bivalvia > Lucinida > Lucinidae > Anodontia > Anodontia alba. The sequence continues at coordinate 38,347,311 of OZ024823.1, forward strand.
TTTTTAGTTTTCTATATAGATATATAGGGAAAATAAGCCCCACCCACTAGCAGCCATGTTTCTTGACAAATCATGATTACTTGAACAATCTTGGTAGAGGGTCACCAAGGAAACATTTTTGCCAAGTTGTAATGAAATCGGTCCTGTGGTTTCTGAAAAGAAGACTTTTAAAGTTTTTCTATATAGATATATAGGGAAAATAAGCCCCGCCTCCTGGGGGCCCTGTTTTTTTATGAATCATGACGGCTTGCATAACCTTGATAGAGGGTTACATAAGAAACATTTCTGCAATGTTAAATTGAAATCAGTCCAGTGGTTTCTGACAAGAAGATCATTAAAGTTTTCTATGTAGATATACGGGGAAAATAAGCCCCGCCCCCCCACCCCCTACCAACCATGTTTTTTGACAAATCATGATAGCTTGAACAATCTTGGTAAAGGGTCACCAAGGAAACATATCTGCCAAGTTATATTCAAAATCGATCCAGTGGTTTCTGACAAGAAGATTTTTTCAAGTTTTCTATATAGATATATATAGGGAAAATAAGCCCTGCCCCTACCAGCCATGTTTTTTGACAAATCATGACGGCTTGAACAATCTTGGTAAAGGGTTACCAAGGAAACATTTCTGCCAAGGTATACTGAAATCGGTCCAGTGGTTTCTGACAAGAAGATTTTTTCAAGTTTTCTATATAGATATATAGGGAAAATAAGCTCCACCCCCTAGCGGCCATGTTTTTTGACAAATCACCATTACTTGAACAATCTTGGTAGAGGGTCACAAAGGAAACATTTTTGCCAAATTATAATGAAATTGGTCCAGTGGTTTCTGACAAGAAGATTTTTTAAGTTTTCTATGTAGCTATATAGGGAAAATAAGCTCCGCCCACTGGCGGCCATGTTTTTTGACGAATCCAAATAGCTTGAACAATCTTGGTAGAGGATCACCAAAGGAACATTTCTGCAAAATTATACTGAAATCAGTCCAGTGGTTTCTAACAAGAAGATTTTTAAAGTTTTCTATATAGATATATAGGGAAAATAAGCCCCGCCCCCTGGCGGCCATGTTTTTTGACGAATCCAAATGGCTTGAACAATCTCGGTAGAGGATCACCAAAGGAACATTTTTGCAAAATTGTATTGAATTCGGTCCAGTGGTTTCGGACAAGAAGATTTTTAAAGTTTTCTATACAGATATATACGGAAAATAAGCCCCGCCCCCCCTGGCGGCCATGTTTTTTGACGAATCCAGATGGCTTGAACAATCTTGGTAGAGGATCACCAAAGGAACATTTTTGCAAAATTATATTGAAATCGGTCCAGTGGTTTTGGACAAGAAGATTTTTTAAGTTTTTAATTAAAAAAAACTATTTTTAGCCCCTGTGACCTAGATATGCAATGAACCGGAATCATCTGAACAACTTTGAAAGAGGATCAACCAAGGATCCTGTGAAGTTTAGTCAAATTCCCACCAGTGGTTTAGGAGGAGATGTTGTTTAAAGATTGTGGACAGACGGACATCCGGACGACGACGACGACGACAACGACGCCGACGACGACGGATGGTGAGTGATCACAATAGCTCACCATGAGCCTTCGGCTCAGGTGAGCTAAAAATAGATTTTCAAGATGGCAGCCATGGTGGCCATCTTGGATTTCCGATTGGAATGATTTTAGCGACTATTGATCTATAAGTCACCCCCATGCTTCCTACCAAGTTTCGAGTCAATTGGCATTTGGGGTTAGGAGAAGAAGCGAAAAATAGATTTTCAAGATGGCTGCCATAGCGGCCATCTTGGATTTCCAATCAGCATGATTTTAACTATATTTGATCTACAAGTCACCCCATTGCTTCCTAGCAAGTTTGGAGTCAATTGGCCTTTCGGTTCAGGAGAAGAAGCGAAAAACAGATTTTCAAGATGGCGGCAATGGTGGCCATCTTGGATTTTCGATCGGCAGGATTTTAGCAATTTTTGATCTACAAGTCACCCTGATGCTTCCTAGCAAGTTTGGAGTCAATTGGCCCTTCGGTTCAGGAGAAGAAGTGAAAAATATATTTTCAAGATGGCGGCCATGGCAGCCAACTTGGATTTCTGATCGGCATGATTTTAGCTATTTTTGATCTACAAGTCACCCCGCTGCTTCCTAGCAAGATTGGAGTCAATTGGCCTTTTGGTTCAGGAGAAGAAGCGAAAAATAGATTTTCAAGATGGCTGTCATGGCGGCCATCTTGGATTTCCGATCAGCATGATTTTAGCTATTTTTGATCTACAAGTCACCCCGATGCTTCCTAGCAAGTTTGGAGTCAATTGGCCTTTTGGTTCAGGAGAAGAAGTGAAAAATAGATTTTCAAGATGGCGGCCATGGTGGCCATCTTGGATTTCTGATAGGCACGATTTTAGCTATTTTTGATCTACAAGTCACCCCGATGTGTCCTAGCAAGTTTGGTGTCAATTGGCCTTTCGGTTCAGGAGAAGAAGCGAAAAATAGATTTTCAAGATGGCTGCCATGGCGGCCATCTTGGATTTTCGATCGGCATGATTTTAGCTATTTTTGATCTACAAGTCACCCCAATGCTTCCTAGCAAGTTTGGAGTCAATTGGCTTTTTGGTTCAGGAGAAGAAGCGAAAAATAGATTTTCAAGATGGCGGCCATGGCGGCCATCTTGGATTTCAGAATGGCACGATTTTAGCTATTTTTGATCTACAAGTCACCCCGATGCTTCCTACCAAGTATCGAGTCAATTGGCCCACGGGTGTAGGAGGAGTAGGCTTTTAAAGCAATTGTTGATGCCGCACGACACACGACGGACGACGGACATTGACTGACCACAATAGCTCACCATGAGCACTTCATGCTCAGGTGAGCTAAAAAGGCAAAATCACTGGACTGTGAAAACTCTTCAGAATATAAGACAATATTACTACTCGAACATGAAATATATGTCATGCTGACCATCAGTTCATGACCTACAAGTCAATGTCTCATGGTTGACTGATGTCTGACCAAATATCTGTCTTGTTTTCATAATAGAAAAGTAGAAAAAAAAAACAAAAAAAAAAACAACACTTTTTGCAGGTGTCCTAGATGTTGATCTTTTGCCCCACCCCAGAGACCCTGGGGTCTATGTCATGGAATGAAAGCCGACCCTCCTGGGTACCTATTGTCCAAATATGAATGCTTCCTGATAAGAAGTTGTTGAACATACTAGGCATGTTCAAAGTACACAAATAAGCCTGCCCTTTGGACCACTAGCTCCACACTTGGGCATGACTCAGGGGCAACTGTAGCAGAGAGTTGAAGCTTTAGGTCTGAGTAAGAAGCACACCATATTTCAACTTTCTAGCATAAAAGGTACCTAAGTTATGACCTCCAAGAGAAATGCGGACATAAATGTCAATGTAAAATCTGATCCATTATACATTTTGACTTCTAGCCCCACCCCTGGGCATCACACAGGGGCAACTCTAGCACAGAAATGAAGGTAAGGTCTGGGTGTAAGTAGCATATCAAATTTCAACTTCCTAGCATAAAAGGTACTTGAGTTTGACCTGTTATTTTTTTACCCTTAGCCCTACCCCAGGGCATGACCAACCTGCATATTAGCAAACAGTTAAAGGTTTAGGTCTGGGTAAATAGCATATTAAATTTTAACTTCCTAGCATAAAAGATACCCAAGTTATGACATATTCAGCATACCAAATTCAACTTCCTAGTATAAAAGGTACCCAAGTTTGACCTGTTATACTTTTTGACCACTAGCCCCATCCCAGGGCAAGACCCAGGGCAACACTAGCAGAGAATTCAAGGTTTAGGTCTGCATAAGTAGCATACTAAATTTCAACTTCCTAGCATAAAAGGTACCCAAGTCATGACCTCCAAGAGAAACAGGGACATAAATATCCATCTAAACTTGAATGTATACTTACATGCTGACCCTTAGCCCCACCCCATGGAAAGACCCAGGGGAAGCTCTAGCACAGAGTTAATGGTTTAGGTCTGAGTAAGTATCATACCACATTTCTACTTCCTAGCTTAAAAGATATCTAAGTTATGAACTCCAAGAGAAATGGGGATGTAAATGCCAATGTAAACATGAATGTTAACTTAAACACTGACCCCTAGCCCCACCCTAGGGCATGCTGCAGGGGTAACTCTTGCAGAGAGGTGAAGGTTTAGGTCTGGGTAAGTAGCATACAAAATTTCAACTTCCTAGCGTAAAAGGTACTAAAGTTATGATCTCCAAGAGAAACGTGGATGCAGAAACGCGGATATAAATGTGAATGTAAACTTAAACATTGACCCCTACCTCCTACCCAGGGCATGACCCAGGGACAACCTTAGCAGAAAGTGGAAGATTTAGGTCTGGGTAAGTGGCATACCAAATTTCAACCTCCTGGCATAAAAGCTACTCAAGTTATGACTTCCAAGAGAAACATGGACATAGAAACATGGAAGTAAATATTAATGTAAACTTAAACATTGACCCCTAGCTCCACCCCAGGGCATGACCCTGAGACAACTCTAGCACAGAGTTGAAGGATTAGGTCTGGTTAAGTCGCATACCAAATTTCAACTTCCTGTCATAAAAGGTACTCAAGTTATGATCTCCAAGAGAAAGGCAGACGTAGGAACACGGACGTACATGTACATGTATATGTAAACTTAAACATTGACCCCTAGCTCTACCCCAGGGCATGACTCAGGGCAACTCTAGCATAGAGTTGAAGGTTTAGATTTGGGTAAGCAGTATACCAAATTTCAACTTCCTAACATAATAGATACTCAAGTAATGACTCTGATTATAAATGTAGAAATGCGGACATAAATGTCAATGTAAACTAAAACATTGATCCCTAGCGTGGGCCCAGGGCAAGACTTAGGGGCAACTGTAGCACAGAGTTGGAGATTTAGGTATGGGTAAGCAGCATTCCAAATTTCAACTTTGTAGCATAAATGGTACCCAAGTTATGACTCTGGTTATGAATGTGACATACCCATATACCACGTATGGAGGTACTGACGTAACATCATGGCAAAACGCTATATGCCCCACTCCTATCTTCAGCAGGCGGGGGCATAAAAATATTATTTACTATCTGCTGACTTTCCCTAAAGAAAGCTTAAACTTACTTACCACTTAGCATGCTGGATAAAAATTTCAGCAAATGACATTTTGAACTATTTGTCTTATTTTTCCCAGAAAAAAGGCTTTGGCATTTCATGCAAATGTTAGTGTAGAATACTGTGACTGTTATATCACTCACTGTTATAAATCTGATCTTTTTCAAACATCAAGTTAATTTTTTGAATAAAAAAAAACAACATTTTACTGCCATGAATTTGGTCTGAAAACAAGTAAGAATATAACAGTAAAATTTCTCTATGAGGACCACCTTTGGGACTGCTTAACCCTTGTCCTGCTGAATCAATTAAGATGCCAACCTACTTCTAATTTTCAGCCAATCAGATTACTTGATCCAGATTCTTGCTATAAATTCACACACTTTATGGCAAACAGTGCAGATCTACACTGTTTGCAAAGGCAGGGTATATCTGGGTTCAGCAGGACAGGGTTAAAAGTCGTTTCATTAGATTGGCAGTAATATTACTAAATAGAGACTAAGACAGTAACCATTTAGGTATCAGCAGGTGACACTTAAAAATATTTTTCTTCCAGTACACTTTCAGAAAATAGAGCTGGAAATTTCAGAAGAAAACTAAAATTGTGTCAATATGACACAGACGCCCCTGCCCTGGGGCCATCCTCACCCACGCGCAGGCATTTTGCAAAAAATGAAGTTGAAAAAAGGGCCATAACACTCATAATAATTTGAAGATTTTACCCTAGATCGAACTTGACCTATATGTTATGATTATATACCTGTGTATAAAATATGAATCCAATACACCAATCTTTTTTTAAAAAATATCGAACAGTAAACATTTTTTGAAGATGAAAAGGGGCCAAAACAATGGGTGGATTTTACCCTAAATCAAACTTGACCTCTATTTTATGATTATATACCTGTGTATTAAATATAAATCCAATACACTAATGTTTTCAAAAGATATCAAATGGAAACTATTTTTCAACATTGAAAAAGGGCCATAACTCCAAAAATAGTTGGTGGATTTTACCTTAAATTGAACTTGACCTATATTTTATAATTATATGCTCGTGTATAAAATATGAATCCAATCACTGATCTTTTCAGAAGTTATGAAACGGAAACCATTTTTCAAAGTTGAAAAAGGTCCATAACTCCCAAAATAATTGGTGGATTTTCCTTAAATCGAACTTGACCTACATTTTATGATTATATACCTGTGTATAAAATTTGAATCCAATACACTAATCTTTTCAATATATTGATGGAAACCATTTTTCAACTATTTTTCAACATTGAAAAAGGGCCGTAACTCCAAAAATAATTGGTGGATTTTACCCTAAATCAAACTTGACCTATATTTTATAATTATGCCCCTGCCATTTTCAATAGGAGGCATATAGTATCACAGCTGTACGTCCGTCCGTCCGTCCGTCCCGTCCGTCCCGTCTGTAACACTTTTGGTTTCCGTGCGATATCTTTTGAAAGGATTGGTGTATTGGATTGAAATTTTATACACAGGTATATAATCATAAAATACAGGCCAAGTTCAATTTAGGGTAATATCTGCCAATTATTTTGGGAGTTATGGCCCTTTTCAACTGTGAAAAATTTTCAACTTTGAAAAATGGTTTCTGTGAGATATCTTTTAAAAGGGTTGGTGTATTGGACTGATATTTTATACACAGGTACCGGTATATAATCATAAGATGTAGGTCAAGTTCGATTTAGGGTAAAATCCACCAATTATTTTTGGAGTTACGGCCCTTTATCAATGTTGAAAAATAGTTGAAAATGGTTTCCGTTTGATATCTTTTGAAAAGATTAGTGTATTGGATTCAAATTTTATACACAGGTATATAATCATAAAATGTAGGTCAAGTTCGATTTAGGGTAAAATCCACCAAATATTTCTGGAGTTACAGCCCTTTATCAATGTTGAAAAATAGTTTCCGTTTGATATCTTTTGAAAAGATTAGTGTATTGGATTCAAATTTTATACACAGGTATATAATCATAAAATGTAGGTCAAGTACGATTCAGGGTAAAATCCACCAATTATTTTTGGAGTTATGGCCCTTTTTCAACTTTGAAAAACGGTGTCCGTTCGATAACATTTTAAAAGATTAGTGAATTGGATTCATATTTTGTACAGAAGCATATAATTATAAAATATAGGTCAAGTTTGATCTAGGGTACAATCCACCAATTATTTTTGGAGTTATGGCCCTTTATCAATGTTGAAAAATAGTTGAAAAATGGTTTCTGTTCAATATCATTTCATCTGGACTCCCCAGGTTTACCTTTTGGTTAACCTTTTTTCAAAGTTGTGTTACCGTTATTCTTAAGCCGATTGCTTTCATATTTAGTAGGGATAGAGAGGACGACCAGTAGGTGTGTCATGTGCAAGAGAGACAACTCTAGCTGACTCCGTTTTGGAGTTACCTCCCATAGTTTTTAAATCTTGTGCGGCCCATAACTCTAAAACCCTTTAAGGTATTTTCATGACATTTCACCATTAGGTAGAGGACACTGAGTAGGTGTGTCGCGTATAAGAAAGACAACTCTGACTGTGTTCGTGAGTTATCTCCCATAGTTATAAAATCTTGTGCAGGCCATAACAATAACTCTTTGAGATATTTTCATAATACTTGATCAAGTTGTAGAGGACATTGAGTAGGTGTGTCACATACAAGAACAACAACTCTAGCTGACTCCCTTTTGGGAGTTATCTCCCATAGTTGTTAAATTTTGTGCGGCCCATAACTCTAAAACCTTATAAGTTATTTTCATGATACTTCACCAATAGGTAGAGGACATTGAGCAGGGTGTCGCGTATAAGAATGACAACTCTAACTGACTGCGTTCTGGAGTTATCTCCCATAGTTATGAAATCTTGTGCAGGCCATAACTCAATAACCCTTTGAGATATTATCATGATACTTGATCAAGTTGTAGAGGACATTGAGTAGGCGTGTCACATAACAAGAACAACAATTCTGACTCAGTTCTGGAGTTATCTTCCATATTTGCTAAATCTTGTGCAGGCCATAACTCTTCAACCTTTTGAGATATTTTTATGATACTTCATCAAGTTGTAGAGGACATTGAGTAGGCATGTCATGTACACAAAAGACAAGTCTGACTCCATTTTTGAGTTATATCCCATATTTTTTAAATTTGCTGATGGTCATAACTTCTCTACCAGTTGAGATTTTTTGTTGATAATTAATAGGGATGCTTAGAACATTAAGAAGGAGAGATGCATTTAAAAATTGTAACTATGGGTTACTCATTACTCCATTTATTTTCAATTATCTCCCCTGGTTGTAAAATCTTGTGCAGGCCATAACTCTTTAACCAGTGGAGACATTTTGATGATAGTATGTAGAGATGCTAAGAACATAAACTAGGTGTGTAACAATATGTTTTTGTTGAGGTTTTACGGTCCAGTCAACCCAATAGGGTCATGTCGAGCACGGTTAGTTTACCTAACCACACGTTTACTGGGCAGGCTTAGTCCTCTAAGTGGTTAACCAGTATTGTGCATTCTTTTGCCAGAAACTGACAACTGCCCTTCTTGAATCAGCGGAAGGGAGAGAATGACCGTAGAAAATATTTCATGATCAATCTCCACGAAAGAATGTTGCCGACCTCGGCGGGGAGGTGTGTAACAATATGTAAGGACAACTCTGACCTACGGAATGTGTCATCTCCCTTACTTACACTTCGGATGCAGATTTATCAGCAATGCATGCAGCAGGCTTTATTTTTCTCATTATTTTTGGATTCTTTGTTGAAAATCACGTACTAGCGAACACAAAATTGAGTTTCTCAGACTAATGGCTGAAGAGTTACAGGTCTTGCAGGCAAAGAGCCTTATATTTCTCATTATTTTTGGATTCTTTGTTGAAAATCACTTACTAGTGAACACAAAATCCAGTTTCTATGACTTACAGTTTGAGAGTTATAATCTTTGCAGGCAACAGGCCTTATTTTTCTCATTATGTTTGGATTCTTTGTTGAAAATCACATACTAGCAAACAAAAAATCCAGTTTCCATGGCTTACGGTTTGAGAGTTATAATCATTGCAGGCAAGGGGCCTTATTTTTCTCATTATTTTCAGTTTCTTTGTTGAAAAACACAAACTCCAGTTTCCACAACTTTTGGTTTTAGAGTTCTGTGTCTGATTCACAGTTGTGGAGCAATCACCCACTGCAGGGTAAAACAAGTGTATCCCTTGATAAAATTACATCTCTGATGCCCTAGATTGAAAAAAGACGGCCATTTGCGGTGCGTTCAGGGGATCTGCCATCTCTTTTGATGGCTATTTTTTCAAGTTAACTCCCCCGAATGAATTTCTAAGCCAAATTCTTGTGCACTTCATAACTTCTAAATGGTTTGAAATATTTTGATAATATTTGGTAGAGGCACAGATAAGGGCAAGTAGGCATGCCCTGTATAAGAGAGACAACACTGACTTCCTTTGTTAGGTACCTGAAGCCGAAAGCTTGTGCAGCCAAAATAGAATTTTGGACGGATTTTTCATAAAGCTGTCCTTTAAAATAGCGATGTCATGGCCTGTGGGCATTGGGTCTTCCGAGGTTTACCTTTTCATTGACCTTTTGAAAAACCTACCCATAATGCGTTAGGCATTTTTCTTGTTTTAAAAAAGTTTGACTTAGGGTAAAATCTGCCAATTATTATGAGAGTTATGGCCCTTTTTTAACTTCATTTTTTGCAAAATACCTGCGTGTGGGTGAGGATGGCCCTGGGCGGGGGCATCGGTGTCATACTGACATATTTCTAGTTATGTGCTGGTGTATAAAATATGAATCCAATACACTTGTCTTTTCAAAAATTATGGAATGGAAACCGTTTTTCAAAGTTGAAAAAAGGCCATAACTCCCAAAATAATTGGTGGATTTTACCCTAAATTGAACCTGACTTACATTTTATGATTATATACCTGTGTATAAAATTTGAATCTAATACGCTACTTTTTTCAAAAGATATCGAATGGAAACCACTTTTCAACATTGACAAAGGGCCATAACTCCCAAAATAATTGGTGGATTTTACCCTAAATCGAACTTGACCTACATTTTATGATTATATAACTGTGTATAAAATTTTAATGCAATATACCAATCTTTTCAAAAGATATCGCACGGAAACCATTTGTGTTACGTACGGGACAGACGGGACGGACAGGACGGGGCGGATGTAGGTACAGAAAGCAGTGATACTATATGCGCCCCCATTGAAAATGGCAGAGGCATAAAAAAGAAAGAAACCAGAAATGTGTCAGTATGACACAGATGCCCCCGCCCAGGGCCATCCTCACCCACACGCAGGCATTTTGCAAAAAATGAAGTTGACAAAAGGGCCATAACTCTCACAATTATTGGCAGATTTTACCCTAAATCAAACTTGACCATATTTTATGATTATATACCTGTGTATAAAACACAAATCAATCTTTTTTAAAAAAATATCGGAAGGAAAACATCTTTTGAAGGTGAAAAAGGGCTATAACTCCCATAATAATGGGTTGATTTTACCCTAATTGGAACTTGACCTCTATTTGATGATTATATACTGTGTGTTTAAATATGAATTCAATACACTAATGTTTTCAAAAGATATCAAACTGAAACTATTTTTCAACATTGAAAACAGGCCGTAACTCCAAAAATAATTGGTGGATTTTACCCTGAATCAAACTTGACCTATATTTTATAATTATATGCTTGTGTATAAAATATGAATCCAATTCATTAATCTTTTCAAAAGTTATGGAACGAAAACTATTTTTCAAAGTTGAAAAAGGGCCATAACTCCCAAAATAATTGGTGGATTTTACCCTAAATCAAACTTGACATACATTTTATGATTATATACCTGTGTATAAAATTTGAATCCAATACACTAAACTTTTCAAAAGATATCAAACGGAAACCATTTTTCAATTATTTTTCAACATTGAAAAAGGGCCGTAACTCCAAAAATAATTAAAAATAAATCAAACTTGACCTAATTTTTATAATTATACGCTTGTGTATAAAATTTCAATCCAATACACCAATCCTTCCAAAAGATATTGCACGGAAACCATTTTTCAAAGTTGAAAATTGTTCAAAGTTGAAAAAAGGCCATACCATATTTACCATATATTTTCGGACACCATTAATGTTCGGACACCACCTATTTTCTGCAAAATATGATAATTTAATGCACCATAACAGTTCGGACACCCCCTGAATTTGAAAAAGACAATTTCCTAATTTCGGACACAAAAATGCCTCAGGACAAAGCCGAATTTTCAATGAAATCCAACACCAAACCCGCAGCGTAGCTATCATTTTCACGGATGTTTTGATAGACGAAGCCATTTTCTAACAGGCAAGAAGGAAGTAGTAGAGTCTAAAAATTAACTCAGTTAAAAGTTATTTTCCGTCAGGGCTGTTTTCATTCAGGGAGAAACTACTTTTATTTGTTTATTCAAATCGCTGAGCTTATAAAATGCGCATGCCACTTACTATACATTCGAAGACGATGAAATCGCCCCTCGTCCAAATGGACTGATCTACCAATACACAGCTAAAAATAGGCAAGAAAAAAAAAAATAATAATGAAGGCCGTGGAACATGCCAAAATCTCATTACCGTTTAATGTTTTTCAACAAGGAGATATTATAGCACCTGTTTATTTCTCAGTAACACTTGTATTCTATTTATTGTTATCTTTTAAAAACCGTCTGTTAGTCACATGCAAACTTTACGACACCCGCGGTCATGTCTCAGGGTCACGTTTCCTCTACATGGAGTGTTGGTGTGTCAAGTAAAAAGACATCATTATATAATTTTCATTATGGGCATTCCCTCATTACCAAGATAAAAATAGTGACGATCAAAGCAGTGAAGCTTGTGAAATGTTTTAATAAAATTAATGTCCATTAATACTTATTAAAAGAAGCACTCCTATTAAATAGGCAATCAGCGACCTTTTGTCATTGCGTTAATATTACGCAATTTTATGGTCGTCTGCTCAGGGCGATTGGGCAACCTTATGGAAAAACCTGCTCAGCCTTTGCATAGCTGCAAATAATGACGAGTCGGTATGGTAACTTCATTTTCCTATGAAATACATTATATTTTTCATGGCTTTAGGAACAAAAAAAAAACAACAAAACTAAAGTAACCGTTTCATCCACTTACAGAAACGATCTTTGGCAAACAGAATATAGATCATAATCAGATATCTGCCATCTGCTACAATTCTACGCAACGAACTTAGCCCTTTACACCTAGTCCATCTATGAGGTGTGCCAACACCAGCAGGATTTTTTCTCAACAACAGGAGGGGTCATGTAACTCAGTTTATTTACAAATGGCGCCCTGTCCGACCGACGATGCGATGATCAGTTAAAAAGTAACAGTGGTTTAATTTTTGGAATTTATCCAGCAAAAAAAAAACGGTCCATAATAATTAGTATTAAAAACTCAGCTACTACAAACCGCCGATCTACCAGCGTGGCAGACCTTAAAATCTTCATTTTTTTAATCGGAATTTTTCGGGTATTTTCTTTAATTTTCAGACACAGCATTTTTTTTAAAATTATATTTTCCGAAATATTCGGACAAAAAATAAAATAATTATTTTAATGTGTCCGAAAATATATGGTAAATATGGTAACTCCCAAAATAATTGGTGGATTTTACCCTAAATCGAACTTGACCTACATTTTATAATTATATACCTGTGCATAAAATTTCAATCCAATACACTAATCCTTTCAAAAGATAATGCATGGAAACCAATTTCAGCAGACGACGTTTTGAAATCCTTATCTTATTTTTCCCAGAAAACAGGTTTTGACATTTCATGCAAATTATCTCAATGTACTTGAAATATCAAAGCCTATTTTCTGGGAAAGCTAAGAAAAAATTCATTGATTTGTTGTCTGCTGAATTAACCCAGAGGGTGGAAAAGGTTAAGAGGAATGGATGTACGTGGTAGAGTTTCTGCCATGTTTTAACTCTCTGCCGCTAGTGGCAACTTTTGTCATCTGCTGATAACCTTTGCAAACAGTTTGGACCCAGATCAGGCCCAACAAAATGTCAAGCCTGACCTGGATCCAAACTGTTTGATACTCTGATGGTATTCCTGAAAGATTTTTTTTTTAAATCATCATATCATCGTCCTAATCAGATTTTTGATTAACATGCAGGTACAGGGGCAACATCCACATCAGTGGGCCCCCTTCCAGATAGCTGGCTTGCTGTATGTATGGCAGATCTCACACCAGATCTCCAGGTATGTCTTTCATGAGGGTTGAAAGCCGAGAGCTTCCACTCTGCAATCCCTCTCTGTCAGCTGCTTCCATGTCACCTTTGGCCTCCCAGCCCCATGCTTTCCCCTCAACCTGTGTGTGAACGGCTGTCTTGACTGCACCATTGGAGCGTTCCACATGTCCATACCAGCGGAGCCTTCTCTCCTTCAGAATGAGGTCCAGATCCTCAATGCCAAATCGCGCAAGTAGCTCACTGGACCTGGTGGTGACAATGTCTTGCAGCCTGGCATTGCAGATCTGTCTGATCATTGCCCTGTCATTCCGCTGCAGCACTGGAGGTTTGGCTTTGTCAATGGCCAAGTCTCAATGGCATGGAGTATTGCGCTCCGCACACAAGAGCTGTACACACAGCCTCTTGAAAGAGAGGTGGCTTGAAGAGAGAACTGGTAGCAGCCCCTTTAACTTCTTCCAGTCGGTTTTCACATGTGTTGTGGTTGAAAGTTCACAGCCACCTGCTGCTGAGAGCATGTCTCCTAGGTACCAAAACAAAGCTACAACCTCCAACTTGTCAGGTCCGACCTGGACTTCCTTCTGTGGTCTACCTTCGAAGAGCCTTGCAGTTCCCTGGCACCGTCAGTTCCCTGTAGTCAGGGTCCTTGAGCCCACTGCATTTCTTGAGCACCCAGTGCTTGCAGCCGTTGCAGAAGATGCTTTTGATGCCCACTCCAGTGCAACAGACAGCACATGGAAACTCGCCTGAACTCTGCAGGAGGTCCAGGCCCCTACCACAGATCATGATCTTTGTCTTTCCTGCATTTACTCTCAGTCCTTGCTTTTCCATTGCTTCTTCCCAAGTCAAGAGCCTCCTGACACATTCCTCGAGCGATTCAGCAATGATAACAAGGTCATCAAAATAGAGGTCCTTTCAGGGGACCCTAGAGCATAACTCTCATGGTAAGGCTTCAAGCACAATGAAGAAGAGTAGCAGGCAGAGTACTGAGCCTCCGTGAACACCGACCTTCACTTCAAACTCTTCACTGTATCCCTAACTCTTCACTGTATCCCTCACCAACACGGACATGGCTCCGTGCATTTGCATACATCCCTTGCACCAGTCACACAATCCACTCTTCCACACCAAGTTTTCTCAGCGCCTACCAAATAACCTTCAAAGGTACTCGATCAAACGCCTTCTCCAGGTCTACAAAAGCCATGTAGAGTCTCTTGTTGGCAGCTAGATACTTCTCTTGCAGCTGCCTGACAATAAAAATTGCGTCTTTTGTGCCTCTGCCTGGGACGAAACCAAACTGGGAATCATAGATTGACACTAACTGTCTGATGAGACTGTCCACAATCCTCTCCCAGACTTTCATGACCTGCTCTGTCAGCTTGAGACCGCCACAGTTGTCCCTTTCCAATGTGTCCCCCTTTCCCTTGTGGAGACAGACAATGAAACTCTGCTCCCAGTCAGGGGGTACCTTGCCATCATGAATGACTACAGCTGCGAGGTCACGGATCATGGAGGCGCCCATGTCACCGGCTGCTCGTATCATCTCCACCACTATGCCTGATGGGCCCGGTGCTTTGCCCACCTTCATCTGTGAGATAGCCTTCTTAACCATATCAATGGTGATTGGGATAGGCAGGCCTTCCACCGGTGATTGATAAGATCTGGTCTGGGTCCCAGTCAAACTCAACGTTAAGAAGCTCAAAAACTTTCTCTATCCACTCTTCCGCCATAAACACTCCTACACCAGCAGTGCCTTTGTCGTTTGCGGACCAGTAGAGCTTGTACCTGGTGTCCTTGGCCTTGATTGTATGGCAGCTGCTACCATGGTATCTGGTCTCCTGCATGCAGCAGACATCCACTTTCCTGCGGGATAGTATTTCCACTACCTCGCAAACTCTTCCTCTCAGAGTGTTCACACTGAGTGTTCCCACCCTGAATTTCCTCAGGTGCTTGCTTGATTCACTACAATGTCCCACACCTGACAGGAGGCTAAGCCGGAGATGTTACCAACAGAACTTTGATGTCTGTTGGCACCGCCTAACTCTGATTCTATCATCGTGATTGCCATGAAAGATTTTGGAACAAAAATTTTTACAGGATCACCTATCCTAGCTGACGTCCCAACTCAGTTCTTTAATGGCATCTGTGCATGCATGCCGTTCCCGCACTCGGGCAGTGTGCTTTGCCGTTGTCCTTAAAAAGAAAGGATCGTCCGCAAAACCACAATAGCTAGAACACCAAGCCATCGGTCTGTAGATGACTGCTGCCTAGGTCTGTCATCCAGGTTGTCGCAGTCTCGTAACTCTGAAGGTGTGGAGGCAACTGTGATAGAGGGCAGCCTCACATTCCCACACTCATGTTGAGCTGGATTCAGTTTTACGTCATACCCAAGATCTAAAAAGTTAGTTTAAAAAAATATCCACAGACTACAAAAAAAGCATGCAAAATTACCCAGCATGCAAAGAGTTAAAGAGAACACAACTGTGATTTCATGCTTGCTTTCCTGCACACAAAGCCTCTTCTGAAGATGGGTCTACTCCCAATGGATGCATGCTTTTTTCCCTTAGAGTAGACCCCTTTTCAGAATAGAGGTGAAACAATTTTGAAAGAGTTGTCTCTCTTGACATTCTATCTCTTCCCCATAGGTTACAGCACATAAGGAAAGAAACATTTTCATACAGTACCTGTTTTATTTGCCTGTAGATGCATTAAAGAAAAAACAAAAAAAATAGCTATAATACATGACCACAATCTAAAGCAAAAAGTTGCATAGTGTGTGTGTGTGTGTGTGTGTGTGTGTGTGTGTGTGTGTGTGTGTGTGTGTGTGTGTGTGTGTGTGTGTGTGTGTGTGTTTTCTTTTTATGTATGGATGTGCATGTGTGTTTTAACCATTATGAATTAACTTGAGTTTTATGTTGAGTTGAGTTTTATGATGCAATCCAGAAAATTCACTTAATGCAAAACTTTGACGCAAATGCTAACAAGTTTTCTAAGTTTGTGACCTTGACCTTTGGTCTGCAACAGCAACAGCACGATGATATCAATAGACCTGTATGCTGTATCCACCTTGTAATAATTTAACCTTTAACCCTTACCCTGCTGTTCACGACAACCCCTACCTTTGCAAACAGTGTAGATCCAGATCAGATGGCAGGATCTACACTGTTTGTCATTCAGTTTGTGAATTTGAACGAAAACATTATATAGTATAATCTGATTGGTTGATAGTCAGAAATGGGTGTGGCTAATTAAATTATTCAGCAGGATAAGGGTTAAGGCACCAATGACAACTGCAGCAGACAACATTTTGATTATTTTGAATTATTTTTCAGAGAAAATAGAACTTGACGTATTATGATATCAAGTCTTATTTTCTCTGAAAAATAATAATATGTCATCTGCTACAATTTTGCTTGGTGTCATATATCGACAAGATAAAGTGAACACTTGCTGAAATATCAGTAAGCAAAGCAAAACAACTTAACCTAAAACTTTGACATGAATGCAAAGAAAATTTGTCAGTTTGTGGCCTTGACCTCTGCTCTGCAGCAGCAGCAACATCATGTTGCTGCTACTGCAGAGCAAAGGTTCAAGGCCACAGACTTATCCACTCTATAGTAATATTAACCATACATTAACAAAAGTGAATACTTTCAGAATTTTAAACATGCAAAAATAAAAATGTGAAACAATAATATCCTGCCACTATCGTGTGGTGGACAGATAACTTTGTCAAATACTGACGAAATTTGCCCATTAGCAATCCCAAACAAGACCTCTAAATCAATTGATATTTACTTGTTTGTTTGTGTTGTGGTTTTATGGCCCAGTCAACCCAATGGGGGTCATGTCGAGTGTGGTCAGTTTACCTAACCACAGGTTTACTGGGCAGGCTTAGTCCTCTAAGCGGTTAACCAGTATTGTGCACATTCTTTTGCCAGAAACTGACAACTGCCCTTCTTGAATCAGCGGAAGGGAGAGAATGACCGTAGAAAATATTTCATGACCAATCTCTACGAAAGTTTGTTTGTGTTGAGGTTTTATGGCCCAATCAACCCAGTGGGGTCATGTCGAGCGCGGTCAGTTTACCTAACCACACGTTTACTGGGCAGGCTTAGTCCTCTAAGCAGTTAACCAGTATTGTGCACATCCTTTCACCAGAAACTGACAACTGCCTTTCTTGAATCAGCGGAAGGAAGAGAATGACCGTAGAAAATATTTCATGATCAATCTCTACGAAAGAATGTTGCTGACCTCGGCGGGGTTTGAACCCGTGACCTCCTGGTCTCCAATCGGACGGCGCATCCAACTGTGCCACGAAAGAATGTTGCGGACCTCGGTGGGGGTCGAACCTGCGACCTCCTGGTCTCCAGTCGGACGCACTTTTGATATTTACTCAAATTAAGTTCCAGAAAGGAAACTTCGTTCATGTAGTGGGCAGATAACAGTCAAAAATCGACAAAATTTGCCCATTAGCAGTCCAAAGCCTCTCACCCCTGATATAGCTGTACATAAAATTTGAATAAAATCCATCAAAAACTATTCAAGTTACAGAGCAAAAACTAAGTCCTGATGGATGGACAGGCAGATGGGTGGATGGACACTTCAACGGGAAAACAGAATACTCCACCACTATCATGTGGTGGGGTATAAAAACTCATTCTCAAGGGGGACAAATACTTTCTTAAAACTTTAATTCATTGGATAATCTTTGAACAACATTTTACATCTGCTAAACAATTCTCTTTGTTTGTTTGTTTGTGTTGAGGTTTTACGGCCCAGTCAACCCAATGGGGTCATGTCAAGCGCAGTCAGTTTACCTAACTACACGTTTACTGGGCAGGCTTAGTCCTCTAAGCGGTTAACCAGTATTGTGCACATTCTTTCGCCAGAAACTGACAACTGCCCTTCTTGAATCAGCGGAAGGGAGAGAAGGACCAAAGAAAATATTTCATGATCAAAATTTTATTTGTTAACTATGATATCTAAAAACCATAAAAGCAATTTTGAAATATTCAAACCTCAATTACTTACTTATTTTTCATCTGATTTTGATAAAATTTGCATAGAATCATTTGGTTTGTCAAGATCTTTCATTGCAGATACATTTTTTGCCAACCCTGCTTTTCCCTTCAACATGTTTAAAGCCTAGCACTCTGGGTAAAATTTTTCAGCAGACAATAAATTCAAATATTTTTTCTTATTTTTCCCAGAAAGCATGTTTTGACATTTCATGCAAATTGTCTCTAGTGGAGACAATTTGTATGAAATGCCAAATGCTGTTTTCTGAAAAAAAAAAATAAGAAAAATACCATCAACCAGTCGTCTGCTATATTTGCAAGACAGTGGTAAAGATTAATATAATGAACATTTGATTCAATACTTTTTGGCCTAATTTTTACTTTTTATGCAGTTGTTTCTTAAAATAGTTTGTGGATTGGCTCACAATGAAGACTGTGATCACTGATCTGGGTCTGCACTGTTTGCACATGCCACTTTGTCATAAACATTGGTGCACAAAAATTTAGGAAATTTACAGTATCCATAGGAGATATATCATGTATGAGCATTGAAAGTGCCATAAATCGTACTTACTAGTGCTGTTTCCTTTCTTTTTAGCATTCTTGTTTCTTATATCTTGGCTGTAAACAGAAAATTACAAATTGCAACTTCAGTTTACATGTACTGGTTAACATTAAATATAGGGTTTTAGCTCACTATATATTTAAGATACTTTTTACAACCATATGTATTGATACTTTTCTTCTGTCTGAACAAAAGCATATGTGCATACGTTTAGTTTGGTTTGCAGTATAACGGCCCAATCAACACTGTTAAAGTCATGTAGAGTCAGTCAGTTTACCAAACAACACTTTTCCTGGGCATACTATTTAAGTCCTCTAAGCAGTTAACCAGTAGTTGTGCACATTCTTTTTCCAGAAATTGACAACTGTTTTTCTTATATCAGCAGAAGAGAGAGCATGACAGTACAAAATATTTCATGATCAATCTCCATGAAAAAATATTGCCGTACCCAGCAGGGATCAAACCTGTGAATGCCTGATCATCAGTCGGATGCGCATCCAACCGAGTCATTGATTCTGACCCAAAAACATGTCTTCGAGCATATGTGGACATAGAAGGCCCAGATCAGACTACACATCCGTGCAGTCTGATCAGGGCCTTCGCTGTCCACTAACAGAATCTTTGGATACTACAGAATGTATGAATGGGAGCAAAGGCCCTGATAAAACTGCATGTGCAGGATAATCCGAATCAGCACATGTTCAAAGGCACTTTTTGCTTGACATGTTCCATATACTGCTGGTACTTATTGATCACTCCATAGCCTTATCTGGAACTATGATATTTATCTGATTGGCTGATAATCAGAAATGGGTGTGGCTAATTGAATTATTCAGCAGGATAAGGGTTAATCACTTACCACACTTCTCCTGAAGTTGAAATAGTCCATTCTACAACCTCTTGATGTGTCTAAAATATTGCTGTATGTATGGCAGACAGTGCAGACCCTGATCATTCCAATGTTCTATACTGTTTGCAAAGGCCTATCTGTTCCAATACTTAGGGTTATTACCATGATCAACTGGTCTTCAAGTTTTAGAACAAGTACCGAAAGAAAAATTTGTTTTTCTTACCACCATACCATATATTTCCAGCTAAGAGGGGTATCCATATATAATATTTTACTTATTTCTCCATGAAAATACACCACAACCTCTTTATTACACTATTGTTGGGGTCCAAAGCTTAAGCCGTGTTTAGTTATATCCAAAAAAAAATGTATAGATTATACAGAAAAATGACCATTTATGGTCATTTTTCTATATAATCTATACATTTTTGGGATCCATCTTTGAACCGTGTTGTATGATCCAAAACCGTGTTATAAAGAGGTTAATGTGTATATGTTGTGAGTACATATAAGAAGCTCATGGAGAAATAAGAAAAATATTCCTTGAAAAAGTACCTTATCTCTGGGCTCCATAGGGCAGTCAGTAGCACGTCTGACTGCTAGTCCAGGGGGATCGCAAGTTCAAATCCCTGCCTGACTGGCCACATAACTTTTGTGAACAATGATCATGAAATAATTTCTGCAGTCATTCTCCCACTTCCACTGGTTCAA
Source organism: Anodontia alba (assembly GCA_964016985.1). Taxonomy (NCBI): domain Eukaryota; kingdom Metazoa; phylum Mollusca; class Bivalvia; order Lucinida; family Lucinidae; genus Anodontia; species Anodontia alba. The sequence continues at coordinate 38,367,876 of OZ024823.1, forward strand.
GAAGGGCAGCTGTCAGTTACTGGCAAAATTATGTGCACAAGTATTTGGTAACCACATAGAGGACTAAGCCTGCCCAGGAAAAGTGTGAGTAGGTACAATTAACTGACACTCGACATAACTTTAACAGTGCTGACTGGGCCATAAAAATTCAAATTAAAAAAAAAAAAAGACATTTGCTGCTCAGAATTCTAAAGAAAGGTGAATAGTCCAATTTTATTCATCTATTTTTTTTTTTCAATTATTTATCAGTCAGGAGCACAACCTTTACAAGTTAAAATCAAAAGGTAATAAAATACAGTTAACTTTTTTGGCCACTTTAGCAAATATAACCTATGTTATATTCACATGGGTGAAAGTTCTAAAATTCAAAAATCCTGAAATCCCGGTTTCAAATCCTGAAATGCCAAATTTGCCTATAAATTATATAGGCACAGCCTGAATCCTGAATCAGAAATAATCCTGAAAACTTTCACCCATGTAGTCTGGACTTATTATAGCTTTTATGGACAGATGATTTATTCTTCTGAGAGTCATCTTACATAACTATGATTAAAACTCTGTATGTATTGTCTAGAAATGTGTACTTTAGGCTCCCAAAGTTCTGGAAAATTTGCTATGTTTAACGGCTCCATATTCCTCAAAAATAGACATTTTATTACCTAAGATAGGTTTAAAAAAATATATATGGTATTGATACGATCATAAAATGTCGCATCTGACAGCCTGTAAAATTTCAGTTAGTCTCATGTTCTGAATTGGGTCAAAACTGAAATGATTTTTATTGTATCTCTGAATTAATGTTGCTAACATTAATTCAAAAATTCGATAAAAAATCATTCCATTTTTGATCCAGCTAAAAAATGGGAGGCTAACTGAAATTTTACAGGCTGTCAGATGCCACATTTTATGACAGTATTCAGTGCTCCAGCTAATCCTATATGGAGGGGTGGGCCACCCCTCTTTCCCTTTCCTGCCGCCCCTCTGCCCTTCTTAAGCTGCCTTGTCTTATTTCAATTCCAAACTTAAAACCCTAAATTTTGGTGAAAATTTCATGAAAATTGAACCAAAATTAAAGATGTTATCAATGTTTAAAGGTCAGTGTTATGTGTACTGTATTTTTGAGATATTTATTGTAGAATGGGATTATATTTTGTAACATGTCTTGATACTAAGCACATCACATGACACATGGTGCCCTCATTCTTGAATGAGTGTGCAAAAAGTGTAGGGTGCCCCTCTGCCCTCAAACCCTAGCTGGAGCACTGGTATTAATACCATATATCAATTTATGAAACCTTTCTTGATAAAAAAAAAAAATGTCTCCTTTTGAGGAAATTTGGGGCCTTTAAACTTGTTGCAGTTATTTTTGTGTAACTTACTAATTTTCACCCTGACCATGAGACATAACCTAAATAAGATCTTCTATAATGTCTCTTTGAGATTCCTGGAAATAAGGTAACTTTATAACTGTATTAAGTTTAAAAAAATTAACTTGTAGAGGTAACAGTCCTTTCATTATGTTTATTTTACGTTTAAACACTTAGCATGCAATGGACAAATTCAGCAGATAAAAACTGATGATGTTGTTTTCTTAATTTTCCAATAAAATAGGTTTTGACAGTTCAGGCATATCCTCTCCTAAGGAGCTATTTTCATGAATCATCAAATCCTCTTTGCTGGGGAAAATATTTGAACATGTTTTCTGCACACACACACACACACACACACACACACACACACACACACACACACACACACACACAACCATCACATAAGCATCATTAAATGGGCCCTTCACTATTCTTTTTTTCTTTTTATTTTATGTGTACCCTTGGTATAGGTGGATACATATTTCATCACATTTTGAATTTGAAACAAGACCTGTCGCCAGACAGGATAGCTTACCTGATATTGCAATTTTGTTTCTGGAAAATTCTAAGTCTGTGACCTTGAATTTGACATGACCTGGAGAGGGATGGATGGGGGATTGCACTGTGCAAAAATTTTCATCAAACCAAAGATGAATCAAATCATAGATAAGGTTAGGAAATAATGAGGTCTTAAAAACTTTAACAAAAACTTTAACATTTTTAAAATTCTAAGTCTGTGACCTCAACTCAAAGGCACAGTCATAAGTTCTGACGGTGTTGATAAAAACTTTGGACCAGTATATATCATAACACTAAATATAAATTAAATCCATCATTTGGTTTAGAAGTAAAGAGGTCCTAAAAACTTTGACTGAAAATTTTGACATGACTGTGAAGGTGTGACCTTAACCTTAACATGAACTAGTGGGGTGAGGATGGAACTGGGCAAAATTTTGGCCCATTATATATCATCACACCAAAGATGAATCAAATAGGTGATAACGTTAGGAAATAATGAGGTCTTAAAAACTTTAACGAAAACTTTAACATTTAAATTCTAAGTCTGTGACCTAGACCTCAACGTCATGGTCATGAGTGCTGATGGTGCTGATGGTACCAAACAGGAACTAAATCCATAGTGTATTTTAGAAGTAATGAGATCCTAAAAACTCTGATGTAAAATTTTAACATGAAAGTTCTAAGGCTGTGACCTAGACCTTGACACAACCCAGGGTGGTGGGGATGGTACTGCACAAACTTTTGGACTGGTGAATACGTATCACCATACCAAAGATGAATCAAATCATTGATACGGTTCAGAAATAATGAGGTCTTAAAAACTTTAACGAAAACTTTAACATTTCAATTCTAAGTCTGTGACCTCGACCTCAAAGTCATGGTCATGAGTGCTGATGGTGTTGATAAAAACTTTTGACCAGTATCATTCTATCATGATATTAAATAGGAACTAAATCCATCATTTAGTGTAAAGTAAAGAGATCCTAAAAACTTTCACGTAAAATTTCAACACGAAAATTCTAAGTCTGTGACTTTGACCTTGACATGACCTAGGGTGATGAGGATGGTACTGCGCAAAATTTTTGACCAATATGTATCATCATACAAAAGATGAATCAAATTGGTGGTAAGTTAGGAAATAATGAGGTCTTAAAAACTTTAATGAAAACTTCAACATTTGTGGACGCCAACAGTAATACAATAGCTCTCTGTGAATGTTGTTCAGGCAAGCTAAAAAAAAACTTAAGTGTATGGTGTGGTAATTAGTTCAAATATGGTGAGTAGTCAATGTGGTTGGCACAATGTCCCATTTGATTGGATAGATGTGAGACAGAAAAAAAAAAAAAAAAAAAAAAAAAAACTGACAGCAGTGAAATCTGAACGTGTTTGGAGAAAGGGGGAGTTTCAGCCTATAAAGAATTTACATAGGACTCTGCCCACTGATAGAATCTTACAATATTAAGCACAAGTATTACCTAGGATATGATTGTTATGCATAAGGTACCAATCCCACTTTATCTATTTCCTTTGCTTAAATAGAGGGTTTTGTATAAAATCACATCTGAATATATGGGTACCCCTGAAAAGTGCACTCCACAACTACCAGTAATTCATAATTTGGATGTCTGATTTGCTGATAAAAACAATATGTCACTGCTAAAAATGCTTATAGCGCATATTTACTTATTTGTATGATATTGCATAATTATTTTCTGACAAAATTGATCATTAATTAAACTGGGTTCCAGTTCTTGTCAACCTATAATTTTAATATAAAAATTGCCTTGACCTATCTGGATTATTTTCTTACAATTTCTTAAAAATCAAACACCAGTAACAAATTGATTTTGAACATTAAATATGATAACCCAAATTACAGCAAAATGAGAAAATGCACAAAATAATTGATTTTTATTCAGGTTATGTTTGATTTCTCATTATTTGGGGTGTATTATTAATATTTTGCTTAGAATGAACTAACCAATTATTTCAAACTGTGAAAAATCAAAGAGATAATTAAATTGCACCCTGTGGAACACCTTTGAAAGAGTGCAATAAAAAACTGTTTTACAAGATAATTTTAAGATAGTATAGATGACTTGAATTTCTTTGCTCTTGGCAGCAGATCCACTGTGGTCTGATGAGCCATGTGCTCAAGGAAATAAAAGTTTCTGTTAAGCTCCAATTCAGTTTGTTGTTTGTTGTTAAACAAAAATAAGGAAGGCCTGTACTCCACCGTGATGTAACAATTGATACATAAGTAATGAAAGATTGAGCTAAAAATAAAGAAAAGCCCTGCTGTTGATACTTTGTAAAAGCAAATCATAAATTTAGTAGTGAAAATGCCGTTTTTATGGCTCACCTTGATTTATACAAATTTTACTGATGAGAGGCATTTGCATTTCTTCCTTTCAAGACGTCCATTCTGTAGTCACGAAAAGAGACAATTGATGACGACACATAATGGGCCACTCTACTTACACCTAAAGTGAAGAGTAATGCTGATTATGCTTGATAAAAGAATGATAAGGGAATTATTGCTTGACCCATACAGATGTTAAATGCAATTCTGAATACTTTTGGTCTGTGTACTGCACCAGCTACTTTTCATAATCAATTCGTATTTAATCCCTTTTGTCAAGAACTGGAAGGTTAAAAATAATTTGAATCTGATTTCTATTACTTATATGATGAACTTCAGAATATTTGGGACATCTTTGATTAGTCAATAAAAAATTTGATTTTTACATTCAACCGACCTAAGTGCACATCATGTACTTTATTGACATGTTACCAGTTTTTAAATTTCATATAACTCCACATACATGTATCAGGAGAGGACACATGTGGCATATTTTTGTGCAAAAATCATAGGTTGACAAGAACCAAAACATACATAAATTTAAAGTTTAAATTCTTGTTTTTCTTATTTTTTTCTAAAATTTTTCCAGTTTTGGATTTTCAAAATTTAATTTAATTATTACAGAAATATATACAAATCTTTTTATGGTAGTAAAATATTCCTTATTGAGTTCCTCCACTATAACAATGAATATTATTAGACATCATGTTGAATTGTTGATTTTATACTGATAGGTTTTGACACTAGTATACATTTATGGCGGGTGTACATCAGGGAGCTCTCCTGAGACCCACACGTCTTTGCTCTAGAAAAAAAGTCTACTTTCATAGTTGCTGGGACTTGTGAAAATAACATGCAAAGTTTGAAGAAAATCCATGTGTAGGCAGATTTGGAACTCCCCCTTTTATTTCACTAATTGGCCTTGAATGCAGACAAACAAAGGTTTGTGTTAAAGGACATCCTTTCCCTGTCAGAAAACCCAGAGCTAAAGTAAAAGCCTCATTTCTGGGTCCTAAAATGCACCCAAGTAGGCTTACTCCATGAATGAATGAAGAGTCACAAATAGCAGCATAAGGAATAAGGAAAATATATTTTTTTTGTGATTTGCCTTGAAAATGACATTGTCCCCCATAAGATGACCAATAATGCCAAAAATCAAATTTTCATACTTGACCATGTCACCCTTCTAACCCTTTTTCTGCTGCATCTTCTTCAGATCTGGGTTCACGGAAAGGGCACCTGGTACCTGTTCTTTCCCTCATTTTTTCACCAATTTTATTCACACTCACATACATTGTATGTGATGTACCAATGGATAGGCTTCAAAATAGTGGACCGGACATGATCATACAACAAACCTGTCTTTGTTTAGCTATGTAAAAAAAAAAACATCAAAAGACTTAATGCAAACTGTGGCTATTAAAAAAAGGATCAAATAACTGTTGTATTACCATTTGTATATATTTGTCACCTGCTTTTGTTTCAAGAAGATCTGTGTTGATGGCATAGGATCTTATTTCATCATATTTTGGATGCAATAAAAACAAAATGCAAAAAAAACCTAAGTGGTAAAATTCAACTGCAATTTTGGATAATTATTTCAACAACTGGCCTTGAATACAGACAAACAAAGGTTTGTGTCAAAAAATAGCTCCTACCCTATCAGAAAATCTAGTCCTGAGATGAGCCCCAGTTGACCTACTTCATAAAAGCATAAACACTCACAAACAGAAGGATTAGGGTTAAAAGGAAACATATGGTTCTGAACTGACTTTTTTAGGTTTTCTAGGGTAGACGGCAAGCTGCCCAGGCCACTGTATTTTGGACCCCATCCCTTCCCATCCAAAGAAAGACATGTAAGTGCAGATATTTTGACAATTATAATAATAGGTCAATGGGAATTTCTATTTTAAGTGATAAAGACTGAGTTTTCTAGGTTTTCTGGGATGGGAGGGCCATAGTATTATCACCCCTTGGTGACAAGCTGCTCATACACACCACAGTATTTTGTCTCCCACCCATTCCCATCCAGAGAAAAATAGTTGTGGTAAGATATTGAGACTACTCTAGTGATCAGTCAATAGGGGTTTCTATTTAAAGTGACAAAAATCTTTTTGAACTGGGTTTACCAAATTCTCTGGTGTAGGAAGCAAGCTGCCTAAGCCAGGGTATTTCTCCACCAATGACACCCATCCACTGGAGGACAGGTAAAAGCAGATATTATAACAATTCTAATGACTGGTCAATAGAATTTACTACTGAACGTGATAAACAGAGAAATTGTTAAGGAGGAGTACTGGGTGATAATTCTGGGATATTTTTTCTCGTTTCTCCATAAAAACATATGTTTTGGTGCTTCTAATGAGTACCACAAAATATGCTTTTATGGTTCTAATGTGCAATAAGCATTTCTTATTAAGATGATAAAATGTCTTTTGAACTGAGTTTGCCAAGTTTTGGGGGATGAAGTGGCAAACTGTCCAGGCTACATTATCTTCACCCCACAGGTGAGCCCACAGGACAGGCAAGTTATCCAGATACCGACCATCCCTGGCAGGACAGGGGCAAATATCCTAAGGTATATCTTTATCTTCAAGCCTGGGGGCATACTGCCCAGATGCAGATTCATCTCCAGGGTCTTAACCCTTGTCCTGCTGAATAAATTAAGCCATGCCCACTTCTAAATCAGCCAATCAGATTACTTGATCTGGATTATTGCTATGAATTCACATAATTAACAGCAAACAGTGCAGATCCAGATCAGTTGGCTTCTCTGGATCTACACTGTTTGCAAAGGCAAGATATATCCAGATTCAGCAGGACAAGGGTTAATAAACTGGTACACCAGAATTTCCTTTAGTATATGTTATCAAAGGCAAAAAATGGCTAATCACTTTCACACTGAGATATCCCCAAAATGGAATAAAACAAACTATTACCTATGTACTCAGTAGTATATATCAGTTTTGTCCACTGGTTCGATCATTAAACAACAGAGTTCCCACTGATTCTGTGTTGGCTCATAGAGACATCTTAGATCTAGACAGTTTTATTCATACTGTTGTAAAGAACTTGAATGTCTGTGAGGATGTGGCAGTATCCTGAAATCAGTATAATAAACACAAACATATGCTCTGGCAAGAAAAAAAAAATGAATTAGAATCACCACAAAATTTAACACAAAATTCAAGTTTTTTATTTTTTATTTTTTTTTATTCTTGTTTTTTTTTTTTTGTGAGTACTTTTAATATGCCATTTCAGTAAGCTCTCCACCTACTTCTTTGCTTTTTTCATCTTTCAGGATTTTTTTTTTTTTTTTTTTGAGGGGTGGGAGGTGGGGGGCGGGCATGGAGCATTACTTAAAAGAGCTAAATTAGTAATTTTTTGTCATGATTCAATGCAAAACCATTTGTTGCATTTATCTATGCACAAATGGGGTTTAATTCTATTCAGTGAGTTAAAAAAAAAAAAAATGAAAAATGCCTTTTTTTCCCCACAAAGTAAAAATGGTTGCAAATTATGCAAATTATCAAAAAATCCATAGGGTGTAGTTTCGATAAAGGTTTTCAACAAGTTCTGTTTGTTCAAAAGTTCTGAAATTTTCACTTTATTGATGAGAATCAGAATTTTTTTACTGATGACATGCCTAATGACATTCATTCTCCAGGACCTATGATATGGGAAATTAGTCCCTAGCTCTCACCAAAGAGGTAAACCTAGTCATACCAACCTCTGCATCTTCAGTGGAAGAAATAATCGAATCTGGAAGGACATTCTAATCTCTAATTGTTTGAAGGCAGAATGAGCCCTTGCAGTGGGGGTCTGACAAGTCAGTGAGTGTTGACTTCTACTGTGCCTAACTGACTTCTACTGCGCCTAATTGGGAGGGGTGGGAGAGGGGGGGGGGGGGGGGGGGGAATTAGGTCATCTGTTGGAATGCTGGCAGCACCATTTTGACCTTTGTACAAAAGGATTAGTCTACTGTCTATCTTCCTTTTCTTGAGAGACTCTCGTCTTAGTTTTTCCATTATTCCAGTCATACTCTACGTTTCAAAGCAGTAATTGCTAGTTACAAACCTAAGAGCCCTTTTCATAACTTTTTCGATTTCTTCTTGAAAAACCACACCTTGAGGATCCCAAAAACAAGTGCCATATTCCAAAACTGAGTAGAAAACTCCTTTATATGCTGCCTCTTTTTATATAATACATCCTGAGGACACTGATAAAGGTTTCCTCTCAGGAAAGCAAGTGTTTTATTTGCCTTAGTACATTTCGAGGGTTGAGCGCAAGACTGGCGTAAGTCAGATGGTTGTTTTTCCCCAAACCTAATCTCCTCACCATGAAGGCGTTATGAAGATTACAACATTTCTTTCTGTAAACAATGAAAATTTAGGTGCCATTGCTCGTATGAGCAATGGCACCTAAATTTGCATTGTTTACAAAGGGGTCCAAGTTGCCCCTAAACAAGGGTTTCAAAAATATGTTTGAGTTACTATAGTCTTGCGCTCAACCCTCGATTTGTTGTTTATATATGTAGTCCATCTCATGTGCTATTGTTACTCCTAGGTATTTAATGGAAGCCACATTTTCAAGGACTATTCCCTCTTAAGAAGCCTCAATTATATTTGTTCTCTTCCGAGTTATCTACATTATATTCAGTGCTCCAGCTAGCTTTATATGGAGGGATGGGCCACCCCTTTTGCCCTTTCCAGCTGCCCCTTTGCCCTTCTTAAGCTGTTTTCTGTTTTATTTCACTTCTAGACATAAAACCCTACATTTTGGTGAAAATTTCATGAAAATCGAACCCAAATTAAAAATGTTACCAATGCTTAAAGGTCAGTATTATCTGAACTCTATTTCTGAGGTTTATTGTGGAATGGGATAATACTTTGTTTGTTTGTTTGTGTTGAGGTTTTATGGCCCAGTCAACCCAATGGGGTCATGTTGATTGATTGATTGATTGAGTTGGGGTTTAATGACACGTCAACCATTGTGGGTCATTTTGTGTCGTCTCCCTGAGAAAGGGACAAAAGAGATAGAAGAGGTAGTAGAAGAGGTGAAAGTGAGGAATACAGAAGAAAGAGGAACAGGAATGAAAGTGAAGAAACAGAAGAAATAAAAACATTCCCCCTCTTCCCTTACCTGCTACAAGGATAGCAGGCTTTGCCCAACTGTAAGCCAATATCAGCTGGATGCCCAGATAATGCAAGATACTTCGCACCACCCGATCACCCCCCGGGGTCATGTCGAGCGTGGTCAGTTTACCTAACCACCCTTTTACTGGGCAGGCTTATAGTCCTCTAAGCGGTTAACATGTAATGTGCACATTCTTTCACCAGAAACTGACAACTGACCTTCTTGAATCAGCAGAAGGGAGAGAATGACCATAGAAAATATTTCATGATCAAATCACCACGAAAGAATGTTGCCAATGGGGGTTGAACCTGCGACCTCCTGATCACCAGTCGGACTGAGCCACCGAGGCCGGTTTTATATTTTGGTAACATGTCCTGATACTAAGCTCATCTCATGACACATGGTGTCCTCATTCTCTTATGACCATGCAAAAAGTGCCCTACCCGGCGACCTCTGCCCTCAAATCCTAGCTGGAGCACTGATATTGCATTTAACAAGCTGAAATTTCAATCCCCATTTTCTTGCCCCAAATCCTAATCTATCTATATCCTCAAGTGAAGTTTCAATGAATCCTCTGCAGCTTTAATTTCAAGATAGCAAACACTGTCATCAGTACAAGTCATATTTGCCATAACCAAATAATTTACTTATTATCCCCACACTATTCGACGTCATTCCACTGCTCCTAGACCATTTAAGCTAGAATCTCGACGAGGACTGGCATTTGGAATTTTGATGTAATCCTTGGGGCAGGGCCAGGGGTCCCCCGACTTGAAGGGTCCAAAATCCATTTGGTACAAACATAGTCATGTTGCATATCAAATCGAAGGATCGAAGGTAATGATGAGTAGAATCTTCTTGTCAGAAACCACTGGACTTATTTCAATATAACTTGGCAGAAATATTTCCTTCACAACCCTCTACTAAGATTGTTCAAGCAATTGTGATTCGTCAAAACACATGGCCGCCAGGAGGTGGGGCTTATTTTCCCATTTCCCTATATATCGATATAAAAAACTTTAAAAATCTTGTCAGAAACCACTGGACTGATTTCAATATATCTTGGAAAGATGTTTCTTTGGTGATCCTCTACCAAGATTGTTCAAGGCATGATGATTCGTCGAAAAACATGGCTGCTAGGGGGCAGGGCTTATTTTCCCTATATATCTATATGAAGAAAACTTTAAAAATCTTCTCGTAAGTAACCGTTGGACTGATTTCAATATAACTTGATGGAAATGTTTCTTTGATAACCCTATACCAAGATTGTTCAAGCTGTCGTGATTTGTCAAAAAAAAATGGCCGCCAGGGGGTGGGTGGCAAGCTTATTTCCCCTGTATATTAATATAGAAAACTTTAAAAATCTTCTTGTCAGAAAGCAATGGACTGATTTCAATATAACTTGGAGAAATGTTCCTTTGGTGACCCTCTATAAGATTGTTCAAGCCGTCATGATACATCAAAAAAACATGGCTGCTAGAGGGCAGAGCTTATTTTTCATATATATGTTCTGCACAAAGTAAGAATCAGGACAATTCTGGAATTGTCCTGCGCAAAGTAAGAATTCTCACTTTGCCGGGCAAAGTAGGAATTCTTACTTTGCGCAGGACAATTCCAGAATTGCTCCTGCGCAAAGTGGGAATCGGGACAAAGTGAGAATATCTATCGTTGTACATTTATTTGTTATAAGGGTGGGAGTGTGTGGGCATATAAAAACTACCGTATTTACCCTAAGTATTAGGATACCATAACGCCTTACCATACTTGTTCTAAAATTAAAAAAATAATTTACTACCTGTTGATATGTTTTAAATAGCGCTGAATGAGTAGCAAACAGAGTGAACCCTGATCAGACGCCGCTTTCTGCGTAAAAGTAACATAATATTGTGTTTTGCTCTTCCTCTTGGTGCCACTGGAAGTCGATAATGTTTTTCATATGCGCACAATATTTTTACACATATATTTTTGCACAGTTTATTTCACAAACTTAACTCTCTTGGAAAAGGTTTTAATCAGCCGAAATGTTGAGATTTGTTTGTGAAATAAACTGTGCAAAAATATGTTTTTGTTGTTGCATAGAGCCATTCGGTGTGGGATTCTACAGTTACAGACATACATACAAAACGTTCATCTCTGGAAAACAACCAAACAAAAATCGTTTGGTTAAGCAAACAAAAGTGACCTTATCTCTTTTAGTGTTGCGGAAATACGAGTCAAGTACTGGTGAATATAACTGGTTGTTTCTCAGAAGAAAATCATCACAGAGATGCTTATAAATGTATGAATGTATAAAAAAAGAATAAAACCAAATTTCGTTTGCTTTTTACAACATCATAGGTTAACAATTAAAGCAAAATAAAGCATTAACCAAGTCCTGAAGTATTCCGATCTCTCTCTCTCTCTCTCTCTCTCTCTCTCTCTCTCTAATCAAGAAACAAAGAGTAAATAAAAAAAGAAAAAAAAATGAAACTACTTTCGTCACAATAGTACATGTACAGTCTGTTTCTAGAATTATGGGAAGTGCCTGTTAGGAAGAAAACTAAAATTGTAGGGGCGTTGTTAGTTGGTAGCAGGAGCTGTTTCCCATTTTTACAAGTTGAAACTAATCCTCATTCCATCTTTCCACTAACCAAACTACTACTCTAACCTATTCTCACTTTGTCCAAACTATTCCCACTTTGCGCAGGCATATTACCTTATTTATCACCTACAACATCTCCTGCACAATTCTACCCAGCGGGCACATGACATAAATATAACGTCGCCTCAACATCGATGCAACGTCATGACCTTGCATCGACGTTGAGGCGATGCTATATTTACGTCATGTGCCTGCCGGGTAGAATTGTCCGGTACAATTCTGGAAAGTGAGAATTCTTACTTTGCGCAGGACAATTCCAGAATTGTACCGATACTTACTTTGCGCCAAACATACATATATATATATATATATATATATATATATATATATATATATATATATATATATATATATATATATATATATATATATAAATGGTGCAAAAATTATTCCCCGGGGGCATGTCTGGGAGACACTAGTGGTCAAAAAGTAGGATTTTCTGTCCTTTTTTTAACTGTCACACAACTCCTTTTAGGCTTTTTGAGCTAGAAACATGAAAATATCACAGGTAATAGCCCTATGGATGTGGAATGGAGGAAGGCTTTTGGAATTTTGATGTGCATGGAGATATGGGATGGCGCTGGCGCAGGGATTTGTGATGGCGCGCCATCGACTTGCTCTAGTTTAATTATGGCAAACTGATTTGTGTGTGTGTATATGTGCGTGTTTGTTTGTGTTGAGGTTTTACGGCCCAGTCAACCCAATGGGGTCATGTCGAGCGCGGTCAGTTTACCTAACCACACGTTTACTGGGCAGGCTTAGTCCTCTAAGCGGTTAACCAGTATTGTGCACATTCTTTCACCAGAAACTGACAACTGCCCTTCTTGAATCAGCGGAAGGGAGAGAATGACCGTAGAAAATATTTCATGATCAATCTCCACGAAAGAATGTTGCTAACCTCGGCGGGGGTTGAACCCGCGACCTCCTGGTCTCCAGTCTAACGCCATATGTGTGTGTGTGTTTGTGTGTGTGTGTAGCGGGGAGGTCAATAGCTTTCTCACAGTCCAGCATAAAGGTGTCAACCTGTCCTCTTTTGTCCAAGATTTGGTATTCATCCAAGTGAGCCATGATACTTGAGTATACCATATGTTTAAGCAACTTAATGGCATGCATGTCAGGGACACAGGGCAATAAATACAGACAAGAGCTCCATCACCTTTCTTAAAGAGGGAATAAAAGTTTGCAAAAAGCCATTCTTTGGGAATTTCGCCCGTATCAAGAGACTGCTGAAACAACAGCGCAAATACTGGACCTAGTAAATTTGCTAGTTTCTTTAGAACTCTAGTATGAAGCTCATCAGGTAAAGCTTTTGAATGATTTAAGCATTTAACCATTGTCCTGCTGAATAAATTAAGATGCCACACCCACTTCTAGTTTTCAGCCAAACAGATTACTTGATTCGAATTGTTAATATTAATTCACATACTTAATGGCAAATAGTGCAGATCCAGATCAGTTGGCTTCTGAAGAAGCCAACTGATCTGGATCTACACTGTTTGCAAAGGCAGGGTATATCCGGGTTCAGCAGGACAAGGGTTAAGTAACTTAAAATCACTCACTCTGATGACACTACAATACCATCCATGAAAAGGACCAATTGACAGGTGAACTGAACCTTCTTATACTCAGGTTTTTTGAATGCATCATTGAATTGACCAATTAGTTCCTTTGCCCTTTCAGAGTCTAACTCTGCAACATAGATTATGTCCTCCCCTATTTTACATTATGTCCTCCCCTATTTTACGGGGTAGAATATTCTTTTGAACAACACAGGTACTTCAGAAGAATGAATTCGCTAAGCTTCCTAAGAAGAGTTTAAGACCTGCTCAAAATATCAAGTGTTGGTATTGGTAAACGGCCTTTACCCAACTGCTAATGCTGTAATGGCAGGAAAAAATGTCAAAGTTTTAAACTATTGATTGATGAAATCTGCCAATTTTAGCAACTCCAAACTAGGTCTCCACAATATCGATTTGGTGAAAATCAGGGCCCAGTTGTTCAAAGCATCGTTAGCTTAACGAGCTTGTTAAGGGTCATTTTGTTAACTGTTTTAGCATATTCAATACACAATATTCTGATATTTTTTGCTGAAAAAATGTGAGTAGCTCTACTCACATTTTTTCAGCAAAAAAAATTCAGCATATTTGAATATCACTTGTGTAAATTTTAACGAATCGTTAACTAACGACATCATTAGTTTTGAACAACTGGGCCCAGGCCGAAAATCAGTTATCATCCAGAAAGGAAAATACGCACGGATGGATGTATGACAGACACAAGGACACACACACTTACAACCAACTTGATACAACAATACCCTGCCACTATCATGTGGCAAGGTATAAAAATAAAAACCATAATAAACAAGAGGGCCATGATAGCCCTATATTGCTCACTTGAGTATCATAGCACTTAGAGAACCTAACCCATAAATGATCAAGGCAAACATTCTGACCAAGATTCATGATGATTATATCAACAAGTAAGACAATGTACAGTAAAACCTGTGTAAGACAGCCACCTTTGAAATTGACCTTAGTGATGTGGAAAGATGGTTGTCTTATAAAGGTACATGTACATGTCATGTAATTTTGCTAGCAAAATTACATGACATGTACCTTTATAAGACAGACAACTTTTTCCACACCAACCACTATTTAAAGTCAGTCTCGAAGGTGGCTGTCTTACACAGGTTTACTGTAGCATGCCTAATGGATCATGAAATATAGATCAAAGTCAAATATGAATGAATGCACCCAAGAGGCCATGCTAAGATGTATGCATGTGCTAAGTATCACTGCCTGTAGGACCAATAATTACTTAGAAACTGATAAAAAATGCAAAAACTTAACAAAGTCAGTGGACCGTGGAATATACAGGTCAAATATAGATGACTGCATTCGAGGATATTCTATGATGTCTGCAAGCGCAAAGTATCAGTGCTGAAGGACCAACAGTTACTGAAAAACTGACCTAAATGGAATAACTTAAGAAAATCACTGGACCATGAAATATAGATCATTATAAAGTGACCCAGGTCCAAACTTGACCTTGAAAACTTCAAGACAAACATTTTGAGCAAGATTCATGATGATCACACCTGCTTAGGGCCTGTGGAGCGCTGTGGTGCAGTGGTAAAGCATCGGACTCAAGATTAAGAGGTACCGGGTTCGATCCCCACTAACATCAAGTGTTGTTTCCTTGAGCAAGAAACTTTATCCACATTGCTTAGTACTGGTTTCTACCCAGGAAAACAGAGGGCCACATGGAAGATTAGTATTAGTTTACTAAATGTGTTACCCTCTATAAATAAAGTCAATTATTATTATTATTGTTATTATTTTGGTTTTAGAGAAGTTTTTTCTTTAAGTTTTAGCTATATAGCTCTATATTAATACATGATCCCCAGGGCAAGGCCAATTTGGACCAGGGAAATGGTTGTTAGAATTTATATAGGAGACCACTAAACATTGCTTCATACAAAATATAATATACAGACAAACCTGTCCTAAAGGCCACCTGTATTAAACTATCACCTGCCTTTAAAGGCCACTATTTCAGATCCCATTAAAGGCAAAGAAGTGAAAATCTACCTGCATTAAGCAAGCCCCTTTTTTAAGCAACCAGTTTTTGGCTTTCCCATAAGTGCTTGCTTAACACAAGTTTGACTGTATAAGCTGTGGGTCTCATGGTTTCAGAAGATCTTGTAAGTTTTTTTCAAATTATAAGTCTATGGGAGCTAATGACCCCCGGGGTGTGACCAATTTGGACCCCAGGGGCATGGTTGGCAGGATTTATGTAAGAGTCCACCAAAAATTGCTACATACTAAGTATGTTAGCTCTGGGCCTCATGGCTTCAGAAAAGAAGATTTTTTAAGTTTTTCCCATTATAAGTCTATGGGAGTAAATGACCCCGGGGCATGGGCAATTTGGACCCAGGGGCATGGTTGGCAGGATTTATGTATGAGACCACTAAACATTGCTACATACTATTAAATATATAAGCTGTGGGCCTCATGGTTTCAGAGAAGATTTTTTTAAGGTTTTCCCATTGTAAGCCTTTTGAAACTAATGACCTCAGAGGTGTGGCCAATTAAGACCCCAGGGGCTTGATCGACAGGATTTATGTTGGGAACCACTAAACATTGCTACATACTAAATTTATAAGCTCTGGGCCTCATGGTTTCAGACAAGAAGATTTTTGCAGGTTCTTTAGCTACATAGTTCTATATAAACATAGGACCTCATGGGGTGTGACCAGTTTGGATCCCAGGGGCTTGATTGGAGGATTTAAATAGGGGACCACTACATATTGCTACATACTAAATATATAGGCTGTGGGCCTTATGGCTTCAGAGAATAAGCTGTGGGCCTTATGGCTTCAGAGAAGAATAGTTTTTAAAATTTTTCCCATTATAAGTCAAAGAGAGCTAATGACCCCCTAGGGTGTGGCCAATTTGGACCCAGGGCATGGTTGGCAGGAAGTATGTAGGAGACCATTAAACATTGCTACACACTTAATCTGTCAGCTCTCAGCTATATAGCTCTATATAAACATCTGACCCTCTGAAGTGTGGCCAGTTTGGTGCCCAGGGGCTTGATTAGCAGGATTTATGTAGTGTACCACTAAACATTGCTACATACTAAATATAATTTATTTATAAGCTGTGGGCCTCAGAGAAGAAGAGTTTTTTTCCCATCATGATCTAGTCAATCCCTACAATGTGGCAGTTTCCAGAATTGTTTCTGATGTTTTTGCCAGTGACGCGCCATAAGTAGACTTCCCAAATCCCGGACATACGCTTCTACCGATATTTCCTTTGTTCAGGCCTATGGGCATGGTGGGCGAAGCTTGCTTACCTATTAATGCTTACTATCCACGGACGCCTGATTACACCCTTTGTTCTGGGGTCCATGTCTGTTGGTCTGAACATTCTGATTCGTCATTCGTTTATGGATTTATGAGTTTGGATTATGGCTTTGGTACCATGACCACAACTACTTACAAGTCTATGGGAGCTAATGATCCCTGGGACATGGCCAGTTTGGACCCCAGGGGCGTGATTGGCAGGATTTATGTAGTGACCACTAAACATCACCACATACTTAACCTGTTTGTTCTCAGCCTCATGGTTTCAGAGAAGAAGACTTTTTAAGGTTCTTTAGCTTTACATTATAAAAACACGCCTATTCAAATATATAGAAAATTTCACCTCCAAAAACTGAAAATTTTCAGATAAAAATCTCTGCTATTTTTCATATTTCTGCTCAAAACATAGATTGTTGGTACTCGTTAGAACCGCTTCGGCGAGGCGGTTCTAACAAGTACCCACAATATATGTTTTTGAGCAGAAATAAGAAAAATAATGTATACCCCTGAACCCCAGTTTTACTATATAAAAATGAGGTTTAAGGGGGTAAAAATTATATAGGCATGTTTTCGTGATGTTGAAATCTCTATATAAACATATGACCCCCTGGGGTGTGGCCAGTTTGGAGCCCAGGGGCTTGACTGGCAGGATTTATGTAGGGGACCACTTAACATTGCTACACATTAATGTGGGCCTCATGGTTTCAGAGAAGAAGATTTTTTTAAGTTTTTCCAATTATAAGTCTATGGGAGTTATTGACCCCTCAAGGCATGGCCAGTTTGGACCCCAGGGGCTTGATTGGCAGGATTTATGTAGGGGACCACTAAACAATGCTACATACTAAATTTATAAGCTGTAGGCCTCATGGTTTCAGAGAAGAAAACTTTTTTGTTTTTCCCATTATATATCTATTGGAGATAATGACCCCCGAGGCATGGCCAGTTTGGACCCCAGGGGCTTGATTGGCAGGATTTATGTAGGAGACCACAAAACATTGCTATATACTTAATCTATTAGCTCAGGCCTTCATGGTTTCAGAGAAGAAGATTTTTTCCCATTATAAGTCTATGGGAGCTAATGATCCCCGGGACATGGCCAGTTTGGTCCCCAGGGGTTTGACTGGCAGGATTTATGTAGGGGACCACTAAACATTGCTACACCCTAATTATATAAGAAGATTTTTTACGTTCTTCCCCATTTTAAGTCTATGGGAGTTATAGACCCCAGGGACATGGCCAGTTTGGACCCCAGGGGCTTGATTGGTGGGATTTATATAGGGGACCACTAAACATAGCTACATACTAAATTTATAAGCCTTGGGCCTCATGGTTTCAGAGAAGAAGACTTTTTAAGTTTTTCCCATTATGTTTAAGGGAGATAATGACCCCCGGGGCGTGGCCAGTTTGGACTCCAGGGACTTGATTGGCAGGATTTATGTAGGAGACCACAAAATATGGCTACATACTTAATTTGTTAGCTCTCGGCCTCATGGTTTCAGAGAAGAAGATCTTTTAAGGTTCTTTAGCTATATATACGTTTATTCATACCTGTCAGCCTGTGAAAACGAAAGTAGGATCGTTTTTTGTTGTTTTTTTTTTAGTTGTAGTTGTTTTTATACATTTTAAGTGAACAGAAGCTGAGAACGAAAGCAGATAATATATAAATATTTGATGTCTAGCAAGACATGTCACTTTAACAGTATTTTAATTGAGAATACTTTCATGTTAATCAAGGTAAATTCACCTGTACGTTACTCACGCTGGAGTGGCCGAGTTCGGGAGAATATAAAAGCCGGTAGTAAAGATCGAAAGTCGGACCAAACGTCGGAAGTAAATTTAGACTGCTCCACATGACCTCGTAGAATCTTTACGATAGTAAATTTGTCGAACTGTGAAGCAGTCTAAAGTAAATTTAGCCTCGTTCGCGAATCCGGGTCAAGTCGGCCCCGAGTCAAGTCGGCCCAGGTCAACTCGGCCTGTATGGGGGCCCAGGTATGGGAGAATGGTGGTTAGGCTAGAACGTGGGTGTATCTGTATGTCTATCTGTATGTCTGTTAATACATACCTGAATTTTTCAGCAACCTTAGAAGTATCCAGCCGTGAATCATTAATGGCATGTCAAAGGTCTTCCAATCATGTGCTTAACCAACCAATTAAAATTCAGATCTTTAATGCCTTAGCGGTTGTGCAAACAAATCCGTAAGTGTGAAAGTACTGATTAGAACAATTAATTTGGTGGAAAACAAATTACTATTGATCTGTTATAATTAAAGACGTTTGTTTTCTTACAATTTGCTTACATCCCTAATTAAGTTGGTAACTCCTTGAATTATTCCCTAAAAATAACTTAAATCAAAAGCGCACGAAAACAATCTTTTGTTGAAAAACTGTCTTTAATTCGCCAACATAGTCTGTATAAAATGCCCGAGTAGATGGATTCAGTATCAGATCCCAATTTGGTTTAAACATATTTTATTTCAATACTTTGATTAGTACATAAAACACATAACACACTTTATAGGATTGGAACGAAAGCAATCTGCTTGTTTGGTTCCTCTCCTTGATAACAATATTCAGTGTACAGTAAGGCGGAAAAACAACTGTATGGTCAAGCATTGAAATGACATAATATATGTTATGGTTGTCCAATTGAAATGGTAGTCGAAAGAAAGCAATATACATAATTGAAATAAGGAGAGAGAGAGAGAGAGAGAGAGAGAGAGAGGTGGAGCAATCGTTTAGTGTCTGGATAAAGACAATGTGTAAATAAAGAGTGTATGTCTATGATTTCTCTCCAAATTTGAAAATGCATGAAGGAAAAGTTGCTAAATATCATAGTAATGACTTAAAATCTCTTTGAGTCCCGAATATATTTATGTACTGCCTCAAATATGGTTGTGTTTGTTTGGGTGGAGAGTGTACTGTCCCCAAATAAGAGAACGCGAAGGCTTACGGTGATATGTTGAGAGACATTGTGTATGAGATCTGCACGTTGACGGGCGTACTGCGGACAATTTAAGAAGAAATGAAAGGCATTTTCGATGGCACCACACCGGCAGTGTGGAGAGTCACATATGCGTTTCAGAAATAAATCATTGTTCAAAGCACTACAATTTGTTCTCAAACGGGTATGGAGGACCTGGAAACGTCTTTTTCCGGAGTTATAATATTTTGGCACAATAACTGAGCTTTCATTAATAGAGCGTTTAAAAGAATTAACAGACTCGCTATTTCTGCATTCTAATGGTAAATTATTCCATTCTCTGACAGTTGAGGGTAAAAAGGAATTGTAGTACAAAGTCGTACGCGCATGAACTGTTTGAGTATCATTCGAATTCCGTAAACTATATTCAGAGAAAGTATTAACAGAAGGGGGAACTAGTGTTGATAGATAAGGAGGTGTTTGGTTGGTATACATCTTATAAAATAGTGTGAGTTGTGCTTTCTGCGTCTCGAGTCCAGAGTATCCCAACCAATTTCTTCATAAAGAGCGTGTATAGAAACAAGTTTGGTAGTGCCTGTAACAATTCTTGCTGCCTCATTCTGTATTTTCTCTAGTTCTTCTTTTTCATAACGCGTACAAATATAATGCGTACAATTATCCCATACCACATTTGCATATTCCAAAACCGGTCGAATGAAGGTTAAATAAATTGTTTCTAGAGATTGCCGGTCTAGTTCATACTTTAATTTTCGCATTACATTGATCCTGTTCCATGCCTTTTCCTTGATATATTCGATGTGTTTATGCAATGTGCAATCATTTGATAGATAGATCCCAAGATGTTTGTGTGACTCAACGTCAGTTATTTGTTGATCGAGCATAGAAAGAGGAGGGTGAAAGAGGCGGTTACTTTTACGTGAGATCAGGAGACTTTCAGTTTTGTTAGGGTTAAATTTAACAAGCCATTCTTTTGCCCACTTGGTGATTTTGTCAAGATCTAAGTTCAGAAGTTCAGCGGCTGCGACAGGATCGTCAACTATTATATACACACTAGTATCATCTGCGAAAAGACGAATATTCGAACCGATATCCTTCACAATATCATTTATATATAATAAAAACAAAAGTAGCCCCAGTATTGATCCTTGCGGGACACCAGCCCGAACATAATTCCATTTTGACTGGACGCCCGGTAGTACTACACATTGTTTTCGATTGGTAAGGTATGAATTAAACCATCTAAGTAGATTACCGAGAACACCAGCCGCCTGAGGTTTATGCAATAGACCTGCGTGCCATACCCGATCGAACGCCTTGCTAATATCACAGAACACAACTCGAACTTCTTTTCCTGCATCAAGTGCTTGACAAAAGGTGTCATATAAGAAAGTTAACTGATTTGTTGTTGAATCACCCGGTATAAAACCGGATTGCAATGGCGTTATAATATTATTATCATAAAAGTGGTTATATAAATGTTTAAAGACAACTCTTTCCATAACTTTTGCTGGAGTACACAAGAGAGAAACAGGACGGTAGTTTGACGGAAGTGATCGATCTCCGTTTTTGTATATCGGACATACATGAGCTACTTTCCAACATTGTGGAAAGACACCTGTCTCAATTGACTGGTTAAAAAGTGAGCAAAAGGGGACAGCAAGTTCCTTGGAGAGTTCACGAAGAATACGGTTGTTCATTCCATCCGGACCTGTAGCTTTTCCTGTTTTTAGGGATTTAAGAACAGGTTCTATTTCAGCTGGACTAAAATGTAGAGAGTACATATTTGAATTAATAGTGTATGGGTCAAGTTGAGGTAGGACAGCATTAGATTCGTCAATGACAGTTTGATCCCTAAAAAAGTCGTTTAGGATATTTGCTTTGTCAAGGTCATCATGGCTGACAGAGTCATTGTTTTGAAGTGGAGGAATAGAGGTAGAGGTATTAGGAGCAATTACAGTTTTCAATGTTGTCCACCAGTCTCTTGAGGAAATAGTATTGGATTTCAATTTGTTTACAATTATTTCATTACAATTTCGCTTTGATTCGCGGATCATGTTTATGACTTTATTACGAAGCATCTTAAAGTTCTTCCAGTCATTCGGAAGATTACTTCGCTTAGCCTTTCTGTATGCTCTTTTTCTCTTTCTTATGTAGAGTTTTATGCTTGTAGTCAACCACTGGGGCTCACGTTGCCGAATTCTAGTCATTCTGTTTGGTATGCACTCATTAGCAAGTGACATTATGTGATTTGTTATATTTTGTGCGTGTATATTAACATCAGGGTCGCGTAGAGTGGCCCAGTCAGTAGATGAAGCTTTTTGTCTCAATACATTGTAATTTCCTTGATCAAAAACCATGTCCGGCGTTGATAGGATTTACTTTTCGACTTTGAGAAATTTAAAATACCGTATACAGGACAGTGGAATCTTAATTCTTGGTTTAAAAATGGATCGCCGACACCACTAAATATTAAATGTGTGTTATTGCTAGTAAGAATAAGATCAAGTAGGGAAGATGAATTTTCTGTGTAATGTGTTGGCTCATTTATGGTTTGCGTCAAAGAAAACTTAAGGCAAAGGTTTCTTATTTTTACCGACAGGTTCGGACTAAGCATATCAAAATTGAAGTCTCCGGTTACTATTATATCTTGGATACCGGTGTCAATAGCGAGGTGGATTGAATCCTCAATGGAAGCTAAATACACAGAAACAGTTTGGAGGTCGGTAGAAGAGCCCAAATAACAAACGTTTTTGTTTTAGGGTAAGTTCTACCCACAAACACTCAACGCCAATTGGTTCAAGGTCATGTCGTCTAATGTGAAGCAGTGTATCTTTAACATACAACATTACGCCGCCGTGGCTATCACCTGGGCGATCTTTGCGCTCAGGTTCTTTGAAGGACTGCAAGATTAGATCGTCGTTCGATACAGTGGGGTTAAGCCAAGTTTCGGAAAATGCTAAAATATCAAAATCGTGTAACTCAGTATATAGAATGTCTAACTTTGTTATTATACTCTGGACATTGTACTGAACAAAAGATAAATGACGAGATAATTCATAGAGTCTAATAAAGATGACGATGAACTAAAAGAAGTATCAGTTGAGGGAGAAGATGAAGAAGAAGAAGCTGGACCTGGATTTGGATGAACATTTCCTGATTGTAAGAGTAAATGGAATAGCCACATGATAATTACTGCTCCTAATAAAACTCCCATCGCAGTACGTGTAAATGTTACATTTGTTTTGAATGCTTTGCCACATACAACTTGCCTGTAATAATAGTGTTTAGCAACCTTGGCTGCTATGACTGCATTATCATGTAGTGCCAAATGTAGTGAAAAACTATGAGCAGAATTGTAATAAAGAACCGTAAATATTACTAAGTGCAAAAGGAGAGAGAATTTATGCCTGCTGCTGTAGGAGGGAATATCAGCGGCTGGACTGTTCCTTAAAGATTTTACGAAATTGCTAACAAGAGATAAAGAAACAATTCAGCCGCCATCACCCACACCGTCAGTTTCAGGCATGTGTAATGTACGATTATCTTATAATTTTCCGTACAAGTGTTTATATGTGTCTTGGCACCAGGCCTGAAAGTTGCTCCAGACAGAAGAGAAGAAAACAGAAAGAGTCTTCGAGAGTTACAGAAATAAATTTTAAATAGCATAAATAAATGCTAGGGGGTATAAACTGTTTAAATCAAAATTTGTCTCTAGGACAATAAGAATAGTACGTACTTCAGTTAGAAATGTTCTAACATACACACCAAAATTTAGATCAGCAATTACAGTTCCTCGTGAATAATTCTAAAAGCTAACAGGAATACATAACACAGCGGACCCTCATTATCTCAAGCTCAAAAAGACTAGAATTTTCAATTTGAGATAAATTAGTATTAGACAACAATAGCCAAAAAACAAAGAATACAAGCAACAAAAATATCAAAAGCTTAATCTAGATCAGTAATAGTTTGTAATAATAGTGTTTAAGGCGATGAGAGTCCACCGTACTTTTGCTTGCACTTCAATAATGTAGGTATTCTCTAGTTGAAGGAATTAATCGTATCTGAATTTGGAATCGTCATAGTTACTTGCATTTTATAACCGCCATGTCTGCTTTGTGTATTGTGTGTAAGGTGTTTGTCACTGGGCGTAAGCATGCAGTCTCTTGTGATGCTTGCGAAC
Organism: Anodontia alba; assembly: GCA_964016985.1. Taxonomy (NCBI): domain Eukaryota; kingdom Metazoa; phylum Mollusca; class Bivalvia; order Lucinida; family Lucinidae; genus Anodontia; species Anodontia alba. The sequence goes on from OZ024823.1 coordinate 38,391,901, forward strand.
GCTGGCAGCATCGTCTGTGCGGAACAGGTAAAGTAGCGTTTTTCCATTTGAATATTCTGATTTATTTACCGGATCTTTCAAGAGTGTTTGGTATCCTGAAAAGGACACAATATAATTGCATAAAAATATGCAAATAACGTCACTTATTACTAATAAGTGCTCAGCTTGAACTATCACTAATTAGTGCAATTCGGGGATAATAGAAAATAAATTTTGTTATAAATAACATCCGAAAGACAAACAAACAGCAATTAAGTCATAAAGTATGTATTAATAAGTGAATAACTGAACAAATAAGTATGTTGCGATAATGTGTTTGTGTAACCTACAAAACCGGCCGAGTTGACCCGGCCGAGTTGACCCGAGGCCGAGTTGACTCGGGGGCCGAGTTGGTTACAGGCCGAGTTGACCCGTGACCTCGTTCGCCAGGCGACTGCTAAAGATAGACAGTCAACCGTCGCATATATATATATATATATATATATATATATATATATATATATATATATATATATATATATATATATATATATATATATATATATATATATATATATATTAAAACAAACTGTGTTATAAGCAGATTAATATCTATTTTATTTTCATTTCAATCAAGAAATTTCATAAAGCTTAATAAAAGCAAACATAAGCTCTTTCGGTGCCAGATTTCAGACGATATTTGTCGTCTGCTTTTCTTCTTCTTCTTCTTCTTTTCTTTTTTTTTTTAAACAAACTATCACTTGAAAAGAAGTTTATATGTAAAGTTGAAAGACTGAATTTCAAACAGCATAGATCCAGATGAGCCGGCTCATATGAACCATCTCATCTGGATCTATGCTGTTTGCAAATGCCTGTTGTTATCGCCTGTGGCAGTGAAAGTTAAAGAATCATATTGTTGTTCTTTTTTTACCTGTTACATTGAAAATTCATTTAACTTTAGGTATACTAAGGTTAAATAAATGTAAACAAACCTTGTCCCATATCTCTATATAACATGAACAAAATTTGCGCCGGTACTTAGTTTAGTTTAAACATATTTCATTCAGAGTTAACGGCACATCAATAAATATAACAATATACAAAATACTAGAATTGGAACGAAAGCAAATTGCTTATGAAGTTCCTCTCCTCATGCATATAATTGAATATATCCGATAACGGCACAAGGTTGTAAATATGTTAACGTATTCATGTGACATATCTACCAATATATACTAATTATAACATTAGATTACTATATAGCGAAAGTAGAGCCTTATATGTTCAAACCTAACAAACATGAAGAAGAGCAGAAAAAAACACAAACAAAAAAGAAAAACATAATAATAGTCTACTTAATCAATGATAAGGAGGAAAAAATGAAAGAAGTGGCATGTGGAGGAGCGAAAGAGCAGAAAGAAAGACAAAAGAAGAGAAACAAAGTGTGTTAGAAGAGTAGGGACCGCCTTCTGCGCCGCGAGAACAAAAAAAAAAAAAATGGCCAAATACACTATAATCCTGTTATAATCCTGTTGTCCTGCTGTATACTAAATGTATTTATAATTCCTCTGGCCTATCTCACCGGTATCATAATACATTGTATTCGCATCACTCAACAATGAGGAAAACTGTGCCATGAAAAGGTAAGATTAAAAACGTTTACTTTTTTTAATGTAATTATGAACTGCCTCGAAAATCTTTACGTTACTTTCATAAATTACAGTGCTGTTGCCAAACAATAGAACGTCAACAGAAATTGGGCAAATGAGTGAGATTACCTGGAAAAGTTCTTGTCTTTGTCCATGGTAAAGGGGACATTCTAAAAGAAAGTGATCAGCGGTTTCCGTACTGCCACAAATGCACTGTGAAGTGTCAGAAATATTTTTACGAAAAAGATCCTGATTTAAAGCACTACAGTTTGTTCGAAGACGTGTATGCAACATCTGGAGACGTCTATCGCCAATATAAAAGTATTTAGGTATTTGTGGAACAATTACGTTTTGGTCAAGGCGTGATTTGAAGACACTAACTGAACTGGCGTTTCTTGTTTCTTCCGACAAACCATTCCATTCTCTTATCACAGAAGGAAGAAAAGAATTATAATATTGACGTGTTCGTGTTTCAACAGTTTGCAAGTTATTTGCATTTCTTAAGTTATATGAAGAAATATCGCTGATAGAAGGTGGTACAAGAGCGGAAAGATAACTAGGACTTATATTTGAATACATTTTGTAAAAAAGAGATAATTTTTGCTTCCGTCTTCTGGAATCTAGAGTTTCCCATCCTATTTCAGAATACAGTGTTTCAATAGATACTAATTTTGTTGTTCCCGTAGCAATTCTTGCAGCCTCATTTTGAATTTTATCTATTTCCTCTTTTTCGTACTGTGTACAGTTATCCCAAATTTCGTTTCCGTATTCTAGGATCGGTCTTATAAACGTGGTATATATAATTTCGAGAGATCTACGGTCAAGTTGAAACTTAAGTTTACGCATGATGTTTATTCTTGCCCACGCTTTGGTTTTTATATAATCAATATGTTTATGCCACGTACCATCTTTTGATAAAAAAATGCCAAGATGCTTATGAGTATCTACTTCCTTAATTATTTGTCCTGACATAAAGATAGAAGGGTGATCTGGTTTGTTGGTCTTCCGTGATATTAAAAGGGATTCAGTTTTGAAAGGATTAAAAGATACCAGCCATTGTTTAGCCCATCGTGCAACTTTTTCCATGTCAGCATTAAGAAGTTCAGCTGCAAGTGTTGGATCTTCAACAACTATATATAGGCTTGTGTCGTCAGCAAAGAGACGAATATTTGAGCCAATGTCCTTCACAATGTCATTTATGTACAGCAAAAATAATAAAGGCCCAAGGATGGAACCTTGTGGGACACCGGCTTTTAAAGAGTTTCAGTATGATTTAACACCTGAGAAAGTCACCCGTTGTTTCCTGGTGCATAGATAATCAATGAACCAATTCAGAAGACTTCCTGCTATACCAGCTGCTTTTAGTTTTTGAATGAGGCCAGCATGCCAAACACGGTCAAATGCCTTGCTAATGTCACAAAAGACAACTCTTACTTCTTTACCCGAATCTAGAGCATGACAAAAAGTATCATAGAGATAAGTTAATTGATTAACAGTAGAATCTCCAGGTATAAATCCAGATTGTAAGGGTGAAAGGATATCATTATCACGAAAATGATTGTAAATGTGTTTGAAAATGCATCTCTCAAAGACTTTATCCAAGGTATTAAGCAGGGAAACAGGCCTATAATTTGAAACTAATACGGGATCACCACCTTTGTGAATCGGACAGACGTGTGCTTCTTTCCAGTCATCTGGAACTTTGCTATTCTGAAGCGAGAGGTTGTAGAATATGGATAGTGGATCTGCAAGTTCATTTGCCAATTCACGAAGTACTCTGTTATTTATACCGTCAGGTCCAACAGCCTTCCCCAAGGGAAGACTTTTCAAAACCGAATTCACTTCTAAAGCCGTAATGTTAAGTGATGACAGTTTATGTTCTTCACTAACTAATATAGGCAATTCAGGAACATCTGCATTTTCATCGTCCAACAAAGTCTGATCCCTGAAAAAGTCATTAAAAATATTTGCTTTATCTTGGTCCTCAGTATATGTAAAACCTTCATGTTCAAGTGTTGGTATGTGAGAATTAGAGAGCGGAGATATAAAATATTTTAAAGTTGACCACCAGTCTTTGGAGGTAAGAGTACAAGTTTTTAATTTATTCGAGAGATTATCGGTGTATAATTTCTTAGACTTACGAATCATTTCTATCACTTTATTTCTTAAGTGTCTAAACCTTTCCCAATTTGCAGGTATATTTGTAAGTTTAGCCTTTCTGTATGCCCTTTTACGTATCCTAATATGTCTTTTAATTGCCGTAGTAATCCAAGGTGGGTCAGCCGGACGTATTCTTACATTTCGATTAGGGATGCAATCATTGGATAAAGCAATAATCTTTTCAGTTATATTTTTAGCATAAATATTTATATCGGTATTGCGCAGCCCCTCCCAGTCCGTTGATGATGCTTTATTTCTCAATAGATTATAGTGACCTTGTTCATAAATCCAAATACGGCGCACATATGATTTTCGTTTTGGTTTTACAAATCGTAAGATACCATAAGTAGGACAGTGATACCGTCGGTCTTGTTGTAAGAAAGGGTCTCCTACACCACTCATGACTAAATGATCATTATTATTTGTAAGAATGATATCCAGTAGTGACGAAGAGTGTTCAGTATAATGAGTTGGTTCCTCAATAACTTGGTTTAAAGAAAACTGCTCACAAATTGTTTTGATTTTATGAGATGAGTTTGGACTGAGCATGTTAAAGTTATAATCTCCTGCTATAATAATATCCTTTATACCTGTATCAACTGCCAGGGAGATAGAATCCTCAATAGACGTATAATAATTAGCATTTGAATTGGGTGCTCTGTAGAATAAACCGAAAAGTAGTTTCTTATGCTTAATAATAATCTCTATCCACAGGCATTCAATTCCTAGTGGCTCAAGGTCATTCCTGCGTCTATATAAAAGTGTATCTTTTACATATATGATCACACCACCATGATTATCGCTGACCCTGTCTTTACGTTCAGGAGAGTGATAAGATTGAAGTTGCAGGTCCGCAGTTGATATAGCAGAATGAAGCCAGGTCTCTGAAAATGCTAATATGTCAAAGTCAGAAAGTTCAGCAAATAATACGTCGAGTTTGCTAAAAATACTCTGCACGTTATAATGAACAAATGATAAATGGGAAGAGAGAGACGAAGTACCAAAAATAGAACCGTTTCCTGATGAAGAGCTATCATAACTATCCGAAAGAGATGATAGCGGGCCGGGATTTGGATGGATATCTCCCGACACCAAGAGCAGAACGCAGAACCATGTAACTAAAACAGTAATGGATACTGCAAGAAATATGGAATAAGTGAATTGAACATTTAATCTATGTTTATTGCTTACTAACAGCTTCTTTGAGAGATGCCGAAAGTAGAGATTCTGGATACGACAAGAATCATCAATAATAGTTTTATAAATTGAATAAGTATACATAATATCCCTGCATAGCAAAAGTAGGACAACAAAGTGGAAAACAATAGCGAAATTATAACAGAATTTGTACGTGTGTAGGGTGCTGACCGTATTCCTCCTTTTCAATTTTACGTAATCAATATCAAAAGATACAAGAACAACTCAGTCAGCAACCTACACAAGACTACATCTATAACTTGAACACGTATAGACCAGTGAGTTCTCGCGGCACAGTCCCGATACCTACCCTCTAGAGACGCTCCGAAAATATAGACAGTGACAACATGAAAAAAGCAAAACATTGATATATACATGGATATAAACATATAAAGGATGGAATGTAAATTTTAAATTTTTGAGGTATACTTTTAACAATATAATCATTTTGAAGTTATTTGATTTTCGTTCATTGTAATGTTATTGTTTGGTCTCACTGCATCTAGAATAGCAGCCAGAATTTGATAGAAACAACAAATTAAATATCATACTGTGTCACACAGCATCAGTGCATCCCAATGATTATCTAACAACAACAATACACTATTCATTTTAGAATAGCTTGGAATTTGCATCGGCAGCTCACTATTGCACTGAAGAGGCCAACAGAGAGAGAGAGAGAGAGAGAGAGAGAGAGAGAGAGAGAGAGAGAGAGAGAGAGAGTTGGCCTTTCTACTACAGTTGTTAACCTAATAGCATTTGTATGCTGGAAACCAGACCATGTGAGCACATACACCACGCGAAATAATCTGTGCTCAACAACATGTAACATTCAGAAATAAGCTATGAAACAGTTAAGAACTGTAAAACAAGGTATCAGCAGGGATTAGGTTTATCGCTGCAAATTGTATCAGCATAACCAATTTAACAATTTCGATTTGAAGTTAACCGTCATCTCAACTGGTCACAAATAAAATCCAGTGGAAATAAGGGTTAACCTGATAGACTGTTATTAACAAGTTTCTTTCAGTTATCAATAAGTTTGATAAGACGAATGCTTACTGACCCTAATGTTACCCGTGGAGCGCCGGTACTTAGACGTTTACGTCTAAATGTTTTGTCTTGGTTTATTTTATATACTATTCGAGTCCTGCTGAAATAATTCGTCTGCAGTGCAGAATATTTATAGATGAAGTATTTCCTCTGTAGTGTTTTCCCTCCTGTATTGTAAGGATACTGATATACCGGTAACTAGTCTATCAGACAGAAAAAGTGTCTGATAAATCGGAACATAAGTAGAATATAGGCTCTATTTTAAAATGCATATAAAAAATATTTTATACTATTATCTATGGTGGCATATTTCTGCCACGAGATAGCTAGGTAGCTATCACGATACTTTCAATAATTATCTTGATATTTTGAAGTTTCCTGAAACGATTATCTTAATAGTTTAAAGTTTCCTGGAAATATTATCGCGAAAGTTTACAGTATTATCGCGATGTTTTTTGCGTTAGTACCCAGAGCTGCCATTTATTTTCTGTTATCTATAGATAGAACCGAAATCGGAATACCTTTGTTTATACTGTTGAAATTTACCGAGGGTATTTACCAGTGACATTTAAGGTAAGAGTTTATACTAGGTAATCGCAAATTGGTGCGTGGAAATCCCGGAATGCCATATCCGCTTGTGTTCTATTTATAGCTTCCTCGTGACCATGAAAAGAATTATCGCGATAATTTTATCTAGATACTAATGTCAGTTCCGAGCAGTATCACGAAATTTTGCGTTAAAATATTTTCTGGAAATTAAAAAACATATCTAGATAATTCAAGTTATTGCGATAATGTTTTCAGGAAAACTTTTTATTTTCTTGAAAATTAAGAATATTATCGCGATAGCTATCTAGCTATCTCGTGGCAGAAATATGCCACCATAATTATCAAATGTTTTCACGTTATAGTATGAAATATACGATTATATGTCGCTCAAATTTACTCCCGACTTTTGGTCCCGACTTTCTACTATCGGCTTTTATATTGTCCGACCTTTACCTTCGGCTTTTATTGGTCTCTCGCCGAGTTCGAATGTATGGTGGCATATAACTGACATCTAAATTATGGTGGCATATAACTGACATCTAAATACTGACACACTAAGTCGACTTCTTCTGCTTTTATGTCGACTTACAATGTTTGACTTGATGCTATATCGACTTCCATTGATAATGGTTATCGCGTCTGAAGATCGCATTATTGCTCTAAGCTGCCTTTAAGAAAACAAAGTGTGTTAACATTGTATGACGACTTATTTTCTATTATTTTTTATTATCTCGACTTCCGGTTCTCTAACATGTCATGATTTGCCAGTTAGCGCTGAGATACGTTTTCGTAGTCGTGAAAGTTTATTTTTAGACCAAAATCACATAGGCAGCGCCAGCCTTATTGCAATCGCAGAGTTGTTTACAAGAAACAATAATTATATAATATATATATATGCCACCAAACACTATATTAAGCACTAAACTTAATACATCACATCGTCCCGAATTTAACTGTCTCGGCCGGCATAGTCACTATCTGACTATTATCTTCTCAACAAATCCATTCTACATAACATGACCGGAAGTCGAGATAATAATTATAATGGCGACGTATAGTTGTAAAAGTGTTTCATGATGCTGACGTTGTGGATGACACTTCTAGACAGTATTACGACTTGCAGTCGCGATAACCATTGTCACCGGGTCGATATAGCATCAGGTCATAATTTTAAGTCGACATAAAAGCAGAAAAAGTCGACTTAGTATCTCAATATTTAGATGTCAGTTATATGCCACCATACTAAATATTGAGATACTAAGTCGACATCAGCTTTTATGTCGACTTACAATGTATGACTTGATGCTATATCGACTTCCGTTGATAATGGTTATCGCGTCTGCAGGTCGTAATATTGCTCTAAGCTGCCTTCAAGAAAATAAAGCGTGTTAACATTGTATGACGACCTATTTTCTATTATTTTTTATTATCTCGACTTCCGGTTCTTTTACATGTCATGATTTGCCAGTTAGCGTTGAGATACGTTTTCGTAGTCGTGAAAGTTTATTTTAAGACCAAAATCACACAGGCAGTTCGAATGGTACTTACTTGGTAACAAAACGTTTCGCCTCTAAGACGTTTCCCCCCCTGGTCGTTTCGCCTCTATTTTTCGGCGTAGCTGTATAAGCTGGCTTTTGACATACATATTGGTATTAGTCGAATGAATAAATAGTAATTTGCGATTGGTTAAACATGTGTAAACCTCTGTAAATAAGTAGGGGTAAGTATAGAATTTACCGATGTTTGACGAATATATTTGTGACTGAACAATCACTTAATTATGTCATTTATCTATTTAAAGTTGTACAGTATGGCAATGCAGATGTTAAACAATGGACAAAAATACCCATAATTTAAATAATACCAATACAATAGTTGCAATGAAATAAATTATTATAGACGAGCTTTTAATTCTGCACAGTGTAACTAAATTGTTTGATATAAGCGGCCCAAACGCTAAGCGAACAAGGGACGTTCAAGTTTACTTCTCTCCACTGTGTCCATTATATACAGAATTATCATGTGTCTTGTATTATGTGCAAAAGGGATGTAAAATTGCATGGTTTAATTTTATATAATAAATAAACAGGAACTATGCCTTAAGCTTGGTAGAAATATTGGCAACATAAATAATATTGTTCATTCTTAACTAGGTAATAGGTTTGTTGAACACCCCTTTTATTTATTCACGGTGTAAGCGGCCTATTGCGTCGTGAACGACACGAAGAAGAAATATTACTATTTTTAACCTCCGCTTCAGGTAGGATTTTTTAGAATATCTCTTCTCATACCGAATGGAATTTGTTCAAATAAAGCGCAGAGTACGCGGAAAATCAAGGTCTTTCTGGTGGTGTAAGCACTATTCTGCGATCTGGTCTAATTCTCGAGAATATTCGAAGAACGTTTTTGCTGTCAATCTGGGTCACCGGAACAATGTACATGAATTTTCACGAAAAACATTCTCCGAATGTTCTCGAGAATCAGACCAGATTGCAGAATAGCACTGACACCACGAGGAATAGCTTGATTTTCCGCGAACTCTGTGCTTTATTTGAAAACAATTCATCAGGTATAAATCGAGATATTCTAAAACATCCTTCCTGAAGCGGAGCTAGAAATAGGGGTAGGTGTAATCCTTGGAAAAAATCAATTGGATTATTGGATATTGGAAAATCCAACTAATTCCAAGTTGGAAAAATGGGGGTGTATTCCTTGGATTTTTTACCTGTTGGAAAAATGTTTTGTAGATATTGAATTAATTTAAGCATGTAGGAATATGCATCACTTTCATCATTTTTTCAGCTTTGAAAGTATTATTTTTCAAAACAATTCTGTCTTCTGATAAAAGAATGCAAATATGTTTTTTTTTGTTGTTTTTTTTTGTAGTGTTTTTTATTATTATTATTATTTTTTTTTTTTTTTTTTTTTTTGAAAATGATAAGTGAAAAAGGTGAAGGCTTATTGCAAAAAAAAAAAAAAAAAAAAAAAAAAAAAAGTAGAGAAAATACGGAGTGAATGGCGTTTTACTGTCATCTGCTGAAAATTTTACCCAGAGTGCTAAGCATTCATCAATTGTTGTTGTTGTCATCAAGGACACTCAACATAACTGAGCGAAAATTTTAACATTTATGGATGCCAAGGGTAGTACAATAGCATAGCTATCTGTGACTGTTGTTCATGCGAGCTAAAAATTAGAATTTGCTGAAATATACATTGTCATATTTCTGCTGAGATGAATGAAATAAAACAAAAACAATATATTCTACAATAACATTTATTTATTTAGGTATTGGAAACTCCAACATACCGTATTACCGCACACTCCCCCATAAGTGTACAGTCAAGCATTTCATAGTTTCAGATTACAGCCAAGTATTTTATCTGCTTTAAATAAAAGCATATGTTGTTGGTGCTCATTTGAATTGTCTCGATTCAAATCAGTAACAACAACATATATAAAGAATATTGGAAACATGTCACATAAGCATCATTAAATTATCCTATTATGAAGTCCACTGCTGATCTTTGTCTAAACTGTCTTTATCAGGTGGATATTTTACAATATTTTTTCTTCTGGTCATTTTGAAAAACCTAACTGCACAGTGCAGTAATTGGGTTGAATATTGTTATCATTATGAAGAAAAAAGTCAACTGAAAAAAAAAATCTTTTTTTTTTTTTTTTTTCTTACCATGTGATATGACAAAACACTGATACATTAGATTAGTTCTTGATAAACCGAACCGCACAGTGCATAAATTGGGTAGAATACGGTAATTATTCTGAAGACAAAAAAGTCTACATTTGTATCTATTTTTACCATGTGGTATGACAAAACTCTGACATATTTTGCTGTATTACTTTTTGAAGCTATTTCCTTTTTTTTTTTTTTTTTTTTTTTGTTTTTTGTTTTTTGTTTTCAGCCAAAAAATGCCAATGTATCAATGCTATACAAGAGCAAAACACCAAAGCGTGGTATGGTAAACGATAACTCTCAAATGTCTGTCTGAAGGAAAAAAAAGTGCTCCAAAATTATGCTTTTCCTGAACAATGGATTTATTTATTAAACCCTTTTCAGTGATTATCTTTTAGTTTGACAAAGCTACTAAATTAGTTATACTGGAAATTTATGCATAAAAGAACCATATCAAAAGGGCATTTGATGATAAACTAGCATATAAAGGCATAAGCATCTGTACATCTTCATAACACAGGTTGTGGCTATTCATTAGAACTTCATTGAAGAGGTTATTCTAATGAAAACAACCAGCTATATTTTATTGAATAAAAAGAAAAAAAAAAACTTAAAATTATCACCAAATTATTCACCTTATCTGTTTCTCTGTATTGATCATAAACTTTGCTGATACCAATAATTTCCACTTATCCGGCCACTACCTATAAAGGTGGCCAAAGCCACCAAGGATTTCTTATCTTTATCTGCTTATGGTCATTATGGTGTTATGCAATCCAAATTGTGTTAACCTAACAGCCGACAATTACCCACCCAAACATTTTTTTTTTTTTTTTTTTTATAAAACGGTGATCTGTAAATTGTCTTAAAATATTTTCTATTCATTTATTTCTTTTTTATTGAATTATACCAGTTACTGAAGTGACAAGAAACTAAAGCTGTATTTTTGTAAAAGCTCAGTTGAGGGCCAAAAAATTTGCATACATTACCTGTAAAAATCCCAATAATTTGCACACCAGAAAAATTCCTTGAAATCATCATTAAATTTGAACATGATGGGCTTAGCTTAGAGCAAGAGGTCCAATCTGATGTAGACGGAGTTGTAAACAGTGTAGACCCAGATTAAGCTGCTCCTCTCTGATCCTGGTCTGGACTGTTTACCCAGACCTGTCTGGCCAAAAATTCAGGACAATTACATCATGTATTAGAGTACATTTCAGTTTAAATTTCAAAAAGATAAACTTGCGTAGGAATGCTTGAGCCACTTCGAACACAACAAATTTTTCTGTGCAAACATTTAAAATGCTAATTTTCACTGATTTTTTTTATTTTTTTCTTTGGTTTTTATGTCGTATTAAGTCTCAGCATTGTCAGTGATCTCGCAGCTGGATGTGTCATGTGGAAAATACAAGAATATTTATTTGAGCCCTGATATTAGGTTTGTGATTACCCTTAACTTGACAATGAAATTTTCTTGTCTCAATCTCAAAACCATCAACGATTCCATTTATACAGCCAACTACGAATTTGACAAGAATTACGCAAACATGACTATTCAAATATATTGAAAAAAATTTACCACCAAAATAAAAAATTTCTGATAAAAATTCTTATATTTTTTTTTTTTTTTTTTTTTTTTTTTTTTTATTTCTTTTTTTTTTTTTTTTATTGAGCAGAAATAAGAGAAATAATGTGTGCCCTGTAAATCACATTTTTACTATATAAAAGTGGGATTTAAGGGAGTCAAAGTTATATAGGCTTGTTTTCGTGCTGTTGTGTGGATGCGCAGCTAATCGTGGAATGAGATGTAAAAATATGAAAATTCACCTGAAATTTCCTCGACTCAGTCTCCAAACCACCAAATTAACCAATGATAATTTTTCTTACTCAATAATTTTAAAAATGCGCATATGTGCAGGCTAAACTGATCTTTCCGGTCGCATATGTGGTAAGTTCTATAACTTCATCTGCTGGGTCATATTTTGAATGTTTTATAAAACATTTTACAGGAAGAAAATGCTTTTATATAAATAGATGAGATAATATAATTTGGTTCCATACTGCCAATACACTTTTAATATTAATTTTGCAAAATATAAATATGTACATTCACTGTACCAAACTAAAATAGCCGAACTATTATCCAGTATAGGATATATAGACTAATCATATTTTTACATCTTATTCCACGGTCCCGTACGATTAGCCTATATAGGCTATTTGTACAAATAGCAACTGCCTTAAAAGTACAGTCAGAGGCCAAAAGTAATTCCACAAAAATATTTTCTCATAGACTTTAATGCATTTTAATGTTTAAATGACACTTAATATTTTGTATCATTATAAAGAAAATACTGATATTCTGTAATGATTGGAAAGGTAAATGATGCATGCCCAAAATATATGATTTTGATAAATATCGGATTTCTGTCTTCTCAGATACAACAATTTAAATTAAGAGGAAATTTTAAAAATGGCAAATTTCCACTGACGTCAATGTTGACGTCGCTCAAAAACTGCCCAAAATATCGTACACAAAATTTAATGCTTTGTCTCTCAAGTTTGCATAGAGAAAATCCAATGAGAATCACAATGTATATTACATAAATAGTCCAGCTTTCAAATGATGTGAATGTTATAAATATATAAACAATTATTTTTATTATTATTTTCTTTTTGTAAACATGAAAATGCATTGAGCTCTATGGGATTTTTGATGCTGTGGAATAAATTTTGAAGCCTGACTGTACATGTCTATATTATCAGGGATACACACTAAGTGAATTTAATATCATATTTATACATGAAGTGAACAGATTGACATTTTTTTTTTTTTTTTTTTTTTTTTTACTTTGACTAGTAGTAATGAGTTTGGGCATTGACAGACCAATGTATTTGTTGGCAAGCTAAAATAATTATAATTAAAGTGGGTCCACCTGTCAGAATTGTTTTTATCTCCTATTGTGAAAAATAATTTTGTTCTTTCTCTCAGTCATTGTTTCTTGCAATAAATGTATTTACTTATTTTGTGTGTTATAATAATTCATTTCACTTGTATGTTCAATAAAAAAAAACACACAAACAAACAAAATAATGTTGTCTATATGTCACAATTGTTTAACTGTATTTTTTTCCACTTCTTTCAATCTTTGTTTCTTCCAGTGACTCACTTTGTGCCAAGTTTTTTTTTAGTTTGTTTGTTGTTGTTGTTTTTGTTGGTTTTTTTTTACAGTGACAGCTGCAAAACTGAAAAAAAAAATGTTTTTAAACTATTGAGTTGGAATACTAATTAGGCTTTGCTTGTAGATTTCTTTCTTTTTAACAAATGGAAGGCAGAGCTTTTCGGCTGTGCAATTTCATTGGTCAGATGTTTTTGGGTAATGTGATATGCAAGATGAATGACAGGTATTATAAGATGATTGACAGGTCTTATCAGGTGATAGACAAGTCATATCAGATATAGTTACAAATTTGAATTTGAGTTCTTTACATAATAAAATTTATCCACTATAAATCTTAAGAAGTGACTTAATGTCAGAATGGATTGCAAAAATATCCTTATCAATAAAAAAATGGGTTCTTAAATGCTCAGCACTCTGGGTAAAATTAGACTACAGTTTTAAATATTTCTCTCATTTTACCAGGAAATAGGATTTTGACATTTCATGCAAATTGCCTCCAGTGGAGACAGTTTGCATGAAATATAAAATCCTGTTTTCAGTGAAAAGAAAGAAAACGTATCACAAATTTCCCATCTGCTGAATTTGCCCACAGACTGGTACAGGTTAAGAAATAATAATTAAGTTTTAAAACAAAGGACAGATGATAGAAAGAATAAATGACTTGTAGCCACTTTCCACGTTATTTTATGGACTAGGATGAAACCTCCTTCTGATGTGCACGGAAATAGTAAATAGTAAAATAACATTAGCAGGTACTGAATCAGCTGTACATATGTGGTCTTCAAAACACACTTCTGTCAAGATTATCAAATGATTTGGCAAAATTCAGATTTGATGGATGTTGTTGGGTAGTTCCCAATTCATCAGTTCCAATTTTACCTATAAACGCTTCAAAAGGTGCCATCCCCATTTCCTTTTACATTTTATTCAATGTGAAGTCCATTTTGAATATAATGATGTTAAAGTAATTTAATAATTTCACATACAGCTCTGAATATTTTATGGAGTGTACAAGTTCTGTAATATTCTTTTATATAATGAAGTCTTCTTTTTCATAAATATAGGGATATGAACAATGTATAGGTGTGAAAAAGTAAATTACCATTATTTCATCAAACCTTAGTTGTTTTTTTTTTTTAGTTGTTTTTTTTTTTTTTTTTTTTTTTTTTTTTTTTGCACAGAAGGAACACATTATTGTCAGCAGATTTGGTACAAGTTGGTATCAATTATCTATAAGTGAATCATTAACAAAGTAGTTTTACACCACTGACAATCCGTGATCTTTCACTGAACAGTTACCATATTTTACTGTGTTTCATTTCCCAGTTTAAAACATGCATTTATCTTATATTCCCTGCACTGAACCTCAGTATTAAATCTTGAAATTAAATATTAATACCCTATTCTAATTTGACATCCTTTTTGAATATATCAGTCTAATATGCACAGGTAATTTTCTGATTTTTCTAAGCTGAGTTTCAAATTTCTGCAATTTTAGACAATTGTTGTTCACAATTTTTTTTTTTTATGAATACATCACTGTCAAATTTCTTTTAAAAGCATGTTTGAGGGGATCAATATAGTTTTTGAAGTATTTGGTCTGGCTATGTCCTATTATAACAGCCATTGTTCATTTTTGTCAATCATGCATTCATTAAATCATTTTAGACCTTTCACTGAAGATTTTATAAGCCTCTGAATTTCATAATACATTTGTTTTTATTACTCAATTTATATTTGTAATCCAGACTGTGACATCAGTCTTTTGTATGGTTTCTTTCATTAAAACTTCAAAGATGGTTCATTAATTACCATTAATTAGATGATACTCGTATTTATTCCTGAATGGCCGCTGGTACAACAAAACCTAGTTCTGTTTGATACTGAAACCCTTACAGGTATTTTATTAATTGTTATGTAAACAAACCCAATTAAGTTGTTTATCCACTGGAACCATCAGTATCACCTGGGGTAAACAAGCAATCACATATTGTTAATGGATTTGTATTATATAAGCTTGCATTTTTTTTTTTTTTTTTTTTTTTTTTTTTTTTGCTTTAATCTTTTTGGGATGTATAAGTCAAATTTGTTTCTTATATCTATTGTTGTTTTATATATCTTCTTTTTATGGGAAGAGAAAGGAAGATTACAATATCAGTTAGCTCTTATAGCATAGTTATAGAAATGATAAAAAAGACACTTTATCAGAAAATAATAATTTTGAAAAATAACTTTAAAATTCCATTCATTCCTTCATTCCTTTGCATCTCTATTTTTTTTCCGTTTGCGAAAAGGTTTTGCCTTATTAACTTATCAATTTCTCAGTTTTCAAAAAAAAAAAAAAAAAAAAAAAAACAACTTTGCAGTCATGTTTGCATTCTTTTGAATGTTTTGAAAACTAATACTTTCTAAAGTTGAAAAAAATGATGAAAACGACGCATCTTCCTGCATGCTTAAATTAATCAAGTCTGCCTACAAAACATTTTTCCAACAGGTAAAAAATCCAAGGAATACACCCCCATATTTCCAACTTGGAATTAGTTGGATTTTCCAATTTCCAATAACCCCAACTGATTTTTTCCAATGATTACTCTTGCCCTAGAAATAGTAACAAACTCTGCGCACCTAGTCATTTGGTCACGTGTTTCCCACGTCTGAAAAGTCAATGTGTTGGAGGGCCGAATGATTGTTCAAAGGTTATGAATAGAGACCGTTATTTTTCGGCTATTTGAAGTATGGTGCGTTCAGTCACCGTGAAATTAAGCTAGATCACTATTGTTGTTTAACCAATTCATCTTTACAATTAGATAATCCATTCTAATTAATTATGCAATAAATATTGCAAACAGTTAGTTAAACGATCAAAAGAAGAGAGAGAGAGAGAGAGAGAGAGAGAGAGAGAGAGAGAGAGAGAGAGACATGGCGATGTTATTTGCTGGTTTTCTTATCCTGAATTCACTTTCTCCGTTTTCTGACGGATGCAGAATTTTCCTAGTTATTCCCCTTGAATAGTAATACAGAGGCTCAACTATTATGAGATTTAATTCCAAGTCTAAGACTTGAACATCAGAGAGAAAAAATAATAATAACCATTTGATAAATTAAATAAAAAAAGGTAGAAATGTAATATTTAATGTGATTATCTGTTTAGATTAGAGCACTTGGTAGGAAGAGGAGCTACAACTCGATAAAAATTGAAATTTAATTGATACAATA
The DNA here is from genome assembly GCA_964016985.1 of Anodontia alba. Lineage (NCBI taxonomy): Eukaryota > Metazoa > Mollusca > Bivalvia > Lucinida > Lucinidae > Anodontia > Anodontia alba. The sequence goes on from OZ024823.1 coordinate 38,408,578, forward strand.
ATATATTGTGTGACTAAATGGTCACTCTATGTGAACCAGTTGCTTGTAGCTTAAAATATCTGAACAGTCAGTCATCCAAATATTGACACACTCTAACTATTCTACGCCAAACTATTCAGGCGAAATGTCGACATTTTACAAAGGAAAAAAAAAAAGTGTCTGCTACTATTGTGATACACAGAATTTTCTCTCATTGAAAAGAGGTAATCCCAAAGTTCAGTCCTGGGCAAATCAAAGAAACACCCTGCCAAATATACCATCATATGCAAAACCAATTTACAAAAATAGAACAGAAAAGAAATGCGGTGGTGTGGCAATATACGTCAAAAACAATAGTGTCTTTGAAGAGATTTATTTAAGTACAGTAAATGTTAAACTAGAAGTATGTGCAATTAAATTACACTTAGAAAAGAAAACAATAACCCTCTACAATATCTATGATAGTCATTTTGGAAGAGCAGACAATATAGAAGAATATAATTTACTATTTAGTAAAATAAAAACGGAAGACAGTATAATTGTAGGGGATTTTAACGCACATAATCCACTCTGGGACAGCAAACTGAATGATGCAAAGGGTCGTGCGCTATTAGAAGTATTTAACAAACATGATCTCGTCATCCTTAATAATGGCCAACCGACTCTCAGTATTCACGATACCACACCAGACATTACACTTGCGTCGCCGACAATTAGTGCAAAATCGGAATGGCAGGTGTTACAACAAACCTGTGGTAGCGATCATCTACCTATTATCATTAAACTTAGTGTCAGATATAACACAACAGGGTCTTCAGGAATTCCAAGATGGAAATTAGGAAAGGCCGATTGGGATAAATTCAAAACATTGTGTTCAACAAAGTTAAAATTAAATAAAGATGCTGAATCCATCAATGAGATCGCCTCAGACTTTACTAAAATCCTTCAAAACATTTGTGAAGAGACGATCCCGAAAACCAAACCTAAATGTTCAAAAATCAAACCTCCATGGTGGAATCAAGACTGTGCTATAGCAATCAAAAAACGTGAAAAAGCACGTAAAAAATATTTACGCACAAGAACCCAGCAGGATAAACAACATTATAATATGTTAAAAACTGAATCAAAAACTACATTAAAAAAAGCACAAAAGGACTGTTGGGAAGAATTTATTTCAAAATTAAACCATAAAACATCTAGTAAAGAGGTATGGGACATGATAAGGAAGTTTAGAGGAAAGCGCTCAGAGCCCATTACCTGTCTAAAAACAAACGATCAAATTATCACAAATGATCGTGATAAAGCACAACTTTTAGCACAGCACTATGCCGATACATCAAAAAGTGAATATTATGATCCTAAATTTCACAATATTAAGAAAATTCAGGATAACATTTATAAAGAGGCAAAACCCCACATGGAGGAAGATAACGAACATAATCTCAACCGGCTTTTCACTCAATTTGAGCTGAACAGGGCCCTGCAAGGCAAAAAGAATACAGTCCCCGGAGCCGACACTATTTCATACGAAATGCTCAAGCAGCTACCACCAAGCTCTAAGGCAGAGTTGCTGAACCTTATAAACCTGTCTTGGGTGGTAGGGGAACTCCCGTCCGACTGGAAAGTAGCCACCATAATTCCTATTAAAAAAACACATAAGGATAAAATTAACCTATCCTCTTATAGACCAATCTCATTGACATCTGCTTTCTGTAAAATCATGGAAACCATGATAGCATTTAGACTAAATTCTTATATTGAGAGGAATAATCTCATATCAAACAACCAATCTGGCTTCAGAAAACATAGATCAACCATCGACCAGTTGGTGAGACTATCCTCTGAAATCAATATGGCCTTCATGGAAAACAAGGCCGTAGGAGCTATATTTCTAGACCTAGAAAAAGCTTTTGACCTTATGTGGAGCACTGGCACCCTAGTTAAACTTAATGAGATAGGCATAAATGGTCATATGCTAAATTGGATTCAACACTTTTTAAAGGGTCGCAAAATCCAAGTAAGACTGGGAGAAAACATTTCTGATATATTTGATCTAGAAAACGGCTCCCCCCAGGGAGGTGTACTCAGCCCGACACTGTTTAATGTCATCATGAATACACTATCCGAAGCCTTAAATGACATAGAAGGTATATCCCTATCCCAGTTTGCAGATGATGGTGCAATTTGGACGAAACATTCCTCCGCTGAATTGGCAGTCAAAAAATTACAAAAAGCCCTTGACGTGATAGAGGCCTGGGGCACGTATTGGGGATTTAAGATATCTCCAGACAAGACCAAGGCAATAATCTTCAGCAAAAAGATTAAGGACGCTAAAACTGATAGCTTCCGATTAACACTAAATGGTAAAACTCTCGATTTTGTAGACAAAGTCACATTTTTAGGCCTAACTATGGATAGAAAACTCACATGGAAGCATCACATTGATCAGCTTATTGTAAAATGTAACAAAGATTTAAATCTTATGAGAATGATATCGGGGACAACATTTGGAGCCGATAAAAAATGCCTGGTCAATCTCTATAAGGCCTTAATATTAAGTAAATTAGATTATGGGGCACAGGCTTTTAACTCCGCCCACAAGAGCCAATTAGGACGACTCAATATTATACAAAAAGAAGCTCTAAGAATCGCAACTAGAGCTCGTAGAACAACGCCAATCCCAGCACTAGAGGTGGAATGTGGAGTCCTACCCCTTTCGCTTAGACGGGAGGAGCTAATATTGAAATATTGGGCTAGATCTTCTCCACTTGGAGATAACCTCCCTGTTAACCAGCTAATAACGGACTTTGGCTGCTTAACTACAAAAAGAGCTAAGAATTTCAACCCTTACTCCGTCGAAATTCGACAGTTACTGAAGGAGCATAATATCAACCACAACATTGCTCCACCCTATTACCTTGAAAAGTGGGATCTACAAATAACCCCACCCTCACTAGATCTACATGACGCTATAGGTCCCAAAAAGGATGGGGACGCAATCATTATGAGGGCAACTAGTACAGCCCACATAGAAGAAAATTATCCAAATTGCCCCAAAATTTTTACTGACGGCAGCAAGGACCCCAAAAATCGAACAGTAGGGGCCGCTTTTGTAGTTCCAGAATTAAACTATGAAAAACAAATCAAATTAAATCCTACATTATCTGTGTTTACCTCCGAATTAGTTGCAATTCAGCAAGCAGTACAATGGATTATCGATTCAAAAACCCCGAAATCAGTAATTCTAACTGATTCCCTCAGCGCAGTACAGGCAATAAAATCAGGAACTTCAAAATCCCGTCCTGATATTACTATGAAAATTCTCTCCTTGCTAGATACAGCAAAAATAAACAGACTCGATGTGCAAATAGACTGGGTACCATCGCACGTAGGAATCCCAGGAAATGAGGCAGCTGACGAGGCCGCCAAAAAGGCCATGACTATAGGTACCCTAGACCCCACACTCCCCGCAAAGACAGAAATATATACTGTCATTAAAAATGCCATTATTCGTAAATGGCAAGCCCAATGGAATATAACTTACAAAGGGAGGGAATACAGGCATGGACAAGAAAACGTCAAAACTACATGTACAGTTTATAGCCCCAATAGATGTCTGGATGTAGCTTATACCAGACTAAGACTACACCACTGTGAACTGGGTTTCCACAAAGCCTTCGACTTGGAATTATGTAAACTATGCACAGAAGGTGATGGTGAAACTATCGAACATATATTCATGTACTGTGAAGCACAGGAGGAACACAGAAGAAACCTTGAGGCCAAAATGTTTAAACTGGGATATGTTACCTTCGACACAACAACTTTACTTTTTCCACCACCCCAAAATGCAGTAAGAATTCGAGAAGCTGTTTTCGAATTCTTAAAGGATACCGGATACATAAAAAGAATTTAAAACGATATAAAAATAAGACTTCCACCTATTAAAAATACTGCTCCCAACTGGTCGGACGTTGAGCTTTTGGACTGCGCGAATGCGCATGTAATTAAGTTAACAATAAAGACAAAAAAGTACAACGTCTTACCGGGCCGCTGGGCACTGGATAACCGAGCTGTAAGCTGAAAAGATGCCCACGCCCTGGTATCTTAATATCGCTGGTTCGGGAACCGAGGTGACCAGTCGCCTGCGTTGGCGAGCAATTCAATAAAATATCAAGTTTTTGCTGTATACCAAGAATGAAACTGTGGAGGTCGTCGTAGAGGGAAGAGTAATGCATGTCATGGTCCAGTAGGGAACGTACGGAGTCATGCAATTCCCAAAGCTAGACTGAAACAGAATTTTTTTTCTAAAAGCATGGTGGAGATCGTCGTGGAGGGAGTAGTACTGCATGTCATGACTCTTTAGAGAAAGTACGAATTGCTTACTACTCCCAAAACTTGATCAAAACCAAAACTCCCGGAAACACAGCTAACCTCTTATCTGGAACTTAGCTATATTATTCGGGTCAATAACTGAGCTGTAAATTCAGGTGGAAGTTAAATCAACACACGCTTAAATGATGCTAGACTGAAACTTTGGAATCGCCCGAGCGTAACTTTATCAACAATACAAAGTTACGATATACTACTACTACTGTTTCATTCATTGTAACTGTTTATTCATGATTTACATAATAAATAATAAATAATTATACCTGTATCACATTCTGTTTATAGCTGACCTACACAATATATATATACTGTGCAGGTCAACTAAATATATATTTATAAATATTATAGTAACTAATAGTTGTAGACCTCTGGGCCCTATAATGGCTCAAAGGTCTACAAAGCATAAAAGCACATTAAAACGGTTGGCCTGTGAACTGCAAACACAGAACACAGACCAACATAAAGAGAAATAGGGAAAATTTGAATATTGACCTGTGAGCCGTGTATACGACACACAGGCCAATACAGTCTGATCAGGGTAATAGTATGAGAGGGGCTCCACTTCCTAAAAAAAGCTTGTATTTCGTTTCGGCAAGCTAAAATTAGAAAGAGGAGACAAAAAGGTATGAAAGAAGTAAGAAAGGTTTACATGTAAATTAATAATACTTTTCTTTTGCAGAGATGGCGGTATTAATATATACACATTTCGATCTTTTGCAGATTATGACCTTTTACAGCTCTCTATACGCATACAGTTAACACTGGAGCTTGAAACATAAAAAAGATTGAAATCGTAGGTCTGAGGGCCAATCAGAAAGAGCCTTTCTGAAGCAGTTTGGGTAGGATGTCTTCCCTCACGTACAATCTAAGACATCCAAGATTCAATCCACTTTTAACGACAAGCTTCAGTGATATACCCAGGGTAGCGAGGGATTTTTTTTTTTAGAATATACATTTCCAAAACATTATTAAGTAAATAAACTACGTAGAAAGAATTTATTTTACCTAGTCTTTCATATAAAATTTAATCATACCAAACTTTCAAGTAGTTAAACAAACTGGATAAACGATAGCAGAGCGGAAAGGCCAAAAAAAGGAACAGATGGATAATATGTGTTCAACTTTTCCTTTTTGACACCATAAAACTAATAAATATATATTTTCTATTTAATTACAGGCTATTTATTCCTTCTATCTTGCAAAATTTCTAAAGTTCTAATCTTGTTAGCTAGGAAAACGGATTGAACTCTTTTGGGAGGATTGAAATTGAACTTTTTAAACCAATCAGAGGCCACCTTTCAAAATTTCTGATCCAATCAGAGATAGGCTTCTGTTGGTGATTCGGCTTGGATGCTTTCACCCACGTACGATTAAATCAGAGATTTCAATCCTTTTTCACGAACTTAGCACAAAATATGATTACTACAAATAGATTGTAGTACAAATGAATTTTAATTTTAATTATATAATCCTGTATTAATCTCTCTCAGCGTTTTAAGTATTTTTCAGGTTGATGGTTTGGGAAGAGAGAGATAACAAGATAGAAGGAAGTATCTGTGTCTACTCTATGAAAAACACAACCACGCATGCCCCACACAGTGACCACAACTAACAAACAAGCAACCCAAGCACAACAAAACCATCAACCTTATTGGGGGAGGCCGCAAATGCCTTTCTTGCGGACTCCTCTAAGACGATGGCTTGAGTCTTGGTTCCGCAAGAACATATGTAAAAAATTTATAAAACCAAGATCCTAAGCCTTCGTCACATGGACCATAATTAATCTTTCAGAGGCGGGGCAACTGGTGAATTACCTTCTCTTACATGATTCGACCTAGGAAGTCCCTTAAAGATGCCTCTCTCGAACGGTCCAAATAAAACCTTTGCAATTGTAACTTAGTAAGTTTTTTTTAGTTTTTTCAGTTTTTTCTTTTTCTTTAGCTTTCGACTACGCGTATTTCTTCCCTCTTTTTCGACTGCGCGAAACTTTAGACTACGCGTATAAATAAACTCACTCTGGGACCCTTCCTCCATATTTTGGCTTTCGACTACGCGTTTATTTAGACTACGCGATTGAGATAAGACTCTGAACACCTCCAAGATGCTCGCTTCACCAGCCTCCTCCTTCTCCAACCACCCGCGTGTGGGTCCGTGGCATGTTGACAAACAGAGAATAACACATGGACAAAACACCATGAAGTTAGTTTTAAACTCGAACACTTTAGACCAACGCTCCAAATTCTGTAACTTACAGACTGGACGACTATTTGTATGCACGGTGTCTGTGTCTGGGCGAGGTGACCTAGTTATGAATTATAACTAGACACCGTTTCAAGCCAAACCAGTAGTCCAGTAAAACTAATCCAGATTTATCTGGCGCTGCCTCTATGTGACTCAGTTGCCTGGCAGCGTTAAAAATCTGTAAACTGTAACTGTAACTGTAAATGGTCACTCTATGTGAACCAGTTGCTTGTAGCTTAAAATATCTGAACAGTCAGTCATCCAAATATTGACACACTCTAACTATTCTACGCCAAACTATTCACGCGAAATGTCGACATTTTACAAAGGAAAAAAAAAATAAGTGTCTGCTACTATTGTGATACACAGAATTTTCTCTCATTGAAAAGAGGTAATCCCAAAGTTCAGTCCTGGGCAAATCAAAGAAACACCCTGCCTGTCTGCTACTATTGTGATACACAGAATTTTCTCTCATTGAAAAGAGATAATCCCAAAGTTCAGTCCTAAATAAAAAATATAAATTGTAACACCCCATTTAATTTATTTCTCTGTAACCCTTACTGTTTCTTAGATCAAAAATAAAGTAATAGATCTATGTTACATGAGGCTGAATTGCACAGTACACTATAGATCATAATGGTACTGATAACTGACCATTTCAAAGAAAAAAAAAAGTGCCCTATTTTTTTGCCCGCACGCGCAAAAGTGCCCTACCCAGCACCCCTCTGCCCTAAAATCCTAGCTGGAGCACTGAGAGTTATCCCTCTTGTTGTAATAGCAACCAAACCTAGTACGGGCTGGTTGGATTTTTTTTTTCATAGAAATGTTTCTTCAGTAGAAGTTCTTTAAATCTTGTTAAAAGAATTCTGTCTCAAAATATGCTTCCAGTTGGCGTGGTTACTTTTCATAATATATGGAATTATGTAGAGTAAACTTGACAGTTCTTCTTCTGCACAACCTATGGTCCAATTTCAAAAATTTTGTACAAATGTTCCATAGGTGAATGTCTATCAAATTTGTTCAAATTATTTTGGTTGGTTCCTCATATGTCTGTCGAGAACACTTCAAACATTTTATAATCAGCAACTAATTAGATTTCAATAATACTCACAAACATTACTGGATTAACCAACCATCAAAATTTTTCAAATTAATTTGTATCACCAAAAGAAAAAAAAAATCACCAACAAAGGGCAGGGTCTGATATATATATATCTGATATATATATATATATATATATATATATATATATATATATATATATATATATATGTTACAGGGAATATGTATAATCAGGGAATATGTATAATCCCTAAAAATTTTAGGGAATATGTATAATCCCTATTTCACTAAGGGAATATACATATTAACTGAAATTTCCAGGGATTATACATATTCCCTGAAATATTGGTAAACTTTTTAGACATATTCCCTGAAATTGTTTCTGAGAGATTATTATTGTACATTTACATAACTCATTTGCAGATTATACTTGGGATTATTACCCAAAAGTAGGAAAGTGTTCTGTGTCCTGGGAAGTCAGTATGATGCAGGGGGGAGGGGATGCCTACTTCCAACATTTTTTTTTTTTTTTTTTTTTTTTTTTTGGGGGGGGGGGGGGTGGGGGAGGGGGGTCTTCAATATACAGGTGAGAGGTTCCAAACATTTTACCTTTCATCTTTTATTTTTGACATAAAACACAAATGTTTTAACATTTTAATGGGGTAATGCAAAGAACAGTTACATAATTATTAAATAATTTGATCTGAATATCATATTATCAATACATTTAAACTACAAACAAGAAAACTACAAATAAGAAACAAACAGCTCATTTCATACAATATTAAATGCTAGATAGCACTTCAGACAATTCAGTTCAGTTCACAGGTTCATGTATTTCGTCTAACCAGTTTCACATGTTACACACAAGATTTTTACTTATTTCTACATGGTAAGCTAGAGTGGCACCTTGAGTTACACTGTAATTTAGCCTTAAAACAGCTACATCTGTTTGTCTGACATTTCTTTGTACCTGAGCAGTTACAGCGGGTGTAACCTTGTCCTCCACATTTTGATTCAAATTGTACAGCCATACGGAGTGAAATAGTTTTGTCAGCCACTACATCATCATGTGAATAAAGAGCGGTTGCACACAAATCAAATTGGTTTCTCGAATACTTTCCATTCAGAATTCCCCCTTTCACAGCAATAGTATACATGTCAGTGTCACTTATATCAAGCACAACACCAATCAGATTTATTGGATCAGCACGACCACGGTCTACATTAGGTACTGGCACAGTTACATTGTCACCAACTTTAACTGTAGTCATTATACGTTTGCTTCGTTTAACCATTCGTTCAGCTTGCTGTTGCTGAGCTTCGTTTGCGCGTTTCCTGGAGATCTGAATAGCCTGCTGACTTGAAGCTATATCGCAGAGGTTGTATCAGTTGAACTGGTGTCGGATAATATGTGTACTTCACTAGATGATTCACTGGTTGTTGGAAATCTTTCACCTGGTACTGAGGAGGGATGACTTGTTGTCGTTGTGATTTCGTTGGATTCTTGTAGTGAAATTTCGCTAGGAGATGAAACAGGTGCTGAGTTGTCATTGTTTGGTGTTGTTTCTTGGCATACTCTGGCAAGAAGGTCATCTTCACTCTGCAGCTTACTTAACACTTCATGTGGCAAACTTGATGACGTCAGGCCCATCTTAGCGTCGGCACCTAGTAATGCCGCAAATGGTGAACACTTAATTCCACTGTGATGACTCGCGTTTTTCTGGAACTGCACAAATTTCAGTCCTATTGTCCAATCTGTAGTATCGTTATCACCTAACCATGCCACTAACATGTCCTTTATGTCACAGTTAGCTCTCTCCACCGACTCCTGACTTTGGGGATGTCTTGGCTTTCCATGGACAAGTACAAGATCTGGCCACAATTCCTTCAGTTCAACTGTAATCTGAGCAGTAAACTCCGAACCATTGTCACTCTGTAAGATACACGGAGCACCAAGCAACAGGAAAATATCGAGTAACTGGTACGCTACCTCAGCAGCACGTTTGGATGTAAGTGGTCGAAGCACACAGAACTTTGTTAGATGATCTTGGTACACCATTATCCATCTGAACTCTCCCTGTTTCATAGACTGCATGTCTATTAGATCAACTTGTCCCCTTGAATTGAAGTCTTTACTTACGATAGGTCTCACAACAGTCCCTTTAGTGGTTGGTCTCTTCCGTTTTCGATGGCACTCAACACACAAGGATTTGAACAATGACAGTGACTCCTGGGTGACATTGGCATACTTCTTATTTACCTCCTTCACCATTTTGTCTCTCCCGCCATGGCCAGTTAACAAATGTACCCTCTTTATCACATCAGAAGTTTCTTCAATCGTAACGAAATAAACGGGAGTCTCATCTTGATCTTGACGTTTCCTTATAAGCTTCTCGACGTCTCCACATTTAAGAATTTCATACTTTTTTAACAGATAATACTGATGGGATGTTTTCTTTGAACATGATGAAGCTTCCTTTAACTCACTTATAGTCTTACAGTAATCCTCTTTTGGAATCAACACTCTCTTATTTCCCTCAAACTGTTTGTACAACTCCTGTCTGAATTCAATTTCTACTTCCATCTTAAACACAATCACAACTGTATTTACTTAAACTAACTTATTTTATTTTCTTAAACAGACTGACAATAAATCTATTTAAAATGATAAAATTGCAAGATACAGTGGCCCTTTTAAGGAAAATATTAATCTAATTACAGAATAATTAAGTCTAATTGACTGAATATTTTAAAATAGATTAAAGGCCTCATCTATAGAGGATTAAAGGCTTAGCAATCACGATAATTGCCATTTGAAATGTAGGTACATCAAATGTTTTTAATGAAAATGCTGATTAAAAATAATTCCCTAATCAAATATTAATACAACATAATTCAAAGATTAAAGGCTCAGAACAATTGAGCTAATGCAAATAATTACTTGCAGTTTACTTTGATCATAATAATTTAACAAGTTTCTTTGCGTTATTTCTTTGTAAAGTAAAATGGGCTAATTCCTAATCATATATTAATACAACATAATTCAAAGATTAAAGGCTCAGAACAATTGAGCTAATGCAAATAATTACTTGCAGTTTACTTTGATCATAATAATTTAACAAATTTCTTTGCGTTATTTCTTTGTAAAGTAAAATGGGCTTTGTATTCTCTCAGAAACAATTTCAGGGAATATGTCTAAAAAGTTGACCAATATTTCAGGGAATATGTATAATCTCTGGAAATTTCATTAAAATATGTATATTCCCTAAGTGAAATAGGGATTATACATATTCCATTAAATTTTTAGGGATTATACATATTCCCTGGTTATACATATTCCCTGTAACATATATATATATATATATATATATATATATATATATATATATATATATATATATATATATATATATATATATTTGCAGAAAACTTTGAAAATATCCTTCCGCCAGGCTAAAAAAATCTGCTTCCCACGTGAGCAATCCAGGGCCATCATGACCCTCTTATTACAAATTAAATGCATAATGTATGTTTTTTCCAGTTTTTGCCAATCTTCATGGCCAGTGTTACACTTTGCTAACTCTTTATCAAAAAGGTGCATGGCTGGCAAGGATATTTCTAATACTAGTAAAGTATACAAATTAACACACAAAATTATATGCTTTACATTTATATGCTAAATTGCTTTTCATTATTTAGCACAGATGTTTACACATCTGAGTACACTCTCTTTCCTGCCAACTCTTATAATATATACAATGTTATACAGTATTAAAACTTTCTTGATTCTGTTTGAATTTGTAATAAAGTTTATATTTTAAAGGCCTTCTTCTTTTCATATTGAACCACAAAGTTGTTTCAGTATTCATATTCCAGTACCTCTTACGCCGTTTATCTTTTTTAAAGATATTTCTTGTTTTACCTTTAGTCTTTTCGCCCCCACCCGCAATTCCCAACACCATTCCCCGCCCCCCGCACCCCCCCCCCCCCCCCGCCGCCCCCCACATCCTGCCTCAGTCGTTTAGCTTCCAGTTCATACCCCCTAGTCGTTTCGTCCACAACCCTGTTTGACCGTGGCTTGTGCGTGTGTGTATGAATATGATATCATAAAACTGGTTATGAACATTTTGTATGGAGAAAGAATACGGTTTAAGTAAGAAACAAACACCATTTTGAAGAAGGACAGTTATCAGCTGCTGGCGAACGACAGGGCACTTAGTACATTTTATGCAGTTTAAATGTCTACATAAAATGCATATTATGCAAAGGCGCGTTTGTGTGTGTGTGTGTGTGTGTGTGTGTGTGTGTGTGTGTGTGTGTGAGAGAGAGAGAGAGAGAAAGAGAGAGATTCATTTCGCCAGTAATCAACTAATCAACAAAAGAGGAAGAAACATGAATAATAAGTGACCTTGGTAAATGATTCTTGTTGCTAGATCAAACATAGATAAGAGAGCTATTCATATACAAAGCTGAAAGAAAAAAGACCTTATCATGTACAAAAAGTAGGAAAACCTAATATCTATCAGGTCAACAATGGGGGTTATTCCAGCGGCACATCTGTACCATACCTATTAATGGAAGAACCCTTCACCGCCCCCCTCCCCACCCCCACCCCCACGAAAAACACGTGCTCATAGCAAATGGATGTAATTATCTCGTTAGTACATTTACCTGTTTTAAATAGTGTACTAAATTGGTCGGTTGATCCGTTGATATTCTCGGTGAACAACGGCGGTAAAAGGTAAATTGGAATCCCAAATTGTCATAATTGGCATATCTTTTGTATCAAGAAAATCTGTCATATGCCAACGTCAGGGCTATATAAGACCCACCCAAAGAACAGAGCCTAAGTGGGCTGGGTGGCCTAGTGGTTAGCGCACTTGACTTTCAAGCGGGATATCGTGGGTTCGAATTCCGCTCAGGTCGAGACAATTTTCAGACCATTAGTACGCCTAGCTCATACTCGACGTGCCCTGGGTTGAGTATAAAGTGGACATGGCGGCGCTTGGTGACAGACAGCGGCACTAAGTATGCATGGATGATCCATGAAAGCAAGGCTGTACAAATACATGTACCGCTACCTCTATGTGCCTCTGTAGCGTTAAAACTCCGCACAACAACAACAACAAAGCCTCATTTATCTTTGAAGTCGTTATACGAATATCAAAGTATTCTATTTAAAGCTGGAAAATGTCTTATTTCAGCATATCAGAAAGCAGTAGATGGCCGTCGCCATGCTATTTCTTGTGATGTGTGTGAGCGATGGCAGCACAGGCCGGGTTGGGGCTTGACGATATGTCTTTGGCTTGGCCCGCCGTGGTTCAACTATTGGTTTTCATTTACTCTGGCATACAGTAGAATTAGCCAGGAGTACTCGTCTTTGTTTATTATAGTGATTAATTTGATTTTTATGTTTTCGCTTTGATGCATTGACTGAGTTGGGAGCCTTTATGCGAACCGAATTTTTATGTAGTTCTGTATTAAGAGTAGCATCGGGACCCAGGGTGAAGTTAGCTAGCTGTAAAAGTGCTTTAAATCCCCCGGTGGTTTGCTCTACTGACCGTTCTAAGGCGGTGGTCCCGGTGTTGGTTTTACTCTTTGTTGCTTTGTGGTTTATTCTACGAGGCGATTTGTTGTATGTCTTTCCGTGTGTCATTTTGTTCTTGTGTTTTTCAGTCCTTTTAGTATTGCGATTACCTCGCTTGGGGAAGAGAGAGCTAATCTTAGTGCTTTTCGTACGTTTGTTCGGTTTGTGCTTGTTTAGATTGTCGGTTTCCTCTTCCTCTTGGGGTCTGGGAAGGGCTGCGGTTTGTGATTGTGGCACTCCCTGGACTTTTTTCTCTTTCCTTTTTTGTGGGACAGGTATTTATTTATTTATTTTATTTTATTTTATTCATTTTGCCATTATTTTGCCATTACTCACGTTTAGTTCACTGTACTTTCTGTTTCAGTTTTTGAATAAATAGTAAAATGTGTATGATTGCAAATGAGCCGGGGCATGGTATTTACTACAAGCGAAGACTCGGATAAGCCTGCACTTCCGCACAGTCATCAGAATATTCGCGGGGCTCTCTGTAAGTAGTCAGGGAATCTAAGCATCTTCAGGCGGACAGCGAAGACAGACCCATGATGACACTTCTGACTACATGGACGCAGAGGTACGGAGTAGAGATGCAACTGACGTGACGATAATGAACCTTAATTAAATCTTCCCAAACACTCAGCTGCAGATTTCATTAAGATGCTGGAATATCTAATCGACAATGTTTTTGTGGAGTTCGGCAGACGGATATTTCAGCAAACTAACTGTGCAGCGTTGCTTGCCGACTTGTTTTTATGATCGTATGAGGCGGTGTTTGTACAAAGTCTCCTCAAAGCAGGCAAGAAACACCTTCACAACAATTCAGTTTCGCCTACAGATATATAGATGATGTATTGTCTCTGAAAAACATAAAAATTGCAGAGTATTTGGATTTCATCTATCCAAGTGGAACTTGAAATAAAGGAAATAACGAAGACTGCAGCCTCCTCCTCATACTTGGATTGTTATCTTTAAAATGACAATGGAAAACTTACTACTAGGTTTTACGACAAACGGGATGACTTCAATTTTCCCATTGTTAACTTTCCATTTCTGAGCAGTTATATCCGTTCTGCACCAGCATACGGCGTTTACGTACCACAGTTAGTCCGTTATGCCAGAGCCTGATTACACTCTTTATTCTGGGGCCCATGTCTGTTGGTCTGAACATTCTGATTCGTCATTCTTTGACGGATTTATGAGATTGATTTATGGCTAAGGTACCATGACCACAGCTACATTTAATGTGTGATTTATGTAAAGATGCCGAAAATTTTAACATTACAAAGTAAATGTAATCAAAGCACTAACAGCACTAGTGGGTCAATTGTCTCTGAGTGTAGGATGTAAAATGGTCACCCTTAACTTCCAGAATGTGTGTGTGTGTGTGTGTGTGTGTGTGTGTGTGTGTGTGTGTGTGTGATTATGCTATGGGTCGATTGTAAACAACCGACCCAATAAACTCGACAATAAATATTTCTCCGCGCATGTAAACGTTGTTGCCGAAACATTTATGGGGATATTTTTGGCATTTGTTTCTATCATTTCTGTACTTTCAGTTTTGGATACGAGGCTTCAGCTCAGCCTTCCACCAAGGCTTCCTTCGAGATCGAAGGCATGGACCAATTAGAAAATGTTTCAGGAAATCCTGACGGCAGGCATGTAAAACAACATATTTCAATAGTAGCAGGGGGTATCATACCCTGCATTTATTAAATGAGTAAATATGGCATCACAAAATATCTTACACAAGTATCATTATCAATCAACCTTTCTTTCTTTCTTTCTTTCTTCACTATAGCCACAATAACATAAATGAAATACGTAAATTTTGAACGTTCTGCTGACAGAAATATGAATAGTAATTTCAAACAGTTTTTTTTTCTTTTCTTTTTGTCATCACGCCAGCAATCGTGATAATTCTCATTTCAGGAATGTTTCATCAACTGCCGACAATTTGGAGCTCAACGACGACTTTGACGTGTCTGAACCTACTACCAACGACAGAACGCTCAACACTTCTTTTAACATCAGTACCAGTGTGCAGTGTGGTGCCTCAGGAGGAAGTCAGGGAGATGTGAGTCTATGAATATGTATTCTTTAAACAATATATATATATATATATATGTATATATATATATATATATATATATATATATATATATATATATATAGAGAGAGAGAGAGAGAGAGAGAGAGAGAGAGAGAGAGAGAGAGACAGAGAGAGAGAGAAAACGGGGACTATATGTTACAAGTAAGAAACCTTAAGAAACCTTGATTTGCCGCTCCTGTGACCAGTGTGAAGATAAGTTCGATACAATCGAATTGAGATCTAAAATGAAGTTGTACTATTTCTTGTGTCCCTTCTTCGAGAAAACATTTGTAATAAACATGACTGTAAATAGTATTTTAACGTTTTTGGCTAATGACAGTTGACTGTAAACAGCCAGTTAAGCGTTTTGGGCTATTTGCAGTTGAATGTAAATAGCCAATTTAACTTTTCGGTGTTTTTTTGTTTTTTTTTGGCAATTTACAGTTGACTGTCATTAGCCAAAATCGTTAAAATGGCTATTTACAGTCATATTTAATACAAACGTATTCTCAAAGAAGGGACACTTGAAATAGTATAACTTCATGATTGTATCCATTCCTGGGTAACTTCATGTGTATTTTTGTGGTACGGCCCCACCTCTTGTGTTTTCTGTGTTATATTTCCGTTTCTGTGTGCAAATACATTTAGTAGCACTTACCACGCTATGAGAAAATTCAACAAACGACAAACTGACGATATTTTTTCTTATTTTTCCTAGGAAATAGTATATGACAATTTGCGAAGACAATTTGCATGAGCTGTCATATCCTATTTCCTAGGAAAAATATTTCAAAATGTCGTCTGCTGAAATTTTTACCCAGTATGCAAAGTGTTAGAATTAGTCTGTAAGTTTTTTTTTCGTTAACTGTTGATTACTATATCGGTCGCGCCATGCGGAAAACGTGTCAACGGGCATAAGCGGAAAGCGAAAGCCTAGATCAGCCTGCGCATCCGCGCAGTCTGATCAGGGCCTTCGCCATCCGTTACCAGAATCATTCAATATTACAGAATGTATGACTGGAAAGTATACCCGGATGATACTTTGCTCTCAATTTTGCGCATTCTCGAAGACACTTTTTTGCTTGAAACGGTCCATATTATATAAGAACATTTATAATTAATGTCTGCGTCCCTATGTGCATATGTTTAATTGCATTTCGTTCAACGGACCAGCTCAGCGGCTTATGTTTATTCATGACAAGTATAACTCAGAGAGAGTCTCTTAGACCGCGGACGCCTGATTACACCCTTTATTCTGGGGTCCATGTCTGTTGGTCTGAACATTCTGATTCGTCTTTCGTTTACGGATTTATGAGATTGATTTATGGCTTGGGTACCATAACCATAACTATCTAGAATGATAATCCTTAAAGCGCTAATTACAACTACAGCAGACGACATTTTGATTTTTTTTTTCAGAAAAACTTAGATTTAATATTTCATGTGAATCGCCTGCGTCTGTCATACGAAATGCCAAGTCTTATTTTCTCTGTCGTCTACTACAAATCTGCTAAGCCTACTCTTAAAAGTCTTAACATTAAATTTTACTCACGAGGGTCTTCTTTACTTCTGCTCTTTGACGACTTTCAGTCGTTTTTTTTTTTTTTTTTTTTTTTGCTTGGCGCTTTACACAGAAGTAAATGCAAACTTTTGTCATGATGTAACGCAAAACCGTTTGTCGTAACCTACCTATGTACAAAATGTTTTATTCTAGTCACTGGTTTTTAAAATTCACTTTTACCCCACAGTAAAAATGAATGCAACTAAGCAGAAATATGTAGGATAGGTAACTTTGATGCAAATTTTCAACAACTTCTGCTGGTTCATTTTTTTTTTTCTCTGAAATTTTCACAATAATGTTGTGAAACATCAATAATTCAAATTAAACAAAAAAAAAGTAGAACAATATTTGCTTAGACAAAAATTTAAAAAAAAATCACTTTACTGTAGAAATTGTATAGATTAAACAATTTTTGCTGTGTTTTAGGGTAAATATAAGAGAACAAAACACAGAAACAGAAAAGAAAAAATGGTTTGTGATAAGATATGGTCAATCAGAACAACATACTTTTCATTTAAGGTCACTACTGGTACCAGTAACGATAACTCTTGCAAGACAAAATCACATTTTGCCTTATAATTTGAGTATCTATTACCATATTCATCTGAAACTTGCACATATACGTTGACTTGACACTTGACATGAAATTATACTAAGATAAAAATGTTTTTGTTCTAACATAGGTTATTGGCCCTGATTACTATTTTACTATTGTATGTGCTATATGGAAAAAAATGTACTTAACTTAGTAATAATGCAATATCTTAACAATGTATTTCTACGATAAGACAAAACTCATTATGAAACCTTGTTATGACAGACTGCAAACCGTAAATGCGTTTGTCATATATTGCATTTATTCTTGCAGGTGTTATTGCCCCTGAATTATTGCATTTATGTGGAAAATGGTTACAATAAAATTTGTATGGTAGTATCTATCTGATAAATACTCACAACCAATACACCACTTTACATAAAACAGTGTGTATGGTATGACTTATTGCCCTCGATTTTGCAAATTTTAGGTGATAAGATTACCAAAATATGCCCTTTAAATTCATCCAGTCTTTCAAATGTGCAACGCATGCATATAATTCATTATAAAATTTGATTTATTAGATGAATCTTGTAATATGATCTATTTATTACAAATAAAAAATATATTTATGTGACTATTTGAACCATTTTAATCATATTTTGTCATGCTGATCGTATGTTCTTAGAAAACGGGGGATGGGGGAGGGGGTGGGGTGGTAATAATTCATAAGTATTTGCTAAGACAAATCATCATTTTCGTGTGCATTATTATTCAGATTGTCTTTATTTATCTAGAATATGACACCACACTACTTTAAAGCAATACTGACCCTTTGAAATCAAACTGAAATTGAATTTATCAAAACTATTCAATTATTTAGAAAAACAAAATTTTGCTATTTCGTCGGTAAGGTTTTAATCATCAAGTATTATCTCGTTACACAGATGGTGAAATTTATGTAATTTCAAAATAATACGACACAATAAGTAGTAATTATTATTTGAAAGTTTAATGAAAATTTATTGTTGTGAAGTGTCTTTAATATTTGAATATTTAGTACGTGCAAAGCACCGCGGGCCCGAAGTGCGAAGCACGCCTATAGAGAGAGCTAATCTTAGTGCTTTTCGTACGTTTGTTCGGTTTGTGCTTGTTTAGATTTGTCGGTTTCCTCTTCCTCTTGGGGTCTGGGAAGGGCTGCGGTTTGTGATTGTGGCACTCCCTGGACTTTTCTCTTACCTTTATTGAAATAAAATAAGTTTATTCAAATGTAGTTATATACCTAAGAAACTTATATATACCTAAAAAACCCAATCAGGGCAGATTTTTTTTTATTGTATTTTAGTTTTATATATATATATATATATATATATATATATATATATATATATATATATATATATATATATATATATATATATATATATATATATAGATTTTCTGTTTCAGTTTATTTCATAAAACATATTTTATTTTGCCTTAATGGAAAAGAAAAAAGAGAAAAACACTCTCTGCAGAAACATTTCTTTTTCTCCACCAGGTAAGATTATTTCAGGAGATTATTGAGGCCCTCCTTGGGGTTATGGGGAACAGGTGATTATTTTTTTAGATTTTTTTTTTTTTTTTTTTTTTTTTTTCGATTTGGGTTTTACAGCCCTTTCAAGAATATTTCGAGCTGATCGTTCATCAAAGATGGGCGAAATCCGGAGAACCCGTGAAAAAAAACACCTGACCATCCGTAAGCAGAACTTTGCTTTCCCACATGTGACATGGCGAGGCTCGAACCACAGAGGTGAGAAACCTAATGGATAAGAGTCAACTCTCCTATCCACTAGGCTACAGGGGTCCGCAGGGGGATCAGGGGAATAATGTTATTTATTTCAGGGGAACAGAGGCACACAAGTCTAAAACTGAAGGGAATAGGGGAACAAATAGAATTTTGGGGAGCAGGGAACATAGAAAATTAAGATTTTGATTCTGGGAAACAAGGAAAAAGGCTGAAATATTTCAGGAGAACAAAAGAACAGGTAACCCCCCTCCCCCACCCCCACCCCCACCGCCAACGGGAGGGCCTCATTATTCCATTAGCCACTGCACCTATCTATGTTCTAGTTCAGAGATTGGGAGCGGGATGACGAACATACTCCTGTGATTAGTTAGCCAAAGTATCCCATTCCAAAGAAACTTGCTGGATCTCTTTGGCATATGGCGTTAGTACAAACTTGTCTCAATGTTCTGAATCTCAGAAAAAGGATTTTAGAGACCAAATGACACAGTTTTTACTGTTTCATTGAAATTGCTATATAATGATAAAGCTTTTTGCCGAAAACCGCATCAAAAGGCATATTTGCCCTTTTACTTCAAGGAGTGTGGGATATTTGAAATTTTATTTCCAGGGATATGGTATATTTGAACCCCAATTTGGTACTTTTTTGGATATTTAAAAAATTGCACAAAATCTTGGACCCAATATACACTGGACTAGCAACTATGGTATAGGTATTGTATTTATACGAAATTTGTTGTTCTGGCAGAATTTTCCATTACGAAAACACGCCTATTAAAATATATAGAAAATTTCATCTCCCAAAACTGAAAATTTTCAGATAAAAAATTCTGATATTTTTCATATTTCTGCTCAAAACATAGACTGTGGGTACTCGTTAGAACCGCCTCGGCGAGACGGTTCTAACGAGTCCCCACAATCTATGTTTTTGAGCAGAAATAAGAAAAATAATGTATACCCCTGTAAACCCCAGTTTTACTGTATAAAAGTGGGGTTTAAGGGGGTTAAAATTATATAGGTATGTTTTCGTGATGATAATTTATTTTGTATGATGAAGTTTAAATGCTCATATTTTATTTATTTATCTGAGATTTATTTTCAAAAGACAATAGTTCAATATATTACCTTTAAGACTGCAGCATTATATTTTAGGAAAATCAAACATTTTATGTAAACATGAATAAGAAACCTAGTAGACTAGCTACTAGTCGGATATCAATATTATTATCACCAATCAATTATAATTATTAACATCACGAAAACATACCTATATAATTTTCACCCCCTTAAACCCCACTTTTATATCGTAAAACTGGGGTTTACAGGGGTATACATTATTTTTCTTATTTCTGCTCAAAAGCATAGATTGTGGGTACTCGTTAGAACCGCCTCGGCGAGGTGGTTCTAACGAGTACCCACAATCTATGTTTTGAGCAGAAATGTGGAAAAAATATTGGAATTTTTATCTGAAAATTTTCAGTTTTTGGTGGTGAAATTTTCAATATATTTGAATAGGCGTGTTTTCGTAATGTTTACTTAATGTACTAAGGGCCATCTACTACTTACTGCTTGCCTCACCTCTTTGATAGCAGCAACTAATCTTGGAGATATCCTTGATGTCAGAGACCAACAATTAGAGACTGGCTATACAAGATGTCATACAGTTTGAATCAGCTTATAGTAAGGAGTGATAAAACATGACATCAAGGTCTAGGAGCTAGTCTAGAAACCTAGGTACCCTTTTTTGCTATTTTTCGGCACTTTTAGCAGAAAATCATCAGAAATTCATCCAAAATGATGGTATAACTTCAATTTTATTAATTGTGACTGAACATTTTTCAACCAAACCTATTAAAAACAATTTATTATAACTTTAGTTATTTTCCAAAAACATTTTTAATGACCATGCTGTAAATCAAGCCACAACAACATATTTTGGCAGTTCAGTTAGTGACAAGTCCGGGTATTATCAGGTTCGAGAAGCAATATATGCCTCTGGGCAACCGGACCAGTCTCAGCCTATCAACGCGCTGGGGCCTTGCAAGCGGCCGAGAATCCCGCATGATTCCTGGGTTATGTATGAAGTCTTTAGTGAGGCCTTTCCAGAGGTTTTTGGGGAACAAGGGATCATGCTAATTTCCTTTCAGGGAACACTGGAAAATATTTTAAGGGAAAAGGGAACAAAACTAATTTTTGGGAAAAAGGAGCACGGAAATTTGGAAAATTGCTTTTAAGGAACAAGGAAACATGGCCAATTTTTTTTTTTTAGGGAACATGGTACCTCCTGGGATGGCATATTTAGTGGGGTTGCTTTGCACGCATTTAGGCAGTGCCTAATTTCATATTTTCACATTATTATCACATTATTATTGTTATTATCACCATTTTATTATTATTAGCAGTATTTTTTTATTATTATTATTATTCCAAACGAGAGCTGACATGTTTTTAAACGCCATACTAGTTAGATTCGTACGCGCTTTAGGAAAACCGGATGCGGGTTTGCAAAGATTTGTGGGACATTATGACGTCATTAGCGTAGTGGAAATGGAACAAAGCTGGAGAGAGGGCCTTCTTTTCACTAAAATTTAGCAACTAGCATGCAGCTTTTGTTCTAAATCAACCACCTTTATTAACAGCTCATATCGATCTGTCGAAAGACATGGCTAAATCACTTTGCAATTGCTGTCAAAATGAGGTTTCAGGACATACAGTTAAATGCGCCGAGTGCCCCGACTTTGACCTTTGTTTACAGGTATGACGTCACGACGAGCGTGAGCGTCCGCTGAATATAATTGGCAATTATCGCTTAGAATTTATTTATTCACTTCTGGTTTTAGTCTTTAAAACGTAATGTTTACTTTTTCAGTGTTTCTCTTTTGGTGCAGAAGTGGGTAATCACAAACGGGACCATGCTTATCAAATCACAGTAAGTATTTGGAACTGCAATTTTGGGGTTTCCCAGAGCAGTTTATTTATAGATGCCTATTTGGGTCAAGTTTTCCAAAGGCAGCGTCTGTCCGAGCTAGCAGATGACATGGTGGCTCTGTGGTAGTAGTGATCACACTGGTTGTTCCTGGGTTTGAGCTTTGCTCACTTCTGTGGAGTCAATCATTTTTGCCCACAAACAATTTCCTCCCCTAGTCGTTTTAAGTCCTGATGTTTCCCCCCCCCCATACTCTGCTTTTGACATCTTCTGGAAAGTTGCTTTTTGTGGAGTCCAACGTTAGACATACACACACACCCATTTATTGATAATTGCTGTTTATAGATGTGCATGTGACGTCTTAACTCGGACCTTACGTATTTCCCTATCGAAGTTAAAGGCTCAATATTCCTAAAAAAATGACATTTTTCATCCAAGAAAGGTTTAGTAGATTGATATATAGTATTAATACAATCATAAAATGTGGCATCTGACAACCTGCAAAATTTCTGTTAGTCATCTAATTTTTTAACTGGATCAAACATGAAATGAAATGATGTTTTATTGTATCTCTGAATTAATGTTGGTAACATTAATTCAGAGATACGATAAAAAATTATTTCATTTCAAGAACAAGAGACTAACTGAAATTTTACAGGCTGCCAGGTGCCACGTTTTGCGATTGTATTTATACCATATATCAATTTATTAAACCTTTCTTGGATAAAAATATGTCTATTTTTGAGGACTATGGGGCCTTTATAAAAAAAAATTTGGTATAGGCTGTCTATCCAGTGTATTGCGAGTCCATTTTATATCAAAGATCGTAAAAATTTGAAAGCTGAGATAAAAATGTTGTATGTTTCTTGTTAGAATATTCCTAATGAAAACAAGCCATCACTGAAATGACACCTGTAGCCGCCATTGTGTTGAAAATATTGTCACATGACATGGTTTCAAAAAAAACTTTGAATTGGATTTTTTTTAACTTTTTTTTTGTTTTTTTTTTTTCATAAAAAATATGCACTCATGTATGTAGAATGCAGGGATTATTCTGGCCCAAGATTTTTGTGAGAGAAAAAATCCCATTTGGACAAAAACAGTGAGAGATTTTCAAATTCAGTGAGATTTTTTTTTTCGCTCGCTCGGACAAACTGAGTGAGATCTTTTTTTTGTAAAGGCCAGATTTTGTATCAGAATTGTATGTATAAGTATTATTATTGCTTATTTTGTAATGTTCTCTAAATCAGGTTAATAAAATTTTTATATATAGGGTGTTTGATTATTTTAAGTATCATTATTTTCATGTTTTCTACAAGTGTTTATATATAAATTTGAACTTTCTGGAAAATCATGTTTAAATAACAAGTTGTTTAATATTCTTTTTAGAATTTCTAAATGGAATAGTCTAGATTAAGCTATTTTTGGCATGTCACAGAACATTTAAATTTTTCTTGACAAATACTGGAAAATAAGTGATGCCTCTAGTACTCTATTTTTTTTTTAGAATGTTCTTTGATATTATATAAGGAGAGAAAATTTTCATATGAGCATCTTTGTACACATTCATTTTTTATTGGATTACTTCAATGTTTCATTAATTCTGGAATTAAACTCTGAATTCAGGGACTTTAAATTGTGGGATCAGAAACTGCAATTCAAAGGATTTGTTTCAGAAATTCTTCAGGAATTATTTCTCTGGGATTTTGTGACATTATCCAATGATTTTGTTTACCTGGGAGTTCCAATTCATATACTCATAATTTTTTCTCTAGGACTCACAAATTTTATAAAAGTGAGTCCCTGAACTCACAAAAAAACAGTATATATCTGCTCTAAAATATATTACAGATTCATGATTTTCTCACAGGACTTGTGGAATTTCAATTGAGACTGAATAGAATCAAACTGTAAATAAATCACTGATTATCTTGAAAGGTACCGTTTACATTTATTTTTCTGTCTTGCACATTTTCTTATTTTTTGTTATCAACTAATACTGTAAATAATTTTAAAGCTTGTTGCTGGTTTCACTTTCATTTCTTACTTGTTACGCCTGGCTCGTAATAAAATGCAAACGGCTGAATAAGGGCTTCATGGGCTTGTTATTCATCAAGCGCAGCTCGGTCTTGTGTTTGATCCGAGATCGTCATCAGGGGAGGAGAGCGTGGCCACTTCTGTCGAGCTGGGTTGTGCTCGAACAAGATACTTTAACATGTTGCCATCCCGACTGGACGGCTTCGGGTCGGAATATTTTCTTTCTTTTTTTATCCGAGTCGGCGGACATGTTTTTGCTGACTCGAGGTAGCGATCAAATAAACGCTTACTTAAACCAGAGACCGACAATGAGTTTTTACGATAAAGCTTTTCAATGATACAGATTAATGAATATTTACCTGCGTTCGTATGTGTAAAGAATTTTGGCGCCACAATAATTCAGAACCCGGTCAAACAGAACAGTCCGATAGTCTCGAAATGAACCGCATGAGCAAAATAGGAACTTAACGGCGCGAAATGAGAAAAATTCAGCGTGCGATTTTTTTTCTCACTCCTGGAATTTTGATGCGATTTCTTGCAAAAAAAATGCGAGAATATCGCGAAATCGTGCCAGAAAATGATCCCTGAGAATGGGAGAGGAGCAACGAATACAGTGAGCGAGGCAGCCCTCACTATGTATTGTCAAAAATGGGGAAAAAGGCCTTTACAAATAATGTAGCATAGTAAAAAAAAATAACAATGGAAAGACAAGAGTTTGGTACTGGGGAGAGGGTGTGTTGGGAGGAGACTGGGGACAGAATAGAGTGAGCCATGGTCAAAAAATGGGGAAAATGTCTGTATGAATAATGTAGCATATAAAAAGAAAACACACAAGAGGAAGACAAGGGTTTGGTATGGTGGGAGAGGGGTGGTGCAGGGGACTTGGCAAGGGCAAGACTATGTGCATGCTATAACTGAATGAATCATTATGTTCAGATGTAGGGAAAAAAAAAAAAAAAAAAATAGAGAAAATAATGTCAGGCTGTGACATAACAGTCTGGACATCAAAAAATGGAAATTGATTTTTTTTTTAAGGTTTTCTTATTATCTTTTTTTTTTTCATTCATAAAAATTATGTATGCAGAATGAGAGGGAAAAAGAATACAGTGAGCGAAACATGTCTTCACTATCCATAGTCAAAATTAGTGAAAGATGCCCGTAGGAATAATGTAGCATATTAACTGATTTTTTTTATGTAGAATTTAACGATTAAGCCCCCAAAAAATCCAAAATATACTGATTTTTGTGAAAAAAAGCTTTAGGGGCCTACCGGTTACTAATTAAAGGGCTAAGATTTTAATGATTAGCGATTTTTGATACCCCCTAATCCAGACCCTCATTAATTTGCACTTTTGAACGCGCTGCCAGAACGTAATGGAAAAACGACGCCTGTTCATATTTTCAGCATGAGAAAAATACCCATCCATTGCACAACGCAACCTGGGCAGTAAAACCTCAACACAGACACAACGCAACCTGAAAAAAATGTTCTTATATCATTTTAGAACAGTGAAGGCTCAGATCATCCTGTGCATCCATGTAATCTGAGTAAGGCCTTCGCTGTCAGGGCAGTAAAGGCCTTGATCAGGCTGTGCAGATGTACTAACTAATCAAGAGTTATGCTGTTCCAATACTGTATATGGGTTATTCTTTTAAAGCACAAATACAACAAACAAACAAACAAAATTGTGTCGTCTTTAAGCAAGAGAAAAAATGCACGTGCCCGTGATGTTAGAAAAAAATTCCTAAGTCACAAGAGAGCGAATATCAAAATAAGCATGCACAGTCCATGTATTGCTGGCCACACGGTGCTTCCTTGGTTCGAAATTGACGGTGTTATATACGTCTCAGCAGTCATATTTTTTTAGATGGACTCGTTAAACATGGAATCACCACAATAGATGAATGAACAGAACTTTTCTATTAATGAGACAACAAATATTTTGGGCTCCATAAAATCCAAAATAAAATGTACTTGGCCACAGTGTGAATGGGAGACAATGTAGGCAATATGAACTAGATCTACTGTTCTTTTGATTTGGTCTAGGTGTACACTATTCAGGCACATCTGTCCGAATAATAGGGAAATATGGTCTTTTGTGATGTCCACATTTTTCATTTATTTATTTATCTATTATTTATTTTATTAATAGATAGGACCTTTTCAGTTGTTTTTTAAAGAAGCAGTGAAGTTATCATAACCCCTGCCTTCCATCTCTCGCACACCGCCCTGCTATTTGCCAGTATGTTATAACGGATTTGGGATAACCGATATGAACGAGTTTGATATCTGGAATATAGATATATCTATCTACTACCGACTCTGATAGATATATCTATCTCCTACCGACTGCAACTGTGGCTACTATACAACATATTGTACTGTTTAGCTGTGAAAACTTTTGCAAGATCCTATCTTTAGAACTGTTGTAAGTGCATTTATGAAATATTTCAATCAGTAAATATAAAAATGAATCCTCTGTAAAGTTGGCATATGCATACTTGCCCAAAGTGTCTTTGAGAGCAATACAAATAAAAAAAAATCTCCCCCCATTCTGACATACAATGTGCTTCATTAAAAAAATGTTAGAATTTGGTCTTTGTCAGATATCCAACAGCACAACAGCTCTCCATTTTAGATCCAAGACTGACTTGGGCAAAGAAAAAGCCACATTGTTATCTCCGTTGGCTATCCCTGTAGAAAATATCTCCTGGGAATTGCCTTGATTTTATGTGTCACTGGCCCTCTCTCTTTTTCTCAAGGACAGATTCAAAGCGGGGTCAGGGTTCAGTCGAACCCCCTTTGACTAAAGTTTTCATTTTCCTGGGAATTTTGGATAAATCTGATTAATTTAGGACACCGTATTTACCCTAAGTAATCTAAACCCTTTTCCTCATACTTCTTTTCTACTTGTCCATTTTACTCCCTTTGAGTGTGTGATAAATTGCTAGACGAGTGGCAAACAGTGTAGACCCTGATCAGATGCTCCCCGCCCCTCGCCTTAAAATGCCATTGCACTGAAGATCTTCCTTTTGAAACAAGTCATCACCAAGATACCTTCAAATTCTCTATTTTATGAATTTTGTCCGTACAGACTACAGATATGTGCCAACCCACAACCCACCCCTTAAAATGCAGAAGCACTGAAAGGCCTATCTGTCCCAATACTTAGGTTCTGTTTTCAATACATGCCAGTTTAATAAGCATTTCTGACGAAAAAATGCTCTATACTTCAACCCTTAAAGCGCCAATCACAACTATTGTCGTCTGCTTTGTCATCTGCTTGTGATTTTAACTGGAGTCTCCTCACCACAGACTTAACTTAGTGCATTTCCCTTATTCCCCGCAAAGAATTTTATGGATCGTTCTGTATGGTTCGGTGAAGAAAAGCGCGCGAAAGCACACGGACTTCACGGGTACTTCAGAAATTCCCTTTGCGTGTCGCCATTTCGGATGTGTTTCTGTGTTTTGGATATAAAATTTCCAATTCGTTAGTGTTTATTCGGATGGTACACTGTTTTTCCCCCGCTGGAATGTTGGTATTTGCTTTCCTTTTACTTTAGTTAAATTTAGCGGATTTTTCTGCTTTTTAACTTACAGTACAGCTCAGGTGGTTTTTCAAAATCCCCCCGAGCCGGTGGGGAGTGGATTCGGGTGGAAAGGATTAAATTTTAGTATCCCACAGTGGTTTCATCCGGGCCGGTGGATCCGCTGCGTTCCCGTGGTAAAAATCGCCTGATAAAATTACTTTCAAACAGGTAAAATTCGATGCGATGATGACAGGCAATTGAAACAGCCTCAGGGGCCATGCGGTGTTTCCGCGATGAAGTGAGAAAACTGTTTCCAAAGGGGCGTGGCTAAAGCCAGTCATACTTTTTCGGCATGCACGGTTGAATAGGACCAAACTGCCGACCTGATCAAATCAGCCTTTTCAACTCATTATGTGACAGCAATTAACGAATTGTGATTGTACGCATTCCCATTCACCATGAGCGTACAGAATTGTTGGTATCTGCGTACACAAAACGTACCGCAAATTCGGTGCATAAATTGCAATATTCGTACGTCCTGCTTGAGTCAGTTTTCGCTCATCAGCATCCTTTTGAATATTAATAAAGCATCGAAACACTGCGATTGCCGACGGAAATAACGAATGCGTATGGCCAATGCATAAAAAAGGATGAGTTTTCCAAATTGCCACTTTCCAGTCCCTCAAAATTAGGTTTATTCCCCTGTTCTCTTGAAATATTAACCAATGCTGCCCTGTTCCTTGAAATATATTTGGGTGTTCCCTTGGTCCATAGAAAACCCCAGTAGCCCCATTCACTGTTCGAGCAGGTAACATGGGCTGCAACAAAGCTCCATATGAAAAAGTACCGGATTCTGTGGCTTAGTTTGGTCCGGCCAACAAGTGGGCACGGCATGGTCATTTTTTTCTTAATGTGCCGTAAAAAAACCCAAAACAAACGCTCAAAAATCTCAAAGAGAATCAACCTTCTGCCTCGAATCCACGAATTACGTATTTATGTTTGGTATTTTCTCATGCAACAACCGCACGCACTCAATTTAAATGACCTAATGTGGTAAAAGACCGGGAAATTCTCACTCGCGTGCAGCAACCGCACGTGTCATTATAAATTTACTTAAAGGGGCGCTTCTGCTATCAAAGAGACATTGAATCAATGAGACAGCCCAAGCAAAAATGGTGTCTGTCATACAAAAAACACGCGTAACGAACAAGGGACCACAGAAGTTAATGACAATTCAAATGAGTGAGTTTTTTAACGTCCCACTAATAGCTAGTTCATACGGAGGTGTGGACCTTGGTTTAAAGTCCCATATGAAAGGAGCCTGGGATCGAACTCATGACCCCTGGGTGACAAGGCGCGCAGCTTTACCACTACACCACTGAGACACCCTTTCCCAATATTTCAACCTGTTAAATATCTAATAAAAGGGCTGCAGACATTTCACCATGCCCCACCACTACACTTACATCAAACAAGTACCATAACTTTGTTAATAAATTAATTAAGTTTCAAGAAAATATCGCAAACAGTTTTCAAGTTACAGAGCGGACACAGATATATTACAGAAATCACTAAAATAGTTTCGGTGTTCGAAGGGCCATAACTCCAAAAGTAGGCTCTATCGTCAAAGTATATGAAAGAAAAGAAGGGCAGTTGTCAGTTTCTGCTGTAATAGCTTATGAATAAGCACGCCCGGAAAAGTTTGCGGGCTCGATGAATAGTATTGACTGGGCAGTTTAACTCCAGTTCAAACAAAAATTACGTCGGTACAAAGTTCTCATGTCTGAAGTATTATTTACAATGTACGAACTTTGAACCGGATAAAACCTACAATACTACAATGTACGTGCGACCAGCAAAGACTCAGGTTAGTCTGTGCATCGACCCATTAGATAAAGCAAGCTTCTTGCATACTGTACGATCAGCGAAGGGTCTGAACAGAATGTGCTGTTGCAGTCGCACTGTTTATTCCGCTTTGGACAGCCCGGCTATCGATGGTAAATACGATCAGCGAATGCTCTTATCAGAATGTGCAGGCGCGTACTGACCAGAGTCTTCGCTCGTCGCACAAGACATTTTGCTACACCCAGTGATCATAGGGGGTACTTACGATTGGCGAAGGCTCTGATCAGACTACTGAGATCTGCTGATGTGCAGTCTCGGAGTGTGCAGGCTGATCCGTCTCTTCGTACAAGTTTTATTGTAGGTTTTGCCATGCACAGACTCTTGCGCGAGTTGTTTGTGCAAACCTTAACGCTAAGCACCCTGGGTACAATTATTTTCAACAGACGGCATTTGGAAATTTTTTTCTCATTCTTCCAAGAGAACATTATTTGCACTTCATGCAAATTGTCTCCACTGCATGAAACGTCAAATCCTGTTTTCTTGGTAATTAAAAGAAGAAAAAAAAAAGAAAACAAATTCAATCTGTCGTCTGCTAAATTAGCCCAGAAGACGCTTTCCCGCCGATGCGCTAGGTTTATACAATGCGTCTCTTACCCGTTAAATAAATTATGGTCTTGGTTTTGCTTATCGCATATTGAAGCCACAAAAACAGAACACTTTACATGGAAACGAAAGTTCTGAAGATTGCTGTATAAGCCAATAAATATAATGTTATTAATGTATTATACTGTAAGAGAATAATGTAACAAAGTATTCATTTGTACCCTGATAAATGCTGGGTAAGGTACTCACACTGCAGGTTTTACTGATTTAAGGGAGCTGACTGTAACTGACTAAAAAGGGAGTTAACTGCAATTGCTATACGCGTCTGATCTGTGCGAAATGGAATGTTTGTTTGTTTGTGTTGAGGTTTTACGGCCCAGTCAACCCATTGGGGTCATGTCGAGTGCGGTCAGTTTACCTAACCACACGTTTACTGGGCAAGCTTAGTCCTCTAAGCGGTTAACCAGTATTGCGCACATTCTTTCGCCAGAAACTGACAATTGCCCTTCTTGAATCAGCGGAAGGGAGAGAATGACCGTAGACAATATTTCATGATCAATCTCCACGAAAGAATGTTGCCGACCTCGGCGGAGGTTGAACCCGCGACCTCCTGGTCTCCAGTCGGACGGCGCATCTTACTGCGAAATGGAATGGGGAAGAGCATTTTTTATGAACCGCGCCAATACAGATGGGGGCATGCTTATACAATAAGTGGTGAACTAGTACACTGAACTCCCTACCGCCTGAAACTTGTAATTGCCAATCTTGAAGCAGCGGAAGGAGCAAATGACCGTAGCAAATACATGTGTTTCATGATAAATCGCTCAATCTGTGAGGATCGAATGCACGATCCTTACCATCGGAGATAAATGCGTCCGCCTACGTGGCATTACTCGTATCAGAGTTCTCGGAAACGCCGAATCCGGCGTATTTTTACGCCTATTTTTGCTTTTGTACGCGTAAAATTTCCTTCCGAGGATTCTCATTTACGCTCGATTGCCACCGGACGTCCAAACTGAACTTAAAGACGTACCGCGGACTTCCGAAATTTCTTTTGTCCGTCGAAATCGATACCCGAGATGTCCAAAAAATTGTCAAAAAGCCCGCCCACTTTTAACGAGTTGTATGATGTTTGCCCCGCCTACTTATTAGAAATTCGCTACCTGTGTTGACTGAGCTTTAAGGACGTCCCTCTTTCCGCTTGCGGGAGTTTTATTGACATCGGTGTCAAGCGTCGCGGCACCCTTTTGATGGCTGCGTAATCACTGTGTGTATTTGTCACGCATGCTGAGTTGATTAATTGATGTTTGTATAATTAACTTTCTTCTGCGACACCCGAAAATATTCGGTGAAATTATATGGTCATTATTATTTTTAAATATTCACGTCTTAAAATCTTAAATTATTTTATTTTGCTAAGAACGTGTGTCGTCTGAAAACACCTCAAACACTTCCGGGAGTTACCGAGTGAAATTAAATAAAAAAATAGCAATTGTGCACAGAACGCAAATTTAAATCTATTCGAATTTAGAAGCTTAAGTTTGTCATGACAACAAAAGCAATTTTTCAAATGAGAAGAAAACATATTTTTCGTCAAAATTTTCGGAAAACCCGTTTCTAAATTCGTAGCCTTGTTCCGGCTGCGCTGTTTACCAGCACGGAAAAGACGCAAAGTAAGTCTAAATATAGGCGAATTGCGATGGTTTTGCTTGCTATTCTCCGCGAACGAACGTATTGCTGTTGGTAACTCATCGAGAGCTGCCTTTTATTTGTTTGTTGTTGCACGAGTCGGCGCCGTTTTCCCGCAATTTTTGTGAAGTAAGCAACTCGCTCGCTCGTGTTGATCAGCTTCAATCCAAGCAAATATTTCATTAAATACATTTCTGCAAAATAATTTCAGCATAGTTTGTTTTTAAGAAAACATGTTTTGGGTGTTTTCTCTCATGTATTTTCTTTTCTTTTTTTCTTTCCCTGGGCTTTGAAACGAACGCGAAGTTGGACCAATGTTGATGCTTTCTGTAAGGTCCGACATACAAGTACAGGCATTCCAAAAAGATGCGATCGAATTTTAATAAGCGATAAGGATATGTTTAAAACACATCTAAGAGAAGTGTATATCATGATGATTCTGTGTGACACTGAATTAAGAACCTCTGTTCTACTAAAGAAAGGGCAGACTGCCGCAGCAGAGAAAAAAGTGGGACTTCCTAGATTTTCCTGTGGGACTTCCAAATTTGAGGGGTAGGAAGTCTGGGACTTCCTGAGTCTGGAAGTTAAGCCCCAAAAGCTTTTGGATCCTTACCAGACACTCAGTGGTTAAGGTTAACTATGTTGAAAAATGAAGTTGTCCAGACAATGTCCTTAAATATTAAGTTTTCATATTTAGCCGAAAACTCCAAGTTTTCTAGGTCAAACTCCTATTTTTCAATTTTAACTCCAACTTTTCTCAGAGATGGATTCTTAAACTCCTGTTTTCAAAATCCTAGTGAGAACTCTGTCGTTGGTCTCCAAATAAAAGCCTCTAAGATAGCAGAAGCGCCCCTTTAAGTACCCGGGTACAAGGTAAGAAATAAACAAACAGAAATAGGTTATTTTTTATTTCTTGTTTTATTCATTAATTCTTTTTTTTTTTTTTTTTTTTTAATCTCTAGGTAGAAATATATCTGTATTTATTCAGCGGCAAATCAGCCGAATGATGCGTAAGCAAAATAAAGGTTCCGATTTCCTCCCCATGCAAACTCGAAAAAATTCGGAGCTGTCAATCATTCTGACGTCACTAATCTTTCATTGCGAGCTCGCTAGGATAAACTTTTGCCCACCGCGGAATTCTACAGGTAAGTGGGTGATATTGCGGAGGGAACTCGGCGGAAATGCGGTGGACGAAAAATCTGTCGCGGTGGGAATTGGAGTGGGGTATCAGGAAGATCCGCGGTGGGCTAAAAAATCAACCCCACCGGTTCGGGGGGATTTTGAAAAACCACCTGAGCTGTACTGTATGGTTCTCAGTTGTTGTCACAGTTTTTCGTGACTTCATTTCTTAGTACAGTTTTGTTTACTGTTTGCCCTTCTTATGTCCCAAGTTCGCGGTAGCTGCGGACATTTGAAAGCCTCTTGGGACAATCACCCTAGATGTTTTGCTTGCTCTCGTTGCAGTTTTTAGTCGCGCTGCCAGATCTGTAAACTGTGGCCTAGCTCGATTTGGACGCTAGCTTCTAATAGACGTTCTTACGTTCAGAGGAAGGTTGCGATGGACAAGAAGATGATGGGCAGGAAGGGAGCCTCTTCCCGAGACACAGTTTCTAAAACTGTTGAGGGTAGCAATGACATCTGTCAACCTGGCTCCGGGACTGTATCCAGACAGTCCCAGTCTGAGAACTCTTCTCAGTCTAAGTCCGCCTCAGGGGAGAATTACCGGGAGAACCGGGAAATCTCCTGACTGACACTTCTCGTTCTACAGAGGTAACTCCTGTAGATCCAATTGGTGGTTCCACTACCAACATGTCTGCGGACAAGAGGATTGGCAGATCATCTGACCACGTGTCAAGGGATGATTCTTCTTCCTCTGGTCGAGATTCTTCTGAATCTGACCGGTCAACGGGTCGGGTTTCGCCCGCCCGGGCATCTCAGCCTCAGTCTAAGGATCGGTCTTTACAACACCGATCCCCGGACCGGTCATCTCGGCACCGGTCACTGGACCGGTCATCTCGGCACCGGTCAAAGGATCGGGCATCTCGACACCAATCACCGGGCCGGTCATCTCGACACCGGTCACCGGGCAGGTCATCTCGACATCGATCTCAGGGCCGGACATATCGTTCCCGATCTTGTCATCGGTCTTATTCTCGAGATCTCCATTCTTCCTCTAGAAGGCATAGGTCTAAGATAAAGCACAAATATTCTAGATCTAAACGCCAGAGGCATCATCGTTATACGAGCCCCAGTTGTTACGGCTCGTCTTCTAGATCCAGATCTGAGTCAGTTCTGAGTGGTCAACTTCTTCAGACAGAAACAGGCACCATAAGAGAAAAAAGTCTCACAGACGCCGTTCTATTTCTACTTATAGAAGGCACAAGAGGCATAAGCACTCCTCTGGCTCTCGCCATAGAGGTCTTGCAAGATCTTCATCTAGAGATCGTAGTCACAAGACTATGTCTCAAAGAGCTCATTCTAAGTCTGACAGAAAAGATGACCTCTCAATTATAGTGGACAAGAATGATTTCGAAGGTGAAAGCAGAGCTGGTTCACCTCGTAAAGCCTCTTTCAAACCATTGAAGAAACAGTCTTTTGATAGAGGTACTTCGGATTCCGAGGAGGAAGAGGAAGCTACCATTTCTTTTGCCGAGGCAATTCAGGAGGTCATGAATTTATTACCTCCTGAATTTTGTCCTAGGAAACAGTCTTCCGAAAATATTCAGAGGCCTAGGTCCACCTTGGATGCATTAAATCCTACTGAGGATAAGAACAGCTTCTCTTCCTCAGTCTTTGCTGATAAAAGATGTTGTGAATGTCTTCCAGTCTCTTTTCGACAAAAAAGTAAAACTTGAACCTGGTTGGGTTACCAATCAATCTTTGGAGAGAGAGCTTGGTATTGTTATGAAATACTACCGGTCACATGGTCAGTTATTTCCCACCAGTGTACCTAAAATTGATAAGGATGCATCTCTGCTAGATTTGGCATCCTCTGGAAACGTTAATTTTCCAGTCAAGAGTTTGGAAACCATGGAGCGCCAGGCTAGGAATATGGTTACTATTAACTCGTATGCAGACCTTTTCACTGCGGCATCAGTCAAAGCTCTAGAATCAGACAATTTGGATGCTCCTATGCTGAAGAGACTGCTCAGTTCCATTGTTAGCTGCCTTAAGCATTCCTCTTCTATGGCAGTGATTCTGACAGTAGAACTCCTGCACGCTAGGAGGGAGGCTGCCATTGAAAGGTCCAAGATATTGACGGAAGCGACGAAGAATAAACTTCGTTCAGTTCCAATCGTCTCTGAATTCCTGTTCGGCGGTCAGGTTGCTGCACTTCAGAAATCAAATTCTGAATCTCAGCAACAGAGTTTTATAGCTTCCTCTGTTGCACAGAGTAGTCAAGCTTCTTCTTTTCGGTTTAAAATTCCGAAACGCCCAAACAAATCTTCTGATCACAGGGATTCTTCTTCTTCTTCTAGACCTTCGAATCGCAGGGATCGAGGTGGTCCTAGAAGAGGCCCTCGTCGTGGAGGCTGTGGCTTTCGTGGAAGGGGTCAACACACCCCCTCCCGAAATGGTGCCTCCAAAGTTACACGACAATGATATGCTTCCTCCACTGTCCCGTCCTCGAAAGGATCTTCCAGTAGGAGGACGGTTGGCCCACTTTCAAAATCGTTGGGGAGAAATAACAGAGGACTCATGGGTCCTCTCTGTCGTGGGAAAAGGGTACAAAATTCCATTTGTAAACAAACCCTTCCTCTCCCCAACTCCAATTTTTCTTCAACAGACCGAAAGTCTGGCTCTAGTAAAAGAGGTCAACAAACTTCTACACAAAGGGGCAGTGGAGAAGATAGAACCAGAAGGTCCAGGCTTTTATTCTCGTATTTTCCTGGTTCCCAAGAAGAACGGGAAATTACGACTAATAATAGATCTGTCCAGACTGGATATTCAGTCGTTCAGAATGGAGACAGCCAACAAGGTCAGACAGGCGATTCAACCCAACGACTGGACGTTCTCACTAGATCTGACAGATGCCTATCTACATGTTCCTATTCACCGGCAGTCTCGAAAGTATCTCCGTTTCTGTCTCAAGGGTCAGGCTTATCAATTCAAGGCTCTTCCATTCGGCCTTGCGACAAGTCCCTATGTTTTCACCCGTTTGATGGTTGCCATAGCAATATATCTACGGAAAAGGGCAATTGTTCTGTTTCCATATTTGGACAACTGGTTGGTCAGAAATCAGGTTCGTCAACAAATTCTGAGAGACCGACAGTTTACATTTGAACTGATTATGTCCCTAGGACTGATAATCAACGAAGAAAAGTCTGATTTGGTTCCGTCTCAGAACTTTGTGTTCATAGGAATGGAATTCCTAACACACAAGAACATAGTTCGAGTGCCATTAGACAGAGTACAGGGCATTCTGGAACTGTTACTGTGGTTCAAGAAACAGAAACAGGTCTCAGCAAGAGTCTTTCTGTCTCTTCTGGGAAAACTAAGTGCTGCAGCTCAATTTGTAGTATTGGGCAAGCTACACTTACGTCCACTTCAAATGGCTCTGTTTGCACAATGGAAACCTCATGTGCTTCCCTTAGAGTGTCCCATTCTTCTCAATGCTCCTATCAGGAAGCATTTGGAATGGTGGGACAACAAGGGACGTTTCATCTCGGGTGTAACACTGAAACCGTCTCTACCAACACACAGTCTTTTCACGGATGCGAGCCTCTCTGGATGGGGAGCCCATCTCGAACCGGAAGGACTGCTGTTTCATGGAGTTTGGACTCCAGACCAATCAGTTCTTCATATCAATGTTTTAGAGATGAAAGCAATATTACTAGCTCTAAAACAATGTCACCAATATGTCTCCAATTCAACAGTGATGGTTGCCACAGACAACTCTTCGGTAGTTTCGTATCTGAAGAGAGAAAGGAGCACCCATTCTCCATCTCTGTGCATGGAGGTATGGGAGACACTCCAGTGGTGCAATCAGAAAGAAATAAATCTTCTGGTGAGACATATACCAGGAAAATGGAACATTTTAGCAGACCAGTTAAGTCGTCTTTCCAAACCAATTTCGACAGAATGGTCTCTGGATCAGACGATTTGCAACTCGATTCTGTCGATGACGGGCTTTCCAAACATAGATCTGTTTGCGACTCGTCTCAACAAGAAGTTACCAATCTATGTGTCTCCTATCTAAGACGAAAAGGCTCTGGCGATAGATGCAATATCAATGAACTGGAATGGAATGCACGCTTATGCGTTTCCTCCGTTTGCTCTGATTCCAGCAATAATCAACAAGATTCGCCAACATCACTGCAACATAGTGTTGATAGCTCCTCTTTGGGCCGAAATGTCTTGGTTCCCGGACATTCTTCGGTTAGTAGTAGCACCGGTCATTCGGATTCCCTCGCACAAAAATGTTGACACAATTGGGTCAGAAATTTGTCAGGGAAAACGTAGGAAGCTTAACACTTCACGCTTGGAGTTTATCCGCAGATCGATCAGAGATCAAAAGTTTTCGGCGAAAGTTGCCAGACACGCAGCTGAAGCAAGGCGATCGTCTACCAGACGAGTTTATGATGCCAAATGGAAAGTTTTTTCCGATTGGTGTTTGCAAAGGGAAGTTCATCCTTTCTCGGCCACTCCTTCGGAAGTAGCAGACTTTCTGCTGCATTTGTTCCAGGAGAAGAAATGTCAAGTCAGTACTATCAAAGGTTACAGATCAACTATCTCTAATACTTTGAAGTTTAAATCTGACAACAACATTGGATCTGAACTTATCAAGTCATTTGAATTACAGAGGCCAGTTGAAAGGTCTTTAGCTCCAAAATGGGACCTTTCTTGTGTCCTTTCTTCATTATGTTTTGAACCATATGAACCGTTGCATAAGGCTTCTAGGTTCCAACTCACTCTAAAAACCATATTTCTGCTTGCCATGGCAACAGCGAGACGTGTTAGTGAGATTCATGCCTTCTCCATGGATTCAGGACATCTCAGATTCAATCAGTCAGATGGGTCGGTTTCTTTAAGGACACAAACGGGCTTTTTGGCAAACAATCAATTACCATCCGTTTGCCCGGATGATATTTTGGTTCAAAATTTAGCCAGAACAATTAAATTTAATGACTTTAACAGGCTTTTATGTCCTGTTAGGGCTTTGAAACGTTACTTGTAAGTGACCGAACCTATCCGAAAAAACAGAAAAAGGCTCTTTCTTCCCTTGAAGGGAGATCATGATATTAGTAAGGGATCTATCTCTGGATGGATTTCTTATACCATTAGATTAGCTTATAAGAAATTGTCTAAGTCTAAGATAGCTTTGCTTAAGATTAAGGCTCACGAGTTAAGGGCTCTTTCGGCTTCTTGGTCTTATATGAATAAAATTCCGATTGAGGATATTATCAAAGCTGCTGTGTGGTCTTCTCGTTCGACTTTTGCCAAGTTCTATCTACAAGATTTAAACACATAAGGAGAGAACCTACGACTGATGGGTCCAGTGGTTTCTGCTCAAAAAGTGGTGGGGGGCCAGTCAGGTCTTTCTCATCCTCGATGCAAATCTTGAGAGACTATCGTCTGAGTCCTAGCAAGACAGATTCAAAGGTACTTGGATATGATAGTGCTGTTTCCAGGGATAGAGTGGTGGAAATTTAGTTTCTTACTTAATTTCCATTATTTTATGAACTTAGAATTCTAAGTTTCCACAGGATTTATCCCTGGATAAAAGGATTGTTCTGTATGATGGTTAAAGATTCCTTCCCACCAAGGCTGATTCTGCACTAAGTTAAGTCTGTGGTGAGGAGACTCCAGTTAAAATTTAGTTTTTAGCTCGCCTATACGAAGTACAAGGAGAGCTATTGTAGTCACCCCGGTCGTCCACGTTTGCGTTTGCGTTCCCGTTCCCGTCACACTGCGTTAAAGTTTTTCAGATGCTTATATCTCAACAGTCACTCCTCACAGAGGCATCAAATTTGGAACTTAGGTACCTTGGAGGGTCTTCTGAGATTCCAAGAGAATAAACCCCTGGGTTCATGCCCCTGGGTGGGGCTAGGGGTCAGAATCTAGGACACCTTTGTAATACTGTGTTAAAGTTTTTCAAATTCTTATATCTTGACTTTCACTCCTCATAGAGCATTCATATTTAGAATTTGGGTACCTGGACGAGTCTTCTGAGATTCCAAAAGAACATACCCCTGGGTTCATACCTCAGGGTGGGCCTTGGGGTGGGGCTAGGGGTCAAAATCTAGGACACATTTGTAAAATCTTATATGCCTACAGGTTATAGACACAACTGGTAAAACATCAGCTAACTATGTGACATCGGTTTAAGTGTAAGAGAGTGAAGGTCATGGTGACCTACATTTTACGGTCCAGGTCACCTAGATTTCACGGTCCAGTGATTTTGCCTTATATCTTGAATACTATTTGTTGGATAAATGTCACACCTGGGATATTACTTCCATGTGACCCAATGAATGACCACTTACTATATCTAGGTCATTGTGACCTATATTTCATGGTTCAGTGATTTTGCCTTATATCTTGAATACTATTTGTTGGTTAAATGTCACACCTGGGATATTACTTCCATGTGACCCAATGAATGACCACTTACTATATCTAGGTCATTGTGACCTATATTTCATGGTTCAGTGATTTTGCCTTATATCTTGAATACTATTTGTTGGATAAATGTCACACCTGGGATATTAGTTCCATGTGACCCAATGAATGACCACTTACTATATCTAAG
This sequence comes from Anodontia alba, assembly GCA_964016985.1. Taxonomy (NCBI): domain Eukaryota; kingdom Metazoa; phylum Mollusca; class Bivalvia; order Lucinida; family Lucinidae; genus Anodontia; species Anodontia alba. The sequence continues at coordinate 38,448,194 of OZ024823.1, forward strand.
TCATTGTGACCTATATTTCATGGTTCAGTGATTTTGCCTTATATCTTGAATACTATTTGTTGGATAAATGTCACACCTGGGATATTAGTTCCTTGTGACCCGATTATTGACGTCAAAATATATCTCTGTTGGTGTGACCTATATTTCATGGTTCAGTGATTTTGCCTTATATCTTGAATACTATTTGTTGGATAAATGTCACACCTGGGATATTAGTTCCATGTGACCCAATGAATGACCACTTACTATATCTAGGTCATTATGACCTATATTTCATGCTTCAGTGATTTTGCCTTTTATTTTTATTACTATTTCATGGAGAATTGTCATACCTGGATTATTATATCTATGTGACAAAATGATTTACATACAAATACATCTAGGTCAGTGTGACCTATATTATATGGTTGAATGATTTCGCCATATAACTTGAAAATTATTTCATAGATTATTTCATTTTGATGATAAAAATGTTACAATATAAAATGTACCCAGCAGGCGAGCTACGCTGTCCTACGACAGCTCTTGTTATAAGTAAAACTTATTTTAACAAGGATACTCACCACAGACTTAACGCAGAGTCCCACCTCCCGACCCCTCCATCTTGAGGGCAAGGGAATTTCTGAAGTACCCGTGAAGTCCGTGCGCTTTCGCGCGCTTTTGTTCACTGGGTAATTGCCGGTACTGATTCTACGGAGTACCGAACCATACAGATCGATCCATAAAATTCTTTGCGGGGAATAAGGGAAATGCACTAAGTTAAGTCTGTGGTGAGTATCCTTGTTAAAATAAGTTTTACTTATAAAAACTAAATTTTGGCCCCTATCCCTTTCCATAAAGTGAAAAAGTAGGTAAAAGCAGATACTACTACCATTCTAGTGTCTTTGCATTAGAATTTTAAGTTTAAAATGATTAAATAGCTTTTCAGATCAGAGTTTGCCAAGTTTCCATGGGGTGGGGGGCAAGCTGCCCAGGCCAGGGTATCTCCACCCCTGGGGGGCAAGCTGCCCATCCAGGGTATCTTACCCCCCACTTCAGCCTATCTGAAGAAAGATAGATTATAAAAAGCAATAGAAATATTCAAATTACCTGTTAAATGGGAAGTTGTTTTAAAAAGATAAAAATAACATTCTGAACTTTAATTTTGTTTACAAGATTTTTTAAGCTTGGGAGGAAACTTCTTGGGCCACAGTATTTTGGTCCCAATCCCTTTCCATAAAATGAAAAAATAGGTAAAAGCAGGTACTACAACCATTCTAATATCTGTGCATTAGAATTTTAAGTTTAAAATGATTAAATAGCTTTTCAGATTGGAATTTGCCAAATTTCCAGGGGTGGGGGTCAAGCTGCCCAGGCCAGGGTATCTTCACCCCCCGGGGGCAAGCTGCCCAGGTCAGGGTATCTTACCCCCTGCCCCTTCCTGTTAGACGAAAGATAGGTAATATCAGATACTGGAAATTATGCCGGCCTCGGTGGCTCGGTTGGATGCGCGGTCCAACTGGAGACCAGGAGGTCGCAGGTTCAACCCCCGCCGAAGTCGGCAACATTCTTTCGTGGAGATTGATCATGAAATATTTTCTACGGTCATTCTCTCCCTTCCGCTGATTCAAGAAGGGCAGTTGTCAGTTTCTGGCGAAAGAATGTGCACAATACTGGTTAACCGCTTAGAGGACTATGCCTGCCCAGTAAACGTGTGGTTAGGTAAACTGACCGCGCTCGACATGACCCCACTGGGTTGACTGGGCCGTAAAACCTCAACACAAACAAACAAACAATACTGGAAATACTCTAATGACCTGTTCAATGGGAAATTCTATTAAAAGTGATAAAATATCTTTCTGAACTGTGTCTGCAAGGACTTCTGAGTTTGGGAGGAAAATGCTTAGGCTACAGTATCTTAGCCCCAACCTCCTCCCATAAAGAGTAAAATAATGAAAAACATACATTACTACTGTTCTGATAATTGTGTGATATAAATTTGTTATAAAAAAAATATCATTTTGAATTGAGTTTGCCAGGTTTTCTGGGGCAAGCTGCCCAGGGCCGGTGGAGGGGGGGGGGGGGGGGGGGCAAGATAAACTGTTACACAGGGTTATAAGGGACTGTGTAATAATGGCGTTCTAGTGTATGCGAATAAGTGCACATGTTGTTTGTATTCATTTCAATTTCCTCAGCCTATGAAGTACACAGACTGTAATCTGAAGACTAAGAAATTGACTGTGCACTTATACTAGGGTATGTGCTGTTGTTGGTCTGAGCAAACAGTGTAGACCCAGATATAGGAGCAGTTTGATCAGGGTCAACACTTTGCCAGGTGTTGTTAGGTTGAGTTTGGTATGTTTAATTATGTTAACACTTATCTACCCCTGTAAAATTCTCAGCAGATGGTATATTGAAATATTTTTCTTTTTCCCCAGAAAACAGGTTTTGATGGAGACAATTTGCATGAAATGTCAAATCCTGTTTTCTTGGAAAAATAAGAGAAAGATATGAGTGTGTCTTCTGCTGAATTTCCCAAGGAGTGGTAAAGGTCAATATTTTATATTGTTTTCATTTTTTGCCAGTCTGGCATGCCGATAGGAGCCTTTGATGTTGATGAAGTGTGGACACTGGCGGAAGAAACTATGCTTCTAGATGCTGTTGAACAGTATGGATTTGGGAACTGGTAAGTTGATTGTCTTGGCAGCAGTGTTGAGAATCGGCCAGAATTTCATAATTGCTCATTGTTTTTTTTGTAAACCCGATAGATTATCAACTAAAAGTCATCTTGTAGAACATGTATTCATTCTTATTTTACCTGTCTTCCAAGCTTTTGTTCATAGGCCATGCAGTCAGTAGCATGTCCAACTGCAGATCCAGGGCAGGGCCTGACAAATCCATTGCCCAGCTGCCCGGGACAAGTCCAAATTTTGGGTTGGCAAGTGATTTTATATTTCACTTGCCCAGAAAAATGTATAGAATATATAGGGAATATTTAATTCCGAGCCATTTTTAAGATGCTGTGGAATTTCGGGCGAGTGGCTGAAACTTGGATTTGTCAGGCCCTGCTAGGGGTCGCAAGTTTGAATACCAGCTCAGCCTCGTAAATTGGTCATGAAATCATTTCTACAGTCAATCTGATTCAAGAAGGCCGGTTGTCATTTACTTGTGAAAGTATGTGTAACAGTACAGGTTAACAGCTTAGAGGACTAAGCCTGTCCAGGACAATGTGTGAGTAGGTTAACTGATCGGCTCGACATGACCATTACAATGTTAGCTGGGCCGTGAAATTCCCAACTATAAGAACTCAAAGCTTATTCCTAGCTCCAGATAAGTAGGTTGTCCTCTTAATGTTTTTCTTATTTCTCCATGAAAAAGTTTGTTTTGGGTACTCCTCAGAAGTGCCTTGGCAAGGTGCTTCTAATGAGTACCCAGAACATATATTTTTATGGAGAACTTATCCCAAAATAATCTTCCTTAACCCTTAAAATGCCAAGAAAACCTGCATTTAAAAATGTCGTCTGCTGAATATTCTTGCAAACTTTTCCAACACACTGTTTGCATAAAAGCAAACAGTGTGGACCCAGATCAGACTGCTCCACACTGTTTGCAGAAATGACTTTTAAAATTACAAGCAGGTGACAAAGCAGATGACAATTGTTGTGACTGGCTGTTTAAGGATTAAAACGTCCTCTGGATGAGTAAACTGAAATTTAGGGGCAAGAGCCATAGTCTCTGTTAGTCCTTTGTCAAAATTAAGCATTATCCCCTGCCACTTTCAATGAATTTATGTAGAGGAAACATACAAAATGTCTGTTTTACCTCGACTCGAATGCGGAAATTTTAATGGAATCCCTGCTTGATGGTGTGTAGTCCATATGGTTGGCGTCATGGAAAAGAGTCTTTGGCCTGTGCCAAATACCCATAGCAGCCTTGCATTTGCACAGTCTGATCAGGACCTTCATTGTCTGCTAAAAGAAACACTGGATTCTACAGAATGCATCAATATAGGGATCTGATCAAAGATGGTTATTCATGCATTAACATTTGCCAGCTCCCTTCGGCCTTGGTTTTCAACATATCTCGTGGAACCTGGCGAATGTTAATGCATTTAAAAACGTTTGATCGCTATTGTTGCATAAAAACTGAAAACATTTGCTACATGTTGCGTTATTTCTTGCACTATTTTGTTTCGCATTTAACCGATGTCTTGTGAACTTTATTTACACGGACTATGCTCATTTTAGGGTTGGGCAGTACACATCTCGTAGCGGCAGCAAATCTGTGGCCCCGGTACGATCATATTGAAAGTTCCATAGCCATGCATTAACTGTACATGAATTGCCTTGTTAATACACGGCTTTTCACCAGTTAATACTCGGCTGTTAATAACGTGTGGCACTTCTTTTTATGCAATAATCGAGAGCAAAGGCCTAGATGAGACTGTGCAGGTATAAGATGATCTGAATCTGCACATTTTGGGCATGTTCAAAAGTATTTTGTCCAACTTACTATGCTAAGATTTTACTCTTTTAATCTTTGACAGGGAAGATGTTTCCAACCATGTAGAAAGTAAATCTCCGGAAGACTGTGAAAGCCATTATAACACTTTTTATATATGGGGAAATATAGGTAAAGGTAAGTGTTTTAGGAAACGAAGGTGGTGATAAACAGTGCGGGGAACCCACATGACCAAAATGACAAGTATACAAAATTTGTTTCTATTTTTTGCTCTGCATAAAGTAGGACTTTTTAGAAAATATCTTTATTTATACCTAATGGAATTTGTTCAAATAAGGTGTAAAGTATGTGGAAAACCATGCTCTCTATGGTGGTGTAAGCGGTATTCTGAGATCTGGTCTGTTTCTCCCGAATATTCGGAGAACTTTTTCTTCAAAATTTGTTGACATTGTCATAGCAACAGATCAGGTGTTTTTTCATCTGAAAAATACCAATATCTTTCATATTTCGCAACAAAAACATATGTTGTGGTACTCATTAGAAGCGCCTCGTCAAATGTTTTTGTTAAGAAATAAGAAAAGTATCATGCGGATACCCCCTCTTATCTGTAGCTATGCATTGTCCCCGAAGACCAGAATGAGTGCAAAAACATTCTTGCGAATTCAATCAGATCTCGGAGATATTCAAAAAAGTCCTACCTCCTGCAGAGCTAAAAATAGAAAACAACTTCTACCTAGGCATTTAGTGGCATAAATTCCCCAAATGGTAAAGGCTTGCAGCAGATGGGGGAAGGCAGAATCAGAAAAAAAAATCTCCATGAAAACAGATGTTTTATGTACTCAGAAGGGTTTCGGCGGGGTGCTTCGTATGTGTACCCACAACATCTTTCATGGAGAGAAAAAAATATATCAACAATTTTTAGTGTTCTGAAAAGCATCTTATCGGGAGCTATGGGACCTGTAAGCATACCTCCAGATAAGGCACTGTTTTTCAGCCGAAACATTGATATTATTCTTATTTCTCCATGAACCTTAGGTTGTGGGTACTCATTAGAAGTGCCTCGATGAGGTACTTCTAATGTGTATTCACAAAGTAGGTTTTCATGGAGAAATAAGAAAAATATTTATAGGGTACTCTTTTCTTATCTGGAGCTATGTGCTAGTATTTGGCTGATTTAATCTGCTCAATTTGGACTTGTTTGAAGGCTCTTTTTTGCTTGATATGATTGGGATGTTCTTCTAGCTCACAATAGGATCCTTAAGAATTAGAAGGTTCTTTATTTACAGAAAGGATTAATTGTCTAATAACCCCTAAGTTCCTGAAGTGGACTTTTCAGTCTTTGAAATTGAACAGGGCCATTGTTGGAAATAGGACTGAGAAACAGAATGGCAAACTGTTGATCTGATGAGACAGCTTGTTATAAGCATTATACTAATTTTAATTTTGTACTTCAATGGAGGCAACACAGAAGTGTACGAGGGATGTTCGAAATGAATTGCTTATTTCTATCTGGAGACTTTAAATTTCAAGTTAGCCCAAAAGTACTCATTTCATGCCCTCGAAGTACTCCCCGTGGCTAGAAATGCAAAGTTTCAGCCGATGTATCCACTTCTTGAAGGCGTCAAGGTACGCTGATTTGGGCACTGTAATAAGGTATTGATGAATGGCTGGTATTTCCGCCCAGCAAGGAATGCTTCAAATTTCGGAAACAAAAAGAAATCACATGGGGCAAGGTCTGGGGAATACGGGGGGTGAGGCAAAACAGTTACTTTTTCTTAATTCAAAAACGCCGTAACTATTGCGGAGGTATGAGCTGGGGCATTGTCATGTAGAAGATGGACATGTTTAAAACCAGTGGCAGGGCGTCGTTTCTGATAATACTTTTTCAGTTTCTTCAGTACTACGTCTTTGTAGTACTTTCCGGTGATGCTTTTGCCCTTTTTCACTGGCACTTTTATTGCGACTCCTTCACCAGAGAAGAAGATTGCATACAAAACCTTCTTTGTACTCAAAGAACGTTTGGCAATTATTGGGCGTTTGCTGTGTTTAGTGGCCCAGATCTTATTGTTAACCTTTCTGACGGGCTCAAAATAATGGACCCAGGTATCATCACCTGTGACGATATTGGCAAACTGCTTTTTGTCATATTTTGGAAACATTTGAAGCAGCCTTTTGGCCACTTTAACCCATTGCCTCTTTTGCTCGTCAGTCAACAGATGTGGCACCCATCTAGCAGAAATCTTCCTGACTTTCAAATGCTTCTTCAAAATAAGGTGAACCGTTGATAGTGATATGCCTACCTTTCGTGCTATATCACGAACTGTAAATCTGGCATCTCCTTCAATGATTTCCTTTATTTTGGAAACGATTTCTTTATGAGATGCAGATTTTGGCCTGCCTGATTTCGGTGCATTTTTGATGGACTCTACACCAGACTCAAATTTCTTTTTCCACTGCGGAACTGTGTCATAAGACACACAAGAAGGTCCAAAAGCAGTAGAAATTTCAGTCATCAGCTTCTTCAAAGAACAACCAAGTTTTGAGCGAGCTTTGATGTAAGCCCGTATTTCATCTTTTTTGTCGACGTTTCTACCAACCATTTTTACTGCAGTGGTCAATGACTGCGTGTATTCAAATGGCAAAGTGGATATCGAGCTAGAGGACAATAAGCAATTCATTTCGAACATCCCTCGTATTTAAAAAAAAAAACCAAAAAAACCCCCAAAAAAACAGTTACATTTTTTAGCTCACCTGAGCTGAAGGCTCAAGGTGAGCTTTTATGATCACTCACCGTCCGTCGTCGTCGTCCGTATGTCCGTCTGTCCGTCCACAATCTTTATACAACATCTCTTCCTACACCACTGATTGGATTTTGACCAAACTTCACAGGAATGATCCTTGGTTGGTCCTCTTTTAAAGTTGTTCAAATGGTTCCGGTCCGTTGCATATCTAGGTCACAGGAGCTAAAAATAGATTTTTTAAGGTAAAACTTTAAAAATCTTCTTGAAACCGCTGGACTGATTTCCATATAATTTTGCAGAAATGTTCCTTTGGTGATCCTCTACCAAGATTGTTCAAGCCATTTGGATTCGTCAAAAAACATGGCCGCCAGGGGGCGGGGCTTATTTTCCCCATATATCTACATAGAAAACTTTAAAAATCTTCTTGTCAGAAACCACTGGACCGATTTCAATATAATTTTGCAGAAGTGTTCCTTTGGTGATCCTCTACCAAGATTGTTCAAGCCATTTGGATTCGTCAAAAAACATGGCCACCAGGGGGCGGGGCTTATTTTCCCTATATATCTATATAGAAAACTTTATAAATCTTCTTGTCAGAAACCACTGTACCGATTTCAATATAATTTTGCAGAAATGTTCCTTTGGTGATCCGCTATGAAGATTGTTCAAGCCATTTGGATTCATCAAAAAACAGGGGGCGGGGCTTATTTTCCTTATATATCTGTATAGAAAACTTTAAAAATCTTCTTGGATTTGGATTCATCAAAAAACATGGCCGCCAGGGGCTGGTGGGAGGGGGGGGGGCTTATTTTCCCTATATATCTATATAGAAAACTTTAAAAATCTTCTTGTCAGAAATCACTGGACCGATTTCTATATAATTTTTTCAGAAATGTTCCTTTGGTGATCCTCTACTAAGATTGTTCAAGCCATTTGGATTCATCAAAAAACATGGCCGCCAGGGGATGGGGCTTATTTTCTCTATGTATCTATATAGAAAACTTTAAAAATCTTCTTGTCAGAACCACTGGATCGATTTCAATATAATTTTGCAGAAATATTCCTTCGGTGATCCTCTACCAAGATTGTTCAAGCCATATGGATTCATCAAAAAACATGTCCGCCAGGGGGCGGGGCTTATTTTCCTTATATATCTGTATAGAAAACTTTAAAAATCTTCTTGTCAGAAACCACTGGACCGATTTCAATGTAATGTTGCAGAAATGTTTCTTTGGTAATCCTCTACCAAGATTGTTCAAGCAGCCATGATTCGTCAAATAACATGGCCACTAGGGGGCGGGTTTTTTTCCCCTATATATCTATGTTGAAAACTTTAAAAATCTTCTTGTCAGAAACCACTGGACCGATTTCAATATAACTTGACAGAAATGTTTCCTTAGTGACCCTCTATCAAGATTGTTCAAGCCGTCATGATTTGTCAAAAAACATGGCCGCTAGGGTGGGGCTTATTTTTCCTATATATCTATATAGAAAACTTGAAAAAATCTTGTCGTCAGAAACCACAGGACTGATTTCAACATAATTTCGCAGGAATGTTTCCTTGGTGACCCTTTACCAAGATTGTTCAAGCCGTTATGATTTGTCAAAAAACATGGCTGCTAGGGGGCGGGGTTTATTTTCCCTATATATCTATATAAAAAATTTTAATGAACTTCTTTTCAGAAACCACTGGACCGATTTCAATATAACATTGCAGGAATGTTTCTTATGTAACCCTCTATCAAGATTGTTCAAGCCGTCATGATTCATCAAAAAACATGGCCGCCAGGGGGCGGGGCTTATTTTCCTTATATATCTATATAGAAAACTTTAAAACTCTTCTTATCAGAAACCACTGGACCAATTTCATTATAACTTTGCAGAAATGTTTCCTTTGTGACCATCTACTAAGATTGTTCAAGTAATCATGATTCGTCAAAAAACATAGCTGCCTGGGGCGGGGCTTATTTTTCCCTACATATCTATACATAAAACTTTAAAAATTTTCTATTCAGAAACCAATGGACCGATTTCAATACAACTTGGCAGGAATGTTTCTTTGGTGACCCTCTACAAAGATTGTTCAAGCCGTCATGATTCGTCAAAAAACATGGCTGCTAGGGGGTGGGGCTTATTTTCCCTATATATCTATACTGAAAGGAAAAAGAAACGCAGGGTAGAGTTTTTTCCTTCTTATTTTAACCATTTTTTACGGTGTTTACTATAGCCATACACTTTTACAGATTGTCCTGTGAATGTGAACCGCGGGTATACGAGTCTTTGGTCGATGTGCTATCTACCCAGTGTGTGAAATCATTCAACCGTGCACTACACAGTTTATTGCACGGACAACATGGAAAGCCAAAATTTCGTGCAAAACAAGCATGTTTAAACCTTCAGCACAAGATTTCCTCACACCATTTGGTACACTTCAACGATACACAATGCTCTTCGATTCTTTTACCGATTTTTCTTTTCATTTTTACGCTACTTTGAACTTTTTTTCAATCATGGTACGATTGACTGATGTTCAGAGGGTTAGGGCAATTGCGCTGATGAAGGGTCAGAGGCAACAGCAAGTTGCCAATCATTTTGGGGTTAACGTCTCAACAATTGAACGTCTTGTTAGACGTTTAAGGGAGACAGGGCATTTAGCAGACCGACCGCGGTCTGGGCGTTCACGCGTGACGTCGCGACGTCAAGACAGTACAATCCGTCTGGCACATTTGCGGAATCGTCATCTCACTGCTACCGAAACTCCCCTTAATACAGTAGGTACGCATAATCGACAAATTTCTCTGAAGACTGTTGGAAGTCGATTGCGTGAGATTGGTCTTCGAGCTCGTCGTCCATACGTTGGTCTGCCTCTGACCCAGGCATGTAGGTTGCGTCGTATGGCGTGGTTGACGGCGCATGCGCCCAGGCTATTTTCGATGGGGCAGTGGAGACGAGTTCTTTTTACGGACGAGTCTAGGTTCACTCTCTATCGCGCAGATGGTCGACATCGTGTGTACCGACGTCGATGTCGTGTGTACCGACGTCCCGGAGAACGCTTTGCCGATGCCTGTGTTGTCGAATGGGATCGGTTTGGGGGTGGCTCCGTTATGGTCTGGGGAGGCATTGCTCACGGGATAAAATCACAGTTGATTATTGTTGCGGGCAATATGACCGCAGTAAGGTATATGGATGAGATCTTGCGTCCTGTTGCAGTCCCGCTTGTGCAACAACGTAATCTGATTCTGCAGCAGGACAATGCCCGACCACATATTGCCCGAGTTTGTCAGGATTTCCTGTCAAACAATAACATGGCACCACTAGCATGGCCACCGTACAGTCCAGATTTGACCCCAATAGAGCACATGTCGGATGAGCTGGACAGAAGGGTTAGGAAGCGCCGAAATCCCCCCGCAACTCTGGCACAACTAAGGAATGCGTTGATCGATGAATGGAATAACATCCCGATGCGAACTGTCAATGCTTTGGTTAACTCTATCCAAAGGAGAATTAGGGCAGCAACGGCAGCAAGAGGGGGGCACACCCGATATTGATTTTCAGTTTGATTTTGATTTCAAGATTTGGGGGGTAGCTACCAATGAACTTCAATAGCTCGAGACTTGTTGATCACAAACCAATGAAATTTGGAACTTTTGTTCCATACATGTACCGTTTTGTAATCATAGTAAAATATTTAACAAACTTTTTCAAACTTGAATGAAATTTAGGAATAAAATTTACCCTGCGTTTCTTTTTCCTTTCAGTATATATAGAAAACTGTAAAAATCTTCTCGTAAGAAACAGTTGGACCGAGTTCAATGTAACTTGGCAGGAATGTTGCTTTGGTGACCTTCTACCAAGATTATTCAAACCTTCATGATACGTCAAAAACCATGGCCCCCAGGGGGGCGGGGCTTATTTTTCGTATATATCTGCATAGAAAACTTTAAAATTCTTCTTGTCACATACTCCACGACCAATTTCAATATTACTTGTCTGGAATGTTGCTTTGGTGACCCTCTACCAAGATTGTACAAGCAATCATGATTCGTCAAAAAACATGGCTGCCATGGGGGTGGGGCTTATTTTCCCTATATATCTAAATAGAAAACTTTAAAATTCTTCTTGTCAGAAACCAATGAACAGATTTCAGTATAACTTGGCAGGATTGTTCCTTTGGTGACCCTCTACCAAGTTTGTTCATGCTGTCATGATTCATCAAAAAACATGGATGTTAGGGGGTAGGGCTTGATAGCTATATAAAACACTTTAAACCACTGGACCAATTTCAATATAACTTGGCAGAAATGTTCCTTTGGTGACCCTCTTTTAAGATTCAGTTCAAGTCGTCAAGATGCATTAAAAAAAACATGGACAGGGGTTTGGTGTGTGTGTGTGTGTGGGGGGTGGGGGCGGGGTTGGTGCTATAAAATTTATATAAAAATCCTAGAGCAGTGAACTTGGCTGAAACTTCAACAGTAAATATGCAAATCTGTTTGCTCAGGTGAGCGATATAGGACCATCATGGTCCTCTTGTTTAAGTTTTGGTATTTGTCAAGCTTAATTCTCTATCATTTAATAAAACTTATTTATATACATGTGTAGATTTAATAATGGCAACATTTCCATGCAAATCTAATAATAAAAAAAGGTAAAAAAAAATATAATAAATAACTTGCCCATAACTATTTGTTTACAAAAATATACCTATTATAAAATAAAATTTGCACACTGTTTTTGCCTTCCCACATGGATATAAAAGCACGTGTTTTTTCTGAAGACAGTCGTCAAATAAACGGTCAGCTGATGTGTCGGAAGACTCAGTTGCAGATTTAATGATCATATTAACTTTATAGGTGTAATATCAAAATACTTTTTCAATAGAGCCGGCCTCAGTGGCTCAGTTGGATGTTCCGTCCGACTGGAGACCAGGAGGTTGCTGGTTCAACCCCCGCCGAGGTCGGCAACATTCTTTCGTGGAGATTGATCATGAAATATTTTCTAGGGTCATTCTCTCCCTTTCGCTGATTCAAGACGGGCAGTTGTCAGTTTCTGGCGAAAGAATGTGCACAATACTGGTTAACCGCTTAGAGGACTAAGCCTGCCCAGTAAATGTGTGGTTAGGTAAACTGACCAGGCTTGACATGACCCCATTGGGTTGACTGGGCCGTAAAACCACAACACAAACAAACTTTTTCAATACGTTTTTTAGCGATAGATGTATAATATGACATTTTGATTTTGAGACAACAGTTAAGCTTTGGAAGGTTAGTCGGACACTCAGGCCTGACAAGTAAATCGTCCTGGTAGGTAGAAATAGTCATTTGGAGAAAATACCACAGAAAAAACTTTCTTCTCAAGAGATTTTGCTTCCTGATCAGGAGAAACACAACAAAAGAATGTATGATTTACCAGAATTCTGTGTTATATCGGGATATTCAGAATGTCATCTCCAAACACATTACATGCGTAATTATTTTCTCAAAGTTTACACTTTCTGAATTGGGATACACAACTGATAGCACGTAATTTGTCTTAATCTTGTGTCACTTACCTGTTGAAAATCGGTTTTGATTGGATTCGTTATGGTGATAGGCGGAGCATAGAGATGTGGCGCATGTCAGTGATTGACAAACAAATGTCATTTTGTATCATTGTGACAGTTATTCATTAATTGATGTTTATGATGCACAATCAGCTGCCTATTACGGCACTGCCCAGCAGCGGAAACAGTCAGTAGATAATAGGAACATGGGCACTTGCTTGTCTCTTTACCGTTATTATTCACCAGGAAGGGACTGGCAAAAATTTCAGGGCAAAATTTTTTTCGCTTTTCAAGCCTGTCGGCGAAGCAAGTTCCCATAGGGCGGCTCTTTTGCCAAAGTCGCCCTGTAGCTTATTCCCTGGCCTGATCAAACAGTGTAGGCCCTGATTGGATGCTGCAGAATTGGGAATCTAATCAGGGCCTACACTGTTTGCTACTCATCCAGCACTAGTTTAGAAACATCATTTGGTAAATTTTATTGGCAGGGCGAGTGAGATTTTCAGAACTTTCTTCACTTTTTCTTCAATTTTAGCATCTAAATGAAAAATTTAGCCATAAGGGCAAGTAAGTTTTGAGGGAATTTTACCCTTCTGAAGGTATAGCCTTTTTCAGAAGGTAGGCAAAAACAGTTTTGAAAGAATTGTCTCCCCTGTAAGTATGTCACCTCCTGTTATTTTTTTTTCAGCAACTTTTCCTACAGAACCATTTGGTAAAGTAACAGACCACGCTTGTCCAGAAGGAGGTGAGTTTTTTCGGGTTTTTATTTTGGCTCACCTGAGACATTAGGCTCATAGGTGAGGCTCATAGGTGAGCTTTTAGTATGGGCATGCTCCTTAGTCCGTCCCCCCCATCGTCAAGACTCTGGCACAGTGTTTTCGCCTCTTCTCCTCAGAAAACACTGAGCCAATTAAAGCCAAATTTCATATGGAACCTTCATGGGCTGGGAGAACAAGAGTTTGATCACCACATCTAGGTCACATGATCAAGATGGCTGCCAAGCCCATATATGGTAAAAACCTATTACAAATCTTCTTCTCCAGAACCAAAGAGCCAATGGGCCTTAGTGCTTGGTATGCAGCATAGGTCCATTAAAGTTAGAAAAAATTATAACCTTCGGTTGACCTTGACTTTTTTAGGGAAAGGTCAAATCTTTCTACATAGACTTCTATAGGCTGAACTTTAAAAATCTTCTTGTCTGAAACAAGAAGGCTGAGGCCTTAGTTATTTGGTGTGTAGCTCTGTCTTGTGGAGCTCTACCAAGACTATTGAAATTATAGCCCTGGAGTCATCTCCCTTTGTTTTGTCATTGTATCCCTGGCATAGTCAAATACAAGCCAGTCAAGGCCTATCTTCCACTGCTCTTCCATTTAATGTTTATATTGCTTTTTGGGTTTTGCACATGATGTTGAATCTTTGTTTGGGCAGTTTTTTGTCCACCACTGGAACCAGCCTGAGGCTGAGCCTGAGGTTTCTTGCCAGGCTTGGCCCGTTCGAAATACCGAAGTTGGACAAACATTTCACAACATGCAATGAAATAATAAGAACAATGAAATACAAATATTGTCTGATGATGATTTGAAACTGAGTTGGAGAATGCCAACTTGTTTCATTGTCTGACAGTGCGATATTCGCCTGACATTTTTGTTGCACCTGCGTTAGCACGCAGGTGCGATATAGGCGTGCCGTGACCCGTATTGTTTGCTCATAATTCTCAGATTTTTTTTTCTCAACTTTTTCCGCTTTGTTAACTTAGTCAGTTTTTACCTAAAACCCTTATAGTCAGTGGGTGTTTCGTGAGCGCAACTCCTCCTGCAGTTTTAGGCCAATAGTTTTGAAACTTCACAGATGATGAGGTCATGGTCTGAAGATGTGCATATTGTTTGCACATAAATCTCAGATTCATTTCAGCAGAGTTAGGGGCCCTTGATTTATGCCCAAAATTGGTTTCCGCTCAATATCTTGAATTGATGAATTGAAAGAATTGATGGATTAGGATCATATTTTGCATACATATTGTTGTTAACAATACCTAGCTTGGGATTGTCACATGACATTTTTCGTCAATTTTCAGCTGAGTTACTGGCCTTGATTAATGGGCAAAAATGATATCCGCTCAATATCAATATCTTGTGAAATAATGGACAGGTTTAGGTCAAATTTTGCAAGCCAATATTCCAAATTTTCTACTTTGTCCATTTTTCTTACAAACTAACCCATCAGTTTCTTGAATACTGCAAAATAGATTTTTTTCAATACTAATAGGAACTTGTATGACTTAATCCCCGCAGGTGCGACATGGCTTTCTGCGGATTTCTTGTCTAAATTTGCCGGATTTGTCCGACAGACCGACGGTTTTCATGAAGACTGCCTAGTACACAGCATTGGGACCATGGCCCCAATAAAATTTGGAAAAATTATAGCCTTCAGTTGACCTTGACCTTATTATGGAATGATAGAATGTTTTTACATAGACTTATAGGAACAATCACAATAACATTTTTTTTATTTTTTATAGAAATAAAAAGAAAAGATATGTGTGTGTGTCAATAGCCTTCTAATTTGTATTGCTCTTTATTTTTACAGGTCCTCTCTCACCTAGTATAACAGTACCAGTAAATCCACTAGAACTAACTATACAAGAACAACATGAATTAGGGTATATGCCATTTAGAGATGACTTTGAAAGGGTAAGTTTAAAATTGTCATTTACAGCAAAACTTCAGTGACTCCAATGCCAGTCGCTAGTTTATGGTGGCTGATTCGAACTCATTTTTTATATCCTGCCACACAATAGTGGTGGGGTATTATGGTTTCACGTTGGTCGTCCTTGAGTCTGTCCGTCTGTCGTACGTATGTCCTTTCGTACACCCGTCCTTCCGTCCGTTTCCGGCTGATAACTTGAGTAAAAATCAATGGATTTTCACCAAACTTGGTATTTGCATTGATATTATGGAGATCTCGTTTGGGATTGCTAATGGGCAAATTTCGTCAATTTTTGACGGAGTTTTCTGCCCGAGACACGCCCATATGTTCATTTCCGTACTATTACTTGAGTAAATAACAAGGGATTTTCTCCAAACTTGCTATATGCATTGACATTAAGGAGATCTGGTTTGGGATTGCTAATGGGCAAATTTCGTCAAATTTTTACTGAGTTATCTGCCCGAGACACGTCCATATTTTCGTTTCCAGATGATAACTTGAGTAAATAACAAGGGATTTTCATCAAACTTGCTATATACATTGACATTAAGGAGATCTGGTTTGGGATTGCTAATGGGCAAATTTCGTCAAATTTTTACTGAGTTATCTGCCCAAGACACGTCCATATTTTCATTTCTAGATGATAACTTGAGTAAATAACAAGGCCTTTTAACCAAACCTGCTATATGCATTGATATTATCAAGGTCTGCTTTAGGATTGTTATCTGTCCATTGATATTATCAAGATCTGCTTTAGGATTGTTATCTGTCCCTCTGTCATTTTCTTTCCAGACATTTTTGAAAAGATAACTTTAATACATAAATAAATAATTGCTATGGCAGGGTATTCTGCTTGCGGTGCTTTTATTTGTACCTGGGAAATTCTTTTGATAGCTCAAGAAAACGAATATTTTGTGTATTTTAGGTATTTACTCTTTATTTTACATGAAAATGTATGTAAGGTTTGCTCATTAGAAATGCCTTACAAAGCAATTCTTCAGCGTGCACTTACCATTACTTTATAGAAGATTGAAAAGACCTACCTAAATTACCCATCCCCTTTGCTTCCTTACCTGATGCTATGATTAACGCTCTGTAGCTCAACCCACTCGTGTGTAGAATTAATTTCCAAGGTCTCAGAAAGCATTTTATCCATTTAGGGGATAACTGTATTGAAAATTTACATTTGGGGAGGTATATTGTCGGTTTTACAGTCAGAAATTTCATTTTACAGTGACGGGTCGGCCGAGCAGTAAAACGAAATTTCCGACCGTAAAACCGGCGATATACCTCACCAAATGTAAATTTTCATTACAGTTCTCCCCATTCTAATGCACTTCTTCACTGAAAACCCCTAAGGGGCCTCTTGTTTTTTTTTTTGTTTATCAAACCAGCTGAGCGATGCGTAACTCCTACCTTCCCACTTAATGCCACCATGGCACACTAATATATCATGATCAGCCTAATGCGGGTGAGCAACTTTTGGGCACTCTTGGGCCTCTAGTTCATTTGTTTTGTTAAAAAAAAATGTCCTATTTGCACAAAGCCGCAATCGCTGTGATCTGCGTAAAACCAAATGCCAGCCAATGAAGAGCGACATTGTATGATGACATCAGATTTCCGACTATATCACAGAATATACTGTCGCAAATTTTTACCGTTATCCAATCAAACGTCCCCTTACATATGCAATTGCATTAAAATGAAGTTTTGACTGTAGGTGGAATGTCAGTCATAATAATAAAATAACTAGAAGATAATTATCAGAACAGAATAATAATAGCTCAGCTAAACAGGGCTCTGGATAAGATTTTAGTACAATGAGTATTTTATACCCTACTTTAAAGCTTAATACTTAAACACTCATTATACCCCCAGCAAACTTTGTGGGGGTATACTGTTTTCACATTGTCCATCTGTCTTTTTGTCCATGTTCGTCCGCAAAGCTGTTTTTAGCTCACCTGAGCTCTGCTCAGGATGAGCTATTGTGATCACTTTTCGTCCGTCGTCCGTCCGTCCGTCCGTCCGTGCGTCCGTCCGTCCGTCCGTGCGTCCGTCCGTTAACATTTTCAAACGACTTCTCCTCTGAAACCGCTGAGCCAATTTTGCTCAAATTTCATATGGAGCCTCCTTAGGATGGGGGAACGAAAAATTGCTAAAATGGTTGCGGTCCGTTGACCAAGATGGCCGCCACGCCCATATATGGTAAAAACCTTTAAAAATCTTCTTCTCCAGAACCGAGAATGCCTTGGGGCTGAACTTTTGCAGGAATCATCGGGGACGGGAGGTCTACCAAAATTGCTAAAAGAATTGTCGTACGTTGAGGTTTGACCTTTTTATGGCAAGGTCAAGTTTGCTTCCCTATGCATTTGTATGGGAAAAACCTTTAAAAATCTTCTTTTCCAAAACCCAGCATGCCTTATGGCTGAATCTTTGCATATATCTGTGGGAACAGGAGAGCTACCAAAATTGCTAAAATAATGGTGGTACATTGACATTTGACCTTTTTACGGTAAGGTCAATTTTGCTTCCTTATGCATTTGTATGGGAAAAATGTTCAGAATTTCAAACAACTTCGCCTCTGGAGCCTCTGGGCCAATTTTGCTCAAATTTCATATGGAGCCTCCTTAGGGTGGGGGAACAGAAAATTGCTAAAATGGTCACGGTCCGTTGACCAAGATGGCCGCCACGCCCATATATGGTAAAAATCTTTAAAAATCTTCTTCTTCAGAACCGAGAATGCCTTGGGGCTGAACCTTTGCAGGAATCATTGGGGACGGGAGGTCTACCAACATTGCTAAAAGAATTGTCGTACGTTGACATTTGACCTTTTTACAGCAAGGTCAAGTTTGCTTCCCTGTGCATTTGTATGGGAAAAACCTTTAAAAATCTTATTTTCCAAAACCGAGCAGCCTTATGGCTGAATCTTTGCATATATCTTCGGGAACAGGAGGGCTACCAAAATTGCTAAAATAATGGTCATACATTGACATTTGACCTTTTTACGTTAAGGTCAATTTTGCTTCCTTATGCATTTGTATGGAAAAATGTTCAGAATTTCAAACAACTTCTCCTCTGGAGCCTCTGGGCCAATTTTGCTCAAATTTCATATGGAGCCTCCTTAGGTAGGGGGAACAAAAGATAGCTAAAATGGTCACGGTTCGTTGACCAAGATGGGCGCCATGCCCATATATGGTAAAAACCTTTATAAATCTTCTACTCTAGAACCGAGGATGTTTTGGGGCTGAATGTTTGCATAAATCATCGGGGACAGGGGGTCTACCAAAGTTGCTAAAATAATGGTCATACATTGACATTTAACCTTTTTACGGCAAGGTCAAGTTGCTTCCTTATGCATTTGCATGGGAAAAAACATTTAAAATCCTTAATCTCCAAAACCGAGGATGGCTTGTGGCTGAATCTTTGCATATATCATCTGGAACAGGCAATCTAACGAAGTTGCTAAAATAATTGTCATACATTGACATTTAACCTTTTTAGGGCGAGGTCAAGTTTGCTTCTGTATGCATTTGTATGGGCCCCATACATTTATATGGAAAAAATGTTGATAATTTCAAATGGCTTTTCCTCAGACGCCTCCGGGCCAATGTTGCTCAAATTTCATGCGGAGCCTCCGTGGGCAGGAGAATGAAAGATTGCTAAAATGGGTATGGTCCATTGATCAAAATGGCTGCCATACCCATATATGGTAAAAACCTTTAAAAATCGTCTTCTCCATAACCAAATATGCCCTGGGTCCTAATCTTTGCACAAATTACGGGAGACAGGAGACCTACCAAAATTGCTCAAATGATGGTTCTATGTTGACATTTGACCTTTTTGCCTCCAAGGTCAAATTTGCTTCCCTATTTGTGTGGGCCCTATACATTTATATTGAAAGTATCGAAGTGACTTGTAGATCAATAGTAGTTAAAATTGTTCTGATTGGAAATCTGAGATGGCCATCATCTGGTTTATATTTATAATATTTCCCTGCCACTGTGCTGTTTACATGTATAAAATCACGATTCTTCAGAAACCACTTAGCCAATTTCCACCAAATTTCACATTGATCCTTCTGTTAAAATTCAGAAACCACTTAGCCGAATTCCACCAAATTTCACATTGATCCTTCTGCTGAAATGTGTTTGATAGTTTATTCAAATGATCATGCTCCATTGACTGTCAGGCTCATATATTCTTCTTCAAAACTAAGAACTGTTCAAATGATGATATTTTCATTAGTTGCGATGATAGGACTGGCAAAATGTTGCATAACATCTGCATGTCTGCAGTGGCTATGTCACTCAGGTGAGCGAATTGTGGCCCGTGGGCCTCTTGTTTATCTTGAAAACGCAGAGATGGATATTCTTCAATTTCTGCGGACACATTGATATCAATAAGGTGTACGGACATAAGAGAAAGTAAGGGCTAGGGGCCAATTCTCTTGGAGTTATTGCCCTTTGTAATTTTTTTTCTAAATGCAATAAAAAGTTTGTGTGCATGCTATAAACTTTCTCTATCCACTCTTCTGCCACAAACACTCCTACACCAGCAGTGCCTTTGTCATTTCCTGACCACCAGGTCCAGTGATCTACTTGTGTGGCTTGGCATTGAGGATCTGGAACTCATTCTGAAGGAGAGAAGACTTCGATGGTATGGACATGTGGAACGCTTCAGTGGTGCAATCAAGACAGCCTTTGACATACAGGTTGATGGAAAGTGTGGGTCTGGGAGGCCCAAAATGACATGGAAGCAGCTGACAGAGAGGGATTGCAGAGAGTGGAAGCTCTTGGCTATCAACCCTCATGATAGACGTACCTGGAGATCTGGTGTGAGATCTGCCATGCGTGCAGCAAGCCAGCTATCTGGAAGGGGGCCCACTGATGTGTAGCTGCATGTTAATCAAAAATCCGATTATGATTATTTTGATATGCTATCTCTTTAACCAATGGCTGGAATTCGACCAAACTAGCATAGATACATCATCAGGATTGGGGGAAGAAGTAATTAGATTTTGGTGACCTTGACCTAAATTTTCATGGTCACTACATTATAAATACTAAAAAAGTTAGCCTTGTTAATGCAGTAAAAAGTTTGTGTGCACACAATCTCTAACCAGTGGCTGGAATTGGACCAAACTGGCACAGTTACATTGGGGGGGGGGGGGGGGGGGGGGGGTACACTGTTTTCAGATTGTCTGTCCATCCATCTGTCCACAATGCTGGTTTTTTCCTAATATCTTGAAAACGCAGTGATAGATATTCATCAATTTCTGCAGACACATTGATATCAATATGGTGTACCTACATAAGGGAAAGTAAGGGCTAGGGGTCAATTCTATTGGAGTTACTGCCCTTGGTGGGGGGGGGTGAGAAGTGATTAGATTTTGGTGACCTTGACCTTATTTTCAAGGTCACTACATTATATATCCTCAAAAAGTAAGCCTTGTCAATGCAGTAAAAATTTTGTGTGCACAGTCTCTTTAAATTCTTAACATAAGAGAAAGTAAGGGCTAGGGGTCAATTCTCTTGGAGTTATTGCCCTTTGTAATTTTTTTTCTTAATGCAATATAAAGTTTATGTGCATACTATCTCTTTAACCAATAGCTGGAAGTGGACCAAACTAGCACAGATACACCATAAGGATTGGGGGGAGAAGTGATTAGATTTTGGTGACTTTGACCTTATTTTCAAGGTCACTACATTATATATACTCAAAAAGTAAGCCTTGTCAATGCAGTAAAAATTTTGTGTGCACAGTCTCTTTAACCTCTTAACATAAGAGAAAGTAAGGGCTAGGGGCCACTTCTCTTGGAGTTATTGCCCTTTGTAAATTTTTTTCTTAATGCAATAAAAAGTTTGTGTGCATACTATCTCTTTAACCACATCGGCATTTTGAAACTCAAATTTTGATGGAAAAAAGCTGGAGGGCCCACAATATCTTGAACCAATGGCTGGAATTTTAACAAACTAGCACAAATACATTTTAAGGACATGGGAAAGAACTTATTAGATTTTTGTGACCATGACCTTATTTTCAAGGTTACTACATTATAAAGACTCCAAAAATGAGCCTTGTAAAAAGCTTGTGCGCACTATCTCTTTAACCAATGGCCTGAATTTGACCAAACTAGCACAGAAAAAAGCTTGTGTGCACACTATATCTTGATTCAATGGCTAGAATTTTAACAAACTAGCACCAATACATTATTAGGACATGGGAAAGAAGTGATTATATTTTTTGTGAGCTTGACCTTATTTTCAAGGTCACTACATTATACAGACTCCAAAAATGAGCCTTGTAAAAAGTTTGTGTATGCACTATCTCTTTAACCAATGGCTGGAATTTGACCAAACTAGCACAGATACATCATCAGGAATGGGAAAAGAAATGATTAGATTTTGCTGACCTTGACCTTATTTTCAAGGTCACTACATTATAAATACTCAATAAGTGAGTCTTGTGTTGACTCTATCTCATGAATCAATAGATGGATTTGGACCAAATTAGCACAGATATATCATAGGGATTGGGGAAAGAATTGATTAGATATTGGTGACCTTATCTCGTTTTCAAGGTCACACCAGCACTTTGAAACACACTTTTTTATAGAAAAAAGCTTGTGTGCGCACTATATCTTGAACCAATGGCTGGAATTTTAACAAACTAGCATAGATACATTGTTAGGACATGGGAAAGTAGTGATTAGATTTTTGTGACCTTGACCTCATTTTCAAGGTCACTACGTTATAAAGACTCTAAAAATGACCCCTGTGTGCACCCTTGTGTGCACCCTATCTCATGAATCATTAGATGGAATTTGTTCTATCTAGCACAGATACTTCATTTGGATGAGGGAAAGAAGTGATTAGATTTTGGTGACCTGGACCTCATTTTCAATGTCACACTGACACTCTGAACCTCCAATTTTGATATAAAAAAGCTTATATTACACATTGATATCTTTAAAGTGTACCTACATAAGAGAAAGTAAGGGCTAGGGGCCCATTCTTTTGGAGTTATTGCCCTGTAAAATGTCCTAATGCAGTAAAAAGTTTGTGTGCACACTATGGGGAATTTGACCAAACTAGCACAGCTAAATCATCAGGATGGGGGAAAGAAGTGATTAGATTTTGGTGACCATGACCATATTTTCAAGGTCAAAAAGTGAGCCTTGTGTGCACTCTATCTTATTTCCTACATATCTTGATTAGTATTATTAGGAATCTTTAACACATTTTGCATAAATGTTCATATTCATGAGATGTTGCTGCTACAGAGAAAGGGGTCAAGGGATCAATACTGTTATTGTTATTCCCCTTTGTAATTTTTTAATCTCCGTAACACTTTTGTTTTTCCTGTGTATCTTGCTTAATAATTTTAGGAATTTTGTAATATTTTGCATGAAATTTGATATTGATAAGTTGTTATTGCTATGAAAATTTTTTAAGATTCTGAACAGAGCTGCTATTTATATCGACCTTTACCTTGCAATGCTTATTCACTTTTTTCATTTGAATGCTTAACCCTTAAAGTACCGAGCATAAGTGTATCATACAAACTTCTATTTTTGTTTTATTTCAGAGAAAAAATAAAGCTTGACATTTTCATGTGAATTAAGCAGACAATTCACATGAAATGCCAAGCTTTATCTTCTCTGAAAAATCAACAACAACAGTAAAACAACCTAGAATGCATAAATCTGTCATGAGTGCTTTAAGAGTTAAACCCATTCTGATCTAGAAAACTGTAAAACAACCTAGAATGCATAAATCTGTCATGGGTGCTTTAAGTGTTAGACCCATTCTGATCTAGAAAACTGCTACTGCTCATACAAGAATAAATTTGAAGGAAAGAGCTTTTTGTTAAAAGATGTAAGGTTCACTGAAAATGTTTACCGCCTGAATTTGATTTCAATGCTGAAATCCTAAATTTCATTGAGTATTTTACCCCCTCAACTTAAATTTCAATGCTGATTTTAAAGAATTCAGTGCTGAAATACCCTTTACTCCCTCTTATCTAAAGCTCTGACTAAATTGCCCTATCAGTTTGACTTTAACAGTTTTATATTTATCAGGATCTGACTACTATACAAATAGGCTTGGCAGTGCAATAGACCGGCATTTGAAGTGAAGTGGCTATTTACTCAGATTTATGCCGGCCGGCCTCGGTGGCTCAGTTGGGTGCGCCGTCCGAATACTCAGATATACACCTGGCTTTTTAGCATGTCTGACTGCAGATCCAGGGTCGCAAGTTTGAATCACAGATCTGTCCCCTTAACTTCCATGGGTATTGATCATAAAATAATTTTGATGGTCAGTCTCACTATGCTGCTGATTCAAGAAGGCCATTTGTTAGTTATACCCCCGGCATACGAAGTATGCTAAGGCATACGAAGTATGCTAAGGGGGTATATAGTTTTTGTCTTTTCTGTGTGATTGTCTGTCTGTGAGGTTACATTTATTTTGTGTCAAAGATTTCTCAAGAACTACTTTACCTAGAATCTTGAAAATGTGTACACATGACAAGTATGACTATTTGTATTGTGGGAAAGAAAATAGGGGCTGTGGGGCCAGGTCCCTTATAGTTATTTCCCTTTGTTCTGGCTATTTGTGTGTGAGTAAACATTTATTTTGTATCAAAGATTTCTCAATAACTACTGTACCTAGAATCTTGACATTTTGTACACATGACAAGTATGACTAGTGGTATTGTGGGAAAGAAAATAGGGGCCATGGGACCAGGCCCTTTAAGAGTTATTTCCCTATGTTCTGGCTATTTGTGTGTGAGTTAACATTTATTTTGTGTCAAAGATTTCTCCAGACCTACTATACCTAGAATCTTGAAATTTAGTACACATGACAAGTATGACTACACTGTAGATCCAATATATCGCGGTGCTTGGGGTCCAAGTTCCGCTATCGTGATATATCTGGATCGCGATATAAGTAGCAGTGGTAGTTTGCCGAGACGCCGCTAATAAATCCACACCAAATGACTGTCAGTAAAGCTATCGGCCATATTTCACCATTACAGTATGTTCAGAATTACTCAGTGGCAGTATATACACTGGGGGACTATGTCTCCTTATTAACTTTAATCGAGACCAGCTAGTAAACTACGTTTGAAAACATTTGTTCGCCGAAATGACAAATGAGGACGCCATTTTGTTGTACTGGTTCCCTGTAACAGTTAAGGGGAGCAACTCACATATCCTAAGTGCTTAGACAATTTGAGTTGCTTCCCTTCGCTTGTTACATCTGCTGCGGGCCCCAAAACTATCATTTTATTTATTTATTTTTTTTTTTAGATGGCGCGTGGACAACATTGACTGATTGAGTAGATGTTCTCAGTTATGACGCTGATTATGACAAGTGCGCAGATTAAAATTAATTGTTTGCCATTTATTATCAATGCGTGTACTGATTGACGCTAATTGGATTGTTTGGTCATAATGCATGACGCGACTTCGCGTCTGCTTATTTGTGAAAAATCAAGACCAGAACCAATTACAGTCAGTTAATTTTTTTCAAAGTAAAAAACAAACATACTATAAGTTTTTTTGTTTTTTTTTCTCATGGTAAATTTGGGGTCCACGGACGATTCGCGATATACTGGATTTCGCGAAATAACGGACTGCGATGTATTGGATCTACAGTGTAGTTGTTTTGTGGGAAAGAAAATTGGGGCTGTGGGGTCAGGTCACTTAGAGTTATTTCCCTTTGTTGTTCTGGCTATTTGTGTGGGAGTAAATATTTATTTTGTGTCTAAGATTTCTCAAGAACTTCTACACCTAGAAACTTGAACTTAAGTACACATGACAAGTATGACTAGTTGTATTGTGGGAAAGGAAATACAAGCCATGGGGCGAGGTCCCTGAGTTATTTCCCTTTGTTGTTCTGGCTATTTAATTATGTATTTTTGTGTATAACTTCTATACCTGTTTCCAGATTTTGTTTGAATTTATTTTACACATGCACATTTATATACTGTGGGTGACAAGTATGACTTATTGTACTGTGGAAAGAAAGTAGGGGCCATAGGGCCAGGTCTCTTAGGTTTCTAAGACTTATTTCCCTTTGTAATTTGTGCTGTTGAAGTATGTATTTTTCTTAATAACATTTATTATGTGTCAAAGAGTTTTGGTACCAATGACAAGAATGAATAGTTGTATTGTGAGAAAGAAAATAGCCATGGGGCCAGTTCTCTAAGAGTTATTTCCCTTTGTAATTCTGACTATTTAGATACGTATTTATCTTAGTAACATTTATTTTGTGTCAAAGATATCTTGAAAACTACTGTACCGAGAAACTCGGTAATTGGTAAGTATGGCTGGTTGCATTGTGGGAATGAAAATGGGGGCCATGGGATGGCCATGGCCGGGGGTATTAGTGAGCACTTATATGCTCACTTATGGTCTAGTTACTGTTGTATGTATGTACAAGTTCTGTTACAGATTACTGTCTGGATTACTGTTGTATGTATGTGCATAAGTTCTGTTTTACCGCTTAGAGGACTAAATCTGCCCAGAAAAAGTCAGTTATTGGCAAATCTATGTGCACAAGTACTGGTTAACTGCCTAGAGAACTAAGCCTGCCCAGGAAAAGTGTGTAGGTTAACTGATCAGCTCAACATGACCTTAACAGTAATGACTGTGTCGTAAAATTCACAACTCAAACAAAAGAAATAGAAAAAAATATCTACTTCTTTTGTTGAGAAAAAAAAAGAGCCTTATCTGTGCATATTTCAGCCATCACACGACAAAACCTACAATAAGACTTGTGCATCAAGTGAAGACTCAGATCAGTCTCTGCATCCATGAAGTCTGAGAAGTCTTTGCTCATCGCATGTGTCTTCTACATCCTCCAGGCTATTCAAAGAGGGATGAATCAGAATTTTTGCCATACTGGATGGATGTTCAGGCTGATCTGAATCTTTGCTGGTCACAAAATAGCTTTATTGCAGGTTTTGTCGTGCACAGGCTCTTTAATGCTTTTTGTGGAGAAATATGAAAATAGCACCTGACATCAGTTTTTGGTTGAAAAAGCGCTTTATTCGCAGCTGTGTTCCTTGCAGCTGTATGTGACTATTTCAAGTAGTTATGGAACATACATTCAGCACAATGCTGACAGAAAACCTGCAGGTACAGACAACTCTCTTTATACTAACACTCGATACAACAACAAAATTTGTTATAGTGACAGTTTGATTGTCATGAATTCTTCGCTTAAGAGGTAATAGTCAGTAGCAAATTATGGAAGAATATTATATTTTGAAATACTTTAAAGAAACATATGTTTTTGTGTATTTGTTAGAACTGCCTCAGGCAGGAAATAAGAACTAAACAAGACCTTTCTTACATATCAATCTGCTCATTAGGGATTCTTTATAGTAGCAAATTTATTTTAATGGCAACATCTTTGAGAACAAATGTTGTCCTTACAGCAAAGGTTCACTCTAACATAATTCCCCTAAATATTTGGACACGGTAGATCCTTTCTTCAAATACGTAAAAAATTAGGAATATTTAGCCTTAACCCTGGCCGGCTGAACCCGAATATATCCTGCCTTGGCAAACACTATAGATCAAGATCAGTTGGCTTCTGAAGAATTGGATCTGCACTTTTTGTCATTAGTTTGTGTTGAGGTTTAATGGCCCAGTCAACCCAATGGGGTCTTATCAAGAATGGTCAGTTTACCTAACCGGAAGGCTTAGTCCTCTATGTGGTTAACTAGTTTTGTGCACATTTTTTCACCAGAAACTGACAAGTGCCCTGCTTGAATCAGCAGAAGGGAGAGAATGACCATAGAAAATATTTCATTATCAAATTTCCATGAAAGAATGTTGCAGACCCAGAGAGGGTCGAATCCGCAATTTCCTGATCACCAGTTGGACGCGCATCTAACTGAGCCACTGAGGCTGGCTTGTCATTAAGTATGGGGACACACAGGCCTGAGCAAAAGTGTAGAACCAGATCAGATTAATGGCATCTGGTTGGTCTACACAGTTTGCCACTCAATCCAGCAGCTTTTAGACATATCAGCAGGTAGTGAACAGAAGTTAAAGTGTCCTTATATTCAGGGTTAACCTTCAAGACGCCAAACACAACAATTGTCGTCTGATTTGTCTTCTGCCGAATACTTAAAAAGTCATTGTTGCAAACAGTGTGGACCCAGATCAGACTGCTCCTCTAGGAGCAGTCTGATCTGGGTCCACATTGTTTGCCTATAAGCAAAAAGTTTGTTTGAAAAGTTTGTAAGAAGATGCAGCAGACGACATAAACATCCATACTATCATGATATCTCATTACTTTTTCTTTAGTAACCAAGATCACCGCCTGGTCGGGCAACATTCTTTTGTGGAGATTGACCATGAAATATTTTATATGGTCATTCTCTCCCTCGGTGGCTCAGTTGGATGCACGTCCGACTGGTGATCAGGAGATTGCGGGTTCAATCCCCCGCCGGGTTGGCAACATTCTTTGTGGAAATTTGATCATGAAATATTTCTATGGTCATTCTCTCCCTTCCGCTGATTCAAGAAGGGCAGTTGGCAGTTTCTGGCGAAAGAATGTGCACAATACTGGTTACCCGCTTAGAGGACCTAGCCTGCCCTGTAAAAGTGTGGTTAGATAAACTGACCACGCTTGACATGACCCCATTGGGATGATTGGGCTGTAAAACCTCAACACAAACAAACATTCTCTCCCTTCTGATTCAAGAAGACCAGTTTTCAGTTTCTGGAGGAAGAATGCGCACAGATACTGGTTGACTGCTTAGAGGATTAAGGCTGCCCAGGAAAAGTGTGGTTTGCTAAACTGACTGGCTCCACATGACCCTAATGGGTTGAGAGGACCGTAAAACAGCTCAGGCAGTCAATTCAATAACAAAGCAGGGATTATTCTGGTCCCAGATTTTTGTGAGAGAAAAAATCCCATTTGGATAAAAACAGTGAGAGATTTTCAAATTCAGTGAGATTTTTTTTTCGCTCGCTCAGACAAACTGAGTGAGATTTTTTTTTTTTTTTTTTTTTTTTTTTTTTTGTAAAGGTCAGATTTTGTATCATAATTGTATGTATAAGTAATTAGTATTATTATTGCTTATTTTGTAATGTACTCTAAATCAGGTTAATAAAATTGTTATATATAGGGTGTTTGATTAGTATCCTTATTTTCATGTTTACTGCAAGTGTTTATATATAAATTTGAACTTTCTGGAAAATCATGTTTACTAATAACAAGTTGTTTATATTCTTTTTGGAATTTCCAGATGGAATATTCTAGATTAAGCTATTTTTGGCATGTCACAGAACATTTAATTTTTTCTTGACAAATACAGGATTATAAGTGATGCCTCTAATTATATAAGGAGAGAAGATTTTCATATGAGCATCTTTGTACACTTTCATTCTTTACTGGATTACTTCAATGTTTCATTAATTCTGGAATTAAACTCTGAATTCAGGGACTTTAAATTGTGGGATCAGAAACTGCAATTCAAAGGATTTGTTTCAGAAATTCTTCTGGAATATTTCTCAGGGATTTTGTGACATTATCCAATGATTTTTTTACCTGCGAGTTCTGATTCATATACTTATAATTTTTCTCTGGGACTCACAAATTTTTATATAAATGAGTCCCAGAGCTCACAAAAACAGTAGATCCCTGAGCTCACAAAAACAGTAGATATCTGCTCTAAAATATATTACAGACTCCTGATTTTATCATAGGACATGGAATTTCAATTATGTGTCCTTGAGACTGGATAGAATTTTTTCTGTCTTGCACATTTTCTTATTTTTTGTTATCAACAAATACTGTAAGTAATTTTAAAGCTTGTTGCTGGTTTCACTTTCATTTCTTTCTCGTTACGCCTGGCTCGTAACAAAATGCAAACAGCTGAATAAGGGCGTCATGGGATTGTTATTCATCAGGCTCAGTTCGGTCGTGTTTGATCGTCATCCGAATCAGGGGAGGAAAGCGTGGCCGCTTCAGTCGAGCTGGGTTGTGCTCGAACAAGATACTTTAACATGTTGCCATCCCGACTGGACGGCTTCGGAGCGGATAATTTTCTTTCTTTTTCCGAGTCGGCGGACATTTTTTTTTGCTGACTCGAGGAAGCGATCAAAAAAGCGCTTGCTTAAACCAGACCGACAATAAAATTTTACGATAAAGCTTTTCAGTGATACAGATTAATGAATGGTTACCTGCGGTCGTATGCGTAATAAATTTTGGCGCCACAATAATTCAGAAACCAGTCAAACAGAACAGTCCGATAGTCTCGAAATGAACCGCATGTGCAAAATAGGAACAACGGCGCGAAATGAGAAAAATTCAGCATGCGATTTTTTTTCTCACTCCGGGAATTTTGATGCGATTTCTTGCAAAAAAATGCGAGAATATCGCGAAATCGCGCCAGAAAATGATCCCTGCAAAGTTGGCATTTTGGAATTGACAAAAATGACCCTTGTGGCTTGACATGCTGTTATACCAGATATTGTCAGCACCCATTTCTGCATGTACACCACAACCTCTTTATAACATTTTTGTTGGGGTCCATAGCATAAATGGTGTTAGTTAAACAACTGTGTTATATTTAAACAAAAATGTATAGATTATATTGAAAAATGACCATTTATGGTCATTTTTCAATATAATCTATACATTTTTGGGATCCATCTTTGAACTGTGTTCTAGCCAAAATCGTGTTTTAATGAACCGTGTTATAAAGAAGTTGTGTATTTCTTCTTCAGGAATATGATAATGAAGCTGAGGGTGTAGTCAGTAGTCTCATGGTTGCCTATGATGATGATGACTTAGATATAGGTAGGTGTTTTGCCACTTTTACATAGCTCCAGTGCCAGCCTCGGTGGCTCAGTTGGATGCGCCGTCCGACTGGAGACCAGGAGGTCATGGGTACAACCCCCGCCGAGGTCGGCAACATTCTTTTGTGGAGATTGATCATGAAATATTTTCTAGGGTCATTCTCTCCCTTCCGCTGATTCAAGAAGGGCAGTTGTCAGTTTCTGGCGAAAGAATGTGCACAATACTGGTTAACCTCTTAGAGGACTAAGCCAGCCCTGTAAACGTGTGGTTAGGTAAACTGACCACGCTCGACATGACCCCATTGGGTTAACTGGGCCGTAAAACCTCAACGCAAACAAACAAACATAGCCAAAGAAAGAAGAGTTAACCAGAAAATTCTTTTTCTTATTTCTGCATGAAAACATGTTATGGTTATTCATAAGAAACCCCTCAACAAGTTTCATATTTTCACAGAGAAATAAAAAAAGTTGGTACTTTTGTGTTGAAAAAAATGGTGTAGTGGTACTTTTCTATACTGGTAATAAATGAATGATTTTTATTTTCAAGAAAATAGCCTTCAATATTTAATACAATCAGAAAAAGAAATTTCAGCATGAAATAAGATGCATACACACAGACTCAAAAAGGACCTTGAATTTGGACAAGTAAAAATCTTGACTGTCTTTGAGTTTGGGGTGTAAAAACACAGACAAGCTTGCTCATACATACACACAGACACAAAAGGGTTGAATTTGAACAAAAAAACTTTACTGTCTTTGAGTCCTGGGCATAAAGACACATGCATACACTTTCTGTTCCGTCTTTGTTGTCTGTCAGAAGAACCATGGATCCTTAGATGGTGTAGAGATGGTGCAGACTGATCTGAGTCCTTGGTGGTTATATGTCTGGAGCCTGGTGGTATACATATCAGTGTTCAAGCCAGGCTGCACCATTGCGCCAGTCACGCATATTTTCATGTTTTGGCGCAGAAAAAATAAGTTCTTGCGCCATCCAGGCGCAGAAAATTTATTACAATATTGGCTGCAAATGCATTGTGATTGGGTGCTTTTACTTGCGGTTCACTATAAATAGGCATAGAAATTATTTTAAAATGCAAAGAAAGCTTTAAAATAATAGAGAAAATACATTTAAACAGACAATCTGGAATGATTTTTGCCTGTAGTTTATGCATTTTCGATGTTAATTCTAGCGTTGGTGGCAGCCATTTTTCAATTTTCCAATGACTATTGGTTCAATGCTCATGCTGTGACTATTGGTTCAATGTTCATTTATAAATTAGGGGTCACCTCACTCAGGGGTAGATCGAGTGTACACTGTTAATTCATCACTATCAGACAGTATTACTGTCGGAAGTTTTCTTTCTTTTCTCAATCTGATTGATTGAATGATTAGGTAAAAATACGATTGACCGATTGTCTAATGGAAAAATATTAATTTTGGGTGAAGGTCAGTCTTGTTGAAACTAGAATAGGACTTGTGCTAAAGAGATCATCCAGCTCATCAATTTGAAGCAGTGTTCAAAAGAACTAATTCAAAATGATTTTCAGCTTTTACATCTATTCACAATATCTAGTTATGATTATTATTCCCTATATCTTCACAGTATTATCAACACTTAGACAGGCAGCTCACTTATCCTCCCTGCTGGCCTCGGTGGCTCAGTTGGATGCGGCGTCCGACTGGAGACCAGGAGGTCGCGGGTTCAACCCTCGTCGAGGTCGGCAACATTTTTCATGGAGATTGATCATGAAATATTTTCTACGGTCATTCTCTCCCTTCCGCTGATTCAAGAAGGGCAATTGTCAGTTTCTGGCGAAAGAATGTGCACAATACTGGTTAACCGCTTAGAGGACTAAGCCTGCCCAGTAAACGTGTGGTTAGGTAAACTGACATGACCCCATTGGGTTGACTGGGCCGTAAAACCTCAAAACAAACACAAACACTCATCCTCCCATCCCCCCCCCCCCCCCCCCACACACACACACACACACACACACACACAAAGAAAAGAAAACCAATGGCAGCCCTCTTGACACCCTGCCCAATATGTTGATTTCTTATGTTCATCTGTTGTGCCATTTCTTATTGACAACCCTGTGTTAACCTGGATTGTACATCTAATCAGATATTACAAGTACAGATTACATGGAGCAAATCTGATAGCAACAGGAACAGATTCTATAAAATTTTGATCATTGATTATACTGTCCCCAGATTTTTAGCTCACCTGAGCTGAAAGCTCAAGGTGAGCTTTTGTGATCACTCACCGTCCGTCGTCGTCGTCCGTATGTCCGTCCGTCCGTCCATCCACAATCTTTAAACAACATCTCCTCCTAAACCACTGATTGGATTTTGACCAAACTTCACAGGAATGATCCTTGGTTGGTCCTCTTTCAAAGTTGTTCAAATGGTTCCGGTCCATTGCATATCTAGGTCACAGGAGCTAAAAATAGATTTTTTAACTAAAAACTTAAAAAATCTTCTTGTCAGAAACCACTGGACCGATTTCAATATAATTTTGCAGAAAGGTTCCTTTGGTGATCCTCTACCAAGATTGTTCAAGCCATTCGGATTCGTCAAAAAACATGGCCGCCAGGGGGCGGGGCTTATTTTCCCTATGTATCTATATAGAAAACTTTAAAAATCTTCTTGTCAGAAACCACTGGACCGATTTCAATGTTATTTTGCAGAAATGTTCCTTTGGTGATCCTCTACCAAGATTGTTCAAGCCATTTGGATTCATCAAAAAACATGGCCGCTAGGGGGCGGGGCTTATTTTCCCTATATATCTATATAGAAAACTTTAAAAATCTTCTTGTCAGAAACCGCAGGACTGATTTCCATATAATTTTGCAGAAATGTTCCTTTGGTGATCCTCTACCAAGATTGTTCAGGCCATTTGGATTCGTCAAAAAACATGGCCGCCAGGGGCGGGGCTTATTTTCCCTATATATCTATATAGAAAACTTTAAAAATCTTCTTGTCCGAAACCACTGGACCGATTTCAATATAATTATGCAAAAATGTTCCTTTAGTGATCCTCTACCAAGATTGTTCAAGCCATTTGGATTCGTCAAAAAACATGGCCGCCAGGGGGAGGGCCTTAATTTCCCTATATATCTATATAGAAAACTTTAAAAATCTTCTTGTCAGAAACCACTAGACCGATTTACATATAATTTTGCAGAAATGTTCCTTTGGTGATCCTCTACCAAGATTGTTCGAGCCATTTCGATTAGTCAAAAAACATGGCCGCCAGGGGGCGGGGCTTATTTTCCCTATATATCTATATTGAAAAATGTAAAAATCTTCTTGTCTGAAACCACTGGACTGATTTCTATATAATTTTGCAGAAATGTTCCTTTGTTGATCCTCTACCAAGATTGTTCAAGCCATTTGGATTTGTCAAAAAACATGGCCACCAGAGGGCAGGGCTTATTTTCCCTATATATCTATATAGAAAACTTTAAAAATCTTCTTGTCCGAAACCACTGTACCGACTTCAATATAATTTTGCATAAATGTTCCTTTGGTGATCCTCTTCCAAGATTGTTCAAGCCATTTGGATTCGTCAAAAAACATGGCTGCCAGGGGGCGGGGCTTATTTTCCCTATATATCTATATAGAAAACTTTAAAAATCTTCTTGTCAGAACCACTGGACCGATTTCCATATAATTTTGTAGAAATGTTCCTTTAGTGATCCTCTACCAAGATTGTTCGAGTCATTTGGATTTGTCAAAAAACATGGCCGCCAGGGGGCGGGGCTTATTTTCCCTATATATAGAAAAATGTAAAAATCATCTTGTCCCAAACCACTGGACCGATTTCCATATAATTTTGCAGAAATGTTCTTTTGGTGATCCTCTACCAAGGTTGTTCAAGCTGTTTGGATTTGTCAAAAAACATGGCCGCCAGGGGGCAGGGCTTATTTTCCCTATATATGTATCTATATAGAAAACTTTAAAAATCTTCTTGGCAGAAACCAGTGGACCGATTTCAGTATAACTTGGAAGGAATGTGTCTTTGGTCACCCTCTTCCAAGGTTGTTCAAGCCATCATGATTCTTCAAAAAATATGGCTGCAAGGGGGGTGGGGCTTATTTTCCCTATATATCTATATAGAAAACTTGAAAAAAAAATCTTCTTGTTTTCCCTATATATCTAAATAGAAAACTTTAAAAATCTTCTTGTCAGAAACCACTGAACAGATTTCAATATAACTTGGCAGGAATGTTCCTTTGCTGACCCTCTACCAAGTTTGTTCAAGCTGTCATGATTCGTCAAAAAACATGGCCGTTAGGGCGTAGGGCTTTATATCTATATAAAACTTTTTAAACCACTGGACCAATTTCAATATAACTTGGCAGAAATGTTCCTTTGGTGACCCTCTTTTAAGATGCAGTTCAAGTTGTCAAGATTTGTAAAAAAACATGGCCGGGGGTGTGGTGGAGGGGGGTGGGGGTGGTTAGTGCTATAAAGTTTATACAAAAATCCTAGAGCAGTGAACTTGGGTGAAACTTCAACAGTAAATATGCAAATCTGTTTGGTCAGGTGAGCGATATAGGACCATCATGGTCCTCTTGTTTCAAATGTCCCCAACTTTTTGGAGGGTAGGGGTCCCTGGACCCCAAAACTGAAATTCCTGCCTTGAACACTGACACATTAACCTCTTTATAACATGGTTCGTTATAACACGGTTTTGGATATAATACGGTTCAAAGATGGATCCCAAAAATGTATAGATTATATTGAAAAATGACCAATGGTCATTTTTCAATTTAATCTATACATTTTTGTTTGGATATAACACGGTTGTTTAACTGACACAGATTATGCTATGGACCCCAACAATAGTGTTATAAAGAGGTTGAGGTGTACCTGTTTTTTTGTTATGCCTGCCACACGATAGTGGCAGGGTATTATGGTTTTACGATGGTCATCTCTGTGTCTGTCCATTCAGCTGTCCATCCATATTCTCATTTCTGTACGAAAACTTTTGTGAATATTGATGGTTTTTCACCAAATTTGACGTGTGCATTGATATTATGGAGATTGGTTTACATTGCTAATGGACAAATTCGTCAATTTTTATACCCCACCACACAATAGTGGCGGGATATTATGGTGTTACATTGGACGTCTGTGTGTCTGTCCGTCCGTCGTCCGTCTGTCCGTCCATTTTACATTTCCGGATGATAACTTGAGTAAACTTCAATGGATTTTCACCAAACTTGGTATGTGCATTGATATTGTGGAGATATGGTTTGGGATTGTTAATGGGTAAATTTCGTCAAATTTTTACGGCGTTATCTGCCTGAGACACGCCCATATTTTCGTTTCCGGACGTAAACTTGAGTAAATAACAAGGGATTTTAACCAAACTTGCTATATGCATTGACATTAAGGAGATCTGGTTTGGGATTGCTAATGGGCAAATTTCGTCAAATTTTTATGGAGTTACCTGCCCGAGACACACCCATATTTTCGCCTGTTTCTCTGTCATTTTCTTTCCAGACATTTTCGCAGTGATAACTTAAATACATAAATAAATAATTGCTATGGCGGGGTATTATGCTTGCGGTGCTTTTATTAGCTCACCTGAGCCGAAGGCTCATTGGTGAGCTAATCATATGGCAAGGCTGTTGCCGTCTGTCTGTCTGCGTGTCATGTGTTCACATTTTCAGACGTCTTCTCCTCTGGAACCACTTGGCTGATTGAAGTCAAATTTCATGTGGAGCCTACATGGGATGGGGGAACGAAAGTTTGCATATGGGTCCAGGTCACATGACCAAGATGGCCGCCATGCCCATATATTGTAAAAACCCTTCAAAAATCTTCTTCTCCGGAACCGCTGGGCCGATTTGCATGAAATGTAGCATCTGAGACATGGGCCCATCATAAATTGCATAAATGGTGACCCTGGGATGACCTTGACCTATTTTAGGCCAAGGTCGAATTTGGTTGCATAGGCATTTGTATGTGAAAAAGTGAAAATGCATAATAACTTACTTAGGGTTCAGAATACCCTCCTTAAACCATATATATTCTTGTTCCTTATGATAAGGCACATTAAGTGACATGGATCTTGGGACCCCAGGGGGTCCCCCGGTGGCATGCCCCACCCCCTTCATTTCATAAAATGCATAATATCTTGGAAACCGTTCAGATCCCCACTATAAACCATATATATTCTTGTTCCTTAAGATAAGGCGCATTTAGTGACATGGATCATGGGACCCCTGGGTGGTCCAGGTCACATGACCAAGATGGCCGCCATGCCCATATATGGTAAAAACCCTTCAAAAATCTTCTTCTCCGGAACCACTGGGCCGATTTGCATGAAACTTGGTATGTAGCATCTGGGACATGGGCCCATCATAAATTGCATAAATGGTGACCCTGGGATGACCTTAATTTAGGCCAAGGTCAAATTTGGTTGCATAGGCATTTGTATGCGAAAAAGTGAAAATGCATGATAACTTACTTAGGATTCAGAATACCCTCCCCCTAAACCATATATATTCTTGTTCCTTATGATAAGGCACATTAAATGACATGGATCTTTGGACCCCAGGAGGTCCCCCGGGGGTATGCCTCACCCCCTTCATTTCATAAAATGCATTGGAAACCGTTCAGATCCCCACCCATAAACCATAATATATTTTTGTTTCTTAAGATAAGGGGCATTTAGTGACCTGGATCTTGGGACCCCTGGGTGTCCTCTGGGAGCATGCCCCACCCCCTTCATTTCACAAAATGCTTAATATCTTGGAAACTGTTCAGATCCCCACCCATAAACCATATATATTCTTGTTTCTTATGACGAGGCGCATTTAGTGACATGGACCATGGATCCCAAGGGGGTCCCCCGGGGGCATGCCTTACCCCCTTCATTTCATAAAATGTGTTATATCTTGGAAACCGTTCAAATCCCCACCCATAAACCATATATTCTTGTTCCTTAAGATAAGGCGCATATAGTGATATGGATCTTGGGACCCCTGAGTGTCCCGTGGGGGCATGCCCCACCCCCTTTTCACAAAATTCTTGATATCTCGGAAACCGTTCAGCTCCCCACTCATAAATCATATTTATTCTTGTTCCTTATGACGAGGCGCATTAAGTGACATGGACCATGGATCCCAAAGGGGTCCCCCGGGGCATGCCCCACCCACTTCATTTCATAAAATGTGTTAAATCTCGGAAACTGTTCAGATCCCCACCCATAAACCATATATATTGTTGCTCCTAATGATAAGCCGCATTTAGTGACATAGATCCCTGGGTCCCCGGGGGCATGCCCCACCCGCTCTTTTCATAAAATGCATAATATCTTGGAAACCATTCAGATCCCCACCCATTAACCATATATATTCTTCTTATGATGAGGCGCATTTAGTGACATGGACCATGGATCCAAAGGGGGTCCCCCTGGGGGTAGGCCCTACCCCCTTCATTTCATAAAATGTGTTATATCTCGGAAACCGTTCAGATCTCCACCCATAAACCATATATATTCTTGTTCCTTAAGATAAGGCGCATTTAGTGACATGGATCTTAGGACCCCTTGGTGTCCCCCGGGTGCATGCCCCACCCCCTTTATTTCACAAAATGCTTTATATCTTGGAAACCTTTCAGATCCCCACCTATAAACCATATATATTCTTGTTCCTTATGATGAGGCGCATTAAGTGACATGGACCATGGATCCCAAAGGGGTCCCCCGAGGGCATGCCCCACCCCCTTCATTTCATAAGATGTGTTATATCTCGGAAACTGT
The DNA here is from genome assembly GCA_964016985.1 of Anodontia alba. Lineage (NCBI taxonomy): Eukaryota > Metazoa > Mollusca > Bivalvia > Lucinida > Lucinidae > Anodontia > Anodontia alba. The sequence continues at coordinate 38,486,225 of OZ024823.1, forward strand.
TCAGATCCCCACATATAAACCATATACATTGTTATTCCTTATGACAAGCTGCATTTAGTGACATGGATCCCCGGGTCCCCCGGGGCATGCCCCACCCGCTGTTTTTATAAAATGCATAATATCTTGGAAACCGTTCAGATCCCCACCCATAAACCATATATATTCTTGTTTTGACTAAGTGTGGCCCTTTAAAAAGTTCAGCATTTTAACCTTGTCAGCAAGATATCTCAAAAACTGTTTAAGCCATTGTCTTGAAACTTGACAGGCTGATAGGGAATGATGAGTAAATGACCTGATTAACTTGCAGCAGTTGACTCAGGTGAGCGTTTTGGCCCATGGGCCTCTTGTTTAGTTATCTATCTGCCATATGATAGTGGCGAGATATTGTCATTCATGTTATTTCTTTTTAAAATTAATAATAATAATAATAAAAAAAAGATGTTAATATAGCAATGGAATGATGTCAACAGCTTGTGGCAAAAGTTAAGCAGCTTAGAATTTTACAGGTCAGAAAATATGGCAGTGTTTGCAGGCAGTGGTGTGGAAATATATGAATAAAACACACTCATATTATTTTGTTAAGTCTAAGGCAAAAAAACCCCAAAAAAAACAAAAAAAAAAAACAATGTTGTGAATAAAACTGACTCAGGAATGTTTTTTCCTCCAGTGTGTTATTGGAGATATTTTTTAGTGTCTTTTTTTTTTTATAGCTCACCTGTGCAGAAGCTCAGGGTGACCTATTCTGATCACCCTCTGTCCATCGTCCATTGTCTGTCATCCGTCGTCAGCAATTAGTTTATTAACACTCTAGAGGTCAAAGTTTTGACCCAGTCTTGATGAAACTTGCCCAGAATGTTTGCCCCTATGAAATCTAGTCCAGTGACTTTCTTAAGTTCTTCCATTTAGGTCAGTTTCTCAGTAATTATTGGTCCTGAGGAGTGATATTTGGTGTTTGTGAAGTGTTTGTGTTTAGGTCAGTTTCTCAGTAACTTTTGCTCCTACAGCCAATGATACTTAGTACCTGCATACATCTTAGCATGGCCTCTTGAGTGCAGTCATCCATATTTGACCTTGGCCTCTATTTCACAGTCCATTAGACATGCTACATTGTCTTACTTCTTAATATAATCATTTTGAATTCTGATCAGAATGTTTGCCTTGATCAGTTCTAGGTCAGGTTCTCAAAATGCTGATACTCAGGTGAGCATTACAGGGCCATCATGGCCCTCTTGTTTTTTTTTTTTTTAGGCTCACTTGAGCAAAGCTGAGTGAGCTATTCTGGATCTGATGAGCCAGTCCTCCGGCGTCTGTTGTCCGTCGTCTGTCAACAATTGACATCTCCTGGGCCAATTTGGACGAAAAATCTTCTTGTCTGAAACCAGAAGGCTCAGGTCTTTGATATTTGGTACACAGCTTTGTCTAGTGGACCTCTACCAAGATTGTTTAAATTATAGCCCTGGGGTCAAAATTGGCTCTGCCCTAGGGGTCACATATTATACATAGACCCTTATAGGGAAAAACCTTTAAAAAGCTTATTGTTTGAAACCAGAAGGCCCATGCCTTTGATATTTGGTACACAGCTTTATCTAGTGGACCTCTGCCAAGATTGTTCAAATTATAGCCCTGGGGCCAAAAATGGCCCTGCCCTAGGGGTCACTTATTTTACATAGACCCTTATAGGGAAAAACCTTTAAAAATCTTCTTGTCTGAAACCATAAGGCCCAGGTCTTTGATATTTGGTATGTAGCTTCATCTAGAAGACCTCTAGCAAGATTGTTCAACATGTTTTATGCCGGCCTCGGTGGCTCAGTTGGATGCGCGTCCGACTGGAGACCAGGAGGCCGCGGGTTCGACCCCCGCCGAGGTCGGCAACATTCTTTCGTGGAGATTGATCATGAAATATTTTCTATGGTCATTCTCTCCCTTCCGCTGATTCAAGAAGGGCAGTTGTCAGTTTCTGGCGAAAGAATGTGCACAATACTGGTTAACCGCTTTGAGGACAAAGTCTGCCCAGTAAACGTGTGGTTAGGTAAACTGACCGCGCTCGACATGACCCCATTGGGTTGACTGGGCCGTAAAACCTCAACACAAACAAACAACATGTTTTACATAGACTAACATAGGGTAAACGTTTAAAAATCTTGACTGAAACCAGAATGACCAGGTCTTTGATATTTGATCTATAGCTTCATCTAGAGGACCTCTACCAAGATTGTTCAAATTGTAGCCCTAGTTTCCATTGAAACTGTTTCTTGGTCATATCGTCATTATGCCCCCAACTTCGAAGAAGTTGGAGGGGCATATTGCTTCTGGGACGTTTGTGTGTCCGTCCATGCGTCCGTCCATCCGTTATGCTTTTTGATGCATAGCATAACTTCCGAACAATGCATGCTAGGGTTTTGAAATTTCATATATGGATTCTTCATGAAAAAAATAGCTGACCCGTATTTGTTTCCCCATCAGGATTATGCCCCTTTCCTGAGTTATGGCCCTTTGGAAAAATATAGATGAAATCTTGTCAGCAAAATATCTCCAAAGCTATTGAAGCTAGAGCCTTGAAACCTGGTGAATAGGTTGGTATTGATGAGTAGATGACATGATTAACTTTTGAATAAATTCTGAAAATTACTTCATGAGTTATGGCCCTTTATAACTTTGGGCATTTTTACAATTGCACACTTTTTAGCTCACCTGAGCTGAAAGCTCAAGGTGAGCTTTTGTGATCACTCACCGTCCGTCATCGTCGTCGTCCGTATGTCCGTCCGTCCGTCCACAATCTTTAAACAACATCTCCTCCTAAACCACTGTATGTATCTATATAGAAAACTTTAAAAATCTTCTTGTCTGAAACCACTGGACCGACTTCAATATAATTTTGCAAAAATGTTCCTTTGGTGATCCTCTACCAAGATTGTTCAAGCCATTTGGATTCGTCAAAAAACATGGCTGCTAGGGGGCGGGGCTTATTTTCCCTATATATCTATATAGAAAACTTTAAAAATCTTCTTGTCAGAAACCGCTGGATTGATTTCCATATAATTTTGCAGAAATGTTCCTTTGGTGATCCTCTACCAAGATTGTTCAGGCCATTTGGATTCGTCAAAAAACATGGCCGCCAGGGGGCGGGGCTTATTTTCCCTATATATCTATATAGAAAACTTTAAAAATCTTCTTGTCCGAAACCACTGGACCGATTCCCATATAATTTTGCAAAAATGTTCCTTTAGTGATCCTCTACCAAGATTGTTCAAGCCATTTGGATTCGTCAAAAAAAATGGCCGCCAGGGGGCGGGGCTTAATTTCCCTATATATCTATATGGAAAACTTTAAAAATCTTCTTGTCAGAAACCACTGGACCGATTTCCATATAATTTTGCAGAAATGTTCCTTTGGTGATCCTCTACCAAGATTGTTCGAGCCATTTCGATTAGTCAAAAAACATGGCCGCCAGGGGGCGGGGCTTATTTTTCCTATATATCTATATTGAAAAATGTAAAAATCTTCTTGTCCGAAACCACTGGACCGATTTCCATATAATTTTGCAGAAATGTTCCTTTGGTGATCCTCTACCAAGATTGTTCAAGCCATTTGGATTTGTCAAAAAACATGGCCACCAGGGGGCGGGGCTTATTTTCCCTATATATCTATAAAGAAAACTTTAAAAATCTACTTGTCTGAAACCACTGGACTGACTTCAATATAATTTTGCAAAAATGTTACTTTGGTGATCCTCTACCAAGATTGTTCAAGCCATTTGGATTCGTCAAAAAACATGGCTGCCAGGGGGTGGGGCTTATTTTCCCTATATATCTATATAGAAAACTTTAAAAATCTTCTTCTCAGATTGGGCAGTTGTCAGTTTCTGGCGAAAGAATGTGCACAATACTGGTTAACTGCTTAGAGGACTAAGCCTGCCCAGTAAACGTGTGGTTAGGTAAACTGACCGCGCTCGACATGACCTCATTGGGTTGACTGGGCCGTAAAACCGCAACAAAAAAAAAAAAAAAAAAAAGAACCACTAGACCGATTTCCATATAATTTTGTAGAAATGTTCCTTTAGTGATCCTATACCAAGATTGTTCGAGCCATTTGGATTCGTCAAAAAACATGGCTGCCAGGGGGCGGGGCTTATAGTCCCTATATATAAAAAAATGTAAAAATCATCTTGTCCCAAACCACTGGCCCGATTTCCATATAATTTTGCAGAAATGTTCTTTTGGTGAACCTCTACCAAGATTGTTCAAGCCGTTTGGATTCGCCAAAAAACATGGCCACCAGGGGGCAGGGCTTATTTTCCCTATATATGTATCTATATAGAAAACTTTAAAAAATCTTCTTGTCAGAAACCAATGGACCGATTTCAATATAACTTGGAAGGAATGTGTCTTTGGTCACCCTCTTCCAAGGTTGTTCAAGCCATCATGATTTGTCAAAAAATATGGCTGCAAGGGGGGTGGGGCTTATTTTCCCTATATATCTATATAGAAAACTTGAAAAAAAATCTTCTTGTCAGAAACCACTGGACCAATTTCAGTATAACTTGGCAGAAATGTTTCCTTGGTGACCCTTTACCAAAATTGTTCAGGCCGTCATGATTTGTCAAAAACATGGCTGCTAGGGGTTGGGCTTATTTTCCCTGTATATCTATATAGAAAACTTGAAAAAAATCTTCTAGTCAGAAACCACTGGACTGATTTCAATATAACTTGGCAGACATGTTACCTTGGTGACCCTTCTTTGGTGACCCTTTACCAAGATTGTTCAAGTAATCGTGATTTGTCAAAAAACATGGCCGCTAGCGGGTGGGGCTTATTTTCCCTATATATCTATATAGAAAACTTTAATAATCTTGTCAGAAACCACTGGACCGATTTCAATATAACCTAGCAGGAATGTTTCTTTGGTGACCCTCTACCAAGGTTGTTCAAGCTGTCATGATTCGTCAAAAAACATGGCCGCTATGTGGGCGGGGCTTATTTTCCCTATATATCTATATAAAAAACTTTAAAAATCTTTTTGTAAGAAACCGTTACACCGAATTCAATGTAACTTGACAGGAATGGTGACCTTCTACCAAGATTGTTCAAGCTTTCATGATACGTCAAAAAACAGGGCCCCCAGAGGGGGCGGAGCTTATTTTCCGTATATATCTGTATAGAAAACTTTGAAATTCTTCTTGTCAAATACCCCTGACCGATTTCAATGTTGCTTTGGTGACCCTCTACCAAGAATGTTCAAGCAATCCTGATTTGTCAAAAAAACATGGCTGTTCGGGGGTGGGGCATATTTTCCCTATATATCTAGATAGAAAACTTTGAAAATCTTCTTGTCAGAAACCACTGAACCGATTTCAATTTAACTTGGTTTAACTTGGTAAATAGATTGTTCTTTTGGTGACCCACAACCAAGTTTTTTCAAGGTGTCATGATTCGTCAAAAAGAAAAAAATGGCTGTTAGCGGGTAGGGCTTTATAGCAATATAAAATAGTTTAAAAATCTTTTTGTCAGAAACCACTGGACCAATTTCAATATAACTTGGCAGAAATGTTCCTTTGGTGACCCTCTTTCAAGATTTAGTTGTCATGATGCGTTAAAAAGAAAAAAACATGGCTGCTGTGGGGGGTTGGTGGGGGGTGGGGGGTGCAGGGCTATAAAATTTAGAGCAGTGAACTTGGCTGAAACTTCAACACTAATATAAGTATTCAAATCTGTTTGCTCAGGTGAGCGATATAGGACCATCATGGTCCTCTTGTTTATGCATAGCATAAGTTTTGAACTGTGCATGCTAGGGTTTTGAAATTTCATATATGGATTCCTCATGAAAAAATAGCTGACACGTATTTTTTTTCTTATCAGGATTATGCCCCTTTCCTGAGTTAGGGCCCTTTGAAAAAATATGGATGAATTCTTGTCAGCAAAATATCACAAAAGCTGTTGAAGCTAGAGCCTTGAAACCTGGTGAATAGATTGGTATTGATGAGTAGATGACTTTTGAATAAATTCTGAAAATTACTTAATGTGTTATGGCCCTTTATAACTTCGGGCATTTTTACATTGCACACTTTTTGATGCATAGCATAAGTTTTGAACTGTGCATGCTAGGGTTTTGAAATTTCATATATGGGTTCCTCATGAAAAAATAGCTGACACATATTTTTTTCTATTCAAGATTATGTCCCTTTCCTGAGTTATGTCCCTTTAAAAAATATGGATGGAATCTTGTGAGCAAGCTATCTAAAAAATTATTGAAGCTAAAGCCTTGAAATTTGAGGAATAGGTTGGTAGCGATGAGTAGATGACCTGATTAACTTTTGAATAAATTCTGAAAAGTACTTCTTGAGTTATTGCCCCTTGTCATTTTGGGCATTTTTACATTGCACACTTTTTGATGCATAGCATAAGTTTTGAACTGTGCATGCTAGGGTTTTGAAATTTCATATTTAGTTTTCTCATGAAAAAATAGCTGACACATATTTTTTTTTCTTATTAAGATTATGCCCCTTATCTGAGATACGGCCCTTTGAAAAAAATATAAGGATGAAGTCTTGTCAGCAAAATATCTCAAACACTATTGTGGCTAGAGCTTTGAAATTTCAGGAATAAATTGGTAGCGATGATAGATGACCTGATTAACTTTTGAATAAATTCTGAAAAGTACTTCTTGAGTTATGGCCCTTTGTAATTTTGGGCATTTTTACATTGCACACTTTTTGATGCTTAGCGTAAGTTTTGAACTGTGCATGCTAGGGTTTTGAAATTTCATATATGGATTTCCTCATGAAAAAATAGCTGACACATTATTTTTTTCTTATCAGGATTATGCCCCTTTCCTAAGTTATGGCCCTTTGAAAAAATATGGATGAACTCGTCAGCATAATATCACAAAAGCTATTGAAGCTAGAGCCTTGAAACCTGGTGAATAGATTGGTATTGATGAGTAGATGACCTGATTAACTTTTGAATAAATTCTGAAAATTACTTAATGAGTTATGGCCCTTTATACCTTTGGGCATTTTTAAGTTGCACACTTTTTGATGCATAGCATAATTTTTGAACTGTGCATGCTAGGGTTTTGAAATTTCATATATGGATTCCTCATGAAAAAATAGTTGACACATATTTTTATCTGTTCAGGATTATGTCCCTTTCCTGAGTTATGGCCCTTTAAAAAAATATGGATGGAATTTTTTCAGCAAGCTATCTGAAAAACTGTTGAAGCTAGAGCCTTGAAATTTGAGGAATAGGTTGGTAGCAATGAGTAGATGACCTGATTAACTTTTGAATAAATTCTGAAAAGTGCTTCTTGAGTTATGGCCCCTTGCCATTTTGGGCATTTTTACATTGCACACTTTTGATGCATAGCATAAGTTTTGAACTGTGCATGCTAGGGTTTTGAAATTTCATATTTAGATTTCTCATGAAAAAATAGCTGACACATATTTTTTTTTCTTATTAGGATTATGCCCCTTACCTGAGTTAAGGCCCTTTGAAAAAAATATGGATGAAGTCTTGTCAGCAAAATATCTCAAACACTATTGAGATTGAGGCTAGAGCTTTGAAATTTAAGGAATAAATTGGTAGCCATGAGTAGATGACCTGATTAACTTTTGAATAAATTCTGAAAAGTACTTCTTGAGTTATGGCCCTTTGTCATTTTGGGCATTTTTACATTGCACACTTTTTGATGCTTAGCTTAAGTTTTGAACTGTGCATGCTAGGGTTTGAAATTTCATGTATGGATTCCTCATGAAAAAATAGCTGACACATATTTTTCCCCATCAGGATTATGCCCCGTTCTTGAGTTATGGCCCTTTGAAGAAATATGGATGGAATCTTGTCAGCAAAATATCTCAAAAACTATTGAAGCTAGAGCCTTGAAATTTAAGGAATAGATTGGTAGTGATGAGTAGATGACCTGATTAACTTCTGAATAAATTCTGTGGAAAGTACTTCTTGAGTTATGGCCCTTTGTCATTTTGGGCATTTTTACATTGCACACTTTTTGATGTAAGCCTAAGTTTTGAACTGTGCATGCTAGTTTGAAATTTCATATATGGATTCCTCATGAAAAAGTAGGTGACCCATATTTATTTTCCTATCCAGATTATCTCCCGTTTTAGAGTTATTTCCCTTTTAATAAAATAACATTGAAATCTCGTATATTTGTACTGTTGTTACTGTCATGGGCAAGCAGTGTTGGAGTCAAGCAGTATTAGAGTCAGGCAGTTGGGGGCATAGTGTTTTACAAACACCAGCTCTAGTTTTTATACCAGTGAACTTTCCGTTAATTTCAGCTATCAAATTAACTCAAATAGAAAAATACAGATTGAGATTAAAAGAACGAGACCGACGGAAACAGCTAGCACGTCATTATGGTTTAATCACAGCAGCAGCACAGTCAGCAGCTGCAGCTGCTGCAGCAGCAGGTACACCAGGGGTCAAGGCAACTAAATCTCCATATCAGAAGAAAAGAGGGTCAAAAGAAGACAGGTAATGGATGAAGTTTTAAGTTTCTCATTTAGTTTTGGATAGAATATTTGGGCATTGTCAAGCAAAAAGGTGTCTTTGAACATGCGCAGAATGTGGAGATTTAGATCATCCTCTGATGCGTAAAGTATCAGGCTGGCCTTTGCTCTCCATACAGTCCGTAGAAGGCAACGACTCTGTTAGCCAAGAGTGAAAACCCTGATCAGACTGCACGAATGTGCATCTGGGCCTTTGCTGTCTGTATGTGCCTGAAGACATGTTTTCCCATAGGTCTAGATAAGGGAGGGTATCTGGTAAATATTTTTCTTATGTCTCCATGAAAACATATGTTATGGGTACTCATTAGAAACCCCTCAGTGAGGCGCTTCTAATAAGTACCCACAATGTACATTTTCGTGGAGAAATAAGAAAAATATAGATACTTTTTGGGTGAAAAAAGTGCCTTAACTAGTGCTATGTTTTCCCCTGCCACAGCCCATTAAGTGTAAATGCTATGTATTACCATTGCTCAAGATAAGATGATTAAACAGGATTATTATTATACCCCTGTGTGTGTGTGTGGGTGTGTGTGTGTGTGGGTGGGTTGGGGGAGGTTTACTGTTTTCACGACATTCATCCGTCCATTGGTCTGTTATGTTTTGGTTTCTAAGTATCGAATAAGCACTGCTTATTAGCTCACCTGAGCTATGCTCAGGATGATGAATTGTGATCACTTTTCGTCCATCGTCCGTGCGTGCATGCGTCCGTCCGTTAACATTTTCAAACAACTTCTCCTCTGAAGCCGCTGAGCCAATTTCGCTCAAATTTCATATGGAGCCTCCTTAGGGTGGGGGAACGAAAGATTGCTAAAATGGTCGCGGTCCGTCAACCAAGATGGCCACCATGCCCATATATGGTAAAAACCTTTACAAATCTTCTTCTCCATAACCGAGGATGCCTTGGGGTTGAATCTTTACACAAATCATCGGGGACGGGAGGTCAACCAAAGTTGCTAAAAGAATTGTCGTACGTTGACGTTTGACCTCTTTACTATAAGGTCAAGTTCGCTTCCCTATGCATTTGTATGTCAGATACATTTGAATGGGAAAATTGTTGAGAATTTTAAACGACCTCCTCTGAAGCCTCTGAGCCAATTTTGTTCAAATTTCATATATGGAGCCACCTTAGGGTGGGGAAACAAAAGATTGCAAAAATTGTCGCGGTCTGTTGACCAAGATGGCCGCTATGCCCATATATGGTAAAAACCTTTAAAAATCTTCTTCTCCAGGACCGAGGATGCCTCAGGGTTGCATCTTTGCACAAATCATCGGGGACGAGAGGTCTACCAGTTGCTAAAAGAATTGTCGTACGTTGACATTTGACCTTTTTAGGGCAGGGTCAAGTTTGCTTCCCTATGCATTTGTATGAGCCCCATACATTTGAATAGGAAAATTGTTGAGAATTTTAAATTACTTCTTCTCTGAAGCCACTGAGCCAAATTTGCTCAAATTTCATATTGAGCCTTCTTAAGTTGGGGGAACGAAAGATTGCTAAAATGGTCGCGGTTCATTGACCAAGATGGCCGCCATGTCCATATATGGTAAAACCCTTTAAAAATCTTCTTCTCCAGAACTGAGGATGCCTTGGGGCTGAATCTTTGCACAAATCATCAGGAACAGGAGATCTACCAAAATTGCTAAAAAGATTGTCATATGTTGACATTTGACTTTTTTACGGCAAGGTCAAGTTTGCTTCCTTATGCATTTGTATGAGCCCCATAACATTTGTATGGGAAAATTGTTGAGAATTTCAGTCAACTTTTCTTCTGAAGCCACTGAGCCAAATTTGCTCAGATTTTTAGCTCACCTGAGCATGAAGTGCTCATGGTGAGCTATTGTGGTCAGTCAATGTCCATCGTCCATCATGGGTCGTGCATCATACGTCATGCGGCGTGAACAATTGCTTTAAAAGCCTTCTCTTGCTATGCCCCTGGGCCAGTTGACTCGATACTTGGTAGGAAGCATCAGGGTGACTTGTAGATCAAAAAGAGCTAAAATCCTTCCGATCGGAAATCCAAGGTGGCCGCCATCGAAAATCTATTTTCGCTTCTTCTCCTGAACCGAAAGGCCAATTGACTCCAAACTTGCTAGGAAGCATCAGGGTGACTTGTAGATCAAATATAGCTAAAATCGTGTCGGTCGGAAACCCAGATGGCCACCATGGCAGCCATCTTGAAAATCTATTTTTCGCTTCTACTCCTAAACCGAAAAGCCAATTGACTCCAAATTGATTAGGAAGCTTGGGGTGACTTATAAATCAAAAATAGCTAAAATCGTGCCGATTGGAAATCCAAGATGGCAGCCATCTTGAAAATCTGTTTTTCGCTTCTTCTCCTGAACCGAAAGGCCAATTGACTCCAAACTTGCTAGGAAGCATCAGGATGACTTGTAGATCAAAAATAGCTAAAATCATGCCAACCGGAAATCCTAGATGGCTGCCATGACAGCCATCTTGAAAATCTATTTTTCGCTTCTTCTCCTAAACCTAAAAGTCAATTGATGCGAAACTTAGTAGGAAGCATCAGGGTGACTTGTAGATCAAAAAATAGGTATAATCTTTCCGATCGGAAATCCAAGATGGCCACCATCTTGAAAATCTATTTTCGCTTCTTCTACTGCACTGAAATGCCAGTTGACTCGAAAGTTGGTAGGAGGCATTGGGGGTGACTTGTTTTACTTGTGACGTTTTGAAAATTTCAGCATTTTAACCTTGTACGCAAGATATTTGAAAAACTGTTTAAGCCATTGCCTTGTCATAAGAGTATTGGAAAAATGTTGCATGCCATCTGGATATCTGCAGTGGCGGTTTTACTCAGGTGAGCGAGTTATGGCCCGTGGGCCTCTTGTTGACATTTTTCTTGTTACTTTTGGGTCAGTACATAAATCTCTAGATAGGTGTTATCCATATTAATAGTTTTCTTATTCCGTCATGAAAACATGGGTACTCTCATCAGAAGCACTTTTTTGGACACTTCTAATGGGTATCCACTGCATGTTTTTGTGGAGAGATTAAGAAATTTATCTATATATTTTGGTGTTTTAGCTGGAATTATGATACATGCTTGGATATATAAATAGAGCAACATTCAGAATTAGTGTATGAAAAGTGCCCAATAACTAATTAAATCAGGTGATACTGTTCTGTATGCACAAAAAGGTACCTTCCTGAATTGAGAGTTCTGCTTACAGATGATCAGGTGGTTTTTCCCTGGGTTCTCCAGTTTTCGTCCGCCTTTGATGAATGATTGGCTCGATGTAAGTGAAATATTCTTGAAAGGGCCATAAAACCCAAATAAAAAAAAAAAATTGAGAATCCACATGATGCACTTGATTGAAAAAGGGCACATGCCTTATGTGAACCTTGGTCAAAATATCATGTGTATTTCCAGTTTGATCCAGACCTCTGCTGACTTCTATTAAGGAGCTCAAATAGGACAATAGTTCAGCAGTAATTTTCTCCACTTCTCCTTAAAAAAAATATGGGTACTCATTAGAAGTACAAGCCACGTCTGATGAGTACCCACAGCATGCTTTTATGGAGAAATATATAAAAAAAGTATTTTACAGTTGTGACCAAATACTCCTTAAAATGTTCACTACCATACAGAAAGGTACCATCAAAAATTTAGAAGCCAAATGGGCAGCACCATGTGAAAACCTATCTTTGAGCATATGGGGACAGTGAAGGCCGAGATCAGACTGCACATCCATGCAGTCTGATTGTGCCTTCACTGTCCGCTTGCAGATTTTTTTGATACTACAGAATATATGAATGGTGAGCAAAGGTGCGGGTGATACTTTGTGCATGTGCAGGATGACCTGAATCTGCACATTTTGCATATATTCGAAGGCACTCATAGCTACAGATAAGAGGGGGTATCCATGTAATATTTTTCTTATTTCTCCACAAAAACATACGTTGTGGGTACTCATTAGAAGCGCCTCACCGAAGCGCTTCTAATGAGTACCCCCAACAGATGTTTTTGTGGAGAAATAAGAAAGATATCAACATTTTTCGGATGAAAAAAGCACCTTATCTGTTGCTATGGCACTTTTTTTTGCATTGGCTCGGATGATACTTTATGCATGCTCAGGTTGATCTGAATCTGCATTTTGCACATGTTCAAAGGCACTTTTGCTTGATGATACCCGTATGATGCTATAGATGGGGAAAGTGCACTTAGGCTGTATGTGATCCATGAAAGTCAGGACAGTGCTCCAGCTAGCTCTATACAAGGGGCGGGCCACCCCTCTTGCCCTTTCCTGCCGCCCCTCTGCCTTTCTGAAGCTGCCCTCTGTCTTATTTCAACTCCAGACATAAAACCCTACATTTTGCTGAAAATTTCATGAAAATCAGACAAAAATTAAAAAAGTAATCAATATGTAAATGTCAGTTTTATGTGTATTCTAGTCTGAGGCATATATTGTGGAATGGGATTATACATGTATTTTGTAACATGTCATGATACTTAGCATATCACATGACACATGCTGCCCTCATTCTTGTATGACCGCACAGAAAGTGCCCTACCCGGCACCCATCTGCCCTTAAATCCTAGCTGGAGCACTGCAGGATATTGTGCATTTGCACAATCAGATTCAGTCCTTCTCTGTTGATACACACCTAAATAATTCTGTATGATGACAGTTATGTTTATTTCAGTTTGATCTGAAAAGTCCAGTCGATTGGGAGACTTGATTTTCCAAGATTCATTGCAGTCACAATAGAGGGAATCAAGTAAATAGCTTTCTTGCAAAAGAATTCACACAATACTGGCTAATCACTTAGAGGACTAAGACTGCCCAGTAAGTGTGGTTAGGTAAATTGACCATGCTTCACCCCATTGGGTTGACTGGGCTATAAAACCTAACACACACACACACACACACACACACACACACACACACACACACACACACACACACACACACACACACACACACACACACACACAAAAAGAAAAATGAAGTAAAATATTTTCTTATTTTGCCACTAAAACGTGGGTACTCATTAGAAGTGCCTCAATGAGGTGCTTCTAATATATACCACATGTTTTCATAGAGAAATAAGAAACATATCAGTACTTCTTGGTTGAAAATGTGCCTTATCTGGAGCTATGAGCAACACTGTGTTTTTGTCACATGGCCCAGATGCAAAGCTGACCTGGCCCAAGGTTATAAAACTTTTTTCATGCTCAACTCAGCTGAGCTTGAAATTTTCCTGCTAATAAATCTCAAATTACTAACAATTGCAAATTCCTTCTTGCTAAACATAATTAAACAAGAAAACCTCACTGCTAATAAATATGAAAATGCCAACTATTGTTGTCATTTTCATATTAATTAGCAGAGAAAGTTCCAGGCTCAGCTGAGTTAAGCATGAAAAAAGTTTTATAACCTCGGGGCCTGGCCTTTTGTTGCCCTCATGTGGCATAAATTCTGTTTACTTACTTTGTGCATCAAAAGTTTATGTTTGTAGTTGTTGTTTTCAGAGAATTCCAAGAAAAAATGAAGCCATTTGCTCAGTGTCATTCCTGTGGAGAACATGATACGTTCTTAGAAAACCATCAAAGTGAGTAAGAACTGGACAGTAAATAGCTTAAAGGGAATGGGTAACGGTACATTTTAACTTCGTAATACATTAACCTATACATAATGTGCTATTCTATTCTGTTATTCACCCCCTCCACAGAAAAAATGACCTTTCACTCATGATAAAGTCTTAATTCAGAAGGTCCCTTTAAACAGTTACCTGTATGACGTAGTTCCTCCAGCTCAAATGATCACGTGTCAGTTTCTTTTCTGTGGACTGTGAATTGTTCAAGGATTATTATCTGTGTTAGAAAATTGGATTAAATTAATTCTACACGGTTAAAATTTTTATATCCTTGCTTTTCTCTGGTTCTATATTCACTCCTTCTACTATCTATGTACTTATTTTCGAAATATCGATTTTAGATTTCTTGTTTTCTCAATGATAAATTTCTTCCTTTGTTTCCGCATCAGTCGATGCATTTCGCCCGCGGCAACTGTGGTCATTTAAAAGCAAAATGGGATACACATCCATCTTGTTTATCTTGTAATTCTTGCACACGTATCTCTCCTTGTTTTGTTTGCAGTTCCTGGACAGCCAAAGTTTGGAGTCTAGCTGAAAGGAGATGTCTTTAACCCACTAGAAAGTCAGTAATGATGCAGAGAAGAAAACAGAAGAAATCAAAGAAAACCAAAAAGTCCCAGTCTGACAACGGGACAGTTGATGGGAGCACCGCCCCTCATAGCTATACTGCTCGGGGCAGGACCCATCAAGGTGGCAGCCCGGCCGACTTAGAGTCTGACCAGGCATCAAGCCCACCAGTCACCGGTCAACCAGTCACGTCAACCGGTCACCAGTCATCCAGTCACCGGGCAGCTTATCACCGGTCAATCTTTCACCGGTCATCCAGTCACCAGTCAACCGGTCATCAGTCATCCAGTCACCGGTCAACCAGTCACCAGTCAACTGGTCACCAGTCAACCAGGCACCAGTCAACCAGGCTCCAGTCAACCAGGCATTAGTTTCCAGTCATTCGTATATGACATACAAACCCAAATTCCGCCTGGTTACATACCTATAAATGTGCCTATACAAAGCTATGCTCCGTCCATAAGTAGCCATATTTCACATGGTAGTGTCCGCAGACTATCAAATGTTATAATTCCTGGATATGAACGTTCTGAAAGATTAGAACTTCCTAATCCAGCTACTTCCTCTAAACAGATAATTCCACTCGAACCTGATTTTTGGCAGATCTCAGATCCGAGTGTAATGATTGATCCTCCTAATTCAACTGATTTATTATCGCACCTGCTTGTAGCAGGGTGCGATATAGGTGTCCGATTTTCTGTCCGTCCGTCAGTCCGTCCGTCCATCTGTCAACATTTATGTCGACGTTCGACATTTATGTCCAAGTTAGTATTCTAATCAACTACAAGACTAAACAACCATCAGACCTTGCATGGAACATCTCCCTGACCTCCTGACTTTGCAACATAGGCGTCCGCTTTTCCGTATATCTATCCATTCGTCCGTCCGTCTGTCAACATTTATGTCGAAGTTCGACATTTATGTCAAAGTTAGTATTTTAATCAACTACAAGACTAAACAACCATCAAACCTTGCATGAATTATCTCCCTGACCTCCCGACTTTGCGACATAGGTGCCCACTTTTCCATTCGTCTGTCTGTTTGTCTGTCCGTTTGTCTGTCCGTCTCTTAACAGTTCTGTTATGTCGAAGTTCGACTTTTATGTCAAAGTTAGTATTCTAATCAACTACAAGACTAAACAACCATCAAACCTTGTATGAAATATCTCCTTGACCTCCTGACTTTGCGACATAGGTGCCGGCTTTTCCATTCGTCCGTCCGTCCGTCAGTCCGTCTGTCTCTTAACAGTTCTGTTATGTCGAAGTTCGACAGTTACGTCAAAGTTAGTATTCTAATCAACTACAATTTTACAACAACCATCATTCCTTGCATGACACATCTCCCTGACCTCCTGACTTGGCAGATATGTTGACCCAGTGACCTTGACCTATATTTTGCGCTCCATTGACTTTGACACAATTTTACGTTGACGTTCCAGATCTTCTCAACTATAAGGCGTACAACTACCAAACCTTGCATAGTGCTTCTTCTAGATGTACAGACTTGGCAGGTACCTTGACCCGGTGACCTTGACCTATATTTTGCGCTCCAGTGACTTTGACATATTTTGCGTCGACGTTCGATATCTTCTCAACTATAAGGCCTACAACCATCAAACCTTGCAAAGTGCTCCTCAGTGTACTGACTTAGCAGATACCTTGACCTGGTGACCTTGACCTATATTTTGGCTGCAGTGACTTTGACATAATTTACATCAACGTTCCAGATCTCCTCAAGTGTAAGACCTCTAGCCACCAAATCTTGCATAGTGCTTCTCCTATATGTACTGACTTGGCAGGTATCTTGACCCGGTGACCTTGACCTATATTTTGCGCTCCAGTGCCTTTTACACATTTTACGTCAACGTTCAATATCTCCTCAACTATAAGGCCTACAACCATCAAACCTTGCATAGTGCTTCTCAATGTGCGGACTGCAGGTACCTTGACTGGGTGACCTTGACCTATATTTCACGCTCCATTGACTTTTACACCTTTTACGTCACCCTTCCATATGTCCTCAACTGTAAGGCCTTCAACCACCAAACCTTATATAGCACTTCTTCTTGATGTACTGACTCGACAGATACCTTGACCTGGTGACCTTGACCTATATTGTGCACTCCAGTGACTTTGACACATTTTATATTGATGTTCGGTATCTCCTCAAATATAAGACCTACAACCACTAAACCTTGCATAGTGCTTCACCTCATTGCCCTGGCTTGGCAGGTACCTTGACCCAGTGACCTTGACCTATATTTGACACATTTTTACGTTGATGTTTGATAACTCCTCAACTATAAGGCCTACATCCACCATACCTTGCATTGTGCTTCTCCTTGATGTACTGAATTAGCAGGTACCTTCACCCGTGACCTTGACCTATATTTCATGCTCCAGTGACTTTTACACATTTTACATCAACGTTCCATTATCATTGGGCTGTATGATACGAAACTTCAGTGCTAAAGATATAGCCATTAGAGGGAATGGGACTGGCTTGGAATATATGTGCCCCACTAGGCACTTTGTCTACATTTTTTTCAACCCAGTTTTCCAAGTAAGCACTGCTAAGAATGAAATAAACTGATTTAATAACCACATTCTGATTGTGGCTCCTGTGACTTTTGCGGCAGCAGGTGCGATGACGCCTTCCGTGGAATTCTTGTCTCTTTCCAGACCTTCAAGGAAGGATTAGTCAAAAAGAGAGCATAAATCTAAAAAGAGAAGAAGACATCGATCGTCCTCTTCTTCTATTTCTACTTCTAGATCAGGCTCTTTGAGTTCTTCTCGGCGAAAGAAAAATTCAAAGAGATCTAAGCACTCTCACAAAAAGAGAAGAAGACGATCGATGACGCCTTCTTCTTCATCAAATACCTTCCAATCTCAGCTTGACATTGGTAGATATACAAGGGTTCATAAATCTCCCCAGGTTGTTCAAACGCCAACTCCAATACAACCTGAGGAGACTAATTTTAGTCCAGTCACTAATCAACCTATTAATTATGATCAGTTTCAACCGAATCTTACTCAACAGAACAAGGAGTCAGATTCTGAAAGTGAATCTGAGGTCTGGTCCTTCGATCGTGCGATTAATGAGGTCTTCCGGCTTCTTCCTCCTGAGTTATGCCCAAAACCTCTCTCTGGGATCAAACAATTAATGGAGTCTCGTTCCACTCCATTACTTGTCCTTCCGCAATCTAAATTAGTAGAAAATACAACAAAATACATTCAAAATAGACTAGACTCGGACAAATGTTCCAGAGATTGGATATGCCCGCAAAGCTTGGTTTCAGCTCTTGCTCCGACTATATTCTACAAGAGCCAAAACCAATATCTGCCAGCTGACAATATACACTGTAACCTCGTTTTAACGCGGCTGTTGGGGTCCAAGAAAGCCGACCGCGTTAGCGGTGATTACCGCGTTATAATTTTGGGGGTACCGACAGTCATCATATCGTCGTCAAACAATGTGTACCCCACCCACCAATACTGTGATATTTTAAAATGTTGATTTCAGTGCATGTATTGCTGACAAAAAGAAAAATATGTTTTAGATCAATAAAAAGTATTCTAATACAAAAGGTTTTTTATCTATTAAATCCATTTATTATCCTAGTCTGATCAATCAGACAAGTTTTGTCCAGTTTACCGTAAGTTTGTATCGGTCCATGTATAAATGAGACTGCTAATCGCTATTATTGGTTTTTTTACTCGACAGACTGTGTATCGGAAGTTTATCCGAGCGGTTATGTGTATTGGAAAATTAACAAAGTTAAGCAACATTTTGTGTAAAATAATAAGATGGGTGACCGCAGAAAAAAAAAAAAAATTTTTTTTTTTTTTTTTTTTTTTTTTAAATGTTCTGCTCAGGATTGCGTTAAGCGCAGTTTTTTGGTGTTTTTTCCAACACTAATAAAATCACTTGAATAAGTCGAACAGAACACAAAAATCACCGACACAGAAAAAACACGTCACTAAATTTTTTCAACACTAATAAAATCACCTGAACACAAAAAAACACTGACACCGAAAATAAATACACCACACTAAAATAACCGCGGAACCGCAGTTATTATTTTTTTTATGTACACAATCTACTAATCTGAAAAGCAAACATATGATTAATGGCAAAATAAGAATAAAATATAATGAAAAGAAATACACAAATGAAGCAAGATGCTAGAGAAAATCTTACCGAAGGACGCGAACGTACCTTATGGGTAGGAATGTCTTCACTCAGCATTCAATACACTTTTATAACAGCATAAAGTTAGGGCAGAAATTGCTCAACTTTGTGACACTGAAATGTGTTCGCGTAATCAAAGCGCTAGTAATTATGTTTGTTGTAACGCTTATCACTCAGTTTTGACAGTATAGGTAATTGTTTGTACAATGTATTATGTAAACGTTGGAAAGGGTGATTGACAATTACCGTTAGTTACATGTGTTCACATTTGTAGGTCAACAGGTAGATTTAAGTGCAGTGGACCGTTAATCCGCTTAATTGACGGACAGTTTTACCGTTTTTTTTCTCATAGCTTTGAAACCAATACACATTAATTTTTTACCAAAATTCATGAGAAAAAATTGGTTTTTAACTTATTTATGGAGAAAAAAAACGGGAGCCATGGAACACCCGCGTTATACTGATTTCCGCGTTCTAACGATCAGCGTTATAACGAGGTTACAGTGTACCTCAATTAGAAGCGGATGCGTCTCTCCTAGACATTTCTAATAAAGGAAGAGCTTCCATTCCGCTGAAGAATCTGGAAGCATGGGAAAGGAAGGCTAGAAAACTAGTCTCCATTAATTCTCATGCTGATCTATTTTCTTCAGCTGCCTTCCTTTCTTTACAACAGGAATCGATGTCGTTTGTGGCCCTTTCCAGACTTCTGGAGGCCGTAGCCAAATCGATTAAACATGCTACTGCCATGTCTACACTTTTAACTACTGAATTATTCCAAGCTAGGAGGGACGCAGCCCTAGCTTCTTCTAAACTACTTCTCGACAATTCCACATACGAGTTAAGGAACGCTCCTATTAACTCGAAATCCTTATTCGACGGCAGGATAAAAGAAATAGCTAAATCAAATTTTGAAGCTCAACAGCAAAGGTTTCTAGCTTCTACATCCATTCAATCACAATCTCATTCTTTTAAGCCTCCTTCTCAGAGTAGTGCTTTCAAGATACCTAAATATCCTGCTAAACAAACAACATCCAGACCTAAACCTACGCAATCGTATAGGTCCAAAAATATTCCTCAAAACTCATCTTCTCACACTAAAAAAGGTAATATTAAGAGGACTGGTAACATCCGTCAGTTCCCCTCCTCTAAACCTGCCTCTTCCTCCGAAAGATTATGAAGGCCCGCCCTTTCCACTGCCTGCTCTTCCGCTCGCGGACATTCCAGTGGGAGGGCGATTGGCCCATTTTGCAGAAAAATGGGAGGAAATAACAGACAACAAATGGGTCCTCTCTATCGTACGAAACGGATTCAGGATACCATTCATCAAAATCCTTTGTCATCTGCTCCGATCAGAATGAGTCAGTCCTCCTCCCCGTTTCTCAGAGAAGAGATCAAAAACCTTCTCAACAAACGGGCAGTGGAAAGGGTACAGAATCCGGAAACTCCCGGCTTTTATTCCCGGATCTTCCTTGTTCCAAAAAAGAACGGAAAGTTACGTTTGATAATAGACCTTTCTTTATTAAACCGATACATAAAGAAACAAGCATTCAAAATGGAAACAGTCAAATCGGTGAGACAAGCGATGAGACTCAACGATTGGGCTGTCTCCATAGACTTAACAGATGCATACCTACAAGTTCAGATACATCATCAATCCAGGAAGTACCTTCGCTTCGCACACGAAGATCAAGTCTATCACTTCTTGGCCTTACCGTTCGGAATGTCCCTAAGTCTGTTAATTTTTTCGAAACTGATGGACGTTATTGCAGCGTTTCTACGCCAACGTGCCATATCAGTTTTTCCATACCTAGACGATTGGCTGATCAAAAATCTGATTTGCAGCTGACTGATTACTCAGACAAGCTTTTGCATTCAAACTATTCTAAGCCTAGGTTTTCTGCCAAATCTCAAAAAGTCAGATCTCTTTCCTGCTCAGAAGTTCACCTTCATAGGTTTGGAATTTCTCACGCAACAAAATTTAGTCAGGGTTCCAATGGATCGTGTACAGAACCTAATTCTGACAATCAAGAAAATAATGTCAGCCAAACATGTATCGGCACGAACTTTTCTTTCCCTTTTGGGCAAACTCAGTGCTGCAGCAGCCCTTGTTCTCCTAGGCAGACTGCACTTACGTCCTCTTCAGATGTGCCTGCTGTCTGTCTGGAAACCTCATATTCTTCCTCTCGATCACCCAATCTCGATAAACGGTATGATTCGATCTCACTTACAATGGTGGATAAACCTCATTCGATTCGAGACAGGGACTTCTATCCATCCTCCAGATCCCAAATTCTTCCTTTATACGGATGCCAGTCGTTACGGATGGGGAGCTCATTTAGAGCCGACAACACTATCCTTTCATGGTCACTGGACAGAAAACCAATCCCAGCTCCATATCAATATGTTAGAAATGATGGCCATACGATTAGCACTGAAACAAGCCAAAACATTTATTCACCATTCTTGCATTATGATATCCACAGACAACACAACGGTGGTCTCATATATCAACAAACAGGGTGGCACTCATTCCCCCAATCTTTGCGTAGAAGTTTGGAAAATACTCAATTGGTGCCTGGAACAAGACATAGTTATCAGAGTTCGTCACATTCCAGGCAAATTCAACAGTCTTGCAGACTGCCTCTCAAGACTAGACAAACCTATCAAGACAGAATGGGCTCTGGATCAAACAGTTGCGAATTTAGTATTCCAGATGCTCAACTTCCCAAATGTGGATCTGTTTGCGACAAGATTCAACCACAGACTCCCATTATATGTCTCTCCAGTACAAGACTACAAAGCACTAGCGATAGATGCCCTGTCCATGGACTGGAATCATCTTCATGCATATGCTTTTCCTCCTTTTATTCTGATACCTGCTGTTCTAGAGAAAATCTGACAACATCAGTGCAGAATAGTTCTCATAGCTCCCTTCTGGCCACAACAACAGTGGTTCTCAGAACTTCTTCTTCTATTAGTGCCAGCCCCGATTCGTCTGCCACTAATTCCAAGACTACTGACTCAATCCAAAGGAAGATTTGTCCATCAAAACCTCCGAATTCTCGACCTTCACGCTTGGGAGTTATCAAACAATCAATCAGAGATAAGAAATTTTCACAAAACGTTCCAGATTTTGTCTCCAGATCAAGAAGAGCATCTACACAAAAAGTCTACGATGCAAAATTCTCTAATTGGTGTCATACAAAAAAGGTTAATCCGATCTCGGGCCCCTATTACAGTTATAGCCGATTTTTTAATCTTTCTTTTTTCGGAAAAGAAATGTTAAATTAGTACTATTAAAGGTTATAGATCTATGATCTCTAACACTTTAAAATTCAAAACTGGTAATAGAATCGGATCTAATCCAGTCTTATCTGAACTTATCAGATCTTTTGAATTTCAACGACCAGTACAAAGATCTCTTACACCTAAATGGGACTTATCGTGGGTTTTAGTATGTCTACAAAAACCACCTTTTGAACCTCTTGATAAGGCTTCTAAATTTCCCGTTACTATTAAGACAGCCTTTCTCTTAGCTCTTGCCACTGCTAAAAGGTGTAGTAAAATACATACTTTGGCTATGGATTCACAACATTTAAGATTTAATCAATCTGATGGTTCAGTTTCCTTGATACTTAAATCTGGCTTTTTAGCAAAAAAACAGCTTCCTTCTGTTAAACCAGATCCTATTGTTGTTCCTAGTCTTGCTCGAATATGTAAACGGGAACATACTGACAGACTTCTTTGCCCTGTTAGGTCTCTGAAATTCTATCTCAAAATGACTAGCTCTTATCGCCAGAACAGAACTAGACTCTTTCTTCCTATTAAAGGCAATAAGGATATTTCTAAAGATACTATCTCGAGATGAATGTCTTACACTGTTCAACTTGCCTATAGGAAACTCACTAAACGAGATACCTCTTTCCTTAAAATCAAAGCTCATGAAGTAAGAGCTCTTTCCTCTTCTTGGGCTTTCTTCGACAAAGTTCCTCTCAATGATATACTTCAAGCAGCGGTTTGGAATAGTTCATCAACCTTCGCAAAATTCTATCTCAGAGACATGTCTCAACAAGCAGAGAATCTTCAAAGTTTGGGCCCCATTGTAGTGGCCCAAAAAGTGGTGGGGGGGCCAACAGCAACCAGCTATGGATGCGTAGACAACGTCAACAGCCTCCTACACCTGATGCTCTACTAGAAAGGTACTAATTATATTATATTATACCTTTATTATATATATATCTTAACCCTGGATTACTTTATCCTTGGTTAAAGGACCTTATTATTGCCTTAAGCACTAATTATGTCCTCATTATATATATATATAAAAATAAATGTTTTACTAAGTCTTAATTCAGAAGTTGGGACTAACTTATTAGGAGAAATCCTCCCTCCTATTCTGCAAATTCTAGCACATTATCTATAGGTTAATATATTACGAAGTTAAAATGAAGTTTTTTAAAAAGTAAAACATAATTTAACGAGTAATATTTAACCTATAGATAAGTATTTATCGTCCCACCTCCCTTCCCTCGCTCTTTTCTCCTAATTGTGTATTGTTTTACACATAAAAGAAACTGACACGTGATCATTTGAGCAGGAGGAACTACGTCATACAGGTAACTGTTTAAAGGGACCTTCTGAATTAAGACTTTATCACGACTGAAAGGTCGTTTTTCTGTGGAGGGGGTGAATAACAGAATAGAATAGCACATTATCTATAGGTTAAGTATTACTTGTTAAAATATGTTTTACTTTTAAAAAACTTCATTTTCAGGGAGGCAGTTCAATTGAAATAGTCATACCTCCCTTCTGTAAAAATTTGTTAGTGCTTCTGACTGCAGGAACAAGGGTCGCACATTCGAATCCCAGCTTGGACACAAAACTTGGAGATTGATCATGAAATCATTTCTACGGTCATTCTCCCCCTTACACTGATTCAAGAAGGGCGCATGTCAGTTAATAACAAAAGTATGCACACAAAGTACTGGTTAACCATTTAGAAGAAGTCTGCCCAGAAAAAATGTGAGCAGTTTGACCAGCTTGATATGACCCTAACAGTGTTGACTGGGTTGTTAAACTCCATACCAACCTACTTAAGCAGGGAATTATTCTGGAAATTTGGGTTGATTGGACCCAAATTTCTAGGGGCCATAAATTGGCCAGGGGTATGGGGGCACTGAGGCCCCCATTGGGGTCGAGGGGCAATGCCCCGGTGTGGGGGCCAGGGGGGCAAAGCCAAAAACGAATTTAAGCATTTCTGAGCTCAAAAAATTACCTCTCCTGGAAGCTGTTGCTGCTATCTGAGACTGTAGTTTTGAGGAAGAATATTAATAAATTGTGCAGCTCAACTTGTTAACACCTCATTTCTTCCAGTTTTCCAACTGGCTACTATTGTGACATATTCTGAATCAAGTCTAGGACACCTCCCTGCTGTCTTGAAACATTTCAAAAGTTTTACAATCAATAGTTGTGACCTAGTAGATTTGTATTATAATCATTGAACAGATACAAACTACTTAAAAGTCTCTGTTTATCTTTTGTTTCAGAAAGATAATTATTGCTGAAGCAAAAGGTTAACAAGACTTTTAGTGAACAGCATGTTGCTTTGTTGTTTCATCCCATGCAGCAAGGACTCTTAGTGCCACACTGCTAAGCTTGCCCAGTGGCACTGGGCAAGCTTAGCAGCAAACGGTACTCCATGACAATAACTGACAACAGCCTTATTGATAGAGGTAGTCCTGAATGTCATGCCACCTTGACGTGGTGTTTTGCTGGGCTGATTCGGGTTTGCCCAATGCAAAATCAGTTATTTTCTGCTGACTGTCAACTGTTTTTAACCGTTTAGTAGCCATATTGCCGTTTCGCCAATCAGTGTCATAGAAGCGGTCTCCAGTAAAAATACCAATAAGTACGGCAGAAATAAAGCGTCTGACCAATACAGATATATCATCCAATCAGATTGCACATCCGGCTGTGCTCGTTTGTGAACTACCACTTTTATTCTTTTAATTCGGTTTACCTCCTTTTGCTGCGCACCCAGGTAGAAATACCGTGCCATAAAGACTATGGGCCAAACCGGCGGGGGGGCTTATTTTAAAAGCGCCATACATAAATTGCTTGCGACTATGGCGCAGTGGCGCGGCCGAAAATGATCTCTGCTTAAGGGAAAGCAGTTGGTCCCAAGGGAGCGCATTCTTTCTTTTTAGAGTAGACCTTTTCAGAAGCTACTTGGCTGTCAAATGACTCATTTTTGCATATACCCCAGTGTTTAGCTCGATTTCTGATTAACGGTATGATCTTCAATCATCAAACCAGGCATATACTTTCTCCCTAACAGGGACCCAAACACTAAGGTATTAATTGATGACCCTTGTCTGTTTTTCATGATCTAATAATTTTATCAATTTGTTGTGTTAACCCTAGTATTTAACTCCATTTCTCTTAAACGGTATGTCCTGCAGCCATCAGTCTGGCATACACTTCCTCCCTGAAAGGGACTCAAAACACTGTGACATCATTTTGTGACCATGACCTACATATTGTAGTCCAGTGACTGTCATTAGCTCACCTGGAGCTCTGGTGAGCAAAGCTCCAGGTCAGCTTATGCCATTGCCTTTTGTGTGTCATTTGTCTGTCTGTTAGGTTTTCACAGTTTCAGCAATTGCCCCAGAACCTTCAAACAGATCGTTAAAAACCTGGTTTTGGGCATTGGAGTGACTAGTAAATAAAAAAATAGCTAAAACTTGTTCAGATATGAAATCCAAGATGGCCACTATCTTGAAAATTTATTTGAAGTCTTAATCCTGAACTGAAAGGCCAGTTTACTCAAAACTTTGTAGGAAGTATAGGGGTAACTTGTAGATCAAAAATAGCTAAAATCATTCTGATCGCACAGTGGCTCAATCTGATGCACGCTCAACTGGTATCAAGAGGTTGTGGATTCACTCCCTGCTGAATCCCGCGACATTCTTTTGTGGAGATTGATCATGAAATATTTTTTGTATGGTCATTCTCTCCCGTCCGCAGATTTAAGTGTGATTAGGTAAATTGACCAGCTTGACATGGCCTTAATAGGTTTACTTAGCCGTAAAACCAGAACACAAACAAACAGACACGAAACTTGGTAGGAAATATTGAGGCTACTTGTAGATAAAAAAAAAAAAGAGCTAAAATTGATCCAACGCAAATCCAAGATGGCTGCTGTCTGGAAAATCTAATTTGAACTTCTCCTGAACCGAAAAGCCAGTTGATTAGAAACTTGGTAGGAAGTATCAGGGCTACTTGTAGATCAGAAAAAAAACCTAAAAATCTAAGATGGCCACCATTGAACATCTATTTCGAACTCTTTGCCTGACACTGAAGGCAAATTGACGTGAAACTTCGCAGAAATATTTGGGCAACTTATAGATCAAAAATAGCTAAAATAGTTCCGATCCAAAATCCAAGATGGCAGCCATGGCCGCAGTCTTGAAAATTGACTTCTCCTGAACCCAAAGGCCATTTGACTTGAAACTTGGTAGGAAGGGCAACTTGTAGATCAAAAGTATTAAAATCGCTCAATTCTGAAGTCCAAGATGGTCGCTATGGCAGCCATCTTGAAAGTCTATTTTGAATTTCTACTTAATCAGAAGGCCAATTGACTTGAAACTTGGTAGTAAGTATCGTGATTACTTGTAGATGAAAAAAAAAAATAGCTAAAATTGTTCAATTCAGAAATCCAAGAAGGCTGCCATGGGGGTCATCTTGGAAATCTGTTTTGAATTTCTTCTCCTGAACAGAAAGACCAATTGACTCAAAACTTGGTAGGAAGTATCAGAGAGACTTTTAGATAAAAAATAGCTAAAATTGGAAATCCAAGATAGCTGCCACTGCCACCATCTTGATAATATTTTGAATTTCTGAAGGGAACAGCCAGTTGATTCAAAACTTGGTAGGAAGTATCTGGGTGAGTTGTAGATCAAAAATAGCTTAATATTCCATCTGAAATCCAAGATGGCTTAATTCTTCTCCTTAACCAAAAGGCCAATTGACTGGAAATCTTCATTGGAAGTATCGAGATGACTTGTAGATTGAAGATAGCTAAAATACAATGTAGTTCAGATTGGAGATCCGAAATTGCCACCATAGCGCCCATCTTGAAAATCTCTTAACCAAAATGCCATTGGACTCAAAACTTGGTAAGGAGTAGCAGGGCAGCTTGATCAAAAATAGCTAAAACCATTCTGATTTGAAATCCAAGCTGGTCGCCATCACTGCCATCTTGAAAACCTGTTTTTGAACTCTCCTAATGGAATGGCCACATTGACTCAGAACTTGGTAGGACCTTGGTAGGAAGTATCAGAGTGCTTTTAGATAAAAAAAAATAGCTTAAATCATTTTTATCAGAAATCCAGAGTGGCTGCCACCACTGCCATCTTGAAAATCTATTTTGAAATTCTATTCCTGAATAGAAAGTCCAGTTGACTGGAACCTTGGTAGAAACTATCTTGGTGACTTGTAGATTAAAAATGGCTAAAATTGTTCAGATGGAAAATTCAAGCTGGCCACCATGGCAGCCAGCTTCAAAATCCATTTTGACCTTTTTCTTCTGAACCCAAAGGCAGATTGACTCAAAATTTGATAGATGAAATTTGGGCAAGTTGTTCCAGGTGAGTAATGTTTGGCCCAAAGGGCCTCTAGTTCTTTACATGAATTTTCAACTCATTTATAATATTAGCAGGTGTAATGTCGCTTTCCACAGAATTAGGGGTGGTTGGGTGAGGCAAAGGTGTCGTGTATCTTACGTTACCGGGGTATCCAACTGAGTTTGGCTTACAGTTGGGCAAGGCCTGCTATCCTTGTAGCAGGGTAGGCATGGGGAGAGGCAGGTGGGTTGGGGAAAGTGGGGGTAGAATGTTTTTATTTTTTCTGTTTCTTCACTTTCATTCATTTTCCTCTTTCTTCCCTGTCCCTCTCATCTCCTCTACTATTCTATCTCCCTTCTCCCTTTCTCTGGGAGATGATACAAAATGACCCACAAGGGTTGATGTGTCATTAAACCCAACATAATCAATTTCTGCAGAATTCCTACTTTTTAACCACCCTGATACCAACCACATGCCTGTTAGACTTAGTAAACAATGCTAAGACAGCATTCTGTCACAAATCACACTAAAGGGTTGAGGACAAATTCTGAAAAGGCTACGGGGGTGGTCGGGTGGTGCGAAGGTGCTGTGTATCTTATATCACTGGGGCGTCCAACTGATATTGGCTTACAGTTGGGCAAGGCCTGCTATCCTTGTAGTGGGTAAGGGTAGAGAGGGAATGTTTTTAGTTCTTCTGTTTCTTCACTTTCATTCCTGTTCCTCTTTCTTCTCTGTCCCTCTCTTTCATCTCCTCTACTCTCTCTTCTATCTCTTTTCTCCCTTTCTCTGGGAGACGACACAAAATGACCCTCAAGGGTTGATGTGTCATTAAACCCCAACACAATCAAAAAAATCTGAAAAGGCTACACAGATGTATATGGTGATGTGATTCATCTTATTTAACATTTTCATGTTTTATTTAATTTAATACTAATTTCTTTTACAGAAGAAAAGGAGCTCAAAAGCAGAATCAGAGAACTCGTCAGTTATCGCAGAAATGGATTAACAAAATTAGAAGGTAAGTTTGTCCTGTCCAGTAATTTTTATACCCCGCCACACAATAGTGGCGGGGTATTATGGTTTCACGTTGGTCGTCCGTGTGTCCGTCTGTCTGTCCGGCTGTCGTACGTCAGTCCATATGTCCGTTTTTCGTTTCTGGATGATAACTTGAGTAAATAAGGGATTTTCATCAAACTTGCTATATGCATTGACATTAAGGAGATCTGGTTTGGGATTGCTAATGGGCAAATTTCGTCAAATTTTTATGGAGTTATCTGCCAGAGACACGCCCATATTTTCGTTTCTGGACAATAACTTGAGTAAATAACAAGGAATTTTCACCAAACTTGCTATATGCATTGACATTAAGGAGATCTGGTTTGGGATTGCTAATGGGCAAATTTTGTCAAATTTTTACGGTTATCTGCCCGAGACACGCCCATATTTTCATTTCCGGACGATAACTTGAGTAAATAAAAAAGGATTTTCACCAAACTTGCTATATGCATTCACATTAAGGCGATCTGGTTTGGGATTGCTAATGGGCAAATTTTGTCAAATTTTTACGGAGTTATCTGCCCAAGACACGCCCATATTTTCGTTTCCGGACAATAACTTGACTAAATAACAAGGGATTTTCACCAAACTTGCTATATGCATTGACATTAAGGGGATCTGGTTTGTGATTGCTAATGGGCAAATTTTCGTCAGATTTTTACGGAGTTATCTGCCCGAGACACGCCCATATTTTCATTTCCGGACGATAACTTGAGTAAATAACAAGGGATTTTCACCAAAC
This sequence comes from Anodontia alba, assembly GCA_964016985.1. NCBI lineage: Eukaryota > Metazoa > Mollusca > Bivalvia > Lucinida > Lucinidae > Anodontia > Anodontia alba. The sequence goes on from OZ024823.1 coordinate 38,515,546, forward strand.
TTGCTGTATGCATTGACATTAAGGCGATCTGGTTTGGGATTGCTAATGGGCAAATTTCGTCGAATTTTTGCGGAGTAATCTGCCCGAGACACGCCCATATTTTCATTTCCAGACTATAACTTGAGTAAATAACAAGGGAATTTCACCAAACTTGCTATATGCATTGACATTAAGGAGATCTGGCTGGCATTGCTAATGGGCAAATTTCGTCAAATTTTTACGGAGTTCTCTGCCCGAGACATGCCCATATTTTCGTTTCCGCACGATAACTTCAGTAAATAACAAGGGATTTTCACCAAACTTGCTATATGCATTGACATTAAGGAGATCTGGTTTGGCATTGCTAATGAGCAAATTTCGTCAAATTTTTACGGACTTACCTGCCCGAGATTTTCGTTTCGGACGATAACATTAGTAAATAACAAGTGATTTTAACCAAACTTGCTATATGTATTGACATTAAGGAGATCTGGTTTGGAATTGCTAATGGGCAAATTTGGTCAAATTTTTACAGAGTTATCTGCCCGAGACACGCCCATATTTTCATTTCTGGATGATAACTTGAATAAATAACAAGGCCTTTTAACCAAACTTGCTATATGCATTGATATTATCAAGATCGCGTTTAGGATTGTTATCTGTCCCTCCGTCATTTTCTTTCCAGACATTTTCGCAATGATAACTTTAATACATAAACAAATAATTGCTATGGCGGGGTATTATGCTTGCGGTGCTTTTATTTAGGAAAAAAATGTTGGCGTAATAGAAATGTGTCATATACTGTCTTGTGATATGTGCAAGTTTGTGCATGCTTGCTTGTACATGCATGTGAATAAAACAATTGAAAACCAGTCAAGTGCTGAGAGTTGGCTGTCCTCACCATCCACAAACCAAGACATGACTAAGCAGTGAAGAAAAAAAGACAATTTGAGTTGCAGTGTGTGTAAAGAGCCGTTATAGCATAGGTGAACAGCCAAGATCATTCAAGCCTGCATATCTTACTTTTTGCCGGCAGTTTACTTAAAGTACAAATCCCTTTTTTTCTGGCAAAAATTAGAAAACCCTAATTTGTCAGTTGCTAAATTCACATCCAGGGTGCAAACATTACCAAGCACTAAATAGGAATGTATTCTGTGAAAACATGCTGAGGGTACTCATTAGAAGCATCTTGCTATGATATATCTAATAATATATGAGCTGGTGCATCACAAGACCTTAGACATAAGACTTGTATGACCAGTGAAGACTTGGATCAGCCTGCGCATCTGCGCAGTCTGATCAGTCTTTGCTGATCGCATCTGCCCTTTTCGGCCTCGGAGCTATCCGAAGAAAGATAAACAAAAACCCTTGTCATACTGGGTGGATGTTTAAGCCGATAAAAGTCTTTGCTGGTTTCATAGGTCTTATTGTAGGTTTTGTGGTGCACTGGTTTATGTTTTTGAGGAGAAATAAGAAAAATAGCAGCCAAGTGTGGTTGAAGAGAGAGCCCTACCTAGAGATAGTAATAATAGAAGTACACTTAACCCTTTCAGCCCTGTAGATCCCTACAGATATGTATGTAAACAATGTAGATCCCAGTACAGATATGTATGTTAACAATGTAGATCCCAGTACAGATAAGTATGTTAACAATGTAGATCCTGGTACAGATATGTATGCAACCAGTGTAGATCCCGGTACAGATACATATGTAAACAATGTAGATCCTGGTACAGATATGTATGTAAACAATGTAGATCCTGGTACAGATATGTATGCAACCAGTGTAGATCCCAGTACAGATACATATGTAAACAATGTAGATCCTGGTACAGATATGTATGTAAACAATGTAGATCCTGGTACAGATATGTATGCAACCAGTGTAGATCCCAGTACAGATACATATGTAAACAATGTAGATCCTGGTACAGATATGTATGTAGACAATGTAGATCCTGGTACAGATATGTATGTAGACAATGTAGATCCTGGTACAGATATGTATGTAGACAATGTAGATCCTGGTACAGAAATGCATGTAAACAATGTAGATCCTGGTACAGATATATATGCAACCAGTGTAGATCCCAGTACAGATATGTATGTAAACAATGTAGATCCTGGTACAGATATGTATGCAACCAGTGTAGATCCCAGTACAGATATGTATGTAAACAATGTAGATCCTGGCACAGATATGTATGCAACCAGTGTAGATCCCAGTACAGATATGTATGTAAACAGTGTAGATCCTGGTACAGATATGTATGTAAACAATGTAGATCCTGGTACAGATATGTATGTAAACAATGTAGATCCTGGTACAGATATGTATGTAAACAATGTAGATCCTGGTACAGATATATCTGTAAACAATGTAGATCCTGGTACAGATATGTATGTAAACAATGTAGATCCTGGTACAGATATGTATGCAACCAGTGTAGATCCCGGTACAGATATATCTGTAAACAATGTAGATCCTGGTACAGATATGTATGTGGACAATGTAGATCGTGGTACAGATATGTGTGCAACCAGTGTAGATCCCGGTACAGATATGTATGTAAACAATGTAGATCCTGGTACAGATATGTGTGTAAACAATGTAGAGCCCGGTACAAATATGTATGTAAACAATGTAGATCCTGGTACAAATAGGTTTGTAAACAATACACAGGTCAGTCCCGTTATTACGCGCTTGTCGGGATGCACAAATCCTGACCGCGATATAGGCGAGGCGAGTAGTAAGTTGGGAGCCGACTGATCAGACTTTATAAATGTTGACATTTGTATGGGACACACGTATATACGTTTGGAGGGATTTATGAATGAAAACAATGATATTTCATGTGTTATTTATATAAATAAACGAATGAGTACTAACGTTGTATGTTTTGTCTTTTTTACACCCTCTGATGTACTTTTTCTGCAATATATATGCTAAATACTTTATTTACGTTTCCATTTTGTGGCTCGATCCGCCATATTTGCCGGTGTTGTAATACAGACGGTGTTGAAGTGCGGTGTAAGTCACATAAAAAGTCCGGTATCAATACCGGTCCCCGCGAGCATAGCAAATTATTTTAGTCCAGTAAAAGAAATCTTATTAATAAAACAGCAGAAATCGTTAAGTTTTTTAGCTCGCCTGTACGAAGTACAAGGAGAGCTATTGTAGTCACCCCGGTCGTCCGCGTTTGCGTTCCCGTTCCCGTCACACTGCGTTAAAGTTTTTCAAATGCTTATATCTCAACAGTCACTCCTCACAGAGGCATCAAATTTGGAACTTAGGTACCTTGGAGGGTCTTCTGAGATTCCAAGAGAATAAACCCCTGGGTTCAGGCTAGGGGTCAGAATCTAGGACACCTTTGTAATACTGTGTTAAAGTTTTTCAAATTCTTATATCTTGACTTTCACTCCTCATAGAGCATTCCTATTTAGAATTTGGGTACCTGGAGGAGTCTTCTGAGATTCCAAAAGAACATACCCCTGGGTTCATACCTCAGGGTGGGCTTTGGAGTGGGGCTAGGGGTCAAAATCTAGGACACATTTGTAAAATCTTATATGCCAACAGGTTATAGACACAACTGGTTATACATCAGCTAACTATGTGACATCGGTTTAAGTGTAAGAGAGTGAAGGTCATGGTGACCTACATTTTACGGTCCAGGTCACCTAGATTTCACGGTCCAGTGATTTTGCCTTATATCTTGAATACTATTTGTTGGATAAATGTCACACCTGGGATATTACTTCCATGTGACCGTATGAATGACCACTTACTATATCTAGGTCATTGTGACCTATATTTCATGCTTCAGTGATTTTGCCTTATATCTTGAATACTATTTGTTGGATAAATGTCACACCTGGGATATTAGTTCCTTGTGACCCGATTATTGACGTCAAAATATATCTCTGTTGGTGTGACCTATATTTCATGGTTCAGTGATTTTGCCTTATATCTTGAATACTATTTGTTGGATAAATGTCACACCTGGGATATTACTTCCATGTGACCGTATGAATGACCACTTACTATATCTAGGTCATTGTGACCTATATTTCATGGTTCAGTGATTTTGCCTTATATCTTGAATACTATTTGTTGGATAAATGTCACACCTGGGATATGAGTTCCTTGTGACCCGATTATTGACGTCAAAATATATCTCTGTTGGTGTGACCTATATTTCATGGTTCAGTGATTTTGCCTTATATCTTGAATACTATTTGTTGGATAAATGTCACACCTGGGATATTAGTTCCATGTGACCCAATGAATGACTACTTACTATATCTAGGTCATTGTGACCTATATTTCATGCTTCAGTGATTTTGCCTTTTATTTTTATTACTATTTCATGGAGAATTGTCATACCTGGATTATTATATCTATGTGACAAAATGATTTACATACAAATACATCTAGGTCAGTGTGACCTATATTATATGGCTTAATGATAAAAATGTTACAATATAAAATGTACCCAGCAGGCGAGCTACGCTGTCCTACGACAGCTCTTGTTAATCTTTCTGCTTGTATAGAATAGAACGAAAGCTCAAAGAAAAAAATTGACTAAACCAAAGCATTTGATTCCAACAAAGTGCCATGTTCAATGGCCTCAAGTTTTTCTTTAACCGTGAAGGCTTTTCGTTTTCTTCTTTGGTTTTCCATTTTAATCAGTGTTAATCTGATAGCAGAATTAACTTTTTCAAGACAACAATGAGTGCCGGATAAATTTCACAGTTACACGCTCTACTACCTGACCGCGTGCGCAGTAATTGACGTCCAGTGATCCGCATTGCTGATTGGATGAATATCTAATTAGGTCGGCAAGGCGGCCATATCAAACTGGAAAATTCGGTGTCTTTTAAGTATTTACAAATTAATTATGGATAACTGTGGTCATTTTCCAATTCTTTAGATGCGGGATAAGCCATTTCTTGATAGATATGTTTGTATCGTTTAAAAGTTAAATGAAGTTTTAATTGGCACAAGTTTGTCTTCTTAAAATAAACATCAAAAGGTCAATTATGGTCATTACGCACGTACACAAACAAAAATACAACAGAGACAATACATTGATTAGCTTTACTCTTTCAAAGTCATTTTTTTATTTGCTATTATGACATGTACAACAGCAGTAAATAATTTCTTTTTCTGCAGATCGAAGCTCTGAAAAACAAAAAACACATTTTGTTATTTTGACCTAGAGGATGGGGAAACTTGGACCCTTCCAAAAACTTTTGGGAGGCATGACGTCCCCGCGTTATATCCGTATTCGCGCACTAACGACATGAGTACTAACGGGACTGACCTGTACAGGCTGTCCAGCGTCCCTAAAATTCCTAAAAACTCCTAATGTTTTTCAGTTTTGCTAAAATTCTTTAAAAAGTTAAAAATCCAAAGGGAATTCCTAAAAAAACCTAATTTTTCACTCCAATTCCTACTTTTTAGCGCACCTGAGCTCTGCTCATGTATGTTAACAATGTAGATCCCAGTACAGATAAGTACAGAAAATTGCTAAAATGGTCGCGGTCCGCTGACCAAGATGGCCGCCACGCCCATATATGGTAAAAACCTTTAAAAATCTTCTCCTCCAGAACAGAGAATGCTTTGGGGCTGAACCTTTGCAGGAATCATCGGGGACGGGAGGTCTACCAAAATTGCTAAAAGAATTGTCGTACGTTGACGTTTGACCTTTTACGGCAAGGTCAAGTTTGCTTCCCTATGCATTTGTAGGGGAAAAACCTTTAAAAATCTTCTTCTCCAAAACCGAGCATGCCTTATGGCTGAATCTTTGCATATATCATCGGGAACAGGAGGGCTACCAAAATTGCTAAAATAATGGTTGTACATTGACATTTGACCTTTTTACGGTAAGGTCAATTTTGCTTCCTTATGCATTTGTATGGGAAAAATGTTCAGAATTTCAAACAACTTTTCCTCTGGAGCCTCTGGGCCAATTTTGCTCAAATTTCATATGGAGCCTCCTTAGATAGGGGGAACAAAAAAATTGCTAAAATGGTCACGGTTCGTTGACCAAGATGGCCGCCATGCCCATATATGGTAAAAACCTTTAAAAATATTCTTCTCTAGAACCGAGGATGCTTAGGGGCTGAATGTTTGCATAAATCATCGGGGACAGGGGGTCTACCAAAGTTGCTAAAATAATGGTCATACATTGACATATGACCTTTTTACGGCAAGGTCATGTTTGCTTCCTTATGCATTTGTATGGGAAAAAAACATTTAAAAATCTTATTCTCCAAAACCGAGGATGGCTTGTGGCTGAATCTTTGCATATATCATCTGGAATGGGCGGTTGTCATACATTGACATTTAACCTTTTTAAGGCGAGGTCAAGTTTGCTTCTGTATGCATTTGTATGGGCCCCATACAGTTGTATGGAAAAAATGTTGATAATTTCAAATGGCTTTTCCTCTGAAGCCTCCGGGCCAGTGTTGCTCAAATTTCATGCGGCGCCTCCGTGGGCAGGAGAATGAAAGATTGCTAAAATGGGTATGGTCCATTGATCAAAATGGCTGCCATGCCCATATATGGTAAAAACCTTTAAAAATCTTCTTCTCCATAACCAAATAAGCTCTGGGTCGTAATCTTTGCACAAATTATGGGGGACAGGAGATCTACCAAAATTGCTAAAATGATGGTTCTATGTTGACATTTGACCTTTTTACCTCCAAGGTCAAATTTGCTTCCCTATTTGTATGGGCCATATACATTTATATTGAAAGTATCGAAGTGACTTGTAGATCAACAGTAGTTAAAATTGTTCTGATTGGAAATCTAAGATGGCCATCATCTGGTTTATATTTATAATATTTCCCTGCCACTGTGCTGTTTACATGTATAAAATCATGATTCTTCAGAAACAACTTAGCCAATTTCCACCAAATTTCACATTGATCCTTCTGTTGAAATGTGATTGATTGTTTATTCAAATGATCATGCTCCATTGACTGTCAGGGCCATATATTCTTCTTCAAAACTAAGAACTGCTCAAATGATGATATTTTCATTAGTTGCGATGATAGGATTGGAAAAATGTTGCATAACATCTGCATGTCTGCAGTGGCTATGTCACTCAGGTGAGCGAACCGTGGCCCGTGGGCCTCTTTTTTATGTTTCTTGCAATTGGAAAATGTTTACATACTAAATGAGTAGTGTACAGTTCTTATTGTGAGTAGGCAGTGAAAGGCAGTTGACAAGTGGATTCATGTGATCTGATACAAGTGGTGTTTGTGCATGCCATAGATATGGCTGTAAGGACTTACAATGTAGTATACATACATGTAATACTTTATTAATGGCAACTAAATCTAACAAATATATGAGCACATAAATACAAAAATGTCTTGTCCATAGACATGTCTTGTCCATACTTTGAACTACAACAACTTTTTGAGGGGTCAGAATAAAATGTACAGTGATTTCAATAGTAAAAATTTCAATTCACAATGAAATATAGACAGAAATATTGCTCAGATATGTTCACTAACTCAGTTGTGAAAACACAGATATATTAATGTCAAATTCCAGGCACATCTTTATAGTGACTACAATTTTTCATGTGTCCCAATAAATATTAAATATATTACGAAACTTCAGTTCAATGGAACAATAAAATTGATCAATGGTAAGACTAGCAATGACAAAGTGACATGTTTCCAGGTAAGACTCAGATCAACATTACTGTAATGCTTGCTCATTCTGATCAGCATTTTGGATTGTAGTTAAGAACCCAAAGATCATTCACATGCTCACATTGAACACTGATTAAACTGGGCAAATGTAGAAACCGTTCTGAATCTTCCCTGTGAACACATGTTACTGAGGTTGTGTCATTATGCAGCTCAGTATTTGGTCAGTGCAGGCTGAAAAGCAGTAGTCAACAGGAGGTTTGATTGAGGCATTTTCCAGCTGTCTTAGGAGGCATTTTTGTTTTAAATAGAGGATAAATTATATGGATAATACAGTTGTAAGAAGATGTTCTCACCATACATGCCAGTATTTGGAGAGGATTGAAGTTCTGTTACTTAGCCATTCTATTCTCTTTAGTTTTAGATAAGGGATACTAAATAAGGAATATTGCCTAGCCCATAAACAAGCCCCTTTACCTTCATGTACAAGTTTTATTTTTTCTTAGTTAAGAGTAAAGTGTTTGAAGCTCTCATGTATTTCAAGTTTGGTATTTTGTTCAATACACACAAAACTTGCCTTGTCTGTAGACGTCCTAAATTTCTAAAACCATGAATAATTCAACGAATATGAATATGTTTTAGCATTATTAGGCAGTAGTTAATCTTATAAATAACTTACTGAAATGACTATTGTAAGTTCCTTAAATAAAACTTTGTCCTTTACAAAATATGTTTTGTCCATAGACATGTTAAGGTATTCAAAAAAAGCTTGCAGAATGCAAAGATACAATATCGTTGCAAGTATAGAAGTGTTGCAACAAAGGTATATGAAAAATTACTCAAAAATATTCTCTTTTGGTGAAGAAGGATATTCTTATTCTAACATATCGCTTTCTCAAAGCCAAATGGAACCATTATTGCATAAAAAAAATCACTAAAGCTCTCTCCATAAAAAAAAATCAGACTGAAATTTTTTTTGTGTTTTTTTTTTTTTTAGTCTGTTACTATTTCTGTTTTTTTTTTTTTTTTTTTTTTTTTCACCTGAAAATCTTAATCAGTACAGGGTATGTATGCTTTAATAGGTTTATTTACAGCATTTATCAATTTGTCTTGTCTGTAGATATTTTTGCCAAATTTTGAATCAGTTTCTTAAACTTCATACATATACTACCAGAAACAAATAATGGTGTTTAAGGTATTGTTGAAATTTTTAGATCCCATTGTTTGTCACAAGGTACCTGTTTTAACAATGTATTTTCCTTAAAACAGACTAATCACAATTGACAGGAGGTCCTTCCTTTAAAGTACAAGGAATTCTGTCATATTTTAGCCATAAAACTTACAAAAATACTCATTTTCTGGTACCAAAATTTTGGCTGTGATATGCCCTTTAACAAATCAAGACATTTAACATGTTTGAGGTGCTTGAAATCATAAAAGGTTGCTAATTTTGAAAGACAAATTATCATTTTATCTTTGAACCTAAAAGCTAAATGTCACCATTTATGGCAGACCACAAAACTACTTTGTTTCTGATGAAACGTGGTATCTAGAATACATATATATATATTCAAGAAGGGCAGTTGTCAGTTTCTGGCGAAATAATGTGCACAATACTGGTTAACCATTTAGAGGACTAAGCTTGCCCAGTAAACGTGTGTTTAGGTAAACTGACCGCGCTCGACATGACCCCATTGGGTTGACTGGGCCGTAAAACCTCAACACAAACAAAAAAGTATCTAGAATATAAAAGTACATGCATAAAATGGGAAATAAGAGCTTTTTGACCTCTGAGGAAACAGAAAATTGCATCTGATTTTTGCTAAGCATATGCAAAGGTAAGATCATTTGAATGCCTTCACATGCCCTATTTTAGTTACGAAATTCCTAATTTTAGCCCTGAATAAGCCCAAAAAATTCTTATTTTGTCCCTACAATTATCCCTAATTTTCTTGCAAAAAGTGCTGGACAGCCTGCAATATATACTGAACCAAAAAAGAAACTTTCCCGAGACTTAAATGGGACTGTTTCCACATATGTGTATATTAACAGTTTTTATTCGTATTTGTTATTGCACAGTAATTTAAAATCAATTCACCAAAGTTCATTTACAGTCTGAAAATTACAAATTTCATTGGATTTTTCAATTTCATTTGAGATAGGTGTCGATTCAATTTTTTTTGGCTTTAGTAACGAGTATGCCCACCGCGAGCATTGCTAAAAGCTTGGCAGCGACGACGCATTGAGTGGATGAGATTATTAATTTGAGCCTGGGGTATATTATTCCACTCTTCTAGCAAAGCGTCACGGAGCTCATTGACGTTGCCAGGCGGATTTTGACGTTGCCGTGCACATGTGTCAAGATTATCCCAAAGGTGCTTGATGAAATTTAGATCCGGGCTTTTTGAGGGCCAGTGGAGTGTCTATGAAGTCAGTATTGTTGTTTCGCAAGAACTGGATATTGTCACGGGCGACGTGAGGTCTGGCGTTATCTTGCTGAAACACAAAAATAACGCTGTGATTTTGTAAGAGAGGAACATCTGATTTTGTAAGAGAGGAACATCGTGTGGGGCAAGGACAGGGTCTCTATACTTTTGAGCGTTCAAATTGCCATCAATGACCACTAATTGGGTACGATACCCATAACTTATTCCGGCCCAGACCATCACGGAACCCCTACCGCCAAGACTATCCCGCTGAAGAATGCAACAGTCAGCGTAACTTTCATTCCTACGTTGGTAGACCTTGATCCGACCATCACTATTGGACAATACAAACCTGGATTCATCTGAAAAAAGAATCGTCCGCCAGTCTTGCCTTGTCCAGTTGATGTGTCTATCAGCCCATTGAAGCCGTGACATGTCACGGCGATGACGATCCGTTAATACTGTTCCGACGTAGGGATGACATACACATAAATTGTTCTCAGCCAAACAAGTTCGTAAGGTTTGAGCGGAAATCCTTGGGTTATGAGTACCTGGGGTGACAGACGCTGTAGCTGTCGCAGTTAAAAAACGATTTCGTAAATGTTGGTTCAAAATATAGCGGTCTTGCGCCGGCGTGGTCACACGTTGTCTACCGCTACATGGAAGATCTTCCGTGCTTCCGGTCTGCACAAACCGCCGTCTCAGATTTCTAACTGCCTGCACAGATGATCCATCTTGCGCAGCAACATCTTCCGTTGAAGCTCCTGCCTCCAGCATCCCAACGGCTCTCTCTCTCTTAAATGTTTCGCAATTCGAGGCATCGAAATTTTGCCCAAATTGTATCGATATAAAAGTGTTTAGGTATTTTTATGACTGTAGTCGTCAAGTGCAATAATTTGCAGTGAAAAAAGTTAACACGTGTAAACCAGATATGTCCACCCCGTGCGTGCACGTGAAAATGGAGGTTTTGTCAAAACAGACGATATCGTTAGACGTGAGGTGATTATCTGACCGATTTCCCAAAGTAGGACGTCAGTGTAAACTACTACATATACACATTTTTCTACATGTTATATTTAACCCTATAAGTTTAAGACCTACTTTGCGAAAGTTTCTTTTTTGGTTCAGTATATGTATGCAAACAATTTAGATCCCAGTACAGATATGTATGCAAACAATGTCGATCCTGGTACATAGATGTATGCAAACAATGTTGATCCCGGTTCAGATATTTATGCAAACAATATAGATCCAGATGAGAGGGCTCATTATGAGCTAATGAGCGGTCTCATCAAGATCCACACTGTTTGCTATTTTGATTTCTGCCTGAGACACCTATATGGAACTATGGTTCTGACCAGATTCAAAGATGGAAGAGTCCATCTCAGAAACTCAGGGATGAAAGTGGGGGTGGTTGGATGGTGCGAAATATACCTTAGGTTACCAGTGCGTCTAACTGATATTGGCTTACAGTTTGGCAAGGCCTTCTATCCTTGTAGCAGGTAAAGGTAGAGGGGGACTGTTTTTATTTCTTCTGTTTCTTCACTTTCATTCCTGTTATTCTTTCTTCCCTGTCCCTCTCTTTCATCTCCTCTATTATCTCTTCTATCTCTTTTCTCCCTTTCTTTGGGAGACGACACAAAATGACCCACAAGGGTTGACATTCATTAAACCCCAACACTATCAGTCAGTCAATCAGGGATGAAAGGGTTAATGTGAAGTTAATATTTTGCAGACACGGAAACATTCGAAGAGGAAAGGTTTAAGAGGGACAAGAGAAAAGAATACAGATTGAAAAAACTGGTGAGTGTCAGTCATGTTGATCTGCATTTGATAAAGCCAAGACAAATATATGACTGTCAGGAAAGACGATTGCAGGCATTGTTGGTGACATGTTTGCTTCTTTGTCTCCCACATCACTTTGTTAACCCTTGTCCTGCTGAACCCGGATATACCCTGCCTTTGCAAACAGTGTAGATCCAGATCAGTTGGCTTCTGAAGAAGCCAACTGATCTGGATCTGCACTGTTTGCCATTAAGTATGTGAATTTATAACAGCAATCTGGATCAAGAAATCTGATTTGCTGAAAATTAGAAGTGGGTGTGGCATCTTGATTTATTGAGCAGGACAAGGGTTAACAAGGGAAAGTGATCTCAACATTGCCTTGATTTTTCTGGTCCTGCCCTGGGTTTTTTTCCAGGAATAACTCTTGGTATTAAATCTGTATGTAGACAGCAGCTTCTAAAGTGGTTTTGTTGCGTCCATATCTTTACCACATTCTGAGCTAATTCAGCAGATGGCAAATTGATGATATTTTTTTATTTTTTCCAGAAAATAGGATTTGACATTTCATGCAGATTGTCTCCACTTGAAAATAAGAAAAAAAAAAAATTTAAAAATATCATCTGCTGAAAATTTTATCCAGCATGCTATGATTAAGTGTTAAGATCGTTTGAGGCAGGATTCACAATTAATGGAAGTATACATTCTGATCTCTTGGACAGTGTACAAGCAAACATTGCTCAAGATAAGAGGGAATATCAGGAAAATACTTTTTGTTTTATACCCTGCCACATGATAGTGGCAGGGTATTATCGTTTCACGTTGGACGTCCGTGTGTCCATCTGTCAGTTGTATGTCCGTCCGTCCGTTTTTCGTTTTCCGGATGATAATTTTAGTAAACATCAATGGATTTTCACCAAACTTGGTATGTGCATTGATATTGTGGAGACCAGGTTTCGAATGCTAATGGGCAAATTTTGTCGTATTTTTACGGAGTTATCTGCCCACGGCACGATAATGGTGGGGTATTATAGTTTTAAGGTTTTTATTTCTGCACGAAGACTTGCCTTGTGGTACTGGTTAGAAGCATTTTGTTTTTAGCTGACTCGGTAGCTCAGCTGGATGCGTGTGTGACTGGTGATCAGGAGTAGAAGGCTCATCAAGGCACTTTTAACCCATTGTATACAGAATAGGCTCTACCACACTATGTATTGGAAGAGTCCAATTTCAATTTGAGGTAGGTGAGACTATGAGATTAAGATATTCCTAGAGTAAAATGGCTAAAGTATGTGCAAACAGTGAAGACCCTGATCAGATGCTGTGTTCTGCGGCGTCTGATCTGGGTCTGCACTGTTTGCCTAATACCCTTTTAGGGGTCTCCTGACTACAATGGGTTAATGAGTACCCACAATCTATGTTTTCTTGGAGAAGTAAGAAAATTGAAGAAAAATATTTGTCTGGATATTCCTCTTATCAAGGGATTGTGAATAAATTGTGTAGAGACTTGTTCTAATCATATATGAGATGCATTATGAGAAAATCTGCATTGGCCATACATAAACTTAAGCTCCAGATAGCTGGCCTCGGTGGCTCAGTTGGATGTGCCGTCTGACTGGAGACCAGGAGGTCGTGGGTTCAGCCCCCGCCGAGGTCGGCAACATTCTTTCGTGGAGACTGATCATGAAGTAATTTCTATGGTCATTCTCTCCCATCCGCTGATTCAAGAAGGGCAGTTGTTAGTTTCTGGCGAAAGAATGTGCACAATACTGGTTAACCGCTTAGAGGACTAAGCCTGCCCAGTAAATGTGTGGTTAGGTAAACTGACTGTGCTCGACATGACCCCATTGGGTTGACTGGGCCGTAAAACCTCAACACAAACAAACAAACTTTATCTGGGTACTACATTTCGAGGGTTGAGCGCAAGACTATGGTAACTCAAACATATTTTTGAAACCCTTTTTTAGGGGCAACTTGGACCCCTTTGTAAACAATGCAAATTTAGGTGCCATTGCTCGTACGAGCAATGGCACCTAAATTTTCATTGTTTACAGAAAGAAATGTCGTAATCTTCATAATGCCTTCATGGTGAGGAGATTAGGTTTGGGGAAAAACAACCATCTGAGTTATGCTAGTCTTGCGCTCAACCCTCGATTTCTGGAGCTATGTGAACAAAGAAGAATACACAGTCAGACCCGTCTATAACCTTCATATTTTAGCAGTCACATACACACAATTTATAGGGCTTGTTAAGGAGGAATGTCTGATAATTCTGGGATAATTATTATAAAAATTGTTCCAGAATTATCACCAAATACCCATTCTTAATGAGTCGTCTGATATCTTAGAGAATGATACATGGTTTATGTGGTAAGATTCCAGAATTTCATGTCTGGTGAGGAAATTGTTCATTTTTTTTTTTTTTTTTTTTCTTTTGCTTACTACTAAACACATGTGCATTTAGTAAAGTGTAGATACACCGCCTGAAATAGAGCATTATCTTTTACTATCCTTTATATGGCAATAACTCCATTTTGGTTATTTCCCGTTGGGAAGTTTATTATTTCAGTTTGAATCCTATCATGGTAACATATAAAATTTTATTCAGGCACAAGCCTTTAGGTTTTGAGCAAAATATGAACAGTCTGCTTACCTGTCATGTCTGATATTGTGCACAAGTATGATGTGAACCTTATCATATACCATATTTGACCTAATTACTGCACATACCCCTTCTAGACAACATTCAAGCAATTTTGTAGCCATCCAATTACATTGGGTGTACTTTTATCTACTTTATAAAAGCATGTATTGTTGGTATTCATTTGTCGAAGCAATTCAAATAAATACATGTACCAGTAACATGCTTTTATAAAGAAAATCAGAAGAAAAAATTTGTATAAGCATCTTTAAGTACGCCCCTTAAAAGGTCCTCTTCAGTGCTTTCTTTATGCCATTATTAGGTGGATTTTGTAGTGCATAATTTTGCAGAAAGTTTGAAAAAGAAACAAAACCGAAGTGCACAGTGCATTAACCTTTACCACTCTCTGGGCATTTTCAGCAGACGACAAATTGATGATATTTTTCTTATTTTTCCCAGAAAACTGGATCTGACATTTCATGCAAATTGTCTCCTTGGGAGACAATTTGCATGAAATGTCAAATCCTGTTTTCTGGGAAAAAAAAGAAAAATATTTTAAAATGTCGTCTGCTGCAAATTTTACCCAGAGTGCTAAGCGTTAATAAGGTCGAATATGGTACTTCTCATGAGTCTTCACCATGTCCCTCTCTTTCATCTCCTCTACTCTCTCTTCTATCTCTTTTCTCCCTTTCTCTGGGAGACGACACAAAATGACCCTCAAGGGTTGACGTGTCGTTAAACCCCAACACAATCTTCACCATGTATATGGATGATGCCACATATAAGCCAGCATTTTATCTTTGTCAGATTATCATTTCCATTTGCTTATGTCTAGGGCAGCTCTTCACTGGTAAAGCGCAATTCAATGGCTTCAAAAAAGGCCGTCGTAGAGTGAGTATTGTTTTCTTCTTTACAGCCTCTGTATTATAGCAGTATCCATTTACCCCATTTTAAACTGATCACACAATCAGCCAACAAAAAAGAAAAAATAAATAAATAAATAAAAAAGGATTTTGAGAATAGGTATAAAGATAATAACATTTATTACATAGATGATTTGCTTGACATACTAAACCATTTTTATACCCCCGGCATACGAAGTATGCAATGGGGGTATATAGTTTTTGTCTTTTCTGTGTGTCTGTCTGTCAGTCAGTCTGTTAACATTTATTTTGTGTCAAAAATATCTCGGGAACTACTTTACCTAGAAACTTGAAATTTTGTACACATGACAAGTATGACTAGTTGTATTGTGGGAAAGAAAATAAGGGCCATGAGGCCAGGTCCCTTAGAGTTATTTCCCTTTGTTGTTCTGGCTATACTGATGGCCATGGCATTTATTTGTGTCAAAGATATCTCAAGAACTACTTTACATAGAAACTTGAAATTTTGTACACATGACAAGTATGACTAGTTGTATTGTGGGAAAGAAAATAAGGGCCATGGGGCCAGGTCCCTGTGAGTTATTTCCCTTTCTTTTTCTGGCTATACTGATGGCCATGACATTTATTTGTGTCAAAGATATCTCAGGAACTACTTCACGTAGAACATGACAAGTATGACTAGTTGTATTGTGAGAAAGAAAATAAGGGCCATGGGGCCAGGTCCCTTAGAGTTATTTCCCTTTGTTGTTCTGGTTATACTGATGGCCATGGCATTTATTTGTGTCAAAGATATCTCAGGAACTACTTTACCTAGAAACTTGAAATTTTGTACATGTGACAAGTATGACTAGTTGTATTGTGGGAAAGAAAATAAGGGCCATGGGGCCAGGTCCCTTAGAGTTATTTCCCTTTGTTGTTCTGGCTATACTGATGGCCATGGCAGGGGGTATTAGTGAGCATATGCTCACTCCATGGTCTATTTTTTTTTTTTTTTTTTTAAACTTTCAGGAAAATTTTTATTTGCTAAGAACTGGATTCATGGATTCAGCTTGAATACTGAAAATTTAAAAATAAATACATAAATACATAATTAAATAAACCAGTAATGGACTGCATTGCAAGAAACTACCGTTTGACATGTGCAAGCATCATATATAGTAAAATATGAAAAAACTAAGCAGTTTTTTTTCATGTTTTGAAATTGACATTTTTATTATTATTTTTTTTTTTAAAAAAACTGGTTACAGGTAACCTTTTATAACATTGTCTTTTCCATTTCAGAGAAAAATTAGGTTTACTCATCGACGAAAGCGGTAAGTTGGCTTCTTTAATTATTACAGTTTTAATTTGGAATACAACAACAGCTATTTTATTAAGGAATATTTGAGGATGATTTTTGTTTAATATATCAAAAAAAAAAAAATACACTGTGGGTACTCGTCGGCCTCGTTGGCTCGGATGCGCGTGCGACTGGAGACCAGGAGGTCGCGGGTTCGACCCCTGCCAAGATTGGCAACATTCTTTAGTGGAGATTGATCATGAAATTTTTTCTACGGTCTTTCCCTTCCGCTGATTCAAGAAGGGCAGTTGTCAGTTTCTGGCGAAAGAATGTGCACAATACTGGTTAACCACTTAGAGGACTAAGCCTGCCAGTAAACGTGTGGTTAAGTAAACTGACCACGCTCGACATGACCCCCATTGGGTTGACTGGGCTATAAAATCTCAACACAAAATGTGGGTACTCATTAGAATCACATTGTTGAGGCAGTTCTAATGAGCACCTGCAAATTGGCTGCAATGTATATTTTTAATGAGAACTGGAGAAAATTATCTTAGAATTATCATCAACTGTTCCTCAACAAATCCTCTGCAACAACCTCAGAAAGTTAGCAAGTCAGTAGCATTGCTCCATATAAGCACCTTTTTCAACCAAAAACTGCTGGGCCCAGTTGTTCAAAGCAAACGACATCATTAGTTAACGATTCGTTAAAATTTACATCGAGTGATAGGCAAATATGCAAAAAATTTTTGCATTGCAAAAGCTACTCACATTTTTTTCAGCAAAAAATATTAGAATATTGTATATTGAATCTGCTAAAATAGTTAATGAAATGACCCTTAACGAGCTCGTTAAGCTAACGACGCTTTGAACAACTGGGCCCTGATATTTTACTTATTTCTCTACAAAAACATATGTTGTGGGTATCCAGTAGAAGTGCCTGGGTGAGGCTCCTTCTAATATGGAGAAATAAGAAAAAAAAAAAATGCTGATACCCCCTCTTTTTTTGAGCTATGCAGTTGTAACATTTGTCGCTTCTTGGTGAGAAATAAGAAAACTCTATGGAGAAAGAAGAAAAATATATGTTTTCATGGACAAATAAGAAAAATATCAGTATTTTTCAAGTGAAAAAGTGCCTTATCTGGAGCTATAAAACAACAAAAAACATAACAAAAAAAAAAATAAAAGGTGCCTAACCTATAGCTATGCTTTCTATTCTATCTGGAGTGTGTCTTTTATCCCCCCCCCCCCCCCCCCCCTCCCTCACCACCAAATCCCTGTGCCACACACACACACACACACAAACAAACTGTGTTTGTGGGGGATGCATTGTTTCACTCCGTCAGTCCATTGCATTTTGGTCCTTATAATTCGAGGGTTCAGCGCAAGACTATGGTAACTCAAACATATTTTTGAAACCCTTGTTTAGGGGCAACTTGGACCCCTTTGTAAACAATGCAAATTTAGGTGCCATTGCTCATACGAGCAATGGCACCTAAATTTTCATTGTTTACAGAAAGAAATGTTGTAATCTTCATAACACCTTCATGGTGAGGAGATTAGGTTTGGGGAAAAACAACCATCTGACTTACGCTAGTCTTGCGCTCAACCCTCGATATGGGGTATCTAATAAGCACTGCTCATTAATGTTTCTTATTTGAATTTGTAATTTTTCTTTGTATACTTCCAGTACCAAAAGATGAGGAGGAAGTCATAGACACTAAGGAAATGGCCATGTTTCCTGGTTATGAACTGCTCTCTTACAGGGAAAGAAAGGTAAGCTAACACAATAAAATTTCAACCCATTGTAGTCGGGGAAACCCCTAAATGGGTACTTGGCAAACAGTGCAGACCCAGATTAGATGCCGCGGAACGTGGCTTCTGATCAGGGTTTCACTGTTTGCAAATAGTTTAGCCTTTTTTCTGTAGGAATATGTAAATCTCATAGCCTCACCTCCCTAAAATTGAAATTGGACTCTTCCAATATATAGTGTGGGAAAGTCTATTCAGTCAACAATGGGTTAATAACTCAACCACCGATAGCTCATTTACCTTGGCTGATTTGAACTCGTTTTTCGGTCATTTACCTTGGCTGATTTGATCTCGTTGTTCGGTCCCGAGAAATTCTTCCCATACTTCAAAAAAACAAATCTGTATGGGTATTTTAGAGAAATTTTCTTTATCATAAAGATGTGTGTTGTGTGTACTCATGGAGGCAATTCTAATGAGTACACTCGACATACCATTATTATTTAGAAACATAAAAAGGCATCCCATAAAGTGGCAGCCATTTGCCTCTTGACTTAATGCTATGATTAACAGTCAGTGGCATGAACTACTCATATCAAACAAATTTCCATGGTCCCAAAGATGTTCGAGCCATTGATGGTTGACTAGTTGAGCTATATCAAGTGAAAATGTGCCTTTGGACGTATGGAGGGTCATTTCAAGTGAAAAATGCCTTTGAACATATTAAAATGTATAAAATATGCAAATTCAAGTCCTGCACATGCGCAAAGTATCATGCATCCAGGCCTTTGCTCTCCATTCGTACATTCTGCAGTATCCAGTGATTCTCTTAGCAGACAGTGAATGTCCTGATCAGACTGCTCAGATGTGCAGGCTAATCTTGACCTTCTGTTGCATATGCCCGAAGACACATTTTCGCATTGCTCACCCGGCCCGCATAGGTCTAGATAAGAGTGGGTATCAGGTTAATATTTTTCTTATTTCTCCATGAAAACATATTGTGGGTACTCATTAGAAGTGCCTCAGTGAGGCGCTTCTAATGAGTAACCACAACATGTTTTTGTGGAGAAATAAGAAAAATATCAATCCTTTTGGATCGAAAAAAGCGCCTTAACTAAAGCTATGGCTTGGCCCATATGTAAATTGCATAGCCGCTGTCTCATAAGGAGCTTTCTAGCTCACCTGAACAAGGCTCAGGATAAGCTTGTGATTACTTGCTGTCCAGTATCTGTCCACTAGTCTGTGGCCTGTCCTCTGAAACATCTGGGCCAATTTTCTTCAAACTTCATGTGAAGCTTTCTGTTAAAAGGAGATTGAAAATTTGTGCAAATGTCACAATCCGTTTATTAGATGGCCGCCATGCCCAAATATGGTAAAAATACTTAAAAATCTTCTTCTCAGAACCAAGAAAGCTTTGGGGCTGAATCTTGGTATACAGCATCGGGGGCTCGAGGTATACCAGAATGTTCAAATGATGATGGTAGGTTGACTTTTGACCTTGTATGGCAAGGTCAAATTTGCGTCCCTATAAATTTTTAATGGGAACATTTTGAGAAGTTTTTTCTCAGAATGTATTAAAGACTATTGGCTGATATTTAAAATGTTTGATTAAAGTAGTGAAACTTTTTAGTAACAATAAAAAAATTGTCCCCTGGGGTTATCTGCACTTGCCTCTGGGCTAAATAAATGTATAAAATTGTGTAATTTGTAGATTTATTTAAAACCGCTTGAGCAATTTTCACCAGGGTTTACATGGGACCCTCTGTCGAAAGGGTATTGACTATTTTTTGGAATGGTTCCGTGCCATTGAACAAGATGGCCACCATGCCCATATATGGTAAAAACACTTAAAAATCTTCTTCAGAACCAAGAAAGCTTTGAGGCTGAATCTTGATATATAGCATTGGGGACTCGAGGTTTACCAGATTTGTTCAAATGATAGTCGTAGGGTGACTTTTGACTTCTTTAAAGCAAGGTCAAATTTGTGCCCCATACATTTGTATGGAGAAAATGTTGAAAAATCATTTTCTTAATATGTATTAAAGACTAATGGCTGAAACTGACAATGTTTGATTAAAGAAGTAAAACTGTGTAGCTATTGCCAACATTTTGGGGGTTATCTGCCCTTGCCCCTTGGCTATGTACATGTATGAAATCTTAAAATCTTTTTATCTTCTTCTCTGAAACTGCTTGAACAATTTTCACCAGATTTTACTTGGGGCCTTCTGTCAAAAGGATGTTGACAATTTGTTCAAATGGTTCTGCACCATTGAACAAGACGGCTGCCATGCCCATAAATGGTAAAAACACTTAAAAGTTGTCTTCTGCAGAACTAAGAAAGCTTTGAGACTGAATCTTGGTATACAGCGTCTGGGACTCAAAGTCTACTAAGTATGTTCAAATGATGATACTAGGATGACCTTTGACCTTTTTAAGGTGTCAAAATTGTATCCTAGTTGCTGTGGCAATACTGGAAGAAGTTGCATGACATTTGCAGATATGCAATAGCTGTTTTTTTTTCAGGTGAGCAAATCGTGGCCCATGGGCCTTTTGTTTCTATGGACCTGCCAATAGGGTTCACAACGTAAATAGGCTGTCTGGTGCCCCTGGCAGAGCTGCTAGTAACTTTAAGCAGGACTTAAGTTTGTCTTTTGTCTCAATTTGGGTAAAATTCCCACAAAATGACTGAAAGATTGTTGACTGGAACTGTAAAGGGACTTAATAAACCTGTTAAAATTCCTGTCAGCTTTACAAAGGGAGACGACTTTTGTGACTTCCTATTGCAGCCTTTTCATTAAGTTTGGAAGCAGGAGGCTAAAATCCATAGGTAGAGGGCAGGTACAATAGCTATTTACAAATTGAGGGTTGAGCGCAAGACTAGCGTAAGTCAGATGGTTGTTTTTCCCCAAACCTAATCTCCTCACCATGAAGGCGTTATGAAGATTACATTTCTTTCTGTAAACAATGAAAATTTAGGTGCCATTGCACATTTCTTTCTGTAAACAATGAAAATTTAGGTGCCATTGCTCGTATGAGCAATGGCACCTAAATTTGCTTTGTTTACAAAGGGGTCCAAGTTGCCCCTAAACAAGGGTTTAAAAAATATGTTTGAGTTACTATAGTCTTGCGCTCAACCCTCGAAATAATACATTCAGTGCTTAGCATGCTAGGTAAAATTTTTAGCAGACATTTTGAAATGTTTTTCTTTTTTTTTTTCTTTTTTTTTTTTTTCCTTAAAAATTGGCTTTTACAGTTTGCATGAAATGTCAAAAGCCTATTTTCTGGGAAAATATAACATCTCAATTTGTCATCTGTTGAATTTGCCTAGAAAGTGGTAAAGGTTTAAAAGGCGAGTAGAAGGCCATGGTGGAAGAATTGAAGACAACTTAGCCTCCTGTCTCTTGTGCTCTCTTCTACCACAACTCTTTGGACTGGTTTGTTTCCAATAGCAGAGTGTCTGGTTTCAATTTTGTCTATGTTTTACAGAAAATCATTTATTTAATGCAAACAGTATAGACCCTGATCATATACCACATTCTGCGGTGTTTGCCAGTTACCCTTTTGGGGGTTCCCTGACTAAAATGGGTTAACGATATTCTTTCCGTCTTTTTCAGCTGTGTCATACTATAGGAATGACGCCTGCCACGTACATAACCCTGAAAACTTGTATAGTGGAGGTAAGTATCTGGACCCAGTTGTTCAAAGCATCGTTAGCTCAACAGGCTTGTAAGTGGTCAGAATGTTAAACTGTTCTAGTAAGTACAATATCTAATTCACAGGTATTTTTGCTGAAAAAATGTGAGTAGCTTTTGCAAATGCAAAAGCTACTCACATTTTTTCAGCAAAAATATTAGTGTATGTGGCATATTTAATGATCAATGTTTTAAAGATACGTTAACTAACGATATTGTTAGTTTTGAACAACTGGGCCTTGGTATTTTTGTAACAGATTCCAAAGCATTCATGTGGCTGAGAATTTATCCCTCCTGACTTAGGATCATGAGGACCCGTAATCGAATTGATTTAGGTTCGTTAATTAAATTAAGTCAGAACAGTCATTTAAGCTGCGCCATGTGAAAATGAGTATTCAGGCACATGCCCATTCGCCGAGTCTGATCAGAGCCTTGGCTGTCCACTAACAAAATCATTGGATACTACAGAATGTATAAATGGAGAGTGAAGGCCTGGGCCCAGTTGTTCAAAACTAATGATGTCATTAGTTAACGTATCGTTAAAACTTTGATCATTAAATATGACATATATGCTTATATTTTTGCTGAAAAAATGTGAGAAGCTTTTGCATTTGCAAAAGCTAGTCACATTTTTTCAGCAAAGATAGCTGTGAATTAGATATTTCACTTATAGAACAGTTAACGTTTTGACCACTAACGAGCTCGTTCAGCTAAGGATGCTTTGAACAACTGGACCCTGGATGATATTTGCGCATGCGCAGAAAGATCTGAATCTGCACATTTTGCACATGAGGCAGATTTGTCAATACAGCAGGAAAATGGAATGGAAATAATGAAGCTCAATATTTCGACAAACAGCAACACCAAATGACTCAGTCAGATGCTCGTCTGACTGGTGATCAGGAGGTCACTGGTTCGATTCCCGGTGGGTCTGGAAAAATCTTTTGTAGAGACTGATCATGAAATATTTTCTGCAGGCATTCTTTCCCTTTCGCTGATTCAAGAAGGGTGGTTTTCAGTTTCTAGCAACTGTACTGGTTAACCGCTTAGAGGACTAAGCCTGTCCAAGAAAAGTGTGGTTTGGTAAACTGACTTGGGCGACATGACCCAGATATGTTGAGTGGGCTGAAAACCTCAATTTATCTCAATTCATTGTGCTGATTCATATATGAACCGTTAAATAAAGGCATAAAATAAAAAAAAAAAATGTTTTTCAGGTTACCTGACCATGCCTCATTTTATAACCACCAACTCTAAAAGATTTTTAAGGATTTTTTGGGGGATTTCCCTGTTTGGCCATTTGGTTTCTTATTTAACCCATATCAAAACTTTTATCCAAATAAGAAACTTTTCCAACCTATTGTCCCTATTTTAAAATGCCATGTAACCTGAAAAACATATAATTTCATTTGGTGTAAAACATTATGACATTGGCCACACCATGAGAAAATATGTCTTCAGGCATATGCAGACGGTGAAAGCCAAGATCATCCTGTGCATCTGCGCAGTCTGATCAAGGTCTTTGGTGTACTAGCAGAATCACTGGATATTACAGAATGTGTGAAGAGAGAGCAAAGGCACAGATGAAACTTTGCACATGCACAGGATGATCAGAATCTACACATTTTGTGCATGCGCACATTCAAAGGAACCTTTGCAATCTCTGTAGGTGCTGAGAGCAGAGTCGGTACCCTAGTCTCTGCAGACTAATTTGGGCATTTCTGTTCACATAGGACAAATAGTAGCCAAGCTATAAATCAAATGAGCCAAGGCACAATATTTCCTACAAAATTGCTTGTGTGCCCAGCGAACTCTGATCAGCCTGCTCATCCACACATCCTAAGCAGGACCTCAGTTGCCCATCTATAGAAAGCTTGGATGCATAGCACTGGTTAAGGCGTGTTTTTCAATCCAAAAGCCTCGACGAGGCGCTTCTAATGAGTACCCACAACATATGTTTTTGTGGAGAAATAAGAAAAATATTTACCGGATACCCTCCCTTATCTAGACCTATGTTGGATGTTTGGCTACCCATAGAGTGCAAAGCAATGACTGAGAAATAACAAAAGTATGTGGATACCCTCTTATCTGGAGCTATGAAACTTGTTTAGTTTTTGCTGAAATTATCTCTGATGATGATTGAGTAACGTGATTCCAATGATCACCCACCAGATATTTTTTTGGTGCAAAAATAACCAATTTTTTTGCTGAAAAAGCCAAAGCATCTGGGTGACAGGGGCTAGCACTGCTGACTTGGATCACAGGGTCTTTGGTTGCAATCTCACTAGTGGTGGAGTTAAACTCGGGACTTCATTGCACAGTGCCTTTCATTAGCACCCCTTCATCATCTCACATGACTTAGATAATGAAGGAAGAAATGTAATACATGCCCCGAGGTTATAAAACTTCTTACATGTTCAACTCAACTGAGCATGAAATTTTCTCTGCTAATAAATATGAAAATGCCAACAATAGTTGACATTTTCATATTCATTAGCAGAGAAATTTTTATGTTCAGCTATGTATAGAAAGGAAGAATTTGCAGTTGCTAGTAATCTGAGATTTATTAGCAGGACAAATTTCATGCTCAGCTGAGTTGAGCATGAAAAAAGTTGTATAGCCTCCGGGCCTGGAAAAATTTCAAATACCAGAAAAGCAACTTTCGGTCTGCACTATTGGTCTCGGTTTCCAAAATGGCAGCAAAGGGCAGCAAAATCTTTCAGGTGAATCCACTTACTGTAAAGATTTTAATAACAATTTGGGATAGTTTTGGTTACTTTCGCGCCAAAATGCATCTTGTGTGTTTTATGTTCCACACTGCTTTCAGGAATCTTTCAACTGTATGAAAAGGGTGTCTGGATCTGATAAGGAACATAATGTTTGCTTTTAGAGGGCTGCCTCAATGAAATATCATGACCCATACAAACCATTAGTTGGCATTTTCATATTATTAGCAGAGAAATTTTCATGCTTAGCTATGTTTAGCAAGAAAAAAATTTGCAGTTGTTATTGGAGATTATAAGA
Organism: Anodontia alba; assembly: GCA_964016985.1. Taxonomy (NCBI): domain Eukaryota; kingdom Metazoa; phylum Mollusca; class Bivalvia; order Lucinida; family Lucinidae; genus Anodontia; species Anodontia alba. The sequence goes on from OZ024823.1 coordinate 38,540,667, forward strand.
AGGACAAATGTCATGCTCAGCAGAGTTGAGCATGAAAAAATGTTTTATAACCTTGGAGCCATAATCTAAAGCCTACAATAACTTTATCCTTTTCAGGATTATCTACAGCGGCGGCAGGGCTACCCTGTGAAAATTAGGTTTCCCAATGGTATGGACAAAACCCACAGAAGACAGATACTGAGCTTTCTAGCTGAAAATGGCTGGATAGGATTGACTTGAAAGTGACAGGTTTCTGTCGGGATTTTTAATTTAAATCAAATGTGATAATATCCACGGGGACCGTTGGAGGATGGAGATCAGTAATAGACTCCACTTCAAGCTGATCTGCTCAAGATGGAATAGTGTTTCCATTAGAATCATCGAGCCAGTGCACAACAAAATCTACAACAAGACTTGTGCAACCAGCAAAGACTCAGATCAGTCTGTGTAGTCTGATCAGAGTCTTTGCTAATGGCATGTACCTTCTACAGCCTTGGAGCTATCCAAAGAAGGATAAATGAGGACCATTGCCATACTGGTCGGATGTACAGGCTGGTCTAAGTCTTAGCTGGTTACACAGGTCTTATTGTAGGTTTTGTCGTGTGCTGGCTCAATTGATAGTGCATGGGCGAAACTTTTCAGTAGTGAGGAGATTTTTCATTCTGTATGAAGTACAGGGAACAGGTTGTTTTCAGTATTGGAATTGTGGATTTTCATTTTTGAGAATTTCTGGGATTTTCACCCATGATAGGGTTGTACCTCTAGAAGAGGGATATGCAGCTAGATATTTTTTCTTCTTTCTCTACAAAACATATTGTGGGTACTCATTAGAAGTGCCTCAGTTTCTCAAGGAAAACGTGAGTATTCATTAGAAGTGCCTCTGTGAGAAACTTCTAATGACTACCTACAATGTTTTTCATCGCAAAACTTTGGTTTTGGTACTTATTAGTAGTGCATCAGTGAGGTGCTTCTGATGAGTACCTGGAACTTAAATCAAACCTGTGTTAAACAAAGTACCTAAAGAAAGTGGTTGCTTAATACAGGTATGGTTACGTCCTAAGATTTCGAACACTTTATTCCATACTTTTTTGGCTTAAATTTTTCTTTTTTATGCAGTTGTTTCTTAAAATGCTTAATGGAATGGCAGACGGTTTAGACCTTGATCAGACTTCAGGAGCAGTCTGATCTGGATCTGCAGTGTTTGCATATGTCCTTTTGTCAGAAACTTTGGTTTTCAAAATTTTAGGACATTCACAGTACCTTTACACCTGTTTGACTTGGAAAATATGGCCTTTTAACCCTTTTCATGCTGAATAACTTAACATGCTATGCCCACTTCTAATTTTCAGCCAATCAGATTGCTTAATCCAGATTGTTGCTATAAATTAACATACTTAATGGCAAACAGTGCAGATTCGGATCAGTTGGCTTCTTCAGAAGCCAACTGATCTGGATCTGCACTGTTTGCAAAGGCAGGGTATATCCGGGTTCAGCATGACAAGGGTTAATATTGCTTTTAAGGCAGGTTTGACAGTATGTTTTGGTGGAGAAAAAAAAAAAAAAAATCAATACTTACCAGTTGAAAAACGGTGAGAGTGAAGGTGTTTCTGGCTAGACCAGATGAGAAGATAAACGGTTGACTGGACTGAAAAGAGCAATGGTTCTTATAGAACCTATAGGAGATAAAGTTGCTTCATACCTCCAGATATCTGGGGGTATCCACTAATAGTATCCACATAATATGAACCACAGCAAGAAATATCCAACAATTTGGCATTCTGACTAGTGTAGACTAAAATCAGCCTGTGCTTCCGTCCTTCTAGCTTAGAGGCTTAGTTTATTTTTCTGTGGGTAGCTTACAATAAAAAGAAGGTCAAGCAACCATCAGTTGCTCTGATCAGACTGCACCTATGCACATTCTGATCAGAGCCTTTGCTGGTGGCACTGAGGTGGCTCATATTTTTCTTATTCATTTCTCCATGAGAACAAACCTTGTGGTACTCATCAGAAGCTCCTCACCGAGCTGTTTCTAATGAGTACCCAAAGAATATAGCTTTAAACCTTGCATGCTGGATGAATTTATGATGGATGAAATATTCATTCTTAATGTTGCCAGAAAATAGGGTTAGGCATGTCATGCAAATTCTAGAAGCCAACTTGTATTAAAGGTCTCTTTATTATGTGCTGAATTTTCCCATTGAGTTTTAAAGGTTAAAAACAACAAAAAAAAAACAACAGCAGTGTTTCAATGTTTGTTTAGCATTGAGAAAGTTTAGCATACATGCGTATTGCCCCTGAAAATAAAATTTCATAAAGCAAGTAAGGGGCTTAACATGTATATGAAGAGGCAGGGACCAGATCAGGGTGAGTGTGTGCACTTCAATCAGGGTTATTGCTTTTTTCTAATAGTAATTCCTCTTTCAGGGAAGATAACTAGAGGTATTGTTAAGGAGGATTATTTGGTGGTAATACAGGATGACTTTCTCCAGTTCTCCACAAAAACATATGTTGTGGGTACTCATTAGAAGTGCCTCAGTGAGGCACTTCTAATGAGTACCCACAACATATGTTTTTGTGGAGAATTAAAAAAGATTATCCCAGAATTATTACAAATTACTCCTCCTTAATAAGTTTCCTAGCAAATGTATCAAAGTTATTTTGCTACCATAGCTACAAATAAGGATTCGTAAAAGGGATAATTGATGGATAATTTTCCACATTTCTTAGAAGAACCATATGTTGTGGGTATTTGTTAGAATCACCTTGAGGAGGCAATTCTAATGAGTACCCTCAACATCTGGTTTTACTGAGAAATAAGAATAAGTTATCCCTTTTATGCCTCCTTTAGTGGAGCTATGTAAGCCCCCTTCTGAAAAGTGGTTGACTGTAAAAAGGGAGGAATTGCTTTCAAAAGGGAGCAGGTTCTTTCCTTTTAGAGTAGACCCCTTCTTAGAAGAGAGACCACAACAGTTTTGACGGAGAATTTATCAATTCCTTCAAGAATAATTTGTATTAGTCATGATGTGTCTTTCCGGCCGTAACAAAATTGCAGGTAATTGACAGCATTAACAGATAGTGCATAGCAACAGATAAGGCACTTTTTTCATCCGAAAACTGCTGATATCTTTCTTATTTCTCAGTGAAAACATATGTTGTGGGTACTCATTAGAAGCGCCTCGGCGAGGCGCTTCTAATGAGTACCCACAGCATATGTTTTTGTTGAGAAATAAGAAAAATATTATGTGGATACCCCCTCTTATCTGTAACTATGGATAGTGTAATTGACAGCATTAGCAGATAGTGTGAATAGTAAAACTTCAGTTTCATTTGGAACATCCTACCTAGAAGTACCGTGTTTACTCTAAATTATTGGGAGCTTGAGCAAACATTGCAGACCCAGATCAGCCGTAGAATCATGGTCTACACTGTTTGCCACTCAATCCAGTTGTTTTTAGACACATCAACTTGGAGTAAAAGGGACTTGTTCCAATTTTAGAACCAGTATATTTAGGGTAAATACAGAATGTTTGGGGAATCATAAACCCAAATTACACCATCTATCTGTTTCTCTGCTTTTCATATTTAACACTTTAATAGTCTTTCCGGTAAAAAAGGTAAATGACATTTTGAATAGTCCTCTGTCCCAAAAAGTAGGAATCGACATTTCTCCTAGAGATAATTTGCATGAAATGTCAAGTCCTACTTGGAAAAAATAAAATGAATATCAACACTTTGTCATCTCCCAAAATTTCCTGGGAGTGCCAAAGGTTAAGTAAGTACCTTTGAGTTTATCCATCTTTATTGAAATTTGCATAGATGTTAAATTTCACAAAACAGAATGCCACACAGTCAGCATCCTAGTGAAATGGCTTACAAACTGTCCAATGTGGATCTATACTGTTTTTGTCTGTAGGGTTGAAAGGGATTGATGTGTATAGCTGTGGACAAGAATTGTATCCAAAATGTTTTCTCATTTCTCCACAACAATCAAAGGACTAGTTAAGGAGGATATTTGGTGATAATTCAGGGCATATTTTTTTTTATTTCTTTATAAAAACATAAATTGTGGGTACTTATTAGAATGGCCTCACTAAGGCGCTTCTAATTATGGTGAACTGGAGAAAATTATCTCAGAATTATCATCATATACTCCTTCTTAACAAGTCCTCTGAAAAATATCTATTTATATAGTACTCATTAGAATTGCCTTGCCACAATTCTAAACCATATACACAAAATATTTACATGGAGAAATTGGAAAGTGTCATGCATTTTCATTAACCCATTTTAGTCGGGGGAAACCCCCAAAAAGAGCAATTGGCGAACAGTGCAGACTCAGATCAGATGCCGCATTCTGGACATTTTAATCAGGGTCTCCATTGTATCACAAATAGTTTTGCCATTTTTCTCTAGGAATACCTAAATCACATAGCTTGACATACATAAAATTGAAATTGGACTCTTCCAATACAGTCTAAAATGGGTTGAAAAAAGTGTCTTAATTAGAGAGTTTGAAGGACCGTGATATGTTTTGATAATGATTAACCCTTCCATCCCTACAGACCAAAGATATCGTTGCAAACAGGACAGATCCAGATGAGACGGCTTGCTAAGACGGCTCTTCATGAGCCATCTAATCAGGATACTGTTTGCCATTCTGTTATTGATTTGTGACTGAAACCCCTCTTTGCAACAATGAATTTGTCAAAATTCCGAGATGGAAGAGTCCATGTCAGAAACTCAGGAGTGAGAGGGTAAAGATAAAAAAAAAAACCAAAAAACAAATGGTGCCAAAATGAAATGTTGCCAATCGGTGTTTTTATACAAAGAATTATAGTACGTTTGTATTTAAATCTTGTATTTTTCCATTACACCACACTTATTTCTGCTGAAGGGAATACTTTAACCTTTAGCACCAGATGAGAGGGCTTCCATCTAGATCCTTATAGGCAACTGTTAACTTCTTCCCATAGTCATGTCATGCCAGGTGTAGCATCGGTGCAAAGCCTTGTCTGTCCTCTGACACAGTGTAATAGATAATAACCAATAGTGTTTGATATGAGAAGTCTGTCAACGTGGTTCATGGTATTCCATAATTCCAGATAAGAGGGGGTATCCACATATTATTTTTCTTATATCTGCATAAAAACATGTTGTGGGTACTCAATAGAAGCACCCACAACATACTATTTCATGCAGAAATAAGAAAAATATTGGTACTTTTTGTTGGAAAAAAAAAAAAGTTATGTAGATGTCTGTATGAATATTGGGTAACTGAAGAAAGTTTCCACTGTGTAAATGTTTCAAGTTTATTTCCTTAATTTCTGCATCACATTGATAAACTGTTCAAACCATGCATGTATGTGTAATTACCTTCTGAATTGCATATTAGAGGTGTTGATTAAAGGGGTATGGATACACTTCCAGGGGAGACAACTGTTGAAATTGATTTAGCCCCTTCTGATTAGGGGTCTGCTCTAAAAGGAAAGAATATGCTCCCCAAAATCCTTCCTTTTGGAGCAAACTCCTGAATTCCCCCGCTGAGCTGAGGAAGGAGTTTGCTCCCCTTGGGAGCAAATTCTTCCCTTTAGAGTAGATTTTTTCAGAAGGGGATTGGAGTGCAAATAGAAGCAAACAAGGTCCTGATAGTTATTTTCCTTGTACAAAATAGTTGAAAATCTTCCAAGTGTACTAACTCATAAGATATTGAATGGTTTTTTTTTACAAATGATTATGATTCTAGAAAAAGTGAATTAAGTGCCTGTATTTGCCAGTACTACTGTGAAATTGTCTGCTTGTCCCCCCACCTAAAGGAAGGGGAACATATTTTTTTTTGTGTGGATCCCATTGGCATTGGTATTAGCATGGAGTGACACTTTTTGGCATTGGCGTCACACTTTCTTATCTGCACAATATCTTGTGAACCGGTGGTTGGATTCTTACTAAATTCTCATGGATATATAATTGGGACATAACAGAAAAGTGATAAGATTTTGATGACCTTGACCAAATTTTCAAAGTCACAGCAGTAGAAACACTGAAAATTCATGGTGAGGGGACATCTGTAGACTATTTCTAGTTTTTACTGTTTTTAAATGAAGATGGAATGTTCTGGAGCTGCTGAAACAATGGCCGTAAATTATTCTACAAATACAGATGGGAATTTCATTTCCAACATGAACTTTCTTTGCTGTTTGGATTGTGCAAAAATTTATAAAAATGGATGTATTACTAGGTTTGGTACTTGTAGCCTCTTGGGCAAAAACTTCAACAGATGACATTTTGACATTCTTATTCTTATTTTACCCTGAAAAGGGGTAAAAATACACTTTGGAAGAAAAAAATGTTTACTATAACAGAATATGATTTTATCCACTAAGTATTTTATAAATGAAAGCATTCCATTTTTTTGTCTAAACCTTTTATCATTATAAAGATTATACAAAGAACAAACAAACTATAAAATTAATTTGATTCAGGGGCTTACTAGTTCATGCATACTCAGGGATTAAAAATTTTAAAAACATTTGAACAAATATGAATGGTGACTTTAAATAGTAGGTCTTAATATTGACACCTTAATTCAGTACCACAAATTCAAACAAATTCACATGTCTATCTGGTGTATCTGGTGTAAACAATGTATAACCTGATCAGTGTAGATGCTAAACATATACTTTATTTTTCATAAGTATTGGAACACCTAAACTCCTTGCCATACTTGTCTTAAAATATGAAATAGTCCATTCTACTACCTGTTGATGTGTCTTAAATATTGCTGTATATATAGCAAACAGTGTAGACCCTGATAAGATGCCGTGTTCTGTGGCATCTGATCTGGGTCTACACTGTTTGCATAGGCCTATCTGTCCCAGTACGTAGGGTTATTATGGTAGACTAATCAAACTGTTCCTTCAGCAGAAAATTGATCTGGGTCTACACTGTTTGCCTACTGTCCTTTCGACAATACTCGGAAAGACGTTTTTTGCTTGGCATTTTATTTAAAATGAAAATATTTTGTTCTGATTGACCATATCTTATCAGAAACCATTTGTCTTTTCCGTTTCTGAATTTTGTTCTTAAAAAAATACCCTAACATTAAATTTACAGCCCAAAATTGGTCTGACCTATGCAATTTCTATAGCAAAGTGATGTTTTGGAATTTTTGTCTAAGAAAATAGTTTTTACTTTTCTTTGTTGAATTTGAATTATTGATGTTTGAGAACAATATTGTGAAAATTTCAGAAAAATCGAAACTTGTTGAAAATCTGCCTCCAAGTTACCTACCCTACCAATTTCTGTATAATTTGCATTCATTTTTACTAAAGGAAAAAGTGAAAATATTTGATTTTTGAAATGACAAGAATAAAACATTTTGTGCATAGGTAGTTACGACAAATGGTTTTGCATGAAAACATTACAAAAGTTTGCAAATTTACTTCTTTTGTGTAAAGTACCAAGCAACGGGCCCCCGTAGCCTAGTGGATAAGAGAGTTGACTCTTAATCCATTAGGTTTCTCACCGCTGTGGTTCGAGCCTAGCTCGGGTCAAATGTGGGAAAGCCAAGTTCTGCTTACGGATGGTCAGGTGGTTTTTCTCCGGGTTCTCCGGTTTTCGCCCACCTTCGATGAACGATCGGCTCGATATAAGTGAAATATTCTTGAAAGGGCCGTAAAACCCAAATCAAAAAAAAAAAAAAAAAAAAAAAAAAGTACCAAGCAAAAAACGACTTTCTGAAAGATGTTGAAAGCACAGTAGGTGTTTTTGTCCTGTATTAAGGGTAAACATGGTATATAGATGTAATAGTTATTAGTTGGTGTAGCAGAGTTATGGATTTTGTCTTAGCAAATTTCTAATTGTATTAACCCAGGTCCTGCTGAATCCGGATATGCCCTGCCTTTGCAAACAAGGTAGATCCAGATCAGCAGGCTTCTGAAGAAGACTGGACCTGCACTGTTTGTCATTCAGTGTGTGAATTTATATCAACAACCTGGATCAAGTTGGATGCACGTCTGACTTGTGATCAGGAGGTCGCACATTCAAATGCTTGGTCTGCCTTAATTCTTGATCATGAAATATTTTCTGTGGTTATTCTCTCCCTTCCACTAATTCAAGAAGGGCAGTTGTCAGTTTCTGGCAAAAGAATATGCACAAATACTGATTAACTGCATAGAGGACTAAGCATGCCAATGAAAAATGCAGTTAGGTAAACTGACCAGCTCAATGTGACACTAGTGGGTTAACTGGGCTGTAAAACCTCAACTCAAAAAAAAAATAAATAAATAAATAAATAATTAAAAAAAAATTGATCAAAATGATCAAGTTGGCTGATAGGCTGAAAATTAGAAGCGGGTGTGGCATCTTAATTTATTCAGCATGGCAAGGGTTAAAACAAATTTTAAAACTACCAAAAAATATGCACATTTGTTGTAAGTAAATTTCAGAGTATACGGTAAATGTCCTAAAAATTCAAACACTTTATTTGATACTTTTTGGGTCTAAATTTTTGCTTTTTATGCAGTTTTTTCTTAAACTAATTAGTGGAATGGCAAACAGTGTAGATCTTGATCAGACTGTTCCTTCAGAGAAGTCTGATCTGGGTCTACACTGTTTGCATATGCCAATTTGTCAGACACTTTGATATTCGAAATTTTAGGACATTTACCAAAATTTCCAAATCATGTTATGTTAGTCCCAAATCCCAGGTCCAACTCATCCCATGGCTCTTGCTATGACAATTTTTTTTTTTTTTTTTTTTACTAGCGAAAAGTATTGGAATTTTCTTATTTGTGGTGCTTCTAAAACCCACAAGATACGTTTTTGTCAAAAAGTAAGATAAATAATTATCTGCTCACTCGTTAATATCTGGAGCTATGTGACATCCTTGAATGAATGTGGTAATGTAAGAGCCGAGTTTAGCAGACTTGAATGTTTCATACTCAGACCCATGCACATTGACATTTTGTGCTGTCTAACAAATACATTCACTGGTCGTATTGAAAACTAAACTGGCTGTAATAGTCTCAGTAGATTCCTTCTACATATCTTCTCAAGATAAACTTAACACATCATTTTTATCGCACCTGCTTGTAGCAGGGTGCGATATAGGCGTCCGATTTTCCGTCCGTCCATCCGTCCGCCCGTCCGTCTGTCAACATTTATGTTGACGTTCGACATTTATGTCAAAGTTAGTATTCTTATCAACTACAAGACTAAACAACCATCAAACCTTGCATGAAACATCTCCCTGACCTCCTGACTTTGCAACATAGGCGTCCGCTTTTCCGTATGTCTGTCCATTCGTCCGTCTGTCTGTCAACATTTATGTCGAAGTTCGACATTTATGTCAAAGTTAGTATTTTAATCAACTACAAGACTGAACAACCATCAGACCTTGCATGAAACATCTCCCTGACCTCCCGACTTTGCGACATAGGTGCCCACTTTTCCATTCGTCTGTCTGTTCGTCTGTCTGTCTGTCCATCTCTTAACAGTTCTGTTATGTTGAAGTTCGACATTTATGTCAAAGTTAGTATTCTAATCAACTACAAGACTAAACAACCATCAAACCTTGTATGAAATATCTCACTGACCTCCTGACTTTGTGACATAGGTGCCCGCTTTTCCATTCGTCCATCCGTTCGTCCGTCCGTCCGTCTCTTAACAGTTCTGTTATGTCGAAGTTCGACATTTACGTCAAAGTATTCTAATCAACTACAATTCTACAACAACCATCATACCTTGCATGACACATCTCCCTGACCTGCTGACTTGGCAGATATGTTGACCCAGTGACCTTGACCTATATTTTGCGCTCCATTGACTTTGACACAATTTAAGTTGACGTTCCAGATCTTCTCAACTATAAGGTGTATAACTACCAAACCTTGCATAGTGCTTCTCCTAGATGTACAGACTTGGCAGGTACCTTGACCCGGTGACCTTGACCTATATTTTGCACTCCAGTGACTTTGACATATTTTGCGTCGACGTTCGATATCTCCTCAACTATAAGGCCCACAACCATCAAACCTTGCAAAGTGTTTCTCCTCAATGTACTGATTTAGCAGATACCTTGACCTGGTGACCTTGACCTATATTTTGGCTGCAGTGACTTTGACATAATTTACGTCAACGTTCCAGATCTCCTCAAGTGTAAGACCTCTAGCCACCAAACCTTGCATAGTGCTTCTCCTATATGTACTGACTTGGCAGGTATCTTGACCTGGTGACCTTGACCTATATTTTGCGCTCCAGTGCCTTTTTACACATTTTACGTCAACGTTCAATATCTCCTCAACTATAAGGCCTACAACCATCAAACCTTGCATAGTGCTTCTCCTCAATGTACGGACTCTGCAGGTATCTTGACTGGGTGACCTTGACCTATATTTCACGCTCCATTGACTTTTACACCTATTACGTCACCCTTCCATATGTCCTCAACTATAAGGCCTTCAACCACCAAACCTTATATAGCACTTCTTCTCGATGTACTGACTCGACAGGTACCTTGACCTGGTGACCTTGACCTATATTGTGCACTCCAGTGACTTTGACACATTTTATATTGATGTTCGGTATCTACTCAAATATAAGACCTACAGCCACTAAACCTTGCATAGTACTTCACCTCATTGCACTGGCTTGGCAGGTACCTTGACCCAGTGACCTTGACCTATATTTGACACATTTTATGTTGATGTTTGAGGCCTCACTTATGAGGCCTACAACCACCATACCTTGCATTGTGCTTCTCCTTGATGTACTGAATTAGCAGGTACCTTGACCCGTGACCTTGACCTATATTTCATGCTCCAGTGACTTTTACACATTTTACGTCAACGTTCGATTATCATTGGGCTGTATGATACGAAAAGTCAGTGCTGAAGATATAGCCATCAGAGGGAATGGGACTGGCCTGGAATATTTGTGCCCCACTAGGCACTTTGTCTACATTTTTTTCAACCCAGTTTTCCAAGTAAGCACAGCTAAGAATGAAATAAACTTATTTAATAACCACATTCTGATTGTGGCTCCTGTGACTTTTGCACCAGCAGGTGCGATGACGCCTTCTGCGGAATTCTTGTCATAATTTAGGTTGTGTGCTTATTTCTGTTTTTTTTTTTTTTTTTTTTTTTTTTCAATTAATGTTCATAACCAATATTTTATGAATTCACTCTTAAGTTCATGGCTGTATGACTTGGTCTGTAAGAGAGCTTGTGAAATATTAATCGGTCTTGATCAAATATCTTTCCCCAAATTTTTTGTTTGCAGTCTTTAACACATAGCATGCTGGGTAAAATTTTCAGCATACATTATATTGAAATATTTTTTTCTTATTTTTCCTAGAAAATGGGTTTTGACCTTTGCATGAAATGTCAAATCCTGTTTTCTGGGAAAAATAAGAAAATAGAATCAATTTGTTGTCTGCTGAATAAGCCAAGAGTGGTAAAGGTAAAGTGTTTTTGTTTGTGCAAGAAAATTACAGTAACAAAAGTTTGGTAGTGTATTAGATGGCCAATGAGAGTATGCAATAGATATGGTGCTAATCTCTTTTTTTTAAATGTTATCGTTTCCATTCCCTCTTTTCATGATAATATGAGCGGCGCCAAGCACAAAAGTGTCAGAACATGTGCAAAATGCGCTGATTCAAATCCTCCTGCACATGCACAAAGTATCACCCGAGCCTTTGTTCTCTATTTATTTATTCTGTAGTATCCAATAATTCTGTTAGTGGACAGTGAAGGAATTGATCAGACTGTGTGGATGCACAGGCTGATCTGGGCCTTCACTGTCCGCATATGCTCGAAGACACATTTTTGCATGGAGCAGCCCATGTGGTGTTCCCTTGCACAGAAATTTATTCATCACATAATCAATCCAGAATGACCAAAATAAATTGTTGTGGCATTAACCCTTGTCATGCTTATCCTGCCTTTGCAAACAGTGTAGATCCAGGTCAGTTGGCTTTTAAGAAGCCAGCTGATCTGGATCTGCTCTGTTCGCCATTAAGTATGTGAATTTTTAGCAACAATCTGGATCAAGCAATCTGATTGGCTGAAAATTAGAAGTAGGCTTGGCATCTTAATTTATTCCGCATGACAAGTGTTAGTATGCTAAACCAACAAGCAGTAGCATTAGCTGAATAGAGTTTTCATAAAATATTATGGTTATTTTTGCACCAAAACATGTCTTGTAGCTACTCATTAAAATTGACTCACTGGTTCCATTGATATCAACAAGATATATAGAGATTACAGGGATGAGAATTTTCCTTTTTTTAGAGGATTTCCTCTTTTTTTCACTGAAATTTGCCGAAATAAAAATGATCACATTCGCTCCAGTTTGTCCAAATCTGATGTCTTAATGGGGGTATGGGGATTTCCTCTTTTTTGTATGGATTTTCTCTTTTTATTGAAATCCTGTTCTCATCCCCGAGATTATTATATGGCAATTTTCATATCATGACACATATCATCCTGAGACACCCAGATCAGCTCGAGGGCTGAATATGCTGATATAGTCGAGGGTTGATATGGGTATGGTAGGAAAATTGCCATATCATAATCTATTTATCATACATTTTTCTTTCTGACAAGTTTACCTAGTTGATATCATATCTGGAGTGATAATTGAGACTGAGCAGTGTAATCTTTACAATAAAAGCGGAAGTGGTAAGATGGCAGCTGACGACTAGACTGCCGAATGCTTAATATGTGGTGATATGGGTGTTTCGCCCTAGGGCGTGATTTGGGTCACATGCGATATAGCGAGTTTTGGCTAAATTTAGCTTGATGCAGCTTACATTCTCTGCAATAGTGATATGTGCTTGAAAGCCATGTCATTATCACATATGCAAAATGAAAATATTTTCTAGTAAATGTATGATAAATTGTATAAGTGCTCAGCATAATGTCTGCTTTGGTTCATTTTCCTGGTCACATTAACCCATTTACGTCAAGTGGACCCTTCTAACACAACATTTTGGACCGATCTGTTTCTAATAGCAGGGTGTCTGGTTAACCGATCTGTTTCTAATAGCAGGGTGTCTGGTTAATTTTCAATGTTACTGTGTTTTACAGAAATTTCTGCAATTAATGCAAACTCTAGATTCTGATCAGATGCGACATTCTGCAATGTCTGATCTGTGTCTGCACTGTTTGCCATTCACCCTTTTGGGATTCTCCAGACTATATTGGTTCAAGACGAAAAACAAAAGTTGTACCAGCTGCTCATTTGCCTGGCATTCAACATTAAAGTGGAGCTAGGAGTCAGAACTAGTTGTCCAGGCTCCGAGGTTATAAAACTTATTTCATGTTCAAATCAGCTGACCATGAAATTTTCTCTGCTAATAGATATGAAAACGCCAACAACATTTGGTATTTTCATATTTACTAGCAGGGAAATGTTCATGCTTAGCTATGTTTAACAAGAAAGGCAATGTTAGTAATTTGAGATTTATTAGTAGTGAAAATTTTATGCTTTGCTGAGTTTAGCATGAAAAAAGCTTTATAATCTTGGGGCCAAATTGGGAGCTACTCTTACAGAAAAGAAGTTGCTCCCATAGAGAATGGGAGTAGAGGTTTTGTTGACTGTTCTTTTAAATTTGTATTTTGAGTTTGTTGTTAGAGATATTTTATTCATTGTAGATTAGTTTATTTATTTATATAGTAGAAAATGTTGTTTTGCTTGTGCTGTGACTAGGTAGATTCATTGATGTATTTAAAAACCAGTCAAGATCTGTGTTTGATCTATCTCACCAGTCAAGGTCTGTAGTGGAATTATCGCACATAAAATGGGCCCGTGATGCGGCTACAGACAGCGAAATTGCATATCAGGCAACGAGTGTACACAGTGATGCAGTCATATCAAGGCTATTGTTGGAAAGGTTATGATCTGAATGTAAGCGCGTGTAGGTTTGCGTTTCCATTATGACAATTTTATTATGCAAAGTGCCTCCTTTAACCCTTTCAGTCAGGCAAACCAATCAGATAGCTTTTGCCGGCCTCGGTGGCTCAGTTGGATATGCCGTCCGACTGGAGACCAGGAGGTCGGGGGTTCAACCCCCGCCGAGGTCGGCAACATTCTTCCGTGGAGATTGATCATGAAATATTTTCTACGGTCATTCTCTCCCTTCCGCTGATTTAAGAAGGGCAGTTGTCAGTTTCTGGCGAAAGAATGTGCACAATACTGGTTAACCGCTTGGAGGACTAAGCCTGCCCAGTAAACGTGTGGTTAGGTAAACTGACCGCGCTCGACATGACCCCATTGGGTTGACTGGGCCGTAAAACCTCAACACAACATTATATAGTAGAAAATGTTGTTTTGCTTGTGCTGCGACTAAGTAGATTCATAGATGTATTTAAAAACCAGTCAAGATCTGTGTTTGATCTATCTCACCAGACAAGGTCTGTAGTGGAATTATCGCACATAAAATGGGCCCGTGATGCGGCTACAGACAGCGAAATTGCATATCAGGCAACGAGTGTACACAGTGATGCAGTCATATCAAGGCTATTGTTGGAAAGGTTATGATCTGAATGTAAGCGCGTGTAGGTTTGCGTTTTCATTATGACAATTTTATTATGCAAAGTGCCTCCTTTAACCCTTTCAGTCAGGCAAACCAATCAGATAGCTTTTGCCGGCCTCGGTGGCTCAGTTGGATATGCCGCCCGACTGGAGACCAGGAGGTCGGGGGTTCAACCCCCGCCGAGGTCGGCAACATTCTTTCGTGGAGATTGATCATGAAATATTTTCTACGGTGATTCTCTCCCTTCCGCTGATTCAAGAAGGGCAGTTGTCAGTTTCTGGCGAAAGAATGTGCACAGTACTGGTTAACCGCTTAGAGGACTAAGCCTGCCCAGTATACATGTGGTTAGGTAAACTGACCGCGCTCGACATGACCCCATTGGGTTGACTGGACCGTAAAACCTCAACACAAACAAACAAAATCAGATAGCTTTGAAAACGGTGTAGATCCAGATGAGATGGCTGGTAATGAGCAGCTTTGAAAACAATGTAGATCCAGATGGACAGCTTATAACAAGCCTTCTCATCAGGATCTACACAGTTTGCCATTTTGTTCTTGATTTTAAACTGCATCAAGTGACCATGTCTAAATTCAAGGATGGAGGAGTCCACTTCTTAAAGTGAGGGACAAAAGGGTTACCCGGTAAAGCTTTGCAGGCGAGGAAAAAGTTTCTACAGATGACATTTTAAAATATTTTCATTATTTGTTCACTGAAAATAGAGTTTAACATTATATGCAAATTATCTTCTAAGAAGACATCTTTTAAATGTCCAAACCTCTTTTCTGTGTATAATAAGAAAATTTTAAACTGTTTTGTCGTCTGCTGAATTTGCCTGGTCAATGAATGATAAAGATTAATGTATAAATTAATACTTTCCAAGCTATGGGCAGATTCAGCAGACAACAAATGGGAGATATTTTCCTAGAAAACGGGATCTAACACTTCATGCAAATTGTCTCCAAAGAAGACATTGTATGAAGTATCAGATCCTATTTTCTAGGAAAAATATTTCAAAATGTCATCTGCAGATGATGTACCCAGCATGCAAAGTGTTCAAGCTCCAATCACAGCTGCAGCAGACTAAGTTTTGATTTTTTTTTTTATTCATTCTTTTTTTCATGGAAATATTGAGATTTGATATTCCATATGAATGGTTTGCCTATAAGATGATGTCACACTGTATTTTAGCAGATGATGCTCATGAAATGTCATGCTGTATTCTCTCTGAAAAAGAATATCAAAGAAATTTAGACTGTCATCTGCTACAATTTTGTTAGGCACTCTAAGAGTTAACCCTTAAAGCGCCAATCATAACTGCAGCAGACGACAATTTTTTTTTTTTATTTTTTTTTTTTTTTTCAGAGAAAACAAGTCTTGACATTTCATGTGAATCATCTGCTTGGCAGATGATTCACATAAAATGTCAAGACTTGTTTTCTCTGAAAAATAAGAAAAAAATTTAGAATGTCGTCTGCTACAAATTCTGCTTGGCACTTTAAGAAGGTTAATAGTAAGAATTGAGAAAGTTTTAGAAAGAAATTTGCACAAAATAATTATGTGTTATTACAAAGAATTGTGTTATGTCATAACAGCATAGTAAATTGGGCTGCATAATGCGATGGAGCTGCATGGTGCAAAAACAGCATTAGCTTATATTCAGAAAACAAAGACTCAACTCATAGTTGACATTTCATGTGAACTGTACAACAGAAATGCCAAATTTCATTTTCTCTGAAGAATAATGGTAGTTAGTGCTTTAACAGGGTTCATACACGTCAGAGAAATTTAATTTTTTTGAAGATCAGGGATTTGTCAGGGAATTCTGTGATATGTCAGGGAAAAATCAAATTTTGCAAAAATGTCAGGGAAATGTCAGGGAATTTTACATTTCAGCCTGATGAAGCTAGGATGTTTGGTCTTGATGTACTTTTCTTGTTAAATTCACAAAATTTATGACTCCGATATTGTCAGGGAAATTTGAATTCACTTCAGGGAAATGTAAGGGAATTTGGTCACTCTTAAATGTATGAACCCTGTTTAAGGGTTATGACATGAAAATGTGGAAGCAATCATACTCTGCTGAGAGAATGGCAAAATGGATAGGGCGAATGACAGGGAGAAGAATTTAATTAAAAGCTCTGTGAGACTTCCTTTTATCTGGATCTATTAGTACATGTGTTTATTATACGAGGGATGTTCGAAATGAATTGCTTATTTCTGTCTGGAGACTTCAAATTTCAAGTTAGCCCAAAAGTACTCATTTCATGCCCTCGAAGTACTCCCCGTGGCTAGAAATGCAAAGTTTCAGCCGATGTATCCACTTCTTGAAGGCATCACGGTACGCTGATTTGGGCACAGTAATAAGGTACTGATGAATGGCAGATCCAAGTGCCTGTCGGGACTGGTATTTCCGCCCAGCAAGGAATGCTTTCAATTTCGGAAACAAAAAGAAATCACATGGGGCAAGGTCTGGGGAATACGGGGGGTGAGGCAAAACAGTTACTTTTTCTTTCTTCAGAAACGCCGTAACTATTGCGGAGGTCTGAGCTGGGGCATTGTCATGTAGAAGACGGACATGTTTAAAACCAGTGGCAGGGCGTCGTTTCTGATAATACTTTTTCAGTTTCTTCAGTACTACGCAGGCCTCCTAGCGAAACCTATAAAACCTATAATAACCTATAATTTTGTGTCAAACCTATAAAACCTTTATTTTGTTCATAAAACCTATAAAAAGCCTGTATTTTCATGAAAAAACCTATATTTTTCACTTTTTGAACCTTCTCGCGACTCAACCCTAACTTTTCTTCAAAATGCCTTACTATTTTTACTTTTTAGTCCCAAAAAAGTTATGAAAACTGTCAAGAAATTGTATTTTTTTCCTTGCTCGCTTCGCTTGCTCGGACTATGTAAAATTCAGATCAACTTTATCTGAATAATTGTGGTGCAAAAATTCATCAAATATTTTTTCTTCAGTTTTAAATCTCTATGTGAGTTTGGAAGAACCTTTTTTTAACCTATATTTTTTATTGAAAAACCTGTAAATAACCTATATTTTGAGTAAGAAGAACCTACATAAAAACCTATATTTTCAAAGTGGGCCACTAGGAGGCCTGACTACGTCTTTGTAGTATTTTCCGGTGATGCTTTTGCCCTTTTTCACTGGCACTTTTATTGCGACTCCTTCACCAGAGAAGAAGATTGCATACAAAACCTTCTTTGTACTCAAAGAACGTTTGGCAATTTTTGGGCGTTTGCTGTGTTTAGTGGCCCAGATCTTATTGCTAACCTTTCTGACTGGCTCAAAATAATGGACCCAGGTTTCATCACCTGTGACGACATTGGCAAACTGCTTTTTGTCATATTTTGGAAACATTTGAAGCAGTTTTTTGGCCACTTTAACCCGTTACCTCTTTTACTCGTCAGTCAACAGATGTGGCACCCATCTAGCAGAAATCTTTCTGACTTTCAAATGCTTCTTCAAAATAAGGTGAACCGTTGATAGTGATATGCCTACCTTTCGTGCAAAATCACGAACTGTAAATCTGGCATCTCCTTCAATGATTTCCTTTATTTTGGAAACGATTTCTTTACGAGATGCAGATTTTGGCCTACCTGATTTCGGTGCATTTTTGATGGACTCTACACCAGACTCAAATTTCTTTTTCCAACGCCGAACTGTGTCATAAGACACACAAGAAGGTCCAAAAGCAGTAGAAATTTCAGTCATCAGCTTCTTCAAAGAACAACCAAGTTTTGAGCGAGCTTTGCTGTAAGCCCGTATTTCATCTGTTTTGTCGACGCTTCTACCAACCATTTTTACTGCCGTGGTCAATGACTGCGTGTATTCAAATGGCAATTTTTATGTCTTACACTTAGTCTAACATGTACATTTATACACCATTGTGTAGATATTGAATAGCCCTATACAGGTATGTATTGGTTTTTATCGTGCCCCACGTGGATATCGAGCTAGAGGACAATAAGCAATTCATTTCGAACATCCCTCGTAATTACCGTATTCAACCCAATTACTGCACATGCTCCTATAAGCGCACAGTCAAACAATTAAGTAATCTAAAAGATTACAACCAGTGTACTTTTATCTACTTCTTTATGAAAAAGACATATGTTGTGGGTACTCATTTGAATTGCCTCGACAAGTCGAGGCAATTCAAACAAGTATCCACAACATACGATTCTATAAAGAAAACAGAAAATAACATTGCATAAGCATCATTATATACGCTCCTCATGAAGTCCTCTGTTGCTCTTTCTTTCAAGTGTGCCCTTATTAGGTTGATATTTTACCACAAGTTCCCCAGTGCTTTTGAAAAATTTAAGCGCACAGTGCGGTAATTAGGTCGAATACGGTACAACAAAATTTAAAAAAAAAAAAAAAAAAAAAAAAAAAATGTTCAGATAAAATATTAGAATTAAATTTAGATCTTATCTATATAAACTGCAGCTTTAGATGGTAGTAAATTAAAGTGCTTTGTATTATTTCTTGTAAAGTAGTAAATATATTTATTTCAGAGTTCACAAGCCTTTAATATATTAATACATAGGCTTTAGCAGTTTGATGTACAGTGTATGTTGCATTGAAATTGATGACATGAGCATTTATTAAACCTTCAGCAAGGAATTAGTTATATCCTATTGCAAACTGATGTTGCTGTTGATTAAATTTGATCCATCTACATGTGTATTTCGAGGGTGGAGCGCAAGACTGTAGTAACTCAAACATATTTTTGAAACCCTTGTTTAGGGGCAACTTTGACCCCTTTGTAAACAATGCAAATATTTAGGTGCCATTGCTCATACGAGCAGTGGCACCTAAATTTCCATTGTTTACAGAAAGAAATGTTGTAATCTTCATAACGCCTTCATGGTGAGGAAATTAAGTATTGGGAAAAACAACCATCTGACTTGCTACAGTCTTGCGATCAACCCTCGATTTGTGGATTTGAATGATTTCATAAAGTCAGTATGCTGCTGTCTAATATGATCTGTTTCTACACTGCTTGCTACAGCATATCAAGCTGGTTAACCCATTGTAGTCAGGAGACCCCTAAAAGGGTAATTAGCAAACAGTGCAGACCCAGATCAGATGTTGCAGAATGCAGCATCTGATCAGGGTCTCCACTATTTGCAAATGGTTTAGCCATTTTCTCAAGGAATATCTATATCATAGCCTGGCATACCTAAAATTGAATTTGTACTCTTCCAATATTTTGTGTGGGGGAGTTCATTCAGTCTACAATGGTTTAAAGCTGGTATTCATCAGTAGTAGAACCAGTCAATTTGACCACCTGATGATATGTCTCATACAATGTAGTCCCTGATCAGAGTGCTCCTTTAGCAATGTGATCGGGGTCTACATTGTTGCTGAGGTATGAATGAATGTCTGAATGTTAGCTCCAAAAGTGCAAAGCAGATTTGTAGCAGACATTTTAAATTTCCTTTTTTTTTGGTATTCTGTCCTGTCAGAGAAAATAATACTTGGTCTTCCATCTGCAAGGATTCACATGAAATGTCAAGCCTTATTTAATCTGAAAAAAAAAAAAAAAAAGTGATATCTGCTGCATTTGTGATAAGTGCTTTATGGGTTAGGATCGCTATGATATTACATTTAAAGTTTCTAATAACATTTCTGATCAAAGGCAATATGCTTGAAAATGGTGTGTTTGTGTCGTGCATTTGTTCTTACATGTAGAGTTGTCACCATTTTCATCACTATCTTCATCGTCAATCATTACAGTCTTCTTGATGCATTAATTCGGTCAAAGTTGTAAATAAAAGCTGTATCCAAATACATATTTTTGGTATTTCTACAAAAAATCCGGTGGGTGCTGATTAGAATTGCCCTAGTGAGTACCTGCTATGTTTTCATGAGCATATGTGTACTCATTAGGATTACTTAGGTGGGGTGATACTAAAGAATACATACAAGTTTTCTTAGAGAAATAAAAAAAATATAAAAAAGATAATATAAGATACCGTATTTGACTTAATTACCGCACTGTGCACTTAGGTTTTTCAAAATTACTAGAAAAATTTGTGGTAGAATATGCATATATCTACTAAGGGTACATTTTAAAAAAGATCAGCAAAGTACTTATTGGATGATGTTTAGGCGATTTTTATCTGATTTTCTTTATAAAGGCATATGTTGTGGGTACCCATTTGAATTGCATCGACAAGTCGATGCAATTCAAATGGGTACCCACAACATATGCCTTTATAAAGAAGTAGAAAAAAAGTACATCTGGCTGTAATCTGAAGACTACGAAAATGCTGGACTGTGCGCTTATAGGGGTATGTGCGGTAATTAGGTCAAATACGGTAATATAAAAGTATCTTGTCTACAGTTTGATACCTCATACATAGCTCTAGATAAGGCTGTTTTTTTTTTTTTTGGGGGGGGGGGGGGGGGGGGGGGGTTCAGCTAAAAAAATGCTTTCTTATTTCTCCATGAAAGCACATGTTGAGATGCTTCTAATGAGTACCCACAACATATATTCTCATGAAGAAATAAGAAAAAAAATATTCATCTGGATACCCCTTTTATCAGGACTGGACCAGTGCATTTGACATTTTGTACTGCTATTTATGGAAGGAAGTTTACACATGGTCTGGGTTGAGAGGCTCAGCTTAAAATGTCAGTTCAGTTTGTTGCAGGATTCAATAGTATTATGTGATAAATAAAAATAAACATTTGAAATGTGGCTTGACTGTCTTTTGATTTTCACCCTTTCAGGCATGTTGACCAAAACTGGTAAGGCTGTCGCAATTAATCGGATAATCGATTAATTGATCGATAAATTCCATAAAAATGATTATCATTACTGATTTGCTAATAATCAATCATTTGATTTCTATGTTTGTTACTTTACCGTATTTACCCTTAGTATTCAGACACCTCAACTCTTTACCATACTTTACCTAAAATTTGAACAAGTACAATTTACTACCACTGTTGTGTCTAAAAATAGCTGGATGAGTGGCAAACAGTGTAAACCCTGATGAGACGCGGCGTTTGCGGCATCTCATCAGGGTCTACACTGTTTGCTCAGGCCTCTCTGACCAAATACAAACAATAAAGTATATCAAATGGTAAGAGTCATGCTCACAGACAGGTAAAATTATGACCAAATCTTTAGTGATTACTAATTGATTATTGATCACAATGCCAGGACTGATAATCGATTATCTTTTCAGCTCTTGATTAGCCAGCCTTAAAAACCGGTATCACTGCCAAACAGTAGAGCCTGATGAAACAGCTCACAATGAGCTGTCTCATCAGGATCTACACTGTTTACCATTCAGAGTTTTGACTGGCATCCCTTGACATGTTCAAATTCAAAGATGGAAGATTTCATTTCAGAAAATAAAAGGATTTATTGCCAGTTCCAGTTATAATTCCACCAATTATTTGTTAAAGGAAAAAGCAAAGTTTGTGAAGAATGTAGCCGAGGTGAAAGATCTCTCAACACATTACGAAAACATGCCTATTCAAATATATTGAGCGTTTTACCACCAAAAAATGAAAACTGTCGGATGAAAAATTCTGGTAGTTTTCATATTTCTGCTCAAAACATATGATTGTGGGTACTTGTTAAAACTGCCTCTGTGAGGCGGTTCTAACATTACCCACAATCTATGTGTTTTAGCAGAGATAAGAAAAATGGGGTTTAAGGGGGTCAAAAATATATAGGCATGTTTTCGTGATGAAATCTTGCATTTTGATACAAATTTAATCAAAATCAGATAAAAGCTAAGTTAAAGATGTGCTAAGATTTCAAAACTATTGTCAAGGATGCTGCCATGTTGAATTTGAGGCTCTGAACATTTCAAAACAATACCATTACGATAACAGCCTGTTTAAATACATAGAAAATTTTACCTCCAAAAACTGAAATTTCAGATAAAAAAATAGATATTTTTCATATTTTGGCACAAAACATAGATTGTGGGTACTCCTTAGGACTGCATCGATGAGGCCAGTCCTAATGAGTACCCACAATCTATGTTTTTGTGCAGAAATTGGAAAAAATAATGTATACCCCTGTAAAGCCAAGTTTAAGGGGGAGTCAAAACTATATAGGCATGTTTTAGTGCTGATAAAATCTTTCTGATAAAAAGCAGTGTATTTTTCAAGCTGAATAAATAAATGCTTATAGAAGCAATATACCCATTGGTGTATAGTTTGAATATTATTGCAAATATTATTTATTTAGGTTTTGCATATTCAGTAAACGCTTTATTACATAACCTCATTGAATATTCAAAATGGTGGAGCCCATAGAAGTAGATTTGGTATCTTCAAACCATGATAACTTATTTTTCATTCAATTTTGCATCAAAATGTACAGCATTGGGGACTGGCTGTACATGGTTTATTCCAGAGATTACTCTTCATTGACTTTGGCCATGTATTTTATAACCAGGTCAATTCAGGTCTCGTAGACTTTCATATGGTAAAAGGCAAAACAGTGGATATTTAGCTTACCAGAGCTGAAAGGCTCCGGTGTGTGTGTGTGTGTGTGTTAGGGGGGGGGGGGGGGGGGGGGCTTATAGGATAGCCAGTGGTCCATTGTATGTCTTTGTCATCATCAGCATGAGCTCTGTTGAGTGTAGTGGCCCATGGGTCTCTTGTTTCTTTTTCTCAGTTTTCTCTTCTACTGTCTCTTCTGTCCTTGTTTTCTGTTTGGGTGATAACACAAAGCCCTGCAGGATGGACCACTAAGGATTAGTTTTGTCTCAGTAATGGTAACTTCAGCCTGCTCATGGATGTCTTCCTGCACAGGCATCCTCCAGTTAACCCTTGTCCTGCTGAATAAATGAAGAAGCCACATCCATTTCTAATTTTCAGCCAATCAGATTACTTGATCAAGGTTGTTGATATAGATTCACATACTGAATGGCAAACAGTGCAGATTCAGATCAGTTGGCTTCTTCAGAAGCCAACTGATCTGGATCTACACTGTTTGCAAAGGCAGGGTATATCGGGTTCTTCAGGACAAGGGTTAACATCCCAGTTCCAAAGATGGTGCCCTGTCAATGATGCTTATGGAGCATGTTGGAATACAGAAAAATTCTCTCTGACAGGGGATCAAACCTGGAACCTTTAGCACCAGATGCTAGTGCACTACCATGCTCAGGGCTCATGGTGTTAATGGGCAGTGTTATTCAACATTTAATCCCGGGGTGGTTGGGTGAGGCAAAGGTGTTGTGTATCTTACATCACTGGGGCGTCCAACTGATATTGACTTGCAATTGGGCAAGGCCTTGCAGCAGGTAAGGGTAGAGGGGGAATGTTTTTATTTCTTCTGTTTCTTCAGTCATTCATTTTCCTTTCTCCTCTATCCCTCTCTTTCATCTCCTTTACTATCTCTCTTCTCCCTTTCTCTGGGAGACGACACAAAATGACCCACAAGGGTTGACATGTCGTTAAACCCCAACACAATCAATCAACATTTAATCCATTTTACGAGGGGGAGTCAATAAAAAACCAGCCTAACTTATTTCTGGGTGAGATCCATCTCTTTTTTTTTTTCGATGTAATTGCCCTCTAGAATGATGCACTTGGACCAATGGTGTTCCAGTGCCATCAGCCCAGAACTGAAGAAGCCAGGGTCCTTGTCTCTGACCCACTCCTCAACTGCCGCCACTACTTCTTCGTTGGACCGGAAATGACATCCATGGATATCCTTTTTCAAGTTTGGGAATAGGAAACAGTCACTAGGAGCTAAGTCCGGAGAATAGGCGGGATGCGGTATTAGCTCGTACCCATTCCGCTCAACAGCATCCATTGCAATTTTGCAAGTATGGACTCTCACATTGTCCTGTTGGAGCAGAATCACTTTGGAAAGATTACCTTGGTGTTTTTCACGGATCACAATTCTCAGTTAGTTGAGCAAATTTTCATAAAATGCACCTGTTATTTTACTTTTCTTTGCTAGAAAATCCAATATAATAATGCCTTGTGCATCCCAAAATACAATTGCCATGACCTTGCCAGCAGAGGGTTGCGTTTTGAACTTCTTTGGCCTCGGAGACCCCAGCCCTACTCTGGCGACTTTGAGCTTTATTCTCTGGCCCATAATAATGGACCCAGGTCTCATCTACAGTCACCAGACGTGAAAGGAAATCATCTTCCTTTGACCTAAACTGCTTCAACAATGAGCTTCTTCAACAATGCTCAGGTTGCCATTTGCTCGTCGCTAAGGGATTTTGGAACCCAACGGGCAGTTAGCTTGTGCATACCCAAGCGATCATGTAAAGTTGTTGAAACGCTACCATGTGAAATGTGTAATGCATTTGCTATTTCTTCCACCTGAATTCGCGCCGGCCTCGGTGGCTCAGTTGGATGCGCTGTCCGACTGGAGACCAGGAGGTCGCGGGTTCAACCCCTGCCGAGGTCGGCAACATTCTTTTGTGGAGATTGATCATGAAATATTTTCTACGGCCATTCTCTCCCTTCCGCTGATTCAAGAAGGGCAGTTGTCAGTTTCTGGCGAAAGAATGTGCACAATACTGGTTAACCGCTTAGAGGACTAAGCCTGCCCAGTAAACGTGTGGTTAGGTAAACTGACCACGCTCGACATGACCTCATTGGGTTGACTGGGCAGTAAAACCTCAACACAAACAAACAAAACCTTAATTCGCTTATCAGAGTACACCAGATCCTGTACCTTGTTACACATTTCTTCATCGGTGGCATCTGATGGGCGTCCAGACCTGGTTTCGTCTTCTAAAGACGTTCTGCTGTGTTTGAATTCCCCAACCAAGAAATTAACTTGTGCATACGATGGTGCAGAAGACCCATGAACATTGGTCAACTCGCAATGTATTTCCTGATCTGTTTTCCCTTTCAAATAAAAGTACCGAATTACAGCATGGTATTCAACTTTTGACGAAAAGCTTACTTTTGCATCGCTAGCCATGTTTGACATTCAATATCTTATGAGTGAATGACACGATAAGGGTGAAATTTTGCCCTCAGGCCTAAAACGTATTGAAACAAGGCATGAAAATCTTGGGTGTCTCGGTCAATTGGGAATGGGATAGGCTGGTTACTTATTGACTTGCCCTCGTAGTTGGGAAACCCCAAAAGGGTAATTTCATCTGATCAGGGTATAAACTATTTGCATTAAATACAGGAATTTCTATAAAGTTTAGTAATAATAAAAACTAACCAGACATCCTGCTACTGGAAATAGACCAGTCCAAAGACATGGTAGAAGAGTCCACTCAACATAACTGGATTTAATTATTATATTCCTAGAAATCATATACCTGATTGTATTAATAATGACTTTTTCAAACTAGAAATCTCTCAGAAATGTCAATGTCTATGTCTGTACACATGTGCTTGAAGTTTTGCCCATCATTTATACTTATATTGCCAAAAATATAAACACTCAGAAGAATTACGAAATGGCTTATTGACACGATTATGGATTGGGAATGAGGGATTTAACTTCAAGCTTCTGTATTCTCTACAAATTTTATCCAAGAGAATTTTTATGAAAACTGATCATGGAATACCAAGGCATATCTGCCAAGTACTCCTTCCTACTCTTTTAGTGGAGAAATGAGATAAATATTCATCTGGTGCCTTTAGTACCAAAATAACCCTAATATTGGGACAGACACTCCCAGGCAGTGTAGACCCAGATTGGATGCTGCAAAATGCAGTGTCTCATCAGTGTCTACTCTGTGTTTGCTACTCATCCAGCAATATTTTAAACAGGTACGTTACAAAAACACACCTATTCAAATATGTTGAAAATTTCACCACAAAAAACTGAAAGTTTTCAGATAAAAATTCTGATATTTTTCATATTTCTGATCAAAACATAGATCACAATCTATGATTTTTGCAAAAATAAGAAAAATAAAGTAAACCCCAGTTTTACTATATAAAAGTGGGTTTAAGGGGGGTCAAACTATATAGGTATGTTTTCATGATGGTGGAACAAATTATAGGACAAGTATGATAAGGATTTAGGGTGTCACAATACATATATTTAGAGTAAATAGAGTAATCAACAAGTTACCGTATGTTTTAGATGCATACCGTATTTGATCTAATTCCACACTGTGCGCTTAGGTTTTTCAAAAATACTGGGAAAACATCCAGTAAAATATGTACCTACCTATACTAAGGGTACCCTTTAAAAAAATCAGCAAAGGACTTATCAAAATATGTCTACAGTAAATGTCCTAAAATTCCGAACAAAATTAAATAATTTCAGTTCTTGCTGTTCGAAATTTTAGGAATTACAATTTGCTAAAAATTCTACTGTTCGAAATTTTAGGACATATTCACTGACAGCCAAAACTGACCTGGTTATCGGACACTTTCGGACACCAGAAACGACAAAAAAGGACCTATACGACAAAAAGATTTTCTTATTTGCAATGTGTGATTGGTAAACCGAATGTGAAATTGTATGAATTAATAATAAGTAATTACCACATTGATGTTTGTTTTCAATTCCATCCGATTAATTCTATGTCGAATAAATGTTCCTAATAACAAAATAATTATCCCGTACACTAATCGCCAGATACGTTTGTTCGGCACTCCAAGAATGTGCCTCTTTCTTAAAATAAGCTGGCTTAGTCCACTGTCTTCTTATGTAATAACCCTCTTCACTTTATTGCACTGAGATACATAAGCTGACCAAAAGTACTTCAAAAGGGTACCGCATGTTTGTTCTTATTTCAGCCACTATGAAACACAAAAGTCCCTTTCCTCAAAGGTGAAGTGTACAGAGTTTAAATGTGAAAAGCACAGACTGATTAGAATTTCCGCCGTTTTGAAGCACAGTATTCACACTGCTTGCTGACATTATGCATTCTGTTGACGATATGCATAGACCCAGATCAGACCGTTCTGATGCATAGACTGCACAGATGCACATGTTGATCTTGTTCATGCTGTTCTCCAATGCCATAAGGTTGTTTCTATTGGAAAGGACTCGTACATAAAGGAACTGTGGAGAACAGCTTGCGCTAAATGCAGCTTGATCAAGATCAAAGATTTTAGCTCTGCACCAAACTGAACTATATATGCCAAACCTGTGAACTAATATTATTGTTTTTAGCAATATTTCTTTCTGAAAAAAAATGTACTGTCATTTAGAATTCGGTGGCGGAACAGATTATCTTCTACACCGAAACAAAACTTATTGCAAAAATTATCTGTCATCAATACTAATCCTTTCATTAAATCCCTATTCAGGCGAAAAACGTTCCCTTTGTGCATACGTGTAATTCAGTGCGAGATGCAGTCTAGTGCAGAATGGTATCCACTCAATTCGCTGATTAGGTCATTTGTATAAAACACTATAATACATGAATCGCAGTCTCCAGCTAATGCACAGACTGTTCACATTATAACAAATGATTAGATTCACTTTGGGACGGAAACAGTGTATGGACGAGCAGGAACGACCAAGGTCAGAATGTGTGGATGCTCATGCTAATATACAATTTCGCGTGTAGCGCTTTCTTATAGTCGCCTGTGCGTCACACTTTGCAGAAATTAGCAGATATCCACTTTGGAATTCTGCTATAGCAATGCAATAAGACATGCAAAGTAGTGATATACAGGAACAAAGATAAAATAGTCAGATCGTACAGCGCCGATCCACAGATTTATCCTGGCCTTTGTTTTTCAACTGGAATATTTATCATGTCTGCCACAAGGTAACAACTGTTCTAGATCGCCTGTGCATAGTCTAACCCTATTAATTCACGCGGACATCCAAGTGACTTGTCGCGTGGAAATGGCTAACACTGTGATGAAAGTCTCTGGGTTTTTTACTCCTGAATTTTCAGTCAGTATCTCCTGGGTTTGTATAAAATTAAAATAGGTTCCCATGCCATTTATGTACATAAAATTCGTTATGACACTGCTGTGTGCATTTAAGTTTTGTGGTAGCTTTCAACACTACTACTTCCGGTTCTGTAACAAAAAAAAAAAAAAAAAAAAGGTTACCGAAATTAGAATGTGCCGATAAAAAATTACCTGAAGAAAGCTGTGTATGAAATTTTAGAAATCCCCTTTTAGCATAACTGCTACTGTTCATGATTTTAGGACATTTCCAGAAATTATTTTGGGCAAAAATATTTGGTGTTCGAAATTTTAGGACATTTACAATGTTTTTGAGTTGTTTTTTTTTTCTTTCTGATTTTCTTTATAAATGCGTATGTTGTGGGTACTCATTTGAATTGCATTGACAAGTCGATGCAATTCAAATGGGTACCCACAACATATGGCTTTATAAAGAAGTATACTGACTATAATCTGAAGATTTATGGAATTGCTTGACTGTGCACTTATAGGGCTATGAGCAGTAATTGGGTAGAATATGGTATTTATTTACATGCACTACAATTTGCCTAAGCCATCACAATAACCCAGAGAATGTGCAAGGCGAGATGAAAAAATAAAGTAACAAAAGTTAGTTTTGATTTTTAATAATACAAATTACATAAGAAAGTATGTGACTGGCCTGTATAGACTGGGACATGATTTTATTACTTTACATGGCATTATACAGGTAACTAACTACGCATCACAGTCTACTGAATTTAAGTAAACTGTGACATGACTTTCACAACATTCAATAATGATTGGTAGCAAAGCAGTCTCCCAAATGATGCAAAAAAAAAAAAAAAAAAATGACTGGAACATGACCCAGTAAACCTACATCATAACAATATTCCAAAGTACCGCAAAGTCGCAATATTGCCAGGAACTTGAAATAACATTGTCAAAGTGTTTGCTGGGGAGGTTATTTTTCACAATACAAACTACATAGATGCTGAAAGCAAAATCTAAGCAATATAGCTATGAAAGCTTTTCAGAGACTGTATAGGGCAATTCTGAGGAAAATCGCATTTCAAAACACATGAAAAATAGGGTATTTAACCCATTGTAGACTGAATAGATTGCCCCACACTATATATTGGAAGAGTCCAATTTCAATGTCAGATACATCTGGCTATGAGATTTGGATATTCCTAGAGAAAAATGGCTGAACTATTTGCAAACAGTGGAGACCCTGATCAGATGCCGCATTTTGCGGCATCTGATCTGTGTCTGCACTGTTTGCCAATTGCCCTTTTAGGGGTTTCCAGATTACAAATGGTTAAGGCAGGTCAGAGCTGAAATAACTGCAAACTTTATGGACCTAGTCCTACAGAAAACATGGCACTGTTTACCATATATTTCTAAATAAAAAAAAAAAAAGTTGCTAAAATACTTTTTAAATAATTTCACTTTGTTCAATACAAGTGACAAGGTACAACCTGTCAGCACCTCAGTACATTTTTCCTGTCATAGGATTCTACTTAAATAGTATCAAGAAAATTATTCTGTACAATTTTGTCAGTTCCATACCATCACGAAAACATGCCTATATAATTTTGACCCCCTTCAACCCCACTTTTATATAGTAAAACTTAAGTTTACATGGGTATACATTATTTTTCTTATTTTGCTAAATAACATAGATTGTGTGTACTCGTTAGAACTGCCTCGCTGAGGCGGTTCTAACAAGTACCCACAATCGATGTTTTGAGCTGAAATACAAAAAATATCGGAGTTTTTATCTGAAAATTTTTTGAGCTTTTGGAGGTGAAATCTTCTATATATTTGAATAGGCATGTTTTCGTAATGCTTTATATCTTTATATATTATAATGTGTAATATTATTAGTTATTTGTTTTCATAACAATTATAATGCGTTGCAAATCTAAAAAAGAATGTTAAAGAAAGTAACTTTTATCAAAAAAAAAAAAGAAAAAAGAAAACTCACATCAGTAAAAGATCTTTTACTATCATACCTTATCTTTATTCTTTATATATTCTTTTAAATTATATTTATACATTCTGTTTTTTTATTATTATTATTATTATTCGTGCTTAAATTTTTGTTCATGGGTGTCTTTTTTCTGTTTATTTTCTCTGCCAGGGTGGACATTACTAAACAAATCATTATTTTGCTGTGTCTTGTCATTTCTACTCTACTATGGATTTCAGCGTTATGAAACTTTACAGACTTCAAATTCTGTGCACAGAGGATTCTTAGAACTTCTGGTTCGTGAGGCAGACCAATAGCACCATATACATGGGTTAGTTAGTAATAACCCTTAAAAGGCCAAATAAACTTGCAGCAGATGACATCTGATTTTATTGTAATATTTTTTTCTGAGAAAATAAAGACTGACATTTCATATGAATTGTCTGCTAGGCAGATGATTCACATGAACTGTCTAGCCTTATTTGAAAACTAATAAGAACAAAAAACTTTCAAAATGCCATCTGCTGCAGTTGTACTTTAACTCTTTGCATGCTGGGTAATTTTGCATGCTTTTTTTGTCGCCTGTGAATTTTTTTTTTTAAATTAATTTTCCAAAAAAATCTTTCAGGAATACCATCAGTGTCAAACAATTTGGATCCAGATCAGGCCCTACATTTTGTCAGGCCTGATCTGGGTCCAAACTGTTTGCAAAATTAATCAGCAGACGATAAAAGTCTCCACTAGCGGGGAAAGAGTTAGGACAAAAAGTGTCAATTCGGTCAGCATGGATCTTAACATTTTCATCCCTACAGACCAATACTGATACCTTTGCAAACAGTGCAGATCCAGATCAGACGGCTCATAACGAGCAATCTCATCAGGATCTACACTTTTACTTGCAACAATGGATGTGTCCAAATTCAGAGATGGAAGGGTCCTTGTCAGAAACTTGGGTGTATTGCCACAAATGGTACTTTAAGCTTACCACTCTGGGTTAAATTTTCAGCAGACAACATTTTCAAACATTTTTCTTATTTTTCCCAGAAATCAGGTTTTGACATTTTATGCAAATTGTCTCTGATGGAGACAATTTGAATGAAATGTCAAATTCTGTTATCTAGGAAAAAAATAAGAAAAATCTAATCGCCGTCTGCTGAATTAGCCCAGAGAGGGGTAAAGGTTAAATAGCATGACTGAATATGACTTAGCAGACACATTTTTAGGTTAGAAAACATAAAAATGAACACATTTCATAAGCACATTTACTAAGAGACTTCGAAATACCTATAAAAGACTTTTTGCAGACAACCCTCACAACTCTAATGATCCAAAAATACCTACTGGATTTGGAAAATCTGGTGGAAAACTTAATAGGGGCAAAATTTATCAATTTATATTCAATTTGATTTTACCTTTACCACTCTCTGGGCAAATTCAGCAGATGACAACTTGGTGATATTTTTCTGATTTTTCCCAGAAAACAGGATTAGACATTTCATGCAAATTGTCTCCATTGGAGACAATTTGCATGAAATGTCAAACCCCGTTTTCTGGGAAAAATAAAAAAAAATATATACATGTATATATATTTCAAAATGTTGTCTGCTGGAAATTTTACCCAAAGTGCTAAGTGTTAAAACCAGTTCTGCTGACTTTGGTATGGTTTGTGTTACTCTCAATGACTGTATTTGTTGTTGGTTTTGTTTCCTCTTCAGCAGACATTTTAAACAAATGGGAACACATATCAACATAAAAAAAAAATAATGGAATGTAAAAGTATAGCAGCATAAAAGTAAAAATTCAGGGCCCAGTTGTTCAAAGCTAACGACGTCGTTAGTTAACGATTCGTTAAAATTTACATGAGTGCTACACAAATATGCTGAAATTTTTTGCTGAAAAAATGTGAGTAGCTTTTGCAGTGCAAAAGCTACTCACATTTTTTCAGCAAAAAATATCAGAATATTGTATATTGAATCCCCTAAAACAGTTAACGAAATGACCCTTAACGAGCTTGTTAAGCTAACAACGCTTTGAACAACTGGGCCCAGATGAAATAAAAGAGAAGTAATAATTAAGCTGTAAGTTGTTAGAATCCAATTTAACGCTTTGCATGCTGGCTAGAAATTTCAGCAGATGACATTTTGAAATATTTTTCTTAATTTTCCTAGAAAACAGATTTGACACATCATGCAAATTGTCTCCTAAGGAGACAATTTGCTCTCCTAAGGAGACAATTTGCATGGAGTGTCAGATCCTATTTTCTAGGAAATTTAAGACAAATATCAGTTTGTCGTCTGCTTAATTTGCCCATAGCATTGTATGTGTTAATTCATTCATCAACTACAGACAAAAAGGGTGTTAAAATGAAAACATTAGAGAAAATAAAATACTTAGATATATCTTTCCATTGTTTATTAATGGTTCATTATTAATTACAAACTGAATTCATTACTGGAATTATTTTAAGCCAATTATAGGACTGAAGGCAGGAGCTCTAGTCTAAAAATTGCTTCAAATGCAGAAATGGGAGACTGTGAATGGATGTGAACTTTCTGATATTATAAGAGTCATCATACTTTTAACCTTTACTACTCTCTGGGCTAATTCAGCAGATGTCAAAACTGATGACATTTTTTCTTATTTTTCCCAGAAAACTGGATTTGACATTTCATGCAAATTGTCTCTGGTGGAGACTATTTGCATGAAATGTCAAATCCTTTTTTCTGTGGAAAAATAAGAAAAAAATTTCAAATTGTCGTCTGCTGAAAATTTTACCCAGAGTGCTAAGCATTAGAAAAGTGACATCAAGTTTCTACCACTACAAAAATCTTCTGTCTCTGCATGTATTTGTCAACTCTTTCAACCAGGGAGATCAAAACACTCACCTATGCAAACAGTGTACAGCCAGACAAGATGGCTCTGACTGTAATAAGGATTTAAACTATTTGCCATTCTGTTTTTGATTATTGTCCGACATTCATATTTGCAACAAAAGAAAGTATAAATTCACTGATTTTAACTGCTATGCAATTACATAGCGCATGAACAAAACTAGTGGTGTTTGAAAACTTTATTAGAAAAAAAAAATGCTCTTTCTCAGTTTTAAATTTGATGACAGACTCTGAAACAGCTTAAATTCATAACTTAACCCTTTCAACCCTGCTTATGCAAACAGTGCAGATCCAGAAGAGATGGCTCATAATGAGCCATCTCATCGGGATCTACACTGTTTGCAATTCTGTTTTTCAGTTTAGACTGAAACTCCTATTTTCAACAATGGACCTGTCCAAATCCAAAGATGGAAGAGATTACTTCAGAAACTTAGGGTTAAAAGAATTAACTTCATAACAGATTGGGATTAACTGCATGATACCAATGGCTAACTTTCAAAAGAAAACCAGTAAGAACTTATTATCTGGGCAAGGTCTTATAGCTGATTTTTCAGATTCTGTGGCACTTTTTAAGTCAGACTCAAAATGGCTTAATTTCACAACAGTTTATATAAACAGAGGAATTGTTAAGGAGGCTTATTTGGTGATAATTCTGGGATAATTTTTCTTATTTCTCCATAAAATCATACATTGTGGGTACTCATTAGAAGTGCTTTGGCGAGGCACTTCTAATGAGTACCCACAACATATGTTTTTATGGAGAACTGGAGAAAATTATCCCATAATTATCATCAAATTCTATTCCTTAACAATTCTTTTGATATAAGCCTTGGCAGTTATTCTACTCCAAGAAACTATACTGTCTGCTATTTGCATATGGCCCATGGACCTCTTTTTTATCATGGCTCATATAAGAGTTCAACACCAATTTACAACATACACAGCTAAACATCACAATATATTCAAACAGCAAGTCATACATAAATGTATAAAATTCATGAATATTTTACAATACACATATGGTATAAAATTCTATAAAGTCTTTATACAAGCAAATGGAAAGAGATACCCAGAAATAAATGCAACATGAAATGTAAGACAATCAGGGCTTTGGAAATACCATGCCTGACTTGTCAAACTTGTCCCGTTTCCTTGAGGACAAGAAAGAAATTTCAATTTACTTGTCCTGGGACAAGGACTTCATAGCTCTAGATAAATAGAGCATCCCGATTATGAGATACAGTTGACTCTCGTTATCTCAAACTCACATATCTCGAATAACCACTTATCTCGAAGTGAAAATCTGGTCCCTGCCTAAAGATGAAAATCTAACAACAGGTAACAAAATATTGTGGAAAAGAGGAGCAATTTCTCCTCTTTTCCACAATATTTTCAATATATCTTGAATTTCAAGAGTCCAATTACATATACATCTGTTAAATGTGGTTGTTCGATTTATTTTTTCCTCAATTCTGCAATTCTGATATGTCGAGGTACGGATATCTCGAAGTATTTCAGAAAGTCCCATGGAATTCGAGATAATGAGAGTTGACTGTATATATTTTCCTTATTTCTCGAAGAAAACATACATTGAAACCATATGTTGTGGGTACTCATCAGAACCTCCTCAGTGTGGTGCTTTTAATGAGTACCCACAACATAGCTTTCCTTCAAGAGATAAGAAAAAATGTCAATTTTTGGACAAGCACATCTTGGTTGGACAAGTGGATTTTGACCATTTACTTGTCCATGGACAAGTAATGTCCATGGACAAGTAATATAATTTGATAATTCCATAACCCTGAGACAATAATAAAATACTGATGTGTGACATGAAATAAGCCACTACACTAGAACAGATTTCCTAACACCTCAATAACTATTTCAAATCCAGAACAGCATGTGGACACAAACACACTGATTAGGGTGAATTTAACAATGTATCCTTAATCTCTTTATCTGTCTGGAATGTACCAAGGGGAAACTGTACTATACAGACTCAAACTGTGACGTGAGAGTAGACAGCCTGCTTTGAGTCTATTATCCCTAGTCTTGCTGATCCTGGATATGCCCTGCCTTTGAAAACAGTGTAGATCCAGATCAGTTGGCTTCTTCATTAGTTGGCTTCTGAACAAACCAATTGATCGGCATCTGCCCTGTCTGTCATTCACTATGTGAATACATATCAACAACCAGAATCAAGTAATCTGATTGGCTGACAATTAGAAGTGGGTGTGGCAGCTTAATTTATTCAGCATGACAAGGGTTACAATACTGTAGGACATAGGATAAACTGTTCTCCAACACAGACAGAACAACAAGGAGGGAAATTCAGTTTCTGAAATTGCAAGCAGTAACTGTCATATGTACTGTGCAGTTAACATTCAGACTATTACAAAGAACTGATATATAATAATATTACATAATAAATTATGTTTTTCATACTTTCTTTGAAACTAAAGCTTGGCATTCGAGTCTCATTGTCAGAAAATATTTTAAGATAAATTGATGCATATTCACATGAGACTATTTATCTTGCTTCTCAAAGTTGGACTACTCTTCAAGAAAAGATTCCTTCTTTTACCTGTAACCCAAAGTTGGACTACTCTTCAAGAAAAGATTCCTTCTTTTACCCGTAACCCAAAGTTGGACTACTCTTCAAGAAAAGATTTCTTTTTTTTACGAATAACCTCAATCTGAGAAGGGACTCCTACATATTTTTCTTATTTCTCCACGAAAACACATGTTGTGGTACTTATCAGAAGCGCCTTGCCGATGTGCTTCTAATGAGTACCCACAACATATGTTTTGGTAGAGAAATAAGAAAAATATCAATACTTTTGGACTGTAAAAAGCATCTTATCAAGAGATATGTACCTGCTACAGGAGTCTTCCTTCAAGAAGATAGGCAACTTTGTAGTGTATTTATTCATTTTAAAACAATGTCTTCGCTTTTAATTTCATCTTTTTCCCTGTAGCTGACTAAACATTAATTGAACATTACATACCTTTCCACAGCTCCAGATATGAGATGGTATCAGGTAAATATTTTTCTTATTTCTCCACGAAAACGTATGTTGTGGGTACTCATTAGAAGCACCTCAATGAGGTGCTTCTAATGAGTACCCACAACATATGTTTTTGTGGAGAAGTAAGGAAAATAGAAATACTTTTTGGTTGAAAAAAAGTGCCTTATCTGGAGCTATGCCATTCATACCATTGCACTTTTCAAAACAGCTGTGCAAAAATAGTAGTATTTTGCAAAGCAGATAAACAGAATATCCAGTCAAATGCAAATTTCTAGATGATTTAATAAAAAGTTAGGTATATTGGCTGTATCAACAACATTTCATGAAAATCCATATGTATACTTATATATTCTCATACAGTGAAACGACATACAATGCATTACTATTAAAATCATAGAGATTATGAAAAGAATGTTTCGAAAGAAAATAAACATACAAGTTTTCAAGAGATGTGGGAACTAGAAAGTTCAAAACAGAAAAGAAAGAACACACTCAGCATGACTATTACTTAAACTGCTCAGAGAACTTTTACAAAGATTATAGAGAATTTCTGGACTTTCACCATTAAATTTTATTCATTCAGTTGCTTTTGCAAAAAAACAAAAAAATAAAATCTTCGTAAGAATCCTGCTTTCTTCTGGATTTCAAGTCTCTTTAACTCTGCACACTTGAGATGAGTTCAGCTGATGACAAATGAGTCATATTTTTCTTATTTTTCCCATAAGAGACAACATTTCATATGAATAATCTCCTCAGAACATGCTCAGCACAAGATACAAGTCCAACTTTCTGAGAAAAATTAAGAAAATATTTCAACCTTAAGAGCATCAATCACAATTGTAGCAGACAGCAGTCTATTTCTTTTATTTTTCCAAGAAATTAAAGTTTAGCAATTCATATGAATTGTGTGAAATGTCATCTATTTTCTTGGAAAAATATGAAAAATATATTTTAGAATGTCATCTGCCGCTGTTGTAAATTGAGGTTTAAGGGTTAAAATATCATCTGTTGATATTTTAACCTTTACCACTCTCTTCGCTAATCCAGCAGACGACAAATTGATGACATTTTTTTTTTTTTTAAATTTTTCCCAGAAAACTGGATTTGACATTTCATTGAAATTGTCTCCATAGGAGACAATATGCATGAAATTTCAAAACCTGTTTTCTGGTAAAATTATGAAAAATATTTCAAAATGTCGTTCGTCTGCTGAAAATTTTACCCAGAGTGCTAAGCATTAATTAGTATGCAGAGCATCCATCCAGTGTTACATTGGTACGAGACTTAGCTTTTAGACCGTGATTGAGGTACTCCTGTATCCCCATTCCTTTGCTATCTGTAAAATTTATTATCTAACTATCTGCCATCTAAAATTGTCTTCATCTCTCTTATTTGAATTTTATAATCATCTCAAAACTTGAACATATTCATGTCCTGCAACCTTTGGTATAAAGCACTGGCAGTAACCTCCTTTGAGAACTGAGGTACAATAACTGGGCCGCGCAATGCGAAAACTTGTCTCCAGGCATATGCAGACAGCAAAGGCCCAGATCAGACTGCATATCTGTGCAGTCGATCAGGACCTTCACTGTCCGCTAACAGAATCATTGGATACTACAGAATGTATGAAAGGAGAACAAAGGCCTGGGCCCAGTTGTTCAAAGCTAACGACATCGTTAGTTAACGATTCGTTAAAATTTACATCGAGTGATACGCAAATATGCTGAAATTTTTTGCTGAAAAAATGTGAGTAGCTTTTGCAGTGCAAAAGCTACTCACATTTTTTCAGCAAAAAATATCAAAATATTGTATATTGAATCCGCTAAAACAGTTAACGAAATGA
This sequence comes from Anodontia alba, assembly GCA_964016985.1. Classification (NCBI taxonomy): domain Eukaryota; kingdom Metazoa; phylum Mollusca; class Bivalvia; order Lucinida; family Lucinidae; genus Anodontia; species Anodontia alba. The sequence goes on from OZ024823.1 coordinate 38,578,764, forward strand.
CCCTTAACGAGCTCGTTAAGCTAACGACGCTTTGAACAACTGGGCCCTGGATGCTACTTTGTGCATGCACAGGATAATAAGAATCTGCAGATTTTGTGCATATTCAAAGGCATGTTTTCCCTTGACGCGGACCAATGATGTGCCCTGATTTAAGCATCATTATAATAGTTTCTACAGCTGTTACAACAGATCTTTGAGTACATTGTATATCCACATAATCTTGCAGTGACAATAAGTCGACACTTCATTAGACCAGTCTTATCTTCACACTTCTCTGGCATTACTTCTGAAAAAGAAATTTGTTTCTTATAAAAACAGAAAAAAACTTTGTTGAAGTTCATGTCACACCTACCATAAGAGATAGAGTTGTCATCCTTGTTTAGTTCAATGAAAAAAAAACAAGAGGACCATGATGGTCCTATATCGCTCACCTGACCAAACAGATTTGCATATTTACTGTTGAAGTTTCAGCCAAGTTCACTGCTCTAGGATTTTTGTATAAACTTTATAGCACTAACCACCCCCACCCCACTCCACCACACCCCTGGCCATGTTTTTTTACAAATCTTCACGACCTGAACTGAATCTTAAAAGAGGGTCACCAAAGGAACATTTCTGCCAAGTTATATTGAAATTGGTCCAGTGGTTTAAAAAGTTTTATATAGCTATAAAGCCCTACGCCCTAACGGCCATGTTTTTTTGACGAATCATGACAGCTTGAACAAACTTGGTAGAGGGTCACCAAAGGAACATTCCTACCAAGTTATATTGAAATCTGTTCAGTGGTTTCTGACAAGAAGATTTTTAAAGTTTTCTATTTAGATATATAGGGAAAACAAGCCCCACCCCATGGCAGCCATGTTTTTTGACGAATCATGATTGCTTGTACAATCTTGATAGAGGTTCACCAAAGCAACATTCCAGCCAAGTAATATTGAAATCAGTCATGGGGTATGTGACAAGAAGAATTTTAAAATTTTCTATGCAAATATATATGAAAAATAAGCCCCACCCCGCTGTGGGCCATGGTTTTTGACGTATCATGAAGGCTTGAACAATCTTGGTAGAAGGTCACCAAGATTTTTAAAGTTTTCTATATAGATATATAGGAAAAATAAGCCCCGCCCCCTAGCGGCCATGATTTTTGATGAATCATGACGGCCTGAACAATCTTTGTAGAGGGTCACCAAAGAAACATTCCTGCCAAGTTGTATTGAAATCGGTCCATTGGTTTCTGAAAAGAAGATTTTTAAAGTTTTATATTTAGATATATAGGGAAAATAAGCCCTGCCCCAGGCAGCCATGTTTTTTGACGAATCATGATTACTTGAACAATCTTAGTAGAGGGGGTCACCAAGGAAAAATTTCTGCAGTTATAATGAAATCGGTTCAGTGGTTTCTAACAAGAAGAGTTTTAAAGTTTTCTATATAGATATACATGTATAAGGAAAATAAGCCCCGACTCCTGGCAGCCATGTTTTTTGACGAATCATGACGGCTTGAACAATCTTGATAGAGGGTTACATAAGAAACATTCCTGCAAAGTTACATTGAAATCGGTCAAGTGCTTTCTGAAAAGACTATTAAAATTTTCTATATAGATAAATTATATAGGAAAATAAGCCCCGCCCCCTAGCGGCCATGTTTTTTGACAAATCATAACGGCTTGAACAATCTTGGTAAAGGGTCACCAAGGAAACATTTCTGGGAAGTTATATTGAAATCAGTCCTGTGGTATCTGACGACAAGATTTTTTCAAGTTTTCTATATAGAATTATATTGAAAATAAGCCCCACACCCCTTGGCGGCCATGTTTTTTAACAAATCATGTCGGCTTGAACAATCTTTATGGAGGGTCACTAAGGAAACATTTCTGCCAAGTTATATTGAAATCGGTCCAGTCGTTTATGACAAGAAGTTTTCTATATAGATATATTGGGAAAATTAACCCCGCCCCCTAGCGGCCATGTTTTTTAACGAATCATGGCGGCTTGAACAATCTTGCAACAGGATCACCAAAGGAACATTTCTGCAAAATCATATGGAAATTGGTCCAGTGGTTTCTGACAAGAAGATTTTTAAAGTTTTCCATAAAGATGTTTTTTGACAAATCCAAATGGCTTGAACAATCTTGCAACAGGATCACCAAAGGAACATTTCTGCAAAATCATATGGAAATCGGTCCAGTGGTTTCTGACAAGAAGATTTTTAAAGTTTTCTATACAGATATACAGTGAAAATAAGCCCTGCCCCCTGGCGGCCTGTTTTTTGACAAATCCAAATGGCTTGAACAATCTTGGTACAGGATCACCAAAGGAACATTTCTGCAAAATTATATGGAAATCAGTCCAGTGGTTTCGGACAAGAAGATTTTTAAAGTTTTCTATATAGATATATAGGGAAAATAAGCCCTGCCCCCTGGTGGCCATGTTTTTTGACGAATCCAAATGGCTTGAACGATCTTGGTAGAGGATCACCAAAGGAACATTTTTGCAATATTATATTGAAATCGGTCCAGTGGTTTCGGACAAGAAGATTTTTAAAAGTTTTCTATATAGATTATATTGGGGAAATAAGCCCCGCCCCCTGGCGGCCATGTTTTTTGACGAATCCAAATGTCTTGAACAATCTTGGTAGAGGATCACCAAAGGAACATTTCTGCAAAATTATATTGAAATCGGTTCAGTGGTTTCGGACAAGAAGATTTTTAAAGTTTTCTATATAGATATATAGGGAAAATAAGCCCCGCCCCCTGGCGGCCATGTTTTTTGACGAATCCAAATGACTTGAACAATCTTGGTAGAGGATCACCAAAGGAACATTTCTGCAAAATTATATTGAAATCGGTCCAGTGGTTTCGGACAAGAAGATTTTGAAAGTTTTCTATATAGATATATGGGGAAAATAAGCCCTGCCCCCTGGCGGCCATGTTTTTTGACGAATCCAAATGGCTTGAACAATCTTGGTAGAGGATCACCAAAGGAACATTTCTGCAAAATTATATTGAAATCTGTCCTGTGGTTTCTGACAAGAAGATTTTTAAAGTTTTCTATATAGATATATAGGGAAAATAAGCCCCGCCCCCTGGCAGCCATGTTTTTTGACGAATCCGAATGGCTTGAACAATCTTGGTAGAAGATCACCAAAGGAACATTTCTGCAAAATTATACTGAAATTGGTTCAGTGGTTTCTGACAAGAAGATTTTTTAAGTTTTTAGTTAAAAAATCTATCTTTAGCTCCTGTGACCTAGATATGCAACGGACCGGAACCATTTGAACAACTTTGAAAGAGGACCAACCAAGGATCATTCCTGTGAAGTTTGGTCAAAATCCAATCAGTGGTTTAGGAGGAGATGTTGTTTAAAGATTGTGGACGGACGGACGGACATACGGACGACGACGACGACGGACGGTGAGTGATCACAAAAGCTCACCTTGAGCTTTCAGCTCAGGTGAGCTAACAAAAAACAATCAGTGAAGTGACATTACCTGTGAAGTTTTACAGTCTGTAGATTTCATTTTGGGTGGTCACTTGGGTGGACATAAGTACACAGATGAAAGTCACTTGGGTGGACATAAGTACACGGATGAAAGAATGAATGGATGGATGGACAGACAGATGGAAACTTGCATGCCTAAGTTGCTAATGCTAATGCATGTTTGACAAAAACCTTTGTCATTACATAGCTCTAGATAAGAGGGAATGTCACAAAAATATTTTTCTTATTTCTCCATGAAAACAATACGTTGTGGTCTGGTACTCATTAGAAGAGCCTCTGTGAGGCACTTCTAGTGAGTACCTACAATACAGGTCAGTCCCCTTACTATGCACTGGTCGGGATGCACAAATCCAGACCACCTTATAGGCGAGGTGCAGAGTAGCTTTGGAGCTGACTGGTTGGACCTTATAAATGTTGAGATGCATGGGACACACGTATATACAGCATTTATTTTTAAAGGTGTCCTAAGGAATGGACAAAAGAAGAAGTGCCTGTCATTTAGAACATCCTAAAATTCCTTTTTGTTGCATAAATCATGTGACAAAATCGGGTAATATTACTGCGAGTGCAAATGCCGCCTCCATTTTAACTCTGACTAAGCATGTGGCTATCAGGTGTTTACAAGTCACATGTCCATTTAAAGAATGGAATTACTTTTATTTTCAGTTACAGAAAACAATTTTTGAAAGTGTTTGAAGGGTTCTAACTTCGAATGAAAATTAAAAAAGAAAATACATGTAACAAAGTTTAAAAAAAGGTCAGAAAGAAAAACATCGTTTGTTTTGGGTCCTTTTCGGGTGTACTGCAAGGGTCCTGGTTTAGCTCAGAATGATTTTAACCTTTTTTTCAACAGATCTGTCCACATCATGACATGACTCACAGCCTAGATTTTTTTGTTTTGTTTTGTGCTTTTTTAAGTCAAACTGTAATGGATATAGGTACAGGTCAGTCCCATTATTACACACTGGTCGGGATGCACAAATCCAGACCGCGATATAGGCGAGGCGCATAGTAAGTTCGGAGCCGACTGATCAGACTTTATAAATGTTGATATTTGTACATGGGACATACGTATATACGTTTGGAGGGATTTATGAATGAAAACAATGATATTTCATGTTATTTATATAAATAAACGAATGAGTACTAACGTTGTATGTTTTGTCCTTTTTACACCTCTGATGTACTTTTTCTGCAATATATACGCTAAATACTTTATTTACGTTTCCATTTTGTGGCTCGATCCGCCATATTTGCCGGTGATGTAATACAGACGGTGTTGAAGTGCGGTGTAAGTCACATAAAAAGTCCAGTATCAATACCGGTCCCTGCGAGCATAGCGAATTATTTTAGTCCAGTAAAAGAAATCTTATTAATAAAACAGCAGAAATCGTTAAGTTTTTTAATCTTTCTGCTTGTATAGAAGAGAACGGAAGCTCAAAGAAAAAAAAATTGACTAAACCAAAGCATTTGATTCCAACAAAGTGCCATGTTCAATGGCCTCAAGTTTTTCTTTAATCGTGAAGGCTTTTTGTTTTCTTCTTTGGTCAGTGTTAATCTGATAGCAGAATGAACTTTTTCAAGACAACAATGAGTGCCGGACAAATTTCACAGTTACACGCTCTACTACCCGACCGCGTGCGCAGTAATCGATGTCCAGTGATCCGCGTCGCTGATTGGATGAATATCTAATTAGGTCGGCAAGGCGGCCATATCAAACTGGAAAATTCGGTGTCTTTCAAGTATTTACAAATTAATTATGGATAACTGTGGTCATTTTCCCATTCTATAGACGCGGGATAAGCCATTTCTTGATAGATACAATGTATATTTGTATCGTTTAAAAGATAAATGAAGTTTTAATTGGCACAAGTTTGTCTTCTTAAAATAAACATCAAAAGGTCAATTACGGTCATTACGCACGAACACAAACAAAAATACAACAGAGACAATACAATGATTAGCTTTATTTTTCAAAATCATTTTTTATTTGCTATTATGATATGTACAACAGCAGTAAATAATTTCTTTTTCTGCAGATCGAAGCTCTGAAAAACAAAAAACACATTTTGTTATTTTGACCTAGAGGATGGGGAAACTGGGACCCTTCGAAAAAATTTTGGGAGGCATGACGTCCCCGCATTATATCCATATTCGCGCACTAACGACGCGAGTACTAACGGGACTGACCTGTACAAATATCACTTCTACAGTCTCACTGTAGGATCCGGCATTGGTAGAGTGACTGCCTTTCTCACAAAGTTAAGCAACGGAGCTAGATCTGCACTTTTTGCCATTCAGTATGTGAATTTAAATCAGCAATCTGGATCAAGTAATCTGATTGGCTGAAAATTAGAAGTGGGTGTAGCAACTTATTTTATTCAGCATGACAAGGGTTAATCTGATACAACAGATTTTAACCCTTTTCATGCTGAATAAATAAAGATACCATGCCCACTTAAAACTGTCAGTCAATCAGATTATTTGATCCAGGTTGTTGACACAAATTCATATACTAAATGACAAAGAGCGCAGATCCAGATCATCTGGCTTCTTTAGAACACAATACACTGTTTGCAAAGGCAGGGCATATCTGGGTTCAGCAGGGCCAGGGTAAAGGGAGTTGTATTGTGAGATCTGTAGATATTACAATTTAAGAATAAGCGTTTGATTTTGAGAACCAGGATCACAGTTTCCATTGTGCAAACAGTGGAATACTCTGTTTCGGCATCTTTCAGAAAGATTTCTTTTTTTTTTTTTTTTTATGTGTGGCACTTTACTCAGAAGTATATGAGCAAATTATGTTTAAGATTCAATACAAAACATTTTGTCTTAACTACCTATGCACAAAAAGTTTCATTTGATTCAGTGATTGTAAAAGACTTTGAAAAATTCCCTTTTTCACATTATGCAAAAATTGATAGGATAGGTAGTTTTAATGCAGAGTTTCAATAAGTGCCTCTTGTTAAAAAAATTTCTGGGCCCAGTTGTTCAAAGCATTGTTAGCTTAACGAGCTTGTTAAGGGTCATTTTGTTAACTGTTTTATTTAGCAGATTCAATATACAATATTCTGATATTTTTTGCTGAAAAACTGCAGTAGCTACTCACACTTTTTCAGCAAAAGATTTCAGATTATTTGTGTAACAGTTGACGTAAATTTTAATGATTCGTTAACTAACGACATCGTTAGTTTCCAACAAATGGGCCCTGAAATTTTGACAATATTGTTATGGAACAGCAATAATTTAAAGTCAGTGAAGAAAAGCAAAAAATAAATCCTAATAAAAAAAATTCCAAAAATCCAATTTACTATAGAAATTGCATCGGTCAGACTCATTTATGGCCATAAAATTAATTTTACAGTAAATATTTGAAATGAAAGTGCAGAAACAGAAAAAAAAGACATATGGTTCCTTATAAGATATGGTCAATCAGAACAAAACATTTTCATTTAGAATAAAATGCCAAGCAATAAATGTCTTTCCAAAAGATGTCAAAAGGACAGCACTCACTATATCTGGAGGTGCCGGGGTTTTAGAAAATGGTCCAGAATGCTTTCTTACCTTTAGGTACAACCTGTACTGATGTTGAGGTCTCTATTTTCTCCTCAGAGTTTGCCACAATACATGAGTAGGTGCCCGTGTCATCTAGAGTTGCCTCCCTAATTACCAATCTACCATCACTACTAATATATACATTGCCGCCTGTGGTGAGAGGATGTCCCATCTTCTCCCAGGTCAGTGTTGGCATTGGGTAGCCCCTACCCTCACACCTCAAGGTGATTCTTCCTCCCTCTATCACACGGCCATTGTCATTCTCTATCCTTGCAACAAGCATTTCTGAAATGAATTCAGTTTTGGAAATTAAATGGACTGTATAACTGCTATATATAATGTCATTTCTTGTTAACATTTTGCATGTTGGGTAAAAATTACAGCAGGTGACATTTTGAAATCTTTTCTTATTTTTCCTAGAAAATAGAAATTAACATTTCATGCAACTTGTCTCCCTAGGAGACAATCTGCATAAAATGTCAAGTCCTATTTTCTAGGAAAAATTAGAAAAATATCAGTTTGTCATCTGCTGAATTTGCCCATAGCATGGTAATGGCCAGAAACATCTATCAGTATAGGCACATATAAGACAAAATGTTCAAGCATTACAAAGGAATACAACTTCTCTAAACCAGACTGCAGTTTTCCCTGAAAAAAAAAAAAATAAATAAACTTTTTTCAAAAAGGTTTTCTGCAGAAATTTTTCACAGCATGCTTAACATTAAAATGTTTGTATTTGAAAAGTGCAGAAAAAACAGATCTTAGAAAATGGAAAATCAAGATAACATATCACATTTCTTGCTAATTTTTATACAGAGAAAGTAAAAAAGGGCGTATTCTTGAAAATAGTAAACTCTTAACTCTTAAAGTGCTAATCACAACTGCAGCAGACACTTTTTTTTATTTTTTTTTTTTAATTGATTTTTTTTTTTTTTTTTATAAATTTGCTTTTTCTGATAAAAAAGAAGTGTCAATAAGCAGTGCAAGGTAATGACTGCCTTCTGGGCCCAGTTGTTCAAAACTAACGATGTCGTTAGTTAACGATTCGTTAAAATTTTAATCCAGTGATACGCAAATATGCTGAAATTTTTTGCTGAAAAAATGTGAGTAGCTTTTGCAGTGCAAAAGCTACTCACATTTTTTCAGCAAAAAATATCAGAATATTGTGTATTAAATCTGCTAAAACAGTTAACGAAATGACCCTTAACGAGTTCGTTAAGCTAACGACACTTTGAACAACTGGGCCCTGATAAATTACTTAGCAAGATAAGAGGCAGAAACCAAAATGTAATGGATGAAAGCCATACAGACAACATGAAAACAGTATACCCTCCCCCACATACACAATATGCAGGGCTATAATAAGACGACATTTTATAAGACGTGTCTGCCTAGCAGACAATTCAAATGAAAAGCCAATTTTATCTGCTACAATTTCGCTTAGCACTTAAAAGGTCAATGCCAAAACTGCAATTTACCTCTTAAAGTCAGTTTCAGAGATCGCTGCACAGCTTGTGCAACACCATTATCTGCTTCACAGGTGTAACTACCAATGTCTTCCTCCATTGTCCTTCGAATCAATAATGTTCCGTTATTAAATATCTCGTATCGGCTATTAGATACAAGAGGAACATTGTTCTTTCTCCATGAAACTGTCGGTTTTGGATTTCCATAAACTTCACAGTGGAGGAATGCCATATGATTTGGTTTGACCATGATAGTATCCGGGCCAGGAAGAATGCCAATTGGTACTGAAAATGAGAAGAAAGGTACTGAAAGAGAGCAATGGTAAAGAAATTGTAAAATGATACTGAAATTAGAAAAATGGAAAAGAAATGAGAAAAATGGTACTGAAATTGTAAAACACCAGCATATTAGGCACTCTGGGTAAAAATTTCAGCAGACGACATTTTGAAATATTTTTTCTGACTTTGCAGAAAACAGGTTTTGATATTTCAAGCAAATTGTCTCCAAAGGAGACAATTTGCATGAATGTCAAATCCTCCTTCTTGGGAAAAATAAGAAAAGTGTCTTCGAGTTATCATTCGCTGAATTCGCCCAGAGAGTGTAAACGGCCTGAAAACTATTGCGTATAGACAGAGAAAATATAATACTAACTTTCTACTTGAACAACAAATCTGTAGATAGTTGGGATCTGCTGGGATTGATATCTGACGTGACAGGCATAACTACCATCATCTTCAATCGTTGCCTGGCGAACAACGAGGGTTCCATTAGGATACACAGTTCGCTGTTCGTCAGTCTCCAGGAGTTTTCTGAAATCAAAGAAAATAAAATCTAAGACATGAACAAGAAAAACACAAAAAGATTTCTCATAATTTTAGATCCACAGATATACAGTAACTGTCCTAAAATTTTGCACACCAAAGTTGCTGACAAACTGGCATGTGCAAACAGTGCAGACCCCAATCAGACTAGGAGCAGTCTGATCAGGGTCTACACTATTTGGCATTTCACTAAGTTTTTTTAGAAACAACTGCTTAAAAAGCAAAATTTAGGCCAAATTTATATGGAATAAAGTGTTTGAAATCTTAGGACATTTACCATACTTTAATATAGTCTGCTTACAATTAAATTCAGCAGGCAGATGATTAATAAAAATCAGTAAAAAAAAAACTAAAAGATCCCTAAAGGGGATGAATGCCCCCACTACTGCCAATTTGGCTTTGCACATTATTTATCATTTGACTGTTTTCAGAGTCATGAGGGCTTTATGCACAAGCTCAACTTGTATTCTTGCCACGGTACAAATTGCCGAACATCTTGAAATCTGTAAGGGAGTTGCAGACACATGTAATTTGCTAAGGCATGGTTATAAGGCTAAAATTTCTAAGTAAATCTAGGTAAGTAACTCTAGCAACAAAACTTTGATCAGAGTTCTGTGACCTTTATGCATATGCCCAGCCTATATTCTTACTTTGCTGCAAGTTTCAAGTCACTGTCTTGAAATCTGTAGAAGTTGCAGAGATACAAACCCTACTATAGCACATGTATGGTAAAATTTCTAAGTAAATCCTGGGTATGTAACTCTAGCAATAATAATTTTATCAGAGTTCTGTGACCTCTATGCACCTGCTCTGTCTATATTCTTACTTTGCTGCAATGTTCAAATTATTATCTTTAAAACGGTAGGAGACTTTACGGAGACATGAACTGAACTATGTCATGAGACAAATTTTCAAAGTAAATCAAGGTTAAATAACTCTACCATTAATAATTTCATCAGAGTTCTGTGACCTTTATGCACATGCTCAGTCTAAATCCTTACTATGGAGCCAAGTTTCAAACCATTACCTCGAAAACAGTAGGAGGAGTTGCGGAGACAAACCCTACTATGCCATGTGTATAAAACAATTTTCTAAGTAAATCAAGGGTAAGTATAACTCCACAAATAATAATTCGAATAGAGTTCTGTGACCTTTATGCACATGCTTAGTCTAAATGCTTACTATGGTGCAAATTTCAAACCATTACCTTGAAAACTGTAAGAGGAGTTAGGAGACACAAACCCTTCTATGCCATGTGTATAAGACCAATTTTCTAAGTAAATCAAGGGTATATAACTCCACCAATAATAATTCCAATAGAGTTATGTGACCTTTATGCACATGCTCAGTCTATATGCTCACTATGGTGCAAGTTTCAAACCATTATCTTGAAAACTGTAGAGGGAGTTATCAGAAAAATTTTCTAAGTAAATCAAGGGTATATAACTCCACCAATAATGATTTGATCAGAGTTCTGTTACCTTTGTGCACAAGCTCAGTGTGTATCCTTACTATGGTGGAGTGTTACGGACAGATGAACGGACACATGGACGGATGGACACATGGATGTATGACGGAAGGTAAAACTATATGCCCTCCTCCATTCGTGACATGGGGGGTAAAATGTATAACTCTAGATAGGACGCTTTAAAAAGTATTTTTCATATTTTTCCATAAAATGTATATTGTGGATGCTCATTAGAAGTGCCTTACTGAGGTGCTTCTTATGAACTAGAGGCCCAAGTGGGCCAGAAATCGCTCACCTGGATTAGGCTGATCATGATATGTTAGATTGTGCCATGGTGGCCATCTTGGCTATCAGATCAGACTGCCTTTAGCAATTCAGAATCTGATGCTGTTTGAAGAGTTTCCAGCCACTATGGTCGTCATCTTGGATGCTGGAACTGAATGATTCAGCAATTCTGAATCTCCATTTCACCCCGATGCCTCCCATCAAGTTTTGGCTCAACCTGACTTTTGAAGAATTTCAAGATGGCCACGGTGGCAGCCATTTTGGATATCGGAATGGAACGATTTTAGCAATTTTGAATTTCTGTGTCACTTTGATGCCTCCCATCAAGTTTCAGCTCAATCAGACTTAGGGTTTAGGAGGAGATGTTGTTTGAAGAATTTCAAGATGGCTGCCATGGGGGCCATTTTGGATATCGGAACAGAATGATTTTAACAATTTTGAAACTCTGTGTCACTGTGATGCCTCCCATCAAGTTTCAGCTCAATCGGACTTAGGGTTTAGGAGGAGATGTCGTTTGAAGAATTTCAAGATGGCCATCTTGGAAATCGGAACAGAACGATTTTAGCAATTTTGAATCTCTGTGTCACTGTGATGCCTCCCATCAAGTTTCAGCTCAATCGGACTTAGGGTTTAGGAGGAGATATCGTTTGAAGAATTTCAAGCTGGCCGCCCTGGGGGCCATCTTGGATATCGGAACAGAATGATTTTAACAATTTTGAATCTCTGTGTCACTGTGATGCCTCCCGTCAAGTTGGATATCGGAATGGAACCATTTTAGTAATTTTGAATCTCTGTGTGCCTCCAATCAAGTTTCAGCTCAATCACACAGGGTTTAGGAAGAGATGTCGTTTGAAGAAATTCAAGATGGCTGCCCTGGTGGCCATCTTGGATATCGGAACGGAACGATTTTAGCAATTTTGTATCTCTGTGTCACTGTGATGCCTCCCATCAAGTTTCAGCTCAATTAGACTTTGGGTTTAGGAGGAGATGTGGTTTGAAGAATTTCAAGATGGCCACCAGTGCGGCCATCTTGGATATCGGAACAGAACGATTTTAGCAACTATGAATCTCTGTGTCAATGTGATGCCTCCCATCAAGTTTCAGCTCAATCAGACTTAGGGTTTGGGAGGAGATGTTGTTTGAAGAATTTCAAAATGGCCACCATGGCAGCCATCTTGGATGTCGGAAAGGAACTACATGTAGTTTAGCAATTTTGACTCTCTGTGATGCCTCCCATCAAGTTTCAGCTCAATCGGACAGGGTTTAAGAGGAGATGTCGTTTGAAGAATTTCAAGATGGCCGCCCTGGGGGCCATCTTGGATATCGGAACAGAATGATTTTAACAATTTTGAATCTCTGTGTCACTGTGATGCTGCTCATCAAGTTTCAGCTCAATCGGACTTACAGTTTAGGAGGAGAAGTCGTTAGAAGAATTTCAAGATGGCCACCATGGATATCGGAACGGAACGATTTTAGCAATTCTAAATCTCCATGTTGCCACAATGCCTCCTAAGTTTTAGCTCAGTCCAACTTATGGTTCTGTAGGAGATGTCAAAAATGTGAAAAGCTAACAATGGACAGACAACGGACGGACAACAGGCCATTGCATAAGCTGACCTGGAGCAAAGCTCCAGGTGAGCTAATAACATGACATGTTTTTTTCTTGGCGAAGAAATAAAAGGAAAAAAATTATCTGGATACTTTTTATCTAGAGCTATGACTGTTAATGCTTAGTACTCTGAGTAAAATTTTCAGCAGACGACATATTGAAATATTTTTCTTATTTTTACCAGAAAATAGGATTTGACATTTTATGCAAATTGTCTCCTGTGGAGACAATTTGCATGAAATGTCAAATCCTGTTTTCTGGGAAAAAATATCATCAATTTGTCGTTAGCTGAATTAGCCAAGACAGTGGTAAAGGTTAAAGGGCAAAGATTTTTACTTATGATTTTTTAAGATATATGTTAGCATATACATTGTATACAAACACATCATATCACAAAAAGCTGAATAATACCTATCTTAACCCTTGTCATGCTGAATAAATTAAGATGCCATGCTCGCTTCTAATTTTCAGCCAATCAGATTACTTGATACAGGTTAGCGAAACAAATTTGCATACTTAATGACAAACAGTGTAAATCCAGATCAGCTGGCTTCTTCTGAAGCCAACTGATCTGGATCTACACTGTTTGCAAAGGTGGGGCATATCCGGGTTCAGCAGGACAAGGGTTAAAAGAACCTACAACATACCTGTTTGACAAAGCAATGCAAGTACACATAAATCTTTATTTTTTCAGTGTAAAGAAAACACTTTTTTAAAAAGATTAATTAACGCTTCTCTTGCTGAACACGACATGCCCTGTCTTAGCAAACAGTGCAGATCCAGATCAGTTGGCTTCTGAAGAAGCCAACTGATCTGGATCTGCACTGTTTGTCATTAAATATGTGAATTTCTATCAAAAACGAGGATCAAGTAATCCGATTGGCTGGAAATCAGAACTAGGAGTGGCCTCTTAATTTATTCAGCAAGACAAGGATTAAGATCACCTACCCATCCCTGTACCAGAGGACTCTATATTGCTCAGTGTTACCATATTTACAGACCAAAGTGGCACTTCTTCCAGGAATAACAGGTACCACTTTAGCTTCTCCCATTGGTGTCTCTGCAAAAGAAACAAGTTTAATTCTGAAAAAGAAAAGCTTGTTAATTTATCACAGCTCAAGATGTAACAGACAAAGAAAAACTTCTCACATCCGGCCTAGCCAGGAATCGATTCCAGGCTGCTTGCATGATAATCCAGCACCCTACTATGTAGCTATAAAAGCTGGTATGTACCGCAAGGCAGTACAAGTGTCATATATACCTAACCCAGTGACATTCTCCCCCAACAAACTGAACTTCGTCCCCAAAGTTCCAGGCCATAGAGGATCATGTATAATAAGCCTTGGGAAACTACAGCACAGGGCTTAGGAAGATTTTATGACGGGGGCTAAATGTACGAGGGCGAGTCAATAAAAAACCAGCCTAACTTATTTCTGGGTGAGATCGATCTCCTCTTTTTCGATGTAATTGCCCTCTAGAATGATGCACTTCAACCAACGGTATTCCAGTGCCTTCATCCCAGAACTGAAGAAGCCAGGGTCCTTGTCTCTGACCCACTCCTCAAATGCCGCCACGACTTCGTTGGACCGGAAATGACGTCCACGGATATCCTTTTTCAAGTTTGGGTATAGGAAATAGTCACTAGGAGCTAAGTCTGGAGAATAGGCGGGTTTGGTATTAGCTCATACCCATTCCGCTCAACAGCATCCATTGCAATTTTGCCAGTGTGGACTCTCGCATTGTCCTGTTGGAGCAGAATCCCTTTGGAGAGTTTACCTAGGCATTTTTCACGGATCACAATTCTCAGTCGAGCAAATTTGCATAATACGCACCTGTTATTGTACTTTTCTTTGCTAGAAAGTCCAAAATAATAATGCCTTGTGCATCCCAAAATACAGTTGCTACCACCTTGCCAGCAGAGGGTTGCGTTTTGAACTTCTTTGGCCTTGGAGACCCCAGCCCTACACTCTGGCAACTTTGAGCTTTATTCTCTGGCTCATAATAATGGACCCAGGTCTCATCCACAGTCACCAGACGTGAAAGGAAATCATCTTCCTTTGACCTAAACCGCTTCAACAATGCGCTGTATACTGATGCTCTGGTTGCCATTTGCTCGTCGCTAAGGACTTTGGGACCCAACGGGCTGTTAGCTTGTGCATACCCAAGTGATCATGTAAAGTTGTTGAAACACTACCATGTGAAATGTGTAATGCATTCGCTATTTCTTCCATCTTAATTTGCCTATCAGAGTACACCAGATCCCGCACTTTGTTACACATTTCTTCATCAGTGGCATCTGATGGGTGTCCAGACCTGGTTTCATCTTCTAAAAACGTTCTACTGCGTTTAAATTCCCCAACCTAGAATTTAACTTGTGCATACGATGGTGCAGAAGACCCATAAACACTGGTCAACTCGCAATGTATTTCCTGACCTGTTTTCCCTTTCAAATACAAATACCGAATTACAGCACGGTACTCAACTTTTGACGAAAAACTTACTTTTGCATCGCTAGCCATGTTTGACATTCAATATCTTATGAGTGAATGACAAGATAAAGGTGCAATTTTGCCCTCAGGCCTAAAACATCTATTGAAACAAGGCATGAAAATATTGGGTGTCTCGGTCAATTGGAAATGGGATAGGCTGGTTACTTATCGACTTGCCCTCGTAACTGGCCAAGAATAATTTCTCACATATATTTTTGTGGAGAAGTAAGAAAAATATCAGTTTTTTCAAGTGAAAGAAAATCTTATTCATTAATTCACAGCTCCAGTTAAGTGGGGGGTATCTACATAATATTTTATGCTTACTTCTTCAAAAAGATGTTGGTACTCATTACAAGCACCTTAACAAGGCACTTCTAATGAGTACCACAATATATGTTTTCCTGGAAAAATAAGAAAAATATCTGGGCCCAGTTGTTCAAAGCCTCGTTAGCTTAACGAGCTCGTTAAGGGTCATTTCGTTAACTGTTTTAGCAGATTCAATACACAATATTCTGATATTTTTTGCTGAAAAAATGTGAGTAGCTTTTGCACTGCAAAAGCTACTCACACTTTTTCAGCAAAAAATTTCAGCATATTTGTGTATCACTTGATGTAAATTTTAACGAATCGTTAACTAACGATGTTGTTAGCTTTGAACAACTGGGCCCTGTATTTTTCCAATGAAAAAAATTGCCTTATCTGGAGCTTTGTTTATGTTTTTAGCGTGACTGATAATTGTCCTTTTCAATCCAAACAAATATACAATCCAAGAATATTGTAAATATTTTGTTTAGAACAATTTTACTTCATGCACGTCTTCATTATTTCTGTTAAAGGCTTATTCCCCAACAACAGACATTATTTATCCAAGGTTTAATCATCGCGAAAACATGCCTATATAATATTGACCCCCTTAAACCCCACTTTTATATAGTAAAACTGGGGTTTACAGGGGTATACATTATTTTTCTTATTTCTGCTCAAAACACATATTGTGGGTGCTCGTTAGAACTGCCTCACCGAGGCGGTTCTAATGAGTACCCACAATCTATGTTTTGAGCAGAAATAAGAAAAATATCAGAGTTTTTTATCTTAAAATTTTCAGTTTTTGGATGTGAAATTTTCTATATACTTGAATAGGCGTGTTTTCGTAATGAAATTGATGTATGGTATTCATAGGATCATAAATATGGTATCTGACAGCCTGTAAAATTTCAGTTAGTCTCTCATGTTTGAACAGGGTCAAAAATGAAGTGATTTTTCTATCATATCTCTGAATTAATGTTGCCAACATTAATTCAGAGATACAATAAAAAAAAAATCATTTCATTTTGATCCATTTCAAGAACCTCGGGAGACTATATAACTGATTTTACAGGCTGTCAGGTGCCACATTTTATGATTGTATTAATACCATATATTAATTTATTAAACCTTTCTTGGATAATAAAATGTCTATTTTTCAGGAATATGGAACCTTTGATTTTAATTAAAACACTTACCATGTTATGCTAAAATTCAGCAGATGATATCACTTACCATGCAATGGTCAAATTCAGCAAATGACAAACTAATGTTATTTTTCTTATTTTTCTAGAAGAAAAAAATTTTGAAATGTCATTTGCTGAAATTCTTATCCAGCATGATAAGTGTTAACCCTTATGTCTGTTATTCCATTATGGAGTATTCAGATGACAATTTTTGCTTTAAATTATCTTGTCTGTACTCAATGAAACCACATTGGTGAAGTAATAAAAATTTATTCCAAATTACTATTACCCCATTTATCACTTTAACAGGACAGGTGATTAATTTATGTCCCTACAAACTGGATGACGAAACCAATGTGACCAAGTATTAGCTTTCACAAAAAGCTTGGTCTTTGCTAACCAAGTTTTTTGTGGAAGTTAATACTTGATTATATAATAATGTTGAATAGTTTTTGAGAAAGCTAATACTTGATTATATATAATGTTGAGCAGTCCATGGAAAATAACATTGGACCAGTCCATGACCTTTTATAAAGAGCTTGTGGAGCAATGTCAAACTCTAAGATTGTCTACACCCATGGGCATAGACAAAAATAACCAAATTAGCAAAGTTTACCAGTGCAGCTAGCATACCACAATAGCACTGGAAGAAACTAATTCTGCAAAAGGGGACAATTAATCCTTGATTTTGTTTGTGTTGAGGTTTTACGGCCCAGTCAACCCAATGGGGTCATGTCGAGCGCAGTCAGTTTACCTAACCACACGTTTACTGGGCAGGCTTAGTCCTCTAAGCGATTAACCAGTAGTGTGCACATTCTTTCACCAGAAACTGACAACTGCCCTTAGTTAATCCTTGAAGTGTCAGGCACAACAACAATAGACAACATTCTATTTTTTTTTATTATTTATCCAAGAAAATAAGACTTGACATTTCATGTGAATCATCTACATGAAATATCAATGCTTTTTTTCTAAGGAAAAAAAAAAAAAAAAATAGGATGCCATCTGCTACAATTCTGAACGGCACTTTAAGATTTACTTCCTGTCCATATACTGGCAAAGTTGTGTAATGAACTCAAAGTTCATAATATATAATATTTATATACAGGGCAGATACAAAACTGCCCCATTCAAGATCAGTTAACTTAAACAAATGGCTCTGAGCTGAGCATAAACCAAATCTATTCAGCCTTTAAGATCTTTAAAAGCAATTAAATTGTTTCTAAAATCTAAAAGAACATGCTACTTATCAAATCAGCAAAACAAAAACTTAGATATGTTGATGACAAAATTACCTGATGACAAATGTGTGATGCTTGCCTTATCTTTCTCAGATAACAGGGCTCAACATTTTTTTTGCAAATCATCTCTAGGCAGACTATTCACATGAAATGTTGAGCACTATTTTCTCAGTAAAATAAGAAAAGGATTTTAAGATGTCATCTGGTAATTCAGCAGATTAAAGGTTAAAAAGCTGAACATGTGAATGGATACACCTCAAAGGGAGATCACTCAAAGGGAGATCACTCTAAGTTGAAAGTTTGCCTCGATTTTCAAGGCACATCACTCCAACAGGAAAAGAATTTGCTTCCCTGGTATATGAATCCTTTCTCAAGGAGATGACTCTTATAGGAATCTGTTTTCCCTTGGAGAAAGTTCTTCCCATTATCCCTTGTCCTGCTGAATCCTGATATGCTCTGTCTTTGCAAATAGTGAAGATCCAGATCAGTTTGCTTCTGAAGAAGCCAACCGATCTGGATCTGCACAAGGGTTAAGAGTGACCTCCTTTCATAAGGGAGGCAATTACTTTCAAGATCAGCCTGGTTTCCTTTGGAGGTCCATCAATTCACATAAAAGGTATTAACCCTTGTCCTGCTGAATAAATTAAGATGCCATGCCCACTTCTAATTTTTAGCCAGTCAGAATACTAGATCCAGATTGTTGCTATATATTCACATACTTAATGGCAAACAGTGCAGATCCAGATCAGATGGCTTCTTTAGAAGCCAACTGATCTGGATCTACACTGTTTGCAAAGGCAGGATATATCCGGGTTCAGCAGGACACGGTTAAGAAAAATAACTATGCATAGTTCCAGATAAGAAGAGTAACGAGAAAATTATTTTTCCTATTTCTCCATAAAAACAAATTGTGGGTACTCCACAGAAATTCCTCATGAATAGGCTTGATGCAGTTTTATGGACAATTACGAACATATCAATACTTTTTGGTAGAAAAAAAAACAACAAAAAAAAACAACATTTTATCTGGGGCTATGACTTACTCTGACCATTCTTATTACATTCCTTCATGAACAGGTTTGTTCTATTCTATAAGCTTAAAAACTAACTATTTAACCATATTTACCCCAAGAAGTTGGACAAACAGGCGTCTGCAAACAATGCAGATCCAGATCATATGCCAAAGAATATGGAATCTGATCAGAGTCTACAATGTTTTGCCACTCATCCAGCAGCTTTTAGACCCATCAACAGGTACTAAAAATAGACTTGTTCAAATTTTAGAACAAGTTCAGGTGTCTGACTATTTAACCCTTAAAGCGCCAGTCACAACTATTGTCGTCTGCTTTGTCATCTGCTTGTGATTTTAAAAGTCATTTTTGCAAACAGTGTAGACCCAGATCAGACTGCTCCTTTAGGAGCAGTCTGATCTGGGTCCACACTGTTTGCCTATATGCAAAATGTAAGTTTGAAAAGTTTGCAAGAAGATGCAGCAGACGACATAAGCAGACGACATTTTCAAATGCAGGTTTTCTTGGCATTTTAAGGGTTAATCATCAGTATAGCTTTACAGACTTGGCTGAATCTGTTGAATATTTAAGGTAAATAAGGTATGATAAAATGTCCTAAAATTTCAAACACTTTATTCCATACTTTTTTGGCTTAAATTTTGCTTTTTATGCAGTTGTTTCTTAAAATGCTTAGTGGAATGGCAAACAATGTAGACCCTGATCAGGCTCTCCTTCAGAAGCAGTCTGATCTGGGTCTGCACTGTTTGCATATGGCATTTTGTCAGAAACTTTGGTGTTCAAAATTTTAGGACATTTACCATAGTACATTTAAACTGTAACAATACTTCTTAGTCATGGGTTATCTTTGTAAAAATTTCTAACAACTATTGTTATTGGTTTAGCAAGTATCTAGTAGACTGACCATTTGTGAAATAGCAAGTCTTTCTACAGGTAGAAAGCATGCTTGTTTCTTGGATGCTGATTGGTTCAGTGACTATATTAAATATAGATACCAACAGGCTTGAAATGCATATGCTTGTCCTGCCTTTTACAAGACAAGAACAACTATTACTATAAACAGATGAATGTTTACTGACCATTACATCACAAGCAGAATGCTACATCATGGTCAGTAAACATTCATTGATTTATAGAAGCCGTCTAGAAAGCCAAAAAATCATAACAAAACAGAAGAGATTCATACAACAGCTTTACCCTTTGTATACTGAACAGAATCTCCCACACTAAATATTGGAAGAGTCCAATTTCAATTTTAGGTATGTCAGACTATGTGATTTAGATATTCCTAGAGAAAAATGGTTGAACTATTTGTAAACAGTGGAGACCCTGATCAGATGCCGCTTTCTGTGGCATCTGATCTGGGTCTGCACTGTTAGCAAATTACCCATTCAGGGGTCTCCAGAATACAATGGGTTAAAAAATAAATAAATAAACTAGACTAGTGAACAATATTGTCCCAACGTAACTTATACCATTCTCCATATCTAAATTATGGCTCAGCATATAAAATATCCCAAATAAAATTTCTACAGTGTAAACTAAGCCTTGTCATACAAAAAGGAACCTTAGTTTATATGCTCACTGTGAAAGCCTGTCAGTGTTCAGTTTAATTAGAGCTCACAGCTCTACCTAAGAAGAGTAGCATGAATAATAGTTCTCTTATGTCTCCATGAAACTATGTGTAGTGAGTATACATAAGAAATGTCTCTTTGAAGCACTTTTAATGAGTACCCACAATACAGATTTACACAGAGATGTATGAACAAGTTGACAGATTTTGGGCTGGAAAAAAGCACGTTCACTAGAAATAGGTGGGGTTCTTTTGTTGGTTTTGAAGCCAGCCTTGACACTGTTGTGAAAAACAACAAAATCCTTTATCAAACTTCTTACCAGAGCCATGTGTTATGGGGAACTGATACTTTTCAAGGAAAAACAACAGTCAAAATCACTGTCCCCTTCTGAAAAGGGGTCTAATGTCCTTTTAGAGTAGACACCTTTCTGAAGGAGACAGATCTATACATAGGAAGTTATAGAAGCTGTCCCTTGTAAAAATGTAGAAAAAAATCTGACAGGGGTATTTAGTCTCCCTAAGGTTCCTATTTGACCTGATATGACTGAAATACTATGCAAATGATAAACCCTGCTGGAACTGACTCCTCAATATTACCATAGTTACGCTAAATATTTAATTTAGACTCTGTAACTCATAACCAATCTTATCACTTTGCATGCTGGGTAAAAATTTCAGCACACAACGTTTTGAAATATTTTTTTCTTATTTTCCCTGGAAAATAGGATCTGACACTTCATGCAGAATGTCTCCTAAAGAGACAATTTGCATGAAGTGTCAGATCCTGTTTTCTAGGAAAAACAAGAATAATATTATCAGTTTGTGATCTGCTGAATTGCCCATAGCATGGTAAGTGCTAATTTTGCCAAGAGTGATACATTACGAAAACATACCTATATAATATTGACCCCCTTAAACCCCGCTTTTATGTAGTAAAACTGGGGTTTACAGGGGTATACATTATTTTTCGTATTTCTGCTCAAAAACATAGATTGTGGGTACTCGTTAGAACCGCCTCGCCAAGGCGGTTCTATCGAGTGCCCACAATCTATGTTTTGAGCAGAAATATGAAAATATAAAAAAAAATTATCTGAAAATTTTCATTTTTTGGTAGTAAAATTTTCTGTATATTTGAATAGGTGTGTTTTCGTAATAAAAGTTAATGAAGCATATCAGAAAATGCAAATAATAAAAATAAGCACTAAACTAACTATCATAAACATGTTCATTCTGTTGTTGTTTTTGTTTACTTCCTCTTACTTATTATTATATTTTGCGGCAATTCTTCAGTGGGTTCCACAGTGGGTTCCACAATGGGTTCCACAATGGGTTCCACAGAGGGTTCCACAGTTGTCTCTGCAATAAACTCTGTAATAAACAGTGTATACAAAAGAACCTCTTTTTAACGATATTGCTGGGATACAAAGCAAAACCTGTGTTAGCTAAACAACTGTGTTGTACAAAAATGTATAGATTATATAGAAAAATGACCATAAATTATTTTTCAAAACAGTCTACAGACTTCTGTTTAGATACGGTTTAAATACAAAGCAAAAATGTAAAGATTATATAGAATTAGACCTGTCACCGGACAGGGTAGCTCGCCTCAATTTGCACTTTTCTATTCTGAAGTATTTTTTTATCCTATGCCAAAAATCAAAAAAATTCATCAAGAGCATCTAAAAAATTCTAAAAATTCTAAGTCTGTGACCTAAAGATACCACATAAAACTCCATATATAAACAAAATCCATCATAGGGTTTATAAATAATCTGGCCCTAAAAACTTTAACATGAAGCTTCAACTGAAAAATTCAAGTCCTGAGGTCATGTAGGGGTTGGGGATGGTACTGTGTTAAATTTTGGACCAATATATATCTTCATACCAGGTATAAACCAAATCCATCAAAGGGTTTGTAAAAAATGAGAACCTAAAAACATTAATGTAAAACTTAAACATAAAAATTCTGAGTCCATGACCTTGACCTTGAGATCATGTATGGGGTAGGGATGGTACTGTTTAAAATGTTCAACCACTCTATTTCTTCATACATATACCATACATAAACCAAATCCATCGAAGGATCTGGAAATAATTAGGTTCTAAAAAAGTTCATGTAAAACTTTAACATAAAAAATTTAAGACCATCAACTTGATCTTGAAGTCACATATGGGGATGTGGATAGGTGTAAAACGATGGACCAATACCTATCATCATACCATACATGAAACAAAATCCATCAAAGGTTTTGGAAATAATGAGGTTCTAAAAACTTAAACACAAAACTTTAACATAAAAATTCTAACTCCATGACATTGATCTTGTGGTCATATAGGGGGATGGGGATGGTACTTCATTAAAGTCTGGATCAATATTTATCATCATACTATATATGAGCAAAATCCCTCCAATAGTTAGGAAATAATGTGGTCCTAAAAACTTTAAACGCAAAACATGAACATAAAAATTCTAAGTCTGTGACCTTGACCTTCAGGTCATGTAGGGGATGGGGATGGTACTGCATACAATTTTGGACCAGTGTCTATCATCATATACCATACATGAATAAAATCCATCAAAGGGTTTGGAAATAATGACATCCTAAAATCTTTAATGCAAAACTTTTAACATTGCTGTGGCAGCAACTGCCACAGCCTACGCCCATGCTGGGGGTACAACAATAGCTCTTCCTGAACCTTGTTTATGGTCATTTTTCTATATAATCTACACATTTTTGGGGTCCACCTTTAAACCACCTTATATCCGAAACCATCTTGCATAATAATAAACCATCTTATTATGTGGTTCCAGTATACTTCTTAACCCTTGCCTTGCTGAATAAATTAAGATGCCATGCCTACTACTAATTTCCAGCCAATAAGATTATTTAATTTGGGTTTTTGATAGGAATTCACATATTTAATGACAAATAGTGAAGATCCAGGTCAGTTGGCTTCTGAAGAAGCCAACTGATCTGGATGTACACTGTTTGCTAAGACAGGTCATGCTGTCTTCGGCAAGAGAAAGGTTAAAATTTGTTAAGCCCACAGGCTGATCTAGACTATAGTCTGATTCAACCATGCAATTCTTAAAATTTTTTGTACTGTATTTATTCTAATATAAGCCCCCTCTCTAATAAAGCCCCCCACTTTTCTAGGAAAAAAGCGTTACTAAACACATGCAAACTTGAGTTTAGGCCATCAAAATATCTTATTTTTGGCCCAAATTTGGACTCAATACTATCATTTTAGCAGTAATGAATTGCAACACCCCTGGGGCAGATATTAGAATAAATATGATATATTTGCTTTCCTCTTGATATATTAATAGACTTGTTTCACATTGTTGTGTGCATGTGCCAAACTGTCCAGGTAAGACTTGAATCTGCGTTATCTCAGTGAGATTGCAATCAAGGGGGCAATCTTCATAAATCTGTATAAAGAATAGATAATACATGGGAACATATCAATTAAATACAAAAAAACATAAAAAAAAAAGAATGAAATTGTCTTCCTTTAGTGTATCAAACAGGGCCCAGTTATTCAAAGCTAACGACATCGTTAGCTAACGATTCATTAAAATTTATATGGAGTGATACGCAAACATGCTGAAATTTTTGCTGAAAAAATGTGAGTAGCTTTTGCAGTGCAAAAGCTACTCACATTTTTCAGCAAAAAATATCAGAATATTGTGTATTGAATCCGCAAAAACAGTTAATGAAATGACCCTTAACAAGCTCGTTAAGCTAACGACACTTTGAACAACTGGGCCCTGGATTTTATTGCTTCACTGAAGAAGTATTAATAGTCAAACTACTGCTTAGAGACTTAAAATAAAAGAAAGATTTCATTTACCATAAGCTCTGTGTTCATGCATGTTATTTTCATTTATTTCCACGTAAAAACAAGGTTCCTTTCAAATAAATAAATAAATAAATAAATACATAAGATTAAAATTTATTTTTTTGCGCTAACATACTATCAAAAACCATCAATTGAACTGTGTGATTTATATTTTATACCTGAAATATCATACTAAGAACTAAGGATACTACCATCTAATATTCAGTCTTTCATTATCATATTTATAATCAGCATAAAATTACTGTTCTATCTGTATCAGAAATTGGTGTCACATTTTCATGTTCCCTTTGATTCGATCTTTTTCACGGCTTCTATCTTATTTCCGTATTGTCCTAAATTAATGTCTCTTTCGTACAGTCATTTCAAAGATTAACAAACATGTTTTCATGACTTATAAGAGAGCCGAAGCATGACAAAACTAACCAGAGGACCAATGGTCCTAAACCGCTCACCAGAGTGCTGAGTGTTTTTTGAAATGTATTTGAAGGTCATTGTAGAAGACTGTCCCATGGACCGTTAATATGCTTATTGGAAGCCAGGCTCATGTTATGGGGCTTTATGCCCCTCCTTAGGATCATGAACCCAGCAAATTTATTTATTTATTTATTTAAGTGTAGTCTGCATGTCTTAATGATAAATGAGATAATTTGTAATTTGATATTCAAGACAAAAGTATGACCGGGTATAGTTGTTTTATTCCTCTATCTGCCATGAGAAACTTGATGAAAATCAGTTACAAGGTGTAAAATTTATTTATAGGAATAATATACTCTTTAGAATTGACATTCAGTAAATAAGAAAATACTTCAAAATGTCAAAAGGCCAATTAAAATGACTTAAAATCATTGTAAACTATTTCATCCATGTATCAGATTGGCTATTTGCCCAACATATGATAACATTATTATACTTTATCGTTTTTCAACTGAAGAGCACCCGGTAAGGGAAATAACAATGTAAAACTGGTCTATTATTGTCAAATAAACTTAATCACATTTGAGAAAATTATGATGGTTTGATAATTTACATCCCTTTCAACATGATTTAAGTCAATCAAGATGATGGAAGGTTGATAATGAAAGGCTCTGTGCACTGAAGCTCTGTACAGTCATGAGCGGAATTCTGCCTCCAGCAAGATTATAACCCGGGACCTCATGATCTGAAGTTGAGAACACACCAATCTGCCACCAGACTCTTTCTATGTGAGAAAACAAGCAGCCCCTGACACACCCTTTCAGCTGCTCTGACTCACAAAGTAAGACTTTGAAAGAGCAATCCACATATCAACTTAACCCTTGCCATGCTGAATAAATTAAGATACGATGCCCACTTCTAACTGCCAGCCAATCAGATTCCTTGATCCAGATTATTGATATAAATTCACATACTGAATGGCAAACAGTGCAGATCCAGATCAGTTGGCTTTTTCAGAAGCCAACTGATCTGGATCTACACTGTTTGCAAAGGCAGGGCATATCCGGGTTCAGCAGGACAAGGTTAATACATTCAGGCATTCAGATCCTCAGAAAACGTTAACCATTACAAGTTTCAATTTTATGAAACTGATGTCCACTATAATGGTAAACAAGACTACAGATTTCATGAAACTGATGTCCACTTAAATGATGAACCAGACTACAAGTTTCAATTTCATGAAACTGATGTCCACTAAAATGACAAACCGGACAGTAAGTTTCAATTTAATTGAACAGATGTACAAACTAAATAACACATTTAGCCTGGATCCATTCTGAAATATTTTGGTCTTTTCACTCTGAACAATACAGCTATGTTTGACATCCAGATAAGGCACTTTTTTCATCCAAAAACTGTTGATGTTTTTCTTATTTCCCCATGAAAACATATGTTGTGGTACTCATTAGCATCACCTCAGTGAGGCACTTCTAATGAGTACCTACAACATATTTTTTTTGGGAGAAATAAGAAAAACATTTACCAGATACCCCATCTTATCTGGAGCTATGTAATAATCCTTACAATGCTGAACTATTTTGGGTACTGCACCCAGCTACTGATTGTTTTTCTGATATAACCACCATGCGTACCCATGTTCAGCTATGTATTATGTATAAATTAGTTATCAAAAATACATAAAACCTTTACAAATATGTTATCTTTCTAAAGCAGCATTTTCCACTAAATCTTACCTAAAACACTTGCAAAACAGAATATATGATTGAAAAAACATCGTCTTTTCTGCCAGTCCCAAATTCTCGGTGTAATTTGTTGTACATAAACTTGAATTAGAACACCTTTTCTGCTTGCAAACAATGCCTTTCATATCCAGAAACTTCTCCAAATATTGCTACAATGCTTTTTATTACATGTGTCTGGATTAAAATGTCAACCAGTTGCAATGGAAATTCTGCGCTTAACCTAGATATCATGAAAATCCAGTCTTTTTAAATCCAAAAATTAATATTCTCATCTTTTTAACCCAGTGAAAACAAAAATTCACTCCTATCAGATATTGCAAACAAATTTCCACTGATAAAGGGTTTAGATATTTTCCGGCCTAAGTGATAAAATACAGGTGTATGGCTAAATGCATGTGATGAAACATGCGTAACCATAATCATGGGAGAAGTCCTAAAATATGAAAATCCTTGAATCCAGGATCCAGTTGTTCAAAGCGTCATTAGCTTAATGAGCTCGTTAAGGGTCATTTCGTTAACTGTTTTAGCAGATTCAATATACAATATTCTAATATTTTTTGCTGAAAAAATGTGAGTCACATTTTTTCAGCAAAAAATTTCAGCATATTTGCATATCACTCGATAAATTTTAACGAATCGTTAACTAACGATGTCGTTAGCTTTGAACAATTGGGCCCAGATTTTCTAATCCTGAAAAGGATTTGTCTATATTTCTGTTATTTTCATATAGGAACAATTAACTATAAAATCCTAAAAAAAAACAGGAAGACTCCTGAAACTTTCACCCAAGTATTATTAGTAGCCGGTAACAAACTTTGTAAAATGATGTTCTCCACTGACAGCACAATAAGGCTTTAGATCAGTCACATTACCACAATCAAAGCACTGACAGTACTGATGAGTTGATTGTCTTTTGAGTGTAGGCTGGTAAAATGGTCCTGAACAAGGACTTGGGACTGTTTCATTCAACCCTTAACTTCCTATAATTTATGCAAACAGTGCAGACCTGAATCAAACATCACATTCTGATCTGCATCTGATGCAGCAGCTGATCTGTATCTGCACCATTTGCCAATGTCCCAGTCCAGATTCTATAGCTTACCCTCTTTATATGGCACCATGACGTCACAATGACAAGAATAGCCTGGGTATAAATAGGAATTACCCGGAATTTTGTACAAACACGCAGTTTGATTTCATAGGTCAATAATAATCACGTGGACAACAACCTTAAGGAAACTTTGGTGTATGTATACTTTGATTGGCTTGATTGTAAACAATGGACCCAAAACTAGCACACTATATGAACAAAGCCCCAGGAGAGACTATAAAAGTGTCAATACGACACAGATGTCCCTGCCCAGGGGCCATCCTCACTCGGAAACAAGCACTGTGCAAAAAATGAAGTTGAAAAAGTGCTATAACTCCCATAATAATTGGTAGATTTTACCCTATATCGACCTTCAATTATATTTTATGATTACATATATGTGTATAAACTATGAGTCCAATATACTAACTTGCAAAAAATGAAGTTGAAAAAGTGCTATAACTCCCATAATAATTGGTAGATTTTACCCTATATCGACCTTCAATTATATTTTATGATTACATATATGTGTATAAACTATGAATCCAATATACTAACCTTTCAAAAGATATCTAAGGCCAAAAAAAATAGTTATTAGATTCTCAGACACTTTTTTTCAAAGAATAGATGCGTGCGTGCGGCTTTTTATTTTTACTTTTATTTTCCGGTTGGGTACATTCTTGGACATTTGTGTTTGTTTGGCTAAACAAAATGGAGACCGGAAGTATCTAAAATCTATCTTTCTGCAAGTTTAAAGTCTCAAACAACATTAACAGATCGTAATTTACTGATTTTCTTTGCAAGTAAGTAATAATGCCACATGTTTGTGGTCTAGATTGCAATTTGGTTACAAATGATTCTCAGATAAGCGAGGAAAATCCAGTGTCACATATGTTTGTGGGTTGGAAAAAAACTTACCACTGAAAAAATTCATATAGGCGGGACGATTCGGACAGATGCAGCAATGTCTGAGAATCTAATACTTTTTTGGGGGGCCTAACAGAAACCATTTTTTTATGTACATACAAACAGTGGTGATACTATATGCTCCCTGCTTCATTGAAAATGGCGGGGGCATAAAGCATATGTAGCAGCAGACACTGCTCCAAGTATTCAACCAGGAAGTATTGATATTTTTCTTATTTCTCCACAAAAACCTATGTTGTGCATAGCACTAGTTAAGGCATTTTTTTTCAATCCAAAAGTATTGATATTTTTCTTATTTCTCCATGAAAACATATGTTGTGGGTACTCATTAGAAGCGCCTTGCTGAGGTGCTTCTAATGAGTACCCACAACATATGTTATCGTGGAGAAATAAGAAAAATAATTACCGGATACCCTCCCTTATCTAGACCTTTGGTTGTGGTTACCCATTAGAAGCACCTTGAGGCACTTCTAATGAGCACCACAACATATGTTTTCATGGAGATATAAGAAAAATATTTATCTGGTGTCCCTTTTACCTGGAGCTATGTTCAGATTATCCTGTGCATTTGCACAGGCTTATCAGGGTCTTTGCCTTGGCCCTCTGTTTATATGTTCTACAGTATCTGTAAGCAGGTTGCAAGGCCTGATCAGATTGCATAAATGCACAGTCTTATCAGGGTCTTTGCCTTGGCCCTCTGTTTATATGTTCTACAGTATCTGTAAGTAGGTAGCAAGACCTGATCAGATTGCATACATGCACAGTCTGATCTGGGCCTTTGCTGTAACTCAAGAAAACATTTTTGATTGGCAAATTATGTCTGTACCAATGCATCAACTTATCACCATCTTTTATTATGTAACACCCTTGCATAGCTGCCATTTTACCCAAAGTATTCAGACAGGCAGGCCTCAGCAGACACTGCAGACCCAGATTAGACAACACAGAATGAAGCATCTGGTCAGGGTCTGCACTATTTGCCACTCAATCACTGGCAGTTTTCAGATACATTAGATAGTGAAACAGGATTGTTCAAAATTTAGGAAAAGTATGGTAGGGTGTTAATTTCTGAAAATTTAGGGTAAGGGGTCTTAAAAAAATCAACAATTTTAGCTACATTTGGCGCAAATATCATTCTGAATTATTGATTTACCCTAAATATCTGGACATCACAGCTCCTTAATTACTAAACTTATCCTAAAATTTGAACAAGTTCATCTGACTACCTGATGAAGTGTCTATAGACTGCCTGTTGAGTGGCAAACATGGCAAACCCTAATCAGATGCTGCATTCTTCAGCATCTGATCTGGGTCTAGAATGCAGCATCTGATCTGGTTCTGGGTCTAGAATGCAGCATCTGATCTGGGTCTACACTCTTTGCTCAGGCCTGTCTATCTAGAAACTTATGGTAAATATGGTACTTTGTTCACCAAATCATATGTTATGGTGCTTAAATAATAAAAATTTAAATTATCACCATACTCATATCTGATCTGGAATTAAGCCGAGGAGGAATCCAGCAACACCCTGTCACAGCAATGTTGTTTAGACACCATCACAGTGTCACAATGTTGCAACATCTTGCTGACAGTGTTTTCAGAGAAAACAAGTGTCCCCCAACTGAGAATTTTCAGTTTTTCTTCTGTGATCTTGAAAATTAGGTCAAGGTCACCAAAATCTAATCAGTACTTTGTTATGTCCCAATGATATATCCATGAAAATTTGGTAAGAATCCAATAAGTGGTTCACAAGATATTGCACAGACAAGAAAGTGTCATGCCAATGCCAATGGAATCCACACCGAAATCAATATGTCCCCCTCTGGTAGGTCCGAGAACATAATTTTCCTTTTTATGCAGTTGCTTCTTTAAATACTTAGTGAAATGCCAAACAGTGTAGACCCTGATCAGACTGCTCCTGATCTGGGTCGGCACTGTTTGCTTATGCATTTCATCACCAGGAACTTTGGTGTACAAAATTTAAGGCATTTACCGTACATCAGTTTTTATCATAAGGATGCATTAAATTGGTACATGTGCACAATATAATTCATTTATTGGTTATTTTCTTTTATTGTTTTTCTATAAAAAAATCAATTTTTAAATAGCAGCTACTGTATTTACTCTATATTTTCAGACAGACAGGTCAAATCAAACAGCTTTGGATCCTATGTTTTCAGACAGACAGGTCAAATCAAACAGCTTTGACCCTGATCAGAGGCTACAGAATATGGAAGATGCCAGAGAATGTAGCATCTGTTGGACTCTGCACAGATTGCCACTCATCCAGCAATATTTTAGACACATCAACTTGTAGTAAAATAGACTTGTTCATTGTGTAGAACAAGACAGGTTCAATGTGTAGGAAAAGACTTGTTCAATGTGCTAGACAAGTACAGGAAGGAGTTAAGATATCTAAATACTCAGGGTATCACAAAATAATTTGAAAAATTTATTTAATGTGAGGTGCAAAATGCCAAGTTTTCCTTTCAGATACAAGGCATAAGGCTAAGAACCAAGTGCATTCCATTACTAGGACCTTTGTACATGTGTACTGTACCTGTGTATTAATCATGGGCAGATAACTTGTTGCACTTTCCCATTCAGTCTCTCTTTTGGATACATTGTCAGGGGAGGCAATTCTGTCAAAACTGATTTTGTCTTCCTTCTGAAAAGGGATCCACTCTAAAAAGGAAACAATTTGCTCCCAATCTTTCCTTTTAGAGTGGATCCCTTTCCAGAAGGGAACAGGTTTGCAGAGAAAGCAAATAAAAGTTGTAATAAATCGCAAAAATATCTATCAAATGCACCCGTCTCCTTAATCTTACCTGGACAATTAGACCTTGCTGCATCTACCGCTGGTGTGTATCCATCGGCACAACATCCAAACGTTGATCGGCGACAATCATAAGGTCTTACTGTTGTAGGAGAGTATCCTGAAAAAAAAAACTGAGGTCAGATTTACCACTAGAAGCGTTAAAACCTTTATCAAAAAAACTAGCATGGGGTGCAAATTCTTCCCTTTTAGAGTAGACTCCTTTTCATAAGACAGTCAGTAAGAGCTGTTGCAGGACAGCATAGCTCACCTGAATCGCACTTTGCCTCTAAAGTTGATATTTTTTCTAAGTTCGCGATCTTAACTTCAAGGTCATTCATGTGGGTTGAGATGGTACAGCATAAAACTTTAGACCAGTATCTAACATCAGTGTAAATATGAACTACTTTCAATTTGAGGTTCAGGAAATATAGCCTTTTAAAAGATTTAACCAAAAACTTTAACCAACACCAATGCTGATGCCATGGTGATGGCTATAGCTTTATCTGTACTTTTGTACAGGTGAGCTAAAAAACAAATTTGACAGAATTGCTTTCCCTGAAAGTGTACACATTTTACCTTAACCCTGGTCCTGCTGAACCCTGATATGCCCTGCCTTTGCAAACAAAGTAGATCCAGATTAGTTGGTTTTGGCTTCTGACTTGGATCTGAACTGTTTGTCATTTTGTATGTGAATCTGTATCAACAACATGGATCAAGCAATATGATTGGCTAACAATTAAAAGTGGGCTTGGCATCTTAATTTATTCAGCATAATAAGGGTTAAAATATTTCTCAAGGTTTTCTTGGAGAAACCTACAAGCAAAAAAAAACAACACTTTTACCTAGCATGCATGGTGTTAACATTTTATCTGTTAATATTTACAACGCTCTAGATCACATCCCTTTTAGAGTAGACCCCTTTTCAGAAAACAAGAACCATAAGGTGTTCCTTACCTGGGCAGTTTGATCCCAACTCATCCCTCTTTGGAGTGTACCTGTCATTACAACAGCCATACAATGATCTGCGACAGTCGTAAGGTCTTGGTGTGGTTGATACTGGCTCTAAAAATGTCGAAACAATACAATGTAGTTACCTTAAATAGGCTGCATCAAGCAAAAAAGTACCTTTGAATATGCACAAAATATGAATGTGCAAATTCAGATCATCCTGCACATGCACAAAGGATCATCCAAGCCTTTGTTTATTTGTGTTGAGGTTTTACGGCCCAGTCAACCCAATGGGGCCATGTTGAGCGTGGTCATTTACCTAACCACAAGTTTACAGGGCAGGCTTAGTCCTCTTAAGCGGTTAACCAGTATTGTGCACATTCTTTCGCCAGAAACTGACAACTGCCCTTCTTGAATCAGCGGAAGGATAAGAATGACCGTAGAAAATATTTCACGATCAATCTCCACGAAAGAATGTTGTCGACCTCGGCGGGGGTTGAACCCTTGACCTCCTGGTCTCCAGTCGGACGGCGCATCCAACTGAGCCACCAAGGCCGGCTCTAAGCCTTTGATTTCCATATATACATTCTGTAGTATTCAATGATTCTGTTAGTGGACAGTGAAGTCCCTGATCAGACTGCACAGATGTGCAGTCTGATCTGGGCCTTCGCTGTCCGCATAATGCCCAAAAGACATGTTTTCACATGGTGCTGCCTACACTGTATTTACCTTAAATATGCAGACATGTCCTAAAATTTGAACAAGTCTATTTCACGAATTGTTGCCGTGTCCAAAAACTGAAGGTTAGTGGCAAACAGTGTAGACCCTGATTAGATGCCACAGAGTGTAGACCTGATCTGGGTCTATACTGTTTGCCCAGGCTTGGCTGTCATAATACTTAGGATAAATACTTTACACAACCTTTTTTTACCTTGATCATCAATATTATAACAAAATAATTTGACTGAAAGGTGAAGCCTTGTTTTCTCAGGAAAATCAGAGGACCAATGGTCTGTAGCTCACCTGAGACTATTTGTTTTGAGTAAACTTATGATAACATTTTTAAAGAATGAAACATATGGGTATGGTAGCCAGTACAGTTTGAAAAACGTTTGGTCTCTGTATCCTACAGTAACTTGGACGGAATTTAGCTTTAATTAATTTGGCGAAACAGAAACTTCACATAAAATATGGCTTTGATAAAGTCATTGGCCATACCAAATATCGAAGGCCTGTGCCTTCTAGTTTCACACAAGAAGATTTTTAAAGTTTTTCCCCATATGAGTCTATGTAAAACAAGTGATCCTTGGGGCGGGGCCATTTTTGACCCCAGGGCTATAATGTCAACATTCTTGGTATAGGTCCACAAGATAAATCTAAGTACCAAATGTCAAAGGCCTTGGCCTTCTAGTTTCTTACAAGATTTTTAATTTTTTTCCCCATACAAGTCTATGTAAGACAAGTGACCTTCTGGATGGAGCCATTACAACCCAAGGCCATTATTAGAACAATCTTGGTATAGGCCTTTAGTTGAAGCTACATACCAAATATCAAAGATCTAGGCCTTCTAGTTTTTAGACAAGAACATTTTTAAAGCTTTTATCCTTAAATGAGACTAATTAAAACAAGTGACCATTGGGGTTGGGCCATTTTGATCCCAGGGCTATAATCTGAACAATCTTGAGGCACTTCTAATGAGTACCCACAACATATTTTTCTAGAGAAATAAAATACCAGGGCCCAGTTTTTCAAAACTAGCGATGTTGTTAGTTAACATATCGTTAAAACTTTGATCATTAAATACCGCATATATGTATAGCTATTATTTTTGCTGAAAAAAGGTGAGTAGCTTTTGACCACTAATGAGCTCGTTAAGCTAATGATGCTTTGAACAACTGGGCCCAGTACTTTTTGGCTGAAAAAAAGTGCCTTATCTGGAGCTATGAAATATCTGAAATTTACAATACGAGGGTGAGTCAATAAGTAACCAGCCTATCCCATTTTCGACACACCGAGACGGTCACGATTTTCAAGCTTTGTTTCAATATATGTTTTATACATGGGTACAAAATTGCACATGTATCGAGTCATTCTTTAATAAGATATCGAATGTCAAACATGGCTAGTGATGCAAAGGCATGCTTTTCATCTAAAGTTGAGTACCGTGCTGTAATTCGGTACTTGTATTTAAAAGGTAAAACAGGCAAGGAAATATACGGCGAGTTAGCCGATGTTTATGGGTCTTCTGCACCATCTTATGCTCAGGTTAAATTCTGGGTATGGGAATTCAAACGGGGTAGAACGTCTTTAGAAGATGAAGCCAGGTCTGGACGCCCACTGGATGCCACTGACGAAGAAATGTGTAAGAAAGTTCAGGATCTGGTATACTCTGATAGGCGAATTCAGGTGGAAAAAATAGCGCAGGCATTAGGCATTTCACATGGTAGCGTTTCAACAATGTTACATGATAGTTTAGGTATGCGCAAGCTAACAGCCCGTTGGGTCCCCAAATCCCTTAGTGATGAGCAAATGGCAACCAGAGCATCAGTATGCAGCACCTTGTTGAAGCGTTTTAGGTCAAAAGATGATTTTCTTTTGTGTTTGGTGACTTGGGTTCATTATTATGAGCCAGAGAATAAAGCTCAGAGTCGTCAGTGGGTATGGCCTGGGTTGGGACCGAGGCCAAAGAATTTCAAGACGCAACCATCTGCTGGCAAGGTGACGGCCACAGTATTTTGGGATGCAAAAAGGCGTTATTATGTTGGACTTTTTACCCAAGTGAAGTATAATAACTGGAGTGTACTATGCAAACTAGTTAGACCAGCTGAGAACCGCCATCCATGAAAAACGCCGAGTTAAACTCTCTAAAGGTGTTTTGCTGCAACAGGACAACGCGAGAGTCCCAACTTGCAAAGTTGCAATGGAATCTGTAGAGCGAAACGGGTATGAATTAATACCACATCCTGCCTATTCGCCTGACCTAGCTCCTAGCAACTTCTTCCTATTCCCAAACTTGAAAAAGGATATCCGTGAAATTCATTTCCGGTCTGATGAAGAAGTTATGACGGCAGTTGAGGAATGGGTCAATGGAAAGGAACCTGACTTTTTCAGTTCTGGGCTGATGAACACCATTTGTCTAAGTGCATCACACTAGAGGGCAATTACATCGAAAAAGAAGGGGTGGATCTCAACCAGAAATAAATTAGGCTGGCTACTTATTGACTCACCCTCATAATTACCATTACCACTTACCTGGGCCACATTGTGCCACACATTCACTTTCATTCATAAAGTTGTTCCTATTTCCTTCATTACAACCTCCATACCAGAATCGGTCACACCGCTGCATGGTTGAGTTAAAGAACCATCTCACTTCCCAGTTTGAGCAGCTTCCGCGATCTGGTGGCAAGCTGCAGATGTCATACCCTGAATAAATGACAAAAACAAGTAAGCAAATAAGGTCAGTACATTCCTAGAAACATGTCTATAACTTTTTTTGTACAGCCAACTCAGTTATGTCAGTGAATTTTGATCCACATGTAAAAACTGTAAGAAACCATCAATTTTGATTCACCTGTAAAACGTTACAGCTGATACACATTAATTTTGATTCACCTGTAAAACTGTATAGCTGATACAACCATCAATCTTGATTCATCTGTAAAACTGTATACATGATACAACCATCAATTTTGGTTCACCTGTAAAAACTGTACAGCTGATACAACTATTGATTTTGATTCACCTGTAAAACTGTATAGCTGATAAAACCGTCAATCTTGATTCATCTGTATAACTGTACAGCTGATACAACCATCGATTTTGATTCACCTGTAAAACTGTACAGCTGATACAACCATTGATTTTGATTCACCTGTAAAACTATATAGCTGATACAACCATCAATCTTGATTCATCTGTATAATTGTACAGCTGATACAACCATCGATTTTGATTCACCTGTAAAAACTGTACAGCTGATACAACTACTGATTTTGATTCACCTGTAAAACTGTATAGCTGATACAACCATCAATTTTGATCCACCTGTAAAACTGTACAGCTGATACAACCATCAATACAACTGATACAACCACCAATTTTGATTCACCTGTAAAACTGTACAGCTGATACAACCATCGTTTTTGATTCACCTGTAAAACTGTCCAGGTGATACAACCATCAATTTAGATTCACCTGTAAAACTGTACAGCTGCTACAATCATCAATTTTGGTTCACCTGTAAATCTGTACAGCTGATAGAACCACAATTTTGATTCACCTGTAAAACTGTACACATGATACAACCATCAATTTTGATTCAACTGTAAAACTATACAGCTGATACAACCATTAAGTTTGATTCACCTGTAAAACACTGATACAGCAGCTGACTGATTCATCAATAAAACTGTACTGTGAATTCTGATTCACCTGTAAAAACTGTACAGATGATACAGCAGAGTCTCAGATTCACCTGTAAAAACTGTACAGTGGGTTCTAATTCACCTGTAAAAACTGTACAGCTGCGGCAGCTTTTAATGGATTCTGATTAGCCTGTAAAACTGTACAGCTGATATACAGATCAATTAGGTATGGTTTGTCTGTGAAACTACAGTAAAGGATAGCATTTAAATAAAATCTGATTACCATATTTACCCCGAGTATTAGGACTGACAGGCCTGAGCAGTGTAGGCCCAGATCTGATGCTGCAGGTGTATGATCAGGGTCTACACTGTTTGCCACCCATCCAACAGTGTCAATAAGTAGTAAAATGAACCTTTTAAATTTTAGATCAAATATGGTCAGGAGTTAAGGCATTCCAGTATTTAGGATAAATACAGTAGCTTGTAAAACAGTAGTGAATACAGCACATAACCCAGTAAGTATTCTACATAAATCTATAGCGGGCCGTCAGTGTAGCTGAAGTCAATTCTACTGTACAGTGATACAGCATATATCAGTGGATTCTGAATAGTCTGTACAATTTTACAGTTAAGCATTTCAGTGGATTCTTACTAGCCTGTAACACAAACGATGGCTCACATTTAATTGGTTTCTGACTTTATTAACCTGTAATTCTTTGCTATAACCTCTTTATAACAGGACTGTTAAGATTCAAAGCAAAAATTGTATTTTTAACTAAACAACCTAATTGTAATCAAACAAAAACATATACAGTCGACTCTCGTTATCTCGAACTTCACGGGACCTGATAAAAATGTTCGAGTTATCAGTAGTTCGAGACAACCAAATTGTGACGTCATAGGTATGACGACTGTTCGCCTCTCTGTTCGCCAAAACGTGCTTGGAAGGCACATGTATATGGCAATTTAAATAATTTACGCGCACTTCAGTTTGCATTGTTACTGTTTGTTTTAGGAGATGCAATGGTTTTCTTGAAATAATATCATCAATAAATGTTAATAATAATAAATTTCAAACGTCTCTTGTTGTCTTTTAATACTCCTGCAAATCTGGATTTCCATATGAGCTATAAATAATTAACTAGTTACCGGGTTGTGTTAGCTATACGTTACGAACTGGTTTGGATTAGCTCCCTTCGCATAGACGACTCGATAAAGAGTTGACTGGTTTCCGCTTTTGCATAAAACGCTTACAATGTTAAGCAGCAGCTGTAAGCTAATTTGGATTATCTCCCCTGGCATAAACGAACCGTCTCAGCGCGGCAAACTGTAGATCCTGCAGAGAAAGCTAGTTATGAACTGTCTCATCTGGACCTACACTATTTGTGCGGGTATCCATACCAGTCTACAGGGTCGGAAGGGTTAACATCGGTACCCACGTGTGATTCGTCTATTTGAGGCCGTGCACAACAACTCCTATTAGAAGACTGTGCGACTGTCAAAGACTAGGATCAGCCTGCACGCCCACGAATTTTCCATTATACGCATGAACCTTATCTGGGCTTACCAAAGAGCACCGCTTGACCAAAGAGTAACAAGCAAAGATTCAGACTTAGCTAGCCTGATCAATACAGGCTGATCTGAGTCGGAACCTGTCGCGCACTGACTTTTCTTGAAGACTCTATATCATTCAGACGGACAGTACTCAATAGTGAAGAGCATATCTAAACAATAAATTAAAGAAACTTCGTTGATTAATCTTCCATAACACTATTCTGGGCCGCTTTTAATCTTACAAATCAATGACACGAGACAGTGTTGAGCGCCGCGTGTCAAACCCGACTCGACACGCATGTGATTTCATAATTACGGATTTTAGACATTGTTTGTGTTGTTTGTAATTACCTGGACAAAGGGGAAAATTAAAATATTGATTTATTTATCAAAGGCCTATTATGATTTTCATTAACTGAGAGACCGGCGGCACCGCATCTTACATTTTTTTTTTCCTTCGTCATGGTCCGAGTTCGAGATACGCGGTAGTAAAAACTGTGAAAAATATATTCAGGGACTGAAAATGATGGACGAGATAACCGAAGTGTCGACATAAAAGTAGTTCAACATACGCGAAGCTGAAATACAATAAATCATAGGGAAAATAATCAGGGCTTAGAAATCAGTTCAACATAAGTGATAGGATCGAGATAAGAGGGGTCGAGATAACGAGAGTCAACTGTATATTATACAGAAAAAATGGCTGTAAATTGTCATTTTTCTATATAATCTATACACTTTTGTTTGGGCAAAATATTTTTGGAGTTCATCCTTTACCTTTAACAGTCTCTAGGCATATTCAGCAGATGACAAACTGATAATATTTTTTTTTTTTTTTTTTCAGAAAGAGAAGCTTTGACATTCCATGCAAATTGTCTCCATCCATTGGAGACAATTTGCATGAAATGTCAAAGCCTATCTTTCTGGAAAAAATAAGAAAAATATTTCAAATTGTCTGTTGAAAATTTTACCTAGAGTACAAAGTGTTAAACTGTGTTATATCTGAAACTACCGTTTATAATGAGCTATGTTATAAACAGGTTCAAATGTATAAAGGTCTTTCAGCATTCATGTGAATTCTGATTAACCTGAAAATACTACTTACTGGATTGAACATTTCATAACTTATAAGTGTAATAAAAGGTTAAACTATAATACCACGACATAGTCGTGTTGCGGGCAGATAACTTGACGAAATTTGCCCATTAGCAATCCCAAACCAGATCGCCACAATATCAATGCACATACAAAGTTTCATGAAAATCCATTAATGTTCACTCATGTTATCATCCTGAAATGAAGAATGGACAGACCGACGGACAGACAGACGTACAACTGATGGATGGATGGACACACGGACATCCAACGTGAAAATGTATTGTTGGTTCTGATTCTATATTTCAACAGATTCAGCCAAGTCTGTAAAGCTATACTGTTGATTAACCCTTAAAACGCCAAGAAAACCTGATTTTGAAAATGTGGTCTGTTTATGTCGTCTGCTGAATATTCTTGCAAACTTTTCAAACCTATTTTTTGCATGCTGGCAAACAGTGTGGACCCAGATCAGACTGCTCCTAGAGGAGCAGTCTGATCTGGGTCCACACTGTTTGCAAAAATAACTTAAAATCACAAGCAGATGACAAAGCAGACGACAATTGTTGTGATTGGCAGTTTAAGGGTTAACGTTTAACCCCTTAGTTTCTCAAGTAGACTCTTCCTTTTCTGAATTTGGACACATCCATTGTTGCATATAACAATGAATTCCGGGCACTAAGTGAGTATTCTAAATTTCATAAAATCTTGGTTAATTTAGTGATATTCCGAAAAACTAGTTACTGATGAACACAGATATCTTCAATATCGTTATCATGTAGGTTGTAAGGGGTGATAACAGTATTC
Source organism: Anodontia alba (assembly GCA_964016985.1). Lineage (NCBI taxonomy): Eukaryota > Metazoa > Mollusca > Bivalvia > Lucinida > Lucinidae > Anodontia > Anodontia alba. The sequence continues at coordinate 38,618,934 of OZ024823.1, forward strand.
ATATAAACTATGGGACTTTCTGATTTGTCTGTTTAACACTAAAGGGATTCTAATATCTAAACAAATCTAGCAATATGTAGTTAAGCTATGACACTAAGCTAGCAAAATTTGACTATGAATTGTTTATCCTTAACACATCACTCATAAAAGCAGCAAACAACATTCTAACCCTTTAAGCGCCTATCACAATTGCAGCAGACTTTTTTTTTTTTTTCTTCAAAGAAAATGAGTCTTGGCAAAGCAGATGATACACATGATATGCCAAGACTTATTTTCTCTGAAAAATAAAAAAAAATTAGAATGTCGTCTGCTTGAAATTTTGCTTTATGGGTTAATATATTTTTTTAACCCGTTCATCCTTGAGTTTCAGAAATGACTGTTCCATTTCAGAATTTGAAGAAACCCATTTTGCAAATAGGGATTTCATTCAAAAGTCAGTAACAGAATGGCAGACCCTGATGAGAAGGCTCAATATGAGCCATTTCATATGTATCTGCACTGTTTGCCAAGGTATCTGTACTGGTCTGCAGGGATGAAAGGTTAAAATTTGCATCTGAGAAAGCACAGCTCAGCATTTCATATAAATTGTCTACTAAGGAGGCAGTCCACATGAAAATTCTTAGAATTTGTTTTTTTTAGAATGTTATATGCTACAATTCTGAATGGAGCTTTAAGGATTAATACAATGACAGCTTAAGCAATACAAATTCTTAGCAGCAAATAAACTGGGGGAAAGCAGAGGACGTTACTGTGGCAGGGATAGTAAATATAAATAATTACTGAAACACCTAAATGAACCAAAACACAAATATAGGTCCCTTATTGCATCTGCAGGTAATGAAGGCACAGATCAGCATGCACAGTCTGATCCAGGCCTCCAATGCCTGTATAGAATGCACTGATCAGACTGCACAGATGCATAGGCTAGCCTGAACCCATGCTGTTTGCATATAATGTAAGGACTCCTATTCCCACATTGCATATCATCTGATAAAACCAACAGTAACCTTAAATTGCCAATCACAACTGCAGTAGACAACATTTTATTTTATTTTTATTATTTTTCGGAGGAATATAAGGCTTGGTATTTCATGCAAATCACATTATGAAAACACGCCTATTCAAATATATAGAAAATTTCACCTTTAAAAACTGAAAATTTTCAGATAAAAAAATTCAGATTTTTTACATATTTCTGCTCAAAACATAGATTGTGGGTACTTGTTAGAACTGCCTCACTGAGGCAGTTCTAATGAGTACCCATAATCTATGTTTGGAGCAAAAATAAGAAAAATAATGTATACCCCTGTAAACCCCAGTTTTACTATATAAAAGTGGGGTTTAAGGGGGTCAAAATTATATAGGCGTGTTTTCGTGATGATTTGCTAGGCTCTGCAGATGATTCACATGAAATATCAAGCCTTATTTTCTCTGAAAAATAATAAACATTCAAAATGTCAAATCCTATTTTTTAGAACAATAAGAAAACTTTTCAAACTTTTATCCGTTTGAATTTTTACCCAGCATGCACAGCGTTTATTCATGTATTCAAAGCTTTAAACATTTACCAGTGTCAATGAAATAAAATTACTCAAGCAAAGTACTGTATTTATTTAGAAAATTTTCTTTAAAACCCTCCCCCACAAAAAACAACAACCAAAAACAAACTAACAACACAATGAAAACTTCAAATCTGTCACAGAAAATAATTTTAACACTTAACCCTTAAAATGCCAAGAAAACCTGAAAATGCCGTCTGTTAATGTCCTCTGCTGAATATTCTTGCAAACTTTTCAAACATATTTTTGCACACAGGCAAACAGTGTGGACCCTGATCAGACTGCTCCTAGAGAAGCAGTCTTATCTGGGTCCACACTGTTTACAAAAATGACTTTTAAAATCACAAGCAGGTGACAAAGCAGACGACAATTGTTGTGATTGGCAGTTTAAGGGTTAATCTGCTGAATTTATGGGGACTGGGTATACCCGGTAGATTTTACACCAATATTTACAAGGGAAACAACTTTGGCAACTTCTTCTTTTGCTTTCTTGTAAACCAAGCCCCTTCTGAAAAGGGGTCAACCGTACAAAGAAATAGTTTGCTCCCCATGGAAGCAATTTTTTCACTTTTAAAATAGACTACTTTTCAGAAGGGACATCCACTCTTCTTAAAAAGCAGCAGAAAAACATAGATGGAGTGCAAACATAACAAGAGGCCCATGGGCCACAATGCTCACCTGAGTTAACTGCTATAAGTTAATCAGGTCATTTACTCATCATTCCGTATCAGCCTGTCAAGTTTCAAGGCAATGTCTTGAACAGTTTTTTGAGCTATCTTGATCTTGCTTACAAGGTTAAAATGCTGAAAGTTTCAAAGGGCTATAAGTCAAAAAAAAAAAAAAAAATTCAGATTTTTTTTCAAAAGTTAATTGGGTCATCTACTTATCAGCCCATTAAGTTTCAATACTACAGCTCAAATAGTTTTTTGAGATATCTTACTTACAAGATTTCATTGCAATTTTTTGCAAAGGGGCATAACTAAACAAGAGGGCCAAAATGGCCCTGTATCGCTCACCTAATTACCGGACATGTTTGAATCAATTGGCCTTTTGGTTCAAGAAGTTCAATATTGATTTTCAAGATGGCGGCCATCTTGGATTTCCAATCAGAACGATTTTTGCTACTTTGATCCACAAGTCTACAAATCTACAGCTACTTCCAATGAAGTTTGGGTCAACACTGCCCTTTTGGTTCAGGAGAAAAAGTTCAAATAGATTTTCAACATGGCTGCCAGGGCAACCATCTTGGATATTTGATCAGAATGATTTTAGCTATTTTTGATCAACAAGTCACCCCGATACTTCCTATCAAAGTTCTAGTCAATGGGCATTTCTATTCAGAGAAGAAATTCAAAAAAGACTTTCAAGATGGCAACTGAGGCGGCCATCTTGTATTTCCGATCGGAACGATTTTAGCTATTTTTTATCTACAAGTCACCTTGATTATTCTTATCAAGTTTCAAGTCAATTGGCCTTTTGGTTCAGGAGAAGAAGCAAAAAAATAGATTTTCAAGATGGCCACCAAGGCGGCCATCTTGGACTTCCGAACAGAACCATTTTAGCTATTTTTGATCCACCATTCACCCCTATGTTTCCTACTAAGTTTCAAATCAACTGGCCTTTCCGTTCAGGAGAAGAAGCGAAAAATAGATTTTCAAGATGGCCATCATGGCGGCCATCTTGGATTTCCAGTCAGACCAATTTATTTCTATTTTTGATCAACAAGTCACCCAAAAGCTTCCTACTCAGGTTCGAGTCAATTGGCCTTGCAGTTCAGGAGAAGAGGCGAAAAATAGATGGCCGCCATGACCACCATCTTGGATTTCTGATTGGAATGATTTTACTTCTTTTTTATCTACAATTCACCCCGAAGCTTCCTACCCAGTTTCGTGTCTGTTGGCCTTTCGGTTCAGGAGAAGAAGAGAAAATTAGATTTTCAAAATGGCGGCCATCTTGGAATTCTGATCAGAACAATTTTAGATATTTTTGATCTACAAGTCATCCCAATGCTTCCTACCAAGTTTCCAGTCAATTGGCCTTTTGGTTCAGGAGAAGTAGCGAACAATAGATTTTCAAGATGGATTTCAAATCGGAAAGATTTTAGCTATTTTTGATCTACAAGTCACCCCAATGCTTCCTTCCAATTTTAGAGTCAATTGGCCTTTTGATTCAGGAGAAGAAGCGAAAAATAGATTTTCAAGCTGGCTGCCAAGGCAGCCATCTTGGATTTCCGATCCGAACGATTTTAGCTATTTTTTTTATCAACAAATCACCCCAATGCTTCCTACCAAGTTTCGAGTCAATTGGCCTTTCAGTTCAGGAGAAGAAGCAAAAAATAGATTTTCAAGATGGCCGCCATGGTGGCGATCTTGGATTCCGACAAGGAAGATTTTAGCTACTTTTGATCTACAAGTCACCCTGATGCTTCCTACCAAGTTTCACGTCAGTTGGCCTTCTTGGACTTCCGATCAGAACCATTTTAGCTATTTTTGATCTACCAGTCACCCCTATGTTTCCTACGAAATTTCAAGTCAATTGGCCTTTCAGTTCAGGAGAAGAAGCGAAAAATAGATTTTCAAGATGGCCGCCATTGCAGCCATCTTGGATTTCCAATTGGAAAGATTTTAGCTATTTTTGATCTACAAGTCACCCAGATGCTTCCTACCAAGTTTCGAGTCCACTGACCCTTTGGTTCAGGAGAAGAAGCGAAAAATATATCTTGGACTTCCGATCAGGAGGATTTTAGTGGGTTTTTTTTTTTCTTCAAGTCACCCCGATGCTTCCTACCAAGTTTCGAGTCAATTGGCCCAAGGGTGTAGGAGGAGTAGGCTTTTAAAGCACTTGTTGACGCCGCATGATAGACGACGGACATTGACCAACCACAATAGCTCACCTTGATCACTCCATGTTCAGGTGAGCCACACTGTGGAAGTGATGGTTTCATGGCTTGAGATATGTCCATTAAAGGCGACCATTTTGTTAGATGTTATGGCAAAGCTTTAAAGTAGGAAATTTGTGAAACGCCAGCAGGTAAAGAAGACCATAAGAAGCACCAGCAGGGAAAGAAGACCATATAAAGCACCAGCAGGGAAAGAAGACCATATGAAGCACCAGCAGGGAAAGAAGACCACAAGAAGCACCAGCAGGGAAAGAAGACCATATGATTTTCCATCAGGCAAAGAAGACCATGTGAAGCACCAGCAGGGAAAGAGACCCTTCAGAGCTTGTTTCTTATCAAATTTTAGCTCTGGCAGTGACTTTGTTCAGCCTAGTGGAACCATTTTAGCAATTTTCGTTAAAAGACATAAGAGGAACATATCTGTGAAATTATTTTGAAATCCTGACAGTGGCTGTAGAGGAGATGTCCTTTGAAAGTTTTTTTCTATTTTCTCAGCAAAATGTAATTTACCTAAGGATTATGCTTTAATTTGTACCAGATATAAAATGTAGTAAAAAATCAAAATAAAAAATCAATCAATCTATCTATAATAGCAAAACCAACTTCTGATATCCTGAACATGCAGACAGTTTAAAGTCTGACTTAACCCTTCAAATACCAATCACAACTGCAGCAGATGGCATTCTGAAATTTTTTTCTTTTTTTTTTCTTTTCATTTTTTTGAAAAAAAAAAAATAAGGCTTGAAATTCCATGTGAATGGTCTGCTAGGCAGATGATTCACATGAAATATCAAGTCTTATTATCACTGAAAAATAAAAATAATATTTCAGAAAGTAGTCTGCTACAATTTAGCTTGGACATTCAACACTTAATTAAAGTAACCAATTTTGCAAAGGGAGACAACTTGATTTTCTTTGCAAAACTGCTTACTTCCCTTCTTTACTTTGGTCATTTGTCCTTTTTTCTGCCTGTTTATTCATGGTATTTACAGTAAAATGATGATATGAACTGTATAAAGATAAAGACTGTCTTCAAGTAGATGCCAAAAGCAAAAATTCAGATCATCCTGAACATCCATGCAGCCTCATCTGGGCCTTCATTACCCATAGCTCCTGACAAGGTGCTGTTTTTCCAAGGAAAATATATTAAGAGTTTTCTTATTTTTCCATGAAAACATAGGTTGTTGGTACTCATTAGAAGCGCTTTGCTGAGCTGCTTTTAATGAGTACCCACAGCATATGTTTTCGAGCAGAAATAAGGAAAATATTCACATGGACACCTTTCTTACCTAAAGCTATGTATATAGAGTTTATTCATTCTCCTATTATAAATATGGGATTTATAAACGGAGGGAGGTAAAAAAAATCCGATAAAGAAACGAGTGCGAAGCACGAGTTTCTTTATCAGATTTTTTTTACCTCCCGAGGTTTATTAAATCCCATATTTAAAATAGGAGAATTGAATAAACTGTATATTACATGCATTTCGCCGCAATAGAGTACACCATTTAAGAGGCTTTTGTGGCAAGTCTAGTCTGCCAGTTTGTTTACGCTGTCATTTCTATTTTGGTCGGCGTAGTAATAAATAATATATTTAGGATAGCTTTTGTTTTTATCCTAAATGATATTGACAGCAGGGTCAAAATCTAGGCTGTTCATATGTTACAAAAAAAAAAAGTAGTTCCGGTTAAAGAGATTTATTTCCCCGGCTAAGAGGAAATATTTCTTCTTAGAAAACAAGGAAAATACCAGTTTTATGTTTGGTAGAAATCATGGTATTTCTTGGTTATGCATGTAATATTCTAAAGTATCCAATGATACTGTAAGCAGGCAGTGAGGTCTCCTGAACAGACTGCATGGATAATACAGCCACTGTCTTCTGGCTGTTTGCTGTCCCCAGCTGCCTTGAAGAGACCTTTTTACTTGACACAGCCAATGAACTGCAGCATGCAAACATGGCATTTAACGCAAATGGATACACTTTCAGGGGAGGCAACTTTGTCAAAAATGTTTCACTTCCCTTCTGAAAAGGGGTCTACTCTACAAGAACAGAAATTTGCTCCCCTTGGGAGCAAATTCCTTCTTTTTAGAGTAGACCCCTTTTCAGAAGGAATTTGGCATGGAGGAAACTAAACAGGAAGTCATATTTTCTCGCTTGTAGAATATGGCAAAAAATCCACCAAATGTATCCGGTCCCCTTAACCCATTTTAGTCTGGAGACCCCCAAAAGGGTAACTGGCAAACACAGCAGACCCAGATCAGATGCCACAGAATGCAGCATCTGATCAGAGTCTCCACTGTTTGCAAATAGTTTAGCCATTTTTCTCAAGGGCTATCTAAATCACATAGCCTGATATACCTCGTTGGAATTCAACTCTTCTCGGTGGCTCAGTTGGATGCGCCGTCCGACTGGAGACCAGGAGGTCGCAGGTTCAACCCAAGCCGAGGTCGGCAACATTCTTTCGTGGGGACTGATCATGAAATATTTTCTACGGTCATTCTCTCCCTTCCAATGATTCAAGAAGGGCAGTTGTCAGTTTCTGGCGAAATAATGTGCACTATACTGGTTAACCGCTTAGAGGACTAAGCCTGCCCAGTAAACGTGTGGTTAGGCAAATTGACTGCACTCGACATGACCCCACTCGGTTGATTGGGCCGTAAAACCTCAACACAAATAAACAAACTTCTAATATATAATGTGGGGGAGTTTATTCAGTCTAAAATGGGTTAAAAGTTTTTTGTTTTTTTGTAACACTCTCAAATCTTATAGCTCCAGATAAGAGGGGTAGCTACATTAAAGTTTTCATATTTCTCCATGAAAACATATGTTGTGGGTATTCATTAGAAGTGCCTCGATGAGGTGCTTCTAATGAGTACCACAACATAATTATGTTTTTATGGAGAAATGAGAAAAATACCATTACTTTTCAGTTGAAAACAGTGCCTAATCAGTTGAAAACAGTGCCTAATCTGGAGCTATGTATCTCTAATCAAACTAAGTTAGGCTCTCTATCTCTATACTGTAAAATACAACAAATAACATGGGGAAAAAGCATTTGGAAATAACAAATCATTCTATCCTGGCACTTACCTACAGAACCACTGTCTGTAATATCAAAATTTTAAGTATTTATTATTAAAAATTAAAAGGCTACCAAAATAAAACTACTGTCATTCTGATGTGGTAGGTGCATAGCTAGAGATAAGCTGTTTATTTATTTATTTATTTATTTTTTTTTTTTTTGGGGGGGGGGGGGGGGGGTTCTCTTTTTTTTTCCAACCAAAAATTACTGATATTTTTCTTATTTCTCAGTGAAAACATGTTGTGGGTACTCATTAATAGTGCCTCACCAAAACACTTCTATTGAGTACCCACAACATGTGTTTTCACGATGAAATGAAGATATATGTTGTGGGTACTCATTAGAAGCTCCTTGGCAAGATGCTTCTAATGAGTAACCACAACATATCTTTTCACAGAGAAATAAGAAAAATATTACATGGATACCCACTCTTATCTGGAGACATGGGTAAGAGTCTAGTGCTTTACTCAAAAGACTAAGGTATGCAAAATAGTTTTATCAGGCAGTACACTGCCAAAGGGAGATCATTCTGACCAGAAAAGTATTTGTCTCTCTTTTCACAGGAGGCTATTCATAAAGGAAAAGAACAATGTTCCCTGGGAGCAAATTCTTTCCTTTATGAATGGGACCCCTTTCAGAAGCAGTTCATATCCCAGGGAAATAAATTCTAGTCTGCTGGAAGTTGTCTCCCTTTGAAACAGAATGCAAAAAAGTTTTGAGTATTCTCCCTTAGTTGTAATGAAAGACTTGTATCTTTATTGTCTGTGGAATAATATTTGTATTTGTTTCAATGGTTTAAAAACTGAAAAATTAAAATGTTTGATTTTCCCAGCTGAAAACAATTGGCTGTAATTATAGTGAAACTGATTCCCAATCTCAAAAGATCAATAGTAAAAGAAAAAATTATTTGAACCAGTGCTTGACAAAACCTATAATTAAACTTGTGTGATCAGTGAAGACTCAGATCAGCCTGCGCATCCACACAGTCTGATCAGAGTCTTCGCTGATTGCGTGTGTCTTCTAAAGACTTGGGGCTATCCAAAGAGGGATAAACAAGAACCCTTGCCATACTGGGTGGATGTACAGGCTGCTCCGAGTCTTTGCTTGTCACACAGGTCTTATTGTAGGTTTTGTTGTACGCTGGCTGGTTTATCTTTTTTTCCTTCAATAAATACAGGAACATGGCTGGGCAACCAAAGCATAGGAAAACATACATTACGAAAACACACCTATTCAAATATATTGAAAATTTCACCACAAAAAAAACTGAAAGTTTTCAGATAAAAATTCTGATATTTTTCATATTTCTCCTCAAAACATAGATTGTGGGTATTTGTTAGAATACCCACAATCTATGTTTTTGAGCAGAAATAAGAAAAATAATGTATACCCCTGTAAACCCCAGTTTTACTATATATAAAAGTGGGGTTTAATGGGGGGTTAAAATTATATAGTTATGTTTGCGTGATGTAGTATGAACACAAAAGGCCCAATTGCAAGCACTGCAGGCTTGAAGCTTGACTAGGTGGTAAAAACATTAAAGATATTTGTAACATGTTAACTTGAAAAGCATTTCCTAAGGAGACATTTCACATGAAATGTCAAGCTCTCTTTTTTTCTGGAAAAATAAAACAAAATTAAAAAAAATTAACACCATCTGCTAAAATTTATTCTGAATTAAATCATACGAATGGCCAAGTATGATTTTCAAGCACATGCTTCTACAACTGTCATGCTCTATAAATATCCTTCACATTTTATATACATGTATCGATCACCCTTGCGTAACTCCTAACAGGCTGCTAAAATCTTAGCCACCCCATACATATATTGAATAATTTGCATAATGCCTAACAGGCTGCTACAATCTTAGCCATGGCATTCATATATTAACCCTTACCCTGCTGAACCCAGATATACCCTGCCTTTACAAACAGTGTAGATCCAGAAGCCAACTGATCTGGCTCTGCACTGTTTGTCATTCAGTATATGAATTTATACGCCACAACCTCTTTATAACACTATTGTTGGGGTCCATAGCATAAACCGTGTTAGTTAAACAACCGTGTTATATCCAAACAAAAATGTATAGATTATATTGAAAAATGACCATTTATGGTCATTTTTCAATATAATCTATATATTTTGGGATCCATCCTTGAACCGTGTTATATCCAAAACCGTGTTATAACGAACCGTGTTATAAAGAGGTTGTAGTGTATCAATAATCTGGATTAAGTAATCTGATTTGCTGACAGTTAGAAGTGGGCACGGCATCTTAATTTATTCAGCATGACAAAGGGGTTAAAAACCAGCACCATTAGTATCTACACATTATTTGAGCCAGATCACAAAAAAGGGACTGTATATCACATCAGCAAACAGAGAAGACCTATATCAGCTTGTAGATTCTGCTTGATTAACCCTCAAAGCACTATTTTAACCCATTGTATACTGATTTGTTTGTTTGTGTTGAGATTTTATGGCCCAATCAACCCAATGGGGTCATGTCGAGCGCGGTCAGTTTACCTAGCCACACGTTTACTGGGCAGGCTTAGTCCTCTAAGCTGTTAACCAGTATTGTGCACACTCTTTCGCCAGAAACTGACAACTTGAATCAGCGGAAGGGAGAGAATGACCGTAGAAAGTATTTCATGATCAATCTCCACGAAAGAATGTTGCCGACCTCGGTTGGGGTTACACCCGTGACCTCCTGGTCTCCAGTTGGACAGTGCATCCAACTGAGCCACCGAGACCGGCTCCATTGTATACTAAATAGACTCTCCCACACTATCTATTGGAAGAGTCCAATTTCAATTTTAGGTACTTCCGGCTATGAGATTTACATAATCCTAGAGAAAAATGGCTAAACTGTTTGCAAACAGTGGAGACCCTGATCAGATGCCATGTTCTGCGGTGTCTGATCTGGGTCTGCACTGTTTGCCAATTACCCTTTTACGGGTCTCCCGACTACAATGGGTTAAATATTAGCAGAAGACATATTCTTTTTTTCTTTTTTTAAGAAAGTAAGACTTGACATTTCAAGTGAATCATCTCCACAGAATATGATTCACACGAAATAAAAAACCTTCTTTTCTGGGAAAAATATGAAAAATATCACTAAATTTTAACCTTTTAATTTTGTGATAAGCATATGAAAGGTTAACCCTTAAAGCGCCAAGAAAACCTGCATCTGAAAATGTCATCTGTTTATGTCGTCTGCTGAATATTCTTGCAAACTTTTCAAACCTATTTTTGCATACAGGCAAACAGTGTGGACCCAGATCAGACTGCTCCTGAAGGAGCAGTCTGATCTGGGTCCACCGTTTGCAGAAATGACTTTTAAAGTAACTGGCAGAAGACAAAGCAGACGACAATAGTTGTGACTGGCGCTTTAAGGGTTAAGACTTTAATACTTAGCATGCTGGGTAGAAGTTTCAGCAGACGACACTTTGAAATATTTTCTTGTCCTTTTTCTCAGAAAATAGTGTCTGATATTCTATGCAAATTGTCTCTGAAGGAGACAATTTGCATGAAATGTCAAACCCTATTTTTCCCTGGGAATGATGAGAAAAATATCATAAATCTGTTGTCTGCTGAACCCAGAGAATGCTATAGGTGAATCATACCCCACAGCAAGTCTGGATACAGTGGTATCTAATTTAACACTTAACATGCTATGGTCAAATTCAGCAGACAACAAACTGATTATATATATTTTTTTCTTATTTTTCCTATAAAATAGGATCTGACACTTCACGCAAATTGTCTCCTAAGAAGACAATTTGTGCGAAATGTCAAATCCTATTTTCTAGGAAAAATAAGAAAAATATTTTAATATGTCGTCTGCTGAAATTCTTACCCGGCATGCTAAGTGTTAGAGACTGATCTGGATCTTTAATGTTTGCACAAGTACTAAGGCTCTATTTACTGATATGGCCCGCTCAAAGACATAGCCACCCCACTTACCTGCTGGGTTCATGCAGACATGGCCACATCCATTGCTGCAGCATTTGGAATCACCAGCACAATCACCATCATTATTACATTCCTCCCAGCACAGCCCCACGTTGCCCTCTTCCAGTCTCGGACATTCTCCTGTTTTCACCGTCACTGAAACATTAAATTTTCAAGTTTTACTTTAAACTGAAAACTATTTTGAAATGCTCTGATAATAAAGACCTTCACAGAAATGTGCTTGACATTTTCTTCAAATCATATAGGGACCGAAATTTTACTAAAGCTATATAGCCTTTTAGGGAAGGGAGACATACTCAATTTTAACAGTTGCCTCCCCCTGAAAGTGTATTTATTTGGCTTAAATCCATCAAGATAAGCCCTTACCGATAAAGACAGAAGCAGTCTGATCAGGGTCTATTCTGTTTGCCATTCCACTAAGTATTTTAAGAAACAACTGCTTAAAACGCAGTATTTAGGCAAAAAAAAGTATGGAATGAAGTGTTGGAAATTTTAAGACATTAACTGTAACTCTCATATCTCAAAACTGATGACTTCTACCACTGTAAGAATTTATTTGTGACTGATAATATCTTATCAGGAATTATTTGTCTTTTCTGTTTCTTGTCTTTTCTGTTTCTATGCTTTGTTTTCAAGTATTACTATGCAATTAATTTTAGGGACACATATGGGTCTGACCTATGCTATTTCTACACTAAACTGAATTTTTAGAGAATTTTTATTGGAAAATATTTTTGCTTGTCTTACTTGGTTTTTAATTATTGATGTTCCACAAAAATAATGTAAAAAAATTCAGATTTTTTGAACAGGTGGAACTTGTTAAAAACCTGCAACTAAACTACATACCCTATAAATCTTTGCATACTTTGCAGCCATTTTTACTATGGGAAAGTTGAAGATAATTAGAATTTTTTTAAAAAACAATGAATAGAACGTAATTTTGTAGTTATGACAAATGATTTTGCACTGAATCAAGTTTGTAAATTTACTTATTTAGATTAAAGCGCCGTACAAAAAATGACTTTCTGAAAGCAGAGCAAGTCAAATTTTATACAGGACAACATTGATTAAGTTTGCTTTATATTCCCTAATAGTTCCACTAATATCTCAAACTATTGTTATCTCAAGTGAAAATTCAGTGCCTTGGAGTTTCAGATAACAAGAGGCCACTGTATTTAGGATAATTATGATATGTAAAACAAGTCTCAAAGGACTCAACTATTCTATATCAAGTCACATACAAAATTAACCCCTGTCATGCTGAATAAATTGAGAGGCCATGCCCACTTCTAACTGTCAGCCAATCAGATTACTCGATCCAGGTTGTTGATACAAATTCACATAATGAATGACAAACAGTGCAGATTCAGATGAGTTGGCTTCTTAGAAGCCAACTCATCTAGATCTGCACTGTTTTTAAAAGTGGGGCACATCTGGGTTCAGTAGGACAGTAAAAACATGAAAATACCTCGAAGAGGACTTGTCCTATTTCTAGCCTGTTCACTCCATTCACTGCGGTAGCGCTGATTCTCAGATCTAACTTCAAAATAATAATCTGTGTCTGGTTGGAGATCCTCAATCATTGCATACTGAATTGTTGTATTAACATACTGATACTGTCCCCGTTCGTAACTATAGTAACGCACAGTGTAGAAGCGGTCATCACTGATGATCTGGTCTCTGTCCAGTGATGGATCATACCACTCTACCTGAACAGACGAATCTGACAAAACATGGGCCTGAACATTCATTGGTCTCTCCCACTGGTATGGCTCATAAGCTGAAGATGAAATACAAATTGTTGAAAGACAATCTGCTTTTTTTTCTTTTACCCTGAAAGTATTGACAGTTTTCTTATTTCTCCAAACCAAACATATGTTGCAGGTACACATTAGAAGTGCCTCATCCAGCGCCTTCTAATGAGTACCCACAACATACTCTTTTGTGGAGATATAAGCGAAGTATTTATTTGGATATCCTTCTTACCGTATTAAACCTAATTACCACACATACCCCTATAAGCGCATAGTCAAGTAATTTTGTAGTCTTCAAATTACAGCTCATGTATTTTTATCTTCTTTCTTATCTACTTCTTTATAAAAGCATGTGTTGTTGGTATGGATTTGAACTGCCTCAAGACAAGGCAATTCAAATGAGTACCAACATATGCTTTTATAAAGAAAATCTGAAAAAAAAAGTCACATAAGTATCATTAAATACACCCCTCGGGAAGTCCTCTGATGATCTTTTCATAAAGTGCACCCTCACTAGGTGGACAGTTTACTACAAGTTATCTAGTAGCCGAAATACCTAAGCAGACGTGGTGGTAATTAGTTTGAATACGTTATTTGGAGTTGTGTTTTTTTGTTTTTTTTTCAATGAAACAACAGCAGAACATTTTGTCATATGAATCCTTGTACTTGTCATAAACATTTTTCTTACCATCCTTCCACACACACACACACACACACACACACATGCACATGCACACGCACACACACACACACGCATATGTGATGCTATTATAATGCTATTTTGGCTACATGGCTCCCAAATCATTACATTATTCTTGGCTACAAGGCCCCGAGGTTATGAAACTTTTTTTCATGCTCAACTCAGCTGAGCATGAAATTTTTCTCTGCTAATAAATGCAAACAATAGTTGGCATTTTCATGTTTGTAAGTAGAGAAATTTTCATGCTCAGCTATGTTTAGCAAGAAAGCATTTGCAAATGTTAGTAATTTGAGATTTATTATCAGGTGAGTTGAGATTTTTTTTATAACCTCAGGGTCTGGTGTAAAGCAATAACTGAGCTGATATGATAATTAGGGTAATTTCTGGCAAAGGCAATTCCAACGTCTATCTACAAATATGTTTTGGTGCAAAAATAGCAAAAATTAATCCAAATTCACCCCATCCTCGGTAACCCAGGTGTGACCTATTACATTACACTTCATTCATCACCCCTGGGACAACTGACTGACGAAACGTCATTTCTATGAATATTCATAACAGCGGAGAATACCTCAGTAGCTAATCAACATGTGGATAACATAGCGCTACTCTCTTTTGCGGAAGATTCATTTTTCTTCTTCCGGTACTAAAAACAACTTAGGAAAACCCGATAAACATTTTGTCTACAATTAATATCAAGCCTGGATTTGCAATGAACGATATGATTGGATATCCGCAAAACAAAAATAGAACGATGACGTTATTTGCGGAGTACGCGTGATAGACTAAAATTTCTCATGGAAATACTGAGATCACCAATTCATTAATAATTCACGAGGACGAAGAAACGTAAGCGAGTTGTCCCAGGGGTGATGAATGAAGTGTAACGTAATGGGTCACACCTGGGTTACCGAGGCTGAATTCACCCCCACCCTCCCCACCTCCATTTATTACCTTATCTGGAACTATGGTAACAGAATACTTTCAAGAAGGAATACACAACAAATTAATCCTTATCATGCTGAATAAATCAAGAGGCCACACCCACTTCTAATTGTCAGCCAATCAGATTACTTGATCCAGGTTATTGATATAAATTCACATACTTAATGACAAACAGTGCAGATCCAGATCAGTTGGCTTCTTAAGAAGCCAACTGATCTGGATCTACACTGTTTGCAAAAGCAGGGCATATCTGGGATTAGTAGGGTTTAAAAACAGACAAAATAGCAGATGGTTTGATGGAGTCTGTCCATGAATATCTGGCAACAGGTGAAAGCCACACTATGAAGAAGGACTTACACAATGGATCAACACATCTCAAACCACATCCCTGGTGGCAGCACTTCTGTCTATCATCACAGTCATAGTCGGACTGACAAAGTGGGGCACAGGCTCCCAACAATCCCTGTCTGTCGGCCCTTGCTGGACAGTACCCTGGTTTGACTCTCTCTGAAAAAAGGAATAAAAATACAATAGTTGTGAAATTACTACTTTAAATTTAAGTTTAAAGTATAAAGAAGAAGACAACATGCTCAATGGTAACAATGTGTCTTTTTGTAAGACAGAAACATATCTATGTACATGTTTTAGAGCTCCAAATATAAGGCTATCCAAAGGAATAATTTTCTTACACTTTAGTACCCTTTTAACAAATTGAATGAAAGACAATTTGATGACATTTTTTTATACCTTCCCAGAAAACAGGGGCTAGCATTTCATGCAGTCAGACATGGAATTTTAATCCCTATTTTCTGAGAAAAAGAACAAAAATCAACCCTTGTCATGCTGAATAAATTAAGATGCCATGCCCACTTCTAATTTTCAGCCAATCAGATTACTTGATCCAGGGTGCTGATACAAATTCACATACTTAATGACAAACAATGCAGATTCAGATGTTGGCTTCTAAGAAGCCACCTCATCTGGATCTACACTTTTACCCATCACACTAATGAGTACTTATATCTTTTTTGGAGACAAGCCTGAGGGATACTTACAATGTAAGTTGTTTTTTTTTTTTGTTTTTTTTTTCAGGAACAAGAAAAGCAAAGTGGATCCATAACATTTTTTGAGATATGAGGAAAACAAAAAAAAAATAATGTTTTTTTTTTTCTTTTTTTTTGTCAAAATGGATTTTTGATATATAAATAGTACTGAAAATGGTCTTTGCTCCAAATATTTAGTCACCTTAACTCAATAACCTTTACCTCTCTCTTGGCTAATTCAGCAGACGACAAACTGGTGCTATTTTTTCTTAACTTTCACAGAAAACAGGATTTGACATTTCATGCAAATTGTCATCCTGATTTCTGAAAGACATAAGAAAAATATTTCAAAATGTCGTCTGCTGAAAATTTTACCTACAGTGATAATGGTTTACTCCTTAACATACTTATCCTACAAGCTGATCAAGTTCGTAAGACTACTTGGTGACATGTATAAAACAGTACTGAAAGAATAGCAAAACATATAGCAGTCTGACCTAGATCTTTATTGTTTGTGAAGAAGCCAACTGATTTGGATCTGCACTGTTTGTCATTAAGTATGTGAATTTCTATCAAAAACCAGGATCAAGTAATCTGATTGGCTGGAAATTATAAGTGGGCATGGCATCTTAATTTATTCAGCATGACAAGGGTTAAATATTTAGGACAAGCAGTAATGCTGTAATTTACTCTAAGTATTTGAACAGTGTAGAACCAGTTCAGCTGCTGCATCCTGTAGCATCTGATCAGGGTCTACACTGTTTGCTACTCATTCAGTGGTTTTTAGACATCAACAGGCATTCAAATGACTTGTTCATATTTTAGGAAAACCATGGTAAGAATATAAGGCCTCGAGGTTATGAAACTTTTTTCATGCTCAACTCAGCTGAGCATGAAATTTTCTCTGCTAATGAATGTGAAAATGCCAACAAAAGTTGGCATTTTCATGTTAGTAGAGAAATTTTCATGCTCAGGTATGTTAAGCAAGCAAGAATTTGCAATTTTTGGTAATATGAGATTTATTCGCAGGACAAATTTCATGCTCAGCTGAGTTGTGCATCAAAAAAAATTGTATAACCTCGGGGCCAAGTCTCTGAATACAGTAACTATGGTAAACTGATTACCTCTTTGACCAGCTGTCCTGTTTCTGGCAGGCTCGCTCCATTCACTGAGGTAGGGTGAGTTCATCGTTCTCACTTCAAAGTGGTACTCTGTCTCTGGTTGCAGTCCATCAATAGTGCCCCGAAGTTCAGTCATATTTACATACTCGTAATTGCCACTGTTGTAGCTGTAATACCTTACTGTATACATGCGATCGTCTTGGAGAGTTTGGTCCCGACCTAGTGACGGATCATACCATGACACATAAATGGAAGAGTCTGACAAGGTGTTTGCAGAGAGACGGACAGGTCTGTCCATTTGATATGGTTCATATGCTGTAACAAAGAAAACAAGCTAAATGAAACATTTTCAAGGATCACATGGCTCATATTTTATAAGATAATTCCAGGGAGACTAATGTTAACCCTTAAAGCACCAAGCAATTAGTGGCGGATAACATCAATTTTTTTTTTATTTTTCGGTGAAAAGAAGACTCAACATTTCATATAAATTGTTTGCTAAGCAGACTATTCACATGGAATATCATCTTAATTACTTTGAAAAATACAAAAAAAAAAATAAACAAAAAAAAAAAAAAAAAAGCAGAACTAATAACAGTGTTTTCAGAGAAAACAGATGTTCTCCCACAGTGAATTTTCAGTTTTTCTATTCCAGTGACCTTGAAAATTAGATCAAGGTCACCAAAATCTTATTAGTTCTTTGTCAGTCCCAATTATATATTCATGAAAATTTGGTAAGAATCTAATAACTGGTTCACAAGATATTGTGCAGACAAGACAGTTTGACGCCGACACCAACGGGATCGACACCAAAAACAGTATGTCCCCCTCCCCAGAGGTGGTAGTACATAATCAGATTGTCTTCTGCTGCAGCTGTAATTGGAGCTTAAAGGGTTAAGGTCTGTAATAGTAAGCCAGGAGTAGACATATTTACTAATATAATACAGATTCTGATAAAGTGCGTATCCCCAAGATAATTTTTATTATTTTTCCAAAATATATCTTGTCCTATCAAATTGAATTACCTTGGCAAAAGAATTCCAATTTTGGTACAGAAATTATCTCATTGGCTGGCTATTATTTTTTCTAGAAAACAGAATTTGACACTTCATGCAAATTGTCTCCTCAGGAGACAATTTAATTTGCATGGAGTGTCAGATTCTATTTTCTAGAAAAAAAATAAGACAAATATTTAAAAATGTTGTCTACAGAAATTTTTACCCAGCATGTAAAGTCTTAAATTTATCCTCTGCTAATTTTTCTAAAGGCTAATGAAGAAAAGTACATACTCAAAGGATCCACACATTTAAGCCCACATCCATGGTGGCAACACTTCCTTCTACCATCACAGTCAGAGTCGTCATTACATTGTGGTGCACATGCACCCAACAATCCTCCCCAATCAGTCTTCGGAGGGCAATACCCAGGCCGCACCCTTGCTGAAAACAGATAAGGAAAGAAATGTAAAGATATCTTCTTTTGTAAAATTCCTGGGCCCAGTTGTTCAAAGCTAATGACGTCGTTAGTTAACGATTCGTTAAAATTTACATCGAGAGATATGCAAATATGCTGAAATTTTTTTGCTGAAAAAATGTGAGTAGCTGCAAAAGCTACTCACATTTTTTCAGCAAAAAATATCATAATATTGTATATTGAAACTGCTAAAACAGTTAATGAAATGACCCTTAACGAGCTCGTTAAGCTAACGACGCTTTGAACAACTGGGCCCAGGACATTGACTTAATGTGGATACAATGTCTTTTAATGCTGAGTGAGCTGTGGGTAGAAATTATTACAATGTACTGTTCTGAAAGATTCTTTGAAAATATTTTGCAGCGGAACCACAGAGATGAATTAATGTGCATCTTAAAGGTAAACTAGAAATTTGTTTTAGGAGAAAACAGATGTCCCCAGTCTCAATATCTTTGTACCGTAATAACCCTTAGTATTGGGACACATACATCTTTTTTTTTTAAATATGGCTAAAAACAAGTACATGTACCATCTCAGGAAAATACTTTTCATATTTCCAAATGAAAACAAATTTTATGAGATGCTACAACCTCTGTGTTTTGTAAACTCTTAATACTATTTTCTAAAATTACCGTAATAACCCTAAATATTGGGACAGACAGGCCTGAGCAAACAGTGTAGACCCAGATCAGATGCCACTGAATGTGGCATCTGATCTGGGTCTACTCAGTTTGCCATGCATCCAGCACTAATTTAGACACATTAACAATTGTAAAATAGACTTTTTATTCAAATTTTAGGACAAGTATGGTAAGGAGTTGTGTCCCAATACTTAGGGTAAATATGGTAACAACAATCTTTTTACCTTGTCTTGACATTGTTCTATTCTTAGTTGGCTCACTCCATTCACTAAGGTAGGGTGGATTCATTGCTCGCACTTCAAAATTGTATTCAGTGTCCGCCTGAAGGTCATTTATTATTCCACGGTGTTCCGTCATATTCAGATATTCGTAACCGCCTAGCTCGTAGCTATAGTATCTGACAGTGTAGAAGCGACTATCTCTGATGAGCTGATCCCTCTCAAGTGATGGGTCGTACCATGTTAAATGTATGCTTGAATCAGACATTGCTTGAGCTCTTAGATTTATAGGTTTGTCCATCTGGTATGGTTGGTAAGCTGAGAACAAAATAAAAAACATTGAGGCATGCTGGGTGGAAAGAACAATTGACTCTTAAAGTGCTCTTCAAAATTGTCACTTTGTCAAATATTTGTTTTGCTTTTGCAAGAAAGCAAGATCTGATATTTCATGCAGTTCATGCGAAAGGTCTGCCTAGCAGATGATTCACATGAAATGTGGACAGTCTGAAATATTTTTCTTATTTTTGTCAGAAAATAGGGTTTGACCTTTCAGGTAAATTGTCTCCTCAAACCCTATTTACTGAAGAAGAAAAATATTGATTTGTTGTGTACTGGATTTGCCCAGAGAGTGCTAATTATCAAAGGAATAGTAAATGCCTTCAACACATTTTTTTTCTTTTTGTTTTTGTTCTATTTGAAATAAGTAAGGAGAGATCAACAGTATTTTCTTGATTTTCTCAGGATACAGGATCTGACAGTTCATTCAAATCATCCATTTTGAAGAAAAAAATTCATGACACTGATATGGTAAATGTCGTAAAATTTTGTACACTAACTTTCTGACAAAATGCCAAGGGCAAACAGTGCAGACCCAGATCAGGCTGCTCCTAAAAGGAGCAGTCTGATCTGAGTTTACATAAACAGTGCAGACCCAGATCAGGCTGCTCCTAAAAGGAGCAGTCTGATCTGTGTCTAATTGTTTGCAATTCCATCACATATTTTGTGAAACAAATATTCATAAAAACAAAAATTAGACAGAAATAATGGAGTATTCAAAACTTTAGGCCATTTACCCATTTTTATAGCCGCTAACAAAACATACTTATACTGACTAGATCTGATATTAAAACTAAAATTCATTGCTGCTTACAGAGAGGATCCACACATCGAAGTCCACATCCTCGATGGCAACACTTCTGTCTTTCATCACAGTCTGAGTCATACTGACACTGAGGAGCGCAGGCACCCAGGAGTCCACCCCAGTCTGATCGTGGAGGACAATAACCGGGCTTCACTCTTCTGTCATCTGCAGAAAAATACAAGAAGCTTATATTCTATCATGTACATTAATTTTTATTAACCTTTACTACTCTCTGGGCTAATTCAGCAGATGACAAATTGGTGACATTTTTCTTATTTTTCTCAGAAAATAGGCAGACACTTCATGCAAATTGTCTCATTAGGAGACAATTTGCATGAAGTGTCAAAGCCTATTTTCTGGAAAATATAAACTAAATATTTCAAAATGTCATCTGCTGAATTTTTTACTCAGTGCTAAGCATTAAAGGAAGTAGTTAGACTTGCTTAGAAAGTACTGTAAGATTTTAATGAAGAAAAATTATAGCTCTGGAAAGCAGATTAGTCAAATGAATTACCATAATAACCTTAAGTAATTGGACAGACAGGCATGTGCAAACAGTGTAGAACCAGACTGGGGCATCCTATCTTACCATACTTGTCCTAAACATTTAATGTCCATTTTTGCTACCTGCTGATGTGTCTAAACACTGCTGGAGGATCGAGGGGTAAATACAGTAAATGTCCTAACAATTCGAACACCAAAGTTTCTGATAAAATGACATATGCAAACAGTGCAGACCCAGATCAGACTGCTCCTGAAGGAGCAGTCTGCTCAGGATCTACACTGTTTGCCATTCCACTAAGTATTTTAAGAAACAAGTGCATAAGAAGCATAATTTAGGCCAGAATAGTAGAGAATAAAGTGTTCGAAATTTTAGGACATTTACCGTATTGTATAAACTGATCAGAAACCCTGATCTGTGGTATCTGATCTGGGTCTACAGTTGCTCAATCCTGTTTGACCAAAACTACGGGTAAATATATTATAGCATGCCATGCAAAATTCTTAAAGAAAATTATCAAGTTTTCTTAGAAAGTTAGAATTTCTTAACCCATTTTAGACTGAATTAACACCCCAAACAATATACTGGAAGAGTGGAATTTCAAAGTTAGGCATGTCAGTCTATATGATTTAGATATTTCTACAGAAAAAGAATTTCGCTAAAGCACCACACAAATTTACAAAGTTGGTGGATCGTGAAATATATAGTAAGGTCAGATAAGTATACTGCTGTCTGAGATGTCATCCTTAAGTGCAAGCTTATACCAAGTATCATCAATGTAGCCTTTATAGCTCTAGAGAAATGAACATCAGGGTCGAAATTAGGGTTGACGCAAATGTTGACGGATGTATGGACAAACGGAAGAACAGACGGAAAACCGGATCCCTATATCGCGCCATGCTAAACACAGAAGCAACAAAAATGGCTAAACTATTTGCAAACAGTGGATACCCTGACCAGAAGCCACATTCTGCACCATCTGATCTGGGACTGCACTGTTTCCAATAACCCTTTTGGGGTATCCAGACTAAAATTGGTTAAAAGAATTGATGATCAGTTAAGCAATATTCAAAGAAGAATCTGACAGTGTAGATGCCCAGGCTGATATGAGTCTTCCAATAGTGCAAAGGTCATAAGGTACAATATCTCAACTGACTGCATGATTAAGAATTTAAAGAATATCCTGTCAGAAGGGAAGCAATTGACTCATTTTTGACAAATGCTTAAATTCCATTCATAATGAGAGCAATTTGTTCACTTTTTTGAATCCTCTTTATTCAGAAAGAAAGCAGTTTGTACATAATTTGTATTTCTTAGATAACTAACATTTAAATTTTACTCTGAATGAAAGTAATTTGTTCACATTTCATTTCTCTTACACAACTAACTTAGGAATAAAAGCAATCAGTTCACTTTCTTTTTCTTTTACTCTGAATGAAAGCAAGTTGTTCACATTACATTTTCTTACACAACTAACTTTGGAATAAAAGCAATTAATTCATGTTTTTTTCCTTACTTTTTTAGATGACTAATACTTAAATTTCTTTCAAAATGAGAGAAATCTATTATTGTTCCATTATCTTTTCATGGTTAACACTCGAATTTCCTCCAAAATGGAAAGAAATAGTTCATTTTTTATTTCTCTTACATAACTAATACTTAAATTTCATTTGGAAAATAAAGAACCAATTTACTTTTATTTTTCTTAGATGACTAACACTGTCCTGAATTTCATTCAGAATGAAAGTAACTGATTCAATTTTCATTTCTCTTGTATTTATTTTTGCTATTTCACTTTCAAGATTTGCACTTGAATTTCATTCACAATGAAAGCAATTAATTCAATTTTAAGTTTTAACTTGAATTTCTTAACAAGTACATGTATTTTTTTAAATGGATTCAGATAAATAACAAATAGATAATCTATACTTACAAATGAAGGAAAAGGAGAAAAAAATTAAAAAGACAAAATATCCAGATGGATACCATCGAACCAGACCAAACATTACATCATGAAAACATGCCTATATAATTTTGACCCCCTTAAACCCCACTTTTATATAGTAAAACTAGGATTTACAGGGGTATACATTATTTTTCTTATTTTTCTAAAAACACAGATTCTGGGTACTGGTTAGAACTGCCTCACTGAGGCAGTTCTAATGAGTACTCACAATCTATGTTTTGAGAAGAAATATGAAAAATATCAGAATTTTTTATCTGAAAATTTCCCTTTTTTGGTTGTAAAATTTTCAATATAATTGAATAGGCGCGTTTTCGTAATGATAAGAGGCTAACGATAATGACAATTATAATTAAAACATAGCTCCAGATAAGGTGCTTGTTTAAACCTAAGATGTTGATATTATTTCTGATTTCTCTACAAAAACATATGTTGTGGGTACTTATTAGAAGTGCCTCACCAAGAAGCTTATAATGAATAACCACAACATATGTTCTCAATAGAGACATAAGAGAGACATTTTCCTGATACCCGCCCTTATTTGAAGCTACAGAAAATTTATGATAATTTTATTTTTGTTATTTTACGCTAAAAACATACCATTTTATACTCATAGGAATCCCCTCAATTATTCATTGTGGTGTATGTATTAGAACTGCCTCATCCTGACAATTCTAATGCACACTCACAATATATATTTTAGTTCAAAACTAACAAAAAAAAATGCTTTACCTGTTAGCACTCTCTGAGCAAATTTAGCAGATGACAAACTAAAACATTTCTTTCTTTTCCCAGGAAAAAGGGTTTAACACTTCATGCAAATTGTCACTTCTATTTTGACCTTAATTAAGAAGAACTTTAGCACCAATTATATTCAATAATGTCAACATCATTTCCCACTAATATCTTTGTTGTTTTAGTACAACTAAATCATTTCCTGTTTACCATTTGAGGAAATTTACTGTGCCAACTTTAACCCATTGTAGTCGGAAGACCCATAAAAGGGTAACTGACAAACAGTGCAGACCCAGAACAGATGCCGCATCTGATCAGAGTCTCCACTGTTTGCAAATAGTTTAGCCATTTTTCTCTAGGAGTATGTAAATCTCATAGCTGGACATACCTAGAATTGAAATCAGACTCTTCCAATATATAGTGTGGGAGAGTCTATTCAGTCTACAATGGGTTAATCTCCTCTATTATCTAAATATAAAGAAAGATACCATTCATTTTGTCATCAGACAGACTACCAAAGGTTAAATGTGTTATATTTGGTTATGGTTCTGAGGTAGCCATTTATCCAGTATCTGTTACTGTCAAACCTGTCACAAAGGCCACCTGTATTAAGCAATTATCTGCCTTTAAAGGCCACAATTTCAGATCCTATTAAAAGCAAAGAAGTGGACATCTACCTGTATTAAGCAAGCACCTGTCTTAAGCAACCAGTTTTTGGCTTTCCCATAGAATCTTGCTTAACACAGGTTTGACTATATATCAGCTGCTTATCTGAATATAAGAAAAAGCAACACAATAGCTAGCTTCTAAACGTATTTGCCGTCTTTTATAGAAGAAGTGGTAAGAGTCGTGGCCCTTCTGCATCTGTCATCAGTAAACAATTCAATATCATAACTCTAGATTGAGGACAGTATTTATCATTTTCACACCAAAACATATCTAGTGGGTATTGTTATAACCCTTAGTATTGGGACTGATAGACCTTTGCAAACAGTGTAGACCCAGATCAGATGCCACAGAATGTGGCATCTGATCAGGGTCTACACTGTTTGCCATACATACAGCAATACTTCAGACACATCAACAGGTAGTAGAATGGACTATTTCAAATTTTAGGGCAAGTATGGTAAGTAGATAAGGTGCCCCAATGCTTAGGTTAAATATGGTACTCATTGGAATTGACTCACTGAGGCAATTTCAATGAGTACCCACAAGATATGTTTTGGGGCAAAAATAACAAAAATCATCTTAACCCTTGTCAAGCTGAATAAATTAATATGCCACACCCATTTCTAATTTTCAGCCAATCAGATTACTTGATGCAAATTGTTGATATAAATTCGCATACTTAATGGCAAACTGCAGATCCAGTTCAGTTGGCTTCTTCAGAAGCCAACTGATCTGGATCTACACTGCTTGCAAAAGCAGGATATATCCGGTTTCAGCAGGACAAGGGTTAATATTTCCTTCACCTGGGCCTATGATGAAGCAAAGCTCTTCCTTCTTCCTTTCAGCATGGTATACGAGGGTCATGCAAAAAGTTCTGTCACTAATAGGCTTCCTTGGTTATATCCCAGGTATATTTTAAAATGCTTCACTGCACTTGAATGGTGTGTTCAATAGCTAACGATACCCGTTTATTTCGTTCAAATTGCTTTCCAACTGACCAAGTTATTTCAAATTGAAATAGATGCAGTCATATACACTGACCAATTTACTTGTTACAATAAGAAATGACCAAGCAAAGGATGGTCAGGAGTCCACCTTTTACATGACAACACCTCCTCTCATAAGTGTGAGGTTGTTAAGTCTTTTTTGGCTTCTGAAAAGGTGAAAGTTTTAAACCAACCACCTTATTCACCTGACCTGAGTCCCTGTGACTTCTTTTTATTTCCAAGGCTTAAGAAAATGCTTTCTGGAAATAAGTATACGTCTAGAAGTTATCTTGGCAGCGCTATTTATCAGTGTCTCCAACAGATGCCAAAAGAAGACTATTTATCTGCTTTTCACGACTAGGTAAAAAGGTTACAAAAATGTGTTTCAGTAAAGGGGCAATACTTTGAAGGTTTTAATAAAAATATGTTTGATAAAACGTAGCACTGAAGTAATCCGAACCCAGTGACAAAACTTTTTGCAGGACCCTCGTACGCAAACAGTAAAGACATAAGCCTCTCAGCAGGTTTATAATTTGACCAAAGGCCTTGCATTTTGCATGTAGATTATTTGGCTATAAATAATATACAGGAAAAACCATGGTCAAAAAATGAAGCTGTCATGGCAGGCCACGAAAATAAGACAATGAAGTTTAATGCACATATTTTATAAACAGTGTATGGGGAAGACCGTGGTCAAAATGTATACCTGTCATATTACTAGTAACATTACTGGCAAAAGAACTTGGGAAATTGCTCTGAAAATACCACTGAAATGCTCAGTGAAGTCACTAGGCATTCCACTAGCGAGTCATGGCAGGCCATAAAAATAAGATAATGAAGTTTAATGCACATTATATAAATACTGTACAGGGAAATCCATGGTCAAAATATGTAGGCCATGGAAATAAGACAGTGAAGTTTAATGTACATGTTGTCACTTCATTTTTTTCTTACACATAGCAAAATATTAACCATGCCAAATGATTTAATGAGCAAAATATTAACCATGCCAAATGATTTAATGTTTTACATCTCTTTCAATATTATTTAATTCTTTTCCCTCTAGCGGCAATATTTGTTGTCTGCTGATAACCTTTGCAAACAGTTTGGACCCAGTTCAGGCCCGACAAAATGTCGGGCCTGATCCGGATCCAAACTGTTTGCACTCTGATGGTATTCCTGAAAGATTTTTTTGAAACAGTTAATTTAAAAAAAAAATCCAGACGACAAAAAAGCATGCAAAATTACCAAGCATGCAAAGAGTTAATATTCATACTGTCACCTTATATTTTTCTTACAGATAGCAAAATATTAACCATGCCAAATGGTTTATTGTTTTACAGTGTGATAAGTGCTGTACAGTTACAAGATGAATTCCGCCTTTAGCTGGTTTCGAACCGGGGTCCTCTTGATCCAAAGTTCAGAGTATTATCCACTCAGCAACACTGACACTTCACCATGCCAAATGACTAAATCTTAACTCTTGTTATGCTGAATAAATTTTGATGCCAGCCCACTTCTAACTGTCAGCCATTTGGTTTGCCTGATCCAGATTGCTGATAAAAATTCACAACTATACGACAAACGGTACAGATCCAAATCATTTGGCTTCTTCAGCCAACTGATCTGGATCTACACAATTTCCAAAGGCAAGGCATAACTGGGTTCAGCAGGACCAGGGTTAAAGCATTTTTATAATGAATGTTCATAGGTCCAGTTAAAGGATTATTCAGAAGATAATTTTGTTGTTTTTTTTTTTGTTGTCTTTTTCACCAAACATAAGAATATCCTGCAGGTACTCACTAGAATCACCAAAGTAGGCAATTCCAGTGAGACCTAGAGATACATTTGGTGAAAAAATAACAAAAATTTCCCAAATTATTACATGTACCTCATTACATGGCTCCAGATAAGAGGGGGTTATTCACATAATATCTTTTCTTATTTCTCCAAGAAAACTTATGTTGTGGGAACTCACTAGAAGTGCCTCAGTGAAATGCCTCACTGAGGCACTTCTAATTAATTCCCACATATGTTTTTGTTGGAAAATGAGAAAAATATCAGCACTTCAACTGAAAAAAGTGCCTTATCTGGAGTTATGCCTCAAATGTCACCTTATCTGGAACTATGAAACTTATATATAATGAATATTATGTCATGTGATTAATAGTTTAAAATGAATGAAACTAACATGATAAATAAAAGAATCCTTCAGCAAATGTAAAAATTGGTGTAAGGTGAATTCTTCAGCCAATGTAAAAAATATGTTCTGTGTAGGGTGAATTCTTCAGCAAATGTGAAAATGTATGTTCTGGGTAGGGTGAATTCTTCAGCAAATGTAAAAATATATGTTCTGTGTAGGGTGAATTCTTTAGCAAATGTGAAAATGTATGTTCTGGGTAGGGTGAATTCTTCAGCAAATGTGAAAATGTATGTTCTGGGTAGGGTGAATTCTTCAGCAAATATAAAAATATATGTTCTGGGTAGAGAGAATTCTTCAGAAATGTAAAAATGCTTGTTCTGGGAAGGGCGATTATAAAAGCAAATGAGCAAAGGCGAAAAACGCACCACCTGAAAGCTGCAGTACAAACATAAAACAAACATCGCAGGAGTGCTGGTATATAGGACTCATTCTTTCTGTGACAACAAAAATGATAGGGCTGTTGCTAAGAGAATCCAGGAAAAAATAGTTCTGTTTAGTAAATGCCACAAAAATTTGGACAGCAAAACAATTGGACAGTAGTAAATCAGATTCCGTTCTTTCATAAAATTGGTAGCTTCCCTTTTCTAGATTAGTAACTCATAGTCTTAACTGTCCTAACTTTTAGGCATTTGCAAAAACAAACCTGACATTTCATTAGAATCAAGGAGGGATTATTGTCAGTCTTATACAGGATACATTGCAACAGACCAAATGGTATATTCAGACAATTACCAGTGATATCAAATGCATCTGATTTTTTTTGAAAGCAAACAGATGCCAAGAATCTGTACATATCAGAGTTACCTTCAGCCCCTCAGCCCCAAGGTAGCCTCTTATTAACAGCCCAGAGTGCACAAGGATAGCGCTGTGAAGAAGCTAATTTCTGTTTTCATATTTTTGCATTTTTGCAAAATGGGAAGGCATAAAGGGAAAAATCAAAACGAATGTAAAATGCTAGCATTCAAAGCCAATAAACAGGTACTATTGCACAAAAGGAAACATATTAGCAAGGTGTCCTGTTCATACATACAAATGTTAGTTATCGGAGTCAAGCACACCAGGCTGCAGCCTCGCACACAGCATTTTTGGTTTCCACGGCAATCTACATCTACCCGACACTGTGTGTCACATTTGCCATTATGGTTTTTTACATTAACATATCTAGGACATTGCCCAGGCTTTGCAGGGTCTGTAAAAATTATGTTCATACAATAACAAAAAATCATGCAGCTAACAACTAGAATTAGTTTATGATAGTTAATTATTTATGCATATTCATAATTAAGAGGTCAAATGTCTGTCACTTAGTAAACAGTAAAATGTCTTGAGTAATTTAACCTTTAAAGCACTAATCAAAATGGCAGCAGATGACATTCTATTTTTTTTCATTTTTCTAAGAAAATATGGCTGGATATTTTATGTGAATCATCTGCCTAGCAGATGATTAACATGAAATGTCAAACCTTATTTTCTCTAAAACAACAACAACAAAATTAGAATGTCACCTGACAGGCACTTTAACCCTTGTCCTGCTGCATAAATTAAGATGCCATGCACTTTCCTAATTTTCAGCCAATCAGATTACTTGATCCAGACTGTTGATATAAATTCACATACTTGATGGCAAACAATGCAGATCCAGATCATTTGGCTTCTTCAGAAGCCAAATGATCTGGATCTACACTGTTTGCAAAGGCAGGACATATCCGAGTTCAGCAGAACTAGGGTTAAGGTTTAAACTGTATGAAAATGGACCAATACATAATAAAAGAGCTCTTATTACAACTATTGGCAAAAACAGTCCAGATCAGCCTGTACATCCACACAGTCTGACCAGTGCTTTTATTGTCTGCTTACAGTATACATGTAATTAGAACTGGTCAAATATATGGACATACAGCAAAGACTCTGATCAGATGTCAGATGTGCAGTCTGATCTGTGCCTTCACTATTTCTTTGTGCCATAACAACCTTTTTTTCATGTTCAGCTCAAATATTTATTTAACCCTTTCATCCCTGAGCTTCTAAAATGGACTCTTCCATCTCTGAATTTGGACATGACCACTGTTGCAAAATAGGGATGCAAGTGAAAAATCAATAACAGAATGCAAACAGCATAGATCCTGATGAGACAGCCTGTTATGAGCCATCTCATCCATTCATCTGGATCTACACTGTTTGCAACAGATTCTTTTTTTGGTCTGCTGGGCTGAAATCATAGCTGAAGTCTACGCGTACTAAAAATTATTTCAATAACATCATCTTTCAACATACAACATGATGATATGAAACTGTTAGAGAATTAGGAAAATATGTAATATGGTTAATCATTAGTATGATTTCAGGAATTTCTTGATGAAGAACTAATCTCCTATTTCCTGAACATATACAGGTGAACTTCAATGGCTCAAACATCTTTGGGACCATTGAAACTTATTCTAGATATGGGCAGTTCCAGCCACTGAGGGTTATTCATAGCACCCTGTCAGGATCAAGGCCAAGGGTGTAATTTAGGGATGTCTTTTCAATCTTCTATAAAATAATGGTATGTTGAGTGTACTCATCAGAATTGCCTCGATGAGTACACACAACATATATTTTCATGATAAAATAAGAAAATTTCCCTAAAATATCCCAAAATATTTGTTTTCTTGAACTATATGAAGAATTTCCAAGGGAATCAAAAACGAGTTTGAATCAGCCAGCAGTAAATGAGCGATCGCTGTTTGAGTCATTGTAGTTTTACTGTATAAGGAAATTCTGAGTGTCTTCTGTTATCTGAAATGGATATACCGTATTCGACCTAATTTCCCGCATCATGCGCTTAGGTTTTTTTAAAATGACTAAGAAAACTTATGGTAAAATATGTATCCACTAGCACTAAGGTTACACTTAAAAAACTATCAGCGAAGGACTTATCTAATGATGCTTATGCGATGTTTTTTTTTCTTTCTGATTATCTTTATAAAAGCATATGTTAAGGGTACTCATTTGAATTGCATTGGCAAAGGACTTATCTAATGATGCTTATGTAGTGTTTTTTTTTTCTGATTATCTTTATAATAGCATATTTTATGGATACTCATTTGAATTGCATTGACAAGTTGATGCAATTCAAATGGGTACCCACAACATATGCCTTTATAAAGTAGATAAAACGTACACTGCCGTAATCTGAAGGCTACAGAATTGCTTGACTGTGCGCTTTTAGGGGTATGTGTGGTAATTAGGTCGAATATGGTATGTCATAGCTCTAGATATGAGGGGGTATCCAAATAAATATTTTTCTTAATTCTCCACAACATATATTTTTGTAGAGAAATAAAAAATACAAAGACAACCCCCTTAATACCAACACTCGATACAACGACAAATTTCGTTATAATGACAATTTGACTGTCACTATACCTTTGCTTAAGAGGTAACATTTAAAGAATATTGCATCTAATACTTTTAAGTAACATATGTTTTGGATATTTGTTAGAACTGCTTCAGTGAGGCAATTCTAACAAATATCCAAAACATACGTTCTATGAGGAAATTAGAACAAAACAAAATCTTTCTTACATATCAATCTGCTCATTAATTATTCTGTACAACAGCAAATTCATTTTAATGGCACTGTCTTCAGGAACAAATGCTATTGTTGTAACAAGGGTTTACTGTATCAACACTTCTTTACTGAAGAGATAGTTTTACCTAGAACTATGAATGTTCCAAGAAATATAGCTGACTTTTGTTATCTCAAACTCCAAGGGACCAGAACTTTTGGTTTGAGATAACAGTAGTTAGAAATATCAGGAGTTGAAACATTCAGAACATACAACTAACTAAACCAGTATTGCCATTAAGTTAGCTTGACTTAAAGGCTCCATAATCCTCAAAAATAGGCATTTCATTATCCAAGAAAGATTCAAAAAATTGATATATGATTATAAAATGTAGCATCTGACAGCCTGTAAAATTTCAATTTGTCTCTCGTTGCCAACATTAATTCAGAGCTACGATAAAAAGTCATTTAATTTTTGATCCAGTTCAAAAACAAGACACTAACTGAAATTTTACAGGCTGTAAGATGCCACATTTTATAACCGTATTAATACCATATATCAATTTATTGAACCTTTCTTGGATAAAAAAATGTCTACTTTTGAGGAATATGTAGTTTGGGTTATCAAAGCTTGAGGTAACAAGAGTAACCTGTACAATGTATCTGGAAAAATGTATTTTCCCTTCAAATGGTGTCTGCTGTACATTAGTATAGTACTTACAATATGCTTTTATCTTTTGTATATTTAATAAATAAATACCCAGTTGTCTAATTAACTCTTTCCCAGCTAGTGGTGACTTTTGTCGTCTGTTGAGAACCTTTGCAAACAGTTTGGATCCAAATCAGGCCCGACGTGTCAAGCCCGACAAAACGTTGGGCCTGATCTGGATCCAAACTGTTTGACACCCTGCTGGTATTCCTGAAAGAATTGTTTTGAAAAAGTTAATTTTAAAAAAAATCCACAGACGACAAAAAAGTGTGCAAAATTACCCAGCATGCAAAGAGTTAAAAAAAAACAACATGGAGAAGTCCCCATGGCGACTTCATAGCTCTAGTTAAGAAGGATATCCAGGTAAATATTTTTATTTTTATTTCTCCATGAAAACATGTTGTGGGTATTCACTGGAACTGCCATGGAATGCCCATGTTTTCACATCACGAAAACACCCCAATATAATTTTGAACCCCTTAAACCTCACTTTTATATAGCGAAAGTGGGGTTTACAGGGGTATACATTATTTTTTTAATCTTGCTAAAAAAACATAGATTGTGAGTACTTGTTAGAACCACCTCACTGAGGTGGTTCTAATGAGTACCCACAATCTATCTTTTGAGCAGGAATGTGAAAAATATCAGAATTTTTTATCTGAAAATGTTTCTTTTTTGGTTGTAAAATTTTCCGTATATTTGAATAGGCATGTTTTTGTAATGATTGGGAATATGGGCAGCACCATGTGAAAACATACCATTTTTCAGGGCCCAGTTGTTCAAAGTGTCGTTAGCTTAACGAGCTCATTAAGGGTCATTTCGTTAAATGTTTTAGCAGATTCAGTATACAATATTCTGATATTTTTTGCTGAAAAAATCTGAGTAGCTGAGCTACTCACATTTTTTCAGCAAAAAATTTCAGCATATTTGTGTATCCCTCAATGTAAATTTTAACGAATCGTTAACTAATGACATGGTAAGCTTTTAACAACTGGGCCCTGGTCTTTGCAGTCCGTGATCATTTGATACTGAAGACTGCATTAATGCATTTATGTTTACCACAATTCTTTGGATTGGTCTATTTCCAACAGCAGGGTGTCAGGTTAGTTTTAATTTTTTACTGTGTTTTACAGAAATTCCTGTATTTAATGCAAACAGTGTAGACACTGAACAGATGCCACATTCTGCATCTAATCTGGGTTGGCACTGTTTGCCAATTACCCTTTCAAGGGTTCCCAGACTAAAATAGGTTAACAAGCATCAAAGGAACTGATCAGAGAAGTTGGATGCACAGGCTGATTTGGGTGTTTGCTATTCAAATATATTTCTTAGGTTCTTTTTCACATGGCATCCCAGAAGGTACCGTATTTACCATATATATTCGGACAGACAGGCCTGAGCAAACAGTATAGACCCAGATGAGACGCAGAATGCGGCGTCTCATCTGGGTCTACACTGTTTGCCACTCATCCAGCAATTTTTAGACACAACATCGGGTAGTGAATTGTACTGGTTCAAATTTTAGAACATATATGGTAAGGAGTTGAGGTGTCCGAATTCTTAGGGTAAATACGGTACATGATGTTTATACAACGTCGCATAATGCTGATGTAACATCATCCAATGGATAAATGACGTTTATCCAACATCGCATTAATGTCGATGCAATGTCATGACCCCACCCTACAACCTACAATACAATTTCGATGAAGACATGTATTTTCATCTGTAACAGGTGTTTTGGAATCTTGCTGAATTAACTAGGGTTTTCAGAAATTCAGAATATTAATTTAGTGCACAAAATTCATTTACATGCAGACTGTCTGTCTGTCTTTCGGAAAATCAGGCTTCTGACACTTAAAAGATTTTCAGACACTCTGACCATCCATGTTTATATTCAATAATGCTAATTATTTAAGCTTAATTGGTCGAAGCATCTACAATAACTTGAATGTGTATGGAGTTTGCATTTTCTGGTGGCAGACTGTACCAATATTGACATATTTGGTGCACAGTGATTTTTCACAGCATTATGCACTCTTGCACTCTTCATGATTTTGGCATACATCCAAACAAATGTTGCAGTCGCAGCAATGTGCATATCACCATATTTATGACGTAGGTGATCTTGTATAAACATCATGTGCCTGCATACATAAATATTTTCTGACTGAAATAAGCATCTTGTCTAGACTTATACAGGCGTTAATTGTTTGTATGTTTAATTAAGTTTTATTATTTATATATTTTTGCTAAAATATCTTCTTAATTTTTTGTAATTTTCATCAAAACTCCTCTTGCTAAAAGTTGATATACTTTCAGGGGAGGCAACTCTGTCAAACCAGTTTTGCCTCACTTCTGAAGAGTTCTCCTCTAAAAGGAAAGAATTTGCTCCCAAGGGGAATAAATTTCCTTTTAGAGTAGGGTAAATGTCCTAAAAATACAAACACTTTATTCTATACTATTTGACCTTTTTATGCAGCTGTTTCTTAAAATACTTAGTGGAAAGGCAAACAGTGTAGACCCTGATCAGACTGCTCCTTCAGGAGCAGTCTGATCTGGGTCTGCACTGTTTGCATGTCATTTTAATCAGACAGAAAATTTTAGGACATTTACCGTAGAACCCTTTTTGGAAAGGACCTGATGTGCAGAAAAGCAAACAGGAAATCACAAGATTTGTCTCCCTTATAAAATTTGGCGCAAAAACTACCAAGTGTGTCCCGTTTCTATAATCTTAGCCTGCTGGTGGTAAATTCTGCAAATAAGAAGGTGGGCTATTTTCTCATTTTTCCTAGAAAATAGGGCATGGAATTTCGTTTGAATTAACCTTAGAGGTGATTTAATAAAACACCTAGCCCTGTTTTGAGGAAAATGAAAGAAAAATATTTTAGCCCTTAAATCGCCAATCACAACTAAACCTGACAACATTTTTATTTTTATTTTTTTTTCAGAGAAAATAAGTTTTAACATTTCATGGGAATCATCCGCTTGGCAGATGACTCACATGAAATGTTTAGATTGATTTTCTCTGAATTTTTTTTTTTAGAATGTCGTCTGCTACAAACTTTGCTTGATGATTTAAGGGTACGAATGTTTTTTGTTAATCATTACGAAAACACGCCTATTCAAATATACTGAAAAGTTAATCACCGAAAAATCGAAAATTTTCAGACAAAAAATTCAAATATTTTTCATATTTCTGCTCAAAACATAGATTGTGGATACTCGTTAGAACCGCCTCTGCGAGGCAGTTCTAACGAATGCCCACAATCTATGTTTTTGAGCAGAAATAAGAAAAATAATGTATACCCCTGTAAACCCCAGTTTTACTATATAAAAGTGGGTTTAAGGGGGTTAAAATTATATAGGCGTGTTTTCGTGATGATTTAAATGCAGTCAAGTTAGTACAGCTGATGCAATATCACAAAATATTTCACAATAAAAAAATGTAGCAATTTTAACAAACCTGGAATTCTGTTCATATATAGGGCACATCTCCTCTCACAAGCCTCTATACTTCCGAAGTTATTGGCGTTACCCTCGCATCCACCATAGACAAATTCTCGGCACACTCCAGCATTGTAGTCAAAGAAAAAGCGTGGTTTATATGACATACATCTTCCGCTGACCTGAGGTAGGCGGCAGATTTCTGAAAACATAAGATTACTAAATATTGAAATATCAAGAAAAAAAATTAACCTGTCACATGCTGATATTTAAATTCTACATGTTAAAGGGTAACATATCTGAACAGTTTGAGACAGAATACAGCCCCTTTTTTTCTAAAATTATCTTTCAGAGCCTGATACGTCTTTTAACCCATCTTATCTTCTCAAGATCAGGAGTAGTACCTCTTTTGCATCCAAAAATTAGGCCAATCTGACAGACAGGAAAATGGTCACCCTTTATACCGTTTATACAAGGATAATTTCACATTTTTGCATCTAAAGATTAGGCCAATCTGACAGGCAGGAAAAGGGTCATCCTTTATACCGTTTATACAAGGATAATTTCACATTTTTGCATCTAAAGATTAGGCCAATTTGACAGGCAGGAAAATGGTCATCCTTTATACCGTTTATACAAGGATAATTTCACATTTTTGCATCTAAAGATTAGGCCAATCTGACAGGCAGGAAAAGGGTCGGTCACCCTTTATACCTTTTATATAAGGATAATTTCACATTTTTAATCCAAAGATTAGGCCAATCTGACAGACAGGAAAATGGTCACCCTTTATACCGTTTATACAAGGATAATTTCACATTTTTGCATCTAAAGATTAGGCCAATCTGACAGGCAGGAAAAGGGTCGGTCACCCTTTATACCTTTTATATAAGGATAATTTCACATTTTTAATCCAAAAATTAGGCCAATCTGACAGACAGGAAAATGGTCACCCTTTATACTTTTATACAAGGATAATTTCACATTTTTAATCCAATGCTGAAGAACCATTACCTGAATTTGCCCATAGTAACATCATTACAATGGAATGAAAAACCCTACCTTGTGCACTACACTGGGCCTCGCATTCCTCTCGTGATGAGAACCTGTTCTTATTTCCTCCACATCCACCCCAGATAAACTGCCGACACTGACCGATCTCATGATCATAATAATAAGATGGGATGTAAGCCTCACAATTGCCAGTTTCATTGGCCAAGGCACAAACATCTGAAAAATATGTGTTCAAGGACACTTATTAAGGCTGCATATTTGGTGATAATTCACTCATTAGAAACACCTGGGAGTAGCCTGGGCCCAGTTGTTCAAAGCGTCGTTAGCTTAACGAGCTCGTTAAGGGTCATTTCGTTAACTGTTTTAGCAGATTTAATATACAATATTCTCATATTTTTTGCTGAAAAAATGTGAGTAGCTTTTGCACTGCAAAAGCTACTCACATTTTTTCAGCAAAAAATATCAGCATATTTGCGTATCACTTGATGTAAATTTTAACGACTCGTTAACTAACAACATCGTTAGTTTTGAACAACTGGGCCCAGGATTTTAAACATAAATGTTATACAATTTGAGATAACAGACATGTACTGATACCAGAATGAATAAACAGTTTAAATGAGAGAGCCTGTCTTTTAAAGGTTTTTTTTTAAAAAACTTTTACTTGTTTAAAGTGCCAGTCTGAAAAGTGGGTATTCTGACTGAGCAGGCATGACCCTGCTATTCAAATGTAACCTTTCAGTTTTTTCTCTTTTTTTTATGGAACCCAGGAAAGGAACATGCTAGTCTTATTTTTTGTTTCTAAATTGACTGTACAAGATAATATCTTGTTCATACAAGATAATATCTTGTTTGTATGAGATAATATCTTATTTGAACAAGATAATATATTGTAAGGACAACTTATTATCTTGTCTGCACAAGATGATATCTTGTCCACAAGATAATAAGTTGTTAAAACAAGATATTATCTTGTGTGAACATGACATTATATTGCAGAGACGAGAAAATGTTGTCCAAACAAGACATTATCTTGCAGGGTCAAGAAAAGTTGTGCCAACTAAATAATAAGTTTTCCAAACAAGATATAATGTTGTGCATAAGATAATAAGTTGTGTTTACAAGATAAAACATTGTACAGACAAGATAATAAGTTGTCAAAACAAGATATTATCTTGTGTGAACAAGATATATTGTGCAGACAGGATGTCTTGTGCAGATGAGAAAATATCCCAACAAAATATTATCTTGTGTGGATAAGATTATCTTGTGCAACAAGATATTATCTTGTATGGACAACTTAATCAACATAATTAGCATGTCTGTTCCCATACTTTTTAATTATTATATTATTATTATTAATTTTTTTTTTGCAATATGGCTTCACCCATTTTACTCTGAGACCCTCAAAATGGTAACTGGCAAACAGAGACCCAGATCAGATGAGACAGAATGCAAGTAATTTAGCCTTTTTCTCCAGATGTATCTAAATCACATAGCCTGACATACCTAAAATTGAAATTGATCTCTTCCAATATATAGTGTAGGAGAATTTCTTCAGTCTTTTTTTTTTTTTTTTTTTTGTGTTGAGGTTTTACGGCCCAGTCAACCCAATGGGGTCATGTCGAGCGCGGTCAGTTTACCTAACCACACATTTACTGGGCAGGCTTAGTCTCCTAAGCGGTTAACCAGTATTGTGCACATTCTTTCGCCAGAAACTGACAACTGCCCTTCTTGAATCAGCGAA
The DNA here is from genome assembly GCA_964016985.1 of Anodontia alba. Lineage (NCBI taxonomy): Eukaryota > Metazoa > Mollusca > Bivalvia > Lucinida > Lucinidae > Anodontia > Anodontia alba. The sequence goes on from OZ024823.1 coordinate 38,657,014, forward strand.
AGGGAGACAATGACCGTAGAAAATATTTCACCATCAATCTCCACGAAAGAATGTTGCCGATCTCGGCGGGGGTTGAACCCGCGACCTCCTGGACGGCGCATCCAACTGAGCCACCGAGGCCGGCATTCTTCAGTCTAAAATGGGTTAAACTATAGAATCCTTACCCACTCCTTCCACTTCATCTGGTATTTCTCCGCTACCAATATCAATAAAATCTATTTCAGTTGGCTCCGGCTCTGTTGGCTCTCTAAATCTAGAAAAAATAAATAAATAAATAAAAATAACCCTAACTATTTTTTTTTTCTCACATATTCATACGTTATCATTTTCAAAGTTTCAGATGCTAGGCCTTTAAATGTAAGTTGTGTTTATGTGTTATAAAGTTGTTAAATGAATATTGTGTAAGAAAATTCCTAACTGTTGAGACAGACAGACCTGCAAACACTGTGTAGACCAGACCAGATGCCACTGAATACAGAATCTGATAGGGTCTACAATGTTTGCTACCCATCAAGCAATATTTAGATACAGCAGAAGCTAACAGAATGAAGTTGTTCAAAGTTTTGGACGAGTCCTGAAAGTGTATCCATTCCCCTATATATTCAAAAAATTGTTGTCTGTCTTTTCATCTGCTTGTGATTTTCAAATTCATTTTTGCAAACAGTGTGGACCCAGATCAGACTGCTCCTCTAGGAGCAGTCTGATCAGGGTCCACACTGTTTGCCTGTATGTAAAAAATAGGTTTGAAAAGTTTGCAAGAATATTGAGCAGACAACATAAACAAACATTTACAGATGCTGGTTTTCTTGGCATTTTAAGGGTTAACTTTTTCAACCCTGCAGATCAAAACATATACCATTGCAAGCAGTGTAGATCCAGATAAGACGGCTCATAAGGAGCCATCTCATCAAGATCTACACTGTCTGCTATTGGGTTTTTGATTTTTGACCAACTTCCCTGTTTGCAATAATGGATATGTCTGAATTCAAAGATGGATGAGTCCACTTCAGAAACTCAGGGGTGAATGGGTGAACTGTCACAGAAACAAGGCTTCCCAATGGTCACACGATGTTGAGACAATGTCGCATCAATGTAGATGATGATGTTGCATTGACATTGACGCGACACTGTCTCACCTTTGAGCTAAGCTGACATTTCATTCAAACTTGTCTTCTTGGGAGACAATCTGAATGAAATGTCAAGCTTTAGTGACTCTGAAAAGTGAGAAAATAAGGCCATTTATGTATACTGATGGAGGAATTTGCATTTATTGTTGCTTTCCACAGCATTACAGTATATTCAGGTGCATATCTAGATGAATTAACCCATTTATGTCAAGTGGACTCTTCTACCACAACTCTTTGGACCAGTCTATTTCCAATAGCAGGGTGTCTATTTATTTTTTATTATTACTATGTTATAAAGAAATTCCTGTAGTTAATGGAAACAGTGACGACCCAGATCAGATGCCGCATTCTGCAGCATCTGATCTGGGTCTCCCCTGTTTGCCAGTTATTCTTTTAGGAGTCTCAAGACTAAGTTGGATTAAGGATGATAACAGAAGATCTGTACAGTACAGCTGAATTCCATGGCAGTTTAACGCTTTGCACTCTGGGTAAAATTTTCAGCAGCTGACATTCTGAAATAATTTTCTTACTTTTCCCAGAAAACAGGATTTGACATTTCATGCAAATTGTCTCCAGGCACAATCACATCTGTTTTCTGGGACAAAATAAAAAAAATATTTTAGTATATTGTCTGGTGAAAATTTTACTCAGAGTTCTAAGCGTTAAGTTAATACAAAAGCCTGATGAGTCTTTTTTTTGTTTGAAACTAACCTTGAAGAATCACAGTAAGTCATACACTGCATACGGCTTTCGAAGTTGTTATGATTACCAACGCAGCCGCCGTAAGTGAACTCTTCACAATCACGAGTGATGCTGTTGTAGTACCATCTTTTGATATACTGTTTACAGGGCCCAACATCAGCCTGCTTGTTGCATATGTCTGAAATTAGAAAAATGTCCATGAGACATGGATGCCCCCTACACTGCATGGGTTTTATGAAAGGGGGGATAATTCAAAAAGCAAAGTAGTCAAAATTGTCTTCCTTGTTTGCAACAAATCATCTCAATATGATTTATACATCTGTGAAGTTTCATGAATATATTCCATACAGTTTAGGAGTTATGGCCTGGACATGAGTTTTCAGCATTACACTACATGGATTTTAGGCAAGGGGGATAATTCAAAAACAAAAGTAGCATGAGTTGTCTTCTTTGTTTGCAGCACATAGTCGCCATATAATCTTGCTACCTGTGAGGTTTCATGAATATATTCCATACCGTGTAGTAGTTATGGCCTGGACACATTTTTTTAGCACAGATGGATGTACAGGGGTAAAACTTAACACCCTTCCACCATTGTTAGAATGGGCATAAAGAACATACTCAAAAATAAGTCAAATGTTTGGATTCAAAACAAAATGCTTTCTGTGCATTATCATAGCTCTAGATTAGGGACAGTTTTCTCTTAAAAAACATATTTTTCTTATTTTTCCACAAAAACATAGGTTGTGTGTACTCATTAGAAGGGCCTCAAAAATATATGTTGTGGGTATTCATTAGAAGTGCCTCTGTTAGTTACCCACAACATACATTTTAGTTGAGACCCTTCTAATGAGTACCCACAATATACCCTTTTGTCAAATCCCTTCTTATGAGTTACCACAACTGCTGAGTACTCATTAGAAGTGCCTGTGCAAGGCCCTTGAATGGGTAATCACAACATACATTTTTGTTGAGGCCCTTCTAATGAGTACCCAGTGCTACACACTACATATGTTTTTATGAAGGAGTCAGAAAAAAATTACCTTGATACACTCTTATGTTGAGATAAGTAAGCCATGAAATTTCACCATATAATATGGGAAATGAGGGAGATTTTGGTTATTAAGCAGATTAAGACAGATTTGTGTGGTAACAAGACCTGTGGCCAGACAGGATAGCTTGCCTGATCTCGCGCTTGTCAATCAAATAAAAAATAATGAGGTCCTAAAAGCTTTGACAGAAAGTTTTAACATGAAAATTCTAAGTCTGTGACATTGACCTTGACATGACCTAGGGTGGTGGGGATGGTACTGCACAAAATTTTGGACCAATATGTATAATCATACCAAATATGAATCAAATCGATGATAAGGTTAGGAAATAATGAGGTCTTAAAAACTTTAACGAAAACTTTAACATTTGTGGACGCCAATGCTGCCACGGCCGCGGCCGATGACGCCCAGGGTAGTACAATAGCTCTCTGTGAAGGTTATCAGGCGAGCTAAAAATGTTGCTAGAAGTATCAAACAAATTCAAAAGCTTGTTCAAAAACTGCAAAATTCTGAAAATGTTCCTAATAATGCAGAACCTAAATAGCCCTGTTGCAATTATATGGGTCGAAACCTGAGAAAAAGTACCTTCTGATATGTTCACACAATGAAGACTCGAATAAGCCTGGTCATCCGCACAGTCTGATTAGAGTCTTTGTTGTCCTCATGATGAAACTTTCTATCCTTGGCTATCCAAAATGCACCCAGTGAATATTCTTATCAGACTACACAAATGTGCAGGCTGACCTGAATCTTCACTGGGCACACATTTCCGAATGTATGTTTTCTGATGCTGCTGCGCTTATATTAGGGTAACATGTGGGTATATTTTATATAGACCTGTTAATGTAATGTAAAGAAAGACATTTTGGGCCCAGTTGTTCAAAGCATCGTTAGCTTAACGAGCTTGTTAGTGGTCAAAATGTTAAATTTTCTAGTAAGTGCAATATTTAATTTACAGGCATTTTTGTTGAAAAAAGTGAGTAGCTTTTGTAAATGCAAAAGCTACTCACTTTTTTTCAGCAAAAATATTACCATATATGCCATATTAATTTTAATGATCAAAGTTTTAACAATATGTTAACTAACAACATCGTTAGCTTTGAACAACTGGGCCCAGTTGTTCAAAGCTAACGACGTTGTTAGTTAATGATTCGTTAAAATTTACATCGAGTGATACGCAAATATGCTGAAATTTTTTGCTGAAAAAATGTGAGTAGCTTTTGCATTGCAAAAGCTACTCACATTTTTTCAGCAAAAAATTTCAGAAAATTGTATATTGAATCTGCTAAAATAGTTAACGAAATGGCCCTTAACGAGCTCGTTAAGCTAACAACGCTTTGAACAACCGGGCTCTGGGCTCTAATCTTTATGTCTTGACCATAACAGCTGCAAATGCTGACAAAACTACAAACCGCTCCAAGTTGTTGCCCTAGTCCTGTCCACTCTGTTGGTATCATCAGGTTTCACCCTTGTTGGAGCGATACATTTTCGTTCACATGCTTCAAAGGTCTCAAATTTGTTTGCATTTCCTCCGCAGCCACCATAGATGAAGTTTTCACATTGGCCAGTGCTTGGGACATACCGCCATCTTGGCATATTAGCAAGACAAGATACCTCAGGTTCAGGGAATTCTCGGCAAACAGCTGAAAATAGAAATCAGCAGGGATCCTAACACTTAGCACTCTGGGTAAAATTTTCAGCAGAGGACATACTGAAATATTTTTTCTTATTTTTCCCAGAAAACAGGTTTTGACATTTCATTCAAATTGTCTCCATTTGGTGACAATTTGCATGAAATGTCAAATCCTGTTTTCTGAGAAAAATATCATTAATTTGTTATCTAATGAATTAGCCCAGAGAGTGGTGAAGGCTAATTAACCCATATATGCTGAGTGGACTCTGCTACCTTAACTCTTTGGACAGATTCATTTTCAATAGTGTCTGGGTGGTTTTCATTATTACCATGTTTTATAGACATATCTGTTTTTAATGCAAACAGTGTAGATCCTGATCTGATGTCACATTCTGCGGCATCTGATCTGGGTCCACACTGTTTGCCAATGACCCTTTAATGGGATACTAGGCATGAATGAGTTAAATAGAAAATTTGAAAGAACTTTCTTTTCTGAATGAAAACAAAACATGGATTAAATAATAAGATCACATAACATATAATTTTACAGGTAATTAAGCTAGCAAATGTCAGTGCATTCAAGGCAAGGCATGAACCTTCAGATTCAGAGAATTCTCAGCATACAGATGAAAACAGAAATCAGCAGGGATCCTGGTTAAGTAGAGAATTTGCCAGAATTTTCTAAGTATGAACACAAAACTTGGTTAGAAATGAGATCACAGAACAAACAAATTTATGGAGAAGCAGTGCTTTTATCTCTTATATGAGCCAGCGCAAGACAAAACCTACAATGTCTTGCATGACCAGCAAAGACTCAGATCAGCCTGCACATTCAAGCAGTCTGATCAGAATCTTCGCTGATCCCATGCATCTGCCACACCCTCCAGGCTATCCAAATAGCAATAAACAGGAACCCTGGCAATACAGGGTGGATGTACAGGCTGATCTGAGTCTTTGCTGGTCACACAGCTTATTGTAGGTTTTGTCGTGCACTGGCTCATAATACAGCAAATATTCATAACTCTAGATGAGCACTAAATGGACAGTCATTACGAATACATGCCTATTCAAACATATAGAAAACTTTACCTCCAAAAACCGAAAATTTTCACATAAAAAATCCTGATAGTTTTCATATTTCTGCTCAAAATATAGATTGTGGGTACTCGTTAGAACCGCCTCGATGAGGCGGTTCTAACGAGTACCCACAATCTATGTTTTTGAGCAGAATTAAGGAAAATAATGCATACCCCTGTAAACCCCAGTTTTACTATATAAAAGTGGGGTTTAAGGGGGTCAAAATTATATAGGTATGTTTTCGTGATGATTGTTTAAGACAAAGGATCCAAGGGTTTTACAGGCAGGGCCCAGTTGTTCAAAGCTTTGCTTGCTTAACAAGCTCCTTAGTGGTCAAAATGTAAACTGTTCTAGTAAGTACAATATCTTATTCACAGGTATTTTTGCTTAAAAAATGTGAGTAGCTTCAGCAAAAATATTAGCATATATGCCATATTTAATGATCAAAGTTTTAACAATATGTTAACTAACGACATTGTTAGTTTTGAACAACTGGTGAAATAGTCAATCAAACTGTGTGGATACACAGGCTGATCTAAGTCTTTGCTAGGGCACATGTCTGGACGTACATTTTCTCATGTTTGAGCTCAAATGTAGCATACAAGAGAACTACATGTATTAGAGACAAATAAAGGTAAATTATTGTTAAAATCTGCTTGGTGACATTTAAATGTAGTGGTCAAATCTATGAGGAGGTGATAATTGAGATGATAACTTAGAATAAATTTTGCTCAAAAACATACCTTGTGGGTACACACTGGAATTGCCTCATGATGCAAAACAAATGAAAAAAACAAACAAAAAAACTATCTTCTGAATGCTCCCAATATCTGGTTATGTTGAAAACTGTAAGCATTTAATAAGAAAAAAGAGAAATGGCAAAAGAAAGAAACAAAAAAGTTTGATTCACAGGCACTATCAGATCTGTCTAAATGGTCCAGCATATATGATATTTTTCAGTGGTCATGTTTTTTTTTTCAACCCATGAAAATACAAGACACTGGAGTTTTCTTGCTTATCTGATATTTATTTTTTAACCAAACTGCGATCCAGTCCACAATATACAATATTCTTACTTACTTGCAAAGGACATTAATAATTATGATCTGTTTATGTTGTTTGAGACTGGAAACTTACATTTCAACAACTTTCTGTAGAACAGCTGCCATTTTGTTTGCCAAACCAACCAAAATGTCCAAGAATGTACCCAACCGAAAAAACAAAATTATTTTTTTGTTTTAAAAGTGCCTGAGAATTTAAAGACCTTTTTTTTGTCTGAATACTTAATGCAATAACGTCAGAACTGACCAGGTCTGTCGCAAAATCTTTCACATTCTTCTCTTGTGCCAAAGTTGTTCTTATTTCCGCCACATCCACCAAATGTGAATTCTTTACAGGTACCATCGCTGCTGTCGTAACGCCAGTTTCTGATGTATGCCAGGCAGTTTCCAGTGTCCTCAGGTAGACCACAGATTTCTGTAACATCACATTAACCATAAAGCACCAATCATAACTGCAGCAGACAACACTTTTAAATATTTTTTTATTTTATTTTTTATTTAAAGTGGCAATCACAACTGCAGCAGATGACAATTTTAAATATTTTTTTTCAGTTTATTTTTTATTTAAAGTGGCCACCACCATTGCAGCAGATGACAATTTTATTTTATTTTTTTTTTATTTTTCATAGAAAACAAGCCTTAACATTTCATGTGAATTGTCTGCTGAGCAGATGATTCACATGAAATGACAAGATTTATTTTCTGTGAAAAATAAAAATAAATTAGACTGTCTTGATAGTTATTCAAAGTGATAACAGTACAATGTACTATGTCTGCTTCTGAAACACCGATGAAAAGCAAGATTTCAAATTAACCCTTATCATTCTCTGGGCTAATTCAGCAGATGACACACTGATGGTATTTTTCTTATTTTTCCCAGAAAACAGGTTTTGACGTTTCATGCAAATTGTACCTAGTGGAGACAATTTGTTTAAAATTCAAAACCTATTTTGGGCGCTGAGAAAACTTGGTGTGGAGGAGTGGATTGTGCGACTGGTGCAGGGGATGTATGCAAATGCACGGAGCCGTGTCCGTGTTGGTGAGGGGTACAGTGAATAGTTTGAAGTGAAGGTTGGTGTTCACCAAGGATCAGTACTCAGCCCACTGCTCTTCATCATTGTGCTTGAAGCCTTATCACGAGAGTTCCGCTCTGGGGTCCCCTGGGAGGACCTCTATGCCGATGACCTTGTTATCATCGCTGAATCACTTGAGGAATGTGTCAGGAGGCTCTTGACTTGGAAAGAAGCAATGGAGAAGAAAGGACTGAGAGTAAATGCAGGAAAGACAAAGATCATGATCTGCGGTACGGGACTGGACCTCCTGCAGAGTTCAGGCGAGTTTCCATGCACTGTCTGTCGCACTGGAGTGGGCAGCAACAGCATCTTCTGCAATGGCTGCAAGCACTGGGTGCACAAGAAATACAGTGGGCTCAAGCGCTTGAAAAAGGACCCTGACTATAGATGTACACGGTGCCAGGGAACTGCACGCCCCTTGGATGGCAGACCACAGAAGGAAGTCCAGGTCGGACCTGACAAGCTTGAGGTGGTAGCTTCCTTTTGCTACCTAGGAGACATGCTCTCAGCAGCAGATGGTTGTGAACTTTCAACCACAACACATGTGAAAACCGCCTGGAAGAAGTTCAAGGATCTGCTACCAGTCCTCTCTTCACGCCACCTCTCTTTCAAAACACGTGGCCATGTGTACAGCTCTTGTGTGCGGAGCGCAATGCTCCATGCCAGCGAGACTTGGCCATTGACAAAGCCGAACCTCCAGCGTCTGCAGCGAAATGACAGGGCAATGATCAGACAGATCTGCAATGTCAGGCCGCAAGACATTGTCACCACCAGGTCCAATGATCTACTTGTGCGGCTTGGCATTGAGGATCTTGACCTCATTCTGAAGGAGAGAAGACTTCGATGGTATGGACATGTGGAACGCTCCAGTGGTGCAATCAAGACAGCCTTTGACATACAGGTTGATGGAAAGCGTGGGCCTGGGAGGCCCAAAATGACATGGAAGCAGCTGACAGAGAGGGATTGCAGAGAGTGGAAGCTCTCGGCTATCAACCCTCATGATAGATGTACCTGGAGATCGGGTGTGAGATCTGCCATGCGTGCAGCAAGCCAGCTATCTGGAAGGGGGCCCACTGATGTGGATGTTGCCCCTGTACCTGCACGTTAATCAAAAATCTGATTATGATATATGATATGATGTTTTCTGGGAGAAATAAGAAAAATATGGAGACAATTTGCATGAAATGTCAAAATCTGTTTTCTGAGAAAAATTAAAAAAAATATTTTGTCATCTGCTTAAAATTTTACCCAGAGTGCTAAGCGTTAAATAACTATCAAGAAAAGCCAAAACTGGACAATCAATGGAGTTAGCCATATTTACCCAAAATATTTGAACAGACAGATCAGACTTAACAGTGTAGACCAAGACGAGATGTCACAGAACATGGTGCCTGATCTTGTTCTACACCATTTGCTGTTCATCAAGAAATTTTCAGATATCAAAAAGTAGTAAGATAGACTTGTTAAAATTTCTGGACAAATATGATAACAAGCTAAGGAGTCCGTATACCATGGGTCTTTATTAGAGAGGGTATCAGATAGATAATTTTTTTATTTCTCCATGAAAACATATGTTGTGGGTACTCATTAGAAGGGCCTCGCCGAGGCGCTTCTAATGAGTACCCACAACCAGGGCTCTGGAAATTTTGAAATCTGAATCGGTCCAGCCGATGACGATGACGTCATCAATGAGCCCATTTCCAAAAAAAAAAAATATGTGTATATCGAAAACTAATGACAATTGGCAGTCCTATAACTCCTTTTAAATAATACACCTCAGCTCCGTTATATGACGGAAGTCCGGGTACAACGAGCATGATCAAAGCTGGCGTCATCAATAAATAAAGTCAGGTATGTAAAAAGAAAGAAAAAAAAAAAAAAAAAAACAAAGAAAAAAAAGGTTTTGTTGTTATTTCCACCTCCGCAGGGTTTTCCTAAACTATTTATAAACAACTGATTCCCGTCTTGTATAAGCGCGAAGACGGCGGGAAACAGGAGAGACGGAACGAAACGACTTTCATGGACCTAATTAGGTCTAATAAAAAAGGCCTGCGCCACGGGCGGTTTTGCAGTTTTCAGTGTTTCAAGATTTAATCAGACTGCTTAAATTGTAAGCACTGACCAATCTTGCCTAGCGCAAGTGGTGCATTACTTATTTTTACTGTGAAATCTACCTTGAATTATACTCGGGTGTTACGGCAATCAACAAAAAAAAAAAAAAAAGAAAAAAAAAAGCAATCAATTATACCCAGATCAGACGCCGTTGTATGCGACATCTGATCAGGACGTACACGGTTTGGGAATTCATTTATCAAATCTGGGACCGACAAACCGTGTTGATCAAAACAAAAAAGAAGAGGAAGAAAACGGGTGCGTTCAAGCGGTGCATTCTTTTATCATACTCAGTAAAGCGACCTTTGATCTTTTGGACACGCCGACTGCACCTGGATGTTTTGCAGTCTCAGTGTATTCACACGTGTCACACAAACGGATTAATTATCAGACTACCGTTACTGATGATTCGTGTTAATCGCTTGTTTACTGCACAAAGGTCAGTGAAGTGTTGATTTTTTGACAATGTTTGGATAATGACGTAATTAATTTGTGCTGCGGGTAGGTTGCCGTTATTCAGCTGTCTCTCCAATATACATGTCAAATGACCGTTTAGAGCCTTTTAACTACCATAATATCGCATTTAAAAGGTGCGCGGACATTGTCAGTTTGGAAAGACTTGACCGTTTGTGATTTTTTAGACATCATTGATTTGTGAAAATTGGTTGGTTTGGGAAATGTTGGACCGATTTATTAGCGTTTTGGGGTGTTTGAAATCGGTCCAGAATTCCTAATTTCGGTCCAGACCGGCTATTTTTCCGGTTTTCCCGAGCCCTGCCCACAACATATGTTTTCGTGGAGAAATAAGAAAAATATCAATAGTTTTGGACTGAAAAAAGCATCTTAACAAGAGCTATGGTATACTTTGGGAATATACAGTACATAACTGAGCCGCAACCTGAGAAACTTTACCTTTGGACACGTGCATCCAGCAAAGAATTAAATTAGCCTGAGCCACCATGCAGTCTCATCAGTCTTTGTTGTCCACATGAAGAAACTTTGCATTCTTGGTTATTCAAAATATGCCCAGCAACGATTCTGATCAGACTGTGCTAATTTGCAGGCTGATCTGAATCTTCACTGGGCGCACATCCCCATAGGTATGTTTTCTGATATTGCCACTGAACTGTTTTCATGCAATTTCATTAGGACTGATATATAAACGTACCATCGGCTGTCATTGGCTCGGGAGCTTCTGTTACTCTCGGGACTCTAGAGCCACACTTGCGGCTACAAGCCTCGTAAGAAACAAAGTTGTTGGAACTGCCACCACATCCACCATAGGAAAATTCCTCACATTCTCCGGAGTCGCGATTGTAAGTCCAGCGTGGGATCACGGCTAGACAGCGAATATCTGAGGTATAGTACAGCGGTCGGCAGACTCCTGGAAATAAAACAGGGATGACTCACTACTGACCCTAAATGGTGGGACACCTTAACCCTTTTCCTGCTGAACCGGGATATGCCCTGCCTTTGCAAACAGTGTAGATTCAGATCAGCTGGCTTCTGAAGAAGCCAACTGATCTGGATCTGCTGTTTGCCATTAAGTATGTGAACTTATAGCAATAATCCAGATCAAGTAATCCAATTGGCTGAAAATTAGAAGTCAGCCTGGCATCTTAATTTATCAAGCAGGACAAGGGTTAACTCTTTACCATACTTGTCCTTAAATTTGAACAGGTCCATTTTTACTACTTGTTAATATGTCTAAAGACTGATGGATGAGTGGCAAACAGTGCAGACCCTGATCAGAAGCCATGTTTTGCAGCATCTGATCTTGGTATACACTGTTTGCGCAAGCCTGTCTGTCCCAATTTTTAGGGTTATTATGGTACCACAGATTTTTAATCAAATACTGCATATGTACATAGATATGGAACTTTGCAGATGGGGCACAAGGAAACTGTTTCTGTGATAGGGCCAGTTGCATTGGGTAATTATTAACACTTAGCACTCTTGGTTAAAATTTCAGCAGACGACATTTTAAAATATTTTTCTTATTTTTCCAAGAAAACATTTTTGACAATTCATACAAATTGTCTTGATTGATGACAATTTACATGAAATGTCAAAATCTGTTTTTCCTAAAAATAATTTTTGACATGTCAGGCAAACTGTCTTCATTCAAGACAATTTGCATGAAATGTCAAAAATTGTTTTCTGGAAAAAATAAGAAAAATATTTTAAAATGTCGTCTGCTGCAATTTTTACCAAATGCTAAGTGTTAATACATGTAGTTACCCAATGCAACTGTTCCATGTGGGCCCTATCATTGAAGACAATTTGCATGAACTGTCAAAATATGTTTTAGGGAAAAAATAAGAAAAACATCATTAATTTGTTGTCGGCTGAATTAGCCTAGGGAGTTTAAAGGTTAAACTGGTTCTGCTGTCAAAAAAAGGCTAGCACAGCTTTTGATAAGATGCTTTTTTTCAATCCGAAAGTGTTGATATTTTTCTTATTTCTCCATGATACATTGTGGGTACTCATTAGAAGGGCCTTGCTGAAATGTTTCTAAAAAGTACCCACAACGTATGTTTTCGTGGAGAAAAATATTTACCTATTACCTGCTCTTATCTAGACCTATGGGCTAGCATGTCAAAATTCCTTGATTTTGTGTTAGGTATCAGCACTTTACTGCATGTGAATCTGTCTGGCTAGGTTAGCTAGATATGAACAATTTTCTCATTAAAATGCCATGATAATATTGTGTGAGCCCTATTATAAAAACCTGTAATTATCTATAGTGAGCAAACTTTTCTTTAACCCTTAAAATGCCAAGAAATCCTGCATCTGAAAATGTTGTCTGTTTATGTCGTCTGCTGAATATTCTTGCAAACTTTTCAAACCTATTTTTGCATACAGGTAAACAGTGTGGACCCTGATCAGACTGCTCATAAAGGAGCAGTTTGAACTGGGTCCACACTGTTAGGAATAATGACTTTTAAAATCAGATGATAAAGCAGACAACAATTGTTGTGATTGGCAGTTTAAGGGTTAAATTATTCTTGAAATTGTTTGTTGTGCTCGAATAATTGCTTTTCAGATTTCTATCAAGTTCACAGTTTACAAATTTTCCATTGATTTTGATTTGATTTGGAGTTTTAGGGCCAGTCAACAATGTCAAGGTCATGTTGAGCCAGTCAGTTAACCTATTCACACCTTTCCTCGGCAGACTAGTCCTCTAATGGTTAACCAGTACTTTTGCTTATAATACTTTTGCCAGAAACGGACAACTGCCCTTCTTGACTCTGCAAAAGGGGGAGAATGAATGTAGGAATGATTTCACAATCAATCTCCATGATGTGTGGCTGAGCTGGGATTCGAACTTGTGATCCCTGGATCTGCAGTCAGAATTGCTACAGACTGTGCTATGGAGCCCAGCTTAACCCTTAAAGTGCCAATGACAATTGCAGCAGACGACAATTTTTTTTATTTATTTTTTTTTATTTTTCAGAGAAAACAAGTCTTGACATTTCATGTGAATTGTCTGCTTGGCAGATGATTCACACAAAATGTCAAGACTTATTTTCTCTAACAAAATTTTTTTTTTGAATGTTGTCTGCTACAAATTTTGCTTAGCGCTTTAAGGGTTAAAGCAGTTCATACATGTACTTACTCTCTCTACTGCAGTACCCTTCACACTGTTCTCTGCTCTGGAAATTATTTCTGTTATTGTTGCATCCCCCATCTGGCACCTCCCGGCATTCTCCTACATCACTATCATAGTACCAGTTGACTCCTCCCCTGCTATTGTTACATGGGGTCTCCAGTGGGAGACTGCAAATATCACCCTCTGAAAATGACACGAAGACTTTGCATTCAAACAGTGTCAGCAATTCCAAGATTTTTTCTTTATTATTATTAACATTAATATTATTATTATTATCATCATTATTATTATTATTATTATTATTATTATTATTATTATTATTATTATTATTATTATTATTATAGTCTAATGAATTGTTACTATTACCATCATTATCATTACAACCTGGATCAAGCAAAAAATTAGAAGATGTTGTGGCTTCTTAATTTATTCAGCATGGCAAGGGATAAAACCAGCTGGGCCCAGTTGTTCAAAGCTAACGACATTGTTAGTTAACGATTCATTAAAATTTACATCGAGTGATACACATATATGCTGAAATTTTTTGCTGAAAAAATGTGAGTAGCTTTTGCAGTGCACATTTTTCAGCAAAAAATACCAGAATATTGTGTATTGAATCTGCTAAAACAGTTAATGAAATGACCCTTAATGAGCTCGTTAAGCTAACGATGCTATGAACAACTGGGCCCAGTTGGTTAATGGTTACAAAGATAAGATACTTTTTTCATGCAAAAAGGACTGATTCTCCACAAAGATATAAGTTGTGAGAACTTACTGGAACTGCCTTAAAAAGGCAATTCCAACAAGTACCACAACATGTTTTTTGTGAAGAAATTGCTCTTCTTATCGAAAGCTATGTTATGGCCCAGTCAACTCATTAAGATAATGTTGAGCCAGTCAAATCAACTACCCAAACTTTTCCTGGACAAGCTCAGTCCTCTAAGCAGTTACCCAGTATTTGTGCACATTCTTTTGCCAGAAACTGACAACTGGTCTACTAAAACTGTCTCTACATACCAACAACTGGGGGTCTTGTGACGGGCGCTCTGGTGACAGGTGGCTCAGTCCTCTGTGGCTCAACAACCACCCTCACATCTCTACAGGCCTCATAACAAGAAGTTTCATCTCTGAAATTGTTTCCATTACCCTGGCAACCACCATAGCTAAACTCATAACAGCGACCAGTGCTAGCATCATAGTACCATCGGGGAATGTTAGCTCGGCAATTACCACCTTCCTTTTGTAGAAGACAGTCATCTGCAAAAATATTTCAGCAATTCGCAATAGGCCAGACCCATAGCTCCAGATAAGGCACTTTTTCAACTGAAAAGTTCTGATATTTTTCTTATTTCTCAACAAAAATGTATGTTGTGTTACTCATTAGAAGTGCCTTGTTGAGGTGCTTCTAAAGTGTACCACAACATATGTTTTTGTCGAGAAATAAGAAAAAATATTATGTGGATTACCTCACTTATCTGGAGCTATGAGACCATACATAGCAACATACAATCAACCCTCTTTTTATCACAGCTTTCATTATAACAGCAAAATTCTTTATAACAAGATTTTGATTTCTACATATGTGCTCCACTGTTACATAAATTTCTTTATAACAAGAAATTCAGTTTAACATCTAATTATTGGGGAATAAATGCTGATGTTGTCTTATACCCCATTTACTTTGTGTTAAGATGTCCAAATATTAAAGGCAAATATGGCAATCATGTTCGGAAATACAATGAACCATCATCTGCAACACTGCAAGAGATGGCAGGCTATAAATGTAAGTAACAACTTACCACGCCTTACAACACCATATCGCAGACCACAGTAAGCCATACACTTGGTTTCAGTTTCAAAATTATTATGGTTGCCAAGACAACCACCATAGGTGAAGGGCTCACACTGCAATGTTGTTACATTGTAGTTCCACTTGGAAACTGGGGATCTGCAGGGTCCATAGTCGGGAGTTAACTCACAGACAGGTTCTGAAAATAGAAATTCTGTTGTTCCGTCAATTTGAACAAAAAAACAATTTTTAGCAAGATAAATTCATGACATCAACATAAAAAAGTCTCATTTTAGAAGGTATGATTTGGAGCTAGAAAAATCAGAGACATTCAAATGATCCATCGAATTAACCTTTACCACTCTCTGGGCATTTTCAGCAGACGACAAACTGATGACAGTCGACTCTCGTTATCTCAAATTCCAAGGGACTTTCTGAAATACTTCGAGATATCTGTACCTCGACATATCAGATTTGCAGAGTTCAGAAAAAATAATTCAATTAACCACATTTAATAAATATATATGAATTGGACTCTTGAAGTTAGAGATATATTGAAAATATTGTGGAAAAGAGGAGAAATTGCTCCACAATATTTTTTACCTGTTGCTAGATTTTCATGTTCAGCCAGGGACCAGATTTTCACTTCGAGATAAGCGGTTATTCCAGATAAGTGAGTTTGAGATAGCGAGAGTCAACTGTATTTTTCTTATTTTTTCCCAAAAAAAAAACAGGATTTGACATTTCATGCAAATTGTCTCCTTAGAAATGTCATATCCTGTTTTCTGGAAAAAAAAAAAGAAGAAAAATATTTCAAAATGTCATCTGCTGAATTTTACCCAGAATGCTAAGCGTTTAAATGTAAGACATTTAACATCCTTGACAGCTATATAACAAAACCTGATGAACTCGGATATGCCCCGATTTTGCAAACAGTCTAGATCAAGATCAGTTGGCTTCTAAAAAGCCAGCTGATCTGGATCTGCAGTGTTTGCCATTCAGTATGTGAATTTACATCAACAATCTGGATCAAGTAATCTGATTGGCTGCAAATCAGATGTGGGCATGGCATCTTAATTTATTCAGCATAGCATATTAGCTGAACGGAAACTTTGCAAAATGTGTACAGTCATTAATAGATTAATACAGATTTTCACAAGAAATGTCAATAAGTTTTGCTTATAAGATAACGCCCCGCTCAAAAACCAAAACCTAACGGACAGACCGACAGACAATGTAAAGTCAGTATACCCCCATAAACACAGTTTGCTGGGGGTATAATGAACACATTTTAACCATCCAATATGTAATCAAGTGGCATTCTTTTATTTATTAATTTATTTTTTTATTTATTTATTGATTTATTTTTTAATTTTGAGAGAAAATAAGGCTTGAAATGTCAAGCCTTATTTTCTCTGAAAAAAAACAAATTACTGCTAGAAGTCTGAAGAGCATTTTAATGGTCACTTAGAGCAGTTAAAAAGTGGGATAATTACAAGCATGTTGCTTTCACTTCACGACATCACCTTAAACAAGCCTCATTTTAAGTGGGTATCATAAGAATGGGAAAAACTCAAGATTCTCTGATTCAGCAATTCAGATCAGACTGTAAGAAATTTAACTGTATGAAAGCAGTACCAATCACTGTTTAATACAGGTAAATTTACACTTATTTTCCCTATATATGACTGAAGAAAACTTGCCAAATGATTGCTTAATATAGGTGGCCTTTAAGACAGGTTTAACTGATTCATCAGTGGCCTCTTAACAAAAGGATACTTCTAAATAGAGGTGTTTTTTTCAGGACAGGTTTACATGATCAAATACTTACGTCTGGTCCTAGTTCTCGTTGAAGCACGTGCCCTACAATATCTGCGGCAAGTTTCTTCTGTTTCAAAATTATTTTTATTTCCTTCACAACCACCATATGTGAACTTCTCACACATTTGACTAGCTGAGTTGTAGTACCACCTTGGCATAGCAGCACGGCAAGGGCCAATCTCCTTCGGCAGGCTACATACCTCTTCAGGTCTCACTGAAATTCAGAAAAACTAGTACAGTCAACCCTCGTTACAATGACAGCATTTGTTGCCAATCATGTTGCCATTAAAATGAATTTGCTGTTGTAAAGAATCTTTAATGGACAGAATGATATGTAAGAAAGACCTTGTTTTATACTTATTTCCTCACAGAACGTAAGTTTTGTATATTGTTAGAATTGCCTCAGTGTGGTAGCTTGAATGTGTTACTTGAAGTTTTAATAGAATATTTTTGCATAATTTCTCATTAACTGTCACCTTTTCAGCGAAGGTTTCATTACATTCAAATTGTCATTATAACGAATTTTGTCGTTGTATCGAGTGTCAGTATAAAGAGGGTTGACTGTATAGAACATTTCCAGGAAGAACCACATGTCATAGTCTTATGTTTCGTATAAATCTTACACTATAAGGTTCTTTTTTTATTAGGATAGTACCTTGTGCAACTCACAACAAAAATACTAACTTTATAAAAACATAAGAATATGACTGTTCTGTTTGTTATATAATCACAAATTTATACAAATCTATGTCTGGCTCTTTTTCTTGGGGCTACTCACTTGAATGTTTAATGTCAGGCTGCTGGACTTCCTAACTCCCCAACAGAATGGCATATGGATTGATAACAGAAGAAGTGTAAAGTGGTCTGATCCCACACATGAAGTTAACTGAGAGATAAATGCCAGGTGGTCCCAGGAAGCTACCATCTCTAGAAGATGTGAGTGATTCCACCAGATATACCGTATTCGCCCTAATTACCGCACAAACCCCTATAAGCGCACATGCAATTCCGAAGTCTTCAGATTACAGCCAGTGAACTTTTTGTCTACTTTATAAAGGCATATGTTGTGGGTTACCATTTGAATTGCATTGACTTGTTGATGCAATTCAATTGAGTACCCACAACATATGCTTTTATAAAGAATATCAGAAAACAAATCCCAAAAACATCATCAAAAAAGTCCTTTGCTGATCTTTTTAAAAGTGTACCCCTAGAAGGTAGATACATATTTTTTATCGTAAGTTTTCCCCAGTAATTTTGAAAAACCTAGGCGCACAGTGCGGTAATTAGATCCAATACGGTAGATGATTAGATTTACAACAGCCAGTTCCTGACATAGCTGGCACTAGCTATTCCCAAAGACAAACAAAATTATGTTCCATATTTCAGACAGAAAGAATCTAGATTTTTTTTTAAGGTGTGAGGGGTGAAGTCAAAAAGGCAACACAAATTTGCTAGTACGATGATGATGGTTTGGCATTTTAGGTTTCCCAGAAAACAGAATTTGACATTTCATGCAAATTGTCTCCATTGGAGACAATTTGCATGCAATGTAAAATCCTGTTTCCTGGGAGAAATAAGAAAAATATTTAAAATTGTCATATGCTGAAAATTTTACCTGGAGTGCTAAGCATTGTCATGAATGGAGATAATGGAAGGGTGATAATGAATGCATAACAAAAGCATGCCTATTCAAATATACTGAAATTTTACCACAAAAAATGAAAATTTTCAGATAAAAAAATTCTGATATTTTTCATATTTCTGCTCAAAACATAGATTGTGGGTACTAGTTAGCACCCACAATCTATGTTTTTGAGCAGAAATAAGAAAAATAATGTATACCCCTGTAATCCTCAGTTTTATTATATAAAAGTGGGGTTTAAGGGGGTCAAAATTATATATGCATGTTTTTGTGATGGAAAGGCTCTGCGCAACAAAGCGCCATACAGTCATGTGCTTAATTCCACCACGTGGGATTTGACCTTAGGACCTTGTCATTACGAAAACAAGCCTATTCAAATATGCTGAAAATTTTACCACCAAAAAATGAAAATTTTCAGATAAAAATTCTGATGTTTTTCATATTTCTGCTCAAAACATAGATTGTGGGTACTCGTTAGAACCGCCTCGGCAAGGTGGTTCTAATGAGTACCCACAATCTATGTTTTTGAGCAGAAATAAGAAAAATAATGTATACCCCTGTAAACCCCAGTTTTATTATATAAAGGTGGGGTTTAAGGGGGTCAACATTATATAGGCATGTTTTCGTGATGTGGTCTGAAGTAGGAACCACTCGGCCACCCAAACCCTTCAAATCTGACAGTACAAAATAAGACAACTTACGAACTTCAACCTCTGTTTGTCTTCCAGGTTCCACACACCTACTACAGGAATTCCTATCAGCACAGCATTTCTGGTTGCCAGGACAATCTCCATCGTATCGACAACTGGTGTAACAGTTCTCCCCAAAATCCAACGCCATACATTCTCCCGGTTTGCTAATGGCTGAAATAAAGAATTATGATTTGGTGTTTTATATTCCTTTCAATGTTATTTAAGTCATATTGAGATGATGCAAGGCCAGGCGATGGACAAGAGACGGCAAGTGATCACAATTTGCTCAGGTAAGCTAAAAAATAAACTACAAGTATTTCTAGTCTGGAACAGGGTTTGATTGCCCCAGTTAAACCCCATCAGGATCTGTCCCTAGGTTATGTTTCTAAAATTTTGACTGGTTTACTGGCTGTTACTATTAATAGATACCTATGCGTTATGTTTCTAAAATCCTGACTGGTTTACTGGCTGTTACTTTTTATTGCTACCAATGTGTAAGATTTTAATGTCGGTAAAATGTTAAAAATAATGTCCCAGATCAGTTTGTGCAACCATGTAACCTGGTCAATCCGTGTTGTTCTGGGCTTTTGCTGTTTACATTATATTGTCCCTGACCTGTGAAAACAAGTCTTTAGGCATATGCGGACAGCAAAGGCCCTGATCAGCCTGCACATCTGCACTGTCTGATCCGGGCCTTCTCTGCTAAAAGAATCATTGGCTACTACAGAATGTATAAATGTAGAGCAAAGGCCCTGATGATACTTTGCATATGTGCAGGATGATCTGAATCAGCACATTTGGCACATGTTTAACCCTTAAACTGCCAATCACAACAATATTCGTCTGTTTTGTCATCTGCTTGTGATTTTAAAAGTATTTTTTGCAAACAGCGTGGAGCCAGATCAGACTGCTAGGAGCAGTCTGATCTGGGTCCACACTGTTTGCCTGTATGCAAAAATAGGTTTGAAAAGTTTGCAAAAATATTCAGCAGACGACATAAACAGACGACATTTTCAGTTGCAGGTTTTCTTGGCGTTTTAAGGGTTGTCCACTTTTTTGCTTGATGCAGCCCGTATGATCTCATAAGGCATTTTGTGTGTTTTCTTGTGCTAATTTATTATCTATCTTCAGTCTGGCAAGACCATCACAATAAAAAATCCACAACATACAAACAACTCGAGACTTGAATTATAACAAAACCAACAAACCATTTAAACCTAGTGGACTCATCTATCTCACCACTTTGGACAGGTCCATTTTCTATATAAGGGGTGTGGTTAGTTTTTCTTAATACCATGTTTTGTAGAAATTTCTGAATTTAATGCAAACAGTATAGACTCTGATCAGATGCAGCATTTTGCTGCATCTGATCTGGGTCTACACTCTTTGCCAATGTCCCTTTTACAGGATGCCAGATTAAGAGGACTGGATGCTCTTGGTAGACTTTCAGCCATTTTTAACAAGGGAGACAACTCTTGTGACTTCATGTTTGTGACAAAGCCACTTCTGAAAATGGGTCTACTATAAAAGGAAAGACTTTGCTCCCCATGGGAGCAAATTCTTTCCTTTTATAGTAGACCCATTTTTAGAAGGAAGTAAAAATATTTTTGACAGGGTTATCTTCCCTGAAAGTGTATCCATTGTCCTTATTTTGTAGTCTTTAATCAATCTGTATTTTTTTTTTGTTGTTTTAATAGAGTTGAGGTTTTATGGCCCAGTCAACCCATTATAGTCATTCGAGCGCCGTTTCTGTATCGAGCATGCAATCAACTTATGCATTAACATATATTCTGACCCTTATCCTGCTGTTTTTTCTTCTGATCTGGGTCTACAAGAGGACCCTTTATTTCCCCTTTTTTCACCAGTTTTAGTTTGGACTCACACAAACGCTGTACCGAGAGACAGTAATTGGTCACGAACAGCAGGATAAGGGTTAAAATTTCTCCAAAGAAATGAAAAAAAAAAAAAAAAAAATGTTCCAATTACAAAACAGAGCCAACTCTGATCAAACACCATTTGCAGACAGACCACATCCACAAAAAAAGCTTCTTCTTTTTTTTTTTAATCACACATGATGACCAGAAAGTGTAGTTCCAAGCAAAAGATGGTCTGAGTCTACACTTACTGAATGGAAGTCTCACAACACCAACATTTTTTTTTTTTTTCATGCTGCGACAGGATTCTAGGTATATATACGAGGGATGTTCGAAATGAATTGCTTATTTCTATGTGGAGACTTCAAATTTCAAGTTAGCCCAAAAGTACTCATTTCATGCCCTCGAAGTACTCCCCGTTGCTAGAAATGCAAAGTTTCAGCCGATGTATCCACTTCTTGAAGGCGTCACGGTACGCTGATTTGGGCACAGTAATAAGGTACTGATGAATGGCAGATCCAAGTGCCTGTCGGGACTGGTATTTCCGCCCAGCAAGGAATGCTTTCAATTTCGGAAACAAAAAGAAATCACATGGGGCAAGGTCTGGGGAATATGGGGGGTGAGGCAAAACAGTTACTTTTTCTTTCTTCAAAAACGCCGTAACTATTGCAGAGGTATGAGCTGGGGCATTGTCATGTAGAAGACGGACATGTTTAAAACCAGTGGCAGGGCGTCGTTTCTGATAACACTTTTTCAGTTTCTTCAGTACTACGTCTTTGTAGTACATTCTGGTGATGCTTTTGCCCTTTTTCACTGGCACTTTTATTGCGACTCCTTCACCAGAGAAGAAGATTGCATACAAAACCTTCTTTGTACTCAAAGAATGTTTGGCAATTATTGGGCGTTTGCTGTGTTTAGTGGCCCAGATCTTATTGCTAACCTTTCTGACGGGCTCAAAATAATGGACCCAGGTTTCATCACCTGTGACGACACTGGCAGACTGCTTTTTGTCATATTTTGGAAACATTTGAAGCAGCTTTTTTGGCCACTTTAACCTGTTGCCTCTTTTGCTCGTCAGTCAACAGATGTGGCACCCATCTAGCAGAAATCTTTCTGACTTTCAAATGCTTCTTCAAAATAAGGTGAACCGTTGATAGTGATATGCCTACCTTTCGTGCAATATCACGAACTGTAAATCTGGCATCTCCTTCAATGATTTCCTTTATTTTGGAAACGATTTCTTTACGAGATGCAGATTTTGGCCTACCTGATTTCGGTGCATTTTTGATGGACTCTACACCAGACTCAAATTTCTTTTTCCACTGCCTAACTGTGTCATAAGACACACAAGAAGGTCCAAAAGCAGTAGAAATTTCAGTCATCAGCTTCTTCAAAGAACAACCAAGTTTTCAGCGAGCTTTGATGTAAGCCCGTTTTCATCTTTTTTGTTGACGCTTCTACCAACCATTTTTACTGCAGTGGTCAATGACTGCGTGTATTCAAATGGCAAATTTTATGTCTTACATTTAGTCTAACATGTACATTTATACACCATTGTGTAGATATTGAATAGCCCTATACAGGTATGTATTGGTTTTTATCGTGCCCCACGTGAATATCGAGCTAAAGGACAATAAGCAATTCATTTCGAACATCCCTCGTACATGTATAATTCGATGAATGTTTGGGCCCTGCCATGCAAAAAACGTGTCTTCCGGCATATGTGGACAGCGAAGGCCCAGATCAGCCTGCGCATCCACACAGTCTGATCAGGGCCTTACCTGTCCACTAACCATCAGGAAAACATACCTGTATAATACTGACCCCCACTTAAACCCCAATTTTATATAGTAAAACTGGGGTTTACAGGGGTATACATTATTTTTCTTATTTCTGCTCAAAAACATACATTGTGGGTACTCGTTAGAACCACCTCACTGAGGTGGTTCTAACGAGTACCACAATCTATATTTTGAGCAGAAATATGAAAAATATCAGAGATTTTCACCTGAAAATTTTCAGTTTTTGGAGGTGAAATTTTCTATATATTTGAATAGGCATGTTTTCGTAATGAGACTCACTGGATACTACAGAATGTATGAATTGAGAGCAAAGGCCTAGTTGATACTTTGCGCATGCTCAGGATGATCTCAATCTGCACATTCTGCACATGTTCGAAGGCACTTTTTCACTTGACGCAGCCCATATAATTCAATGGCTGTTTATCAACCATGACATTGCATGGAATTCCCTGTTTACTACTGAAATTTCTGTATTTTCCATGACTTGTAATGGTCAGAAAAATTTTATCTATTTATATACACTACAACCTCTTTATAACACGGCTCATTATAACATGGTTTGGATATAACTAGGTTCAACGATGGATCCCAAAAATGTATAGATTATATTGAAAAATGACCATAAATGGTCATTTTTCATTATAATCTACACATTTTTGTTTCAATATAACACTATTGTTTAACTAACATGGTTTATGCTATGGACCCCAATAATAGTGTTATAAAGAGGTTGTGGTGTATCTTCTTTCTTTTTTCTATCAAAAAAAAATATTTTCTGTGAGCTCACAGGAGCTTACCAAGAAAATTCTTATGAGCTTTTGTGCAGGAACATGAAAAATAACATTTGTCTTACTAGAATCCTGGCATCATTTTCCTTTAACCCTTAAAATGCCTAGAAAACCTGGATCTGAAAATGTTGTCTGTTTATGTCGTCTGCTGAATATTTTTGCAAACTTTTCAAACCTATTTTTTGCATATAGGCAAACAGTGTGGACCCAGATCAGACTGCTCCTAAAGGAGCAGTCTGATCTGGGTCCACACTGTTTGCAAAAATGACTTTTAAAATCACAAGCAGATGACAAAGCAGACGACAATTGTTGTGATTGGCTGTTTAAGGGTTAACTTTTAGGTGTAACAGAATCTAACATTTGCCATATGAAAACCATACCTGGCATAGACACGTTAAGTCTCACTATTTTCAAGTGAGACTCACTAATTTTTGCCTCCAATAACCCATGTGCTGTCTGATTATTGTTCTCAGAAATTTCCCTATATATTTAAAGTAAAAATAGAGTTCTCACCAGTTTTCTTTTCTCTTTTTTTTTTTTTTCAGAATCTCACTAATTTTTATTTTCAGAACTTCACATCTGGTGTCAAATCTCTATTAATGAGTGATCTTTTTTTTTTGTTTTTGCTTTCAAAGTCAGTTTTACCAGTAACCTCACTCTTTAATTATGAAAAAATTCATTGATTTAAGTAATCTTACTCTTTAATTATAAAAAAATTCATTGATTTAAGAAAATGAGATCTCACTTTTTAAACTTCAGCACTCTCTAGGCAAATTCAACAGATAACAAACTGTTCACAGTTTTCATATTTTTTCATATTTTAGGAAACTTGATTTTCTGGCAGAAATTAGAAGAATGCGTTGAATTTAGTCCGAGTCTAGTGCAATAATTCTTTCTTTTATACTGTTAAGCTTCCAAAAACAGAGATTGGAACTATTTATCAGCTAGCATACACAATTATACTGAAAGCCTACAACATAAGTTTTGTGGAGATATTAGAAAACTGTCAAAATGTTTTAGTTGAATCTGGACTCAAATATCTGCATTATCTCCATATGCAAAATGGAAGGTTTTCATTTGGCAAACTGTATTTGACCTAATTACTGCTAGTTTCTTTAACCCTTAACCCTTGTCCTGCTGAATAAATTAAGATGCCATGCCCATTTCTAATTTTCAGCCAATCAGATTACTTGATCGAGATTGTTGATATAAATTCACATACTTAATGGCAAATAGTGCAGATGCAGATCAGTTGGCTTCTTCAGAAGCCAACTGATCTGGATCAACACTGTTTGCAAAGGCAGGACATATCCGGATTCAGCAGAACAAGGGTTAAAATGCTAAGCAAACTTGTAGCAGACAACATTCTATTTTTTTTATTATTATTAATTTTTAAGAGAACATAAGACTTGGCATTTCGTGTGACTCATCTGTATGCAGATGACTCACACAAAATGTCAAGCCTTATTTTCTCTGAAAAAATACCAAAAAGAAAATCAAACTGTTATCTGCTCCAGTTGTGGTTAGCGCTTTACGGATTAAATGCAAAATAAAAGCATTTGTGAGTCAGAAAATAATCAACCCTATAAGTGCACAGGGTTTTATGAGCATTTCCCTTTGATTCATATATTAGAAATGCTAAAAAACTATAAAAAATCAAAGTTTTAAGTCATAAAGTTTGAGTATTCTTGGGTGCAACTGGAATTTAGTTTTTACAGGTCACAGGTAACTGGTATTTACACTGAACAAAATTATAGCAGTTGGCATTCTAATTTTTTTTCTCCTCATTACGAAAAAATGCCTATTCAAATATACTGAAAATTTTAGCACCAAAAAATGAAATTCTTCAGATAAAAAAATTCTGATATTTTTCATTTTTCTGCTCAAAACATAAATTGTCGGTACTCATTAGAACTGCCTCAATGAGGCAGTTCTAACGAGTAAACACAATCTATGTTTTTGAGCAGAAATAAGAAAAACAATGTATACCCCTGTAAACCCCAGTTTTATATATATAAAAGTGGGGTTTAAGGGGATCAAAACTATATAGGCATGTTTTCGTGATGTACTTTTCAGAGATAATAAATATGACATTTTATGTAAATTGTCTGCCTGGCAGACAATTCATGACATGCCATGCCTTATTTTCTCAAAAAAAAAAACAAAAAAAAAACAAACATGTTACAAAATTTCGTCTGCAGCAGTTGTGATTTGAGTTGTCTGCAGCAGTTGTGATTGGTACTCTTATTTGGTTGACATTTTACAAGTTTTTGCAGTAATTTTTAAAAACCTAACCATATAGTGTAGCACATATAATCAGGTCAAATACTGTAACTTTCTACCCTGTAACTGTAACAGTGTTAATTTCTCAAAACAAGCAAAATTATTGTTAAACTAAACTAAAATACAACATTTTTGTTACTTTTTTCTTACTTATATTTTCTTCCGATTCCTCATCAGGGTCCACTATATTAGCTGCAATAAATGGCACATATACTGAAAATCAAAACTAGCTTAATACTATTAAAATAATCTACCCATATGACTCCCTATAAATTCTCCTTTTATATCAATATAACTCCCTATAAATTTTCCTTTATAACTCCCTATAAATTTTCCTTTATCAATATAACTCCCTATAAATTCTCCTTTTATATCAATATAACTCCCTATAAATTCCTTTATCAATATAACTCCCTATAAATTCTCCTTTTATATCAATATAACTCCCTATAAATTTTCCTTTATCAATATAATTCCCTATAAAATCTCCTCTGTCAATGTCTCTTCATGCTATGGACAAATTCATAAGATGACTCAATGATACTAACTGATTTTCCCCCAAAATAGGCTTTGACATCCCAAGGAGACAATTTGCATGAAATGTCAAATCCTACATATCCTGGGAAAAATAAGAAAAATATTTCAAAGTGTCATCTGCTGAAATTATTACCCAGTTTGCTAAGTATTAAAGCTGTATACATAGCTCAACCTCTTTTTTTTTTTTTCAATCGAAAAGTACTTCTGTTTTTTTTTCTACACGAAAACATATGTTGTGGGTACTCATTAGAAGTGCCTCACTGAGGCACTTCTAATGAGTACCCACAACATATGTTTTCATGGAAAAATATGAAAAATGTACATCTAAATACTCTTCTCATCTGGAGTTCTGCATATAGTTGCTCTGTAATTCAGGTACACCTTAACCCATTGTAGACTGAATAGACACTCCCACACTATATATTGGAAGAGTCCAAATTCAATTTTAGGTACTTCCAGCTATGAGATTTAGATATTCCCGGAGAGAAATGGCTAAATGGAGACCCTG
Organism: Anodontia alba; assembly: GCA_964016985.1. Classification (NCBI taxonomy): domain Eukaryota; kingdom Metazoa; phylum Mollusca; class Bivalvia; order Lucinida; family Lucinidae; genus Anodontia; species Anodontia alba. Next base: position 38,684,203 of record OZ024823.1, read on the forward strand.
ATCAGACACATTTTATGGCATCTGATCTGTGTCTGCACTGTTTGCCAATTATCCTTTTAGGAGTTTGAAGACTACAATGGGTTAAAAAGAATAAAAAAAAGTTGGAAGTATGTATTCATCTTCCTTTCCATTCCCTCTTCAAGGGAGGGAAGTGGCTTCCCTCGTAAATGAATCCCTTCTCAAAGGGGAATGCCCCAAACCCTTACCAACCTCCGGGCTAATTCAGCAGATGCCAAATTTATGGCAGTTTCTTATTTTTCTTAGAAAACAGAATTTCATATTTCCTGCAAATTGTGTCCAGTGGAGACAATTTGCATGAAAAGTCAAAACATGTTTCCTGGGAAAAATAAGAAATTATTTCAAAATGCCATCTGCTGTAATTTTTACCCATTTTTACTCCCTTTTCAAAAGCAAAGAGAACTGACTTAATTAATACATGAATCCCTTTTCAAAAGGGAAGCTACCCCCAAAGGAGAGAATTTGTTCTTAGGGGAGTTAATTCTTTCCTTTAAGAGAAGCCCATCTGATAAGGGTGGCAAATACTTTCAGTTCAGAGTGATCATTCTTGAAGGTGTATAATGTCACCTTATTTTTTTTTATTTTTTCCATGCTGCATTTTAGCTGCATTTTTTTTCTTCTCTGCCCATAGGGGCAAGCGAAATACAAAGCCTGCCTGGTGCCCCTGCAGCAGAGATGCTTGTAACTTAACCTTTACAACTCTCTGGGCAAATTCAGTAGACGACAAGTTGATTCTATTTTTCTTATTTTTTCCAGAAAATAGGCTCTGATATTTCATGCAAATTGTCTCCTTTATAATGTCATAAAATTATCAAATGAGAATATACATTTAGCTTTTCAAGTCAGCAATGACACCTTAAAAGGTGTGAAAACTGGATCTAGACCCCTAATGTATTTGACTGATTATTCTAAAACATAGTTATGCCACCCTATCATTGGCCCTGTTGACTTGGGAAGCCCCATTTATGGAGCTACATAACCGTGCAACAATTCTGATACCTTACATGGAGCTACTTAACCCTAAAAACGCTAATCACAACTGCAGCAGACGATATTCATTTTTTTTTTTTTTTTTAATGTGTCTGCTACAAATTTTGCTTGGCGCTTTAAGGGTTAACCCTCGTCATGCTGAATAAATTAAGATGCCACACCTACTTATAATTCTCAGCCAATCAGATTCCTTGATCCAGATTGTTGATATAAATTCACATACTAAATGGCAAACAGTGCAGATTCAGATCAGAAGCCAACTGATCTGGATCTACACTGTTTGCAAAGACAGGGCATATCCGGGCTCAGCAGGACAAGGGTTAATATAATATCTTCAAGGACTTTGTAAAATTCATGAAACACAATGAACTTACGTGTTCCTCGCCTTACTCCACAGTAGTCTTCACACTCTCTCTGACTAGCAAAATTATTCTGATTACCACGGCAACCACCATAGCTGAATTCCTCGCAGCGTCTTGTAGCTAAATTATGGTACCATCGACGAATAAGGGCGAAGCATGGTCCCACTTCTTTGGGCTGGTGGCAAACAGGAAGTGAGGTAGCTGTTTCTAAGGAAACAAATTCATTATTTTTAATTGTTTTTGAAAATTGTATTTACATTTGAAATCAGAAATTTTGGAACATCTATTTTATCCCTTAGCACTCTGGGCAGAATTTTCAGCAGACAACATTTTGGAATATTTTTTCTCATTTTTCCCAGGAAACAGGTTTTGATATTTCATGCAAATTGTCTCCATTGCATACAATTTGTATGAAATGTCAAATCCTGTTTTCTGTGAAAAATGAGAAAATTTGTTTTCTGCTGAATTAGCTGAGAGAGTGGTAAAGGTTAAAAAATATTTTTTTTTTTGAAAATTACATTTACATTTGAAAACAGAAGTTTTGGAGCATCTACTTTAACCCATTTATGCCTAGCGTCCCATAAAAAGGACATTGACAAACAGTGTAGACCCAGATCAGATGCCACAGAACGCAGCATCTGATCAGGGTCTACACTGTTTGCATAAAATACAGGAATTTCTATAAAACATGGTAAACTGTGTAATAATAAAAACTAGCCAGACACCCCTTATACTGGAAATGGACCGGTCTGAAGATTGAAGGTAGGAAACTCCACTAGGCATAAATGGGTTAAATTATGGAAAATTAGTTTAAGCTATTTCAACATGGGCTGCTCTTGTTAGAAAACAAGATGGAATCCTGCTTACATGTTTTCTGAACTGTGCAAAACACAACCCTTAAAGCACCAAACAAAACTGTAGCAGATGAGTCTAAATTTTTTATATTATTTTTCAGAAAAAATAAGACCTGACATTTAATGTGAATCATCTGCTAAGCAGATAATTCACATAAAAATGTCAAGCCTTATTTTTTCTGAATGGCAGATGAGTTACATGAAATTTAAGCCTTATTTTCTTGGAAAAATAATAAAAAAAAAAATTGTCAAAATGTCTTCTGCTGCAGTTGTGATTAGCACTTTATCAATAAAGGGAAAGGGAGTAATAGCTTTTGCATGGGGCAAAAATTAAAATTCATTTGCAATTTGCTTTACTTAGAATATTGTAATGATTTCATTGTAATTTGCAAAAAAAGAAGAAAAAAAGGTTATTCTCTTAACTACAATATTGTCCCCATGTTAAGGTTATTTACAGTACACAGTATTTACCCAAAGTATACAGACACCTCATCTCCTTACTTGTTTTAAGATTTAAAAAATTAAAATTTAAAAGGTTGCCTTTGGAAACAAAGTACACAACAGAATGAAAATCGAAGACTGTTTTTATTAAATCTTTTCATATACAGCAGTGTATGTAGTTTGAGTGGCTGAATAAGCCCCCTAGCACTGCTTTAACCTTTGCCATGCTGAATAAATTAAGATGCCACACCCACTTCTAATTTTCAGCCAGTCAGATTACTTGATTAAGGTTGTTGATATAAATTCACATACTTGATGGCAAACAGTGCAGATCCAAATAAATTCTGAAGCCAACTGATCTGGATCTACACTGTTTGCAAAGGTAGGGTACATCTGGGTTCAGTAGGACAAAGTTTAAGAGATATTCTATTTTTAAAGTACCCAGAATGTGCTCAATGATCCCAAAGGAAATAAAAATATAATCTGCACTATGATGAAGGGAGGGGAGACATTTTACCGCTGCCACATGGCACTTAACACCAGCTGCAGTGAAGTACATTTCAGTCCCTGTTGATGTGTCTAAAATACTACTGTGTGACTGGAAAACATTCTGTTGCATTCTGATCTGAGTCTATGCTGTTTGCTCCAGCCTGTTTGTCTGTATACTTAAGAGGAAATATGGTACATCCCTATTGGCTTGGAGACCCACCCATAGCCAGGTTATTTTCACACACCCAATGCCTTTAATTAGAAGAAAATTGCAATGTCCTTTACCATTATTTAGCGCCTATGTCAAAACTCATAAAACACAATTAACTCTTAAAGCACCTGAGTCACAACTGCAGCAGACGACTTGATTTTATTTGTTTTTCAGAGAAAAAAAGACATTTCATGTGAATTGTCTGCTAGGCAGACAATTCACATAATATGTCAAGTCTTATTTTCTCTGCAAAAAAAAAAAAAAAAATAGAATGTCGTCTGCTACAAATTTTGCTTAGCACTTTACGGGTTAAGTTTCATGAACATTACAACTAGAGAGGAGAAATTAATATACCGTATTCTTTGTAAGTATTTGGACACCTCAACTCCTTACCATACTTATTCTGAAATCTGAGCAAGTACATTTTACTACCTAATGTGGTGTCTAAAAATTGCTGGATGAGTGTAGACCCTGATGAGACTCTATGTTCTGTGGCATCTCATCTGGGGTATACACTGTTTGCTCAGGGCTCTGTCCGAATACATATGGTAAATACGGTTACATAATAACCAAGGGAAGACAATTAAACTACAAATACCACTCAAAGCAAGGAGGGAGGGCTGAAAAAACAAAATGAGGATGGACATAGCAAAAACACTGCAAGACTTAAAAAATTTACAATAAAGGTGTCCCTGAGCCTTGGACTAAAGCATATGAAAGCTGGGCTTAATCCCTCGTTTTGCTATCTTTAACCTTACTCCGAAGGGTATCAATTGACTGCTAGGTGTACAGAGAAGCTTTTGAGCTGATGGTCTGAGCTGGGCTCGAACCCACAACCTTCAAAACTACAATCAAAAGCTCTAACCGCTCGGCTACGGCGTCACTCTACATGCACTTTGTTCTAGGTAAGATACTTGATATTCCTAATTTGCATGAAATACCAAACCTTAGTTTACAGGCAAAAATTTAAAAAAAAAAAAAAAAAAAAAAGAAAAATCCTCAATTTCTCTTTTTCTGAATTGGCCCAGAGAGTGCTCAAGGTTAACAAAAAGAACTCAAAGGAACTCAAAGGAAAAACTTGCCACAAACCACTAACAACATAGGAAGTTTTGCGAAAAAAAACAACAAAGCAACAAACAAAAACACACACACACAAAGAAAAAGAAAAGGCAGAATCTCATGTGAGACTTATCATAGCAAATCTTTCCTGCAATGGCCACATGTGTCACTAGTCTAGAGTTTTCCTCTTTTTTTTTATAATTAAATGAAGCAAACACCGATTTGTAACATAATAATAATAATAATAATAATAATAATAATCAACTTTATTTATAGAGGGTAACACATTTAGTAATCTAGTACTAACCTTCCATGTGGCCCTCTTTTTTCCTGGGTAGAAACCAGTACTAAGCAATGTGGATTAAGTCTCTTGCTCAAGGAAACAACACTTGCAGTTAGTGGGGATCGAACCCGGTACCTCTCGATCTCGAGTCCGACGCTTTACCACTGCACCACAGCGCTCCACAAACACTGACTCGCTATCATGTGATAGTCGAATGATCATGACTATTATGCTAATAGTTAGCCAGTCTATTGATATAAATGACATTGGTGACAAATTTCACCATCTTTTTGTATGCAATAATTTCAAATCAGAAAGAAAGAACTTTTTAACGCCATATTTTTACAAATGTATCAATAATTTTCAATTAAGGAACTTTTATCTACTGAAAATAAAAATCTTCTTATCAAATTATCTTGTTTTATTGAAATTATTTTCAAGTGCTAAAAAGTTTTAATTTTATATTACACGTTCTTGTCATTATGTTTTTCTTCTTCTTTCTTTTTTTTTGCAGTTTACACCATGTTAACAAGCCTATGCGATTAAGAACCTGACAATCTCACTTTATGTAAGGAGAGGTGTTTGCCAGGGTATACATCATTTTTCTTGTTTCTGCTCTGGACCTGGAGTGTGGCTGCTTATTAGAATTGCCTAAATGAAGCAGTTCTAATGGGACCCACTTAAATGATCTGTGTTTGGGGTGGGACGGAGGAATATCATCATTTTTCATTTGAAATTTTTCATTTTTAAGGCCTTAAAAAAAATCTTATTGTTTTGCAAAGGCGTGGTAGTGTGATGCTTCTGTTTCCTTTTCATTGTTGCATTTGCTCATCATTACGAAAACACGCCTATTCAAATATATTGAAAATTTTACCACCAAAAAACAGAAAGTTTTCAGATAAAAATTCTGATATTTTTCATATTTCTGCTCAAAACATGGATTGTGGGTACTCGTTAGAACCGCCTCGCCGAGGCAGTTCTAACGAGTACCCACAATCCATGTTTTTGAGCAGAAATAAGAAAAATAATGTATACCCCTATAAACCCCAGTTTTGCTATATAAAAGTGGGGTTTAAGGGGGTCAAAACTATATAGGCATGTTTTCGTGATGGTTTATAGATTTCTGTTTATTACATGCCATTTGTTTGTCTGTTTGTACAGTATGCTCTTATGCCACCTGAGTGTGTCCTGACTTTATTTTCAATAAAGTTATGTTCTTATACATCACATGCGAGTGTGAAGTAAATTAATGTAAAACAAGGGAAATAACATGTCCTCAGGTAAGAGTACCCCTTCCAAAGACCAGGTCAGAAACTTTCATAGCAGGATAAGGGTTAAAGATGGAACACTTTATTAGAATTATTCATACAATATGCATTATCATCAGGCAACAAAAGAGTGATTTTTTTCAGACCTTTTACCTATAAAAGGATTCACATTTCATTTAATTATCTTCAAAGGACAAGAATTCAGCCTATGGCTATGTCATGCTGGTGTTACAAAGTCAGTGAACTGTGAAATATAGGTTAAGGTCATATATAGATACTGCTGTACGAGTTGTCATCCCTAAGTGCAAGCTATCATCACTGTAGCCTTTGAAGTTCTTGGGAAATTAACTTGAACATTAGGGATGGTTAGGGTTGACGCAAATGTTGACGGACAGACAAGAAGGAACAAAAAACTCTAGACCTATATTGCACCATGCTAAAAGCAGGCACAAGAATAAAAAGGAGATCATTTGAATGAAATACAAGCCCTATTTTCTGTAAAACAGGGAAAAATATTTAAATGTAGCATGCCAAAATATAGCTGTAGGTAAGGTGCTTTTTTTTCAACCAAGAAGTTTTAAAATTTTTCTTATTTCTCCATGAAAACATATTATGTTGAAGGTACTCATTAGAAGAGCCTCAATGAGACACTTCTAATGAGTATCCATAACATACATTTTTGTGGAGAAATAAGGAAGATATTAATCTGGATATCCCTCTTATCTAGAGCTACAAATGATGCTGTGTCAGCAACTCTGCCTACCCTATTTACCTTAAGTATTGGGACACTTTAACTTCTAACCATACTTGTCCTAAAATTCGAAGAAGTCTATTTTACTACCTGTTGTTGCATCTAAAATACTGCTGGATGAGTGGCAAACAGTGCAGTCCCTGATCAGATGCCCAATCTGTGGCATCTGATCTGGGTCTACACTGTTTGCTCACTTCTGTCTGTCCCAATATTTAGGATTATTACTTTAGTTTACATGTCCAAGATTTCAGCACATTAGCTTTGCACACTAATACTCTAGTACAAAGTGCTTCTAAGTCCATAACATTTCTTTTGATCTGTCAGGTACTTGTTTGGATTCAAGAGGGGGACATTTCTGACATTACTACAGCTTAGCACTTACAGACAAATACCCCTAAAACACAAGGCTAGGTTCTAAATCCAGTTCAGCATTTGTCTGGAAAACACAGAGTAAGCCATACAGCACCATAAAAAATTGTAGCACACAATATTCCAAGATATTTTTTTATCTTTCTAAGAAAATACGGCTTGACATTTCTTGAGAATTGTCTACCTAACAAATAATTCACATGAAATGTCAAGCCTATTTTCTCACTAAAAAAAAAATATTTCAAAATGTCATCTATTACTACAACTGCTACAATGAGGTTAAAAGCATGGTGCATTCCCAGTGCAACTATGCTACAAAACAAAACAGGGTCAACTACAAAACAGATCATGGTCAAAAAAAACTAAACTATTCACCAAACGACAAAAAGCCAAGTGAAATTCATCCTAGGCTGAATGGTCATTCTTGTAACCACAATCAATACTTCTTGAAGTGTTAAAGAAACAATTATAGCTCTAAAACTGGAGAGCTCTTTCAACTGAGAGGTTGCAAATGAAATCAATGATTTCATTTGCAACCTGTCAGTTGAAAGAGCACTGACCAATGCTCTAAAAATTTGAACATAAGCAATGTCTTTAAAAAAAGATAACCAGCTGCGATTAAACAGAGAATGTTTTGAAATAAGTGATCCATATTTTAAAACATTTGACTGATTATTTTTACACAGTTTGTTGAATAGGGTGAGTAGAGAAAAAGATTTTCACCCTATCTGCATACTACGTAATAAACATATTTATCATCAGGTTTTGAGCTAGTATTGTGTAAACTCAAGTCATACTCATAAGAAACCGATAAACACTTATACAGTAAAATTCCGCTATCAGGACTAACCGCAATTAAGACCACTCAGCTATTAACAGCAGCTTGTGCCAGTCCTAAATGGCTTCTTCTCTATCCATTATGAAAACATATCTATTCAAATATACTGAAAATTTTACCACCAAAAAATGAAAATTTTCAGGTAAAAAATTCTGATATTTTTCATATTTCTGCTCAAACATAGATTGTGGGTACTCGTTAGAACTGCCTCAATGAGGTGGTTCTAATGAGTACCACAATCTATGTTTTTGAGCAGAAATAAGAAAAATAATGTATACCCCGGTAAACTCCAGTTTTTACTACCGGTATATAAAAGTGGGGTTTAAGGGGGTCAAAATTATATAGGCATGTTTTCATGATGATTTTATATCCAATAATAAGACAGCACCACTAATAAGATCTCTTTTAGGCACAAAGGTGATCTTAACACTTGTCAAGCTGAATGAAGATATGCAGTATATGCATGTAAAGTTCAGAGACAATTATGCCATGAAGTAAAATAAATGCTTTTTAGTTTGTTAATTAAAGATAGAAAATTTGTGTTGAGTGCAGCTTACAATATAACATCGATGTATTAGTATCGATCATAAGACATGCGATTATAAGTACAGCACTGAAGTGATGTAGTATAGTGCATTTGTTATGTGTTCTTTTTTTTCCAGGGCTCCAGATAAGCAGTGTTCTAAATGCATAGCTATAGATCAGGTATTTAATTACAGTCGAACTTCAATGGCTCAAACATCTTTGGGGCCATGGAAATTTGTTCGAGACATGGGTAGTTGAGCCACTGAGGGTTAATTATAGCGGCAAATGAAAATAATCTAGGAATGTCTTTTCCATCTTCTATAAAATAATGGTATGTTGAGTGTAATTAGAACTGCCTCGATGAGGCAATTCTAATGAGTACACACAACATACATTTTCATGATAAAATAAGAAAATTTCCCTTAAAATCCCAAAATATTTGTTTTCTTTAGCTATTGGAAGAATTTCCTAGGGACTAAAATGAGTTAGAATCATCCACGGTAAACAAGTCATCCGTGTTCGAGCCATCGAGGTTATACTGTAAAAAGAATATGTTGTGGATACTCATTATGATTACCCACAAAAAAAGTTTTTGTGGAGAAATTAGAAAATGTTTATCAAGAGACATTTTTCTTTTTTGTTTTGTTTTTTCACCTAGAGATATGTTAATGAGTTCCCCCAATGGAAATTTTTGTGCAAAAACTAAAATATTTTCAAGTGCCTCCTAAAACTGGAAATCTGTCCATTCAGACAATAGTTTTCTTCACTCTCCACTTAACAGTGTTCCTGTCATTTGAATCTTCACCCATCCACATGAATCAAATTAGTTCCCAGAATGCAAGTTTTCATGAAGAAATAAGAAATACTTTTTTTCTTTTCATCCGTGTAAAGTAACTTATCTATAGCCCTATTTTTGTGATAAATTTAGTCTTGGATAGAAATGAAATACATAATTTTAAAGCTAAAAAACTGGGTATAATCAATATTTGGTATCATTCGTAACAAAAGATAACTAAAATTAAGACAAAACCAAATCACAGATAACAAGAATGAACATTCAGTCAGACTAGATACCTCTTTCAATCACATTTCTACATGTCGTTAAACATTCTTTTTCACTTTTAAATCTGTTATCGTTACCATCACAACCACCATACCAAAATCGTTGGCACCGGCTGGAGGACGTGTTATAGAACCACATGACTTTAGTATCATCCCGACATGTCCCAAAGTCACTAGGCTGTCGGCACTGGACTGCCAAAGCAATATTAGAAAGTTTCGAAATTTGAGCAAATCATTTGTATGATGACGAGGATGATGTTATGAAGGATGTCAGTGATGCCAATTTAATTCCATACATGCTATAAATGAATCCAGCAGACACAAACCCAGCAAACACACAATGTTGCCACAATGTAGTATCAACATCTTTGTAACATCATGACAGCACTGACGTCTATACGACATCGTATTTACTGGGAAATGAGTGCTTTTTTTTCTTACGGTAAATGTCCTAAAATTTTTAACACTTTATTCCATTCTTTTTTTTGCCGAAAGTTTGTTGTTGAAAGCATATGTTTCATAAAATACTTAGTGGAATAGCGAACAGTGTAGACCCTGATCAGACTGCTCCTGCTCTACAGTTTGCATTCTGACTGAAAAATTGACATATGAAATTTCAGGACAACAACCATACTTTTTCCCAGAAAATAAGACATGACATTTCTGGTAGATTGCCTCCTAATATGCCTCAATTGTCATACAAAGAGACAGTTTACAAGTAATGTCATACCGTGAAAGATGAAAAATGTCTGCCTTTTTTTAGTTAGCATGAAAAGATTTAACCCTTAAAGCACCAATCACAACTGCAGCAGACGACAATTTTTTTTTTCCTTTCTATTTTTCAGAGAAAACGAGTCTTGAAATTTCTTGTGAATCGTCTGCTTTACATGAAATTTCAAGACTTGTTTTCTCTGAAAAATAAAAAAAAATTTAGAATATCGTCTGCTACAAATTTTGCTTGGCGCTTTAAGGGTTAAAATTTATTACAGGGCTATGCAGGGATCTTTTTCTGTTTTACCAGGGTATTTCTATGTCATAGTTTTGAAACTGATTTTTTTTAAAGAAAACTTTCAAAACTGAGAAGTTTTAGAAACTTGCAGTGGATAAAAATATTTTAAAAAGTTTTTAGTTCTGGTTAAATGCATAAGTCTGATAACTTCAGCTGATGTCACTCAAAGCAGCAAAATGCTTTCAGAAAGTTTATCAAGGTATTGACTACCCTATCTCTCTCAGTGTCCAACATACTAAACATTCTTAGATATTATCTCAGTTTTCAAATGATCAAATGACATAACAAATAAAAATTCCACCATGTTTTGTTTGTCCTGCTCGATAAACTTGATGTCAAAAGTATTCTCTATAACTAGAAATCCACAATCACTGACCAAAAAGTAAAAAAGGATTTCTAAACTAAGTTTGGGGAATAATGGAGTAAATGCGTGAAAATGGATTATGACACATAAAAATGAAAACTTGTAAATATGAACAACTGAAAGAAAGGCATATATAAATATCTGAAACATACAAATATAAGAAGACAATATTCTGCATAGGTAATTAATTTTACAAATTATCGACATGAATTTAACTACTGTATTCATCCTAATTACCGCACATGCGCCTGTAAGTGCACAGTCAAGTAATTTAACTACTGTATTCATCCTAATTACCGCACATGCTCCTGTAAGCACAAAGTCATGTAATTTAGTAGACTTACAGCCAGTGTACTTTTATTTACTTCTTTATAAAAAAAACATATGTTGAGGGTACTCATTTGAATTGCCTCAACAAGTTGAGGCAATTCAAATGAATACCCTCAACATATGCTTTCATAAAGAAAATCAGAAAATGATATGCATAAGCATCATTAAATATGCTCTTCATGAAGTCCTATGCTGATCTTTCTTTAAAGTGTGCCCTTATTAGGTAAATATTTTACTACAAATTTTTCCAGTAATTTTGAAAAATGTAAACGCACAGTGCCGTAATTAGGTAGAATACGGTAATTTATAAATCTGAATTTGGTTTATTTCTCAATCATAGGACGTCTAGTTCATATGTGTCAAAGCTCCAGATAAAGCACTTTTTTAACCAAAAAGTTAAAGCACTTTTTTAACCAAAAAGATAAAGCACTTTTTTAACCAAAAAGTTAAAGCACTTTTTTAACCAAAAAAGTTAAAGCACTTTTTTAACCAAAAAGTTAAAGCACTTTTTTAACCAAAACGTCAAAGCACTTCTTTAACCAAAAAGTGCTGATATTTTCTTATTTCTCGACAAAAAAACATATGTTGTGGTACTCATTAGAAGTGCCTCTTCTAATGCGAGGCACTTGTAATGACTACCCACAACACGTATTTGTGGATAAATAAGAAAAATATTTTTCAGATACCCAGTTTTATCTGGAGCAATGTATGTGTTCATTGTCTGTTCATATATGAACAATAATCCACATGCAGTAATATTGCATGTCATTTGATAATTAATTTTGGGAAAAACTCATTTTCAAGTTAATTTTGGGGAGCACAACTCATTCTCAGTTAACCCTTATCCTGCTTTCACGACAACCCCTACCTTTGCAAACAGTATAGTTCCAGATCAGATGGCTTCTGAAGAAGCCATCTGATCAGGATCTACACTGTTTGTCATTCAGTTTGCGAATTTGAACGAAAACATTATATGATGTAATATGATTGGCTGATAGTCAGAAATGGGTATGGCTAATTAAATTATTCAGCAGAATAAGAGTTAACATGCTATTGGACAGATATAAAACAAAACTTTCAGGTTCAAACTTTCAGGTTTGAAAAATGAAGGATGGGAGGAGAGGGAGGAGAGGGGGATGGGGACTCAAACTGTGAATTATAGCCAAACATAACAAAATTATCAACCTTACTGCATTTACTAATTTTATGCCCAAAATTATCAAAAAAGATATTTCAATGGCACTATGACCAAACTACCCTTTCAACACAAGTTCATTTATATCAGACCACAGTTGTGCATTTGTGTGTGCATTCATTGTCTATGCCCATGGGTGTAGGCAATCTTAGTGATTGTCATTGCTCGGAAAGCACTTTATGAAAGGTCATGGATTAGTCTAATGCTATTTTCCATGAGCTGCTTAGTACACATTATGTGCTAAGGGTAGACCAAGCTTTTTTTGTAAAAGCTAATACTTGTACAGGCTTATATTCACAGATCATCTATGCACACTAAGGGCCACTATTGTCACCAAGCATCCCCATGTCTACTTATACTAAACCCAGGGCATCTCAAGACTGCCTAGCTCCAGATAAGGCATTTTTTTACAACCGAAGAGTACTGATATTTTTTCTTATTTCTCCACAAAAACATATGTTGTGGGTACTCATTAGAAGTGCCTTGCAAAGGCACTTCTAATGAGTACCCACAACATGTGTTTTTGTGGAGAAATAAGACAATATTATTTGCATTACGAAAACACGCCTATTCAAATACACTGAAAATTTTACAACCACAAAATGACAAATTTCAGATAAAAAAAATTCTGATATTTTTCATATTTCTGCTCAAAACATAGATTGTGGGTACTCGTTAGAACTGCCTCAGCGAGGCAGTTCTAACGAGTACCCACAATCTGTGTTTTTGAGCAGAAATAAGAAAAATAATGTATACCCCTGTAAACCCCATACTATATAAAAGTGGGGTTTAAGGGGGTCAAAATTATATAGGCGTGTTTTCGTAATGTTATTTGGATACCTCTTCTTATGAGTTCAAACACAGGATACCTAAGTTGCAAATTAAAATTGCAAAAAACTAGGCCAACCAGATCACTCGTTTGATGAAGATCGATATTAGCCTCTACAATGTTTTTCATATGTATAATTTTTATGGTATAAGTCTGGTACAAAAAAACAACAACAAAAAAAACAACAACAACAAAAAAATAACAATGGAACAGCTATGGAAAATTGCAGAAACTTAGAACCATCTGCCATCAAAAATATAAATATTTGTGTTTGTTTTAGAAGCTCAGAAAAGAGATCAGTGTGAGACTAAGAAACGATGTTAAATCATGCTTTTTATCTGTGTTATCACAACTATATTTCTGTGAGAATTAGCACTATTAATTCTCTGTTCATGCATTTAGAATATATGTAAAATAAGTCTGTTGTACAAGCCAAATTATTCAACCTGTGGAACTTAACCCTTGTCATACCGAATAAAGATGCCACACCCACTTCTAATTTTCAGCCAATCAGATTGCTTGATCCACGTTGTTGATTCAAATTTAAATACTGAACAACAAACAGTGCAGATACAGATCAGTTGGCTTCTTCAGATGCCAACTGATCTCGATCTACACTGTTTGCAAAGGTGGGGCATAACCAGGTTCAGCAGGACCAGGGTTAAATCTTAACAAACAACTTTGAAGGATTTTTTTTTTTTATTAAACAGGGCTTGTCATTTTATTCAAACTTTTACCTCTGGAGACAAGAGGGGACAACTGGAATGAAATGTCGTCCTGTCTCAGATGAGTTGTTGAGTACCTGACGATAATTCATAGATTTTCTCCAATTCTCCTTAAAAACATAGGCTGTGGGTAATCATTAGAAGTGCCTTACCCATTCTCCATAAAAACAGTGGGAGCCCATTCTTTCCTTTTAGAGTAGACCCATTTTCAGAAGGGGCCTGGTGAGCAGGGAAGCAAACAGGGAGTCACAATATTTTTCTCCCTTGTAAAAAAGGCAGAATAGCATACAAGTGTATTTAGCCCCCTTAAAGCTTGTACCCATAAGAGATTACTTGTATGAAATGCCAAGCCCCATTTTTCCACGGAGAATTAGAAAAACAAGAAACATGATAAATTTGTTGTTTGCTTATTTTGCCAATATCAATGTAACAGTTAATAAAGCAGGTGTAATAGTATTTTCGGTGACTTAGCCATGCAAAGTTTGACTGAAATCTCTCATTATAAGTAAAAAAAAAAGGAACATTCAAAAGCCATCCTACTTATAAATCATTCTCAAACAAAAATTAAGATTATTTAAATTAGACGAATTGTTTTCTACATTTATATTATAGGCTGATCAAACTGACCTGTCACTTTGACCTTTTGATTACAACAGGTAAACAGGTATTACTGGTACAGGTGAGAAACTTGCTGTTTCACGTGGAATGCATCACGAAAACATGCCTATATAATTTTGACCCCCTTAAACCCCACTTTCATATAGTAAAACTGGGGTTTATAGGGGTATACATTATTTTTCTTATTTCTGCTCAAAAACACAGATTGTGGGTATTTGTTAGAATGGCCTCACTGAGGCAGTTTTAAGGGGTACCCATAATGGCTTTAACGGGTACCAACAATCTATGTTTTGAGCAGATATGTGAAGAATATCGGAACTTTTTATCTGAAAATTTTCATTTTTTGGTGGTAAAATTTTCAGTATATTTGAATAGGCATGTTTTCGTAATGGCAGAATTTTCTGACTGTCATACCTAAAGTGTATAGTAGCCATATCCTTATGAATATAGAATTGAAAAGTCAAAGTGACAGATCAATTTGGCTGATCTATAAAAGTTTTACACAACAACTCAATATTTAAGAAATGAATGTTATTTTTTTCGAAGTTCATTGAGGTATGACCGCAGTGGGTCGCGTGCAAAGTGAATGAACCCCGAAGGGGTTCATTCACTTTGTGTGCGACCCACTGCGGTCATACCTCAATAAATTTCGGAAAAAATCAAGTTCATTACTTATAGTTCATTCACTTTGCACGTGACCCACTGCGGTCATACCTCAATAAATTTCGGACAAAAGTCAAGTTTATTACTTATATTTACATTATTTTCTCGCGTACCTTGGAGAGAACTTCACATTACAGTCTGCATTAAGGGCAGGAGGATTACATTTGGATAGCTTAAGAGTGGAGACGTCATCACAACAGTAGCAGCGTCTAATCAAATCTCCGAAAACGTCAGTTGTTTTGATGTCACGTCACTTCACGTGATCCATTGCGTTCATGGAGGAATGAACTACATTGGGTTCTATAGGTTTCTCTAAGAGTCTTAAAATCGAAAATGTAAATAGTGGCACATAAAACTACTGTGTTAGAGAAGAAAAAGAAAGATATCTAAATTTCACTATTTTTTTTTTTTTTCTACATAACATTTACAAAGTTTTACACAAAACTTGAATACTGGCACATAAAACTTTGGAATAAGCCTAAACTTATTTGTGACCCACTCACCTGCGACATCTACTCGTGGTTCTTTTTCTCTGGTCTCTGTATAGTAGACATCTGTATCAGTACCGCCAGTATTCGTATCAGGTATTTCATAGACACCATCACCATCACAGCCTTCATCGTTAGGACCTGTTGCTATGGTTACACCATCTGGACAACAACCATAGGTAGATTGATCACAGTCAGCGCCATCACCTGAACTTATTTCGATCTCTTCACATCCTTCCTGGTTGGGACCTGAAATACAGGTGGAGTTTGATCATCATCAGCCAGACCCTCTGGTCCTAGTTACATTTATCATTGACACTCCTATAGTAAGCAACAGACAATCATAATCAGAGACTGGTTTTCCTGCATTAAAACGAAGGACAAACTAACTCATGGAATCCTACTATTACCCATGTCCCCCAGGTTGCTAGTGGTGGATGACAATTACCTAACTGTAATGGTGATCATGATTTCAGGTTTAATGACACACATGGACCCATAAGGATCATTTGTGTTGATATGGTATGCTGATGTAGGTTTTTGTGTTGAAGTTGACACGTCAACCCTTGTGGGTCATTTTGTGTCGTATCCCAGAGAAAGGGAGAAGAACAAATAGAAGAAATAGCAGAGGGGATGAAAGAGAGGGACAGGGGAGAAAGAGGAAAATGAACAAAAGTAAAGAAACAGAAAAAAAAAAAAAAAAAAAATCCCCCCCCCCCCTCCACCCTCTACCCTTACCTACTGCAAGGACAGCAGGCCTTGCCCAACTGTAAGCCAATCTCAGTTGGATGATGCATGATACACGACACCTTTGCCTCACCCAACTATCCCTGCCAATGTAGGAAAAGCAGTTACCAAGTTTTGCAATGGGAGGCAATTTAGAGTACAATTTTTTTTTTCTCTACTTACAGACCCGTGTGCATCAGGGCCCAGTTGTTCAAAGCTAATAATGTCGTTAGTTAACAACTCATTAAAATTTACAATGAGTGATACACAAATATGCTGAAATTTTTTAAAACAGTTAACGAAATGACCCTTAACAAGCTCGTTAAGCTAACGACGCTTTGAACAACTGGGCCCAGATCAATATATCTTACACAGCTGCAAATAAGGTGTTTTTTTTTGTTTTTTTTTGTTTTTTTTCAAACTTACTTTGCCAGATGTTTTTTTTGTTTTTTTCTTCAAACTTACTTTGCCATAAAAAAAAGCAAAGTATTCATTAGAAGCACCTTGGCAAGGTACCCAAACATGAGTTTTGTCATTACGAAAACAAGCCTATTCAAATACATTGAGAATTTACCACCAAAAAATGAAAACTTTCAGATGAAAAATTCTGGTAGTTTTCATATTTCTGCTCAAACTATAGATTGTGGGTACTCATTAGAACCATCTTGTGTGCTAAACTGCCTTGGTGAGGCAGTTCTAATGAGTACCCACAATCTATGTTTTTGAGCAGAAATAAGAAAATTAATGTATACCCCTGTAAACCCCAGTTTTACTAAAGTGGGGTTTAAGGGGGTCGAATTATATAGGCATGCTTTCCTGATGTGTAGAAATTAGGAAATATTATCTAGATGCTTCTCTTATCTGTCGTTATGTTATCATTACTTTTTTCTTTCTGTGTTAGAGACGGTTCCTATGTCAAGAAATCTTACAAAAAGCAACAACTTCCATTTTCAGTTCTGCTTCAAGGGCCACAAAATTTTGCCTACCATATCTACCTTAAATATTCAGACAAGAAAGACTAAGCAAACTGTGTAGACTCAGGGTCTATACCATTTGCTTATCCAGCAGCTATTCTATACATAGCATTACGAAAACAAGCCTATTCACAAATACTGAAAATTTTACCATCAAAAAATGAAAAAAATCAGATAAAAATTCTTATATTTTTTATATTTCTGGCTAAAACATAGATTGTGGGTACTCATTAGAACCGCCTCAGTGAGGCAGTTCTGAGTACCCACAATCTACGTTTCTGAGCAGAAATAAGAAAAATAATATATACCCCTGTAAACCTTAGTTTTACTATATAAAAGTGGGTTTTAAGGGGGTCAAAATTATATAGGCGTGTTTTTGTGATGGACAGGCAGTAAACTGGAATTGTTCCAATTTAAGGATAAATATGGTATAGAGTTTGAATACTTCACGTAAATATAGTGGCTTACCTTGAGCAGCAGTGATTTCATCGTCACAACAGCCATATACTGTGGCCTGAAAGGAAAAAAAAGAAGTTTCGAAATTAACCTTGTTATGCTGAATAAATTAACCCTTGTCCTGCTGAATAAATTAAGATGCCATGCCCACTTCTAATTTTCAGCCAATCAGATTGCCTGATCCAGGTTGTTTATACAAATTCACATACCAAATGGCAAACAGTGCAGATCCGGATCAGTTGGCTTCTTCAGAAGCCAACTGATCTGGACCTACACTGTTTGCAAAGGCAGGGTATATCCGGATTCAGCAGGGCTATGGTTAAGATGCCATGCCCACTTCTAACTGTCAGCCAATCAGTTTGCTTGATTCAGGTTGCTGAATAAATTCACATACTGCATGACAAACAGTGCAGATCCAGATCAGCTGACTTCTTTAAAAGCCAATAGATCTGGACCTACATTGTTTGCAAAGGCAGTACATAGCCAGGTCCCACAAGATCAGGCTTGTAAAGGCTGATTACAGGATCTCACAGGTCCAGGATATTTTGTTATTTTTGCATCAAAACAATAATTTGTGGATACTTAACCCTGTCATGCTGAATAAATTAAGATGAAATGCCCACTTCTAATTTCCAGCCAATCAGATTACTTGATCCAGGTTTTTGATAGATTCACATATTTAATGACAAACAGTGCAGATCCTGATCAGTTGGCTTCTTCAGATGCCAACTGATCTGGATCTACACTGTTTGCTATGACAGGGCATGTCATGTTCAGCAAAAGAAGGGTTAATTAAAACCTACTTTGTGGGTACTTCTTAGAACCTCCTCTCTGGGGTGATTTCAATGAAAACCCACAACTATGTTTAGGAGTAATCACATTTTGTTTTGTTAATTTTGTATCCAAACATTTACTGTGCAAAGGGAGACAACTCTTGCAGATAGAAAGTTGCATCCTTAGCTTTTGAAACTTGTCAAAAATAAGGGCTACTCTTAAAGGAATGAATTTGCTCCCAGAGAGTGCAAATTCTTTCCGTTAAGGGCAGCCCTGAATGAATAAGGGAGCCAAATAACTCCATGTCAGAGTTATTTCCCTAGAAGGTGTATTCATTCCACTTTATGCAGTATTTCAAACTCCTATAATTTACATAGCATATAGTAATGTTAAATGGTTTGCAATTAACAGCCCACTCAACACTATTAAGGTCATGAAGAGCTGGTCAGTTTAGCTAATCACACTTTACCTGGGTAGACTTAGTCTGCTAAGGGTTAACCAATACCTGTGCACATTCTTTCACCAGAATACAAACAGTAAAGACCCTGGTCAAACTGTGCATAATGTACAGCTATCCTGTGTGCAAATGGATAGTAAGATTTGCACAAAATGACAAGCTCTTAACCCTTCTCTTGCTGAACACGACATGCTCTGTCTTAGCAAACAGTGTAGATCCAGATCAGTTGGCTTCTTCAGAAGCCAACTGATCTGGATCTGCACTGTTTGTCATTAAATATGTGAATTTCTATCAAAAACCTGAATCAAGTAATCTGATTGGCTGGAAATTAGAAGTGGGCGTGGCATCTTAATTTATTCAGCATGAAAAGGGTTAATTCTGAAAAGATTATAAAATGGGTTGGGCCTTGTGAAAATATGTCTTTGGGCATATACAAGCTGCCAAGGCCCAGATCAGCCTGTGCACTCATGCAGTCTTATCAGGTCCTTTGCTCTCCACAAACAAAATCATAGGACACCATATAGAATGTATTGATGGAGAGCAAATGCCCGGATGAGACTTTGCGAATGTGTAGGATGTGACATCACGAAAACACGCCTATATAATTTAGACCCCCTTAAACACCACTTTTATATAGTAAAACTGGCGTTTACAGGGGTATACATTATTTTTCTTATCTCTGATCAAAACGTAGATTGTGGGTACTAGTTAGAACTGCCTCGTCGAGGCGGTTCTAACGAGTACCCACAATCTATTTTTTGAGCAGAAATAAGAAAAATATCAGAATTTTTTATCTGAAAATTCTCATTTTTTGGGTGGTAAAATTTTCTATATATTTGAATAGGCATGTTTTCGTAATGAATCCGCACATTTTGTGCATGCTCAAAGGCACTTTTTTGTTAGTCTCGGCCAAAATGATGTTTCATGACATTTCTAGTCTTATAAAGCTGGGAAAAAGTTAACTTGTGGATAATTATCTTCAAATAAACATTTATCAATGTGATGTAGGATAAAAATTGATGTGGGAGTTTAAAATCGTAAGTAATAATGCCTCTGAGAACATGTCATACAAACAGATATTACCAAACAACAAGAGGCCCATGGGCCACAGCTCGCTCACCTGAGTGAAATAGCTAGTGCAGATATGCATTTGTTATGCAACATTTTTTCAATTCTGTCATTGCAACTAATGAAAGGATCATCATTGAAGCAGTTCTTGGTTTTGAAGAAGAAGAATGTGTGTTTTTTACACATTCTTCTTCTTCAAATTATAATTTTTGGTTTAGGGGCTAGCTAATGCATTTTAAATGGAATAAACCTCAAAAGCCATGGCAACCAAACCAAGAGGCAGACCGCCAAACTTTTGGCTATTTTGAATTATCCTATGCCAAGCAACATTTGTACCAACTTAGAGTCCTACTGCTTCAGTGGTTTTGGAGCAGTTGTCATTTAAATTTTTTTTTTTTTTTTAAATTTAATGTTGCCATGGCAACCAAACAAAATGGCCACTGGTCATCAAACACACAAACTTGGTAGACAATCATCTAATCATTTTCCCATTATAATTTTCCCATTATAAGCCTATGGGAGCTTTCTGTTGCTATGGCAACCAAACCAATTGGCAGTTCACCATACTTTTAGCTATTTTGGATTTCCCTTACCCAAGCAACATTTGTACCATATTAGAATCATACTGCTTCAGTGGTTTTGAAGGAACTGTCATTTAAAAAATTCCTTTTTTAAAATTTAATGTTGCCATTGCAACCAAACAAAATGGCCGCTGGTCATAAAACACATAAACTGGGGAGATAATCATCAAATAATCATAAATGCCAAGTATGGTTTACATCACTTCACTGGTTATGGAGAAAATACAATTTAACCATTTTCCCATTATAAGTCTATGGGAGTTTTCTGTTGGCAACCAAACCAAGAGGCAGAGCACCATAATTTTAGCTATTTTGAATAGCCCTTACCCAAACAACATTTGAACCAAATTAGAGTCATACTGCTTCAGTGGTTTGAAGGAGTTGTCATTTAAAAAAAATCCCTTTTTGAAATTCAATGTTGCCATGGCAACCAAACAAAATGGCAGCCGGTAATCAAACACATGAACTGGGCAGACAATCATCAGATGATCATAACTGCCAAATATGGTTCACATCACTTCAGTGGTGATGGAGAAAATGCAATTTAACCATTTAAGTTTATGGGAGCTTTCTGTTGCCATGGCAACCAAACCAAGTGGCAGACCACCAAAGGTTTGGCTATTTTGAATTATCCTATGCCAAATAACATTTGTATCAAATTAGAGTCATACTGCTTCAGTGGTTTTGAAGGAGTTGTCATTTAAAAAATTCTTTTTTCAAAACTGAATGTTGCCATGGTAACCAAACAAAATGGCCACAGGTCATAAAACATATAAACTGGTTAGACAATCATCAGATGATCATAACTACCAAATATGGTTCACATCATTTCAGTGGTTATGGAAAAAATGCAAGATAACCCTTTTCCTATTATAAGTCTATGGGAGCTTTCTGTTGCCATGGCAACCAAACCAAGATTCAGATCACCATAATTCTAGCTATTTTTAAATCCTACTATCAAAGCAACATTCTTACCAAATTAAGGAGAAATTGCATCAATGGCTTTGGAGTAGTTGTCGTTTGAATTTGTTAACAGATGGACGCACGGACAATGGACAAAAAGTGATCATTATAGCTCATCCTGAGCATAGCTCAGGTGAGCTAAAAATATCCTCATTCATATACAATGAAGACAGCTGTGATAGTAACAACCCTTTGCTGTATATACCATAACCAGAGGACTAGTGAAAGCTTAGCACTCTGGGTAAAATTTTCAGCAGATGACATTGAAATATTTTGCTTATTTTTCCCCAGAAAACAGGTTTTGACATCTCGTGCAAATTGTCTACAATGGCAAGGATCTAGAATTTACCATAATAACCCTAAATATTGGGACAGACAGGCCTGAGCAAACAGTGTAGACCCAGATCAGATGCTAGCAGTCTATAGACACATCAAAAGGTAGTAAAATGGACTTGTTAAAATTCTGGGATAAGGAGTCACGGTGTCCAAATATTTAGAGTAAACAGGGTATGTAGTAAACAGCAGATACCATGGTCAGCCTGCACAGATGTGCAGGCTGACCAGGGTCTCTGCTGTTCACTTACTATGAAAAGTCATTTTTCTAACGGCTACCGCAATTCTATTATATAGCACTTTACAACATGTAAACAGGCTGTGCAACAGCATTTACAAAAAAGTTGATCGAAACAGAAAAAATCAAAATATGTGACATACTATGTGAGTATTGATATTTTAGCAGTTTTACAATTCCATTCAGACTACAACTATATTACTTGTAGTTTTCTTCACAAAACACTCTGAAATCAACCTAGTCAGACATCTTTATCCGAAATTTTCATATGATATTCGAAATGTTCATATGAAAGACCAAATTTTCATATGGCATACAAAATTATCATATGGTATCCAATATTTTCATATGATAGCTGAAATTTTCATATGATAGCCAAAATTTTCATATGATGAATCAGGGATCCAGATAAGACAGAGTTGTGTTTTGGTGCAACAATAACAAACATCATCAACTCTATTGAACTCATCTTGCGCTATGAAAAACTGTCCACATATTCGGCTCATCTAAAATCCTGGGTACATACCTGGCAAGAATTTGGACAACCTTCATTGTTATTACCAAGGGAAGCAGTGACACCATCGGGACAGCAGCCGTATCGGGAGTTTTCACACAGAACCCGTTCATCTCCTAATGCTGAAAAAGAATGTCGAAAAATTAGATAAGACCTTGTTGAATCAAAAAGCAAGTACACCAAAGCCTCTTATAACACTATTACTGAGATCCTAAGCAAAAAACATGTTAGCTAAACTACATTGTACCATGTTGTATCCAAACAAAAATCTAGATAGTCATTTTTCTATATAATCTATATATTTTTGTTAGGATATAACCCCTTTGGGGACCACCTTTAACTCTTTCATTGCCATAGGCGATAAAATAAGTTTTTGCAAACAGCATAGATCCAGATGAGACGGCTCATAATGAGCCGTCTCATCTGGATCTATGCTGTTTGACATTCAGGCCCTCAACTTTATACATAAACGTTTTTCCAGCGATAGTTTGTTTTTTAAAAAAAGCAGACAACAAATGTCGTCTGAAATTTGGCACCAAAAGAGTTAAACTGTCTTATATCCAAAACTGTCTTGTATTGAACTGTCTTGTGGTTTCTGATCAGGGTCTTCTGTATTTGCCATTTATCCAATTTTTGGACATATCATATTGTAAGACAAGTATGGTAAGGAGTTGTGATGTCTCAATATTTTGGGTAAATCCAGTATTAATGCTTTTAGTTCTGTGGCATCTCATTCTGTGGCATCTGATCTGGGTCTGCACTGTTTGCCAATGTCTCAGCACTAAGCCCAGTCCAGGTTTTAGAATCGAGTTCGGTTCGGAGACAACAGGTTGTGAACATTTGGTTAGGCCGTATAACATGTGGTTTGATTTCATTGGTCAATGATAATCACATGGACAACAACCTAAAGGAAATTGCGGCGTATGCATACTCTGGATATTTGTAAGCAATTGACCTAAAAACTATACGGAACTTCTGTAGATGTGATTTTGATAAATTTGTTTTTCTAAGAAGTGTTAACCTTTGTCCTGCTGAATTAATTATGATGACACGCCCACTTCCAATTTTCAGCCAATCAGATTATTTGATCCAGGTTGTTGATATAAATTCAAATACTGAATGACAAACAGTGTAGATCCAGATCAGTTGGCTTCTTCAGAAGCCAACTGTTCTGGATCTACACTGTTTGCAAAGGCAGGGTATATCCGGGTTCAGCAGGACAAGGGTTAAAAACTCAGTCAGTAGATAGTGTAGATCTAGATTAGATGCTGCCAAATGACTCATCTGATCAGGGTCTACACTGTCTATCAACCAGCCACTTCCTTAGATATTATCATCAAGTAGTCAAATGGACTTATTCAATTTAGGATATGGCAAAAAGTTGCAGTTTTTTAATTTTCTCATTTTGAATTTGAGCATGATTTCAGCATATCTCAAAAAATTTCTTCTTTTAATTTAATTTAATACTTACCGTGCTATGGGCAAATTCAGCAGATGACAAACAGATAATAATTTTCTTATTTTTCCCAGAAAATAGGATCTGACACTTCATGCAAACAGCATGAAGTGTCAAGTCCTATTTTCTAGGAAAAATATGAAAAATATTTCAAAATGTTGTCTACTGAAATTTTCACCCAGCATGCAAAGTGTTAAAACTTTGATCAAAATTTTCTCTTTGTAATGAAATACACTGCTGTGGTGTAAGGGACATGAATTTAACAATCTGCAAAAACATTTCAAATGGCAAGCTTCTCAGGAAAAATAACCATGCACAAATATTTCTGAATTTAAAGTACCCTTTGTGCCAGATAAACACTGTCTTTCACAGTCTAGTTTAGTTCTAAATCTGTTGCCATTTCCTCCACAACCACCATAGATAAACTCCTGGCACTCTCTCTGGGCTGAATTATAGTACCATCTTCGGTGTCGAGCTTTGCATCTTCCTGTATAACTTGGCAACTTGCACACATCTGAAAATATAATTGACCATATTTACACTAAATATCAGAACACCATAACTCCTTACCATACTGGTCCTAAAATTTGACTTTAGAACAGAATTCAAATGGATTTGTTCTAATTTTAGAATAAGTAATCAAACTGATTACTAATTTTAGAATAAGTAATCAAACTGATTTAAATAAAATGAATTTTAGAATAAGGATTCAAACTGGCTTAAGTTAAATGGGCTTGTTTAAATTTAAGAGTAAGGAATCTAAGTGACATGTCAAATAGACTTGTTAAAATTTTAATAAAATGATTCGAACTGACTTAAGTCAAATGGACTTTTTCACATTTTAGAACAAGTAGTTGAACTGACTTAAGTCAAATGAATTTGTTTAAAGTTTGGAATAAGGATTCAAACTGACATAAGTCAAATGAACTTACTTAAATTTTAGAATACAGAGCCAACAGATTTAAGACAAATAGACTTGTTCAAAGCCTTTTAGAGTAAGGAATCAAATGGACAAATGGGGTTGCTAAAATTTTAGAATAAGGAACCAAATGAATAAATGGAGTTGCTCAAATTTTAGAATATGGAATCAAATGGACAAATGGAGTGGCTCAAATTTTAGAATATGGAATCAAATGGACAAATGGATTTGCTCAAATTTTAGAATATAGAATCAAATGGACAAATGGAGTGGCTCAAATTTTAGAATATGGATGGATTTGGAGTTGCTAAAGTTTTAGAATATGGAACCAAATGAACAAATGGAGTTGCTCAAAGTTTAGAATAGGGAATCAAATGGACAAATGGAGTTGCTAAAATTTTAGAATATGGAATCAACTGGACAAATGGAGTTACTCAAATTTTAGAATAAAGAATCGAATGAACAAATGGTAAAATTTTAGAAAATGGAATCAAATTGACTTGAGTAAATTGGACTTTATCGATTTTATTGGACTTCACTGCGGCTAGTATTAAGTGATGTGTGGTGGCTATAAAAACTGTCCCTTATTTCATAATAATCAGTTTTTATTATCTGTTTTTCCTGAGATCACTGAGTCCATCCTGATATCTTGAAAATAGAGTTTTCAAGCCAGTGCTAGGGGGCATTATGCAGCCCTGCAAACTATACTACTGCCAAATGAAGAATTTCAATGAAACCAAGACTCTGATTTTCATTCCTTTATTTGTTCAATGTTTCCAGAGGCAACCTTTCCAGATTTTAATTGTTCACTTTTATGATAAGCAGGGAAAGAAGTAATTTCATCCAAGTATAAAAGCTACCGTAAATGTCCTAAAATTTCATAAACCAAAGTTTTTGACAAAATGGCACAAACAGACAGTGCATTCCCAGATCTCTTTCGGGAGCAGTTTGATCAGGGTCTACACTGTTTGCCATTCCACTAAGTATTTTAACCCTTGTCATGCTGAATAAATTAAGATGCCACACCTACAAATTGTCAGCCAATCAGATCTAGGCTGTTGATTCAAATTCATGTACTGAATGACAAACTGTGCAGATCCAGATCACTTTTCTTAAGAAGCCAACTGATCTGGATCTACCCTATTTGCAAAGGTGAGGCATATCAGCAGCATTGGGGTTAAGAAACAACTACAAAAAAAACAAAATATATACCAATAAGTAGTGTTCAACATTTTAGGACATTTACCGTAATAATGTTAACCCTTGTCATGCTGAACCAGGATATAGACACCTTTACAAACAGTGTAGATCCAGATCAGTTGGCTTCTGAGAAGCCAACTGATCTGGATCTGCACTGTCTGCCATTCAGTATGTGAATTTATATCAACAATCTGGATCAAGTCATCTGATTGGCTGAAAATTTGAAAAGGGTGTGGCATCTTAATTTATTCAGCAGGACAAGGGTTAAAGGCTTGGTTTTCTCATGATATGGCTCATCTCATTTACATAATAATTTCCCACCCACCAAATGAATATTTTCTGAAAGCCAATGAAAATATTTTTCTTCATCATTAAAGAAAAACTACATTTAGTCAGCTGTAACTAAGAAAATGAACAGGCCCAGATAAACCAGTACAATTGCAGAGTGACTCCAAGTCTGATTATGACTTAATTGGATATTTCTGACATACAATATAGATGCCTTGCAGAATCTACAAAGCAAACAGCCCTGATTTGTGTCAGGGACAGTGCAGACCACTAATGATAATGTGTCAGTGCTGTTTTGGACAAAATTTCACAGGAAGGTATCTTTTTTCTTGTCAAGAATGGTGTAATATTTTCTCACCTGGGAAATACATTTTCAAGGTAACTATCCCAAATAGAAAATTAGGCAAAAAAAAAAAAAAAAGAAAAAAAGTCAATATCTATCTATTTTAACCCTTATTTAACCCTTACTTGCTGGGTAAAAATTTCAGCAGAGACATTCTGAAATATTTTTCTTCTGTTTTTTTTTTTTTTTTGTTTTTTTTTTTAAGAAAACAGTGTTTGACATTGTATGAAATGTCAAACCCTACTTTCTAAGAAAATGATAAATTTGTCATCTTCAGATTTTGCTCGGAAAATGCTGAGAGCAAAGGTAGAAGATATTTTGTGTAATTTGGTACATTTTTTATGCTTAATAAAAATTTAGACACAAATTACTTGAATGTCTGTGATAGAGTCTGCAAAATCTATCTCTAAACTAATCACCACCTTTTCAATTAATGTTTGCACCATTTTTTTCATTTATTAGTAAAATCTAACAATTTAACCCTTGTCCTGCTGAACCCGGATATACCCTGCCTTTACAAACAGTGTAGATCCAGATCAGTTGGCTTCTTCAGAAGCCAACTGATCTGGATCTACACTGTTTGCCATTAAGTATGTGAATTGACAGCAACAATTCGGATCAAGTAATCTGATCGGCTGAAAATTGAAAGTGGGTGTGGTATCTTAATTTATTCAGCAGGACAAGGGTTAAGTGCTTCTTGGCCTTGACTACCTCCAATCAGGGTATAAGGTAAGGCGGCTGAATGGGTAAGGAATCTGTTGAACGTACCTTTCACCCACTTTTCAGCTCTACCAAAGTGCCGAAGTGGGACAAAAAATTATGCTTTGCATGCTGGGGAAAAATTTCAGCAGACAACATTTTGAAATATTTTTCATATTTTTCCTAGAAAATAGGATTTGACAATTCATGCAAATTGTCTCCATAGAAAAAAAAAAAGAAGAAAATATCAGTTTGTCGTCTGTTGAATTTGCTCATAGCATGGTAAGTGCTAATGAAAGGGTGTGTGTGAAGAAGCAGCATACAATCTGATCCCAGAGCGGTGAGGGTGCCTTCATATATTGCAGCTGATGCTGAGTAGCTGACTAAAAAGGGCATTTGGTATGCATTGTCTGACAAACATCCCAAGCTGCATGAGCAGCAGATTCCCAGACTTACCTATTATAGAAGTCTAAATATAAAGGGATATCCAGATAAATATTCTTTATTTCTCCACAAAAACAGGTCTTACTGTAGGTTTTGTCGTGCACTAGCGCGCACGACAAAACCTACAATAAGACCTGTTTAATCAGCACAGATCAGCTTGTACGTCCACCCATTAAGAGTTCTTGTTTAGCCCTCTTTGGATAGTCCAGAAGCTGTAGAAGGCGCATGCAACCAGCAAAGACTCTGATCAGACAGTGCGGATGCACAGGCTGATCTGAGTCTGCTGGTTGCACAAGTCTTATTGTAGGTTTTCTTGTGTGCTCGCTCATGCTGTCTTCATTAGAAGTACCTCAATGAGATGCTTCTAACGAGTATCCACAACATGTTTTCATGGAGAAATACCCTATTCGACCTAATTACCGCACTGTGCGCTTAAATTTTTCAAAAGCACTGGGGAAACTTGTGGTAAAATATCCACCTAATAAGGGCACACTTGAAAGAAAGATCAACAGAGGACTTCATGAGGAGCATATTTAATGATGCTTATGCAATGTTATTTTCTGTTTTCTTTATATAATCATATGTTGTGGCTACTCGTTTGAATTGCCTCGACTTGTCGAGGCAATTCAAATGAGTACCCACAACATATGTCTTTTTCATAAAGAAGTAGATAAAAGTACACTGGTTGTAATCTTTTAGATTACTAAATTGTTTGACTGCGCTTATAGGAGCATGTGCAGTAATTGAGTCGAATACGGTAAGACTTTTTTTGTTTCTTTTGCATTGACCCATATCTTGTGGAAGCTCAGTGGAGTCATCTCAGTACAGTGGGTAAGGCAATTCCAATGACAATGGGCAAGTTTAACAAACTAGAAATGTGTGTTCGTTACTAGGCCCTTAACTATATGCTTGTCCAAACAAATTGCCACATTTGACAAGGGGCACAACACCCATAGAATTAATCTGACTTTTTTCAATAGTAAATCATCAGGTGATCTACCTATAATAGCCTTAATTATATTGGGACAGATAGGCCTTTGGAAACACTGCTAGATCAGATGCCGCAAAACATGGCATCTGATCAGGGTCTACACTGTTTGCCATACATACAGCAATATGTTAGATCAAGTAGTAGTAGAATGGACTATTTCTAATTTTAGGAGAAGTGTGGTAAGTAGATAAGATGTCCCAATACTTATTATGGTACTCCTCCAATAAATCTGCCAAATATCAAAGCCCTAGCTCAAGTACTTACTCAGACATCTACACAATTGTGGAATTATGCCTTTTTTTAACCCTGGTCCTGCTGAACCCCGATATGCACTGCCTTTGCAAACAGTGTAGATCCAGATCAGCTGGCTTCTGAACAAGCCAAATGATCTGAATCTGCACTGTCATGAAGTATGTGAATTTGTATCAACAAACATGACAAGGCTCAGCCAAACAGATTACTTTTCAATTCAATTTTTTAAAAAGGGGCATAACTCAACAACTACATGTCAGATGGAAAAGAATAAAAATATGGTCAGCTAATTTTCCATAAGGAACCCATGAATGAAATTTCAATATTCTAGCATAAACCCTTCATCAGTTAGGAGACCTATCTGACAGACCAACAGACGAACAAAGCAGAAGCAATATGCCCCCTCAACTTCTCATCACGAAAACATGCCTATATAATTTTGACCCCCTTAAACCCCACTTTTATATGGTAAAACTGGGGTTTACAGGGGTATACATTATTTTTCTTATTTCTGCTCAAAAACATACATTGTGGGTACTCATTAGAACCGCCTTGCCGAGGCGGTTCTAACGAGTACCCACAATCTATGTTTTGAGCAGAAATATGACAAATAGCATAGATTTTTATCTGAAAATTTTCAGTTTTTGGAGGTGAAATTTTCTATATATTTGAATAGGCATGTTTTTGTAATGTTCAAAGTTTTGGGCATAATGATGATGAGTTCAATTTTGATGACACGTCATCAAATGAGGGTCATTTGCATCAAGATGGTATATTTTGGTTTGGTATTGAAACCTCTATAATAATGAGTCAGTTATGCATGAAAATATAAAACGGGACAAATTTAAAAATTAATGTAGTTATTTTTTGTTAAAAAAATTAACATGCTTTAAAAACGAAAGTGTGTTATCTGCAGGTGCATCTTAAAACAAATATGTCTGATTTATCCTCTTATTGGAGCCATGTAATATCCATTACATGAATCATAATACCTTATTCGACCTAATTACCGCACATACCCCTATAAGCCCACAGTCAAACGATTCTGTAGTCTTCAGATTACAGCCAGTGTACTTTTTGTCTGCTTCTTTATAAAGGCATATATTGTGGGTACCCATTTGAATTGCATCAACTTGTTGATGCCATTCAAATGGGTACCCACAACATATGCTTTTATAAAGAAAATCAGGAAAAATATCTCATAAGCATCATTAGATAAGTCTTTCACTGATCTTTTTTTTTTTAGTGTACCCTTAGTATAGGTGGATACATATTTTACCACAAGTTGAAAAACCTAAGCGCATGGTGCTGTAATTAGGTCGAATACGGTAATTGATTTATTAGCTGTAATAATGGGCTAATGGCGTCAGCCAAATAATGCTTATAATCTACAAAAGGTCTGCAATGTCAGAAAACGTACATTCGGATATGCGTGCCCAACGACTCAAATCAGCATGCACATGTATGCAGTCTGATCAGAATCTCTGTTGTCCGCATGAAGAAACTTTGCATCCTTGGCTATCGAAAATGCACCAAGTGAAGATTCCGATCAGACTGCACAAATGCACAGGCTCATCTGAATCTTCACTGGGCGCATATATCTGACATTGCCGCTCAAATGGGGCCATCAGTGAGTATAATATTTCACTCATAAGAGTACATTTAACACTTAGCACTTTTGGTAAAAATTTCAGGAGCCGACATTTTGAAAAATTTTTTTTTTTTTTTTTTTTTCCAGAAAATAGGCTTTGACACTTCATGCAAATTGTCTCCTTTGGAGACAATTTGCATGAAGTGTCAAAACCTATTTTCTGGAAAAAGTAAGAAAAATATTATCAATTTGCCGTCTGCTGAATACTCCCAAAGAGTTGTCAAGGTTAAGCATCATGCTGTGGGAAAAAGATTTTTAGATGAATGAACAGCAATGATCCAGACTAGTCTCTGCATCCATGACGTCTGATCAGAATCTTCAGCATTCACCAAAAGACATTGCAAACAAACAGAAAAAGGCCAAAATCAGAGTGTGCATTCAGATGTATAGTCTGACCTGGGCCTGTGATGTTGTTACACATGGAACTCATTCCTTTTTCCATACCTGCCATCATGGTTTTGCTCTTTACTTGCTGGACTTAAATAGCAGCAGACGACATTATAAAAAAAATTGTTTTTTCCAGAAAAAAAGGACTTGATATTTTATGTGAACTGTCTCCTATGGAGACACTTTGCATAAAATTTCAAGACCTATTTCCTGAAAAACTCAAAACAGTTATTATTTGTCGTCTGCTGATTTTGTCCCGCGAGTGCTGAATGCTAATAATTTCATACCTCTTCTTATGCTAATTAGAAAAATATCTTGATATATATGAATGAATAAAAGATGAAATAAATTTTGAATGAATTAAGTTTCACGGAGGTTGAGCATGTAGTACGGGATGACTTTGTCAACAGATCTAGGATGACAGACGCAAACTTTCATGGGCTTTGTAACGATGCTTGTTGGTTCATTGCACCTTTTCATCTTTCCATTGAAAGTAAAATTTGGTGTATAACGTGGTTTTAAATTTGGCATTCACTTATAAGTGTCTGTGTGACAAAACATTTGAGTGTACTGTAGTCCCTCTTATTAATGCTCTCTCCCTAATTCAGGGTCCTATTGCTGATCATATACTGGCCTCACTAATTGAAAACTTGTCTTTAGGTTTTATGCAGACAGCGAGGGCCCAGATCAGCCTGCCCATCCATGTAGTCTGATCAGGGCCTTCATTGTCCACTAACAGAATCATTTCATTATGAAAACATGCCTATTCAAATATGTAGAAATTTTCACCTCCAAAAACTGAAAATTTTCAGATAAGAAATCTGATATTTTTCAAATTTCTGCTCAAAACATAGATTGTGGGTACTCTTTAGAACCACCTCGGTGAGGCAGTTCTAACGAGTACCCACAATCTATGTTTTTGAGCAGAAATAAGAAAAATAAAGTATACCCCTGTAAACCCCAGTTTTACTATATAAAAGTGGGTTTTGAGGGAGTCAAAATTATATAGGGGTGTTTTCGTGATGTGGTACTACAGAATGTATGAATGGAGAGTAAAGTCCCAGATGATACCTTACGCACCCTCAGGATGATGTGCACATATTTTGCGCATGTTCAAAGGCACTTTTTCCCTTGATGTGGCCCATACAAGCAATACTGTTTTCTGTTACAGGTTTGCAATAACATAGGTATAGATATACAGTGAACCCTCGTTACAACGACAGCATTTGTTCCCAAAGATGTTGCTTTGCTGATGTACAGAATACTTAATGAGCAGATTGATATGTAAGTAAGGTCTTGTTTTGTCCTTATTTCCTCATAGAACATATGTTTTGGATATTTTTTAGAATTGCCTCACTGAAGCTATTCTAATAAATATCCAAAACAAATGTTTCTTTGTAGTATTAAACACAATATTCTTGCATAATTTGTGACTAACTGTTACCTCTTAAGCGAAGGTTTCTGACAGACAAACTGACATTATAATGAAGTGTGTCCTTGTATTGAGTGTAGGTATAAAGAGGGTTGTCTGTAAATATAACCTTGTCCGGTGACCTGTGACTTCTGGTTCGAATTTTCTAGTTGACATAATACAGCTGGGAACCAGAACTGAGAAGCTTCAGATCACTGGACAAGGTTATATTTTTTACTATCACAGGTAAATGAAAACAGCTGAAGAGCTGTTAAAGGGAAAGGCAGCCAATCAGACAACTTGATCCAGGTTGTTGATATAAATTCGCATTTAAAGGCTCCATATTCCTCAAAAATGGACATTTTATTTTCCAAGAAAAGATTTAATTGATACATAGTATTGATACAATCCCAAAATCTGGCACCTGACAGCCTGTAAAACTTCAGTTTGTTTCTCGTTCTTGAATTGAAATGATTTTTTATTGTATCTCTGAATTAATGTTGCCAACATTAATTCAGAGATACGATAAAAAACATTTCATTTTTGATCCCATTTGAAAAAGGAGACTAACTGAAAGTTTACAGACTGTCAGATGCCACATTTTATGATCGTATCAATACTATATATCAATCTATTAAACCTTTCTCGGATAAAAAAATTTCTATTATTGAAAAACATGGAGCCTTTAATGACAAACAGTGCAGATCAAGATCAGTTGAAGAAAACTGATCTGGATCTACACTGTTTGGAAAAGCAGGGCATATCCTGGTTAAGCAGGACCAGAGTTTAATTATTCTTGTAAGACTCAGATAACTGCATATACTGCCCGTTTGCTTGTTAATATTAACCCTTGTCCTGCTGAACCCAGATATACCCTGCCTTTGCAAACAGTGTAGATCCAGATCAGTTGGCTTCTGAAGAAGCCAACTGATCTAGATCTGCACTGTTTGCCATTAAGTATGTGAATTTATAGCAACAATCTGCATCAAGTAATCTGATTGGCTGAAAATTACAAGTGGGTGTGGCATCTTAATTTATTCAGCAGGACAAGGGTTAATATGCTGCTTACATGCATTAGTACTAGTATATATGCAAATGCATTTGCAGGTATAAAGCAATGAAATATTGTTTTCGATGCAATTTATTTTTGGCATATCCAATTAGTTATGATGTCACAGACAAAAAATGGCGGTTTCCATGAAAGCATTTTCTAGATCTTCAAAGCCCAATAACTAACTCTCTTATCTCTCAACCATCTTTAACTCTTTGCATGCTGGGTAATTTTGCGTGCTGTTTTTGTCGCTGTGGATTTTGTTTTTTAAATAAACTTTTCAAAAAAATCTTTCAGGAATATCATCCGAGTGTCAAACAGTTTGAATCCAGATCAGGCCCGCCGTTTTGTCGGACCTGATATGGGTCCAAACTGTTTGCAAAGGTTATCAGCAGACGACAAAAGTCACCACTAGCGGGAAAGAGTTAACAATTTTTTCACCAAGCTGCTCAGCTTAACAGGATCTTTATTTTCTACCATGTTTATTTGTTGGTGTGCATTTTCCTTTAACCTTTACCACTCTCTGGGCTAATTCAGCAGACAACAAATTGGTTATATTTTTCTCATTTTCCCCAGAAAACAGGATTTGATATATCATGCAAATTGTCTCCACTGGAGACAATTTGCATGAAATATCAAAACCTGTTTTCTGGGAAAAATAAGAAAAATATCATCAATTTGTCGTCTGCTGAACCTGCCCATAGCACGATAAGTTTGTTTGTGTTGAGGTTTTACGGCCCAGTCAACCCAATGGGGTCATGTCGAGCGCGGTCAGTTTACCTAACCACACGTTTACTGGGCAGGCTTAGTCCTCTAAGCGGTTAACCAGTACTGTGCACATTCTTTCGCCAGAAACTGACAACGATAAGTGTTAAGTAAAATTTTACATCAACATTTCAGATTGAAATAAACCCCTCCTCAGCCAGTGCAATGCTCCTTTATTTAGAGTAAACTACTCCTTTAAAAAAATCTGCTTAACACTCTGGGTAAAAATTTCAAAAGACGTTTCGAGATATTTTTCTTATTCTCCCCAGAAATTTGCATGAAATATCAAATCCTGTTTTCTGGAAAATAAAAAAAAAAAGAAAAATAAAGATGTCATCAATTTGTCATCTGCAGAATTAGCCCAGATAATGGAAAAGGTTAGTTTTATTTAGAATAAATATGGTACATCGAGAATTAGAAAGTACAAATTCAAGAGAGATATGTATCTCAGACGAGGGCATATATACCAGGACTACTGATCAATCAAAAATACGTGATGAGACGTAAAAACTATATTATATTTACACCTGGAGATGTAAAAACATACACCTTCATTTTTTTTTTATAAGCCTTTTGCTTTGAGGTTTTTAACCTTTAAAATACTATCAGAAGACATTTTGAAACAGTTTTAGTATTTTTCACAGAAAATAAGGTCATTTCATTCAAACTTTTCATTCAAACTATCTCAGACATTTAAGCAAAGCAAAAGTTAAATGACAGCTAGATAGATACACATAATAACAAATGGAGATGAAATGATGATAAGTACATACCCAATAGCATAACGGGTATCAAAGAAAAGAAGTTGCTTTCCCCCATCCCAACCCCTCACAATTTTGGAAAGGCTTAAACACCAGCAAAGCAAGTCTCTTTATGGAAAACTGCAGCAAAATCCAAATATCTGGGCCCAGTTGTTCAAAAGTAACGATGTCGTTAGTTAATTTGTTGTTAAAACTTTGATCATAAAATACGGCTTATACGCTAATATTTTTGTTGAAAAGATGTGAGTAGCTTTTGCATTTGCAAAAGCTACTCACATTTTTTCAGCAAAAATAACTGCAAATTAGATATTGTACTTACTAGAACAGTTAACATTTTGACCACTAACAAGCTCATTAGGCTAATGATGCTTTGAACAACTGTGCCCTGATCTTTAGAGAGAAGGTACACCTTGAGGAGGAGGGCATGGGATCAAAGCTGCAGAATGCAGTGTCTGATCAGTGTCTACATTATTTGTCATTCCTTCGTCAGTTTTTAGACACATCTATAGGTTGTAAAATGGTAAAATATGCTGTATAGATCAATTTCCCTTTTGTTCACATTATCCCCAGAAAATGTAACCCTAGAATCTGCATGGTCAGCACTGATCAGCAGAAAAAAAAACAAAAAAACAGACAGGCGGAAAATGGTGAAACATGCCTATGACTGTTGAAGAATAATTATTTTACGTCATGCACACTTCCGGTCTCATATGAGATGCACGCTTGATTTGAGCCGAGAACTTCAGTACGCTTTAGTATTTCGAAGTGATAAGACGTGGTCTTATCGAGTGGTAGAAATACCTGTATGGCCGAGAGCGTACGATGCGAATCACACTATTGATTTTTCCGATAAACAAGTGTTGATCTTTTTTACTACACGTGGTGTACAAATAAATTTATAAATTAAAATTTGAAGTTTAGAGTGGGTTTTTCGTATTCAACGATGTTGAAACTAAAAAATAAATTTTGGTGCAAGACTATTCACGCACGCGCTCAATGTCAACAAAGATGGCGGATGCCATGTTAAAAAATCAAACAGCTGGTATGACGCCAAAATCGGCTGAGAAAGAAAATGACAATAATAAAAGACCACCTAAGAAACCCACAAATGTTGGTAAAGATAGTCAGCCATCAGCATCGGGGACTCAAACGGCTCCCAAGGGGAATTCAACCCGAGAAACAGCGTCGGCTTTGAAAACTTACAACACGGAAGTGTTGGGAGTTTTGAAAGAATTGAGTAATAACCAAAATAAAATTAATGACAAAATTGAAAAACTCTCGTCGAGAGTCGACTCTTTGTACGAGTATGACTATTATGAAAATTATTATGATGATAATGCTGAGGAGTGTGTTGCAGCAATTTCCCCCAATGATAGTGTGGCAGAATCTTTTGGGTGTTCTCAATCTCCTTTGTCAGAGCCACCTACTAAAAAGCAGAAAGCTGATGACTCAATTTTTAAGAACATATCTGAGAAATTTAATCCGAAAGAAACTGTTGATAATGAAATAAATCCAGATTTGGCTGAATTTGTGAATGCAGCATTTCGTGATGGCATTTCAGACAAGCGTCAAACAGAACTTGTCAAAGAAATTCACAGGCCAGTTAATTGTCAGGCTCTTGTAAAAACGAAAGTTAACCAAAGTATTTGGAGATTACTAAAGCCTCACACACAAACGGATGATGTGAAGATGCAAACAATTCAGAACAACATCATTAAAGCTGCTGTTAATGTGACCAAAATCATGAACGAAGGGGGTCATCAAATGGATCCTAAGTTAATAGAGCTTGGAACAAATGCATTGGGCTTGCTTGGGCAGTCAAATAAACTTCTAAATAGTAAACGTAAAGAGTTCCATAAGCAGGATCTTGATACTAAGTATCATTACTTAACTTCAGCCAATTTTCCGTTCACAGACAGTTTGTACGGAGATGACGTGAATAAAAACGTCAGAGAAATTCAGGACATGAATAAACTTAGCAAAAATGTTGGGCGTGGTAGTAGCCACTTTGGTTATGGACACAACAGTTACAGAGGTCGTAGAGGATACTCTAGGTATCCTAGAGGAAGAAGTTACCGCAGAGGATATGCTAAGTCTATGGAGCATACATCTGCCAATATAAATACTGCGGCATCAAGGAATTCTAAGGCAGGCGGCCAAGACGTAAAATCAGGTAAGGTGAGTGCACCATTTGAGGCAGGTAGACTGGCAGACTTTTCAGAAAAATGGAAAAGACTGACATCTGATGAAAACATTTTGGATATTGTCCAGCATTGTCATATTGAGTTTGACAAAAAAGTAGATCCAATAAACACTTCAGTTCCAAGATGTCATTTTAATAAGAATGAGCAAAACCAAATCAGTATAGAAATAAATAGATTATTAGATATGGGTGTTATAAAAGAAGTTGAACATCATCCAAATGAATTCCTGTCTCCAATTTTTATTGTCCCTAAGAAAGATGGAGAATGGAGGATGATTTTAAATTTGAAAAAATTAAATGAAAGTATCACATACCATCATTTTAAGATGGATACATTTGAAACTGCCTTAAAATTAATAAAACCCAATTGTTTCATGGCAAGTGTTGACCTCCGGCATGCCTATTATAGTATAAAAATGGCAGAATCCCATCAAATTAAGTTACGATTTGTTTTTTCTGGCAAAGTATATCAGTACTCCTGCCTCCCAAATGGTATTTCTTGTGCGCCTAGACTGTATACTAAACTCTTAAAGCCTGTATACTCAACTCTTAGACAACTCGGACACTCAAACTCAGGATTCATTGACGATTCATTGTTAGTTTCTGATACCTTTGAGGATTGTCAAGAAAATATTTCTGACACTGTGCATCTTATGACAGATTTAGGATTCATAGTACATCCAAGCAAATCTGTTTTAATACCAACACACAATATAACATTTTTGGGTAATGACATTCATTCAGTGGAAATGACTGTTACCTTACCCAAACAAAAGGTTAGTTTGATTGTCCAAGAATGTCTGAGATTGAGTAAAAAACATGTTGAAACAATACGTAGAGTAGCTAGAGTGCTTGGACTTATGGTTGCGAGCTTTTCAGCAGTGGAATATGGACCACTGCATTATAGATGTATTGAAAAAGAAAAGATTCTAGCATTGAAACAGGCAAAAGGTAATTTTGACATTTGTATGCAATTATCAGATAATATGAAGTCGGAGTTAATCTGGTGGGTTGAAAATTTATCAAGTCAAAAAAGAAAGATTGACCATGGAAATGCTGATATAATCATCATTACTGATGCATCCTTAGAGGGATGGGGAGCTGTTTTAGGAAACGAAAAAATTGGTGGAAGATGGTCACCTTCCGAAGCTGAAAATCACATTAATGTGTTAGAGCTATCAGCTGTCTTTTTGGCTTTGAGAGCATTTTGTCTTAATTGTCAAGATAAGCATATACAAATTAAAAGTGATAATACATGCACAGTATCATATATCAATTCAATGGGAGGTATCAAGTCACAGAAATGCAATGAGCTGTCTATTCAGATTTGGTCTTGGTGTATTGAAAGGAATATTTGGCTTAGTGCTACGTATATTCCGGGACCTGAGAATGTGGCTGATTTTAGCTCGCGCAATTTCAATGAGAATGTTGAATGGATGTTGGACAGATCAGTGTTTCAAAGGATAGTTAAATACTGGCCATGTCCAGAAGTTGACATGTTTGCTTCTAGATTGAATAGACAGCTGGAGCAATTTGTGTCTTGGAAACCACACCCAGATGCATTGTATGTGAATGCATTTTCAGTGGATTGGTCTGACGTATATTTTTATGCATTTCCACCCTTTTCTCTTATTTCCAGGTGTCTCCAGAAAGTACTGAGAGACAAAGCAGACTGCATCCTGATAGTTCCACTCTGGACAACCCAGACTTGGTATGCAGAAATCATGAAATTACTAATAGATTATCCTTTAATGCTTCCCAGATACGAGAAACTTCTGACTCTGGTCAGCTCAGAAAAGAAACATCCACTGATTCACAAGTTACAACTGATAGCATGTCGATTATCAGGAGATCTTTCAAAGACAGAAACATTTCAGATAAAGCAACCAATATTTTACTTGCCTCATGGCGAAAAGGAACACAAAAACAGTATATCACATATATCAGAAAGTGGTTTTCATTCTGTCGTGAAAAACAGGTTGATACAATTCAAGCAAATGTTAATCACATCCTAGATTTTTTAACAGCACTGTATAAAGAGCATATTTGTTTTACATTGAGAAAGTTTTCCAAAACTTTTGCTTTGAAGTCTCATATGAGACCGGAAGTGTGCATGATGTAAAATAATCCCCCCAACTAAACGAGACTTACCTTGGTTAAGTTGATGTTTGGTTGGGATTATTTGTAGTCATGTAAACACTGGAGGGATCAGATGCCCACCCTAAAATATCCCTCCCATAATCATATCTATATAATAAAGCAGCAGAGATGAAACATACCTAATTTATGAAGAATATGTTTTTGGTTTTTTTTTTTTTTTTATTTTGGAAAACTTTCTAAAGCTTTAAAAACTGAAGTTCTCGGCTCAAATCAAGCGTGCATCTCATCTGATCCCTCCAGTGTTTACATGACTACAAATAATCCCAACCAAACATCAACTTAACCAAGGTAAGTCTCGTTTAGTTGGGGGGATTTCACAGTGACCTATAATGCAGAAATACTTTGTTTGAAAGTCCTCTATTCGAGAACCTAGACACCTAGAATT
The DNA here is from genome assembly GCA_964016985.1 of Anodontia alba. NCBI lineage: Eukaryota > Metazoa > Mollusca > Bivalvia > Lucinida > Lucinidae > Anodontia > Anodontia alba. The sequence continues at coordinate 38,724,394 of OZ024823.1, forward strand.
AAGGAGTTTGCATTGCTTTTAGCGATTGTGGGGGTCTGCAATCTTTGCCCAGGTGTATCTGTCAGATCACTTAGGGTGAAAATCTAGTCCTGCCTGTATTGCTCATACTTAGGCCTATAGTCTGATTCAGCATCATTAATTTACGCAAACCATAGCTTCGGGTAAGAGGGAGTATCGGGAAAATATTTTTCTTATCATTCCACAAAAACATATGTTATGGGTACTCATTAGAAGTGCCTCAATGAGGCACTTCTAATGAGTACCACAACATATGTTTTCGTGGAGAAAGAAAACTATCAACAATTTTAGGTTGAAAAAAGCACCTTATCTGGAGCTATGACAAACTATAAATGCTGTAGCTACATTTAAAATACAGTTGTTTTCTATATTTGTTTCTATATTATTATACAAACCAATTATTTCCAAGTAGTTGAATAACGTTACTGTTCGCTTGTGATGTCATCAGCATTAGGCTTATGTGATGTCACTCAAAATGGCGTCCAACATCAGTACAACGTTGAAAATGCTATTCAAAAATAGTTTGGCGATTTTCTGACTGGGACCAGGAAAGTTTGAAGAAACAGAGGCAAATTCAAAGTATTGCTTTTTTCCTTTCTTTATAAGTGGTAAATCTGTTTATATTGAGATTTGGGTACGTTTTGCATGTACATAAAACAAGCTGAAATGCATGCCCACATAGATGGTAAATTAGTCTGTTGTCTCTAGAAGTTCCTTGTTTTAACCCTTGTCCTGCTGAATAAATTAAGATGCCACACCCATTTCTAATTTTCATCCAATCAGATTATTTGATCCTGATTGTTGATATACATTCACACAGTTAATGGCAAACAGTGCAGATCCAGATCAGTTGGCTTCTTCAGGAGCCAACTGATCTGGATCTACACTGTTTGCAAAGGCAGGGTATATCTGGATTCAGCAGGACAAGGGTTAAGTGTCTACTGTGAACTCCAGTTTATCATGGCACGTGCAGTAATTAGGTTGAATATGGCAATGCTATTCTGACACTTAATGATATAAACTGGATTCTTACTATTCATTACAAGAAGTCAGTAAAAATGTCAAAAGGATCTATGTCTTTCCTCAAAGCACTTATATCTCACAGAAGACATGTTTTTCTTGGTCTAGTTTCAAATTCTTCTGCCATAATAACATTACCCAATTTACCGTAAATATCTGAACACCTTAACTCCTTACCTCCCTTATATTAAATATTAATCTTTGCATGCTGGGTAATAATTTCACCAGATGCTGGCCTCAGTGGCTCAGTTGGATGCGCCGTCCGACTGGAGACCAGGAGGTCGTGGGTTCAACCCCCGCAGAGGTCAGCAACATTCTTTTGTGGAGATTGATCATGAAATCAGCAGAAGGGAGAGAATGACCGTAGAAAATATTTCATGATCAATCTCCACGAAAGAATGTTGCCGACCTCGGCGGGGGTTGAACCCGCGACCTCCTGCTCTGATCTGGGTCTAAATTGTTTGCTCAAGCCCGTCAATCTGAATCTTTCGGCTAAATATGGTACCTCATCATATCACCACTATTCCAGACAACAGTCAAATGACGCTTTCCCAAGGGTGTTTTTCAATGCAAAAGTTTTAAAATTGATTAAAGGTTTAACTATTAAAGCACCATCTAAAATTGTAGCAGACAACACTCTAATATTTTTGAGAAAGTAAGGTATAACATCTTCAGGGCCCAGTTGTTCAAAGCTAACGATGTCATTAGTTAACGATTCGTTAAAATTTACATTGAGTGATACGCAAATATTCTGAAATTTTTTGCTGAAAAAATGTGAGTAGCTTTTGCAGTGCAAAAGCTACTCACATTTTTTCAGCAAAAAATATCATAATATTGTGTATTGAATCCGCTAAAACAGTTAACGAAATGACCCTTAACAAGCTCGTTAAGCTAACGATGCTTTGAACAACTGGGCCCTGATCTTTCCTTGACAAAATAAGATGTTCTTGTCTATCTTTAGGTTTATGCTGTTTGTTCAGGCTTGTCTGTATCAATAGGCAAGATCATTGGGAAAAAATTCAGCAGATGACATTTTGTGCAATTTTCCTTATTTTCTCTGAAAACAGGCTTTGACATTTCATGCAAATTATCTCTGAAGGGGAGCAAATTCTTTCCTTTTAGAGCAGACCCCTTTTCAGAAGGAAGCAAAAACAATTTTGACAGTTGTCCCCTTGAAAGTGTATACCCATTCCTGTTAATTGCACGTTAAAATTTTAGGATACCGTATTTACCCTAGGTATTCAGATACCTCAAATCCTTACCATACCTGTTCTAAAATTTGAACAAGTACAACTTACTACCTGATGTTGTGTCGAAAAATTGCTGGTTGAGTGGCAAACAATGCAGACCCAGATGACAGGCCGCATTCTGCAGCTTCTCATCTGGGTCTACCCTGTTTGCTCAGGCCTGTCTGTCTGAATACATAAGGTAAATATGGTAGTACTGTAAGCAGTTATGGTGTCCAAATATTTAAGGTGAAAGTTTTTGCAGCTTTTTTTGCAAAGGGAGACAACGTTTGCAAACAGGAAGTTGCTTCCTAAAAAAATATTTAAAACCTTTGAAAATGGGGGCTTCTCTTCAAGAAAAGAATTTGCCCTCTCTGAAAGCAATTATTTTCCTTTATAAAAGTAGCCCCAAAGAGAAAAGAAGCAAATATTTCAATATCAGTTACTTCCCATGGAAATGTATCTATTTCCCTTCAGGGGAGGTAACTGACCAACTGTTTTACCTCTCTTTGAAAAAGGGGTCTACTCTAACAGGAAAGACTTGGTTCCCATTGTTTTCTTTCAGGGCAGACTTCTTCTCAGAAGGGGCTTTGTGTGTAGGAAAGCAAACAGGAAGTCACAAAAACATCCCCTTTGCAGAAAATGGCAGCAAAATCTATCAAGCGTATCCTGCACTCCTCACCCCCCCCCCCCTCTCCACATATACACACACCCACCACACACACACTCACCCCTCCTCACCCCTTAAATTAATTATTTTAGAGGTGTGGTAGTCAGACTTATAAGGTTTCATATTTCTTCAAGAAAACATATGTTGTGGTATCTTATTAGGATCATCTTACTGGCATGATTATACCGTATTTACCCTAAGTATTGGGACACCTTATCTACTTACTATACTTGTCCTAAAATTTGAAATATTCCATTCTACTACCCGTTGATGTGTCTAAATATTGCTGTTTGTATGGCAAACAGTGTAGACCCTGATCAGATGCCACATTCTGTGGCATCTGATCTGGGTCTACACTGTTTGCAAAGGCCTATCTGTCTTAATACTTAGGGTTATTACAGTATAAGTTGATTTTTTTGTTTTTGTTTTTGTAGACAGATAAGAAAATAATTGCATTGTCATAAAAAAATATGCATTTTGTGGTATGCAGAATCATCCCAGATTATGCTGATATATTTTCAATATACTGTCAGTTAAAAAAAGCATTTCTTAACTAACTCAGGAAGGGTGAAATATGAAAATATGAACTAAGTACAATTTCTTGTATCTCAACCCTAGCGGAGACTGACACTATAGAAACAATTTTGCAGTTCTTTCCTTTTACAGATTTTGCCCTAACCATTTGCCTGAATATCAAGTAGCGTTCTACAGAAAAACTGGAGAACATTTCCTATGCCCACTTGCGAAGATGGCTGGGTGGTTGTGATATGGTGCAGGGGAGTGAGAACATGTTGTTAGGTTGAATGGATACACTGCCAAAGGAGATCACTTTGACCCAAAAAGTATTTGCCTCCCTTTTCAAGGCAGGTTATTCCAACAGGCAAAAATGTATTCTCCCTAGGAGCAAATTCTTTTTCTTGTAGCATCTTTTTGAGAAGGTGTTCTTATTTGAAGAAAGCAAAATTTCTTCCTGCTGGATAGTTCTCCCTTTTCAAAAAAGGAAGAAAACAATAAATTAAATTTAAGAGTACTCTTTCCTTGAGGTTATCAATATATCTTAACCCTTATTGTGCTGTATAATCTAAAATACCACACCCACTTCTAATTGTCAACCAGTCAAAGTGCTTGATCCAGGTTGCTGATAGCAATTCACATACTGAATGACAAACAGTGCAGATCCAGATCAATTGGTATCTACAGACCAACTGATCTGGATCTACACTGTTTGTAAAGGCAGGGCATATCCAGGTTCAGCAGGACCAGGGTTAAATTTAACAGTGCTTTCTTTCTGAGGTAATCAAAATATCTTAACTGTCCCCTTTATGGTGCAGTTCAGGAGAGAAAAATAGGTGTCCATCCTGTTTCAGTAGATGATAATGCTTATGTCCTTGAGTGTGTGTAGGAGGTTTGTGGGTGCAGTAGCCTAGCTACTAGGCCAATATATAAGTATGTTTGTCATTTTTTGTTTACTTATTATTATTATTTTTCATTTATATTCCACTTTTTAATTCAATGTTTAGCTAGTCTATGGGTGAGCTTTTCTTCTGTGGTTGTCTCTGAAATATATATTAGAAATCCAGACCAAATTATCAATAGACTGGCCACAGAGCTCAATAAGCCAAAATATATATATGTATATTTCTAAGCCTTGGGCAAAGCTATGGGTGCAGGTGTGAGAATGATTTTCACCCAAGAAAGTGCAAATGACCATGTTTGTAACAAGTACACAGGAATCTCTTCATAACAGGGTTTATTACAGCAGTTTCTGATATAACATGGGACTGGAAAAAATATATAGATTATATAGAAAAATGACCATGAATGGTCATTTTTCTAAATAATCTATACATTTTTGTATCCAAACAATTTATGGTCATTTTCCTATATAATCCATACATTTTCAAAAATGTACAGCTTGTATAGAAAAATGATTATTTATGGTCATTTTTCTCTATAATCTATACATTTTTTATTTAGATACAATTCTGTATTTAGCTAATAAAGTTTTTGCTTTGGATTCCAACAATTGTGTTATCAAGTGTTTGTGTGTATGTAAATTGACCTAAATCATGTACCCTGACCTAAATCAAAACACTTGAAAATTTCAAGAGCACATATGTTTTAAAAAGAACCACCCAGGATACAAATCCCTTAAATATCCCTAATTTACTTTTCCAGGGCACCAAATAAGATATTCGTGTTTTTTTTTTTTTTTTTAATTTTAGCACTTTCAGGAAAAATTCAGCAGATGACAAACTGATTTTTTTTTTCATAAAAATTAAGGTTTGACATTTTCTGCAAATGGCCTCCTTAGGAGACTATCTGCAGGAAATGTCAATTCTTATTTCCTGGAAGATATTCAAGAAATATTTCAAAATGTCATCTGCTCGACATTTTATCCAGCATGCCAATGCTTAAAGCATTTTAATGGGTATCTGGAACATATAGTTTCATGGAGAACAACACCCCCCTCCCTTATATCAGACCCAAGCTGTTCTATGTTACAAGCAAGAAGGCAAATAAACTTTTCTTCTTGAACCCTTAAAGGGCTAATCACTAAAGCAGCAGACGACATTTTTATTTATTTATTTATTTTTTTTTTTGTACAGTGAACCCTCATTACAACGACAGCATTTGTTCCAAAAGCTTTTGTCATTATAATGAATTTGCCATTGTAAAGAATCCATAATGGACAGAATGATACGTAAAATTGCCTGGTTTTATTCTTATTTCTGCATAGAACATATACTTTGGATATTGGTAGAATTGCCACATTGCTGCGATTCTAACAAATATTCAAAACATATGTTGCTTGAAGTTTCAATGCAATGTTCTTGCATAATTTCTTCTTAACTGTCACCCCTTGAGCAAAGATTTTGTGATATTCAAATTGTTGTTATAACAAATTTTGTCTTTGTAGCGTGTGTCGGTATAAAGAGGGTTGACTGTATTTTTCAGAGAAAATAAGACTTGGGATTTGATTTGAATCAACTGCTGCTAGGCAGATGATGAACATGAAATGGCACGTCTTATTTTCCCTGAAAAACAAACATGAAAAAAAAAAACAAAAAAAAACAAAACAGAATGTCTTCTGCTACAATTTTGCTTAGTGCTTTAGAAGTTAAACTTTAACACTCTCTAAAAATTCATCAGTCGACAAATCTAAGATATTTTTTATAGAAAATAGGATTTTGCAATTCATGCAAATTGTCTCCTAAGAAGACAATTTGCATGAACTGTCAAAGCCTATTTTCTGCAAAAGATAAGAAAAATATTTCAAAATATAGTCTGCTGAAATTTTTTCCAACATGCTATGTGTTAACGCACAGAACAAATAAAGAGTGACAAATTAATCCACCCAAGAAAAATAATTTATATTGGATCAATTTCAAGAGCACAAACATTGATTTGACAGAAGACGATCGATCAGTAAACACAACTTAAAGCATTTAGAAAGATTGCAGACCCAAAAGTTGTTGTACGAAATAAGAATGACTGACGACTGTCTTGCAAAGAAAGCATGGCTCATCCTCTTAGTTTCATCACATCTTTTCTTCTTAGACGCATTTTACTCTTTTTAGTGTTTTCTTATTGTCTGGTCATAAGAATGGGGATCTACTTAATATTTTTCTTATTTCTCCACAAAAATATATGTTGTGGGTACTCACTAGAAGCCCCTTGATGAGGCGCTTCTAATGAGTACCACAACATACATTTTCATGGAGAAATAAGAAAAAAATCAGTACTTATAGATTGGAAAAAGTGCCTTATCTGGCACTACGATTTTGATATTTCCTTATTGACTGGTCATTTTTTATCGTCTGGGCCCAGTTGTTCAAAGCTAACGATGTCGTTAGTTAACGATTCGTTAAAATTTACACCGAGTGATACGCAAATATGCTGAAATTCTTTGCTGAAAAAATGTGAGTAGCTTTTGCAGTGCAAAAGCTACTCACATTTTTTCAGCAAAAATTTCAGAATATTGTATATTGAATCTGTTTTTTAACGAAATGACCCTTAACGAGCTCGTTAAGCTAACAACGCTTTGAACAACCCGGCCCTGGTCAATACTAATGACTAAGCAAGGCATCAACTATATTATATTCAGACATTTCAAGTTGTTTTTTATATTTTTTTTATTCATATTTGTCTGGTTGGTCATTCTGTTGTCTATGTGGGGTGTGTTGTGAAGCCTATGACGTGTGTTATATTCGTTTGTTTATGTCTCTTCTATTTTAGGTGGCTTGGGATGACTGTTTCAAAGGACTTGTTAAGGCGGTGGATTTGATGATAATCCTGGGATGACTTGTTTTCTTATTTCTCTATAAAAACATACTTTGAGGGTACTCATTACAGTAGAACCCCAATAATTCAAACTCCAATAATTCAAAATTCTCAATAATTCAAAATCATTTTGAAGTCCCAACTTAAATATATGTATGCATTTTAACCCTCAATCCTTCAAAGTCTCAATAATTCAAACAAAACTGTTTGGTCCCTTGAACTTTGAATTATCAAGGTTTGTAGTAGCTCCTCACTGAGGCTTTTCTAATGAGTACCCACAATGTATGGTTCTGTGGAGAAATAAGAAAAATGAGCCAGCGCATGACAAAACCTACAAGACTTGTGCCACCGGCAAAGACTCAGATCAGCCTCAGCATCTGCGCAGTCTGATCAGAGTCTTTGCTGATTGCATGTGCCTTCTACAGCCTCCAGGTTATCTAAAAAGAGATAAACGAGAACCCTTGCCATACTGGGTGAATATACAGGCTGATATGAGTCTTTGCTGGTCACATATTGTGGGTTTTGTCATGCGATGGCTCAAATATCAATACTTTTAAGATGAAAAAAGCACCTTAGCTGGAGACAGGAATATTTTTTCATAGAAAACAATGCAGTGATTAATGTGTACAGTTCTGCATAATAGGAAGCATCTTCTGAAAAGTCTACTCTAAAAGGAAAGAATTTGCTCCAGAGAGGAGTATCTTTGTCTACTCTGGAAGGAAAGAATTTGCTCTCCTTAAGAAAAGAAATTGCTCCCAAGAAAAGCAACTTCCTTCCTTTTAGAGTAAAACCATTTTCAGAAGGGAGAAAAGAGAAAAATGGATTTGGAAGAGCCCTTGAAATGTATCCATTCCTCTTAAATTTCAACAAATGACAGTTTTTGTATTTTCAAGCAAACTTAGGTGTTATGAAATGTCATGGAAACCCAAGATTATGATGATGATGATTTGGTGTTTTACAGCTTTTTCAACATATTAACTCCTAATAATATGCTGAATAAATTAAGATGCCATACCCACTTGTAATTGTCAGCTAATCAAATTACTTGATCCAGGTTGTTAATACAAATTTGCATACTGAATGGCAAACAGTGCAGATTCAGATCAGTTGGCTTCTTCAGCAGTCAACTGATCTGGATCTGTACTGTTTGTAAAGGCAGAGCATATCTGGGTTCAGCAGGACCAAGTTTAAATCATATCATGGTTATAAAGGGGTGATAATAAAAGGTTCTGTGCAATGAAGGAGCTGACTTCAGTGGGATTCAATCTGAAGTCAGGACGTTCGGTCACTCCGACACCTCTAAAAAAAAAGTTCAAAGATGCTATGTGATAATGTTAAAACTTTGCAGGAAAAGGATAATCACTCACTCACAATGACCTAAAGGTGTAATTCACAAAAAAAAAAAAACAATAAAGGAGCAGAAAAGAAAACACATCAGAAATCATCCTTTTTCAGCTTGTCAAACAACTCATCCTAGATGAAATTTACAGACACTGGTACATTTCTGATACAGACAAAACAAAGCAATCAGCATATCCAAATGATATATTTCCATGGTGATCAATTATACTTATAACATCATCTTTTATTTTCAAACAACTGCTGACTGACAAGCTAATGTAAAGTAATTCAAACAGTTACACAGACAGCTAAAGACCAAATACCAGGAGAGTCAGAGCAATTTACATCCAAAGAAAAATAGACATCAAGCTGTCTCAGATAATGATTTTGCACCAGAATATAGTTTTGTCTGAGTTTCGTCTGACTTTTTTTCTGAGTTGTCTGAGTTGGAGTTTTACAGCCCTATCAACACTATTACAGTCATGTTAACTCACACTTTGCCTTATACACTCTAATGCATATAAATAGCTAATAAATAAACAACTAAAGAAAACTTCAAACTTTTGAAGAAATAAGATTTTAACCCTTCTCTTGCTGAACAAGACATGCCCTGTCTTAGCAAACAGTGTAGATCCAGATCAGTTGGCTTCTGAAGCCAACTGATCTGGATCTGCACTGTTTGTCATTAAATATGTGAATATCTATCAAAAACCTGGATCAAGTAATCCGACTGACTGAAATTAGAAGTGGGTGTGGCATCATAATGTATTCAGCAGGTCAAGGGTTAATCATACTGAGTACAATATTGGTGGACAAATAAGAATACTCTAGTGAAATACGCCAAATCTACAGCAAACACTGTAAAAGACCTTTTCCAGGGGCTGTCTGGTACCGAAAAGGACTTTATAAACATGATTTGCATATTTCACAATTTATGACTTTTGACACTGAAAAGAAGATTTTTCCGCAACTGCCCCACCAGCACTCTCAGTGCTTTGATTTCAGAGGGGTTGATATTCTGCTTGCTTTTGACTGATACCAAGCTTATCTGCAATATCTTCATATATTAACTCTTTTCAGAATGCTGCATACTGTTCCTGTTTACATTTTCTTCACACCTTATATTTTAAAATGCCAGATATGATGCTTCTGTTTGCAATGTCAGCACACAATAATCCTTTTCAGCATTCTGGAAAACACCTATCTTAGTGCTCTGTTAAAAAACTTACAGTCCTGACATTAAAACAACAGTGGAATATCTAACATTCTGCTTCTGTTTTTACACACATTGTACAGAGAACTTGCTTCGGATGAGTACTTGGTGATAATTCTAGGATAATTTTTCTTATTTCTCCATAAAAACATACCTTGTGGGTACTTGTTAGAAGCGCCTCGCCGAGGTGCTTCTAACGAGTACCCACAATGTATGTTTTTATGGAGAACTGGTGAAAATTATCCCAGAATTATCGTCAAATACTCCTCCTTAACAAGTTCTCTGCATCATACCTTCTTTCATCTTCTTCATTCGGAATGCCAGATATTCTACTAATTATTGCTCTGAAATTAAGCAATTTCTATGGCTACCTTAAACTCTCTTGACAACCGAGAGATCATAATATTCACCGTATGTTACTTATAGCATTTCTTTATGCTGCTGGAATTGGAAAATTGTCAATAAAGTTCAAACAGCAGACCAAGACAAATGAGTCTGAATGTGAAAAAATGGCCTTTGTAAGCCATTACTAGACCGTGCAGTTGAAAACTGCCTCTGCTCTGACACATAATATTTGAATTCTGTGGACAATAAATAATGAGCAGAGGAGGCCCTGACTAGACTGAACATATGTGCAGTCTGGTCAGGGCCTTCTCTGTTCACAGACAGGTTCTGATCAGCTTTCTCTTGCTGTGGCTTGCACCGTTTCATTTAGTGCCGAGAGTAGACTTGCATTTGTTTTTAATTCTATCAACTTGCTTTATTTTGTCTGAGCAAGACTGTCTGAGGAGTAAATTGAATACTTTCAGACAAAAGAATCGATATTCTATTACGACAATTAAGTTACTTTCTCATTCGTTTTCTTGGAGTATCTATCTACTTTTGGCAAAAAAAATGTAATGTACAGTAAGTTCTTTGCACATAAAGTCAAGTTCTGTCAATTTACGGAAATAAAATTTAAGTACAGTGTATGATAAAGTACTTCAGGAGTTTAGTGAGTGACTGCCAGAATCAATTCATATAACTCTGAATACTGAACAGGCTTAACTCTACTGACTTACTCGAGAACTTTTTTCTTATTAAAAATCTACGAATTATTCCAGAATAAACTGTTTTATGGTTAACATTCTATTATTTACAGTCGAACTTTGATGGCTCGAACCCCTTTGGGACCATGAAAATTTGACATTTCGTCTAAATTTCGTCGAATTACGTCAAATTGGTCGAAAATTAGTCGAAAAGGCCAAAACCATATTTCCGAAAATTAGATACTTTATTAGCATATTTTGTATCTGAGCATTACCTGAGTGTGTTCGATTAGCAAGTATGTTACTGAGTATAAAAGTCGGAATTAAGGTCGGGAGGGCCTTATCTGCTTTCCATGGAATTTTTACTAAGAAAAAAAAACAAAACATCAGTACATCAATTTTGACTGCAGAACAGTATTGTACATCAATGTACATCAATGAACCGTTAGGAATGCTGAATTAATTCAGTCATTTCTAACAAAAGTGAATTCTACTTATCCTGTTATATTTCACTCAATAAATGATGCTGAGTTCTAAGTACCGTTATAATCTTTACTGCACCTTGATTGTTCAGGATCGTTAAACGCATATTCATAAAATAAGGTAAGTTTGCTAGAACAATGATGCGTAATGGCAGATTAACTTCTTAAGTGCCTTTCAATGAAAAAAAAACTTGTTTGACACTTTCAACTGAATGTCGTACCTGACAATTTTTTTTTGACCAAATATTACACTCGATGAAACGTTACAGCAGCCAAATGTCGCATTCAACGCAACGTCGTATCGACGAAATGTCATTCGATGAAATGTCATGCACCCATGCATACATATGTTTTTATCATGATGTTTTGTTTTACAATGGGTTCAGATCAACATAAGCCTTTCTGGCAAACACCAATCAGAATTTATATCCTCTTTTAGTAAAACCACTTTGCAGGTTAGCAATTTTGCCAGGGACAACTCCTGTTAGGTTTTCTGCTAAAACACTAACCTTTAACACTTTATGGGCAAATTCAGCAAATGAAACATTGATATTTTTCTTACTATTTCCAGAAAACAGGATTTGACACTTCATGCAAATTGTCTCCAGTGAGGACAATTTGCATGAAATGTCAAAACCTGTTTTCTGGGAACAATAAGAAAAATGTTTCAATATATTGTCTGCTGAAGATTTTACCCAGAGTGCTAAGCACTAAAAAACAAATCTTACCTTCATTAAAATACCCTGGACAGTCTTTTGCACATTCTGCCTCGGTTTCAAAATTGTTGTCGTTACCATTACAGCCACCATACCAGAATCTCGTGCACAAGGAACCATTATAGAACCATCTTACAACATAATCCTGGCAATCACCCTGTTTTGCTGGCTGCTGACATTTACCTGTGGGTGGGGTGAAAAAATATATAAGATATATGTCACTGCAAAACCATCTACTACATTTACTCTTAACTTTTGCCATGCTGAATAAATTAAGATGCCTTGCCCACTTCTAATTTTTAGCCAATCAGATTACTTGATCCAAGCTGATGATACAAATTCACATGTATACTAAATGACAAACAGTGTAGATTCAGATCAGTTGGCTTCTTTGAAGCCAACTGATCTGGAACTACACTGTTTACAAAGGCAGGGTATATCCGGGATCAGCAGGACCAGGGTTAAGACATCTCTAGGTAGTCCAGAAGATTTCAAATGCTAGGATAAGCAGGGCAAACCCACCATTTTTTTAAATCACAGTAAATGTTAAAAATAATTTTATATGTGCTGTGGGTACTCATTAAAATTAAGGAAATTCTAGGAGATGCCATGTACATATGTTTTCACGTAGAAAATAAAATATTTTCTGGATTTCCCTCTTAACTGGAGCATTACAGAATATACTCAGCTTGTGCAACCTTCACAACAACTACTGATACCATCATCATCAGCATCATTTCAGTAATGCATCATGTTCGGTAACTTTGCACTTTGCAATATTAAATGGATCATAACTGTGTTATAACCCTGCATTTAGAAGTAATGGAATGTGGACTGTTACTTTGTTCTTAAAGGAAATGAATCATGTACTGCTATCATGTACTTTGGGGTAATGCATAATTCTTTTATTTTGTACTTTGCAGTAATGAATCACGGCTGTGCTGTTACCTTGCATTAAAACCATGTATCATATGCTGCAACTCTGTTCATCATGTATTATATGCTGCAACTTTGTTCATCATGTATCATATGCTGCAACTTTGTTCATCATGTATCATATGCTGCAACTTTGTTCATCATGTATCATATGCTGCGACTTTGTTCATCACGTATCATATGCTGCAACTTTGTTCATCACATATCATATGCTGCAACTTTGTTATCATGTGTCATATGCTGCAACTTTGTTTATCTTGTATCATATGCTGCAACTTTGTTCATCTTGTATCATATGCTGCAAATTTGTTCATCATGTATCATATGCTGCAACTTTGTTCATCATGTATCATAATGCTGCAACTTTGTTCATCATGTATAATAATGCTGCAACTTTGTTCATCATGTATAATAATGCTGCAACTTTGTTCATCATGTATCATAATGCTGCAACTTTGTTCATCATGTATCATATGTTGCAACTTTGTTCATTGAGATGATGGATCATATGCTGTTACTTTGTTCTCAAAGGAAATGAATCATGTGCTGCTATTATGTTCTTTGAGGTAATGCATCATAATGTTGTTGTTTTATGTTGTTTTTTTTGTTTGTTTGTTTTTTGTTGTTGTTGTTTTTCTTTTCTATTTTGTAGTACTGCATTATGACTGTGCTATTCCTTTGTATTTAAATTATGAATCATGTGCTGCAACTTTGTTCTTCAAGGTATTGGATCATGCACTACAACTTCTTCAGTATAATGGAAATGTGCTGTTACTTTGAACTTGTCTTGTTCTGTTACTCAGTACAATACAGTCGACTCTCGTTATCTCGAACTCCAAGGGACTCTATGAAACAGTTCGAGATATCCGTACTTCGACATATCAGATTTGCGGACTCAGGAAAACAATTAATTGAACAACCACCTTTAACAGAATGAATATGTAATCTGACTCCTAAGTTAGAGACATTTTGAAAATATTGTAGAAAAGAGGAGAAATTGCTCCTAAGGAGCAATTTCTCCTCTTTTCCACAATATTTTATTGCCTGTTGGTAGATCTCTGTGTTAAAACAGGGACCAGATTTTCACTTCGAGATAAGCGGTTATTCGAGATAAGCGAGTTCGAGATAACGGGAGTCGACTGCATTTCTTTAAAGCTATTAACCATGAGTTGTTACTTGTTTGTGTGTTACTCTGTAATGCAGTTGCACTGTGGTAATGTTGTTACCCTACACTTTCTTTGAAGACATAGATCATCTACTGTTACTTAGCACATACAAAGTGCAATGCATCATGCACTGCAGAATAATGGATCATGCATCATTTTCTTTGTATTTTGAAATAATGCTTGTGTATTTTTACTCTGCACTTTATACTAAAAGGTTAAGTGCTTTTAGGTTGTATGATAAATGTCCTAAAATTTTATACACCAAAGGTTCTGACAAAATGGCTTATGCAAACAGTGCAGACCCTGAGCAGACTGAGGGAGCAGTCTGATCAGGGTCTATACACTGTTTGCCATTCTACTAAGTATTATAAACAAATGTATAAATAGCAAGATTTAAGCCAAAAAAGTATGGAATAAAGTGTTCAAAACTTTAGGACATTTTCCATATATTATAGTACTGTATCAAAACTTATGCTGTACTGATATATTTTAATAGAGATGTTATGCTGTGCCTTATATTTTATTATGCTGTACTTACATTTATTACAGAGGTGCCATAGCCAAGTAGTTAGAGTATTTGACTGTAATGCTAAAGGTTGTTGGATCAAGCCCTGCCTTGAGCACTTTTCTATTCACTAGCCAGCAGTAAATGGGTACCCTTCAGGCAAAGGTAGTGAATGAAGAGTAGTTTTGTCTTTCATTTGCAGTTGGCCAAGTCTTGGTGGGTTCTAACTAGTAAGGCTATGGGTCACCTTTATCTTATGTTTTATTATAAATCTGTACTTACTATGAGGTAGTACATTATGTGTTGTTACTTTTGCATCATCTTCTGTTATACGTATATTTTCTGAAAATAGAAAGAAAATGAACATTCATAAACCTCTCGACTAAGTCACATTTTATGTTCAGCATGCTTGATAAAAATTTCAGCAACTACTGTTTTGAAATATTTTCTTATTTTTCCTGGAAGATAGGATTTGACAATTCATGCATACTGTCTCCTTAGATGGGGTCTGATGTTACATGCACTGACATTACATGCAAACTGTCACTTGCAAACTGTCTCTTTAGATGGGGTTTGACATTTCATGCAAATTATCTCCTAAGCAGACAATTTGTATGGAATGTCAAACTCTATTTTCTGGAAAAAATAAGCAAAATATCAGTTTATCATCTGTTGATTTTGCCCAGAGAGTGCTAAAAGGTTAAAGCATATCAGACATCTAGATGTTGGAAACTTGCATTTCCTCATTTACAAAATGTCAGCTTTCTAAGATAAAAGAGAACCTGACAATAACATCAGTGGTAATTAGTTCACAAAATTAGCTGATGCTTAGCATTCCGGGTAAAAATTTCAGCAGATGACATTTTCAAACTTTTTTTATATTTCTTTCTCAGAAAACAGGCTTTGACACTTCATGCCAATTGTATCTGCATGAAATTTCAAAGCCTATTTTCTAGAAGAATTAGGAAAACATCATCAATTTGTCATCTGCTTTAATTTTTACCCAGAATGCTAGACAATAAGTACCAGCTCGTTAAATGTGCATAGATAAATGTGCAATGCTCAGCAACAGAAAATGACAGGTTTCCATTTTTTCCTTCATATTTTATGAGTGAGAGATGCATGAAATATAAGTTTGTTTTTAGAACTTACGCAGATGGCAAAGGCTTAGAGATCTGGGCCCAGTTGTTCAAAGCGTCGTTAGCTTAACGAGCTCGTTAAGGGTCATTTCGTTAACTGTTTTAGCGGATTCAATATACAATATTCTCATATTTTTTGCTGAAAAAATGTGAGTAGCTTTTGCAGTGCAAAAGCTACTCACATTTTTTCAGCAAAAAATTTCAGCATATTTGCGTATCACTCAATGTAAATTTTAACGAATCGTTAACTAACGACGTCGTTAGCTTTGAACAACTGGGCCCAGCCTGCTTATTTTAGGCAGTCTGATCAAAGTCTTCCCTATCTGCATTGGAAGCCAAGAATACTTTAGAATATATAAACATAATGAGACTGAGAAAACACTGGATGATCACAGCCAGTGTGCATTTTTTGTAAAAAAAAAACAAAAAAAAACACTTTGATTTGATAGGCAAACAACAAAGATCCAGACCAGACTGCACTTCTCCAGAAATGCAGCTTTATTACATAAATAATTATACTGAACCCATCTACAACAGCCAACTCCCTACAACAGCCAATTCTAAGGCTTCCCAAACATAGTTGTTATAGAGAGGTTGCACAGTATTGTCAAACAAAAAAGTGCCTTCAAACATGCACAAAATGAGTAGATTCAGATCATCCTGAGCAGGTGCAACACATCATCTGGGCCTTTATTCATACATTCTGTAGTATCCCATGATTCTTTTAGAGGACAGTGAAGGCCCTGATCAGACTGCACAAATGCGCAGTCTGATCAGGGTCTTCACTGTCCACATAAGCCCTAAGACATATTTTTGCATGATGTGGCCCATAAGATAGATCAGACTGAACACACAGGCTCCCAGTCTGGATCCCTGCTGTTTATGTGAATATCTAATGGTATCTTTTTCTTATTCTGTTGCCCAAATATTTTACGACTGCATTTGCTGGCAGTAAAAAAAAAAACTAACATTTTATCTTAATGAAAACATGTAGGTACTCATATGAAACATCTTGCCATGCTTTAGATGTAGGTACTCACAAGAAACATCTTGCCATGCTTTAGATGCAGGTACTCATATGAAACATCTTGCCATGCTTTAGATGTAGGTACTCATATGAAACATCTTGCCATGCTTCTAAAGCATATCTACAACATATTTTCATGAAGAAATAAGGAACAAATATACCGTATTTGACCTAATTACTGCACATATCCCTATAAGCGCACAGTCAAGCAATTTGGTAATCTTCAGATTACAGCTTGTGTACTTTTTGTCTACTTCTTTATAAAGGCATATGTTGTGGGACCCATTTGAATTGCACTGACTTGTCGATGCAATTCAAACGAGTACCCACAACATATGCTTTTATAAAGAAAATCAGAAAAATCTCATAAGCATCACCAAATAAGTCCTTTGCTGATCTTTATTTAAAGCGTACCCTCAGTAGGCAGATACATATTTTACCACAAGTTTTCCCAGTGTTTTTGAAAAACCGAAGTGCACAGTGCAGTAATTAGGTTAAATACAGTACATTTGGGGCTAAAAAATGAAAATGTATGTCATGGTGATTCTCAGATGAGTACTCACAGCTCTTGTTTTTGTGAGTAGTAATAAAAAGATCAATATTTTTTGGATTCAAAAAAGTGCCATATCTGGAGCATATCACGAAAACACGCCTATATAATATTGACCCCCTTAAACCCCACTTTTATATAGTAAAACTGGGGTTTACAGGGGTATACATTATTGTTCTTATTTTTGCTCAAAACATAGATTGTGGGTACTCGTTAGAACCACCTCAGCGAGGCAGTTCGAACGAGTACCCACAATCTATGTTTTGAGCAAAAGTATGAAAAATATCAGAGTATTTTTATCTGAAATTTTTCAATTTTTGGAGGTGAAATTTTCTATATATTTGAATAGGCGTGTTTTTGTAATGTGAAAAATTACAAATATCAAAGGATTCTATAAGGCAGACTGTCTCACAGACTGCAATTTGTACAAACAGGCAATTTGTCTTGGGGCTCTAATATAGTTTCCTGCCAGTCTGCAAATTCTGATCCGTAAGGACCACAGGCATCAAAAGAGATTTATTGCCTATAAGATTTACCACTCTCTTGCAAATTCAACAGATGACAAACTGATGATATTTTTCTTATTTTTCACCAGAAAATAGGCTTTCTTTAACTTTTCATGCAAATTGTCTCTTTAGACAATTTGCATGAAAAGTCAAAGCCTATTTTCTAAAGGAGACAATTTTCATGAAAAGTCAAAGCCTATTTTCTGATGTTTTCTATCATCTCTTGCAAATTTTGTTTGTCAACTTAAGAGTTAAAGTTATCAGCTTATCATTATCTTGCAAGTATTATCCTGTACTGACTGAAATACTGTCAGTGGGCCAGTAAAAAAACAAACAAAAAAACAACAACAAAAAAACACCCTTGATACTATGCCGTATGGCTGACCATAAGATCCTTAACTGTTCAATACAGCCATATACGCCATTAGCTGTTGACAGAAATCTGAGATTTTGCAAATTTTTAGGGGAGATTTGATGAAATTCTGAGAGATTTTTTTATGAAAATCACTTTCAAGCTTACATAAGTAAGTTAAAAGCCACTATTTTAATGAATTAAGCTTGGGATAGCCATGCTAATGTGTGATTTGTTTCAAGTTCTTCAAAAAAAAGCTTATTAAATGGTATGAAAATTCTATTAGATTTGAAAATCTTATGGGAAATGGGGTCCAGAAGGGCCAAAATTCTGTGAGATTTTGTCTCAGTGTGAGGTATGGCATGTGTGTACAGCCCATTCTTATTACTAAGGGTCATCAAATAAGATTACAGTTATGAGTCTTGCCTCCTACACAAGTTTAAAATTGCATTGTTTGTTAATAGCTTGAATGATGTTATGATGACACTAATTACTTCCATAACAGGAAACAAGTGTTTTACATCTAATAATGACATGCTTACAAGTGTTAACCCTAGTCCTGCTGCCTTGTCTTAGCAAACAGTGTAGATCCAGATCAGTTGGCTTCTGAAGAAGCCAACAGATCTGGATCTACACTGTTTGGCATTAAGCATGTGAATTTGTATCAAGAATCTGGATCAAGTAATCTGATTGGCTGAAAATTAGAAGTGGGCATGGCATCTTAATTTATTCAGCATGACAAGGGTTAAATATGAGCCATAATCATGAGAAATAACCCTTAAATCAAACATGAACAGCAAAGCCCCTGAACAGACTATGCATGGGCATTCTAATTTTATCATTCCAGTCCAATCAGGGTTGTCTTTGTTTATCAGTTCACTCTTCTGTAGATAATGATTTAATTGCTATGTGGGAAATGACAGCCAAGAGCAGGTAGTGCAAAAGTGCAGGCAGATCTGGGCTTTTGTTGTCTGCCCAAATACTATATAGGTTCTTTTCTCGTGTTACAGTGCACATGAATATGTAATATCCAATGAGGTACTTAAACTTTGGCCAGTTCCATGTAAAACTTATAGATGACAAATTAATATTTTCTTATTGTTTTTCCAGAAAATGCAGCTTGGCATTTCATTAAAACCAATTTTCAACATTTCCAAAGAAGTGCAAGAATAAGCAGCACAACCAAAGATTAGCACGAATGTTCAGCAATACTAAATACTAAAGAATTGCAAAAATATTTAGCATAACCAAAGAACTGTGAGACTATTCAACATTTCCAAAGAACTGAATGGATATTTAGCATAACAAAAGAATGACAAGAATATATAGCATAACCGAAGAACAGCATGAATATTTAGCATGAAAAAAGGTCAAGACTTATAATAATATTAATTCATGGATGCCCAAGAAAGCTCAAATCAAGGAACACAGATATCAAATATGGTTAGAATGATATGAAATAACATTGCAGAACTACACACCAATGAAAAAGAAATGGACAAAATGAGGAGGGACTGCAGCAGAATTAATGCCTTAGAACTCAGTATTATAGCTCTTGACAAGATGCTTTTTTTAATCCAAAAATATTTACCTTTTTCTTATTTCTCTAAGAAACGTATGTTGTGGGTACTCATAAGAAGTGCCTCACAGATGAGTACCACAACATAAGTTTTTTTTTTGTGGAGAAATAAGATAAATAATTACCTGATACCCACTCTTATCTGGACCTAACTATGAGTATTACCATTTATGACAGCAAGAATATATGTAGCAATACCCAGCAGAACAGTTCTGAAAACCTGCAAAACATGCAGCATAATTTCCAAAGGCCTACAAAGGGTATGCAGCATTACCAATGCTGCAAGCAGCATTACCAATGCTGCAAGTATAATTCTACTAAGGAGAATCTATGATGACAGTTTATTAATCTTGCCACTTCACTATTATGGTAATCTTTCTTGCAGCCTTTTGATAAAATGCCAAACAGACTGACACTAGCCAACTTATTTTCAGAGCTAGAAAAAGCCTATATTAACCCTGGTCCTGCTGAACTCGGATATATCCTGCCCTTTGCAAGCAGTGTAGATCCAGATCAGTTGGCTTCGAAGAAGCCAACTGATCTGGATCTACACTGTTTGGCATTAAGTATGTGAATTTGTATCAACAAACTGGATCAAGTAATCTGATTGGCTGATAATTAGAAGTGGCATCTTAGTTTATTCACCATGGCAAGGGCTAAGAATCCCAAAGTGAACTTGAATTCAGATCATTACATTAAAGGGTAAAACTTGCAGCATTTTTTAATGTTTAAGGTATATAAGATTAGGTTTCCATATAAGTACCTAGTTTATCGATCTTCAGCTAAAGAGTACTGGGCAAGTGAGATAAAAACTTAATATTCTCTGTAGTGTATTGGTTAGCAGGTCTGTTTTTGAGTAAAAGGTCATTAGTTCAATCCCCATGGCTGGCATGTTTTTCTCAAACTTTTGTTTTTTTTATTATTATAATGATCATACTAGCCAGCATAGTCAATATTTTTATTCCATTCCAAGACTTGAGTCATAATCCGGACTGAATCTAGACCACCTGCTTATGTATATAAAAAAATATAAGATCTCTTCCGGGGGTCGGGGTTGGGGGTGGGGGGAGGGGAGAGAAACAGGGTCTGGTACTATCCGCAGCTGTCCATTTTAACCTTTACCACTCTATGAGCAAATTCAGCAGATGACAAATTGATGGTATTTTTTTTTGTCCCAGAAAACAGGATCTGACATTTCATGCACATTGTCTCCTTTGGAGACAATGTGCATGAAATGTCAAATCCTGTTTCCTGGAAAAATAAGAAAAAATATTTCAAAATGTCGTCTGCTGGAAGACACTTCTTGTTATACATATGTTCTGTTATCAGCATGACCCAGACTGCATTGTAGGAAAGAATGTTATTACAGGTTGACACGATATATCAAAACAGGTCATTACCTAGTAAATTATGGTGAACATGGATTTAGTAACCTTATTTTCCACCTTTGTGGATTTTTGAAAGCTTATCTTCTACCCTTCTGCTGGTGAAACTCTAAAAATAGCATTTTAAATGAGTTGCGACATGAGAAAAGATGTCTTCGGGAGAATTGCAAACAGTAAAATCCCGATCAGCCAGCGGAGATATATAATCTGATCAGGAACTTTGTTATACTTAGTTATGCTACAGTATCCAATGGTTCTACAAGTGGTCACTGAAGGTACTGATCAGACTGCACAGAGTGTGCCAGCAGATCTGGGTCTTCACTGTCCTCATATGCCTGAAGACATGTTTACTCATGGTCCAGCCCAAATATTGTCTTCTGTTTCCTCCAGGACACATTATAAGGGTGATTAGAAAGGTCATAAAGGTGTTGATTTTTTTTAAGCTTTACAAATTCAGTAGATGACAAATTTTCCACAAAACAGGCCTTAACCCATGTCATGCTGAATAAATTAAGATGCTTCCCCTACTTCTAATTTTCAGCCAATCAGATTACTTGATTCAGGTTGTTGGTACAAGTTCACATACCTGATGCCAAACAGTGTAGGTCCAGATCAGTTGGCTTCTTGTGATATTTCTCACAAAATAGGCCACGACATTTCAGGCAAACTGTCTCCTGATAAGGGACCCATCCAGTAGTTTTTTGACACATCAACATGTAGGAAAATGGGCTTGTTCAAATTTTCTGACAAATACGGAAACCAGATAGTGTGTCCCAAAATTTACGGTAAATTTCCAGAGTCAGGAGTCACCTACTTTTGACAGCCCACTTTTGAAACCCAATCAATTTTAAACAACCCAATTCTTGTACTATTTTAGACAGTTAAGTTTATATGTTTTGAAAGCTAATTGTAAACTATTAAATCTCAAGTGTTTAATAAACCACCTACTCAGATTGCTGGAGAAAAAGAATTCCAAATTTCGCATAACGAATCAAATTATAAGCTTATTAAAAACTAAAATTATGATGTATAACCCATATGTCGTTTTATGTGCATATACCCAGTGCACATGTGTTTTCTCTCTTATGTTGGAAAAGAGCTACTTCAGCTATTCTCCAGTTAGAAATTACCATATTTACCCAAAGTATTTGGACAGACAGGCCAGAGCAAACAGTGTAGAGCCGATCAAAATGAGGCAGCTGATCAGTCTACACTGTCTGCATCTGAAAATGTCGTCTGCTTATGTCGTCTGCTGCATCTTCTTGCAAACTTTTCAAACTTACATTTTGCATATAGGCAAACAGTGTGGACCCAGATCAGACTGCTCCTAAAGGAGCAGTCTGATCTGGGTCCACACTGTTTGCAACAATGACTTTTAAAGTAACCGGCAGAAGACAAAGCAGACGACAATTGTTTTGATTGGCACTTTAAGGGTTAAGCAGTCTTTAGACACATCAACAGGTACAGTAAATGTTCTAAAATTTCAAACACTTTATTCCATACTATTTTGGCCTAAATTTTCCTTTTTATGCAGCTGTTTCTTAAATTACTTGGTAGAATGGCAAACAGTGTACACCCTGATCAGATGGAGCAGTCTAATCTGGGTCTGCACTGTATGTATATGTCATTTTCTCAGACATTTTGGTGTTCGAAATTTTAGGACATTAACTGTAGTAAAATAGACTTGTTGAAACTTTTACCATTGTATTGGCAAATTCAGAAGATGACAAATTGATGATATTTTTCCAAGAAAATAGGCTAAATAGGCTCTGATTTTTTCATGCAAGTTGTCTCCATAGGACACAATTTGTATGAAGCATCAAAGTATATTTTCAAGGAAAAATAAGAAAAATATTTCAAAATGTCATCTGTTGAAAACAATATGGAAATATGGTAGCAGCATTCTAGACAAGTAGGGTACTAAGTAAAATATTTTTTATTATTTTTTTTCTTTGCATGAAAATATATAGGTTATAAGTACTCATTAGAACTGCCTCAGGGAGCAAGGCAATTCTAATGCATGCCTAAAACAAGCTACGTGCGGAAATAAAAAACCCAATACTTTTGTCAAAAAGGGCATCACATCTGGAGTCTAAGAGAAAGTCTGGTAAAGACGACTAGACATTAGAAAAATTACGCAATTGTCTGCGAATCTTGCCAAAATTCTCTTTTTTCTAATTGTTGCCTGTATTCTAATTCTAGTTAAAAATGGTTAATATTTTTACCAAATTAATCATGGAATTCCTTAATATGCTTCATTAAGAACCCAACCCATGATTAACGTAAATTTCAACTTCTTCAGTACATGGCCCAGCTTCCAGCCACCTATTTTAATATCATAATCACCCTAAGTACTGGTACAGATAGGCCTGAGCAAAAAGTGTAGAGTCAGATTAGATGCCGCATTATCAATAGGTGGTAAAATGAACATTTTTCAAATTTTATGACAAGACTGGTTCATATTTACAGAGTCCAAATATTTAGGGTACATACAGTATGTTTGTGTTGAGGTTTTACAGCCCAGTCAACCCAAATGGGGTCATGTTGAGCACGGTCAGTTTACCTAACCACACATTTACTGTGCAGGCTTAGACCTCTAAGTGGTTAACCGGTATTGTGCACATTCTTTTTCCAGAAACTGACAAATG
Organism: Anodontia alba; assembly: GCA_964016985.1. Lineage (NCBI taxonomy): Eukaryota > Metazoa > Mollusca > Bivalvia > Lucinida > Lucinidae > Anodontia > Anodontia alba. The sequence continues at coordinate 38,748,185 of OZ024823.1, forward strand.
CCCTTCTTGAATTAGCAGAAGGGAGAGAATGACCATAGAAAATATTTCATGTTCAATCTCCATGAAAGAATGTTGTCGACCTGGCAGGGGTCGAACCTGCAACCTCCTGATCACCAGTCAGATGCACATCCAACCGAGCATCACGAAAACACGCCTATTGAAGTATATTGAAATTTTTACCACCAAAAATATGAAAATTTTCAGATAAAAATTCTGATATTTTTCATATTTCTGCTCAAAACATAGATTGTGTTTTTGAGCAGAAATAAGAAAGATAATGTATACCCCTGTAAACCCCAGTTTTACTACATAAAAGTGGGGTTTAAGGGGGTCAAAATTATATAGACATGTTTTCGTGATGGCCACTGAGGCCGGCGTATTCTGTATGCGAATACAGACTGCCATTCTAATAAGGATAAGCATGATTTGCAAGTTTGGCCCAGACACATGAATATAAATGCTCAAAAAAAAGGTGATTTTCATTTACATATCGAGGGTTGAGCGCAAGACTGACGTAAGTCAGATGGTTGTTTTTCCCCAAACCTAATCTCCTCACCATGAAGGGGTTATGAAGATTACAACATTTCTTTCTGTAAACAATGAAAATTTAGGTGCCATTGCTCGTATGAGCAATGGCACCTAAATTTGCATTGTTTACAAAGGGGTCCAAGTTGCCCCTAAACAAGGGTTTCAAAAAATATGTTTGAGTTACCATAGTCTTGCGCTCAACCCTCGATATCTACAGTATAAAATAGAGCTAAAATAGTAGGGGAGGAGAAAGAAAGACAAAGAAAGAAAAGAAGAAAAAAAAAAAAGAAAGAAAGGTTGAGAGAAAAAGAAGTGATTGATAAATGCAGAAACACAGAAGAAATACAAAATGCCCCCCCCCCACCCCCACAGCCCCACCCTCCCCATCCTCCTCTCCCCACCTGCTGCAAGTTCAAGAAACTATTACCACTTCTCTAATATCCACCCCATAAATTGTGTGATGGAGCCAAAATGAGCTCTGTCAAAAAAATCTGTTTCTGAGCAAATTCAAAAGGAGAACATTTAGATCATCCTGCACTGGCTCAAAATGACATAAATAGTGTTGACTGGGCCATTAAACTACAACCCAACCAAAAGATCATCCTGCAAGACTGGAACAATCTAGTCTGTTCCTTTGCACTGAAAAGGTGACCAACCTGTGTCCACAATTGTCCCAATGTCATCATTTCGCTTGGCAATTGGTCCCAATGTTTAACCCTTAAACTGCCAATCACAACAATTGTCGTCTGCTTTGTCATCTGCTTCTGATTTTAAAAGTCATTTTTTCAAACAGTGTGGATCCAGAGCAGACTGCTCCTCTCTAGGAGCAGTCTGATCAGGGTCCACACTGTTTGCCTGTATGCAAAAATAGGTTTGAAAAGTTTGCAAGAATATTCAGCAGATGACTTAAACAGACGACATTTTCAGATCCAGTTTTCTTGGCGTTTTAAGGGTTAACCATATTTCCCCTTAGTATTCAGACAGACAGGCCTCAGCAAACAGTGTAGACCCAGATTAGATGCCACAGAATATCTGTCACTTATCAAGTAATTTTATGATTTATCTATAGGTAATAAAATTGACATGTTCAAATATTAGAGCAAGTATGGTAACGAGTTAAGCCTTGTAGATTTCCCCACCATCTTTTACATAAGGGAGACAACTTCTATGACTTCCTGTTTGCACTTTCTCCACATCAAGTCCCTTCAAATTTTGACAGAGACGCCTCCCATTAAAGTGTACCTATTCCGGATCCTCTTATCCCATTTTAGTCTGGAGACCCCAAAAAGGGTAAATGGCAAACAGTGCAGTCTCTGACATCAGATGCCACAGAATGTGGCATCTGATATCTGATCAGGGTCTCCATTGTTTGCAACTAGTTTAGCTGTTTTTCTCTAGGAATATCTAAATCACCTAAAATTGAAATTTGACTCTTCCAATATACATGCATTATGTGTGGGGGAGTCTAAAATGGGTTAAGTGTCCATATTACTCCATGAAGCCATGGTATCTGTCATCAGCCCACTGGGCTTTGAACTCCATTTTAGCTAGTCACCAATTTATCACAAACTTGTGGTCAGGGTACTCCAACACTATTAATAATAGCACTATCACGATGACCAAGTTTGTTCAAACATACTTACGATAACATTGCCTGTGACAAATTACTTACAAACACTATTTTAACCCATACCACTCTGGGCAAATTCAGCAAATGACAAATTGACATTTTTCATATTTTTCCCCAGAAAAACAAAAGCTTCGACATTTCATGCATATTGTCTCCAAAGGAGACAATTAGCATGACATTTCATTTAAGCCTATTTTCTGAAAAAAATGAGATTTTTTTTTAAATGCCGTCTGCTGAAAATTTTTCTCAGCATGCTCAGCATTAAGCCATCAAGAAGGATTATACGCAAGGCTCCAAACATACAATTAGTTTGAAGACATGTACAGTCGACTCTCGTTATCTCGAATTCCAAGGGACTCTATTAAATACTTCGAGATATCCGTACCTCGACATATAAGATTTGCAGAATTGAGGAAAAAATTATTCTAACAACCACATTTAACAAATATATATGTGATTGGGCTCTTGAAGTTAGAGATATATTAAAAAATATTGTGGAAAAGAGGAGAAATTGCTCCTTAGGAGCAATTTCTCCTCTTTTCCACAACATTTTTTTGCCTCTTGTTAGATGTTCATGTTTCGGCAGGGACCAGATTTTCACTTCGAGATAAGCGGTTATTCGAGATAAGCGAGTTTGAGATAACGAGAGTAAACTGTATATTTTTTAATCTGTCTCTGTGACAACCAGTAATGAATTTGTAGAAAATTTGTTTTCATGGAGAAAAAAGAAAAAGTACCGGTAGGTCTTACAAATACTCGTATGTTACTTGTTACTTAACTGGAGCCATGTTTAAACTGACTTTAAAATTTCAACTGTTATGGTCAAACATGGCCACATGGTATTTAAACAAGAATTCCATGAAAGGCAGTCACCTCAGTCTTAACTTAAAATTGACTCCTAGGCTGAACAGGCTGACAATCAATGAAAGCAGAAGCCCCTTGAAAATACAATGGTAGAAGACAAACATCCCATAATGAGTTCAGTTTCAGATTTTTAACGCTACCAGGCAACTGAGTCACACAGAGGCAGCGCCGTTCCACAATGATTTTATACCTGTATATTTAAACTCTTGTCATGCTGAATAAATTAAGATGCCATGCCCATTTCTAATTTTCAGCCAATCAGATTACTTGATCCTGAGATTATTGATATAAATTCACATACTTAATGACAAACAGTGCAGATCAAGATCAGTTTGCTTCTTCAGAAGCCAACTGATCTGGATTTCATTGTTTGCAAAGGCAGGGTATATCCAGGTTCAGCAAGAGTAGGGTTAAATGTCTTTCAAAAGGTTTGTCTAATTAAACAATATCCATGTGTAGCTGCAGAGTACAATTGAGCAAAACATTAGGGTTTATGTAAAAAGTCACAAAAATATATTACCTTTTAGTCTGTTATGGAAGAATGTGTGAATGTAGGTCCTAAGCAGAAACTGAATCATGTCCTTGTGCTGATACAAAAAATATGATGAAGTCACTGGTGCATGAAATACAGGTCAAGGCCATAAAATGGTACCTAGCTTAAGTTCAGTAAATACCAGGTCTGATGATGATGATAACGAAGATCTTAAAAGTTACAATCAGAAGTGGAAGTAAAAAATACTTGGGATGGAGCAAAAAAAATACTTCATTAACAGACTGTCAAATATAGGTCAAGGTCATACAATGGTAGAGCACTGTCTGAGTTCACCTTCAGGATGAAGTGAATGATTTTAAGTCTTACAGATGCCGTTAATGGACCAACAGAGGTTCTAACATTTGCAGGCGCTTCTGATGAGCACCCACAACAAATGTTTTCATGGAGACATTACGAAAACATGCCTATTCAAATATACTGAAAAATTAATCACCGAAAAATTGAAAATTTTCAGACAAAAAATTCAAATATTTTCATATTTCTGCTCAAAACATAGATTGTAGGTACTCGTTAGAACTGCCTCGCAGAGGCGGTTCTAACGAATACCCACAATTTATGTTTTTGAGCAGAAATAAGAAAAATAATGTATACCCTTGTAAACCCCAGTTTTACTATATAAAAGTGGGATTTAAGGGGGTCAAAATTATATAGGCATGTTTTCGTGATGAATAAGAAAAATACCAATATTTTTTGTTGTAAAAAGTGCCTTATCTCGAGCTAGCAATGATATATGTATATTCAATGATCCTGTAAATTAATAGGCTGAGTAGATATTGCAGATTTACAGGCTGATCTGAGTCACTGCTGTCCACAATTGATAAACTTTTCATCCATGACAAAAATCACATACAGTGATGAAAGTTATGACAACCTATCAAGCAGTCATGCAGTTGCATCAGGGAACTGACAGTGAAATTAACACCTGGCTCATTATTAAAACTGTACTAACTTGCAGATGATTACATTTTATTAATGCTCTGCATTCTGGGTAAAAATTTCAGCAGACGACATTTAGAAATATTTTTTCTTATTTTCTCCAGAAAAAAACACTTTTATATTTCATTCAAATTGTCTCCTAATTTGCATGAAATGTCAAAATCTATTTCTGGGGGGAAAAAAATAAAGAAAATGACGTCTGCTGAAATGTTTACTCAGCATGCTAAGCATTAATTACTACATCAAGATAATGGAAATTAAAAGGAAATTTCAGAAATCATCAAAAGAATGAATTTATAAAACACTATTACTATATTTACCCCAAGTATTTGGACAGACAGGCCAAAGCAAACAGTGACCGAGATCAGATGACACAGAATTTGCCACTCATCCACACAATTCAACTTATTGTTCAAATTTCAAAATGAATAAGGAATGGTGATAAGATGTGTGACTATTTAGCATAAATATGGTATGGGAAGCAATACCGTCTTTGTTGCTAGATGAAAAGAAATGTGCACCGCAGCAGTGAGAATTCAACCCATCACTAACATACTGTAATTATTCTGAATATTAAGACATAATTGCATGACTGTCCAAGGAACAGTCTGGCCTGGAACAACCCTGTTTGTAATGCCACCAACACCTGATATTATACCAAGGCATCTGTTCAAATTAATGCTCAATGAGCTTGGTGAAAATTTAAGCAGACAACAAACTAATGATATTTTTCTTATTTTTCTTATTCCAAAATAGGGTTTTGACCTTTCATTCAATTTGCATGAAAGGTCAAAACCTATTATCTGGAGAAAAATAAGAAAAGTATCATGAGTTTGTCATTTGCTGAATTTGGTGAACATCCATATCTCCACATAAAGCATTTTTTTTTGTTCCTTTTTTTTTTTTTTTTTTACAAAAAAGTATTGATATTTTTCTAATTTGTCCACAGAAACATATGTTATGGTATACACATTAGAATTGTCTCAATGAGGCCACTGAGTCTTAAGATAAGCTTCTAAGTTTTCTGAGATAATAGGAATCAATGTCACATGCAAATTTTCGGTAGTTCACGAGAAATGGCTTATCCTGTTTTCTCAAAAATATAATAAAAGTCATCACAAATTTAACAGCTGCTAATTTTGTAATAAGCAGACTAAGAGTTAAGGGCTACTTATAACCCAGTAAGGGTAAAGGTTTCTTAACCCTCTTCAAACACCTAATTTAGTCTCCTGACCACCTACATGGTGTTTTTGAACATTATTTGCTCTCAGCATGCCCATAATTATAGTAAAGCATAAACCTTTACCACTCTATGGGCGACTTCAGCCAAATAGCAAACTGACAATATTTTTCTTATTTTTCCCTGAAAAATAGGTTTTGGCATCTCATGCAAATTTTCTCCTCAGGAGACAATTTGCATGAAATGTCACAGCCTATTTTCTTAGCAAAAAAAAAAAAAATATCATCTGCTGCAATTTTTCCCAGCATGCAAAGCAGTAACACCAACAAAGGAAACTGCTATAGTTAACCCTTGTCATGCTGAATAAATTAAGATGCCACACCCACTTCTAATTTTCAGCCAATCAGACTGCTTGATCTCGACTGTTGCTATAAATTCATATACTTAATGGCAAACAGTGCAGATCTAAATCAGTTGGCTTCTTCAGAAGCCAACTGATCTGGATCTACACTGTTTGCAAAGGCAGGGTATGTCCGCGTTCAGCATGACAAGGGTTAATCTAAATATCTGGATGTTGTAGCATTCAAGGCCAATCAGTGTAGTAATCCTTCAAAATCATAGTCAAATTTTGTCCCTTTCTGTTTTTGTTTTTGGTCTTGCTCCTATCTGATCAAATAGGATCCTTTGCCAACCATACAGATTCTACCTACCTAAACATGATTGTACAGCTCTTCATTCACAGAGCCTTTCATTATCACCCTTCCATCATCTCAATATGACTTAAATAATGTTGAAAGGCATGTGCAACACCAAATTATCATGACAGACATCCCCATTTATAAAAATGAGCTTGTCCATATTAAAAGGAGGAAGAGTCCACTTAAGAAATTCCTGGATGAAAAGGCTAATGCAAAACTTTTAGACTAAAGAGCTGATCATAACTGCAGCAGATAACATTCTGATGTTTTAGTATTTTTCTGAGAAAATAAGGCTTGGCATTTCATGTGAATCATCTGCTAAGCAGATGATTCACATGAAATGCCAAGTCTTATTTTCTCAGAAAAATAACAAAAAAACATTTACAATGTCATCTGCTACAATTTTGTTCTATGTTTTAAGGGTTATATATAGCATGGAATGCCAAATCTTATTTTCTTAAAAAATAAAATAAAAAATAAAAAAATAGCAGTGTTGTCTGCTACAATTTTTCTTTGCGCTTTAAGGGTTAACATGGAAATGGAAACCAATGCCCACGCACACCATGACAGAGTGACAACAATAGCTCTTCCTAAACTATATTTAGACAGGCTAATTACGAGTTTTCATGCAGTAACAGGAAAATCATTTAAAAGAATGAGCCACACACCAGAGTAAAGCATGCATATAAATGAGCTATAAAAAATCTTCTGCAATAGAACAATTGATTTGTGTCTTGATGTCATTATACTGTCACACAGGAAGCTTAGCAAAACAGCTGCATCTGCCAAAAATTCGGCAGGAGAGGGTCCATCACTGTCTTTGTAAACATTAAAAAATGTGGTCAGGACACAGCGATGACCATAAATTCAAAAGTACAGTTCATTATCAAGAGGACAGGTGCAACCCATAATAGGTTACAGAGTTGCCCACACCAGGTAATCACAGAATGGTTCTGGCCATAGAGGGAACAGATGCTACCCAGCTACATAATAGGTATTGTCCTCTTGCACAATCACCCTTTAGGAGCAATACTTGATTTGATTGTGTTTGGGTTAAACGAGATATCAACCCTTGTGGGTCATTTTGTGACATCTCCTAGAGACAGGGAGAAGAGAGACTGAAGAGATAGTAGAGGAGATGAAAGAGAGGGACAGGGGAGTTAGAAGAAAATGAAAGTGAAGAACCAGAAGAAACATTCCCCCTCTACCCTTACCTGCTGGAAGGATAGCAGGCCTTGCCCAAATGTAAGCAACTCTTGGACGCACCGGTGACAGATACACGACACCTTTGCCTCAACCAACCACCTCCTTCAGAAGCAAGACCTTCTTAATCCTAGTCCTGCTGAACCCATAATATGCCCTACCTTTGCAAACAGTGTAGATCCAGATCAGCTGGCTTCTGATCTGGATCTGCACTTTTTCTTAGTCAGTATGTGAATTTGTATCAACACCCTGGATCCAGTAATCTGATTGGCGGAAAATTAGAAGTAGGTGTGGCATCTTAATTTATTCAGCATGGCAAGGGTTAAGCTATAAATTTGTACCCATTTTGTTTAAGGGGAATTGATACTTTTAAGGGCAGCAACTTTCAAAATTGTTTTGCCTCCCTTCTGAAAAGGGATCTACTCTATGAGGAAAGAATTTGCTCCTTTATGTTAGACCTCTTTTCGGAAGGGTCTTGATGTGCAGAAAAACAAACAGGAAGTCACAGAAATTGTCTCCCTTGGAAAATCGCAGAAAATTTACCAACTGTATCCAGTCCCCTTAAAGCCTGAAACAAATAAGCTGCAACACAAGAAAAAGTAACTTCTGACATCCAACAGAGACTCAAATCTTCCTACCGTAATAACCATAAATATTGGGACACCTTATCTACTTACCATACTTGTCCTAAAATTTGAAATAGTCCATTCTACTACTACTTGATGTGTCTAAAATATTGCTGTATGTATGGCAAACAGTTTAGACCCAGATCAGATGCCTACAGCATCTGATCTGGGTCTACACTGTTTACAAAAGCCTATTTGTCCCAATATTTAGGGTTATTGTGGATTCAGAAGTACAAACATATTTCCCTGGACTTCTTCTGTTGGTACTGTCACTGGGCACAAGAACTTCAATTTGTTTATGCTTTTTGTTTGCCAACAAAGGAGCATTTTCAACCAAAAAGTATGTATGTTGTGGGTACTCATTAGCAGAGCCTCGGCAAAAGGTATTGGCCATGATCAGATAGCACATTCTATGGAACTTGATCTTCAGGTTAATGCTGTTTGCTCTTTCCAGGTTTTTTCCTGTTAAAAGAAATCTGGTATATACAAGTGCACTGCCTTTTTAGGTGAAATTTTGACCTAACAAATTCATATTTGTTGACATGAGATGAGTAAATACCTAGTATGTGTATCATATCAGTTTTTTTTTTGTTGTCAGTATATGTGACAGTCTAATAATTTTTTAAAGTACAATTTTTTGGCTATCCAAAATTTCACAGCTCCAGATAAGGTGCATTTTTCAACCATAAAGTACAGATTTTTTCTTATTTTTCCATGAAAACATATGTTGTGGGTACTCATTAGAAGCGCCTCGCCGAGGCACTTCTTATGAGTACCCATAACATATGTTTTCATGGAGATTTAAGAAAATTATTTACCTGAGACCCTCCCTAATTTGGAGCTAAGTATTCAAATTACTGAATGGTCCCAAAAAGAGCATGAAACAGGTCATTTAACTTGTGGCAGAGCTCTAGATAAAAGGGGTATCCGCATACACATTTTTCTTATTTCTCCACAAAGACAGATGTTGAGGCCGCGTATATTCATCTAAATTGCCTTGACATGGTGGTACCAATGTGTAACCACAACATGTTTTCATTATAAAATAAGAAAACAGTAGATATTCTTTGGTTGAAAACAAAGCAAATTCTCTAGCAATATGAAAAAAAAAAATACAAGTACCATTTTTACCCTAAGTATTCTGACTGACAGACCCAAGCAAAGGTGTAGACCCAGATCAGATGCTGCAAAAGGCTGTTTGTCACTCGTCCAGCAGTTTTGTGATGCCAGAATTGGTATTAAAATGGACTTGCTCAAATATTGGGATGAGTATGGTAAGCAGTTCAGGTGTCAGAATACTTGGGACAAATATGGTAATTTAGCAAATACTCAACCAAATACCAGATTTTATAGCCAGCAAACTGCCTATAATATATGGGTCAGAACGAATCTTGACATGGTTCATTATAAGATGATTAAAATGGATCCCAAAAGTGACATATCCAAACAAAATTGTATAGATTATATAGAAAAATGACAAAAAAAATGTATAGATTATATAGAAAAATGACCATTTATGGTCATTTTTCTATACAATCTATACATTTTTGTTTGGATACAACATGAATATTTAGTTAAAACAGTTTTTGCTTTGGATCCCAGCAGAAGTGTTATAAAAAGGTTGTGAAGTGCCAGTTTTTATAGCCGGTAAACTCCCTGTAATACAGGGATCTGAATGAATCATGAATAATAAACACCAGCAGCAGTTGCATAGCCTAATAAAAATGACAAAATGATTTTGTTGCAAAAAGTTAAAATGTGATTTTATTGAAGGAAAAGAATTTTGTGTCTTGCATTAATGGGTAACAGCAGGAAAAATGCTCAGCAAACTATATTTATTTTGGTATAAAATTATTTCATTAGCGGCGAAAAAGTGAAAAAATGCTACATTAAAAACACTTAAAAAAACTGAATTTCACCATCATACATCTTTAAACATTTCCTATTCTTAAACTAATGGTTACAATGCAACCAAATAAAAGCAGGTGGGCATAAAAAAAACCTAGCTTGATAGATAAATCATTTAATTATGGTGCAGATATCGTTGAATAAAAATTTCAGCAGACTAAGGAGACAATTTGTATGGAAAGTCAGGGAGGAAGTGGGGGTTGGGCAGGGGTATGGGGGGGTGGGGGAGAAAAAAATTTGTTGTCTGCTGAATTTTCCTGGAATATGCTGAGTGTTAACAAAGCAACATTTCTCATTATTTCAATGACATCCAATCACATCCATTAAGTGCTTTCAGAGATATAATTTAAAGATTTTCTGTTTTAAATCTAACTGTTGCCAACTGGCAACCAATCAAAACTGAAGATGACCACAAAAAGTAAACTCTGTAACCGATAAACCAAGGAACCTATGCTAGTTAAGTTCAAATTGCTTCACTGATTAAGGCGATGTCATTTAACCATTTTCCTTTTATAAGTCTATGGGATCGATCTTTTGGTTGTCATGGTATTAATTCAAAAAGACTGACTGCTGTAAAAACATAAGCTTGAATTCTGCCAACCAGAGGAACTTTTCTAGATTTAAATCCCTTCAGTAGTTTTGGAGATGTCATTTTGAAGAACCAAAGACAAAAATGTAATCATAGCAAATGTTTCACCCAGTTAGCATTCTTTATAAATCTATAGCGGGCAGTTATCTGCCCATCAGCTACCCTGACGGGCTGATAATGGCCCGCTATAGATTTATAAAGAATGCTTACTGGGCAGGACCTTATGACCAATGGAGCAGTCAACAACAGTTAGTCATTCTGCACTGACAGCAGGATGAACATGATATGAGCTGCACCATGAGAAAAAGGTTCTTTGGGCTTTCTATCAAATCAATCTTTCAATGCTCATGCCCGACCCCTTAGCAAGGCCACGGGTCTAGCTCATTACGAAAACATGCCTATTCAAATATACTGAAAATTTCACCACCAAAAAATGAAAATTTTCAGATAAAAAAATTCTGATATTTTTTGTATTTCTGCTCAAAACACAGATTGTGGGTACTCATTAGAACTGTCTTGATGAGGCAGTTCTAACGAGTACCCACAATCTATGGTTTTGAGCAGAAATAAGAAAACTAATGTATACCCCTGTAAACCCCAGTTTTACTATGTAAAAGTGGGGTTTAAGGGGATTAAATTAAATAGGCGTGTTTTCCTGATGTCTTTGACTGAAGTCTCCTCTTGATCTACCACTTACATAAGCAAACAGCATTGGTTCTGGTGAGACTGCGCAGATGCGCAGCTGTATGCTATAATGGCCCTTTTCCCATGACACAGCTCAAACCTGTGACTGCAGCCAAACAATGACAAAAGAAAATCAAGAAACCACATGACACAATGAACTTGCTCTGTACCGAAAACCCCTACCACAAACTAATATTCAAATATTTCTACAAAAGATTAGCTCATTGGCACATATCATGCTATCGGCAAATTTGACAGATGACAAACTGGCGCTATTTTTCTTACTTTTCCTAGAAAATAGGATCTGACACTTCATGTAAATTGTCTCCTAAGGTGAGAATTTGCATGAATTGTCAAATCCTTTTTTCTAGGAAACCTAAGAAAAATATTTCAAAATGTTTTCTGCTGAAATTTTTACCCAGCATAAATAGTGTAAGCAAAGAATGTGTGGTCACTATGTACTTATTAATTACACGGTTAATCTGTCCAAAGGCAGATTAATGGAATTAAAGAATTATTACACATACAGATCAAATCGAATTATATTACAGATATATTACCAGGTACATTAAAAGAATTTCCTAATAGCATACTAGACCAAATTCTTAATTAAATTTAACACCCTATTTGACTGTAACAAATTAGTCTGAGTAAATAATTAGGACTAACATTATAACACTGGTCACAAACTTTTATGAAACATGAAATGGTACCTGCATTGCTTTTGTAGCTATACTGAACAGCATTTGAAAAGTAACACTAGTATTTTCATTACTTTTTCTTCTTTTTTTTTTCAGTTGTTTCATCAATAAAGCATGTAAACTAGTCAAGAAGTTGTCCAGGAAATGCCTTAATCACAAATGAAACCAAGAGGAAAAATAAACAAACTACCGTACTGGACCAATTTACTGCACATACCTTTAATAAGTGCACAGTCAAGCAATTCCGTAGTCTTCAGATTATAGCCAGTATATTTTTGTCTACTTCTTTATAAAGGCATATGTAGTGGGTACGCATTTGAATTGCATCGACTTGTCGATGCAATTCAAATGAGTACCCACAACATATGCTTTTATAAAGAAAATCAGAAAAAAAACAAAAACAAAACTATCCCATAATCATTACTTGATAAGTCCTTCACAGTTTTTTTTTATTTTGTTGTTGTTTTTTTTTTAAAGTGTACCTTTAGTATAGGTAGCTACATATTTTATCACAAGTTTTCCCAGTATTCTTGAAAAACCTAAGCACATAGAGCGGTAATTAGGTTGAATACGGTATGTGGGATAGTATATACAACACAACTTCTCATCACGAAAACATACCTATATAATTTTGACCCCCTTAAACCCCACTTTTATATAGTAAAACTGGGGTTTACAGGGGTAGACATTATTTTTCTTATTTCTGTTCAAAAACATAGATTGTGGGTACTCGTTAGAACCGCCTCATCAAGACAGTTCTAATGAGTACCCACAATCTGTTTTTAGCAGAAAAATGAAAAATATTGGAATTTTTTTATCTGAACATTTTCATTTTTTGGTGGTAACATTTTCAGTACAATTGAATAGGCATGTTTTTGTAATGTTTCCCTTCTGCTACTTCAAGATGGGCAGTTGTCAGTTTCTGGCGAAAGAATGTGCACAAGTACTGGTTAATCGCTTAGAGGACTAAGCCTGCCAAGAAACAATTTCAAATCTGAATGATTTTAGCTATTTTTGATCAACAAGTCACCCAATACTTCCTACCAAGTTTCAACTCAGTTGGCCTATTAGTTCAGGAGAAGAAGCAAAAAATATATTTTCAAGATGGCGGCCATGGTGACCATCTTGGATTTCTGATCAAAACAATTTTAGCTATTTTTGATCTACAAGTAACCCGACACTTCCCACCAAGTTTCATTGAAGTCAATTGTCCTTTTGGTTCAGGAGAAGGGAAAAATAGATTTTCAAGATGGTGGCCACAGCAGTCATCTTGGATTTCCGATCAGAATGATTTTAGCTATTTTTGATCTACAAGTCACCGCAATACTTCCTATCAAGTTTCGAGTCAGTTGGTATTTAAGTTCAGGTGAAGAAGCGAAAAATAGATTTTCAAGATGGCAGCCATGGCAGCCATCTTGGATTTCTGATCATAAGGATTTTAGCTATTTTTAATCTACAAGTCACCCTGATACTTCCTACCATGTTTCAAGTCAATTGTCCTTTTGGTTCAGGAGAAGAAGCGAAAAACAGATTTTCAAGATGGCGGCCACAGCAGCCATCTTGGATTTCTGTTCAGAATGATTTTAGTTATTTTTTATCTACAAGTCACCCCAATGCTTCATACCAAATTTCCAAATTTCGAGTCAGTTGGCATTTCGATTCAGGAGAAGAAGCAAAAAATAGATTTTCAAGATTGGATTTCCAATCAGAACGATTTTATCTATTTTTGATCTACAAGTCACACCGATGATTCCTACCAAGTTTCGAGTCAATTGGCTCAGGAATGTAGGAGGAGTAGGCTTTTAAAGCAAATTGTTGATGCCGCACAACAGATGACACACGACTGACAACGGACACTGACGGATCAGGTGAGCTAAAAAGTGAGGTTAGGTAAACTGACCATGCTATTCATGACCTTAATGGGTCATTTCTGCCAATTTTCTCCTAATCTGCATGAAATGTCAAACCCTATTATCTGGGTAAATAAAAAAAAAATTCAAAACTGTTGTGTGCTGAAATTTTTACCCAACATACTAAGCAATAACCCAGCAGGCGCACAACATCAAAATGACGTCGTATCAACGTCGATGCGACGTCATTTTAACGTTGTGTGCCCACTGGGAAATGCCCTTCAGGGATAACATCACCACTTGTTGCACTAAATATACACAATAAACTGTCAAAAATCTTTATGGAGATGACACAGACAAAATCTTATATTTTGATCTAATCTTAATTTGTCATCAGGTGTTAAAATTAGGTAACCTTCAATTTGTCTGAAAATATTGCATACTGTATTTACAACTGCAGCAGACAACTGTGTATTTTTCAGAGAAAATGACTTGACATTTCATGTGAATCATGTAGGCAGATGATTCACATGAAATATCAAGTCTTATTTTCTCTAAAAAACAAAACAAACAAAAAATCTGCAGAAATTTTACTTAGTAACCCATGATGATTGTGTACTAAATAGACTCTCCCACACTATACAGTGTAGCTCCAATACATCGCGGTCCGTTATTTCGCGAAATCCAGTATATCGCGAATAGGCCATGGCTCCCAAATTTTCGAAAAGCAAAAAAAAAAAAAAAAAAATTTTTTAAAACATAAAATGTTTGTTGTTTTATTTAACTTCAGAAAAAAAAGCGTTCCGCCTCCGGTAATTGATTTTTCGCGCCTATCCCGACGCTAAGTCGCGCGTCAGGTATTATATGATAAACAATCCACTTAGTGTCAATCAGCGCACACGTTGATTATAATTGGCAAACAATAAATTATATCGCCGTAATTGTCGTAATCATTATCATCATTTAGTACATAGATCTACTCAATGCTCAATGAGTCAATCATGCCCACAAACTAATTTTGCTCAGCAGGGGAAAACGGTCCACCTCCTTTTCAACACCAGCAAATTTTACAAGACAGTAGTCTTACGATGTTTCTGTCCAACATACACAGATCGTAGTCCGCTTATTTTACACTTCTGTAGATATAAATATTTCAGAAGAAAACAACTGCGTCAAAAAAAAAAAAACCAAACAATAAAAAAAATAAATAAAAAGAAATTAACTTTGTTTTTTTTTGCGCCCGCAATATAAGCGAAGGGAAGCAACTCAAGTTATCTTAGCACAATGGAGTAACTTCCCTTCGCCAAAATGGCGTCCTAAATTGTCAATCCGATGATTTCTTGTTTTCAAACGTAGTTTATCAGCTGGTTTCGATTGGAATTACTTGTTAGACATAGCGCACCATTGTAAATTATTCCATTGAGCAATTCTAATCCAATTTTAATTAGGAAATATGGTGACAACATAACTGAATGCCATTTATCCGTGATGTCTCAGCAAACTACCACAGCGACAAACCGAGCGAGAGTTATGCACGCCGTTATACATGCATGGTACATGTCGGGACTTATATCGCGCTCCGACCGCATCGCGGTTTCAGGGTTATGGACCCGCAATACCGCGATATATTGGAGCTACACTGTATATTGGAAGAGTCCAATTTCAATTTTAGGTAAGTCCAGCTATGAGATTTACATATTCCTAGAGAAAAATGGCTAAATTATTTGCAAACAGTGGAGACCCTGATCAGACGCTATGTTCTGCGGCGTCTGATCTGGGTCTGCACTGTTTGCTAATTATCCTTTTACAGGTTTCCCGACTATAATGGGTTAAGAGTTTAAATAAACACTGATTGCTTATTATATATCTTAACTTGTTTTTTTTTTTTTATGCAAGTTATGATTAATTAGAAGAGATTTATAAAAAATTAACTTTTTTAACCTGATAAATTTGCATAATATAAAATAATGTAAAATTTTTCTCTTTTTTCCAAACATATATAGGCAAGGTAAAGTGACTGACGATAACAGAATAAAATTTTGCTATTTCTACACCAGAACTTAACATAATCTTGTGGTACTCATTGGAATATACCTCCAATCATGCTCAGAGCCCAGTTGTTCAAAGCATCGTTAGCTTAACGAGCTCGTTAAGGGTCATTTCGTTAACTGTTTTAGTGGATTCAATATACAATATTCTGATATTTTTTGCTGAAAAAATGTGAGTAGCTTTTGCACTGCAAAAGCTACTCACATTTTTTCAGCAAAAAAATTCAGCATATTTGCGTATCACTCGATGTAAATTTTAACGAATCATTAACTAACGACGTCGTTAGCTTTGAACAACTGGGCCCAGATGTTTTCCAAGAATATGGGTCCTCCATACAAGTTAGCCATGTAATTTTAAGACTGGTGAAAGTCAGTGGGGGTAAAAGGGAGACATCTGCCTGCATTAGAGCTCATTAAATATCCTAGAGGATAGATTACATTTTGGTGCATTTTTTTTTTTTACATTCTGTTCTGCGGTCAAAAAGATGAAAATAAGAAATCAGTACTCATTTGTTGTTAGTTAAGTTTTGCATCAGCATTCCTCAGGTTAAAGGCCCTAAATTTGAAACCCTTTAAAAGTTGTCACTTGTAAAATGATCCCTAGTAAATTATTATCCATTGAAAAAAGCCCTGTGGTGACCAGTGGTAACAGGAAACCAAGACTTCCCATATCATGGCTCTAGAAAAGGCTTTTTTTTTTTAACCAAAAAATATTGATATTTTTCCTATTTCTCCATTAAACATATGTTGTGGGTACTCATTAGAAGTGCCTCAGTGAGGCACTTCTAATAAGTACCCACAACAAATGTTTTTTATGGAAAAATAAGAAAAATATTTATCTGGATACCCCACCCTATCTGGATCTGTGGAGTATGTAAATTTGATAAAGATCTAAAAGTTTTGCAGGAGAGTGACATTTGTGGCCAGTGGAAACCCATAAATCTTGACTATATGATGTATGGTCATTTGTTTGGGCAAATTTCAAGCATTTTTTATAGGAATTATGTCCCCCCCCCCACCATGGGGGAGGGACATACCGTTTTTAGTGCGGATCCCGTCGGAGTCAGCGGCGTCGGCGGAGGAGCCTCTTGTCCGCATTCTATCTCCTTATTGAATGGACATATTTTAGCCAAACTTACACAAATATATCATTGGGTGGGGGAAAAATGCTGATTAGATTTTGGTGACCTTGACCCCATTTTCAAGGTCACAGGAGGGCTTAGATTGTTGGAAAATGACTTGTCCACATCGTATCTCTTGAAGGAATGAATAGATTTTAACCAAACTTGCACATCTATATTGCTGGGACATGTTAAAGAACTGATTAGATTTTAGTGACCTTGACCCCATTTTCAAGGTCACAGGAGGGCTTAGATTGTTGGAAAATGGCTTGTCCGCACTCTATCTCTTGTAGGAATAAATAGATTTTGACCAAACTTGCACATCTACAACGCTGGGACATGTAAAAGAACTGATTAGATTTTGGTGACCTTGACCCCATTTTCAAGGTCATGGGAGGGTTTAGATTTGTTGTATGCACCCTATCTCCTGAATGAATAAATGGATTTGACCAAACTTGTACAGCTATATTGTTGAGACACGGAAAAGAACTGATTAGATTTTTGGTGACCTTGACCCCATTTTCAAGGTCACAGTAAGGCTTAACTTGTTGAAAAATTGCTATCTGCACCCTACCTCCTAAATGAATGAATGGATTTTGACCAAACTTCTACATCTTAAATGTTGAGACATGGAAAAAACCTGGTTCGATTTTGACGACTTTGACCCCATTTTCAAGGTCACACTAAGGCTTAGATTGGTGGAAAATGGCTTGTCTGCACTTTGTCTCCTGAAAGAATGAGTAGATTTCGACCAGACTCGCACAGCTATATTTTTGGGACATGGAAAAGAACTGATTAGATTTCAGTGACCTTGACCCCATTTTCAAGGTCACACTAGGGCTTAGATTGTTGGAAAATGGCTTGTCTGCACTGTATCTCTTGAAGAAATGGATAGATTTTAACTAAACTTGCACAGCCAAATTGTTGTGGCATGGAAATAACTAATTTTATTTTGGTGACCTTGACCCCATTTTCAAGGTCGCAGGAGGGCTCAGATTGTTGGATAATGGCTTGTCTGCACGCTATCTGCTGAATGAATGGATGGATTTTGTCCAAATTTGCACATCTATATTGTTGAGACAGAGACAAGAACTGATTAGATTTTTTGTGACCTTGATCCCATTTTCAAGGTTACACAAGGGCTATGATTTTAGGAAATTGCTTGTCAGCACCCTATCTCATTGAGGAATGGCTGAATTTTGACCAAACTTACATATAGGTATATTGTGACCTTGAGTTTATAATAGATACAATCTATTTTAACAATATGTCTGTTCAAACTGGTGGGGGGACATATGTTTTCCTCCGAAAACACTGTTCTAGTTAGCATATATAAACAAAAAAATACCAATATGTGGTAATTGTCCTAAAATTTAGTACAACAACCTTTGTGACCAAATGGCATAACAAACAGTGCAGACCCAGATCAGACTACTGATCAGACTACTCCTAAGGAGTAGTCTGATCAAAGTCTACACTGCTTGCCATTCCAACAAGAATTTTGATAAAGAAACGCACAAAGGAAAAAAAGTTTGGAATAAGGTGTTTGAAATTTTGGACATTTACCACAGTAGTTATTTTCTGCAACTAAACTGATTGAGAAGTCAAAATAATTATGGCCCTGCCAACACTTTGATGGGTTCTATTCATTTTTGTCTATTCATGCATACCCTAAAATCCATCTGTTCACATTAGAGTTCTGATTATAGTGTACTGACCTGCTGCTTTGATATCCAGTTCGGTGTTTCATAGCAAAAGGGCCTTTTATTTTGACAGCAGAAAATATACTTGTGACCTCAGTTACAGAAGGGCCTAACAGAGCCCAAAGGAGCAGTTTGATCAGGGTCTCCACTGTTTTACATTTCCCTAAATAGTTTAACCCTTGTCCTGCAGAACCCGGATATACCCTGCCTTTGCAAACAGTGTAGATCCAGATCAGTTGGCTTCTGAAGAAGCCAACTGATCTGGATCTGCACTGTTTGCCATTAAGTATGTGAATTTATCACATAGTGGCCTAAATTCCCAACATTTAGCATGAAATAGCTCGCGATGTAGATGGTCTACATGCATGCAAATGTGATAAGTCAGTTATACCATGGTTCTGCGCATGTACGTGCGATAATGCACTCGCTGATGCTCGTGCATTATCGCATCATACATGCGCACGAACCATGGTATAACTAAGACTTATAGCAACAATCCGGATCAAGTTATCTGATTGGCTGCAAATTAAAAATGGGCGTGGCATCTTAATTTATTCAGCAGGACAAGGAGGTACCAGCATAAAAAGCAAAATTCAGGAAAAAAAAAAATGGGCATGGAATAAATAGTCTTCGAAATTTTAGGACATTATATTATAACCATATATTAGCTGTAACAAAAATCACAGAAGCTACATTTTTTGTTCCAAACCGACTTTTCCCAACTCTTGTTTTGATAGGTGTTCCGATATTCAGTATTTCAGGTAAATATTTGATACTCTCATTGAGATTCTGAAGAATCTGCTAAGGCTGGCACGATTAATCGGATAATCGATTAATTGATCGATAACTTCCACAAAAATGATTATCATTACAGATTTGCTAATAATTGATTATTTAATTTCTGTGTCTCTTACTTAACCATATTTACCCTAAGTATTCAGACACCTCGACTTCTTACCATACTTAATCTAAAATTTGAACAAGTATAAATTACTATCCATTGTTATGTCTAAAATAGCTGGATGAGTGGCAAACAGTGTAGACCCTGATGAGACGCCGCATTTGTGACATCTCATCTGGGTCTACATTGTTTGCTCAGGCCTTTCAGATCAAATGAATACAGTAAAGCACAACATATGGTTAGAGTCATGCTCTGACAGACAAGTAAAATTATGATAAAATCTTCATTGATTATTAATCGATTATCGATCGCAATGGCAGCACTGATAATTGATTATCTTTTCAGCTCTGATTAGCCAGCCTTAGAATCTGCACACTTACTGTGAAAGAAATAAAACAATACAAGCTAATCATTAAAATATATTAAAATAGATATCTATCACAAAACTTTTAAGCTTTTAATAATCACTTTTTTAATGGATAACACAATTATCTCCCCTGACCTAACCTGGCTACATAGCCTAGTTAGCAATATCTATTTAAACTATATTTTCTCCCATAATAATTTATCATCAAGTCCTAAGCAGTATTTTATAGCACATCAGGGGCAGCAGAATTTCATTTCGAAATAATATTTTCAGATAACAAGAAGTAAGGTTATATCAAAACTGCTCAGGTATCAACCTTTAAAATTTATTTCAAGTATCAACATTTAAAGGTCAATACATTAATATTTATTTGGATACCCCTCTTGTTTAGAGCCATGGAATTCACTTCACAAGACTGGCATATCTGTTTGTTAGAATATGATAAATATTTTCGATGGGACCAGAACAACAAAATATCAAATATCTATAACTTACACTGGTACCATACATTATCTGTACCGACACTTAAATTTGAAAACCATCCGCATTAACCTTTGACATTCTCTGATCAAATTCAGCAGACAACAATTTGGTTTTTTTTTCTCATTTTTCCCAGAAAATAGCCTTTGACGTTTCATGCAAATTGTCAATTTGCATGGAATGCCAAAGCCTATTTTCTGGGAAAAATAAGAAAACATATTTTGAATTGTGACCTGCTGAAATTTTTACCTAGCAGGCTAAGCATTAAGTACAATATTAATATAACCCATAAATCAAACTTTAAGAGCAATGACTTCATAATTCATACAAGATATGAAATAGACCCATCATACTAAAATGATACACAACCTCCAGATAAGAGCAATAGCCCAATATTTTGTTTTCTAAAATATCAATACATTTAAAAAAAAAAAAAAAAATTATCTTATCTAAATCTATGGATTCAGGCAATGAAAAATCTGTCCTCTTCCATATTCAAACCAACTTGCACATTCTGTGCAGCTTGACCATTGTCTACAGAAGTATGAAATGCTGTAGAATGTATCTGTAAATTCAAAGATCCTTATCCAGAGTGTGTTGGTGGGTCCAAGCCTTCGTTTCTTAAATGGCATAAGGTACCTTAGATCAAATCAAAACCTGCTTTTATGGACAAAATTAAAAGCGTCTTTACACAAAAGCTCTTTTAGATTTGCGGCAAACACTCAATTTAGAAAGTAACTAGAGCTGGTGTTTGTAAAACACTATGCCCCCAACTGCCTGACTCTAACACTGTTTGACTCCAACACTGCTTTGCCATGACGGTAACAACAGTACAAATATATGATTTCAATGTTATTTTATCAAAGGGAAATAACTCTAAAATAGGAGATGATTGGGATAAGAAAAAAATAGGGATCACCTATTTTTTCATGAGGAATCAAAACATGAAATTTCAAAACATTAGCATACATGGTTCTAAACTTATGCTATACACAATAAAGCAACGACATTAAAAGGCCCGAAATTGCGAAGGGCCATAACTCCAACATTTCATTTAATTGGTTCAAAATTTATTCAGGTGATCTCCTCCTCAATCCCAATCAGTATACCAAATATCATGGCTCTAGCTTAAATACTTTTTGAGATATCTTGCTGAAAAAGTCAAAATGCCTAGAACTACAAAGGGCCATAACTATATCAATTTTTCATGGAATTCCCTAAAAAACAAACCAGGTAATCTCCACATCATCCCCAATCAGCATATAATATTTCAAGACCCCAGCTTAAGTGCTTTTCGAGAAATCTTGCTGACAAGGTCAAAATGAGCAGAACTGCAAAGGGCCGTAACTTTATCAATATTTTTCATGGAATTCTCTCAAAATATAATCAGGTAATGTACACATCATTGCCACTCACTGTATCCAATTTCAAGAACCCAGCTTAAATACTTTTCAAGATATCTTGCTCACAAGATTTAATTCTGATTTTTTTCAAAGGGGCATAACTTTAAATAAACATGCTAGACAAGAAACAAAATACGGGTCGGCTATTTTTTCATTGGGAACCCAAATATAAAATTTCAAAACCCTAGCGTGCAGGGTTCTTAAGACATGGCATGCACAAAAAAAGCTTGATGAACGGACAAACAGTCGGATGGACAAATGAAGGCAAAATAATATGCCCCATCAATTTCATTCGAAACTGGGGGCATAATCAGGTCATCTACTCATCGCTACCAATCTATTCATCAAGTTTCAAGGCTCCAGCTTCAATAGTTTTTGAGATATTTTGTTCACAAGGGAAACATGCCCAAATTTACAAAGGGCCATTACTTATGAAATATTTTTCAGAATTTACAAAAAAATTAATCAGGTCATCTATTCATCATTACCAATCAATTCACCAAGTTTCAAGTCTCTATCTCTAATAGTTTTTGAGATATTTTGCTGACAAGATAAAAATGCCCAAAATAACAAAGGGGCATAACTCAAGAAGTATATTTCAAAATTTCTTCAAAAGTTAATCAGGTTGTCTACTCATCACTACCAGTCTATTCATCAAGTGTCAAGGCTCTAGTTCCAACAGTTTTTGAGATATTTTGCTGACAAGGTAAAATTGCCCAAAATTACAAAGGGCCATAACTCATGAAGTATTTTTCAGAATTTCTTCAAAAATTAATCAGGTCATCTACTCATCACTACAAATCCATTTACTAAGTTTCAAGGCTCTAGCTCTAATAGTTTTTGAGATATTTTGCTGACAAGATAAAAATGCCTAAAATTACAAAGGGGCATAACTCAAGAAGTATATTTCAAAATTTCTTCAAAAGTTTATCAGGTTGTCTACTCATCACTACCAGTCTATTCATCAAGTTTCAAGGCTCTAGCTTCAATAGTTTTTGAGATATTTTGCTGACAAGTTAAAAATGCCCTAAATTACAAAGGGCCATAACTCATGAAGTGTTTTTCAGAATTTCTTCAAAAGTTAATCAGGTCATCTACACATCACTACAAATCCATTTACTAAGTTTCAAGGCTCAAGCTGTAACAGTTTTTGAGATATTTTGCTGACAAGGTAAAAATGCCCAAAATTACAAAGGGCCATAACTCAAAAGGCATTTTTCAAAATTTCTTCAAAAGTTAATCAGGTTGTCTACTCATCACTACCAGTCTATTCATTAAGTTTCAAGGCTCTAGCTCCAACGGTTTTTGAGATATTTTGCTGACAAGATAAGAATGCCCAAAATTACAAAGGGCCATAACTCATGAAGTATTTTTCAGGATTTCTTCAAAAGTTAATCAGGTCATGTACTCATCACTACAAATCCATTTACTAAGTTTCAAGGCTCTAGCTCTAACAGTTTTTGAGATATTTTGCTGACAAGGTAAAAATGCCCAAAATTACAAAGGGCCATAACTCAAAAGGCATTTTTCAAAATTTCTTCAAAAGTTAATCAGGTTGTCTACTCATCACTACCAGTCTATTCATTAAGTTTCAAGGCTCTAGCTCCAACGGTTTTTGAGATATTTTGCTGACAAGATAAGAATGCCCAAAATTACAAAGGGCCATAACTCATGAAGTATTTTTCAGAATTTCTTCAAAAGTTAATCAGGTCATGTACTCATCACTACAAATCCATTTACTAAGTTTCAAGGCTCTAGCTCTAACAGTTTTTGAGATATTTTGCTGACAAGGTAAAATTGCCCAAAATTACAAAGGGCCATAACTCAAGAAGTATTTTTCAAAATTTCTTCAAAAGTTAATCAGGTTGTCTACTCATCACTACCAGTCTATTCATCAAGTTTCAAGGCTCTAGCTTTAATAGTTTTTGAGATATTTTGCTGACAAGATTGCATCCATATTTTTTCAAAGGGCCATAACTCAGAAAAGGGGCATAATCCTGTCAAGAAAAAAAATACATGTCAGCTATTTTTTCATGAGGAATCCATATATGAAATTTCAAAACAGTAGCATTCACGGTTTTAAAGTTATGCTATTCATCAAAAAGCGTGAAGAACGGACGGACGGACGGAAGGACAGACGGACGGACGGACGGACGGACGGACGGATGGACGGACGGACGAACAACCCAGAAGCAATATGCCCCTCCAACTTCTTTGAAGTTGGGGGCATAATGAATGTCACTCCGGGTTTTATGGAAGCAGAGATGATTCTCAACAACCACAAAGATGAATGACTACTTATTTCTTCACAACCGTAAGCTGGGTGAAAATATCAGCAGATGACATTCTAAACATCATGAAAACATGCCTATATAATTTTGACCACCTTAAACCCCACTTTTATACAGTAAAACTGGGGTTTACAGGGGTATACATTATTTTTCTTATTTTGCTAAAAAAAACAACACAGATTGTGGATACTCATTAGAACCACCTCACCAAGGTAGTTTTAACTAGTACCCACAATCTATGTTTTGAGCAGAAATATGAAAAATATCAGTACTTTGCAGAATATGGCACCTGATCAGGATCTACCCTGTTTGCACAGGCCTGTCTGTGCCAATATTCAGCGTTATTACAGTAATACCAGACTATGTGTTTGGCTGAAGTCAGAAAATCATTTGTATGGCACAGCATTTAGCTGAAGTCAGCAAATCCTGTATGGCACAGCAAACAATCTTCATTATAAAACATCACTAAGACTCCACAGAATGTGACATCTGATCAGAGTCTACACTGTACTCAAGGATACTCAGGGATATTATGGTAATATACATGTACCAGGCTATGTGTTGGATGATGTCAGCATACCATTTAACTGATGTCAGCAAATCCTGTACAACACAACACAAACAATCCATCATTCTAAAACATCATTTTGCAGAATGTGGCATCTAATCAGGGTCTACATTGTTTGCTTAGGCCTATCTGTACCAATACTAAGGGTTATTATGGTAATACTAGGCTAAGTGTGTGGCTGAAGTCAGCATAGTATTTAGCTGAAGTCAGCAAATCCAGTCCAATACAGCATTAACAATCCATCATTCTAAAACATCACTTCAATTATTGAATGACAGACACTCCCACAATCATGAATCCTTCTACTTCCCCAACTAATCTTTAGCTTCTTATATTAACCTTTACCACCCTCTGGACAAATTCAGCAGACGGCAAATTGATGATCTTTTCTTTATTTTTCCCAGAAACAGGCTCTGATATTTTATGCAAATTGTCTCCCTTTGGAGACAATTTGCATAAAATATCAAAGTCTGTTTCTGGGAAAAACATAAAAATACATTATAATGTCGTCTGTTGAATTTTTTACCCAGCATGCTAAGCATTAATGACAAACCTCTGGTACTAAATAAACAGGCTTCCAAACTTGGAACTATATCAGATTTTTGTACCCAATTCCAGCAACATATCCCATACTCCAGTTAAGGTGATAACTGATGTGATGATTTCGGATAATTTTTGTCATTTTTTTTTCACCAAAACATACCTCATGTGTGATCAGTAGAATCACCTGGCTGAGGTGGTTCCAATGAGTACCCATAAGAGATGTTTTGTTGTATACTTAACTCCCTCTGTCTGGAGCTATGAATTCACCATATCAGATTTCAATCTCGAATGCTGACAATGGTGCCGAAGAGGTTTTTCTGCTGGGAGCTTATGGTGGGCAAAAATTGCAGCAGATGATACTTTGAAATGTTCTTCTCTTTTTTCCCAGAAAATAGGCTTTGACATTTCATGCAAATTGTCAAGGCCTATTTTCTGGGAAAAATATCATCAGTTTGTAGTCTGCTAAATAATAGCCCGGAGAATGGTAATGGTATATCATTAGAATTTCCCACATTAGGCACAATATGTTACACCATAAACTATTCTTTTTTTTTTATTAATTTTAGCCCTTGGAAGCACCAACTATAAATATTTTAGCCCTTAGCAGCATCGACTATAAATATGACATCAAAAGTATTTTTCTTAATTTTGTTTAACTTGTCATCTTCAGACACATGAAATGTCAAGCCCTGAGAAAAACATTATAAATTTTTGTCTTAATACATACTGAAGATAACCAAAACCACACACAGATTTCACTATTTTCCCTTTTTTTTTTTGTTTTTAGGTCCTGTCCAATCAAACAGGCTCCTGTGCCAAGTTTATCTGAAAACTTTCTATAAATATGGTAATAGGGCACAGCTATCTGATTGGCAGTTTCTATTTTTGAAAATAAGGAGTTGCATAACTTTTTTATTTCTGACAGTTTGAAAAAAAAATATCATATTTATCTTAAGTATTCAGACAGAAAGGCCTGAGCAAATAGTGCAGACCCAGATCAGACACCACAGAACACCCCGTTATTCTCATCAAATACACTGTTTGCCACTAATCCAGCACTATTTAAGGCACATCAACTGTTAGTACAATAGACTTTTTCAAATTTTAGGACAAGTATGGTAAGGAGTTAAGGTGTACCAATACTTAGGGTAACTAAAGAGATATGGTGTTATAAATACTTAGAATAAATATGATAACTGAATGAATGACTGGTTAAGTATTTTAAAAATTTGTGACAGCAGGCACTAAAACCATTAGCCCTAATTTCAGCATAAATAATTCAAACCTTGATTGCCAGTCACAAAAGCAGCAGACCGCATTCTAAAACCTTTTTTCTCATTATTTTTTCTTGGAAAATATGGCTTGCTCTAGCCGAGGATTCCCATGAAATGTTAAACCTTCTTTTCACAGAAAAAATTAGAATATCCACTGCTGCAATTTTGAATGGCACTCTAAAGATTAAATATAATAAAAGCACGCAAAAACATTTTGCATCACTTTATGAAGTTATATTTTAATAAAAGAGATCAAACTCCAAGTTCTTATTTTAAAGGGGAACGCAACCTTAAAAGGCAGTGTTTTAAAGTAAAGAATTTTACAAACAATGAACTTTGAAACAAATTTGATCAAAATCGTTTGAAAATTAAGTAAGTTATAGACAATTGAATATTTTAACATGGTGGAATGGGCACCGCCATTTTGAATATTTAATGAGGTTTCATAAAAATTAAAATTTGTTTCATAAAGGTAGTTATTTTCATGAAGTTGTTTTATTTTAGGGGAAATGATTGCTTGTCACTAGAATTAAAAGATTATAAAAATCTGTAGTAAAATTATTCTTAAAACCCTTTATAATTTGGTTTGCATATTTAATTTGGGCTGTATTACATCACAAAGCCTACAATATGGCAGTGTCCATGACAGCCATTTTAAATATATTCAAACCATCATAACTTCCTTATTTCTAGGCTGATTTTGAAAATTCTTGCATCAAAATAAATGGCTTGTTAAGCACTTAATTTACTTCAAGATATACTTACACCTTATATTGCGTTCTCCTTTAAGTTTTATTCCCAACTAGTTTCAGTTATTGCAACCTTTTTCAAGGGACATTATTGTAAACAATGAAACATGATGACATCAACGTTTATGAATTTATGTAATTGTAGTAATGATAGGTATATGATACACTTGTACTGCCTTACGGTGGAAGCTGGCTTTTATAGCAGCACCGTAGAATGTAGGACTTTGAGTCCAGCGGACTGGATAAGATCCCCGGTCTAAGCATTAGATTTTTTTTCACATGTTACATCTGTGCCTGACATAAATAACCCCGTCTGAGGGGCTTGATGGCCAGAGAGGCTTGGCGGCCTGGTATTGAGTGGTTGCTCAAATTCAGACTTGCGGACAAATCTAAAAAGGAGAGGGAATATGTAGCAGTGACAGGTATATGATACACTTGTACTGCCTTGTGGTACAAGCCATTTTTTACAGCGATGCGGTAGAGTAGGTAAAAAAAATGCCTAGACCGGGGATTGAACTGGTCCACTGGACTCAAAGTCTCAAAGACTCACACTCTATCACATCACTATAAAAGCCGGCTTGTACCGCAAGGCAGTACATATACCTATCATTACCACATAATATTAATATATGCTCTTGTTTTCCTCCTTTTCTTTTTGTCCCAGCAAATTACAAGGTATGTGTAATTTGTCATTATCAATAGCAAATAATCTTTTGATATAAAAATTCTTTAATTCTTTAAATTTTCATGAAGTATTCGCATGGAAAAGAAAAAAAATATTGACTTGTCTTAGAGCAGTATCTAATACTATTGACAGTGCAACATCTTGTGCTTGCATTATATACCATTATTATTTTATTAAGTAGCCCCATGTATTTGGTACTAACAGGCCTGTGCAATGTAGCATCTGATCAGGTTCTACACTGTTTGCCACTCATCCAGTAATATTTTAGACATAATCAATAGGCAGAAGAATGGACTCTCAAATTTCAGAAAATATATGGTATTAGTTAAAGGCTCCATATTCCTCAAAACAGACATTTTATTATCCAAGAAAGGTTTAATAAACTGATATATGGTATTAATACAATCATAAAATGTGGCATCTGACAGCCTGTAAAATTTCAGTTAGTCTCTCGTTCTTAAAATGAAATGAGTTTTTATCGTATCTGAATTAATGTTGCCAGATGTTGTCAGATGCCACATTTTATGGTAGTATTAATACTATGTCTCTATCAATTTATTAAACCTTTTTTGGATAAAAAAATGTCTGTTTTTGAGGGAGCCTTTAAGGTGTCCAAATACTTAGGGTAAATATGGTATATTATTTCTAACAGTGCACAATGTGAATAACTAAAGAGAGAAAGAAAGAAAGAAAGAAAGAAAGAAAGAAAGAATCATGAAGACATCAGAAACTCCATTTCAAAACAATTTTGATTTAAGAAAAAGAAATTATTATAGGCAAATGCAAACATAAGAAACTATTTTCATTTACTAACATTGTGTGTGTGTGTGTGTGTGTGTGTGTGTGTGTGTGTGTGTGTGTGTGTGTGTGTGTGTGTGTGTGTGTGTGTGTATGTGTGTGTGTGTGTGTGTGTGTGTGTGTGTGTGTGTCTGTGTCTGTCTGTGAACTTTACTGACTGCTGTTGGGATGGTGCTATACTTTTGACTGAAACATATAAAGTTCAGTCAAATCCATTTCTGCAGTTGCAATTATACTTTTGCTCCACAGATGCAGATATACAATATGTTTTTGAACATGACCTTTATCAAACCAAGTTCTTGTTTAATGACATGTCGATCCTTGTAGGGCATTTTGTGTCCTCTTCCATAGATTGATTGTGTTGGGGTTTAACGACACGTCAACCCTTGTGGGTCATTTTGTGTCGTCTCCCAGAAAAAGGGAGATAAGTGATAGAAGAGATAGTAGAAGAGATGAAAGAGAGGAACAGGGAAGAAAGAGGAACAGGAATGAAAGTGAAGAAACAGAAGAAATAAAAATATTCCCCATCTACCCTTACCTGCTACAAGGATAGCAGGCCTTGCCCAACTGTAAGCCAATATCAGTTGGACGCCCAGGTGACGTAAGATACACGACACCTTCGCACCACCCGACCACCTCACCTCTTCCATAGAATGGGAGAAAAGAGACTTAAGAGCTATATACAAGAGAGGAAAGGAAGAAAGGACTAGGAGGGAAAAGCAAATGACAGCAGAGAATCAGAAGAGATAATAACATGTCCCCTTCCCCCACCTGCTGCAAGTAGGGCATGCCTTTACCATCATACTACCACCTAGTTCTCCATGCTGAAGGTGAACTTTACAGATGACAATTGCCCATTTAAACATCATTCTGTAGACAAAATTTTAAAACATTTTTTAGAGAAAATAAGGCTATGCAGACAATTCACATGAAATGTCAAGCCCTGTTTTCTCACAGAAATGAAAAAAAATATAGAAGAATGACATCCAATGCTGTTGTAGCTAGTGTTGTTTAAAATGTTGTCTTTAACACGCCAAGCCTTAACATCTTATCCATAGCAACAGATAAGGCACTCTTTTCATCCAAAAAATGCTGATATCTTTCTTATTTCTCCATGAAAACATATGTTAGGAGAGGCACTTCTAATGAGTACCCACAACATATGTTTTCGTGGAGAAATAAGAAAAATATTATGTGGATACCCCCTCTTATCTACAAATATCAAACATCCTGCTGGTCATGCAGATTTCTACGGTCAATAACATTTGCAACTATCTATACTGAAGTAGCTTTTTACAAGGACAAGAGATGAACCTCTTGCCATGTAGGGGAGCCACTGCATGATATCAAAGGCTGAAACCATCTTGAGCTGATAAAAATGTTAGACACTTATCAATATTCATAGCTCTTTCTCCATGATCTTACATACTGCTGACTATGAAATATGGATGGGGCCCTCGAGAAAAGACACCTCTGAGGCATTTTTGTGAATTTTCGTTTGTTTGTGTTGAGGTTTTACGGCCCAGTCAACCCATTTGCCGTCAGTTTACCTAACCACACTTTTACTGGGCAGGCTTAGTCCCCTTAAGTGGTTAACCAGTATTGTGCACATTCTTTCGCCAGAAACTGACAAATGTCCTTCTTGAATCAGCGGAAGGGAGAAAATGACTGTAGAAAATATTTCATGATCAATCTCCACAAAAGAATGTTGCCGACCCGGTGGGGGTTAAACCCCCAATCTCCTGATCACCAGTCAGACCCACATCCAACTGAGCCACCGAGGCCAGCGCATTTTTTTGTGAAATTTCATACTTGCAGATTAGAGGGGGTATCCACAAAATATTTTTCTTATTTCTAAAAAAAAAACGTATGATGTGGGTAGTCATTAGAAATGCCTCAGCAAGGTGCTTCTAATGTGTACCCATAAGGCATATTTTTATGAAGAATAATAAGAAAAATATCAGTACTTTTTGGATGAAATAGCACCTTATCCGGCACTATAAAATTTGTTCTATGAAGTCCAGATCAACTCATACATCCATTTGGTCTGGCATCAGCACCTTGGCTGTCCACATACTAAACCAACAGATACTGTACAATACATTATGAAAACATGCCTTTTCAAATATATTGAAAATTTCACCACCAAAAACTTTAAAGTTTTCAGATAAAAATTCTGATATTCTTCATACTTCTGCTCAAAACATAGATTGTGGGTACTCATTAGAACTGCCTCTGTGAGGCAGTTCTAATGAATATCCACAATCTATGTTTTTGAGCAGAAATAAGAAAATTAATGTATACCACTGTAAACCCCAGTTTTACTATATAAAAGTGGGGTTTAATGGGGTCAAAATTATACAGGCATGTTTTCAATATGAGCACTTTGGCTGTCCACACACTAAACCAACAGATATTGTACAATATATCAACAGACTGCATGGTCTTGCATGCAAGATGATGCGGTCCTATGCCATCACAAAAACACGCCTATACAATTCTGACCCCATTTAACCCCACTTTTATATAGAAAAACTGGGGTTTACAGGGGTATACATTATTTTTCTTATATCTGCTCAAAACATAGATTGTAGGCACTCATTAGAACCGCCTCGCCGAGGCGGTTCTAACACCCACAATCTATGTTTTGAGCAGAAATATGAAAAATATAAGAGTTTTTTTATCTCAGAATTTTCAGTTTTTGGAGGTGAAATTTTCTATATATTTGAATAGGGTGTTTTCGTAATGCAATCTACATATGCCCCTGCAGAGTTTTCTTATGAATCACTCCTATGTATACCATGTCAACCTGCTTAAAATTCTATTGTCTGTATGAGCAGAAAAAACTGTCCTTTGATTGCCGGCTGAGTAGACATTTGATATTTAATGACTTAGCATTTTTATGTCTTATCAACATTTTTGTAGTCATTTTGGGGTTTACTGATACTGCTGTATTAATCTCCTTCTGAAATGGGTCAACTCTAAAATGCAAGAAATTGGGAACAAATTTAAGCAGACTCCAGAGTTGCCAACCCTCTAAAAGTATTCACACCCTACTTATCCCTTGTCCTGCTGAACCCGATATACCCTGCCTTTGCAAACAGTGTAGATCCAGATCAGTTGGCTTCTGAAGAAGCCAACTGATCTGGATCTAAACTGTTTGCCATTATGTATGTGAATTTATATCAACAACCTTGATCAAGTAATCTTAGGCTGAAAATTAGAAGTGGGTGTGGCTTCTTAGTTTATTCAGCTGGACAAGGGTTAACCTATTTGTGTTGAGTGGACTCTTCTACCACAACTCTTTTGGACGATCTATTTCCAACAGCAGGGTGTCTGGTTAGTTTTTATTATTACTATTCTTTATAGAAATTCCTGAATTTAATGCAAACAGTGTAGTCCCTGATCAGATGTGGCATTCTGCGCTGTCTGAAATAGGCCTGCACTGTTTGCCAATTACCCTTTTGGGGGTTTCCCAACCAAAATGAGTTAAAATGTTGTCTGCAATCTTTGTCTACAGCATGGCAATAATTAACTGAACAATTTTGATAAGCTTCCCTCCCACTAAAATGAATCCATTTCCAGCTAATTTTTGTTACAGCAATGAAATAGTCAACTGAATGAAAAAGAAGAAAATAAAATAATTCTCTTCCATATATTGCTAACTGTTAAACTAATTATCTTACATTTTTATCTGAATTTTTTTTAGTATTTAATGGCATTACGTTTAGCAATTTTTATGCAATGAAATTATTTTTAGTACAAAAAGAGGTTAATCAGACTCAGGGTAAAAATTTCAGCAGACAACATTTTGAAATATTTTTTTTTTCATTTTGTTCCCAGGAAACAAGATTTGACATTTCATGCAAATTTTCTCCAAAGAAAACAGGATTTGACAATGGAGACAATTTGCATAAAATGTCAAATCCTATTTTCTGGGAAAATAAGAAAATATTACCAATTTGTCATCTGTGCAATCTGCCCTGTAGGTGGTAAAGGTTAATGACGCTATTTACGAAAAAGATATTGTACATGTACACAAATTAATATAAAAAATATGCATCAAAAAGCACCATCTAAACTATAATAAAAGAAGATTTATTTGACAGTAAAAACAGATAATGTTGACAAGTCAAAAAATATGTAGATTCTGAAAATAACATTTAAAGGTCAATTTCATTGCATCTAAGGTCAAACTATTTCAGATATGGCATTACTTCTAAAAGTTAATACACAAACATGTGGGAAATTATAGTGCGTATTTCCTCGACATCTATGAAGTTTACACTTTTAAAAATATATAGAGGATATTTACTCTTTCGCTGTGAATACCATAAATATTGTCATCGAGTGTAATGAAAACACCAGTATTTTCACGAGTGCGAAGCACTAGTGAAAATTTGAATGTTTTCATTACCCGAGATAAAAAAAATTTATGGTATTCACTGAAAAAGAGTAAATTTTCTTTTTATTTTATTGTTTACACGCCAATGCGCGTTTCTGACGTCATAAATAACGTCACCAAACAAAACATGAACGTCATGGCGTCGACGCTCAGTGCTTAACATGTGAAACGCTGGAGAGATGACAAAAAAAAAAAAAATAGGCAAATCGAAATAATTTTGATACCAAAATGTTCCTTACATTCTTACTAAGAAAATTCATACCAACACTTGATACTTTAGTTAAGAAACAAAGAAGTTAGAGGTGTTCAAAAATCTGAAGTGGAGGTAAGATCCACATCTGAAACAATGAAGAAAACCGAAGTCGCCCAAAGCGAGGAGTGAAAATATAAATCGTATCAGTTACTATAGTGAAATGATACGATATCATTTCACTAGTGATTGATACCACTTTTATTTTCACCAGATATACATTGATTTCACCGCTAACAATAAAATAAAACAAATTCATTAAGACATACATGTATTTTAACCTTAAAAGGCTAAGCAAAATTGTAGCACTGACAGTTTTTTTTTTTGTTTTTTGTTTTTTTTCAGAGAAATAAGACTTGGTATTCCATGTGAATCATCTGCTTAGCATATCATCTGCTTAGTCTAATTTATCCCTAAAATGCTATGCCAATTTGTAGCAGACAACACTTTAATTCTTTTTACTGTTTTTCAGAGAAAATAAGACTTGGCATTTCATGTGAGTTGTCTGCCTAGCAGATGATTTACATGAAAATGAATTGTCTGCTAGGGCAGACAATTCACAAGCATTGTCAAGCTTTATTTTCTCTGAAAAATAAAAAAAAAAAAAAATATTGTCAGTAGCAGATGTGATAAGGACTTTAAAGGTTATAGCACAAATGCTTTTGCTGAAGGCACTTTCTTGACCACTTGGGCATTCAATCACAAAAAATATGTATCTGATGTAATAATACAATTCTTATATCTAACTATCCATGTTTCATTTTTGGGAAAAGAAATATTAACCCTTGCCCTGCTGAATATATTAAGATGCCACGCCAACTTAAAATTTTCAGCCAATCAGATTACATGATCCTAGGTATTGATAAAAATTCACATACCTAATGACAAACAGTGCAGATCCAGATCAGTTGCCTTCTTCAGAAGCCAACTGATATGGATCTACACTGCTGGCATATCCAGGTTCAGCAGAGCTAGGGTTAATATTACAATTATTATGTCTAAATATTTCTTGCTTCATTTTTTCTGGAAAAAAAAATAAATAGAAAAATATAAGCTTTTATAAATGCCTCATGCTACTTCTTAACCTTTGGCATGCTGAATAAATTAAGATGCCATGCCCACTTCTAATTTCCAGCCACTCAGATTACTTGATCCGCGTTTTTGATAGAAATTCACATATTTAATGACAAACAGTGCAGATCCAGATCAGTTGGCTTCTTCAGAAGCCAAGTGATCTGGATCTACACTGTTTGCTAAGACAGGGCATGTCGTGTTCAGCAAGAGAAGGGTTAAGTCAATGAAAATTATCCCACTGATTCACCCAAGTCTCTTAGGAAAGAATTTGACTGATATTGATTGGTTTCTTTACAGAATAAAGTGAATAAATACTGCTTATTGATTGGCTAGTATGTGCAAGGTCAGCAAACTTGTGTCCTTGAGATGTTCTTTGCATCACGAAAAACACGCCTATATAATGTTGACCCCCATAAACCCCACTTTTATATAGTAAAACTGGGGTTTACAGGGTATACATTATTTTTCTTATTTCTGCTCAAAACATAGATTGTGGGTACTCATTAGAACTGCCTCGGTGAGGTGGTTCTAACAAGTACCCACAATCTATGTTTTAAGCAGATATCTGAAAAATATCAGAGTTTTTACCTGAAAATTTTCAGTTTTTGGAGGTGAAATTTTCTGTATATTTGAATAGGCGTCTTTTCGTAATGGACTGAAAGACCATACACCCAAAAAAAAAGAAAAGAAAAAACACAAAGATATGATAAACTTATAGCTAAATGATAAATAACAGTAAAACCTAGGGTTGACTGAGAAATAATGAAGAAGAAGGAGAGATAACGAAAAGAAGCAGAAGTATATTACTTTTACAGTGTTTGCACTGTAAGACATCAAAATGCTTAATCGGCAAGACTTCCAACCTGCATTAGCATAGCTCGGGATAAAAGCGGGTATCCACATAATATTTTTCTTACTTCTCCACAAAAACATATGTTGTGGGTACTCATTAGAAGTGCCTCGCTGAGGCGCTTCTATTGAGAACCATAACATATGTTTTCATGGAGAAATAAGAAAAATATCCAAAATTTTTGGTTGACAAAACATAAATCTTATCCAGAGGTATGATAGTAATTAGCCAATTAAGGCAACATCAGTAAGCAGACGATCATTATTATGATGATTTAGATTTTAAATGATGCAAGTAATATTTTTTGTGGTTTATAGCAGGATAAGCCAGTCTGGAAGAAAATTAACCCTTACAACGTAAATGGCAAAATTAGCAGACAACGAATGAATGGTATTTTTCTGATTTTTCTAAGAAAATAAAATTAGACATTTCAAGCAGGAGAAAATATGTTGGATATACCAAACCCTATTTTTCAAGTAAATACAATACAAAGATTTTAGAAGAAGCTGCTGCTAAGATTTAAATTACAGCAGTTTAAGTGTGAAATTACAGATTGACTACCTGAGAATTCAGCAACATTTAGTATGGAGAATTGCTTTTGCAGATTTCATTACGCAAGGCATACCTGTTATCCAAAGTATATTTCCATAATAACCCCAAGTATTTGGACAGACAGGCATAAGCAAACAGTGTAAACCAAGATCAGATGCTGCAGAATTTATCATCTGATCAGGGTCTACACTGTCTGTCATTCATCCAGTTATTTTTAGACACATTGACAGGAAGTGAAAGGGAACTGTTGACTTTTTGGGAGAAGAATGGTAAGAGTTTAAGTGTCCCATAATTAAGGTAAAAATGGTAATTCTTTCCATTGTCTAATTCAGCATACCACATGTACCTAGACTGGACCCAGCTCTAGTTGACTAAAAATTTAATCTTATAATCCTGTTTGATAATCCACTAAAATAAAACCAAAATAATATCATGACTATATAGCTTGTCACTAGGGTAAAGACCAAAATAATAACATGATTATAAAGGCTGGTCACTAGAGTGACCAGCCTTTACAGTCATGATATTATTTTGGTTTTAGTTTTAGTCTCTGGAGACTGGAGCCAGTCTACACATGCACCCTAAGTATTCAGACAGACAGGCCTGGACCAGACTAGACAGTGCAGAATGCAGTGTCTGATCAGTATCTACCCTGCTGCAGACACATGACCATAATAAAATGGAACCCAATGCGGACCGAACAAATATTTGAAATTCAAGCTGTATCAG
The DNA here is from genome assembly GCA_964016985.1 of Anodontia alba. Taxonomy (NCBI): domain Eukaryota; kingdom Metazoa; phylum Mollusca; class Bivalvia; order Lucinida; family Lucinidae; genus Anodontia; species Anodontia alba. The sequence continues at coordinate 38,784,926 of OZ024823.1, forward strand.
AATTTAGGGTGAGGTTTCGCGCAAATAAAACTGGTTTAAGCGCTGTTGCAGTTCTTTGTATACCTGAGATTTGGGTTTTGCTCAAGAAAACAATTTCAAAATCTGTTTAGAAAAAAAAAAGTATTAACCTTTACCACTCTCTGGGCATTTTCAGCAGATGACAAATTGATGATATTTTTCTTATTGTTCTCAGAAAACAGGATTTGACATTTCATGCAAATTGTCTCCTTAGGAGACAATTTGCATGAAATGTCATATCCTGTTTTCTGAGGAAAATAAGAAAAATATTTCAAAATGTCGTCTGCTGAAAATTTTACCCAGAGTGCTAAGCGTTAATAAGCAGGAAAACCAGTCAGAATGGCCCCTACTGGTAAACCTACATAATTAGGAAGTATATGGCAAACATAATTATAGAAGTAAGCACAAGGCAAAGTACAGTAACATGCAGTAAATTAGACTGGCTCCAGTCTCCAGTGACTAATTATTTTTCTCATAATCCTGTTTGATAATGCACTAAAATAATAATAATAATAATAAAACCAAAAAATATCATGACTATAAAGGCTGGTCTAGTGACCAGCCTTTATAGCCATGATATTACTTTGGTTTTATTTTAGTGGATTAATAAAAAGGGTTATAAGAAAACAATGTTTAGTCACTGGAGACTGGAGCCAGTCTAACAGTAAATCTTTATTGACTTGAACACCGATGGTTCATTTACCATGGCTGATTCAAACTCATTTTTGAGTCCCTAGAATATTCTTCCAATAGCTCAAGAAAACAAACATTTAGAGATATTTTAGGGCAATTTTCTTATTCTATTATGAAAATATATGTTGTCTGAACTCATCAGAATTGCCTTATTGAGGAAATACTAACAAGTACACTCAACATACAATTATTATCAAAGAGCAAAAAGACATCCCTAAATTATCCCCATTTGCCTTGTGATCTGGAACTATGATTAACCCTCAGTGTCTCAAACTACCCGTGTCTAGAACAAATTTCCATGGTCCCAAAGTTGTTTGAGCCATTGAAGTTCAACTGTACTATAGTCATATAGTCACAAAGTATTGCTGAGCAATTCATGGTCCCCCACCTGATGAAGTATACTGAACATTGACCGTAAATATGCCATCACGAGAACATGCCTATATAATGTTGACCCCTTTAAACCCCACTTTTATATAGTAAAACTGGGTTAAAAGGGGTATACATTATTTTTCTTATTTCTGCTCAAAAACACAGATTGTGGGAACTTGTTAGAATTGCCTCACTTAGGCGGTTCTAACAAGTACCCACAATCTATGTTTTGAGCAGAAATATGAAAAATATCAGAATTTATATCTGAAAATTTTCATTTTTTTTGGTGGTAAAATTTTCAGTATATTTTAATAGGCATATTTTTGTAACAGTTTGAGCCACAACATGAGAAAATGTACCTGCTGACATCTGCACCCAACGAAGGCTCAAATCAGAATGTGCATATGTGCAGTCTGATCAGTCTTCATTGTCCTCATGAAAAAGCTTTCATCCTTAGCTTTCCAAAATGTGCCCAGCAAAGATTCTGATCAGACTGTGCAAATGCGCAGTCTGATCTGAATCTTTGCTGGGCGCATAGGTCAGAAGGTACGCTTTCTGATCCTAACAGAAAAGTTCATTAACAGTAAGCCCAAGCATTCTTCTTTTTATAGTGATGACACATAAATATTTTAAAAGAAATTTACATAAATTTGTCACTCTGTTTCAATGTCAACTGAAAAGCAATTGTTAAACCAACAAAAAACAAAACAGCAACTACATTATCACTGGGGACATGCACGAATCAATAAAATAACTGCTGCAGTTCAACCAATCAAATTCTTTGGATTATTGAGTGGAAAGTGTTGCAACAGGCATTGACTAGGGAGAAAATTAGGTCTGTTATATGGAAACTGATGATCAAACTTTACTGTTCTCTGGGCAAATTCAATTTAATAGATGACAAATTAATGATATTTTACTTATTTTTCCCGAAAAACAGTATTTGACATTTCATGCAAATCATCTCCACTGGAGACAATCTGCATGAAATGTCAAATCTTGTTTCCAGGGAAAATTAAAAAAAAGAAATCAAAATGTTGCCTGCCAGCTGAAAACTTGAAAGCACTCAGCATTAAAAAAACAAACAAACAAAAAAAAACAGAAAAAAAAAACAAAACAAAAAAAATTGCAGACAATGCATGATACCCTGCCACTGTATGTAACCAAGTAAGCATTTTTCCGCAATTTTAGGAAATGTGTAAGTAAAACTTGAACAAAATCCATGTATTCATTACCAAGAGTCAGCTAAAACAAAATTTTGACATCAAATAAAAGCCATACATAACTCTGTCGAAAACTGATAAAATCTGCCCATTTTCAATCCCCGAACCGAGATCTAGTCAGTATCAATGAGTATATAAACTTCATAAAAAAAAAAATCCATCAATTTGTTCTTAAGCTATTGAGAAAAATTACAATTTAGAGTGCAACTGAGGGCCATAACTTTGATAAAAAGAAACGATATTGGCCCCTTTTCTATCTCAACCCAGTTCTAGTCAATATTAAAGGGTAAATAAAATTTGATCAAAATCTAACAATTTGTTCTCAAGATATTAAGCAAAAACTCAACTTTATTGTTAATCAAGCTGAAAAATGATACTGACCCATTTTCAATTCAAACCTAGACTTAGTCAATATCAATGTGTACATAAAATGTTATCTCAATCCATTTGTTTGTTTTCAATATATTGTATGAAAATGAAATTTTAACATTAACCAAGGGCCATAACTCTCTTGAGAGTTCACAAAATTTTCCATTTACAATCCCAAATCACTCTTCCCCAATATCAACTGGCTTGCAAAGTTTCAAGAAAATTCATAAAAAAGAACTTGAACTGCTCAAATTAAAGAGTGGAAATGAAAGAATGATGAACAGATACTAGACCTGTGTAACAACATGGCACCCCACAACTATCATGTAGTGGGTATAAATAGAACAAGCAATGCAGAGCTGCAGACAATCATTGGAGCATTTTTATAAGATGGTTCCAAAGACGGTCTCAGATATAAGACTGTTTAAAGGCATTACGAAAACATGCCTATTCAAATATACTGAAAATTTTACCACCAAAAAATGAAAGTTTTCAGATAAAAAATTCTGATATTTTTCCTATTTCTGCTCAAAACACAAGGCGGTTCTAACGAGTACCCACAATCTATGTTTTCGAGCAAAAATAAGGAATATAATGTATACCCCTCTAAACCCCAGTTTTACTATATAAAAGTGGGGTTTAAGGGGGTCAAAATTATATAGGCGTGTTTTTGTGATGGGATGCCAAGAGAGTTGTATCCAAACCAAAATGTATAGATTATATAGAAAAATTATTCCAAATTGTCATTTTTCTAGATAATTTTTATATTTTGTTTGGATACAATACTAATGTATAGATTATATAGTAAAATGACCATTTATGGTCATCTATATAATCTATAAATTTTGTTTGGATATAACGTGACATGGTTGTTTAGCTAACATGGCATTTGCTTTGGATCCAAACAAAAGTGTTATAAAGAGGTTGTGGTGTAAAAGTATATGACACTTAAGTTTATTGTACCAAAATGACCCTTCCACTAAATTTAATTGTACTCTGATGATAAAATCACTCCAAGTACCCTTTATTTTGTCTTGGGTATCAATAAATCACAACACCATTATTAAATCTTGTGTAAGAGTTATGCTGACCTATGATAACAATAGCTCAAGGTTTAGCATGCTGGGTAAAACTTTCTGCAGACAACACTTTGAAATATTTTTTTATATTTTCCCAGAAAACAATGTTTGGCATTTCCTGCAAATTGTCTCCCTAGGATGTCAAACCCTGTTTTCTGGGTTTATGTAAGAAAAATATTGCCAGTTTATCTTCTTCTGAATCAGCACAGAGAGTGGTAAAGGTTAACTTGATAGGATGACACAGATCTGGACTATTCAAGTCTACTTTCGGAAGTTTATGCATGTCATATCTCACAAAATGAGAAAAAACTGATAGAAAAATTCACATTCTGTGAGAGTTCAACACTCACTTTAATGTTTTGACATTTTAGAAGAAACTTTAATACAATACAAATATATATATTATATTTTTGTAGTCAGCCATTCTCAATCAGCAGTATAAAAATAAATGCCATTTTTTTTATGAATCAAACATTAAACCAACATTGTAGTGTCTGATAAAGGTTTTTACCTGACCAAGGTTTACATCACGAAAACATGCCTATATAATTCTGACCCCCTTTAACCCCACTTTTATACAATAAAACTGGGGTTTACAGGGGTGTACATTATTTTTCTTATTTCTGCTCGAAAACATAGATTGTGGGTACTCGTTAGAACCGCCTCGCCGAGGCGGTTCTAACAAGTATCCACAATCTATGTTTTGAGCAGAAATATGAAAAATATCAGAATTTGTATCTGAAAATTTTTCATTTTTCGGTTGTGAAATTTTCAGTATACATTGTATTTGTATAGGCTTGTTTTCGTAATGGCTTTTGAAAATGTTGTACTGTTTGGAAGCATTTTAACTGGAAGTAACATGTTGATAAACTACATTACGAAAACACGCCTATTCAAATATATTGAAAATTTCACCATCAAAAACTGAAAATTTTCAGATAAAAATTCTGATGTTTTTCACATTTCTGCTCAAAACATAGATTGTGGATACTTGTTAGAACCACCTCAACAAGGCAGTTCTAACGAGTACCCACAATCTATGTTTTTGAGCAGAAATAAGAAAAATAATGTATACCCCTGTAAACCCCAGTTTTACTATATAAAGGTGGGATTTAAGGGGGTCAAAATTATATAGGTATGTTTTTGTGATCGACCAAGTTTCTACCTGGGCAGAAAGTGTTGAACCGACAACATTTTCAGCACAGGCGTTAAAATCTGTCAGTAGCTCATAAAGTGGCAGGCACAATTGTAGCAGATGATCATTCTAAACGTTTTTTTTTATTATTTTTATTATTATTTTATAAAGAAAACAAGACTTGATATTTCATGTGAATTGTCTGCCAATACTAAGTCTTATTTTCTCAAAACACACACACACACACAAACACACACACACACACACACACACACACACACACACACACACACACACACACACACACACACACACACACACACACACACACACACACACACACACACACACACACACACACACACACACACACACACACACACACACACACACACACACACACACACACACACACACACACGTCATATGATGTGGTTATGACTGGGGCTTAAAGGATTAAAATAAGATTTAACTGAAAATTCATACAATTTGATTCTGTGAACTGCCATAATTATTTTGCCGATCTCCATGTTACCATCACTGATTTTGCACTAAAATTAACACACCACACATGCTGGCATGATTTAAAAGGTTTTGATTTCTTTTTAACAAGGGTTGAGGTAAGGTTCTAAACTTTTATATTGTCATTTAAATAGATAATTACAAGTAAACTGAGATGTAGATGATATGCTAGTTGTAACTAACATGAACTGACAACTGGAAAATACAGGGGTAACCCTAATAAATTCCTCGTGAAAAAGGTACTGTGAAAAAGGTACCGGTCATTATGTAAACAAGTCTATGTAAAATGTATATGGCAAATGTCCTTAAATTTTGTACCCAAAAATTTCAGGATCTACACTGTTTGCCATTGCACTATGTACTTTAAGAAACAACTGCATAGAAAGCAAAGTTATAAAGGAATGTACAGAATTAATTGTTCGAAAGTTTAGGACATTTACCATACTTCTAAGCCATGGCTCTGATATGCCAATATTTGTAATTCCAAAAAATTGGAATTTTTTCTCATTTTTTCATAGATATTGTATGTTGTGGATAGTCATTAGAAGTGCCTCTGTGAGGGGCTTTTAATGAGTACCCACAATATGTTTTTACAAAGAAATAAGAAAAATACGTATTTTGATGTCCCTTTTATCTAGAGCTGTGTAAGACATTGGGTTGTCACCAAATAATATGAGAAATGAAAAAAAAACTTGGTTATTAAGCATTTTAAGACAGATTTACACAAGAAAAAAAAAGAAAAAAAAGGTTGCTGGTAGAAACAAACTCTTTGAAAGGTTGGTTTAAATACAGCTAAATTCTGAAATTCCCCTTATTACGTAGACCCCTACATATCCCTATTTTCATTATATATTATCGTGGAATATGGGGGTACGTATCACATCGACTTCTTAATGTAATGAAGAACATGAAATGACAACCAGCGCTGATAAATTCTTCATGAAAAAGGTACTGGACACTTGTAATTTCTCACTAGGTGACAGATGGGAGTTGGAACTTAAAAAAAAAAAATCATGAAAAAAAAAAAAAAAAAATTCAACAAGTAATTGTGATGATCTTTCTCAATCAAAAGAAGGGTGATGATACAATAAAACTACCATTATTTTTGAGTAATAAATCTACATTTGTAGACAGAATAAATTATTGCTAAATTAAAGTGAAATAATTTCTGTTCCTTTCCAACAGCTGTTTAAGAAAAAAAAATAACATCAATTGAAATATAACCATACCATATGTACTATATTTCTTATAATCATTACGAAAACACGCCTATTCAAATATACTGAAAATTTGACCACCAAAAAACTGAAAGTTTTCTAATAAAAATTCTATTTTTTTTTCACATTTCTGCTCAAAACATAGATTGTGGGTAATCGTTAGAACTGCCTCGGCGAGGCGGTTCTAACGAGTACCCACAATCTATGTTTTTGAGCAGAAATAAGAAAAATAATGTATACCCCTGTAAACCCCAGTTTTACTATATAAAAGTGGGGTTTAAGGGGGTCAAAATTATATAGGCATGTTTTCGTGATGAATGGTGCTCCATGGGTGCATAAATATATACTGAATTATTGGGATGCAAACAAAATCAAATAACTGATTCCATGTGCACAGTGAATTTACCTTAAGTATCTGGACAGACAGACCTGAGCAAAAAGCGTAGACTGAGATCAGCTGCCACAGATGTGAGATAAGATGCCACAGATGTGGCATCTTATCAGGGTCTACACTGTTTGCCACTCATTTGAGCAGTATTTAGACACATCAACACATTGTAAAGGACTAGGTGAAGCATGCAGCCTTGCAAACTACTCCTCTGTCACATAACTCCAGATAAGAGGGGTATTCAATTATTTTTTTTCTTATTTCTGCATGAAAACATATGTTGTGGATACTCATTAGAAGCGCCTCGGTGAGGCGCTTCTAATGAGTACCCACAACGTATGTTTTCTTGCAGAAATAAGAAAAATATAGGTCCTTTTTGGATGAAGAAAACTGCCTTATCTGGAGCTATGCTGTCATCTCTTCGAAGAGTCTCCATTAAACCGAGACTACAATTTTCAGTCTTTAATGTGTTCTTTGTTTCCAAGGGCAACTTTACAGATTTTATTTCTTCAAATTTTTAGAAGTACTGTAGGGAATTTAGGTGTGAATATTTAGGGTAGATAAGGTAATCAATTGTGTAATTAAACCCTATTTTCAGTAAAAATTAAAAAAAAATGAAATGGTGTCTGCTGAAATTTTTACCCAGCATGCAAAGCATCAAGCAAAGCTACTACCAAGTCAAGACTGACATTACATGAACTCAATAATTTTTCCTTTTAAAAAATGTCAACAATTTCGCATTCTTAAGCCTCAGGCTATGAAGACTTTAAAGATGACAATAGCAGTCAAATCACTGATTCTTAATGAATCTGACAAGTTGGAGACTAACAGGTCAAAAGGTCATGATAATATACCCTTAATGGGAGTTCCCAATTGTACTAGAACCACCCAAACATATTAGAATAAATCAAGTTATGTGTGGTGAAATTTAAGTAAATATTTGGTTAAAATCAATTCTGATATCAAATCAGTGCCGAATTGTCAACCATGAAATTATTAAATTATTCTAGATATGATCAGATATGAGATAGAAAAACATTGCTTGCACTTTCAGCTATAATATCATTTGCCAAAAGTAAATTAATAGACTAATAATTATCTACACTCGCCAAGGTACAAGTTGATTCAACTGTTTAATTATGCATAAACCATAATATTTTAAAAAGAAGCCTTGCATGTTTACATACCAGTCTGTAACAACATGAGGATGTCCAACAATACAATGCAAATTACCGTATTTGACCTAATTATTGCAGTGTGCGCGTAGGTTTTTCAAAATTACTGTCTAATGCATAATGCTTATAAATAAGAGGGGTATCCAGACAAACAGTTGTCTTATTTCCCCATGAAAACATATATTGTATACAGACAACCCTCTTTATACCAACACTTGATACAACAACATAATTTGTTATAATGACAATTTGACTGCCACAAAACCTTCGCTTAAGAGGTAACATTTAGTCACAAATTATGCAAGAATATTGTATTTAATACTTTAAAGAAACATGTTTTGGATATTTGTTAGAATTGCCTCTATCGCCTCAATATCCAAAACATATGTTCTTTCAGGAAATAAGAGCAAAACAAGACCTTTATTACATATCAATCTGCTCATTAAGTACTCTGTACAACAGCAAATTCATTTTAATGGCAACTTCTTCGGGAACAAATGATGTCGTTGTAATGAGGGTTCAGATATGTTGTAGGAGGGAGCGGTGCTTCTAATGAGTAACCCACCCACAGCATATATTTCTTGGTGCAATATGAAATAAGCAATTTGCATGAAATGTTAAAGCCTATTTTCTGGGGAATTTTTACCCAAAATGCTAAGCTTTAACCCTTGTCATGCTGACTGAATTAAGATGCCACGCCCATTTCTAATTTTGAGCCAATCAGATTACTTGATCCAGATTGTTGATATAAATTCATATACTGAATGGCAAACAGTGCAGATCCAGATCAGTTGGCTTCATCAGAAGCCAACTGATCTGGATCTACATTGTTTGCAAAGGCAGGACATATCTGGGTTCAGCAGGACTAGGATTAAGATCTCTTCCATCTGATGCTGCCATTATGATGTGTGTGGTACCAGCCATTTTGTTTAAGAACATTTTTTCTTCTCATCAAGACAAAGATCAGACATAATCATGACAAAGTTATTTGCCACAAGAATGCTAATGCTAAAACAATCAAGTGAAGAATTCAGCCCCTCCTGCAAGTGGAAATTCAACCACAGCACCAGACAGGAAGATTGTAGCATTTATCCTATTAGTACAGTTGAACCTCAATGGCTCAAACATCTTTGGGACCATGGAAATTTATTCAAGACATGGGTAGTTTGAGCCACTGAGGGTTAATCATGGTGCCAGGTCAGTAAGCAAATCATGATAATTTAGGGAAGTCTTTTTGATCTTCTGTATAATAATGGTATTTTAAGGGTACTCATTAGAATTGCCTTGATGAGGCCATTCTAATGAGTACACACAATACAATTTCATGATAGAATAAGATTTCCCTAAATATTTGTTTTCTTGAGCTATCGAAACCATTTCGTAGGGACTAAAGAAGGAGTTCGAATTAGCCATGGTAAAAGAGCCACCGGTGTTTGAGCTATTGAAGTTTGGGACAACTAGACTCCTTACCATACAGGTTCTGAAAGAACTCCTTACCATACAGGTTCTGAAAGAGCACAGCGCCTGATCAGTTGTTGCAGAATGTTGCATCTGATCTGTGTCTACCCTGTCTGCTCAGGCCTGCCTATCCAATTACTTGGGATGAAAGCAGAACCTAGCACCCTTTCAGAATGGTACTTAAGATGGTACAGTAAATGTCCTAAAATTTCGAACACTTTCAACCATGCCTTTTTGGCTTAAATTTTACTTTTTACACAGCTGTCTCTTAAAATGCTTAGTAGAATGGCAAATAGGTAGACCCTGATAAGACTGCTCCTTAGGAACAGTCTGATTTGGGTCTGCACTGTTTGCATATGCCATTTTGTCATACACTTTAATCGGTGTTCGAAATTTTAGGACATTTACCGAATAAGATTTTGATTACCATTATTGATTTGGTGTCATACGTCTCTTTCAGTATTATTTAAATCATATCAAAATGATGAAGGGGAGATAATTAAAGGCTTTGTGGAACAAAGTGCCATACAGCCCTGAGATGAACTCTGCCTCTAGTGGGGATTCAAACATAGTGTAGTACTCATGATTAGACCTCAATTTTTGTTTTTAAAATTTACAAAAACGTCTTCTGAATATTCCTTTCAGTTTTAACCCTTCAAGTGCCAAACAAAATTGTAGCAGATATTTTGAAGTAGTTCTTCTTGATTATTTTTCAGAGAAAATAAGGCTTTATATTTCATGTGAATCATGTCTGCCTGGCAGAGGATTCACATGAAATTCCAAGCCTTATTTTCTCTGAAAAATAATTAAAAAAAAATATAGACTTTAAAATTTTGTCTGCTGCAGTTGTGATTGGTACTTTAAGAGCTAAAATTCAAAATTCTGTCTGCTGCAGCTGTGAATGGCTCTTAAATAGTTATTTTCTCTAAAAAAAAAAAAAAAAATTTCAAAATGTTGTCTGCTAAGTTACTAATGGTGCTCCTGGAGTTTTCAGTGGCTATCAGCTTTTCCAAAGCCACTCCAGAGACTGATGACGGTGTTACAGAATCTAATAGCGAGACATGCAGTCTAGATGAAACCGATGAACCATTGAAAAGAGGCAGAAAAGACAAGAAATAATCAATCAGTGTACAAGGCAATAAAGCTGTAATCAAAGTGCTATAAGTCCAGATAAGGTGCTAATTTTGAAGATAATTTGGATATTTGGCTTATATTTTTGCACCAAAATATATGTTGCTAGAACTCATTTGAATGGTCTTTGCAAGACAATTCTAATAACTACATACACCCAGAAGTAAATTTTTGATATAAGGTTTCAAAGTTAAATTAGCCCTTGTAATGCTAATCACAAATACAGTGGACAACAGTTCAATTCCTTTTTTTTATTTTTCCGAGAAAATAAGACTTGGCATTCATGTGAATCATCTGCCATGCAGATGATTCACATGAAATTCCAAGTCTTATTTTTCCTGAAAAATTATAAAAATAAATTAAAATGTTGTCTGCTGCAATTATCTGGTCCTGCAATATTCATGAAGCTGGTTGCATCAGTGCACTAATTACATTTTCTGCAAAAGGTTAACCATTGTCATGCCACTGGTAAAGCTTAGCAGACGTCATTTGTTTAATAGCAGCTTTCCCGAGACGGAAGTATAATCAGAAGATAATTTTGATTTCTGCATCAAAACTTATTTTGTGGGTACTCATTGGAATTGTCTCTCTGAGGCAATTCTAATGAGTACCCACATAATAAGTTCTTGTTTCAGAACTGAGGCAATTCACATGAGTAGTCATAAAAGTTCTGGTGCAAAACTGAGGCAATTTCTAATATGAATTTAATAGGTGCTACCTATATCTGTGTGTCCAAATTATCATCACATGCTTCATAGGTGGGTTGGTCAGATCTAACTGAATTTGATTTCAGACCACACTTGACTTCTAATCCACTGCATGAAATGCGATATAATGTCCATCAACAATATTTCAGTACTTCAGAGACATTGCCTCCAAATTTGTGGGATTTTTACCCGACCCGATCATATGAATTCGGGTCCTGCTTAGTTACTAGCAGCTCTGCCATGGAGGCTCACGGCAGCCCATCTATTTTGCTGGCCTCAATGGGCGGGGGCCATGCTTTCTGAATACTGAAGGCTAGATTATGCTGATGACAGGTACAATGACAATATACTATCGTTCGCTTACCTGTGTCGAAGTTTTTTAAGATTATCACGTGAAAAGAGCGTAAAGTCTATGTGTTATCTAAAAATCTACATCAAAGTGTACCTTATGCACAAAACGAATCATCCTTAGCTTGTAAGCAGACGGAGAATGGACAGAAATAAAATTCGAAATGGAAACAAAATTCAAAATGGCGGTGATCGCAGATTTTGTAGGCTGACGTCATAGTCTCGTAATTCAACCCCTTCCAATTGGAATATACTTGGCATTATTGGCTGTTTGATGCTATTAATGGCACGGCCGCCATGTCAGTAGTCTCTGCCAAATCATGGAACGCTTACTGTTTTTCAGGATAAGCGTTTGTTGGACCATCACATTTTTGGTCACACACATTACTGGTCACATAGGTAGTCTATAGTAATGCGTCTGCACGCCGAGCCGCAAATGATCATCCTAAGTTACTGACAGGTTAAGTTGTAAGAAAAAATAAGTAGGTTCTTGGAAAAAAAATACTGATGATTATTTTTCTTTCACCCAGCAGTAAAATGGCTTAGAAAGTCAATTGAATACAACCAAATCGAGTTGTTCCTTGCCACTGCACTCAATACTACATGCGAGACTGCATCAGTTCCACTCAGATTGTTCCAGAGGTGGTTACAAAATGTTTTAACAATGTAAGTGCACAAAGTTCAGAAAAATGAGAAGTGTGGGTGTTCCACTCAAATATTGTCTAGGATGTGGTACATGTGGTTTTCCAATATAAGTGTACTATGTTCTCATAGCAACAGATAAGGCGCTTTTTTCATCCGAAAAATGCTGATATCTTTCTTATTTCTCGATGAAAACATATGTTGTGGGTACTCATTAGAAGTGCCTCAGTGTATGTTGTGGGTACTCATTAGAAGTGCCTCACCAACATACATTGAGGCACTTCTAATGAGTACCCACAACATATGTTTTCGTCGAGAAATAAGAAAAATAATATGTGGATACCCCCTCTTATCTGTAGCTATGCTGAGTAATACAAGTGTTCGATGTTCAGGAGAAACAGGAAATGCTGAATGGAGTCTCTTGTCATTGCAATTCTGGAGTAAAACAAGATTAAGCTTTCACAAAAAGCTTGGTGTATGCTTTGCATACAATAAATGTTAAAGCTGATTTTAATACGGAATTGTCTTGGCTAAATCAGCTAAATTCCTTAAAGCAAAGGGGATTTCAAGAGGTCTAAATGAGACCTCATCTTGTTGCCCGCTGCAAGAATGACCCTCATATTAACAAAGTATTACAGTTAATTTCACATCGCTTTTTAGGCTTACCTCATTAAAACTAAAATAAGTAGTTAAGAATAGATAATTTTTGTGGAATGCTATAAATTGGGCTTAGCAGTACCAATGCATCCACCCACATTAAAAGTGAAATTGTCAAAATTTATATATATCCCATAACCTTTGATAAAGTGATACAGTGGTAACCTTTTAGAATATCTACATAAGTTTAGTGTGCTGAAACAGTTCATGTGATTGGAGAACACCTGTATATGTAGGTGTTCCAATAAATATTATTCTATTCAGTTCTATTCTATTCAGTGCTCCAGCTAGTCCTGGGTTTTAGCTGTAGACAACAATCATAAGGTCAATTATGCACTATGGGTCAAAAATGGACTCACTTCAATGTCGAAACCAAACTCTATGTAGTTGTCTCTGCCCATGGGCGTAGACAACAATTTTTCTCCAGTACAAGTGCACTAAATTCAGAAACAACCAAAGACATCCTGTTGCAATCTAAAGTATGCCCTGACCTTTGAACAAGATATTCAGATAGCTATGAAGGCCACTTGTAATGTGTAATATTAGTGGTTAACCTCCCATTACCATAACCTAGGCAAGGGAAATAACCATTGATGCAAATGGATGTAAGTGACCTTCGTCCCTTTGCAAATCTATTTATTTCGGCTTTCATAGAATTGTAATAGTTGAATCACACAGTTGATTAAGGATTGGTCATTGTCAGTAATGACAGACGAACAAAAAAAAAAATAGTAAGGGAGATAATCAATTGATGTGCTTGCATAATGGTATCAAATTCCACTACGTAGTGGTACCAAAATAATCTTGACGGCCATGTGAAAACATGTCTTCATGCTTATGTGGACAGCAAAGTCCCAGATCAGACTGCACATCTGCGCAGTCTGATCTGGGCCTTTGCTGTCGGCTAATAGAATCATTGGACACTACAGCATGCCCAGGATGAATCTGAATCTGAGCATTTTGCTCATGCTCAAAAACACCTTTTTGCTTGACATGGCCCGTATGCTATGTTATGAAGGTTCTTTTTGGATATGTTCCATTATTTATTGATAAGCATATCATAGTGCTGAGACCCTTGAAAATTATTGAATATAACACACTGATCTGATTTCTGATCTGTGAAACCCTTGAAAATTGCTTAATATGTTATGCTGATCTAATCAACAAAGTCTGCAGGAAACATTCTAAAATATCCTTTTTTTTTTTCTTTATTATTTCTCATATATAATAAGGCTTGACATATACATTCCATGTGAATCACTGCCTAGCAGATGATTCACATGAAAAAAACAAAACAAAAACATATCAAACCTTATTTTCTCAGAATAATAATAATGATAAAAACGTCCAAAATGTTATCTGGGGAAGCTTTTAATTGTGCTTTACGGGTTAAACACTGAAAAGAGTCAAGAGTAAGTTATCATCATTATTCCTCCCCAACCACCAATAAAATATGACATTTTATATTTTCTGAGCTTTAAAAGACAATTTAGAAGAAACATTACAATAAGTTGGCCACTATATTATCTCTTTATCTTGAAAGGGTAAAACACTTGGCCAAGACAATTTCTGTTATAATAACATCTATGTAATTACAAGACACTGATTAGCCAGCATTCCCTCTATAAGCATAATAGCTACTAAAACAATGTCACAGCTCAGATAAGATAATTGCTGAAAAAAAAGTACTGATACTTTTCTTATTTTTCCATGAAAACATATGTTATGGGTACTCATTAGAAGTGCCTCACTGAGGCGCTTCTAACGAGTTCCCATAACATATGTTTCCCTGGAGAAATACGAAAAATATTAATCCGTGACCCATTCTTTATCTAGGGACATGAATGTTGTGCTAGGAAAACAATGGATATGTAAAGCAAACAACATTAACCTACATCCATTTCAAGCACCATATTGCTCTTCATGTTAGGTAATTGTTTGTCTGAGTGCGTGTTTAACGACACATCAACCTTTGTGGGTTATTTTGTGTTGTCTCACAGAGAAAGGTAGAAAAGGGACAGAATAGATAGAAGATGATAGGAAAAAGAGAAATGTGAATGCCAGTGCAGAAAAAGGAGAAATACTAACAACCCCCCTTCCCTGACCTGCTGCAAGTTCAGAAGGCACTAATACGTACCTCCACTCTTACATGATAGGTAGGTACTGTACCAAGTAAATATGAATCCAGCTCAAGAGTCCAATTCTTCAAATTATACCAGATAGTAGAGAAATGGTGGTAGGAATCTGATTTGTATTGTATGGCCCCATAGCAGTGCTACAGATAGTAAAATAGAGGCATGGTAGATCAAATTTGTTATTTTTGAGAAATTTGGCATGCTTATCAAAATTTTAAGCTCTTAATAACACAATACATTAACACCAATTATTTGCCAACACATTGCTTCTGTTGCTTGTATGCTGTGAAAGGCAACTGATGCCTAAAATATTGCTATCAGGCCATAAAACTCTAAAGCATGATGACATCTTCCTGCATACGGTACAGTAAAATTTCACTTGACTGCCTAAAAGTGGTCTTATTTGTGGGGTGGTCTTACCCTTTACCACTCTCTAGGCTAATTCAGCAGGCTCCAAATTGACACTATTTTTCATATTTTTTCCCAGAAAACAGGTGTTGACATTTCATGCAAATTGTCTCCACAATTTGCATGAAATATCAACACCTGTTTTCTGAGAAAAATACAAAAACTATAACAATATGTCATCTGAAATTTTTTTAGCCAGAATACTAAGCATTAATATTGAAAAATATTGAAAATCTGGGAAAAATAAGAAAAATATCACCAATCTGTCGTCTGCTGAATTAGCTTAGAGAGTGCTTAAGCTTAAAGCACTAAGCAAAATTGTAGTAGATGACATTCTAATTTTTTTTTTCTATTATTTTTACAAAGAAAACAGGTCTAGGCAGACAGTTCACATGAAATGTAAATTTATTTTCTCTGAAAAATATATGTATAAAAATGTAATCTGCAGTTGTGATTAGCACTTTGAGTTACTCATCCAAATATCAGCGAAAAGTTGCCAATAACTACAACTGAGATTTGATTATTTGTATTTTTTTTTTATATATATATATATAACAAAAATGAATGATTGGGGAGAATGTGGTGAAAACTGCCTTAATTAGTCAAACATCAGCAACACCAATTGAGCCCTGATCATACCATTTCTTTTTTTTTTTTTTTTGTATTACAATGGGTAATTGGGGGAGAGTGTGGTGAATACTACTACCTACCTGTGCCTTTAGAATCAGGTTTGCAATGGTCTAGACATTCATCCTCGGAATCAAATCGGTTATCGTTCCCATCACAGCCACCATACCAGAACATTTTACAGGTTTGTGACGAGTCCTCATAATACCATTTTATAGTATAATTGCCACACTTTGTTCCAACATCACTAGAATTTGTGCATGCCTCCCACGATTTTTCTTGAGCCCCTATCCCTGGGCATGATATTAAACCCAAAGTAAGCAATAATATAGGTGATAACATACAACACTGATACCGAAAATCCAGAGCCATTATTTAATCCTACAATCACTCCCGATACTGATACTATGACTAACTGTATGCTAGTGAAATACAACACTATCGCTTAGCATGCTGGGTAAAATTTCAGCAGAAGACAAATATTTTTCATATTTTTTCAAAGCAAATAGGCTTTGACATTTCAAGCAAATTGTCTCCTAAGGGAGACAATTTGCATAAAATGTCAAAGCCTGTTTTCTAGAAAAAATCAAAAAAAAAATCAATTTGTCGTCTGCTGAATTTGCCCAGAGAGTAGTAAAAGCTATTATCCAATACCTCCAAACACTATACTCGAGATGCGCACACTCAGCGATTTATTTTCACTGATTCATATCCACAAGTGGTTAAAATATCGCAAAAATACAACATAAAAGGTCTTGAAAACTTTCATTCATCAAAAGTTTGTATCAGTTAAAATCAAGTCATTTGTAATAGTGTAAAGCTAGTGTGTGACTGAAGTACACTGTTAAGACAGGTGCTATCGAGTCACCGAAAATACTGATGTTAACTTATTGTATAGACATACAAATATTTGCTGAAATTAAAATCGAAACTGTCCCTTATCAAGTTACGTCAATGTTTGCACTTAAGATAAACATACAAAACCGTTTTAATAAATTTAGTACCATTACATTCCCAGTCTGGGGTATGAAGATGGGTAACTACTAAAAGTAGACAGACTATTGTAAATGTTTAAATGAGCAGAAAAAAAGATTTAAAGAAGCAAAAATTCCTGGAGACACACCAGCTAATATACAACCAATACCGTGTTCATCAAATATACTTCTGTAAATTTATAATCCACTGGATTTATTATGCATACATAAATCAGTGTGCCAGTCTGTGCAAAAGTATACTGAGCAAATTAGTTGAGCAGTCACATTTTCTGTATGCTGGAACCTCCTTATGATACTGATCATTATAAGATAGTTTTGGATATAAAATAGTTTAAAGATGGACCCAAAAACTGTAGTATCCCAACAAAAGTGCTAGATTGTATTGAAAAATGACCATTTAGCATAATTTTTCTGTATAAACTATACAATATTAACAAAAAATATGTATAAATTATATAGAAAAATGACCATTTATTGTCAATTTTCTATATAATCTATACATATTTGAAGAGATACAATACAGGGCCTAGTTGTTCTAAACTAACAATGTCGTTAGTTAACGTATCATTAAAACTTTGATCATTAAATATGGCATATACTCTAATATTTTTGCTGAAAAAAATGTGAATAGCTTTTGCATTTGCCTTTTTTTTTCAGCAAAAATAACTGTGAATTAGATATTGTACTTACTAGAACAGTTAACATTTTGACCACTAACGAGCTTGTTAAGCTAACGATTCTTTGAACAACTGGGCCCAGGTGTTTACCTAACAAGCTTTTACTGTTGATCTCAGCAATAGTGTTTTATAGAAGCTGTTTTTTTTTTTTTTTTTTTTTTTTTGGGGGGGGGGGGGGGGGGGGGGTAGGGTAGGGGTTTCCAAGTACATGAAAACATGTTCAATAAAAAATATGAGAAATAACTTTTTTTCTAAATATGGCATCTAATCATTCTTTTCTCTCTTATGTTTGTTTATTTTTACACTTATTATGAAATAATTCAATGACTTCTAGAAAAAAACAAAAGCAGATAAAACAAAAAAAACTAAAAAAACCCAAAACACACTGGCCTTCAAAATGTGATGCAAAATCAAATATGGAAGTAATAGTAGTAGTAGTTGTAAATATACATTACTTTCATCCAAAGATAAAATTGTATCAAAAAAAAAGTTTTAATATCTACCTGTCTATCAACTACTGTAGATACTCTAAATAATGAGTCACCTTAAGGCCTTACTATACTTGTCCTAAAATTTGACAAGTCCATTTTACTGAATGTTTATTATGTCTAAAAACTGCTGGATGAGAGAGATAAACAGTGTAGACCCAGATCAGATGCCACATTCTGTGGTGTCTAATCTGGGTCTACATTATTTGCTCAGGCCTTCACTTCAAGTAAATACAGTAATTTGCCATATTAGTCTTGGTTATTTCATGTAAATTATTTTATTGATATTTTTTTATTGATTATTTTTTATTGTTGCTTTTGACCAGTTTATTATTCATTTCTTCAAAAGACCTTACTTCTTTTTTCCAGTATAATTGTAAAACAATTAAACTATTGAGTATTCAGTTTATGTTTACTTTTCTACATAGCATCCTTGACTTTAAACACACTTTCAATCCATCTGTATGAATCATGACACATTTTTTTTTTTTTTTACTACACAATGAATAGAAATAAAAATCGTAAGGGTAATAACTTTTCCAAAGTCAGTCTAGAAGTCAAATATGATCCCGTAATTAGACTGACCACTTTAATACCCTGAGCAAATCGATAGCGTGGAGTATCGCTATCTAACTTTGACTGAACATGCCTTACAGGGTTTACAACTACCATACTTGGCATAAATATGCGGACAGGTAAATTTCCATAGCTCCAGATAAGAGGGGTACCAGGTTAATATTTTTCTTATTTCTCCGCGAAAACATATGTTGTGGGTACTCATTAGAAGTGCCTCGCCAAGGCGCTTCTAATGAGTACCCACAATATATGTTTTCATGGAGAAATAAGAAAAATATCAACAATTTTTTGTCAAAAAATGTGTTATCCAGAGCTACGAGCTAAACCCCTTACTGTATCTACCCTAAAATTTGAAAGAATCCATCTGATACTTGGTGGGGGGAGGGGTCGAGTATTTAAAAAGCGCTGGAGAAAAGAGGAAAGACAATAATATTATTAGTGAAGAGTGATCAAATGGCTCCTTTAGGGTGGTTTGATCAGGGTCTACAATGTCTGTTCTGGCCTACCTGTCCAAATGTTTAGAGTAAATTTGGTAAACAAGGCACCTGTCAGGTAGGCAAGAAAATCTTATGTTAGAATTTGTTGAGTTGACAGTTTACAAGTTTTGATTTATAAGGTGACAGAGTTGATGTTAAACTGTCGCTCTCTGTCAGATTCTAGCAAATAAAATGAAGAGTTTTAGAAACTTAATCAATTTCTAGAATGTCTCATTTCTAGCAGAAGTCCTTTGGAATTTCAAAAAATGAACATCTTAAAACTGGACACATTAAAAAGCTGAAGGATTGGCACAATAGCAGCAATGATTTTCTACAGAAATTTGTTGTGGTAACCTTTAACCAGCTGGATTTAAGGGGAATGCATATAAGTTCAGTAGTAGGGTGGGAGGGGTGGGGAGAGCAGGGTTTTAAACTCTTGTCAAGATTGTTTTGGTTCCTTCTTGAAGAGGTCTTCTCCAAAAGGAAAGAATTTGCTCCCAGTGGGAGGAAATTCTTTCCTTTTAGAGAAGACCTCTTTTCAGAAGGGGTTGGTGTGCAGCAAAGTAAACAGGAGTACCAGTAGGTGTACCAGTATATGCTAGGTTTGGTGACTTTTGGTCATACAGTTAATCAGACATGGAGCTAAACATTAGGGTTGACATAAAAAAACAAGAGGCCCACGGGCCACGATTCGCTCATAGCCACTGCAGACATGCAGATGTTATGCAACATTTATCCAATCCTATCATCACAACTAATGAAAATATCATCATTTGAACAGTTCTTAGTTTTGAAGACGAATGTATGGGCCTGACAGTCAATGGAGCATGATCATTTGAATAAACTATCAATCACATTTCAACAGAAGGATCAATGTGAAATTTGGTGGAAATTGGCTAAGTGGTTTCTGAAGAATCGCGATTTTATACATGTAAACAGCACAGTGGCAGGGAAATATTATAAATATAAACCAGATGATGGCCATCTTAGATTTCCAATCAGAACAATTTTAACTACTGTTGATCTACAAGTCACTTCGATACTTTCAACATAAATGTATATGGCCCACACAAATAGGGAAGCACATTTGACCTTGGAAGCAAAAAAGTCAAATGTCAACATAGAACCATCATTTGAGCAATTTTGGTAGATCTCCTATCCCCCGTTGCAAAGATTAGGACCCAGTGCTTATTTGGTTATGGAGAAGAAGATTTTTAAAGGTTTTTACCATATATGTGCATGGCAGCCATTTTGATCAATGGACCATACCCATTTTAGCAATCTTTCATTCTCCTGCCCATGGAGGCTCTGCATAATATTTGAGCAACACTGGCCCGGAGGCTTCAGAGGAAAAGCCATTTGAAATTATCAACATTTTGTCCATACAAATGTATGGGGCCCATACAAATGCAAACAGAAGCAAACTTGACCTCGCCGTAAAAAGGTTAAATGTCAATGTATGACAATTATTTTAGCAACCTTGGTAGACCGCCCGTTCCAGATGATATATGCAAAGATTCAGCCATAAGGCATGCTCGGTTTTGGAGAAGAAGATTTTTAAAGGTTTTTCCCATACAAATGCACAGGGAAGCAAACTTGATCTTGCCGTAAAAAGGTCAAATGTCAACGTACGACAATTCTTTTAGCAATGTTGGTAGACCTCCCGTCCCCGATGATTCCTGCAAAGGTTCAGCCCCAAGGCGTTCTCGATTCTGAAGGAGAAGATTTTTAAAGGTTTTTACCATATATGGGCGTGGCGGCCATCTTGGTCAACGGACCGCAACCATTTTAGCAATTTTTCGTTCCCCCACCCTAAGGAGGCTCCATATGAAATTTGAGCAAAATTGGCCCAGAAGCTCCAGAGGAGAAGTTGTTTGAAATTCTGAACACTTTTTCCCATACAAATGCATAAGGAAGTAAAATTGACCTTAACGTAAAAAGGTCAAATGTCAATGTACGACCATTATTTTAGCAATTTTGGTAGCTCTCCTGTTCCCAAAGATATATGCAAAGATTCAGCCATAAGGCATGCTCGGTTTTGGAGAAGAAGATTTCTGAAGGTTTTTCCCATATAAATGCATAGGGAAGCAAACTTGACCTTGCCGTAAAAAGGTCAAACGTCAACGTACGACAATTCTTTTAGCAATTTTGGTAGACCTCTCGTCCCCGATGATTCCTGCAAAGGTTCAGCCCCAAGGCATTCTCGGTTCTGGAGGAGAAGATTTTTAAAGGTTTTTACCATATATGGGCGTGGCGGCCATCTTGGTCAACGGACCGCGACCATTTTAGCAATTTTTCGTTCCCCCACCCTAAGGAGGCTCCACATGAAATTTGAGCAAAATTGGCTCAGCGGTTTTAGAGGAGAAGTCGTTTGAAAATGTTAACGGACGGACGGACGGACGGACGGACGGACGGACGGACGGACGGACGGACGGACGCACGGACGGACGGACGGACGGACGGACGACGGACGAAAAGTGATCACAATAGCTCATCCTGAGCAGAGCTCAGGTGAGCTAATAATAAACTCATTCAATCTTGAAATATAGATCAGGGTCATAAAACGATGTTGCAGTGTTTGAGACCATGTTAAGGAGAAAGAACACATTACAAAAACAGGCAAAATATACTGAAAATTTTACCACAAAAAAATGAAAATTTTCAGAGAAAAAATTTGGATATTTTCATTTTTCTGCTCAAAACATAGATTGTGGGTACTCGTTAGAACTGCCTCACCGAGGCGGTTCTAACGAGTACCCACAATCTATGTTTTTGAGCAGAAATAAGAAAAATAATGTATACCCCTGTAAACCCCAGTTATACTATATAAAAGTGGGGTTTAAGGGGGTCAAAATTATATAGGTATGTTTTCGTGATGATGCCATGTTAGATGATTGTGGGCATTACAGTTTATTAGAAATGGTGCTAAATGCCAGGGTTGACATAAAAATTGACAAAGTCATCAGACCATGAAAAATAGGTCATGGTCATAAATTGATACTGTATGGTTTGAGTCCATGTTAGGGAGAAAGTGTGTCAGATGATGAGTTGTAGGTGTAATAGTTATTAAAAAATGGTAAGGTTGATGCAAATGTTGACACCGGAATGACAAATGGAAAACTGGACACTTATATGGCACCTCCTTAACTGGTACAACAAAAAGCTATCAGGCTTTTTACATGTGAGCGTACATATATAAAATATAAGATTTTTAATAAATATTTTAATAAATCAGTATCTTTACTTTTTAATCCAAAAGGTGATACATTCAATATCCTTAGAATTTGTCTCTGCAATGCATTTCACCACGCTAACATATTGCTGGAATTGACAGATTGTTTCCGATCATCTACTAGTCTGCATAGGACATTAGTTCCATGGTGTTTTTAATGTAACCAAAGTTTGTAATCAAAGAGTTTGTAGGAAGAGAAATTTGCATTTATATGGATTTTCATACACACTACGAGTACTGTGCATTTTGATAAACTAAAAGAATGCTGTGTTTTAATCTAAGCAAAATACTTTTTGCAGCAGACGACATTCTGATTTTCCTTTTATTATTTATCAAAGAAAATAAAACTTGGCATTTCATGTGAATCATCTGCTTACAGAATGAAAAATGAAAAAATGAAATTTTCAGATAAAAAATTCTGATATTTTTATATTTCTCCTCAAAACATAGATTGTGGGTATTTGTTAGAATTGCCTTGCTGAGGCAGTTCTAACGAGTACTCACAATCTATGTTTTTGAGCAGAAATAAGAAAAATAATGTATACCCCTGTAAACCCCAGTTTTACTATATAAAAGTGGGGTTTAAGGGGGTCGAAATTATATAAGAATGTTTTCGTAATGCACCAAGGCCACCCCAAACAGCAGACAACAGTCTAAAATACAAATGTAACTGAGAGAGAGATGGGGTTGAGTAAGACACTTAGGTAGGACAAGGAATTAAAGGCAATCATTTATCTACCAGTAGAATACTGCAAAGGCTGTAAATGGATGAAAAAGCAAACCCTCTATATAAATAGTAAATAAATATTTAAGCAAAATTGCAGCAGGAGACAGTCTATTTTTTTTTTTACATTATTTTCAGAGAAAATAACACATGGAATTTCATGAAATGCCAAGCCTTATTTCCTGTGAAAAGAATAGAAAAAATCAAAATGTAGTCTGCTTGGGCAAATTAGCAGATGGCAAACTGATGATATTTTTTTCTCATTTTTCCAAGAAAACATGATTTGAAATTTCATGCAAACTGTCTCCATTGGAGAGACAGTTTGCATGAAATATCAAATCTTGCTTTTTTTCTTTTTTTTTTGAAAAATAAGAAAAATATTTCGAAATGTTGTCTCTTAAAAATTTTACCCAGAGTGCAAAATGTTAAGGGTGAAATACACTTTACATTCAGTTTCCTGCTATCATTAATTATGATCAGATGTGACCCATGTTACTGTATAATCATATTAAACTGTTACATACAAGGCCATTAGTCCTGACTGTAATTTTGTCTATCTTATGAAAGAAAAGTAGGGAGAAATGATCTTATCTGTTTATACGGAAATATCCCAATTATTCAATTGTCTGCTGTATTTCCTTAAGCTGAATGAATAGGCACTTATGTTTTACATAATTAATTTCCCTGATCATTTTTATTCCCAAATTAAGAAGCTGAGTTGTAGAATAAATAACTGTATTTACACTAAATATTGGATACCTTAATACTTAAAGCGCTAAGCAAATTTGAAGCAGATGGCAACCAAATAATGACTATTTTCCAGAGAAAATAAGACTTGATCTGCTTGGCAGACAAGTCACATGAAATGTCTGGCCTTATTTAAAAAATAAATAAATAACAAAGTCAGTTTTCAAAGTGTTGTCATGTTACCTAAACAATCATGTTGTATTCAAACAAAAATGTATAGATTATATAGAAAAATGACCATTAATGGTCATTTTTCTATATACTATACATTTTTGTTTAGATACAACACTTTTGGGGTCCACTTTAAAACCATAAATGGTCATTTTTCTATATAATTTATACATTTTTGTTTCGATACAACATTTAAAGCCATAAATGGTCATTTTTTCAATATAATCTATACAGTTTTATTTGGCTACAAAAGTTTTGGGGTCCACCTAAAACCAAAAATGGTCATTTTTCTATGTATAATGAATACATTTTTGTTTGGATACAACACCTTTTGGGGGTCCACCTTTAAATAATTTTATATCCAAAACCAATTCTTATAAAGAGGTTCTAATGTGCTTCTTTGAGTACATGGGTAGGTGATCAAATGGGCTTGTTCAAATTTTAGTGCATGTATGGTAACAAAGTGTCTTAACCCTTGTCATGCTGAATAAATTAAGATGCTACACCCACTTCTTATTGTCAGCCAATCAGATTATTTGATCCTGATTGTTGATATAAATTCACATACTTAATGGCAAACAGTGCAGATCCAGATCATAAGCCAACTTATCTGGATCTACACTGTTTGCAAATGCAGGATATATCTGGGTTCGGCACGACAAGGGTTAATATTAATGGTACCTGTATTTATAGTATAGGACATCCTTTGAAGAAATAGATTACTACTGAGTACACCCGACAAATTTAAGCCGCAACATGCCAAAATGTACCTGGTGACACAATCACCTTATGAAAACTTACATAACTCTGCACAGATCAGTCTTCAATGGGTCCATGTAGCCAATGCTGCAAGGCTTTTTGTAGGTAGACAAAGAATACTCTGATAGGACTGCAGAAATGTGCTGGCTGATCTGAGTCTTCACTGGGCATACATTCAATAAGGTGGCTTTCTTACACTGCGGCTCATTTATCGAAAAGAAAGCCCATGGTTATCATATTTTGATTAATGGGATGAAGAGCCTCCACAAAATGTTGTTTCATATCAAAGATATCATAAACTGATATTTAACATGTGAAAAGGGTCTTACATTCATAAATAGCTCTAGATAAGGTGCTTTTTACAACCGAAAAATTTTGATATTTTCCTTATTTATCTATGAAAACTTATGTTGTGGGTACTCATTAGAAGCACCTCGCTGAGGCACTTCTAATGAGTACCCACAACATATGTTTTCGTCGAGAAATAAGAAAAATATTTATTTGGTATGCCTCTTATGGAAGTTATGAATGATGTCCTACGTGAAAAGAGATGGCACAGAGCATCTTGCTGTATGTCCACTTGATCTGTGCCCTCTCTGTTCATCACTAAATTCACTAGTATCCAGTATTTCTGTATGCAGGCAATAACGGCCCTAATCAGAATGAATGAATGTGCATGCTAATTTGGGCCTAAGTGTCTACATGTGTTAAAGGTCCTTTTTTCCTGTTGCGGTTTAAAGAGTATTTTACATCTCTTCCCAGATGGTATTTGAATCATGAAATCAAAGAAGAATAGGATTAGGAACATTTTGAAAAAAGGTGAAAAGTAATGCTTGGACAAACTGTTTAATCTCTACCACTTTCCGGCAAAGTCAACGTATGACAAACTGAGGATATTTTTCTTATTTTTTTACCAGATAATATGCTTTTGTATTTCATGCAAATTAGGAGACAATTTGCATGAAATATCAAAGCCTATTTTTTTAAAAAAAAGCTGGGAGCAATTTTTTTTTCCTTTTAGAGTTGGGTCCTTTTCATAAAGGAGGCAAAACAATTTTGATAGAGTTGCCTCCCTTCAAAGTGCATCCATTTCCCTTAAACACCGCATAAAGCAGGTTCACTACAATATGAACCAGGGCACCACAAAAACTACAATAAGACCTGTGTAATCAGCAAAGACTCAAATCAGCCTGTACATCCACCCATTGTGGCCAGGGTTCTTGTTTATCCCTCTTTCAAGGCTGTAGAAGGCACATGTAATCAGTGAGGACTTTTCATTACAAAAACATGCCTATTCAAATATATTGAAAATTTTACCACCAAAGTATTGAAAATTTTCAGATAAAAAAAAAGCCTATATTTTACATATTTCTGATCAAAAGCATAGATTGTGGGTACTCGTCAGAACCGCCTCGATGAGTCGATTCTAACGAGTACCCACAATCTATGTTTTGGGCAGAAATAAGAAAAATAATGTATACCCCTGTAAACCCCAGTTTTACTATATAAAAGTGGGGTTTAAGGGGGTCAAAATTATATAGGTACGTTTTCGTGATGGATCAGAGGCCGATCTGAGTCTTTGCTAGTGGCACTAGTCTTATTTTAGTTTATGTTGGGTGCTGGCTCGATATGTCAAAAAGTAGCCAGCCTTGGTAGCTCAGTCGGATGAGCATCCAGCTGGTGATCAGTAGGTTATGGGTTTAATCCCTTTCCGGTTAAGCAACATTCTCTCAAGGAGACTGATCATGAAATATTTTCTTACAGTTGTCATTCTCTCCCTTCCACTGATTCAAGAAGGGCAGTTGTCCATCACTGGCAAAACTATGTGCACACGGACTGGTTAACCACTTAGAGGACTAGGCCTGCCCAGGAAAAATGTGGTTACGTAAACTAACCAGCTCAACATGACCTTAATAGTATTGACTGGGCCATTAAACTCCAACCAACCAACCTTATGTGAAACAGTGAGAAAAGCGCCAATACAAAACACTGGTCAGAGATCATTAAAAAATGGGGCAGATGTTTGAATAAATTGCCAGTCACAGACCAAGCCAGATTTACTAAGTGATACTGGATCATAGACGATTTAAGTTCCCGAAAAGCGCCAATACAAAACACTGGTCAGAGATCATTAAAAAATGGGGCAGATGTTTGAATAAATTGCCAGTCACAGACCAAGCCAGATTTACTAAGTGATAGAGGATCATAGACGATTTAAGTTCCCGCATAACCAAGCATAATTTGTCAAGCTTTTAGATCACCTCGATTTATATCAATCTCTTTAAATAATTGCATAATGTTGACCATAACTTTTAAATGACCAGTCACTTAATATCAATTTGACATAAAGTAAACCACAGGCTTAGGCTGGCTAAAATTTGTGCAAATAAATTTTATTTATTTTTTTTCTTCATAAAAAAAATCCCACCTAAGTAAATGAACTTTTTAGACACTTCACCAGTTAGTAAAAACCCATCCTAAATGTCCTGTAAAAACCCTAAATACTGGGACAGACAGGCCTGAGCAAATAGTGCAGACCAAGATCATATGTTGCAAAATGCCACAGAACCTGGAGTCTGATCAGGATCTATACCATTTGCCAGTCATCCAGTAGTTTTTAGACACATCAAGGGGTAGAAGAACAAACATGTTCAAAGTTTAGGAAAAGTATGGTATTGAGTAAATGGGTAAATACAGTACTTGTTAGAGCACTGTTAGACAGGAGGTCAAATGGACATAAAGTTTAACCCATTTTAAGCAAGCACTTAAGGGAATCCGAAAAAGTGGCTGCTTAAGACAGATGCTTACATAATACAAGTAAATTTTCACTTACTTGAGTTTTAGGGATTCAAACATAATTATGGTCTCTTAACCCTTGTCATGCTGAATATATTAAGATACCACGCCCACTTCAGCACTTCTAATTTTCTGCCCATCAGATTATTTGATCCAGGTTGTTGATACAAATTCATATGCTTAATGACAAACAGTGCAGATCCAGATCAGTTGGCTTCTGAAGAAGCCAACTGATCTGGATCTACACTGTTTGCTAAGACAGGACATATCTGGTTTCAGCAGGACTAGGGTTAATAGAGATGACTGCTTAATACAGGTGGCCTTCAAACATAGGATTGACTGTATTCAAATTTTAGGATATATACAGTAAGGTATCCAAATTTTAGGATATACAGTAAGGTATCCAAATTTTAGGATATATACAGTAAGGTATCCAAATCCATATGGTAATTATTGTTTGGCATTTTTTTTTTTTTGATACCAGACAAATGGCCAGGTTAAATCAACATTTATATGCCAAAAAAACACATATGGCACACTGGGTCTTGTGCTATCCAGGAAGCTGCCTGGTTGTTACAACTCAGACCTGCCACTAGAAAAGTACAAGAGGCATGCGCAAAAACATAAGGACCTAGATTAACCTGCACTGCTATGATCAGGCCATGGACTCTATACTGCTGGCATACACCATTTAGAATTTACACTCAAGACTCTGATCAGACTGCACACATGAACAGCCAAGTCTGATCTGAGTTCTGACCATTCACAAAAGCCAAAAGTGTCATGTGCAATCTTTATGCAAGAGTTTGTTTTTTTTTAATATTTAGGTTTATGTGAGATTTCTAACATAATTGTTGTTGGGAGGGAGAAAAAAAGGGAGGAAAAAAATAAAAGTGAAAAAAATGGAAAAGCTTGGGTTGATCAAATAAAATAATTTACAAACAAAAATACATATAAAAATGCAATATTTCAGCCCAAAATTGAAGGATAAGGACATAAATAGAAAAACAAAAAATTGTTATGCAAATTCTATTTTTACGGAGAGGCTAAATCATGGGGTAGGCTCTCCAGTAAATCTAACAAATAGAAAGAAAACAACTGCGGCCTTAAATTCAATCTGCCTGTTACAGAAACCAGTTCTTATTCTGTCCATGAGCACAGACAAGATGCCTGGCCAAGGTCATTCAATGGTTTCTAAAGTCTCCAATCAGTGACGGTGAGCTGCCAGATATTCAAGTTGTCTCGGTCCCCACAGGCAAAACATTGTTATTCCACCCACTAATAATAGTATCGAAAACTAATTCAGAATTAATTGGCTGTGGACAATGTTAACTATATGTTACCTATATGATCATAAAGCATTGTCTCCAGGGTAAATTACGACTGATGAGAGGCAATAAAAACTGACTAAAATGAAAATTACCGAATTCTTGTTTACATTGTATTATAGGAGTCGTACCAAGGCAAAATACTGAAATTTACCTTAATTGGGTAGAGATTTATACTTGAGCAAACAGGGCGACCCAGATCAAACTGCTCCTAAAGAGCAGTTTGATCTGGGTCTGCCCTGTTTGTCATTCAGCCATCATGCTTTCAACACATCCCTATGAAGTCAAATGGACTTATTCAAATTCCTAATGAGCAATTGATCTGAGTCTGCCCTGATTGCCATTCAACTAGCATATTTTAGACACATCTCCAAATAGAATTACTCAAATTCTAGGGTAGGTATAGTAAGTGACGGGGTGTCTGAATATTTCGGGTAATTATGGGTAAGTACTGTAATTATGTCCGAAAATTTACGGTAATTACAGTAAATATGCCAATAGGGACAAGTCCAGCTCCTGCTGCATGGACCGGACATTCCCTTACTGTCTGTATGCTCTACAGAGCTACATGATATATTATTTTGAATGATTTCGTAGCCAGCCATGATGTCTATGCATTTGTGCAAGCTGATCTGGACAGAGCTGTTTGTATAGAGGTATATATCTTATGCCAAGTCCTTTTAACTGTTACTTAATTTTTAATAATGAAGCTGGAAGTTTCTGCTCATTTGCATCTCATTAATATTTATGAGGAACCAATGATACCATAAGTGTTCTTAATATGAACAAATTTAAAAAAAATATTTGTGAGCAATTTCCTTTTATAGCAGACCACTTTTCAGAAAGCAAACAGGAAGTCACAAAGTTATCTCCTTTCTATTAAATAGTGTAAAATTTACCTTAACCCTTGCCATGCTGAATAAATTAAGATGCCACACCCACTTCTAATTTTTAGCCAATCAGATTATTTTATATAAATTCACATACTTAAAGGCAAACAGTGCAGATCCAGATCAGAAGCCAACTGAACTGGATCTATACTGTTTGCAAAGGCAGAACATATCCTGGCTCAGCAGGTTAATTTCCAAATATATACACCGACTCAAAAAAGAAATGCAACACTATTAAATGGCAAAAGAAATAATGTCTACTACCTTACAATTGCAAAACAGATCTGGAGCTTACAATGTGCATGAAAATAAACAACTGATATATTTGAATATATGCTTATTCCTCAATATTAAGTGCAATTGCAAGAAATTGTGGACTAATTATTTTATTGCTAACAGAAATAATAAGGTATTACTCTTACTTTTCTTTGCAAGTCAGAAGTGTTGCATTTTTTTTTTTTCTTTTTTTTTTTTTTTTGGTCAGTATATATAAAACAAAGCCACAGAATACTTTTGGCTAAGACAGCATCTTATGTAAACTTGTGAAAGCTAATACTTGTGTAAACTTGTGAATAATATTGACTGCATTGATGGGGGAAAGCAACAATCTGGTGACATCAACCCACCCTAGAGGTCACTTGGTGCACTGTCATAATATTTTAATCAAACACTGGAAACTTAAGAAGCTGTACAGTCCAGAACCAAATGTCCAAATTAAACATTTACAGAAATCAATAGACTAGGAGCCTTTCATAACAAAACAAACAGAAATTAGTAATGAAGTAAACTTTCACAAGTGTATAAAAACAAATAAATTGTCAAAATTTCTTACAATATCCCATGAAATTGTAAAGGTGGAAATCATCATGGCATAACTACATGACATAACACCAATATGACATAAGATGCATAGCTCCAGGTAAGGTGTATTTCTAAACCAAAATGTTTTGATTTCTTATTTCTCCATGGAAACATAATTACATTGTGGGAACTCATTAGAAGTGCTCAGAGAGGTGCTTCTAATGAGTACCCACAGCATATGTTTTCATGGACAAGTAAGAAAAATATCCCATAATACTGAAATAGTAGAAATAATCATGGCATGACCAATATGAAATAAGATGCATAGCTCTAGATATAGACTGGCTCCAGTCTAATGTGACAAAATATTTTTTCTTATAATATGTTTAATAATCCACTAAAATAAAACCAAAGTAATATCATTACTATAAAGGCTGGTCACTAGTGACCAGCCTTAATAGTCATGATAGTTTTTTTTGTTTTATTTTAGTGGATTATCAAACAGAATTATGAGAAAAATATTTAGTCACTGGAGACTGGAGCCAGTCTACTCTAGATAAGGTGCATTTCTCAACCAAAACATTTTGATTTTTTTTTCTTATTTCTCCATGGAAACATACATTGTGGGTAATCATTAGAGGCACTTCTAATGAGTACCCCTGACATATATTTTCATGGAGAAACAAATAAAATACCCCATAAAATTGAAAAAGGGAAAATTATCATGGCACAAGAATATGACATAAAACCAATATGACATAAGATGCATAGCTCAAAATACAGTACCTTTTCCAACCAAAAAGTTTTAATATTCTTTCTTATTTCTCCATGTAAACCTACATTGGGGGCACTCATCTGAAGTGTGGCAAGGCGCTTCTAATGAGTACCCACAACATATGTTTACTTAAAGTGCCAAACACAGCTGCAGTGGACATTTTGATTTTTTTTTATTGTTTTTTATATTAAATAAGGCTTGACATTTCATGTGAGTCATCTGCTAGGCAGATGATTCACATGAATGTCAAACCTTATTTTCTTTGGAAAAAAAAAAAAAAAAAAAACACAAAAAAACAGACTGTCTACTATAATTTTCCTTCGTACTTTAATTTGCTTTCAGTCTGTTGCAGGTGAATTAGCCAAACCCAGTCTAGTGGAACTGCATCAGAATGAATCAATTCCTCATGAAAATTTCATTAACTGTTTCTTCTGCAGACGGCAAAATTAGCAGACAAAAAATGAGCAATATTTTCATTTTTCCTTGAAAATAGGGCTCAGCATTTCATTAAAACTATAAACAGAAGAAACCACCAACCCTTAAAGAGCAAGTCACAAGAATAGCAGAGGTAACCACCCCACTCTCCCACAACTGCTGATGCTGTTGCCACTGCTAATCCTGACAGTAACTCTTGAAAGGCAGCCAGACCGAAAATACTATTTCCCCATCCACCTCCCATTTATCTCTGGTGGGGGGGAAATACAAACCCTCATCCATCTTAGCATACTGGGTAAAATTTTCTGCAGACAACATTTAAGAATATTTTTCCTTTTTTTTTCTCGAGAAAATAGGCCTTAGTTTTCATGCAAATTGTAATTTGCATGAAATGTCAAAGCTTTTTTTTTTTTTTTTTTCTGGGGAAAGTATCATGAAATTGTTGTCTGCTGAAGTAGCCCAGGGAGAAATAAGGGATAAATCTTTGGCATCAAAGAAGACTGCAAGAGCCAGAAGCAATGCTACTTAAAAAGAGCTCATCAATTAATCATGCAAATCAGAAAAGGAAAAAATTAACCTAAACCAATATTCTGCTTTAATTGCATTAAAATAAGAGAGGTGCGGGCTGAATCTGACAAGTGTGCGGGCTGCATCTGATAAGTAACTACATCATGAATATGTAATGCACACCCTCGGACTGATGTAATCCGCTGTCAGACACAATGAAAATTTAGCAGAATAATGCTAATAAGGCACTTGTTTAGGTCATCAGTATGCTTAACCCTTGTCCTGTTGAATAAATTAAGATGCCACACCCACTTCTAATTTTCAGCCAATCAGATTACTTGATCCAGGTTGTTCATGCAAATTCAAATACTGAATAGCAAACAGTGCAGATCCAGATCAGTTGGCTTCTTCAGAAGCCAACTGATATTGATCTACACTGTTTGCAAAGGTAGGCCAGCTGCGGGTTCAGCAGGACAAGGGTTAACACTCTGGGTAAAATTTTCAGCAGACTACATACTGGAAATTTAAATTTTTTCCTTATTTTTCCCAGAATAAAAGTTTCTGACATTTCATGCAAATTATCTCCAATGTCAGATCATACTTTCTGGATCAAAATAATAAAAATACCATTCATTACGAAACACGCCTATGCAAATATATAGAAAATTTTGTCTCCAAAAGCTGAAAATTTTCGGATAAAAAAACTCAGATATTTTTCATATTTCTGCATAAAAAATAGATTGTGGGTACCCGTTAGAACTGCCTCGCCGAGGCGGTTCCAACGAGTACCCACAATCTATGTTTTGAGCAGAAATAAGAAAAATAATGTGTACCCCTGTAAACCCCAGTTTCACTTTATAAAAGTGGGGTTTAAGGGGGTCAACATTATATAGGTATCTTTTCGTGATGAATTTGTGCGCTGCTGAATTTGCCCAGAGAAGGGAAACACTCACAAAATATAAATTATGTCTGATGTTCAAGATATTTACAAACTGAACATTTTGGTGCAAGTTTTATCAAAATCCATCAAGAAATGAGGAAGGTATTGGCGTTTTTAACTATTGTAATTGTCAATATGGGCACTGCCATTTTGAATATTTAATGAGGGACTAAAAAACTCTAAAATGACAATAAAACTTTCTGTTGAACAGAAAACAATGCAATTTTAGGAAAATAAGTTGCTATTATACCAAAGAAGACATATGCAGAAAGATAGCATTTGATGTTTTTGCATATGCGAGTTATTCAGTTTATGCATGTTTGATTAGGAGCAAATGACCTTACAAACTCACAACAATGGCGGTGCCCATGACAGCCTAGTTCAAATACCCATAACTTTCTTAATTTTCAACTGATTTTGATAAAATTTGCATCAATTTTCTCAGCTAATATAGGTCTTTAACTTTAATTAGATTATCAATTTTGTGAGTGTTTTCCTTTAAAGCACCAGTCACAATGCAGCAAAGAATATTTTGAAATATCTTTTTTTTTTATTTTTTAGAAAAAACAAGACTTGACATTGCATGTGAATTGTCTGTTATATTGTCAAGGATACTTTTTCCTTGATTCTCCATAAAAATACATATGTGTACTCATTGGAAGTGCCTCACTGAGGCATTTCTAATGAGCACCACAACATATGTTTTCAAGAAGAACTTGTGAAAATTATCCCAGAACAACCATAAGTGTGAGTCTTCTGCTATACATAACTCATTCTATGAATCAGACTCTTCAATATCCTGAAACATATCAATTTCTGAAAATCAGGCCTTTTAGCTAGGATCCAACCATAAACTCCAAAAAGCTGATTAACCCTTGTCCTGCTGAAATTAAGATGCCATGCCTACTTCCAATTTTCAGCCAATCAGATTACTTGATCCAGTTTGTTGGTACAAATTCACATACTTAATGGCAAACAGTGCAGATCAGTTGGCTTCTTCAGACACCAACTGATCTGGATCTACACTGTTTGTAAAGACAGGGTATATCCAGGCTCAGCAGGACAGGGTTTAAAAACATCAAATAAATTTACTTTATTTGCATTTCGTGATGAACATGAAGCATTTAAATGATTTTGTTTACAATATAGATGACTTCTTCCCACATTTATGTTATTTTCCTCAAGAATTTAATTTGATTGCCATGGAGACTATTTTTTCTTGTAGGTTTATGGACATAAATCAGCCAGAGCCCAGAAAATCTTATATTTTGCCATAGGCAAGGGCAGACAAATATAAATTTTGTTACAGTTCCTTACTAGTCTGCTCATTTGCAAAGTGATGTCAGGACCATTGTTATTTACTGCTTAGATTCTGATAGGAGCAGTTTGATATGGGTCTACACTGTTTGCTCAGGACTTCCTGTCCGATTATTCAGGATAAATATGGGTCTACACTTTGCTCAGGACTTCCTGTCTGATTATTCAGGATAAATATGGTAGTCTTATTACAGCCTGGCAGTGAGTTCTGATGGTAATGCTCAAATTGCAGGCTGGCCTGAAAGATCACAACACCTTCATATGGCAATTTGTACTCGTAAATTCTTTTCCTCCACACCTTGTGTTAAATGTCATGTCTTAAAGAGTCCTAATAGAGCGGAAGCAATTTTTATGCGTGGCTCAATTTTTTCTTGCATTTTCGCACCAGCCTACACTCCATATCTGTTGCCATAGCAGTTCAACAAGGGTATTTACGTTAATACTGCACCTCTTTAACACTGACCATGCTATGGGGAAATTCAGCAGAATGAAAACCGATGGTATTTTTCTTATTTCTTTCTAGAAAACAGGCTTTGATATTTCATGCAAAATGTCTCCTAAGGAGACAATTTGCATGGAATGTCTATTTTCTAGGATAAATAAGAAAAATATTTCAAAATGTCTGCTGAAATTTTTACCCAGCATGCAAGTGTTAATGTTTAGCACTCCCTAAGCAAATTCACCAGACAATAAACTGCCAACTGTTTTTTCTTATTTTTTCTCCACAAAACAGGGATGATATAAAATGCAAACAGTCTCCTTAGGGGACAATTTGCATGAAATGTCACACTTTTTTTTTCATAAAAAAAAGGAACAAAACAACAATAAACAAACAAAAAAGAAGAATATTGTTTCAAATGTAATATTTTTTTTTCAAAATGCCATTGACTGAAATTTTTACAGTGATAATTAAGCAGAAACTCTAGTCCTGCTGAACACGGTTACAGTGGAACCTCCACTAACGGTCACCTCCAATGTGCGGTCACCTCCTGTTAATGGCCATTTTTATTCCCCCAAGGTGTTTTCCTATATATTTTACCTCTGATAAATGGTCACTTCTTTCCTCCAGTCAGCCGCAATAATTTATGATTTTATGGCCAAAATCCCTCCATTAAACGGTCAAATTGACAGAGGTTCGGAAAAACTGGCGACATTGAAATCGAAAGTAGGAAAACAAAAATTCATGGAAATTGCATCTTGCATCAAGTAGAAATATGAAAACTATCAGAACTTTTTATCTGAAAATTTCCATTTTTTGGTGGTAAGATTTTCAGTATATTTGAATATCGTATTCGACCTAATTACCGCACTGTGCGCTTAGGTTTTTCAAAATTACAGGACACACTCATTTGTGGTCAAATATGTATCTATCTACTAAGGATACACTATAAAAAAGATCAGAAAAGGACTTATTTAATGATGACTATGCGATTTTTACTGACTTTCTTTACAAAGGCATATGTTGTGGGTACTCATTTGAATTGCATCGACTTGTCGATGCAATTCAAATGAGTACCCACAACATATGCCTTTGAAAAGAAGTAAAGAAATGAGTACCCACAACATATGCCTTTGTAAAGAAGTAAAGAAAAAAGTACACTGGTTGTAATCTGAAGACTACGGAATTTCTTGACTGTGCGCTTATAGGGGTATGTGCGGTAATTAGGTTGAATACGGTAGGTATGTTTTCATAATGAGGAGCAACAAAAACAACAGCAACAACAACAAAAACACATACACAGACATTTCAGATTTTCAAAATTTTGCAGAGTTTAACTTTCACATTACTCTGCACAATTTCATAACTCTGAGACAAAAATGGAATCATAGATAGATGGAATTACTTCAATTATTCTGAGACATATTAATGAGATTTTGTGCATTGAAGTGGGATTTGAATCCAGGACATAATGATAAAAAATTTGGAGCACTAACCACGTGACCAGACAGACTCTGCTTCTACTGCTACACAGAAAAGGAAAAGGCATTTTTATTCAGTTCACTATACTGATACAGTCAAGTCATTATCTTGAATACCAAGGGACACTCTGAAATACTTGGAGAGATCTGTACCTCGACATATCAGATTTGCAGAAATGAGTAAAAAATAAATCAAACAACCATATTTCACAAAAGAATATGTAATCTGACTCCTGAAGTTAGAGATATATTGAAAATATTGCGGAAATGGCAATTTCTCCTCTTTTTCCACAATATTTTGTTACCTATTGGTAGATTTCCATGTTTAAGGGACCAAATTTTCACTTTGAGATAAGCAGTTATTCAAGATAAAAGAACCTAACATAACGAGAGTCAGCTGAAGTTGTTTTTGTGGTTTTGATTACAGAAGTGTTCTTGTTTCTCCATAAAAATCATGTCGTAGGTACTCCTTAGAAGTGCCTTGTCATTTCTCCATAAAAAAATGTTACGTGTACTTATTAGAAATGCCTTGTCAAGGTGCTTCTAATGAGTACCTAAAACATGTTCTATGGAGAAATGGGGAATGAGGTGCTTCTTATGAGTACAGTCAACATAACAAACCATCACGAAAACATGCCTATACAATTTTGACCCCCTTAAACCCCATTTTTGTATAGTAAAACTGGGGTTTACATGGGGTATACATTATTTTTCTTATTTCTGCTCAAAAACATAGATTGTGGGTACTCGTTAGAACTGCCTCACCGAGGCGGTTCTAACGAGTACCCACAATCTATGTTTTGAGCAGAAATATGAAAAATATCAAAGTTTGTTACCTGAAAATTTTCAGTTTTTGGAGATGAAATTTTCTTTATATTTGAATAGGCGTGTTTTTGTAATGATTTTTATGGAGAACTGTGGAAAATCATTTTAGAAATATCATCACATAGTTCTCTTGAACAAGTCTTCTGCTATGTAACATTCCTAACCAAATCAGACTGTTAATAGATGTTTTCGGAAACTGATTACCCAAAATTGCAGTTTCTAGATGCTCTAATAATATTGTGTCTATAAACATCTAAAGCACTGACCATGCTGTGAGGACATGCAGTACAGTCCCTGTTTGCTGGGGGAACTACATAGGATTTCCTGTGCAATGACTCCTCTACTCATTTAGCCAACAGATACCTAACAAAGGAACTTAAGCCTTAAAGCGCCAAGCAACATTTGTAGCAGACGACAGTTATTTTTACATTTTTAATATTTCAAAGCAAACAAGTCTAGATATTTCATGTGAATCGTCTGCCAAGCAGACGATTCACATGAAACATCAAGACTTGTTGTCTTTGAAAAATTAAAAACAAATATATTTCAAAATGTCGTCTGCTGCAGTTGTGATTGGCGCTTTAAGGGTTAAGTATATTTACATGATTATAACAAAAAAAAAAAAAAAAAAGAAACGGCACAGATTTACAAACGAAAAAAAAAGTCCTGAGTTTCGAACCCGCAACCTTCCGCATGGGAGGCAAGCACTCTCCTGACTCAGCTACAGGGGCATTTTTTGGTGCCACTGGAAAATTTATATTGCTAAGCAATGCTAAAAATAAAGAAAAATCAATAATGTGTATATGGAAGGACAAAAGAGTCAATATTATTCTAAAAGAATTACAAGTATCCTGTTTTTATTTTTATCACTTTCTTGTTTAGGTTTGTTCTAACCTCGCAGTTTTACCCTCATCTTGAAAACACTTTTCAAAGCATAATTTACAATAAATAAGATGGCTTGCCCTTTTATGGTAATAGCAGAAACGGTCGTTTTGCAGATTTTTTTCCTTTGTATGGCATATTCCTGCTTTCATACAGCTGCTGACATAGCTAGCTCAGAACCATGATCTTATATGGAATAACCTGTAATGTGCCAATCAAAACTGCAGCAGATAACATTTTGATTTTTTTGTATTTTTCAGAGAAAACAATAAGGCTTGATATTTTGTTGAATCATCTGCATAGCAGAAGATTCACATGAAATGCCAAGTCTTATTTTCTATGAAAAATAATATAACAAAATTAGAATGTCGTCTGCTATAATTTTGCTAATCAATTATAGAGTTAATAATAATACCATTGAGACTAATTTCCTCACAGTTCAATAAGCTTAAATCTGGGTAAGATACCGATACGCAAAAAAACACACATTATGGGTACCCACTATAATTTCATTGATAAGACAATTCTAATAAGTATCACAGCATATGTTTTTGTGAAGAAATGAAAAAAAAAAAATGACATATTATTTTCATTGTTAATGTTAAAAAAAGTTTATCCAGGGCTTTGATTTAACAAGTTAATCAAAATTCTAAATTTTAACCTAACCACTCTCTGGGCTAATTCAACAGACGACAAATTGATATTATTCTTATTTTTCCCAGAAAATTGGCTCTCACATCTCATGCAACAATTTGCATAAAATGTCAAAGCCTATTTTCTGCAAAAAATATGAAAAATATTTCAAAATGTAGTCTGCTGAAATTTCTATGCAGCCTGCAGAGCGTTAATCGCCAGCAACCCATCAAACTCAGTTTTCCTGGTAGATAATAGGTTTCTTTAAAAGCAACTGCCTGATCAATAGGTTGTCTGTGGGGCAAAAGAGTCCAAGTTAATGTAGCTAACTAATCACAGTTGCCTCAAGAGAAAACGACAAACAACTGTCATTACCCTAAATATGAGGCCCAGTCAATAAGTAACCAGCCTACCAGATTTCCGATCAAGATGGACCTCTTCTTTTTCTATGCAATTACCCTCCTGAAGTGTAATACATTTGGCCCAACTGTATTCTAGTGTCATCATCCAAGAAATGAAGAACTTTGGTCCCTTTGTATTAATCCATCCGTAAACAGCTGCCTTGACTTCTTCATTGTACGGAAATGGTGTCCAGAGATATCTATTTTTTTTAACCCTTGTCATGCTGAATAAATTAAAGGCTCCATATCCCTCGAAAATAGACATTTTATTGTCCAAGAAAGGTTTAATACATTGATACATGGTATTAATACAATCATAAAATGTGGCACCTGACAACCTGTAAAATTTCAATTAGTCTCTCATTCTGGAAATGAAATGATTTTTTTTATCATATTTCTGAATTAATGTTGCCAACATTAATTCAGAGACATGATAAAAAATCATTTCATTTTTGATCCATTTCAAAAACAAGAGACTAACTGAAATTTTACAGGCTATCAGATGCCACATTTTATGATCATATTGATATTACATATCAATTTATTAAATCTTTCTTGGATAAAAAATGTCTATTTCTGAGGAATATGGAGCCTTTAAGATGCCACGCCCACCTCTAATTTCCAGCCAATCAGATTACTTGATCCAGGTTTTTGATGGAGTTCTAACATATAGCAGCCATCACCTTGCCAGCTTCCTGGGTATGGGCTTAAAGATATATTAGGCTGGCTACTTACTGACTTGCCCCTTACAGAACTTAACCCTTGTCATGCTGAATAAGTTAAGATGCCACGCCTATCTCCAGTTGTCAGCCAATCAGATTACTTAATCAAGATTTTTGATTTAAATTCACATTCTGAATGATGAACAGTGCAGACTCAGATCAGTTGGCTTCTTCAGAAGCAGGGATGATCTGGATCTACACTGTTTGCAAAGGCAGGGTATACCTGGGTTCAGCAGGACAAGGGTTAACTTAAGCATTTGGTTACCTGCACTGCCCGCTGGCCTCGGTGGCTCAGTTGGATGCGCGTCCGACTGGAGACCAGGAGGTCACGGGTTCGACCCCCGCCGAGGTCAGCAACATTCTTTCGTGGAGGTTGATCATGAAATATTTTCTAAGGTCATTCTCTCCCTTCTGCTGATTCAAGAAGGGCAGTTGTCAGTTTCTGGCGAAAGAATGTGCACAATACTGGTTAACTGCTTAGAGGACTAAGCCTGCCCAGTAAACGAATGGTGAGGTAAACTGACTGCGCTCGACATGACCTCATTGGCCGTAAAACCTCAACACAAACAAACTGCCTCTCTCTTGCCAACTCAGTACAAGATGAGTGTCTTAAGCTTTCAGTTGTTTTAGCATGCTGGGTAAAAACTTCACGAGACAACATTTTGAAATATTTTTTTTATTTTCCCAGAAATTAGGCTTTGGCATTTCATGCTAATTGTCTCCTGTGGAGAAATGCCAAAGCCTAATTTCTGGGAAAAATAAGAAAAATATCATCAGTTTGTCATCTGCTGAATTAGCCTAGAGAGTGTTAGGAGTTAAAAAAAACTAATTTGTCCTATACATGAGAAAATTGTGGGAATCATTGGGTGTCTAATGTATGCAAAAAAGGCCAAAGGCCAAATGTCACCTATTTTGCTAAATATGAGTGTATAAATACAAAATGCTAATTACTATTTATGATCTATTGTGGTCTCTTCCATGTTTAACCCTTGTCATGCTGAATAAATTAAGATACCATGCCCACTTCTAATTTTCAGCCAATCAGATTACTTGATCCAGGTTGTTGATACAAATTCACATTCTTAATGACAAACAGTGCAG
Source organism: Anodontia alba (assembly GCA_964016985.1). Classification (NCBI taxonomy): domain Eukaryota; kingdom Metazoa; phylum Mollusca; class Bivalvia; order Lucinida; family Lucinidae; genus Anodontia; species Anodontia alba. Next base: position 38,826,348 of record OZ024823.1, read on the forward strand.
ATCTAGATCAGTTGGCTTCAGCATGACCAGGGTTAAGGGGATCTGATACACTTGGTAGATTTTCCACCATTACCTGCACAAGGGAGACAACTTTTGTGGCTTCCTTTTGGCTTTCCAGCATATCAAGCCCCTCATCAAAAAAGTGTCTACTCTGAAGGGGAGCAAATTCTTTCCTTTGTAGTAGACCCCTTTAAATAAGGGTGGCAGGGGTGGCACAATGGCTTTGCAAGAGTTGCCTCCCCTGACAGTATATTCATCCCCTTCACTGACAGATACCAAGTCATGTAAATTTGAGAATCCAACATCCAAATTTGCCAGGCTGTCATTTACAGTATTTCTCTTCAGTATTGGGAAAACACAGGCCAGGTCCCGAGATTATGAAATTTTTTCATGCTCAACTCAGCTGAGCATGAAATTTTCTCTGCTAATAAATATGAAAATGTTTGGCATTTTCATATTTATTAGCAGAGAAATGTTCATGCTCAGCTATGTTTAGCAAGAAAGACTTTGCAATTGTTATCAAAATGAGATTTATTGGGAAGACTAATTTCATGCTCAACTGAGTAAAGCATGAAAATCTTTTTATAACCTTGGGGCCAGGCCAGGGGAAACTGTGCAGACTCAAATCAGAGGCATCTGATATTCTGTAGTGTCTGATCACTGAATACTCAGTGTTTGCCACAATCAAACACCACCATTGCAATCTTAATCTTAAGCAGAGAGACAGACAGGTCTGAGCAAGTTCAGATTTTACTAAATGCTTAGTACTTTAAGGGTTAAAGTAAGAATTTTTTTTCTGGACAGTCCTCAAATTAAAGCCATCACTTTTCACAAGAAAATCAAGTGCACTGTCCTTGAGGATTTCCTAACCCATCTTACTTCATGATGGTCATCCAACTGAAAAGGTAGCTTTCACTATGGTAGTACATGAAATCACTGATGGTAACATGCAAACTAACAAAATAATGGTTGTAGTTTTTTTTTTTTTTTTTTGATTTGGGTTTTACGGCCCTTTCAAGAATATTTCACTTATATCGAGCCGATCGTTCATCAAAGGTGGACGAAAACCGGAGAACCCGGAGAAAAACCACCTGACCATCCGTAAGCAGATCTTGGCTTTCCCACATATGACCCGAGCGAGGCTCGAACCACAGCGGTGAGAAACCTAATGGATTAAGAGTCAACTCTCTTATCCACTAGGCTACGGGTGCCCGTAAATGGTTGTAGTTCAAGCCTTCTAATTAGTGATCAATTTTTCTTCCGAACAAAAAGTTACACTTTTTACACAAGTAAAAGACGAACACGAACAAGATTTCCCTGAAACATAAAATTGAAGTCACCAGACGTATGGAGCATGTAAGAAATATGATAATCCTTTGGTTACAATTTACAAATTATGTATTGCAAAAGGTGTTTCAAAGGAGCATGCAAGAAATATGACAATCCTTCATTTACAATTTACAAATGATGTATGTCAAAAGGATTTTCAACAGGATACAGATGGTGTAAGAAATACCCAAATAAAGTATTTAAGACCACATGCACAGCTAAAGGTCATAAGAAGAAACTATACAAGATTTCAGATGGATGCAATGAAAGATGCAAGAAGAGTTGTGAACACAAGCTTTGTGAATGGAAATTCTAAGTAAGTAAAAGAGCAGTAATTCTGTCAAAAATGGCTGAAACCAAAAACCAAATGCACACACACAAGCTCATATAACAGCTAGGGAACCAAAAAATTTTCAAAAGAATCCTACAAAAGAGGTACGTTAAATGTCCTAAAATTTCAAACACTTTATTCCATCCTTTGCTGGCCTAATTTTTGCTTTTAAAAGTGCAGTTGTTTTTTTTTAAATACTTAGTGGAATGGCAAACAGTGTAAACCCTGATCAGATTGCTCCTTCAGGAGCAGTCTGATCTGGGTCTACACTGTTTGCATATGCAATTTTGTCAGACACTTTGGTGTACGAAATTTTAGGACATTTCCCGGAGCCATAGTTCCAGAGGCAATCTTTGCAGACAGAAATTCTAAGTTGAAAATAAATACTGTCAAAAAAGACTGGATCAAAAGCTCTATACTACTGTGAGTTTTAAAAGAATCTGATAAAAGATGATGGAGGTGTTGTGAACAAAAGATTTGTTAAAAGACATCCTAAATCGAAAAGGGCACAACTTCAACAAAAATGGCCAGATCAAAAATCCAAAAGCACAATCATGCACATTTTCATGTCATAGTAAGAAAACCTGCAAGATTTCACAAAAGTCTGACAAAAGGTGCAAGAGTTGTTGACACAAGTTTTGCAAATGGAAATTCTAAATTTTAAAGGGCCAGCACTCCGTCAAAAATGATCAATTCAAAATTCCAAAATAATTTTTGTTGATTCACACCAACTCCCAGTGAATATATATGTTTCATAGTGCACCAAATGTGCAGCTGCTCAGAGTTATTCAATAATTCATCAATGATGAAACAAATCTCCCTTTTCATGAGTCATTTACTGACTCCTAATAGTCTAGCAGACACCTTCATTATTTATACAGACAGTTAAAAGCTACTTATTTGGCTCTATTGAGGCTGCTTAACCTTTACCACTCTCCAGGCTAATTTAGCACACAATAAATTATTGGTGATGTTCTTCTTATTTTTCCCGCCAAAAAGGATTTGATGTTTCATGCAAATTGTCTCCAATAATTTGCATGAAATGTCAAAACCTGTTTTCAGGAAAAAAAATAAGAAAAGTCTTTTGATATGTTGTCTGCTGAAAATTTTATCCAGAGTGCTAAGCCTTAATTAACCCTTGTCCTGCTGAATAAATTAATAAACCATGCCCACTTCTAATTTTTAGCCAATCAGATTACTTGATTCAGGTTGTTGATACAAATTTGAATACGTAATGACAAACAGTGAAGATCCAGATCAGCTGGCTTCTTAGAAGCCAGCTGATCTGGATCTACACTGTTTGCAAAGGCAGTGTCTATCCAGGTTCAGCAGGACAATTAATTTAAGTCTTAAAAGCTACTTATTTTTGGTTCTATCGAGGCTGCTAAATGAAGGTCTGAGAAAAGACCAAAAACAACTGAAAAACAGTTTACCTTACCTTTTTTGGTCTGCAGACAGTTTACCCTTAAAGTGTTAATCATAACTGCAACAGAACACATTATAACTTTTTCCCCTTTTATTTTGTATTTTTAGCGAAAATAAAAGCAAAACAAACAAGCAAAACTGTAGCAACTGTATCTAATTCTTTTTATTATTATCATTTTTTAGAAGAACTTTACCACACAATTCACATGAAATGTCAAGTCTTATTTTCTCTGAAAAATAATAATTTAGAGTGTTGTCCGCTACAATTTTGCTTAGCATTTTAAGGGGGTTAAATGCTGCTTATTTGGTTACTGTTGATGCTGCTAAAATGTCTGAGTAAGGAAAAAAACAGCTGATAAATAGTTTGACTTGATCTACAGAGAGTTAAAAGCTACTACCAGTTTTTCCTAAAATACTGGTATACCATAATTCCTTACCATACTTGTCCTTAAGGCTTAACACTCTGGGTGATTTTTTTTCAGCAGACAACATAATAAAAAGACAACATAATAAAATATTTTCTTATTTTTTTCAGAAAAAAGGATTTGACTTTTCATACAAATTGTCTCCAATCTCATTTTCCCCAGAAAACAGGATTTGACATTTCATGCAAATTATTTGCATGAAATGTCAAATCCTGTTTTCTGGGAAAAATAAGAAAAATATCATCAAAATGTCATCTGCTCAATTAGCCAAGAGAGTAGTAAAGGTTAAACTTTAGCCATTTTGCTCCTTTACACACTTGTCATTACGAAAACAAGCCTATTCAAATATATACTGAAATTTTTACCACCAAAAAACGAAAATTTTCAGACAAAAAATTCTGATATTTTTCATATTTCTGCTCAAAACATAGATTGTGGGTACTCGTTTTAACCGCCTCGTCGAGGCGGTTCTAACGAGTACCCACAATCTATGTTTTGAGCAAAAATCAGAAAAATAATATATACCCCTGTAAACCCCAGTTTTACTATATAAAAGTGGGGTTTAAGGGGGTCAAAATTATATAGGCATGTTTTCGTGATGTTCTTAAATTTGAACCATTTTACTTCATGGTAATGTGTCCAAAAACTGTCAAATATATGGCAAACAGTGCAGACCCTGATCAGATGCCACATTCTGTGGCATCTGATCTAGGTCTATTTGCCACTTATTTATCTGTCCCAATAATTAGGGTGACTAACATTACAAAAACATTCCTATATAATTTTGACCCCCTTAAACCCCATTTTTATATAGTAAAACTGGGGTTTAGAGGGGTATACATTATTTTACTTATTTCTGCTAAAAACATAGATTGTGGGTATGCATTAGAACTGCCTCTGTGAGGCAGTTCTAATGAGTACCCACAATCAATGGTTTTGAGCAGAAATATGAAAAATATTTGAATTTTTCTGTGATTAACTTTTCAGTATATTTGAATAAGCATGTTTTCGTAATGGGTATTTTCTTTATTACTGATACTAGCCAATGATACAAAAAGAAGATGGTGGCAGCCAATCTGGTTGGCAAGGCTATCACTACAGCCAATAATGGTGGCACATTTTGGCAAGTGAATGTCACAATGACCTACTTTTGTGGTTGACTGATTGAGTTGAGGCTTTATGGCCCAGTCAACCCATTAGGGCCATGTAGAGAGTGGACAGTTTACCTAACTACATTTTAACTGGACAGGCTTAGTCCTCTAAGCAGTTAACCATTACTTGTGCACATTTTTTCATCAGGAACTGACAACTGTCCTTCTTGAATCAGCAGAAGGGTGAGAATGATTATAGAAAATATTTCACGATCGATCTCTACGAAAGAATGTTGCCTGACTCGGCGGGGGTCGAACTCCAACCTCCTGATCACCAGTTACTTTTGTGGTAAATAACCTGGATAGGTGAGGTGTATGCACTGATGACAATTCAAGGGCTGGGGTCTGCTGAAGCTAAGACAAACATATAAAACCAAAACTTGAACCAGTGATACATTTTGAAACAAAGAGTACCCAAAACGTATGTTTTAAAGGAGAAATAAAAAAATATCATTACAAAAAAAACACCTTCTCTAGAACTATGGGTGGTGAAGGAATGTATTCACTGATAAATTCTGAGGGATGTGTGTGTGGTATGGGACAGTGTACTAACAACATTTGAAGGCCTGTGGAATCTGAACCATGAGTTTAACCTAAAAAAACAACAAAAAAAACCTCCTGATCAGGTGTTGATTTTTGCATGTGATCTGTTGTAGAGGAATGCCTGTAGGAGCAATATGATATCCGTATACTGTATTCGACCTAATTACCGCACTGTGCGCTTAGGTTTTTCAAAATTACTGGGAACACTCAAATGTGATAAAATATGTACCTATACCTATTAAGGATACACTATAAAAAGATCAGAAAAGGACTTATTTGATGATGATTATGCGATTTTTTTTCTGATTTTCTTTATAAAGGCATATGTTGTGGGTACTCATTTGAATTGCATCGACAAGTTGATGCAATTCAAATGAGAACCCACAACATATGCCTTTATAAAAAAGTAAATAAAAAGTACACTGGCTGTAATAAGACTACGGAATTTCATGAGTGTGCGCTTATAGGGGTATGTGCGGTAATTAGATCGAATATGGTATTTGCTTAGCTGGAGCTAATCCATGCACCCACTTTATCTGGTGCTGTAAGGTGGGATATTTGGAGAATTCATTCATAAAATCAGCTATATTGAGTAAAAGATGGGGCATAACACATCTGGACAGCAAAGATCTATATCAGCCTGTGCAAATCAGCTACAGTATGCTCAGCTACACACGATTGTTATAAATACTGTATATTTAATTAGAACTTATTGATAAAAGTGCCGCCACCAGTTAAAAAACTTCAGTAGTAAATATTAACCGTAAAATTGTGCTGAGCACAGCTACAGCAGATGATATTTTTATTTTATTTTTTCACTTTTCAGAAAAAAAGGCTTGACATTTCATGTGAATCATCTGCCTAGCAGATGATTCACATGAAATGCCAAGTCTTATTTTCTCTTAAAAAATAATAAGAATGCTGTCTGCTACAATTTTGCTTAGCGCTTAAAGGTGATGAAAAGTGAAGGCCACCAATTGAAAACTATTACAGTCAGTGATATATCTCAACAGATGTCACAGCATAAATTGAATCGCAACATGCGAAAATGTAGCTTCTAGTATGTGCTCCCAATAAAGACTCATTTCAGCCTGCACATCCGTGCAGTCTGATCAGAATCTTTGTTACCCGCATGAAGAATCTGTCCTAGGCTATGCAAAAATGTGCCCAGAGAGGATTCTGGTCAGACTGAGCGAATGCACAGGCTGATCTGAATCTTTGCTGGGTGCACATATCCGAAGGTATGTTTCCCGACATTGCGGTCCAATTGTGTCTCAATGTAGACATGCCATAAATGTTCTTGTTGAGCCACACACTATACTCTGTGACAACCAGTGAACCTTTGGTTAGACACATACCCACTGTAAATGTCCTAAAATTCTTAAAAATTTCTTCCAAACTTAACCCTTGTCCTGCTGAACCCGGATATACACTGCTTGGTGTTTTGTGTCTCTTTCAACATTTTTTAAGGCATATCAAGATAATAAAGATCAATAAATAAGGAATCATTATGAAAACATGCCTATTCAAGTATACAGAAAATTTCACCTCCAAAAACTGAAAATTTTTCAGATAAAAAAAAATCTCTGATATTTTTCACATTTCTGCTCAAATCAAAGACTGTGGTATTTGTTAGAAAACCGCCTCAGCAAGGCAGTTCTAACAAGTACCCACAATCTATGTTTTCGAGAAAAAATAAGAAAAATAATGTATACCCCTGTAAACCCCAGTTTTAATACATAAAAGTGGGGTTTAAAGGAGTCAAAATTATCTAGGCATGTTTTTGTGATGGAAGCACCGTACAGTAATCATGAGTAACTCCACCTCTAGCAAGCTTTAAACCTGAGACCTTGTGACCTACTTGGCCATTGGTATGCTGATCAATCGATTTTATGTGTCGGAAAACAGAGTAAATATAGTAATCTACGATGATACAACTACAGTCAAACTTCATTCTAATGCACTTGTGTATGTAACGCAACATCTGATTGGATAAAGTCAAAAATTTGCGACAGTATATTCTGCGATATACTGTCGGAAATCTGACATCATCACGTAACGTCGCTTCTCATTGGCTAGCATTTGGTTTTACGTAGCTTATAGCACTTGTCGCTTTGTGCAAATAGTACATTTTTTCAACAGAAAAAATGAATAAATGCATTAGAATGGGAACTGCATTCCAATTTGTCATTTGGAATTTCGTAATTTCCGACCGTAAAACCGCCGATTTCATATCATCATAATCATAATCGGACTTTCGATTAATGTGCAGGTACAGGGGCAACATCCACATCAGTGGGCCCCTTTCCAGATAGCTGGCTTGCTGCATGCATGGCAGATCTCACACCAGATCTCCACATACAGTGGAACTTCGATAATTCAAAGTCCAAAGGACCAAACAGTTTTGTTTGAATATTGAGACTTTGAATAATTGAGGGTTAAAATGCATACATATATTTAAGTTGGGACTTCAAATGATTTTGAATTATTGAGAATTTTGAATTATTGGAGTTTAAATTACTGAAGTTCTACTGTATTTCTATCATGAGGGTTGATATCCAAGAGCTTCGACTCTCTGCAATCCCTCTCTGTCAGCTGCCTCCATGTCATCTTTGGCCTCCCAGGCCCACGCTTTCCCTCAACCTGTATGTGAAAGGCTGTCTTGACTGCACCATTGGAGCAATGACAAATTTGAATGCAGTTATCCCCTAAATAGCTGGAACATCAATAGCTGGTTTACCATGGCTAATTCGAACTCATTTTGAGTCCCCAGGAGATTCTTCCGATAGCTCAAGAAAAATATTTAGGGCTATTTCAGGGTTTTTCTCTAATTTTATCACAAAAATGTACGTTGTGTGTACTAATTAGAATCACCTCATTGAGGCAATTCTAATGAGTACACTCAACATACTATTATTTTATACATAGAAAAGACATGCCTAAATTATCCCCATTTGCCTCTTGATTAGCGCCATAATTAACCCTCAGTGGCTCGAACTACCAATGTCTCGAATAAATTTCCATTGTCCAAAAGATGTTTGAGCCAGTTTTACTGTATTTGTATAGGCATCTCTGTCAGATACTTAACTTTTAAAGGGATTAAGCAAAATTGTAGCAGACGATATTCTAAATATTTTTTTGTAGTTTTCAGAGAAAATAAGACTTGGCATTTCATGTGAATCACATGAAATGTCAAGCTTCATGCTTCATTTTCTCTGAAAACTACAAAAAAAAAAAAAATAAAAAAATAAAAAACTACAAAAAAAAATAAAAATGCCTGCTGCAGTTTTTAAGGTAAATATGGTATGCATTCCCTGCACGATAGGTGAATCATTCTTGCAGCTTGTAGATTGTAGATTTAATAACACTGCATCTTTGTTCTCTTATGATTGCACTTATTACTACTCATCATTTTAAAACCAGGTTTTGTTCACATGGTAAGTACTGGGAGTACCTACAAATCAATAAAATAATTGTTTCAGTTAAAAAATAATGGTTTTAGTTCAACTAATTAAATCATTTGAATTTTAAGTTAAATCTTACAATAATTATTTTTTTACCATTGCAAAAAAGAGTTGCTTCTGGGAGAGCAACTTTTCACAAAGGTAACTTGAAATTTGTTTTCAGAGGGAACAGGTTTCTCTCACTGTCCCCCTGTCCCCTACCATCCCACTCCACCATTCTAAGTCATGTGTGCCCCCCCCCCCCATCCCCTACACTCCCCCCCACCCACATACACATGAAAACCTTGCCACCAACATTCTAAGCCATGTATACTGAGCTTGTAAATGAGGTCAAGGTCAACAAAATCTTACCAACTCTTCGCATTGTCCCTGTGATGTCTCTTATGCATGTTAACCTAAATCCATCAGGATATGGGTAGCGTCAGCACCTTAGATAAGCTGCTTTTGGGGGTATTTCGAAAAAAGCAATTCAAATTAAATCTACGGGTAAAAAGCAATTCAAATAAAATCTATGGGGTAAATACCCAATTATCAGTAAATTTTGCTCCCATTAATATAACAGGGTACCCAAAAGAAATATCCTGATACCCAATTCATTAAGAAATAGGTGGGTAAAAACAGACCAAAATACCCAGTTGCTTAAAACCTTATCTAAGGCAGTGTAGCATGCACACAAGCTGTTTTGGGTTAAAATCTGAAAATCATTGGAGCACTGTGACCTTGAAAATGAGGTCACCATAATCTAATCAACTCTTCAGCATGTTCAAATGATATATCCCTGCAAGTATAATGAAAATTCATCAACCTGTTAAGAAATATTATGCATACAAGAAATTGTCATACTGATGCCAATGCTCCTCATCAAAAACAATATGTCCCCTCCAAATCAGGGTAGGGGAAAGGGGCATAAAGAGGTGAAGGGACAAAAAACAATCACTACCAAGATTTAACCCTTAAAGCGCCAAGAAAATCTGCATCTGAAAATGTTGTCTGCTTATGTCGTCTGCTGCATCTTCTTGCAAACTTTTCAAACTTACATTTTGGATATAGGCAAACAGTGTGGACCCAGATCAGACTGCTCCTAAAGGAGCAGTCTGATCTGGGTCCACACTGTTTGCAACAATGACTTTTAAAGTAACCGGCAGAAGACAAAGCAGACGACAATTGTTGTGATTGGTGCTTTAAGGGTTAACTGAAGAATTTGATTTGTTGAACCACAACTATTATTTTTGCTGATTAGTATGTTACACCCAAATGTAATATGTTTGGAGTGCTAAGGATAGTTTAGAGTATTGCTACGTTCTGCAGATACTTCCGAGATCTCACTAAATTAAATTAACCCTAAAAGCGCCAATAACAACTGCAGCAGACAACAATTTTGATTTTATTTTTATTTTTCAGAGAAAATAAGTATTGACATTTCATGACATTACCAGATGATTCACATGAAATTTCAAGACTTATTTTCTCTCTCAGAAAAAAAAATTAAGAATATTGTCTCCTAATAAAATTTTGCTCAATGCTATCATGATATTCATTTAAAACACTTGTATCCTATCAATCCCTTGTGACACTGATAGGAAATGACAAAATCTGAGCCATGTACAATCTCTTTTAAGACCCTTAACCTCTACCAGTCTCTGGGCTAATTCAGGAGATGACAAACTGATGATATGTTTGGTATTTTTCCCAGAAAACAGGATCCAACATTTCATGAAAATTGTCTCCATTGGAGACAATTCGCATAAAATGTCAAAACCTGTTTTCTGGGAAAAATAAGAAAAAATATTTCTATATGTTGTCTGCTGAAAATTTTACTTAGAGTGCTAAGTGTTAAAGCACTAAGCAAAATTGTTACAGGCGACATTATAAATGTTTTAAAATTATTTTTCAAATAAAATAAGATGTGGTATTGCGCACAGTAAAGTAATTCCTTACAGTCCATGTTCTTTTATCTCCTTCTTTTAGTTCTACAATACGAATGTTCTTTTTAGAATTTACTTTTTGTCTACTTCTTTATAAAGGCATATATTGTGGGTACCCATTTGAATTGCATCAACATATGCTTTTATAAAGAAAATTAGAGGAAAAACAAACACAAAAACATAGCATATACATTTGGTTGGCCTTCCCTGATCTTTTTTATAACGGTAAAATGTGTAAATTTGAGATATTATGTAGAACATAGCATTTCCTATGCAGATTCAGTAACACAAATGAGTTATCATTAAAAATGAAGTCCTTAATATATGTGGATAATGAAAAGTCCACTGCAGAGTTTTGCAGTCTGATCTGGGTTTTCATTGTCCAGCTGCAGGATCACTGGGCAATGCAGAATATATGGATATCAAATGCATTTCTGATAATAACCATAAGTTTTGTATTGCTGTATTCAATTAATACAAATTAAAATATATTTATCCCTTTTCCTGCTGAACAAATCAAGATGCCACACCCACTTCTAATTGTCAGTCAATCAGATTGATTGACTGTGTTGGGGTTTAACGACACATCAACCCTTGTAGGTCATTTTGTGTCGTCTCCCAGAGAAAGGGAGAAAAGAGAAGAGTTAGTAGAGGAGATGAAAGAGAGGGATAGGGAAAAAAGAGGAAAATGAAAGGAAGTGAAGGAACAGAAGAAATAATAACATTCATCCTCTACCCTTACCTGCTGCAAGGACAGCAGGCCTTGCCCAAATGTAAGCCAATATCAGTAGGGCGTCTTGGTGACAAAAGCTACAGGACACCATCACCTCACTTGACCCCACCCCCCCTCCCCCTCACCCCCCAATCAGGTTGTTTGATCCAGATTGTTGATACAAATCCACATACTTTATGACAAACAGTGTAGATCCAGATCAGTTGCTTCTTCAGAAGCCAACTGATCTTGATCTACACTGTTTGCAAAGGCAGGATGTATCTGGGTTCAGCAGGACAAGGGTTTAACTAACAGACAAAGGGGGCCAGGATCAAACTGCACCATTACTCACTATGATATGGACTGTTATTGCCCACACAGGACTGTTATTGTCCACAAAGGACTGTTATTGCCCACACAGGTAATGATGAGTTGATATTTTAGATCACTGGGTATTTTGGGTAAAAATTTCATCAGACAATATACAGAAATACAGTGAACTTGTTATCTCAGACTCCAAGGGACCAGAATTTTCAGTCTGAGATAAAAAAAAAGTTGAAATGTAAAGAACATAATTATAAAGCAAAATTAAACCAACATTATCAAAATTTGATTTAAATTAAGCAGTAGTTCGAGTTGTCAATGTTTGAGATAATGAGAGTCAACTGTATGTTTTCTTATTTTTCCCAGAATACAGGTTTTGACATTTCATACAAACTGTCTTCAATGGGGACAATCTGCGTGAAATGTCAAAACCTGTTTTCTGGGAAAAAAAAAAAAAAAACTATTTCAAAATGTCATCTGCTGAAACTTTACCCAGAGTGCTAAACGAGATGATGAAAGGCTGACGATGCATCACAAAAACACGCTTATATAATGATGACCCTTAAACCCCACTTTTATATAGTAAAAACTGGGGTTTACAGGGGTATACATTATTTTTCTTTTTTCTGCTCAAAAGCATAGATTGTGGGTACTCATTAGAACTGCCTCACTGAGGCAGTTCTAACGAGTACCCACAATCTATGTTTTGAGCAGAAATGTGAAAAATATCAGAGTTTTTTTATCTGAAACTTTTCAATTTTTGGTGGTAAAATGTTCAATATATTTGAATAGGCTTGTTTTTGTAATGAAAGGGTCTGTATATACAGAATCAAGCATCATATCATCAGCAACCGGTTTTGGCCCCGAGGGTGAACCTGGGACCTTGTGCTCCGACCCACAAATGGAATAAGGGCCTTTTTTCTCAAGGTAAAACCCTAATTATAATGCTAAGTATGGTAAATGTCCTAAATTTCATACACCAAAGTTTCTGACAACATGACATATGCAAACAGTGCAAACCCAGATCAGACTGCTCCTGAAGGAGCAGTCTGACCAGGGTTTGCACTGTTTGCCTTTCCATTATGTATTTGAAGACAAGACTGCATACTAAGCAAAATTTAGACCAAAAAAGTATGGAATAGTGTTTGAAATTTTAGGACATTTACAATAATATTGCTGAATGCACTGGTTTTCAGAAGGAAAAAAAAGATTCCAACTTTTAAAAGGGATCAAACTTTTAAATCAGGAGCACAAGGCCACCAAGTACTGAAGTCTGTACGACTTGTTACAGCAAAAGGTATTCAGTTCAAAATCTAAAGAGATACATCCAAGAATATGATTAGCATAATAAAGCATTTGTTAATTTTTTTCCTTTTTTAAACCACAAAAATTTGTGGTAACCCATTGACGGTTTTCTGTGTATATATATATATATATATATATATATATGAGCATGTTCAGGTGATTTTTTTTTTTTTTTGACTTTATGCAAATATCATATTTATCCTATAGATAACCTAGTAGATTCCTGTCATCTCAAACTGAAAGGAACCAGAATGTTTGGTTTGAGATACCAATAATTTGAGATAAAAGTAGTTGAAATGTAAAGGACATAAAGCAAACTAAATCATTATTTTCCTTTATCTAATCTGACTTAAACATTAGTTTGAGCGATTAGTGTTTGTGATAAAAACAGTAAATTGTATTTGGAACAGACAAGTCTGAACAAACAGTGTAGATTTTGATCAAAAGCCACAGAGTGCAGCATCTGATCAAGGTCTATACTGCCTGCCACTCCTCCGGCAATATTTAGGCACATTAACACATTATGAAAACATGCCTATTCAAATATAAAGAACTGTTCATCTCCAAAAACTGAAAATTTTCAGATAAACAAGAGGATCATGATGGTCCTATATCGCTCACCTGACCAAACAGATTTGCATATTTACTGTTGAAGTTTCAGCCAAGTTCACTGCTCTAGGATTTTTGTATAAACTTTATAGCACTAACCACCCCCACCCCCCTCCACTACACCCCTGGCCATGTTTTTTTACAAATCTTGACGACCTGAACTGAATCTTAAAAGAGGGTCACCAAAGGAACATTTCTGCCAAGTTATATTGAAATTGGTCCAGTGGTTTAAAAAGTTTTATATAGCTATAAAGCCTTACGCCCTAACGGCCATGTTTTTTGACGAATCATGACAGCTTGAACAAACTTGGTAGAGGGTCACCAAAGGAACATTCCTACAAGTTATATTGAAATCTGTTCAGTGGTTTCTGACAAGAAGATTTTTAAAGTTTTCTATTTAGATATATAGGGAAAACAAGCCCCACCCCATGGCAGCCATGTTTTTTGACGAATCATGATTGCTTGTACAATCTTGATAGAGGTTCACCAAAGCAACATTCCAGCCAAGTAATATTGAAATCAGTCATGGGGTATGTAACAAGAAGAATTTTAAAATTTTCTATGCAGATATATATTAAAAATAAGCCCCACCCCCCTGTGGGCCATGGTTTTTGACATATCATGAAGGCTTGAATAATCTTGGTAGAAGGTCACCAAAGCAACATTCCTGCCAAGTTACATTGAACTCGGTCCAACTGTTTCTTACGAGAAGATTTTTAAAGTTTTCTATATAGATATATAGGGAAAATAAGCCCCGCCCCCTAGCGGCCATGATTTTTGATGAATCATGACATCCTGAATAATCTTTGTAGAGGGTCACCAAAGAAACATTCCTGCCAAGTTGTATTGAAATCGGTCCATTGGTTTCTGAAAAGAAGATTTTTAAAGTTTTATATATAGATATATATAGGGAAAATAAGCCCTGCCCCAGGCAGCCATGTTTTTTGATGAATCATCATTACTTGAACAATCTTCGTAGAGGGTCACCAAGGAAAAATTTCTGCAGTTATAATGAAATCGGTTCAGTGGTTTCTAACAAGAAGAGTTTTAAAGTTTTCTATATAGATATATAAGGAAAATAAGCCCCGACTCCTGGCGGCTATGTTTTTTGACGAATCGTGATGGCTTGAACAATCTTGATAGAGGGTTACATAAGAAACATTCCTGCAAAGTTACATTGAAATCGGTCAAGTGCTTTCTGAAAAGACTATTAAAATTTTCTATATAGATAAATTATATAGGAAAATAAGCCCCGCCCCCTAGCGGTCATGTTTTTTGACAAATCATAACGGCTTGAACAATCTTGGTAAAGGGTCACCAAGGAAACATTTCTGAGAAGTTATATTGAAACCAGTCCTGTGGTTTCTGACGACAAGATTTTTTCAAGTTTTCTATATAGAATTATATCGAAAACAAGCCCCGCACCCCCTAGCGGCCATGTTTTTTTTAATCATGTCGACTTGAACAATCTTGGTAGAGGGTCACTAAGGAAACATTTCTGCCAAGTTATATTGAAATCGGTCCAGTCGTTTATGACAAGAAAATTTTTAAAGTTTTCTATATAGATATATAGGGAAAATTAACCCCGCCCCCTAGCGGCCATGTTTTTTAATGAATCATGGCGGCTTGAACAATCTTGCAACAGGATCACCAAAGGAACATTTCTGCAAAATCATATGGAAATCGGTCCAGTGGTTTCTGCCAAGAAGATTTTTAAAGTTTTCCATAAAGATATATAAGGAAAATAAGCCCCGCCCCCCTGGCGGCCATGTTTTTTGACAAATCCTAATGGCTTGAACAATCTTGCAACAGGATCACCAAAGGAACATTTCTGCAAAATCATATGGAAATCGGTCCAGCAGTTTCTGACAAGAAGATTTTTAAAGTTTTCTATACAGATATACAGAGAAAATAAGCCCCGCCCCCTGGTGGCCATGTTTTTTGACAAATCCAAATGGCTTGAACAATCTTGGTACAGGATCACCAAAGGAACATTTCTGCAAAATGATATGGAAATCGGTCCAGTAGTTTCGGACAAGAAGATTTTTAAAGTTTTCTATATAGATATATAGGGAAAATAAGCCCCGCCCCCTGGTGGCCATGTTTTTGGACGAGTCCAAATGGCTTGAACAATCTTGGTAGAGGATCACCAAAGGAACATTTTTGCAAAATTATATTGAAATCGGTCCAGTGGTTTCGGACAAGAAGATTTTTAAAAGTTTTCTATATAGATTATATAGGGAAAATAAGCCCTGCCCCCTGGTGGCCATGTTTTGTGACGAATCCAAATGGCTTGAACAATCTTGGTAGAGGATCACCAAAGGAACATTTCTGCAAAATTATATTGAAATCTGTCCAGTGGTTTCTGACAAGAAGATTTTTAAAGTTTTCTACATAGATATATAGGGAAAATAAGCCCCGCCCCCTGGCGGCCATGTTTTTTGACGAATCCAAATGGCTTGAACAATCTTGGTAGAGGATCACCAAAGGAACATTTCTGCAAAATTATATTGAAATCGGTCCAGTGGTTTCGGACAAGATGATTTTTAAAGTTTTCTATATAGATATATGGGGAAAATAAGCCCCGCCCCCTGGCGGCCATGTTTTTTTACGAATCCAAATGGCTTGAACAATCTTGGTAGAGGATCACCAAAGGAACATTTCTGCAAAATTATATTGAAATTGGTCCAGTGGTTTCTGACAAGAAGATTTTTAAAGTTTTCTATATAGATATATAGGGAAAATAAGCCTCGCCCCCTGGCGGCCATGTGTTTTGACGAATCCGAATGGCTTGAACAATCTTGGTAGAGGATCACCAAAGGAACATTTCTGCAAAATTATATTGAAATCGGTCCAGTGGTTTCTGACAAGAAGAATTTTTAAATTTTTAGTTAAAAAATCTATTTTTAGCTCCTGTGACCTAGAGATGCAACGGACCGGAACCATTTGAACAACTTTGAAAGAGGACCAACCAAGGATCATTCCTGTGAAGTTTGGTCAAAATCCAATCAGTGGTTTAGGAGGAGATGTTGTTTAAAGATTGTGGACGGACGGACGGACATACGGACGACGACGACGAGTGATCACAAAAGCTCACCTTGAGCTTTCAGCTCAGGTGAGCTAAAAAACTCTGATATTTTTTCATTTTTCTGCTCAAAACATAGATTGGGGGTACTCGTTAGAACCGCCTCGGCAAGGCGGTTCTAATGAGTACCCACAATCTATGTTTTTGAGCAGAAATAAGAAAAATAATGTATACCCCTGTAAACCCCAGTTTTACTGTATAAAAGTGGGGTTCAAGGGGGTCAAAATTATATAGGCATGTTTTCGTGATGAAGAAGCAAAATGACATTCAAATTTTGAATACTTTATTCCATACTTCTTTGGTATATTTTTTTTAGTTTTATGCAGTTATTTCATAAAATATTTGGTGGAATAGCCACAGTATGACACACAATAGTTTTGCAAGGCAGCCACATGAATGCCTTACCTTGTTTGTGGGTTCGTCGTACAAATTTGCCCCGGGTGAGGGTATACATTTATTGGAACGGACAACAGCCATCACATTTTCGTCATAGCCTGAATCTGAGCTCACTCAGTTTTACTGTTTTCGGGGCTCCACTTAGGCCCTGGGCCTCTAAAGGTCCAAAACAGCAGCATCTGCAGGAGCCTTCTCTCTCCCCTTTGGCTTATGCTTTGCCGGCATGATAAAATATAGGATGAACACTTTCAGAGATGTTGTCCAACTGAAATCTCAACAGCGTGTGTTGGGTGATCTTAGTGGATCCGCTTTTTTAATAGGAGTGGGAAGTTATATAGCTGTCTCAGGACTGCTGCACTGCTGCTGTGCAAATTTGTGCATTTGTCATACATTTCGCAGCAGTCTTGCAGCAGCCTTGCAAGAAAATGCAAGGCTTTTGCAAGGCGTTTGTGCAGCAAATGTGCAGCTTTTACAAGACAAACGCAAGAATTCACACCCTGCTAAAATTGTATGCCAATTGGGTGGGTATCTTGAAGCTGCCTTGGAGCAGCCTTGAAACCTCCAAAATATCACGAAATTCACAAAAAAAATGTGCACGTCAAAAACCTAGTTTGTGACTTTGCAACAGCCTTGCGACCTTGCAAATTTGTAAGGAGGTCTCTTGAGGCTGCCATAAAAAAAAACAGCAATTTTTCCCTGAAAACTGTTCATAGACAGTATGGCTGCTGCAAGGCTAATGTGAAATTGGAATAAACAAAAAGAAAAGTTACATTCTAATGCAGTCGCGTATGTAACGCGACGTCTGATTGGATAACGTCAAAAATTTGCGACGGTATATTCTGCGATATACTGTCGCAAATCCGACGTCATCACGTAACGTCGCTTCTCATTGGCTGGCATTTGGTTTTACGCAGCTTGAAGCACTTGTCGTTTTGTGCAAATAGTACATTTTTTCAACAGAAAAAATGAATAAATGCGTTAGAATGGGGATAACTGCATCAAATTTGTCATTTGGGGAGGTAAATCGGCGGTTTTACGGTCGCAAATTACGTTTTACGGCTCCGCTGACGCGTCGCCGTAAAACGAAATTTCAGACCGTAAAACCGCCGATTTACCTCCCCAAATGCCAAATTTGAAAGCAGTTATCCCCTAATTAAAGTTCAAAGCAAACAGTCAAGATGTTGATAAGTCCGAGGATAAGTCTGTGTTAGAAGGCAGGATGATCTGGATCTTTCTAATCTGTGTATGTCTGAAGAAGATTTATATGAAATTTCAAGCCTTATTTCTCTGAAAAATTAATACTAAAACTAGACAATGTGTCCAAAGTACACTTATGCTCCCACCCTTGGAGCCCCCAGCCCCACTCCAGGGCATGACCCAGGGACAACTCTAGCAGAGAGTTAAAGGTTTAGGTCTGGGTAAGTAGCATACCAAATTTCAACTTCCTAACATAAAAGGTACCCAAGTTCTGATCTCCAAGAGTCAAACACGGACATAAATGTCAAGGTAATTTTGAATATAAACTTAAAAACATTTGTTGGACTCTGGTTATGAATGTGACATAGGCATGTACGTATGTATGCACGTATGGCCGTAACATCACTGTGAAACGTTATATGCCCCATTCCTGCCTTCTGCAGATGGGGGCACAAAAACACTGTAATATTTTAGAAATGTCCTTTCTGAATTTTAATCAAGATGTGACTGACTGATTGAAGATTCAAAAAAGCTCTGTCTGACTTGAAAGGTGCTGTGAATTCATGCAATAATTTTAAAATAAATCACTTGCTATTTTTTATATAACTTTTCATCAATGGAATACAGAGACACAGAGCTCCAGTTAAGTTACTTGTGACAAGCTGCTTCTACAGCTCCAGATAAAATGCTCTTTATAACATCAGAACTTGCAAGTGAGATTTTTATATATATGCTTTATTATTTTTCAGGGAAAACAAGGCTAGCAGACAATTCACATGAAATGTCAAGCCTTATTTTCTCTAAAAAATAGTAATGAAAATATAGGCGGTCATCTGTTACAATTTTGCTTGGCATTTTAACCCTTGTCATGCTGAATAAATTAAGATGCCATGCCCACTTCTACTTTCCAGCCTATCAGATTACTGATCTGGGTTTTTGATAGAAATTCACATATTTAATGACAAATAGTGTATATTTGCTAAGACAGGGCATGCTGTGTTCAGCAAGAGAAGGGTTAAGGGTTAATATTTTTGGGTTGATTGTCTACAATCGAGTCAAAGTATACATACCGTATTTATCTGAAATATTCGGACACCCTAACTCCTTACCATACTTGTCTAAAGTTTGAACAAGTACAATTTACTACCCGATTTCTTGTCTAAAAATTCCTGGATGAGTGGCAAACAGTGCAGACCCAGATGAAATGGAGTGTTCTATGTAGTATCATCTTGTCTTTACTGTTTGCTCAGGCCTGTCTGTCCAAATATGTACAGTAAATAAGGTACAATAAAATTTCCTAATTGTTGTTGTCCATGTGATTATCACTGACCAATGAAATCAAACCCGCAGTTTTACGAAATCCAGATAACGGTTATTCATAGGCATGCTATTCTGTGATGTCGAAGTGCAGTGTAAAGAGGTATATCTGTAAAAACCTGCAATTAGTGCAGACCCAGATCAGATGCCACAGAATGCGGCATCTGATCTGGGTCTGCACTGTTTGCTTTGATTACAGGAAGATAAGGGTTAAATGAAACAGTCTGACTGTTGATTGTCTCTGAGTGTAGGCTGGGAAAATGGTCCTCTTCAGGACCATTTTCCCAGCCTACACTCAGAGACAATCGACCCACCAGTGCTGTCAGTGCTTTGATTATTGGGTACACATATTAATTTTAGCCTTTCTCATGCTGAATAAATTAAGATGCCATGCCCACTACTAATTTCCAGCCAATCAGATTACTTAATCCGGGTTTTTGATAGAAATTCACATATTTAATGACAAACAGGGCAGATCCAGATCAGTTGGCTTCTTCAGAAGCCAACTGATCTGGCTCTACACTGTTTGCTAAGACAGGGATGTCGTGTTTAGCAAGAGAAGGGTTAGAGCCCATATATTATGTTTTGATGCAGAAATAAGATGAAAATGTCCTGGATGCTTCTCTCTCTTATCCACTGTATAGCAGCACCATGAAAATATAAGACAGAGAAGATTTTAAGATGGTGGCAAGCTATTTGGGCAATAGGTATAGTCCAGTTCTGACCTCTGGCTAATCAAAGATTGGGCGAATCTACTTTGGAGCACATGCAGAGGGAATCGAGATAAAATACCACTAAACTGTACCTATCATATTTGTACCATACTAGTGTGGATGGTGAAAGTAACAGTTAACAGGTCTGATTCACCTTTCACGTACTACAAGGGGGTTAGTCTAATCTTTGATCAGCAAAAGGTCAGAATTGGACTATAAGTGGTTCATTTGCATGATAATCCTGATCCTGCTGAACCTGGACATGACCTGCCTTTGCAAAACAGTGAAGATCCAATCTGTTGGTTTCTGAAGAAGCCAACTAACCTGGATCTGCACTGTTTGCCATTAAGTATGTGAATTTATATCAACAATCTGGATCAAGTAATCTGATTGGCTGAAAACTAGAAATGGGCATAGCACAACATCTAGGGGTATACTTGAAAATTTTACTCCTCAATCTAACACAAACAGGCAAGAAAGCGAGCAATTGTGGACCAACAAATGTTTTTTATGGAGAAAGGAAAATATTTTCCTGGACGCAGCTTTAATCTGGAGTTATACAAGTACTTCAGGGATAAGAAGCACACTTGAAAACTTGTGATCAACATGGGTTAAAAGTGGCAAAGATGCTAATTGTGGTTAACCACAGCCTATTTAACACAAAAATATCTACTTTATAAACTTTTCACTATCTTTATGTGCCTTCATTCATCCAAATCTTGGTAAAATATATCCAGTAGGTATAACTTTACATTTTATGAATGAGAAAAAATCCTGATACTGACTAATTTACCCAAAAAATAACATCGACGATAAACTACTCCAATGGTGACAGATATCCGGTATATACTGTGTTTACCCTAAAAATTGTATATTTGGCATATTTTCTTAAAATTCTAACTTTCTATCTTGCTACAACTTTATCCTGCTGTTTAGAATTATACATTGTACTTTCATGTGGGTAGCACTTGAGTGCATCTCAGGACGTCAAGAAATAAGGCTTAAATTACCCCATATTCTGGGTTTTCCAACATGGGTTGGGAAAGTGCCATTTAAGGGCAGTCAGTTGAATAATTCTCCAAAACCACAGTCAGATTTTACCACTTTCTGATTTTTCATTTGTGTGTGTGTGTGTGGTTGGGGGTGGGTCAGGGAGTAAGGGGTTGGAGTGGGGGGTAGGGTGAGGGCTCCATCCTCTCAGATCAGATAGGTCACATTGGTTTAAAATTTGACCTGTCTTATTTAAATTTCTGTCTTGTATTAGTTTTAATCTATCGCTCTTTTAGCAGTCAGCACACAACATAAATTTTGCATGAATGTCAACCTTATTTTCTATGAAAAATAAGAAAATTATTTTTCTATGAAAAATAAGAAAATTATATGTCATCAATCCGTCATCAGCTGAATTTATTCAGGGAGTGCTGAAAGGTTAAAACACCAAGTCAATGTGCATTCTAGTACTACTGTTAATGTCTCAGGTATATGTCCTGGGATCACCTGGCCAGGATTTGAACCTGCAACCTTTCATATGAAGGGGACTGCCAAAGCGGCCAGTGATTGCAACTTCTAAGTCAAAACAAAACAATTTTATCCCCATTACATGAATCAAGAATAGTTCAACAACTAGGCCATAGCAACAGATAAGGCACTTTTTTTTTCCGAAAAATGCTGATATCTTTCTTTTTTCTCGACAAAAACATATGTTGTGGGTACTCATTAGAAGTGCCTTGCGCTTCTAATGAGTATCCACAACATATGTTTTCGTCGAGAAATAAGAAACATATTATGTGGATACCCCCTCTTATCTGTAGCTATGCAAGGCCAAACACCTGTAACTAGTGTTTCACATGCATTACTGCCAAAATGGCTAAAACTGCAAATTGTTCTCTGGAACTGTACAATAAACATGAGCTATTGCATGTAAAAATGTACCTTCATACATAAGCATCCAGCTAAAACCCAAGATTAGCCTATGCATCCACACAGCCTGATCGGTCTTTGCTGGAGATTCTTTAGGTTGTCAAGGAGCCAAGGTTTCTTAACCCTTCTCATGCTGAATAAATTAAGATGCCACGCCCACTTCTAATTTCCAGCCAATCAGATTACTTGATCCAGGTTTTTGATAAAAATTCACATATTTAATGACAAACAGTGCAGATCCAGATCAGTTGGCTTCTTCAGATGCAAACTGATCGCGATCTACACTGTTTGCTAAGACAGGGCATGTTGTGTTTAGCAAAAGGAGGGTTAACCCATTTATGCTGAGTGGATTCTTCTACCATAACCCTTTAGACAGGTCAATTTCTAGTAAAAGGGATGTCTGGTTAATTAATATTATTACCATGTTTTCACGAAATTCCTGTACTTATGGCAAACAGAAGACCCTGATCAGAAGCTGCATTCTGTCCCACACTATATATTGGAATAATCCAATTTCAACTTTAGGTATGCCAGGTTATGTACATGATTTAGATATTTCTAGAGAAAAACGGCAAACTATTTCCAAACAGTGGAGACTTGATTAGACGCAGGCATTGTGCGGTATTTGATCTGGGTCTGCACTGTTTGCCAATTACCCTTTTTGGGGTCACCAGATTAAAATGGGTTAAAGGGACTAGAACACATTTGTTACATTTTCCACTGTTTTCACAAGGGAGACAACTTTTACGACTTCCTGTTTGCTTTCCTGTACACCACTGTCCCATCTGAAAAGGGGCCTATTCTAAAAGGAAAGAATTTGCTTCCCTTGTCCTATAATTAAGAACAAATCCATTTTAACTCTTTGCATGCAGGGTAATTATGCATACTTTATTGTCATCTGTGGATTTTTTTTTTTTAAATTTTTTTTTTTTCAAAAAAAAATCTTTCAGAAATACTATCAGGGTGTCAAACAGTTTGGGTCCAGATCAGGCCCGACGTTTTGTCGGGCCTGATCTGGGTCCAAACTGTTTGTAAAGGTTATCAGCAGATGACAAAAGTTGCCACTAGCAGAGGAAAGAGTTAATACTAGAAGATGAGTCTTAAAACTGCTGGATGAATGACAAACAGTGTAGACCCTTACCAGAGGCCACATTCTAAAGAGTTTTCTCAAGTCTGTGTGTCCAAAAATTAGAGAAAATGGTACAACCCTTTTTTCAAATGGAGGTTTAAAAAAGTACGAACAAATGAATGAAGAATGGACAGGCTAGCCAAAAGCAATATGTCCCCTAAACTTCTTCAATGCTGAGAAGGGAACTGGGGGTGAGTGGGCACAAAAATATCTTTTCTACAGCACTAACGATCATTATTCTTTCATAAGTTGCAGAACATATTTTCTGCAGACATAAACAAGCAATTCAACATATGCTACCAGACTAATTACTGTACTTTATCCAAATATTGGGACACCTTAACTCCTTGCCATACTGGTACTAAAAACTGTACAAGTTCATTTTATTACCTGTTGACGTGTCTAAACAATTGCTGAATAAGAGAAAACAGTGTAGACCCTGATCAGATGCCACCTTCTGTGGCATCTGATCTGAGTCTACACTGTTTGTCAGATTACTTAGAGTATATACGGTAATAAAACAGCTTGAGTTCTGTTTGTTACAAAAGAAGATGAAAGTAGGCAAAGCCAGAGTTATTTACAGGTTACAGTCTGATTAACACCCCTGACATAAGGCATTTTCACTTTTTTCTATCATTTATTATTCAATCTGTCTTATTTCTCAGCTTTGATCTTCACCATGAACCAATTAGAAAGATTAAATCTGGGCTCAGACAGTTTCATCACATTGAAACCCTGGTCCTGCTGAACCTGCATATGCCCTGCTTTTGCCAACAGTGTAGATCCAGATCAGTTGGCTTCTGAAGAAGCCAACTGATCTGGATCTGCACTGTTTGTCATCGACTATGTAAATTTCAAAAACCTGGGTCAAGTAATCTGATTGGCTGAAAATTAGAAGTCTTAATTTATTCAACATGGCAAGGGTTATGATGAATCTATGGGAGAAGAGAAATGACTAGATGAATGAACAACTAAGCCAACAAATTGATTTTAAACTGTAGTAAGACCAACAAAATAAATAATGTGGTTCCTTGGGTATCTTTGATTTTGTTTAGTTTGGAGTTTTATGGCCCAATTAACACTGTAAAGGTCATGTTGAGATGGTCAGTTACCTGACTCACACTTTTTCCTGGGCAAGTTGGGCCTTTTAAGCTGTTAATCAGAATTTGTCTGTTTGTTTTGAGGTTTTACGGCCCAGCCAACCCAATGGGGTCATGTCGAGCATGGTCAGTTTACCTAACCACACTTTTACTGGGCAGGCTTAGTCCTCTGAGTGGTTAACCAGTAATGTGCACATTCTTTCGCCAGAAACTGACAACAGTTACTGCCGTATTTTGTGCACACACTTTCACCAGTACTAGCTTCACGTCTTGAATCAGTGGAAAGGGGACAATGACCGTAGAAATTATTTCATGATCTATCTCAATGAAAGTTATGTGGCCAAGCTGGAATTCAAACGTGACGTGACCCCTGGATCTGCTGTAGTCAGATGTGTTACAGGCAAGGCTATAGAGCCTGGCTCTTCAGGTGCAAAAATTATGAGGCCTATATCTGTAAATGGAGCTGTAATATCATATGTACCTAAAGTTTTTGGACAGACAGGCCTATTTCTGTGTCTGATCAAAATCAACATTGCTTGCCAACAATCCAACAGTTTTCCAGACACATCAATATACTACAACCTCTTCATAACACTATTGTTGGAGTCCATAGCATAAGCTGTGTTCATTAAACAACCCTGTTATACCCAAACAAAAATGTATAGATTATATAGAAAAATGACCATTTATGGTCATTTTTCTATATAATCTATACATTTTTGGGATCCATCTTTGATCCATGTTATATCCAAAACAGTGTTGTAACGAACCGTGTATAAAGAGGTTGTAGTGAAAGAAGTAAAAATTAACTTATTAAAATTCTAAGACAAGCATAGTAAGGACTTAAGGTGTCCAAATATTTTGGGCAAACCCTGTATTTTTAAAGCTATGATAGTGTAGCTAAGTCGACTGCAGTCATGTCATAGTGATATCTTTTGTCCAGCCAAAACCATTCAACCTAAATACTCTCACAACTGGTGGTACCAGTCTACCAGCAGATGGTTGTGGTCTCAGCTTTTACCCGGCTGCAGATGATAATTAGTAACCATAGCCCCAGGTAAGGTGATAATATTGTGGTAATAATTTCTGTATTTCCCTCTCCCACCTGCCACCCCCTGCCACCCCTCCCCAACCACCACCATCGCCAAAACACATCTTGTGGGTACTCACTGCAACTGCCTCAATTAGATGGTTTCGTCAAATACATAAACCAAAACATTTTTTTTTTGGTGCAAAAATAAAAAAAACCCAAAAAAACCTCTGCCTATCATCAGCTACAGCAGACAACAAAATCAATAAGTCTGTCCTTGCAAAAATATTTTGGTGTAAAATTTTATTTAGTTTGGAAGGTAATTCTTACAATTTTAAGGAAAATTACAGAATAAAAATATCTTCTGCTAACTTCTGTCAGCAGCAAGATAAAGGTTAAGTGTCTCTCTGATCAATGACCATGAATGAAGTGGCTTGAAAAGGGAAGCTGGTGAAGGCTGCAAATGACCATCAAATTATGAATGGTCTTTAATTGGCAGGACACACAGCAAGCTGATCAAATCCACTTCTGAATACTTACTCAACAACACTTAATTTACCCTTAATGGGAAGCAAACTTCTGGCACAAATAGACCGAAATGCCCAATCATACAGTCAGCATTTAATTTTGTATTCACATTGTCTGAGATATTCAAACTGATATTCCAATTTAACTCTTTCCCAGCTAGTGGCAACTTTTGTCGTCTGTTGCTAAACTCTGCAAACAGTTTGAACCCAGATCGGGCCTGATCTGGATCCAAACTGGTTGATACTCTGATGGTATTCCTGAAAGATTTTTTTGAAAAAGTTAATTAAAAAAAAAAAAAAAAATCCACACACGGACGACAAAAAAGCATGCAAAATTAGCCAGCATGCAAAGAGTCAATAGTAAATGCTAGGTAATATAATTCAGCAGACAATATTTTGAATTTTTTTTTATTATTAGTTCCAGAAAACAGGCTTTAGCACTTCATGCAAATTGTCTTTTAGGAGAGTGGTAAAGCTTAACCCTTGTCCTGCTGAATAAATTATGATGCCACGCCTACTTCTACTTTTCAGCCAATCAGATTACTTGATCGGTAATGTGCTATAAATTCACATACTTGATGGCAAACAGTGTAGCTCAAGATCAGTTGGCTTCTTCAGAAGCAGAAGCAAACTGATCTGGATCTACACTGTTTGCAAAGGCAGGGACTATATTCGGGTCAGGTTAAGGGTTAAAGAGACTGGATCCACTTAGTGGAGTTTCTGTCGCTCTTTTTACAAGGGAGACAACTTTTGTGACTTCTTGATTGCTCTCCTGCACACCCAGGGGCAGATTCAGAATAATTTCTGAGGGGGTTTGGTTGGATCAAATTACCATTGACACAGGCTTGAGCAAACAGTGTCGACCCAGATTAGACCCTGCAGAAAGTGGCATCTGATCAGGATCTACACTGTTGGCAAATCACCCAGCAATTTCATAAACATTCACAGGTAGTAAAATGGACTTGCTGAAGAGAAGTATATAAGGTAAAGAGTAAGGGGTGTGAATAATTAGGGTAAATACGATATCCCAAATTTATCAAATTTACCCAAAATTTCCAATGAAAATGAAATGATGAGTTAAAAGGATGGGAGTGGGGAACCACCTGAACCCCCTCTGAATCCGCTCCTGATACCAAGCCCCCTCTGAAAATAAGTCTCCTCCGAAAGGAAAGGTTTAATTCCCAAAGGGAGGCAAAAACAATTTTAGAGGGTTATCTCCACACACCCTCACCCCAAAAGTGTATTCATTCCCCTTACGGGTATGTGTGGTAATCTCAGAGTCAGACAACCCCTGGGAAAAAGAATTATGATTGTAACAAAAGGGTTTACTACTTCAATCACATGTGGTAAGCTTCTGTCAATTTTTAACCCATTTGAGTCTGGAGAGCCCCAAAAAGAGTAATAGGCAAACAGAGTTGATTGATTGATTGTGTTGGGGTTTAACGACACGTCAACCCTTGAGGGTCATTTTGTGTCGTCTCCCAGAGAAAGGGAGAAAAGAGACAGAAGAGAGAGTAGAGGAGATGAAAGAGAGGGACAGGGCAGAAAGAGGAACAGGAATGAAAGTGAAGAAACAGAAGAAATAAAAACATTCCCCCTCTACCCTTACCCACTACAAGGATAGCAGGCCTTGCCCAACTGTAAGCCAATATCAGTTGGACGCCCCAGTGATGTAAGATACACAGCACCTTCGCACCACCCGACCACCCCCAAACAGAGTTGACCCAGATCAGATGCAGCATTCTGTGGCATCTGATCAGGGTCTCCACTGTTTGCAAATAGTTCAACCATTTTTTTCTCTAGGAATCCCTAAATCACATAGCCTGACATATCCAAAATTGAAACTTCCAATATATAGTGTGGGGGAGTTTATTCAGTCTAAAATGGGTTAAATGACTTCTAGTTTGGTTAGCCTATGCCATGCAAAAACAGGAAATATGCACCAGACAAACAGTTTGCATAAAATAGGTCAATGGTCAATATGTATGTCATAGTGACCCATTTGAAATGTGTAATACACTATCTTTAACCCTTGTCCTGCTGAACCCCAATATACCCTGTCTTTGCAAACAGTGTAGATCCAGATCAGTTGGCTTCTGAAGAAGACAACTGATCTGGATCTGCACTGTTTGACATTAAGTATGTGAATTTATAGCAACAATCTGGATCAAGTAATCTGATTGGCTGAAAATTAGAAATGGGCTTGGCAATTTAATTTATTCAGCAGGACAAGGGTTAATAAATGCATAAATACACCAAATAAGTCCAGGCAGAGGCTTATAATTCTACTGAGTTAAACCTCTGGTCTAAGCTATACAGTGCAAAAGTTATGGCTCTGATAAAATCTTGGACATAGAGCCTATCGGCATAGACATTTTGTCATTGCTCTGGAAGCACTTTATAAAAGCTCATGGACTGGTCCAATGTTTTTTGCTCAACAATATTATAACCAAGTATTAGCTTTTACAAGAAGCTTGGTCTAAACTAAGCATTGACCAAGCTTTTTGTGAAAGCTAATACTTATAACATTTTTATAACAAGTATTTACCTTCATAAAAGCTTGATCTACACTTAGTGTAGATGAAGCTTTTTGTGAAAGCTAATATTTGTAATACTAGGAGATATTTTTTTGTTGACACTGTAGTAGGCTGCTGCCTCTATGAGCCTCAGAGAGCTGGAAACATTAAAAATCAACAAGACAGAGGTTGCATTTCTGATAGTTGGCTTTAGAATTTAACAAGCTTAGCAACTCATGATCAGGGGGCTGGCAGCATTAGAAATCAACAAGATATCTGATCAATTGCTTCAGAATTTTATGAATGAAAAACAAGCTCAGCAAGTGCAGATGACACAACTATGACAATTATCTAACATACCAGACCTGAGGTATTCTGAAAGCTTGTGGATCTATTAAAAGTAAAAAGCCGCATCATAGTCACAAAATCCATAATTTTAACCCTTAATTAAGTTAACCAAAACTGCAGCTGATGATTTTTTTTTTTTGTACTTTTCAGAGAAAATAAGGTTTGACATTTATTGTGAATTGTCTGATAAGCTGACAATTCAGATAAAATGCCAAGTCTTATTTTCTCAGAAAAATAACATTAATAAAAAAGTTCAGAATGCGGTCCGCTACAATTTCGCTTAGCACATTTATGGATTAGTAATTCTTCCCAAGACATCATGAAAACATGTCTATATAATTGTGACCCCCTTAAACCCCACTTTTACATAGTAAAACTGGGGTTTACAGGGGTATATATTATTTTTCTTATTTCTGCTCAAAACATAGATTGTGGGTACTCATTAGAACTGCCTCAACATTTTCATATTTCTGCTCAAAAACATAGATTGTGGGTACTCTTTAGAACTGCCTCTTTGAAGCAGTTCTAACGAGTATCCACAATCTATGTTTTGAGCAGAAATATGAAAATATCAGAATTTTTTATCTGAAAATTTTCATTTTTTGGTGGTAAAATTTTCAGTATATTTGAATAGGCGTGTTTTTGTATTGGAGTCCAATGCAGTGTTGCCATCAAGCATGGCTGTAAATTTCATCCAAGAAATAATAAATGAGCTATGCAACTCTAGGTCAAAAATGAAAGCGCAGAGCTACAAAAAAAAAATGTGACTTTCAAATAAAACGTGACTTTCAAACATTTGCCCTCTTTCATATGGAGAACTGCCAGATTTTATATCAAATTTGCAAAGTTTGCTTTTGAAAGATGTCTGCTCTAAATAATAATGTCATTCATAATGTCTTACTTATGAGTAACTATTAGTATGAATATAATATTTCAGCATAAAATTTTAATTTGCATAGACATCATAATTCTGATAAAGAGTGATAAAATGGATTATCTATTATAACTTTAGGAGTTGCTGGGCAAAATGAGCTGGTTACAAATGGGGGATATTTTTCTTGATTTTCCAGGAAGAAAGGTGACATTTCATTCAAACTGTCCACCAAAAATGAAAAAGGAAAACTGTTCATCATCTGAATGAAAAGGAAACTGTCCATAATCTCAATGAAAAGGAAACTGTTTATCATTTGAATGAAAAAGAAACTGTCCATCATCTGAATATCTGTATGAAAAGGAAACTGTCCATCATCCAAAAGAAATAAAAAGAACTGTCTATCATCTGAAGAAAAGGACCACCATCTGTATGACAAGGAAATGTCCATCATCAAAATTGTTGCATCTGCATGAATAGAGATCTGACCATCATCCAAATAGCCATCATCTGAATGAAACTCAGACTGTCTATCATCTGAATGAAAAGGCAACTGTCCATTATCAAACTGTCCATCATCTGAATGAAAAGGAAACTGTCCATTATAAGAATAAAATAAACCCTCCACCATCTGAATGAAAAGGAAACTGTCTATCATTTGAATGAAAGGGCAACTGCCTATCATCTGAATGAAACTGAGACAACTGGTATTCATCTGACTGAAAAGGAAACTCCATTAACTGAATGAAAAGGCAACTGTCCTTCATCTGAATGAAAAGGAAGCTGTCTGTCATCTCAATGAAAAGGAAACTGCCAATTATCTGAATGAACTTAAAACTGTCCACCTTCAAACTGTCCATAATCTGAATAAAAAGGAAACTTTCGATCTGCTAAATGAAAAGGGAACTGTCCATTATCTGAATGAAAAAGAAACTGTTCATCATCTGAATGAAAAGGAAGCTGTTCATCATCTGAATGAAAAAAAAATCTGTCACTTATCTGACTGAAAAGGAAACTGTCCATCATCTGAATGATAGTCAAATCCAATTTCCTGGGAAATCTGAAGAAAAAAAGACATACAACAGAAATATTTTTGTTTCCTTACAACAACAACAACAACAACAGCAGCTACAAACAAACTTTTCCCTTCCTGACCTTGAAAATAACGTCATGGTCACAAAAACCAAACCAACTTGCCTGCTCAAAATGGTACTACCAAGATTTTGGTAAGAACTGGTTCAAGAGATAACATACAGACAAGAAACATGGCAACGCTTAAGCCAAGGCCAATGGTACTTGCACTGAAAAACAATTGTGCCCTTAAACTCTAGCCCGAAGTGATGAGGGGGCCATAAATATCACTCATTTGTAATCTTGCTGATTTTGTCTACATTTAGCTCAAGGTTAGCTTATCTCTAAGTGTGCTTATCATAAAAAATTCTCAAAATTAAATAGAAAATACTTTACCCATTAAACATTAGGCAAAACTGCAGCAGACAACTTTCTGTTTTTTATATTATTTTTCACATAAACAAATCTCAAAATTTCATGAAATGTCAGCCTTATTTCCTCTCAGAAATATGAAAAAAAGTCAACTTGCATGAAATATCAAAACCTATTTTCTGGGTTTCTGGGAAAAAATAAGTAAAATATCAATTTGTCTTCGGCTAAATTTGTCTATAGCGGGGTAATGGTTAACACTGGTGCCGACGTGTGGTAGTTGGATTCAGTATTATTATGACACCAATATGACACTTGACCTGTGGTCACTCAGACGTATAATAATGATGTCACTGTTCCGCACAGCGTGAAAAGTACTGTTTGGGGTAGATTTTACGTTTTAATTCAGGTTAAGCTTCAAGTTTATAGCTGACCACACCTGAGATCAGATAAAAGATTTAAAAGCCGATTAAAGTATTTATCAACAGTTAATTAAAAATCTAGAGGGGATCTCATGACAGTGAATGGGTAAACTTCTTTTCCACTATGATACGAGATTGTGATATCTGATTCTTGTTTTAATTCTTTCCCCGCTAGTGGCGACTTTCGTCATCTACTGATAACCTTTGCAAACAGTTTGGACCCAGATCAGGCCTGACAAAACATCAGGCCTGATCTGGATCCAAACTGTTTGACACTTTGATGGTATTCCTGAAAGATTATTTTGAAAAAGTTAATTTTTTAAAAAAAATCCACAGATGACAAAAAAGCATGCAAAATTACCCAGCATGCAAAGAGTTAATCAGGGATATACTGTCAATCTATTCTTTACTGCATTCACTCAAGAGTTTTTTTGAAAGACAGCCCTGAGCAAACAGGGTAGACTCCGATGCTGCAAAACATGGCATTTAAGCAGATCTTACACAGTTTGCTACTCATCAGGCAGATTTTAGACATACCATATTTACCCTAAGTATTGGGACACCTTATCTATTTACCATACCTGTCCTACAATTTGAGTTGTCCATTCTACTACCTGTTGATGTGTCTAAAATATTGCTGTATGTATGGCAAACAGTGTGTATGTATGGCAAACAGTGTATGTATGGCAAACAGTGTGGACCCTGATCAGATACCGCATTCTGTGGTGTCTGATCTGGGTCTACATTGTTTGCAAAGGCCTATCTGTCCCAATACTTAGAGTTATTACAGTATCAACATTTAGTAATATGGACTTGTATAAATTTTAGCATATGTATGGTAAGAGATTAGGTGTCCTAATATTTAGGACGAATATGGTATATCCATTCATTTTTTCATACTAGAATCTTAACCTTTACACTGCTGTAGGCGACTATGTGCACCCAGGTGGGGTCTGCCAACTCTAAAGCCTGTCATACTTACTATATACCACATGCAACCATTCAGAGCTAGTGTTCTCATACAGGAGTGAACCTACTTTCATACAAACATGCCACTTTTCATTAGACAGTCGGGTGCTGGATTTTACCCACACTAATAAAGACCGAGAATACCGAATTTGAAGCTGCCATTAATTTCAGCACTCACTTCAACAGATTGATCATGATTTCCTGGAGAAAAAGCCCATAACACCTAAATCATTTCCAGTGAGGAAGAAGTTTTGTTTGTTTGTTTGTGTTGAGGTTTTACGGCCCAGTCAACACAATGGGGTCATGTCGAGCGTGGTCAGTTTACCTAACCACAAGTTTACTGGGCAGGCTTAGTCCTCTAAGCCGTTAACCAGTATTGTGCACATTCTTTTGCCAGAAACTGACAACTGCCCTTCTTGAATCAGTGGAAGGGAGAGAATGAGGAAGAAGTAAGAATAACAGTAGAACCTATGTATGTCACTCGTTTCATTCGCAATAGTACACAGTAGGTGCTGGTCTCTTGTAACTTTTTTTTTTTTTTTTTTTTTTAAGTGTCTTAAACGGTTCCCGGTTTACCCGTGACTATCACGTGACTTTCTAGTCAGGTGACCATCCTCTTGCTGGTAAAATGGCCACCTACGATCCTAAATATTCACAGCCCATACTCTCTACCTTATACTTCTGTTCAACCAATCGATTTTACTACCTGTGAATGTATGCAACATTGCTGGGTGAGTGCCAAACAGAGAAGATCGTGATCAGATGCTGCATTCTGTGGCATCTGATCTGGGTCTACACCGTTTGCTCAGGCCTGTCTGTCTGAATACATCGTGTAGGTACTGTAATTTAATCCAATCAACCCCTCTCAGAAATCATTCCCTGCTGGAACATAATATGCCACAGTGGGTTTTAATTTCTTTATAAAATTTTTGGCAACTTATATTAGATATACTTAATTAAATGAAAATAACAAAATAGTTTGACCAAGATTAAAACCGAGTAGAAAACATTTTTAGACACTTTGGCTTAAACCCTAGTCCTGCTGAACCCGGATATACCCTGCCTTTGCAAACAGTGTAGATCCAGATCAGTTGGCTTCTAAAGAAGCCAACTGATCTGGATCTGCACTGTTTGCCATTAAGTTTGTGAATCTATATCAATAACTTTGATAAGTAATCTGATTGGATGAAAATTAGAAATGGGTGTGGCTTCTTAATTTATTCAGCAGGACAAGGGTTAATACTGGAGATGTGACATAACCTATTTACTTTAAATATTTTAAGTTTTATTATTTTTTGGAGAAAATAAGACTTCACATTTCACATGAATTGTCTGTCTAGCATGAAATGCCAAGTCTTATTTTCTTTAAAAAATAACAGTTTTAGAGAATTTTTTTTTTGTGTTGTGGTTGCTACAAATTTGCTAAATGCTTTAAAATTTAATCAGAGAACACAGTAACACCTTGCCGACAAATTTGCTAAAGGGGATAAATATCATCATCTTATAAAGATCAACAGGGTATTAATTTCCATTATAAAAATCAAGGGTTTATGACTTAAATAGTGGATTACAAATAAATCTGTTTTACCTTGCCTAACACCCTATAAGCTTATAAAGAAAAGAAAATTTGACATTTGTAATGAAGTATGCCATATAAAGACACAAAGACAATTTAAGGGGACTTGATACCCTCGACAGATTTTTAACCATTTGTAAAAGGGAGACAACTTCAGTGACTACCTGTTTGCTTTCCTGCCCCTTCTGGTAAGGGGACTACTCTAAAAGAGCAGAATATTTGCTCCTATGAGGGGCAACTTCTTTCCTTTTAGAGCAGACCCCCATTCACATTGCAACAGATAAGGCGCTTTTTTTTATCCAAAACATGCTGATATCTTTCTTATTTCTCAACGAAAACATATGTTGTGGGTACTCATTAGAAGCGCCTTGTATTCATCAAGAGATAAGAAAAATATTATGTGGATACCCCCTCTTATCTGTAGCTATGCATTCAGAACTGGAGTGAAACAATTTATGTAAGTTATCACCCCTGAATCTGTATCCATTTTGCTTAAAAATCCTTAGGTATAAAGCTGAATTAACCTTTACCACTCTCTGAACAAATTCAGCAGACAACAAATGATTATATTTTTCTCATTTTTCCTATAAAATGGACTTTGACATTTCATGCAAATCATCTCCTAAGTCTTAAGGAGACGATTTGCATGAAATTTCAATGCCTATTTTCTGGAAAAAATAAGAAAAATATTTCAAAATGCTGTCTGCTGAAATTTGTATTCAAAGTGGTAAATTATATCTTTCTTTCATTTTCTTCTCTTTTTTTTTCTTTTTTTTTTTTTTTTTTAAACAAATCAGTATGGCAGTTCAGTATTTGCTTTTCACTTATCACTTACCATGCTATGGGCAAATTCAGCAGACAACAAACATACAATATTTTTCTTATTTTTTCCTAGAAAATAGGATCAGACACTTCATGCAAATTGTCTCCAAATTTGCATGAAATTTGCATGAACTGTCAAATTCTATTTTCTAAGAAAAATAAGAAAACTAATTCAAAATGTCATCTGCTGTATGTTTTGCCCAGCACACACAGTGCTACTATCCTACCTATCCTACCTATACCACAAAACAATAACAAGCAGGAAACAAGAGGGCCATGATGGCCCTGTAATGCTCGCCTGAGCTTCATAGCACTTAGAGAACCTGACCTAGAACTGATCATAGCAAACATTCTGATCAAAATTCATAATGATTATATTAACAAGTAAGACACTGTAGCATGTCTAATGGACTGTGAAATAGAGGTCAAGATCAAATATGGATGACTGCACTCAAGAGGCCATGCTAAGATATATGCATGTGCTAAGTATCACTGGCTGTAGGAGCAATAGTTACTAAGAAACTTTCCTAAACACAAACATTACTTCACAAGTGCCAAATATCACTCTGTAGGACCAATAATTACTGAGAAATTGACCTAAACGGAAAGACTTAAGAAAATCACTGGACCGTGAAATACAAGTTATAAGTGACCCAGTTCCAAACTTCACCTAGAAATCATCAGGACAAACATTTTGAGCAAGATTCATGATGATCACTTCAAAAATGTGACCTCCAGAGTGTCAACAAGGTTTTCCTTTGATTTGGCCTGGTGAACTAGTTTCTGACTCC
Source organism: Anodontia alba (assembly GCA_964016985.1). Classification (NCBI taxonomy): domain Eukaryota; kingdom Metazoa; phylum Mollusca; class Bivalvia; order Lucinida; family Lucinidae; genus Anodontia; species Anodontia alba. The sequence goes on from OZ024823.1 coordinate 38,862,060, forward strand.
AAGTGACCCAGTCTTGAATTAGACATTGAAACCATCAAGACGAACATTTTGAGCAATATTCATGATTATTATTAAAAAAATGTGACCTCTGGAGTGTTAACAAGGTTTTCTGTTGATTTGGCCTGGCGAGAAATCAAGACAAACATTTTGAGCAAGATTCATGATGACTGCTTAAAAAAAATGACCTCCAGAGTGTTAACAAGGTCTTCCTTTGATTTGGCCTGGTGACCTAGTTTTTAACCGCAAGTGACCCAGTTTCCAATCTGACCTAGAAATCATCAAGACAAACATTTTGAGCAAGATTCATGATGAATGCTAGTAGTATAGGCTCTGGAATGTTAACAAGGTTTACCTTTGATTCAGCCTGGTGACCTAGTTTTTGATCCCAAGTGGCCCAGTTTCAAACTTGATCTAGAAATCATCAAGACAAACATTTTGAGCAAGATTCATGACAATTGCTTGAAAAATGTGACCTCTAGAGTGATAACAATATTTTCCTCTGATTTGACCTAGTTTTTGACCCCAAGTGACCCAGTTTCAAACTTGACCTAAATTTCATAGGGGCAAACACCCTGAGCAAGTTTCATCAAGACTGGGTAAAAACTGTGACCTCTAGAGTGTTAACAAACTAATTGTTGATAGTGGACGATGGACGACGGACGACGATGGATGACAGACAGAGGATGATCACAATAGCTCATCCTGAGCTTTGCTCAGGTGAGCTAAAAACTACCCAATAACCCAGTCCTGCAGAATGAATTAAGATGCCACACCACTTATAATTTTCAGCCAGTCTGATTGCTTGATCCAGGTAATGATAAACAGTGCAGATCCAGATCAGTTGGATTCTTCAGAAGCCAAATAACCCTGGTCTTGCTGAACCCAGATATGCCCTGTCTTTGCATACAGTGTAGATCCAGGTCAGTTGGCATCCTGGTCCTTCTGAACCCGGATATGCCCTGCCTTTGCAAACAGTGTAGATCCAAATCAGTTGGTTTCTGAAGCTGACTGTTATTAAGTGTATGAATTTGTATCACTAACCTGGATAAAGTAATCTGATTTGTTGAAAATTAGAAGTGGGCCTGGTATCTTAACTTATTCAAGATGGCAAAGAATAAAATGGCCAATGGAACACCTGCTGCATAAAAAGCATTAAAAGCCAGACGTGACAGACAAAACATACACTTTGTCATGAAAGTAACAACTTATTTAATGACCCAGAATCAAAAATGCACTTGAGATGGACATTGGTACTGCTTTGAGATGTCTATAAAAATGGGACAAAAATATAGTTCAACTTTAAGAGCTAACATCTCTTTGATCTTTAACCCTTGTCCTGCTGAATAAATTAAGATGTCACACCCACTTCTAATTTTCAGCCAATCAGATTACTTGATCCGTATTTTTGCTATACATTCACATACTTAATGGCAAACAGTGCAGATCCAGATCAGTTGGCTTCTTCAGAAGCCAACTGATCTGGATCTACACTGTTTGCAAAGGCAGGGTATATCCGGGTTCAGCAGGACAAGGGTTTAGAGTTCAAGACAGAAAAAAAAAATCTCATTGCCTGAGAAAAGGGGCTCTCAATATACCACATGTACCTTAAGTTTTCAGACAGACAGGCCTGAGCAAACAGTTTAGACCATATATGCCATATCTCACACTGTGAGATAAAATCTCACAGAATTTGACCCATCTGGAAGGCGATTCCCATAAAAAATTCAAATCTCACAGAATTTTCAGACCATTTTACAACAGATTTTATGAAGAAATTAACATAAATCACACAGTGTAGTGGTTTTCACAAGTTTCTTACATGAATAAAAAGACTTTAGACTATATTGGGGGAGCTCCAAAATGATGTTTAAGAAAATCTCACAGAATTTTGTCAAACCTCCCTTAAAATTTTGCCTTATCTCACAGATTTTAGTCCACAGCTTATGACATGTATGTTAGACCAAGATCTGTTGTTGCAAAATGTGCCATGTGATCAGGGTCTGCAAGCTCATCCAGAAGTTTTATAAAAATAGATGCATCAAATGAGGTAGCAAAATGGACTTGTTGAAATTTTAAGACAAGAATAGTAAGGTTACCACCCTTGTCCTGCTGAACCCAGATATGCCCAGATATGCCCTACTTTGCCAACAGTGTAGCTCCAGATCAGTTGGCTTCTTCAGAAGCCAAGTGATCTGGATCTGCACTGTTTGTCATTAAGTTTGTGAATTTGCATCAACAACCTGGATCAAGTAATCTGATTGGCTGGTAATTAGAAGTGGGGGTGAGGCATCTTAATTTATTCAGCATAGCAAGGGTTAAGGTGTCTGAATATTCAGGTAATGTGATCTTTCTCCATGAAAACAAATGCTGTGTGAACTGATCACCAGAACCGTTTGTTGAAGAAAGGCCATTCTGGTGAATTCCCATAATATAATTTTGGGGCAAAATTTAAAAACTTTCAATAATTTTCGGCTAAAAAGACATCCTATCTGATACTATGTCACACTGTGGGTAAAAAAGACTGCAATCAGTCGACATTATTGCAGTCTGATTAGAGTTTCAACTAATTAGCAAATCTCAGGTTACTGTAGAATAAATGAATAAACAGCCAATTCAAGGCCCTAATTGGGGTTTTTACTGTTTGTATATACCCAAGAGAACCCTCTTCTCATGAGACAACGGAATTCATAAATGCAGCTGAATCTGTAGATTTTCTTGACCTAGTTCATAATCAGGGAAATGTACAAGAGGTCCTTGAAAAGTCTGATTGAAACTGGAAACTGAGCCATTAAAAGCGTAAGTGACAATAATAGCTTAATTGTGAAAACAAAGGCAAGGTCCAAATAATTAATAACAGCAAGCCATGAAACCTTGAGAGGTTATTAAGCCAAGTGTTTAGTTCAGAGTCGGAGCCAAGAAAGTCAAGTGGACTCCTTATAAGGAATTGGGACAAAATATTGGAAATAAATCTGATGTGAAGGTCCAGAGCCCTAAAACTTAATAAAATATTTGACTGAAATAGTTTTTTAGCTCTCAAATTTGTTCCAGATTCTCATAGGTGAAGGCCTAATGGAATCTTAGGAGTTCATGTAACATGCCAGGGCTCGAGAAACTGAAGAATCCAAATCGGTCCAGCATATTTTCGCCCCAAAAACGGAAATTGCCGAACCGATTTTCGGTAATTTCCGTAACGGTCGTTTGTTTCCATTCGGTATTATTTTTCAGTTTCAAAATACAGGGTGCTAGTTCGTTATTAGCACAACGACTGACATACCAATATTGCTTCAACACTTGTTCAATTAATATTAACATCGGTATCTCGATTATAAACAGCAATTTTGCTCCCACCGTTCAGACACGCCATATTTCATCTACTTTCATTTTCCCAATATCCGGGTCACTCAGTTACTGAAGAGTACTAAAGGGAAACAATCGGCGATCAAAAGCTATATTCGCGTTGTGCTGCGTTGGCCACTACATTTATGAGCCAGCGCATAACAAAACCTACAGAAGGCATTAGCGCAAACTGATCAGACTCTTCGCTGGTCGCATCTACCTATGATATATAAAAAGAGTCATTGAGGATGGGTGCGCATGTGCGCAGGTGGATTTGAGTAACTGCTGGGCGCACCAGTTTTATTGTAGGTTTTGTCGTGTGCAGACAAAATGCTACGCTGTGCCATTTCTAAACTAGAAAAGGCGACCTTAAACGATTTAACTAGCATTAAATACTTTCGACTATAACAGGTACTCTATTATGAGCAAAACCGATTTTAACACCTTTCTTTGTATCAGACAATTAAAACAAACTTTACCTTAACTGCCTTTAATGAAATCGTTGGATCTCGGATAATTGGCAATTAAAGATAGACCAATTAGCAACAGAATAAAACATACTTGAATGCGTGATTAAGCAGGTGTACACATCCAACTGTATTACCTGACACTTGCTTTTCACACTTCAATCATATTGCAAATTACCTTTACATATCAAAAACACCGATATGCTGTCGCCTTACGCTTCACTTGATTACATAATTTTTATAAGCGGATCAAATTTCGCTGCGATAAGATAATAGAACCGCCTGTGTGGACAAATCTGATTCACCTATTTCAATAATGAGCCGGTCCAATAACTGGCCCTCGAGGTATTTTATGAATACACGCTTGGATTATCTGTGGGAAAAGGTCAGTTTGTTTACACAATTTAGCGACTTGGCGAAAATTTTCGAACCGATTTTTTTCAAAATATCGTTAAAAACTGGACCGATTTTTGATCATCCTCTGTTAGTCAAAATCGGTTCAGAAATACGAAAATCGGTTCAGAACCGAAAAACCGACATTTTCTCGAGCCCTGTAACATGCTGAGTAAAAATTTTAGGAGATGAGAAATTCATGATATTTTTCTTATATATTTTTTGTTCTCCATGAAAAGATATATAGTTGAACCTCAATAGCTCGAACACTGATGGCTCATTTACCATGGCTAATTCATACTCGTTTTTGAGTCCTTACAAAATTCTTACAATAGCTCAACGTCAAATATTTATGGAAATTTTCTTACTTTATCATAAACTTGCACATTGTATGTACTCATTAGAATCACATCATGGAGGAAATTCTAATGAGAACAATCAACATATGTGCAGAAGATCAAAAAGACATCCCTAAATTATCGTCATTTGCTTCCTGACCAATGGCGCTATGATTAACCCTCAGTGGCTCGAAATACCCATATCGTGAACAAATTTCCATTGAGCATTGAAGTTAACCCTTGTCCTGCTGAATAAATTAAGATGCCACGCCTACTTCCAATTTTAAGCCAATCAGATTACTAGATCAAGATTATTGCTATACATTCGCATACTTAATGGCAAACAGTGCAGATCCAGATCAGTTGGCTTCTTCAGAAGCCAACTGATCTGGATCTACACTGTTTGCAAAGGCAGGATATATCCGGGTTCAGCAGGAGAAGGGTTAAACTGTACTGTGGATACTCATCAAAGCACCTCATCAAGGCGCTTCTAATAAGTATCACAACATAAGTATTTTTTTTTTTTTTTTTAAATAAGAAAATCATGAACAGTGTTTAATTGAAAATAATTGAAAACTAGAGCTGGTGTTTGTAAAACACTATGCCCCCAACTGCCTGACTCTAACACTGCTTGACTCCAACACTGCTTGCCCATGACGGTAACAACAGTACAAATATACGAGATTTCAATGTTATTTTATTAAAAGGGAAATAACTCTAAAATGGGAGATAATTTGGATAGGAAACAAAATATGGGTCACCTATTTTTTCATGAGGAATCCATATATGAAATTTCAAACTAGCATGCACAGTTCAAAACATGCTATGCATCAAAAAGTGTGCAATGTAAAAATGCCCAAAATGACAAAGGGCCATAACTCAAGAAGTACTTTTCAGAATTTATTCAAAAGTTAATCAGGTCATCTACTCATCAATACCAATCTATTCACCAGGTTTCAAGGCTCTAGCTTCAATAGCTTTTGAGATATTTTGCTGACAAGATTTTATCTATATTTTTTCAAAAGGGCCATAACTCAGGAAAGGGGCATAATCCTGATGGGAAAAAAAACACGGGTCAGCTATTTTTTCATGAGGAATCCATATATGAAATTTCAAAACCCTAGCCCACACCGTTCAAAACTTATGCTATGCATAAAAAAATGTGCAGCGTAAAAAAGCCCGAAGTTATAAAGGGCCATAACTCATGAAGTAATTTTCAGAATTTATTCAAAAGTTAATCAGGTCATCTACTCATCAATACCAATCTATTCACCAGGTTTCAAGGCTCTAGCTTCAATAGCTTTTGAGATATTTTGCTGACAAGAATTCATCCATATTTTTTTCAAAGGGCCATAACTCAGGAAAGGGGCATAATCCTGATAAGAAAAAAAATATATGTCAGCTATTTTGTCATGAGGAATCCATATATAAAATTTCAAAACCCTAGCATGCACAGATCAAAACTTATGCTATGCATCAAAAAGTGTGCAATTGTAAAAATGCCCAAAGTTATAAAGGGCCATAACTCATGAAGTAATTTTCAGAGTTTATTCAAAAGTTAATCAGGTCATCTACTCATCAATACCAATCTATTCACTAGGTTTCAAGGCTCTAGCTTCAATAGCTTTTGAGATATTTTGCTGACAAGATTTCATCTATATTTTTTCAAAGGGCCATAACTCAGGAAAGGGGCATAATCCTGATGGTAAAAAAATTAGGGTCAGCTATTTTTTCATGAGGAATCCATATATGAAATTTCAAAACCCTAGCATGCATGGTTCATAAGTAATGCTATGCATCAAAAAGCGTAACGGACGGACGGACGGACGGACGCACGCACGCACGCACAAACGTCCCAGAAGCAATATGCCCCTCCAACTTCTTCGAAGTTGGGGGCATAATAGTGCCTTAGGAGCTATGAACAAACCAAATACAACATTTTAATCTCTGAAATAACACTCATTGGAAGACCCAAAGATCACTCGCAAACTAACTACATGAACATACACATGGATTTGGATACTTTGAATTTTAGTTTGTATACAGCAACATTCCCACAATTAACCCTTGTCCTGCTGAATAAATTAAGCTGCCACACCCTTTTCTAATTTTCAGCCAATCAGATTACTTGAATCAGATTATTGCTTTAAATTCACATACTTAATGGCAAACAGTGCAGATCCAGATCAGTTGGCTTCTTCAGAAGCCAACTGATCCGGATCTACACTGTTTGCAAAGGCAGGGTATATCCGGGTTCAGCAGGACAAGGGTAAACCCATATCCTGTAGATTTTATATACACATATAAATGCTTTCAGTATGCAGGCCTCTTTGAGAGCACCTTAGGATCTTCAGAAACAAGGGTCATCCTTTAGTTTTAGATCATCTGACAGGGGAGGAATGTAATTTATCAGAAATCTTAAACTGCCCACATTCAAGGCCAATCTGTGAAATAACTCTCCAAAATTACCATCAAAGTTCATCACTTTCTGATTTTCCGGTTTATTATTTATTTATTTTTTTTTGTCTCTCATCCCTATCTGATCAAACAGGCTCCTGTGCCAACCAGGCAGAGTCTACTTAAACTACTAAAAAATGTACACAAAAGGTAGATATGTCATTGCAGGTTGTTTTTCCTGCAACAGCCACATTTGGCGCTAGTCTTTTGGAGTTCTTTTTTTTTTGTTTATAATATAAGCATCTGTTTGTAATATGACTCACTGTCACATGATAGTCATGTGATCCCAATAGTCATGTGATCACAACTAATACCTGAAAGTATGCCAGTCCATTGATACACTAAATGTGTGAGTCTGAAGTAAATCAGTGGAAAACAAGGTAAATAACTCATGCTTAGGTTTGGGTACCCTTTTCCAAGACCCGGATAAGAAACTTTCATAGCAGGATAAGGGTTTTCGCTTGAAGTGCCATTCAAAATGTAGCAGGCGACTTTCTAAAGTATATTGTTTTTTTTTGTTTTTTTTTTTTCTTTTTTCGGGAAAATTAGGATTGACATTTCTAGGCCTCAGTATTCAGGATATCATATTTAACTGAAATATTAGGACAATAGTAGCTGGATGAGTAGCTAACAGAGTAGATCTTGATCAGACACTGTTTCGATGGGATCTGATCTGGATCTACACTGTTTCCTCAGGTCTTTCTGTCCAAATACTTATGGTTATAAGGTTTGAACCACAACATGGCCCTAACTGTGGACAAAATATCCTGATAACCCTGACTATCAGGACACACAAACTTGAACAAACAGTATTGACCCAGATCAGATGCCACAGAATGTGGCATCTGATCAGGGTCTAAACTGTTTGCCACTTGTTCAGCAATATTTCAAACCCATCAAAAGGTAGAATCTGTTAAGACTCCATTCCCCGTGGAGCAGTGGCATCTCATACAATCACAAACATGCACTCTGTATTAGTAAAATAAGTTACAAGAGGACCATGATGGTCCTATATCACTCACCTGAGCAAACAGATTTGTATACTTATATTAGTGTTGAAGTTTCAGCCAAGTTCACTGCTCTAAATATTATAGCCCTGCACCCCCCACCCCCACCAACCCCCCACAGCAGCCATGTTTTTTTCTTTTTAACGCATCATGACAACTAAATCTTGAAAGAGGGTCACCAAAGGAACATTTCTGCCAAGTTATATTGAAATTGGTACAGTGGTTTCTGACAAAAAGATTTTTAAAGTGTTTTACATTGCTATAAAGCCCTACCCCCTAACAGCCAGAATCATGACAACTTGAAAAAACTTGGTTGATGGTCTTCAAAGGAACAATCTGTTTACCAAGTTAAACCAAGTTAAACTGAAATCGGTTCAGTGGTTTCTGACAAGAAGATTTTCAAAGTTTTCTATCTAGATATATAGGGAAAATAAGCCCCACCCCCTAACAGCCATGTTTTTTTGACAAATCAGGATTGCTTGAACATTCTTGGTAGAGGGTCACCAAAGCAACATTGAAATCGGTCAGGGATATTTGACAAGAAGAATTTCAAAGTTTTCTATACAGATATATACGGAAAATAAGCCCCTCTGGGGGCCATGTTTTTTGACGTATCATGAAAGCTTGAACAATCTTGGTAGAAGGTCACCATTCCTGTCAAGTTACATTGAATTCGGTGTAACGTTTCTTACGAAAAGATTTTTAAAGTTTTTTATATAGATATATAGGGAAAATAAGCCCCGCCCACATAGCTGCCATGTTTTTTGACAATTCATGACAGCTTGAACAACCTTGGTAGAGGGTCACCAAAGAAACATTCCTGCTAGGTTATATTGAAATCGGTCCAGTGGTTTCTGACAAGAAGATTATTAAAGTTTTCTATATAGATATATAGGGAAAATAAGCCCCACCCGCTAGCGGCCATGTTTTTTGACAAATCATGATTACTTGAACAATCTTGGTAAAGGGTCACCAAGTAAGGGTCACCAAGGTAACATGTCTGCCAAGTTATATTGAAATCAGTCCAGTGGTTTCTGACAAGAAGATTTTTTCAAGTTTTCTATATAGATATACAGGGAAAATAAGCCCCACCCCCTAGCAGCCATGTTTTTTGACAAATCATGACAGCCTGAACAATCTTTGTAAAGGGTCACCAAGGAAACATTTCTGCTAAGTTATACTGAAATCAGTCCAGTGGTTTCTGACAAGAAGATTTTTTTTCAAGTTTTCTATATAGATATATAGGGAAAATAAGCCCCACCCCCTTGCAGCCATATTTTTTGACGAAGAGGGTGACCAAAGACACATTCCTTCCAAGTTATATTGAAATTAGTCCATTGGTTTCTGATAAGAAGATTTTTTTAAAGTTTTATATATAGATACATATAAAGGGAAAATAAGCCCTGCCCCCTGGCGGCCATGTTTTTTGACGAATCCAAACGGCTTGAACAATCTTGGTAGAGGATCACCAAAAGAACATTTCTGCAAAATTATATGGAAATCGGTCCAGTGGTTTGGGACAAGATGATTTTTACATTTTTCTATTTCTAGGGAAAATTAACCCCGCTCCCTGGCGGCCATATTTTTTGACGAATCCAAATGGCTCGAACAATCTTGGTAGAGGTTTACTAAAGGAACATTTCTACAAAATTATATGGAAATCGGTCCAGTGGTTTCTGACAAGAAGATTTTTAAAGTTTTCTATATAGATACATAGGGAAAATAAGCCCCACCCCCTGGCAGCCATGTTTTTTGATGAATCCAAATGGCTTGAACAATCTTGGTAGAGGATCACCAAAGGAACATTTTTGCAAAATTATATTGAAGTCGGTCCAGTGGTTTCGGACAAGAAGATTTTTAAAGTTTCCTATATAGATATATAGGGAAAATAAGCCCTGCCCCCTGGTGGCCATGTTTTTTGACAAATCCAAATGGCTTGAACAATCTTGGTAGGGGATCACCAAAGGAACATTTCTGCAAAATTATATGGAAATTGGTCCAGTGGTTTCAGACAAGAAGATTTTTACATTTTTCAAGATATATAGGGGAAAAAAGCCGCTCCCCCTGGCGGCCATGTTTTTTGACTAATCGAAATGGCTCGAACAATCTTGGTAGAGGATCACCAAAGGAACATTTCTGCAAAATTATATGGAAATCGGTCCAGTGGTTTCTGACAAGAAGATTTTTAAAGTTTTCTATATAGATATATAGGGAAATTAAGCCCCGCCCCCTGGTGGCCATGTTTTTTGACGAATCCAAATGGCTTGAACAATCTTGGTAGAGGATCACTAAAGGAACATTTTTGCAAAATTATATTGAAATCGGTCCAGTGGTTTCGGACTAGAAGATTTTTAAAGTTTTCTATATAGATATATAGGGAAAATAAGCCCCGCCCCCTGGTGGCCATGTTTTTTGACGAATCCAAATGGCCTGAACAATCTTGGTAGAAGATCACCAAAGGAACATTTCTGCAAAATTAAATGGAAATCAGTCCAGCGGTTTCTGACAAGAAGATTTTTAAAGTTTTCTATATAGATATATAGGGAAAATAAGCCCCGCCCCCTAGTGGCCATGTTTTTTGACGAATCCAAATGGCTTGAACAATCTTGGTAGAGGATCACCAAAGGAACATTTCTGCAAAATTACATTGAAATCAGTCCAGTGGTTTCTGACAAGAAGATTTTTAAAGTTTTCTATATAGATACATAGGGAAAATAAGCCCCACCCCTGGCGGCCACGTTTTTCGACGAATCGGAATGGCTTGAACAATCTTGGTAGAGGATCACCAAAAGAAAAATTTCTGCAAAATTATATTGAAATCAGTCTAGTGGTTTCTGACAAGAAGATTTTTTAAGTTTTTAGTTAAAAAATCTATTTTTAGCTCCTGTGACCTAGATATGCAATGGACCGGAACCATTTGAACAACTTTGAAAGAGGACCAACCAAGGATCATTCCTGTGAAGTTTGGTCAAAATCCAATCAGTGGTTTAGGAGGAGATGTTGTTTATAGATTGTGGACGGACGGACATACGGACGACGACGACGGACGGTGAGTGATCACAAAAGCTCACCTTGAGCCTTCAGCTCAGGTGAGCTAATAAGGTTAAAATGATGAAATGAAACACCCCTTTAGACTGAATATCTTCTGAATCCCATTTGTATAATTTGTCTATGTTTGCCTCAGTCTATATTGTAATATGGAAATTTGTTTAAACCAATTTAGGTTGCAGAACAGATCTTTTTAAATATTACGGCAAGTCTGGTAAGGAGCAAAGGTGTCCCAAGACTTAGATCAACCTCTACAGTCAAGCAGTCTGATAAAGAACTTTGTTCTCAGCTTACAGAACTGATAGAACACTATATATATATATATATATATATATATATATATATATATATATATATATATATATATATATATATATATATATATATATATATATATATATATATATACATATATAGAATAACTGAGCCAGTACACTGCATTTCTTACAAGATTGCATTTGAGACCAGTTAAGATTCAGATCAGCTTGCAATCTTTGCTGTCCATCTGAAGACGCTTTGGATCTTGGATCATTTGTTACCCACAGGGTGCCCAGTGAAGACTTTACTGGGCACACACGCAATCTTGTAGCAAATGCTGTGCCTGATAGCTCAATATATTAACAGAGATGGTCCTGATGAGGTTGCTCATAAAATGTACATGCCTATTTTACCTAACTCCAGAGGAGGCACTTTTTTTTTTCAACCAAAAAGTTCTTTTTCCTATTTCTCAATGAAAACATTATGTTGTGATATTTTTCTATGTCTCCATGAAAACATATGTTGTGGTATTGATATTTTTCTATTTCTCCATAAAAACATATGTTGTGATATTTTTCTACTTCTCCATGAAAACATATGTTGTGGTATTGATATTTTTCTATTTCTCCATGAAAACATTTGTTGTGGTATTGATATTTTTCTGTTTCTCCATGAAAACATATGTTGTGATATTTTCTACTTCTCCATGAAAACATATGTTGTGGGTATTGATATTTTTCTATTTCTCCATGAAAACATATGTTGTGATATTTTTCTACTTCTCCATGAAAACATATGCTGTGGTATTGATATTTTTCTATTTCTCCATGAAACATGTTGTGGTATTGATATTTTTCTATTTCTCCATGAAAACATGTTGTGGAATTGATATTTTTCTAGTTCTCCATGAAAACATATGTTGTGATACTCATTAGAAGCGCCTCTACGAGGTGCTTCTAGAATATCCACAACATATGTTTTCATGGAGAAAGAAGAAAATCATCAACCTGCCAACACTCTCTTATCTGGAGCTATGTTTATAGGCCTTTGCTCTCAGATATGACATAAGGGTCTTTTTTTGATGTTAAGAAATGAGTGTGATCTTAGAGCGAAGAAAGGTAATCCAGTTTCAAATTACTCCATCTATCCTTTGACACTTCTTTCCCTTCAGTCATGTGTTCATCTTTGTTTCAGGTATCTAAATTACCACTAGACCCTGTGGGGCTGGTTGGGTGTGGCAAAGGTGTCCGGTCAGCGGTGTGACCAACTGATATTGGCTTCCAGTTGGGCAAGGCTTGCTATCCTTGTAGCAGATAAGGATAAAGGGGGAATGCTTTTTATTTCTTCTGTTTCTTCACTTTCATTCCTGTTCCTCTTTCTTCCCTGTCCCTCTCTCTTATCTCCCCTACTGTCTTTTCTATCCCTTTTCTCCCTTCCTCTGGGAGACAACACAAAATGACCCACAAGGGTTGACGTGTCGTTCAACTCCAACACAATCAATCAATTCAGACCCTGTATTTAGGGGGCCCCTGTAGCCTAGTGGATAGGAGAGTTGACTCTTAATCCGTTAGGTTTCTCACCATTGTGGCTCGAGCCTTGCTTGGGTCACATGTGAGAAAGCCAAGTTCTGCTTACGAATGGTCAGGTGGTTTTTCCCCAGGTTCTCCAATTTTTGCCCACCTTTGATGAACGATCGGCTCAATATTAGTGGAATATTCTTTAAAGGGCCATAAACCCCACCCCTCAAAAAAAATCAGACCCTGTATTTGAGTGACCATGTAACAAGGTTTACAACTACTACGAACCTACCAATTTCTTTGAAAATATTTTGATAGAGTATACATCTGCATTTTTATTTAATGCATCGTCTTAATGATAATGCTCTTTTTAATGGACTGATACCAAAGATTTGGGCTGTAAAACATATAACTATGTAACATTGATTAACACCAGCCTCGGTGGCTCAGTTGGATGCGCCGTCCGACTGGAGACAAGGAGGTCACGGGTTCAACCCCCGCCGAGGTCAGCAACATTCTTTCGTGGAGACTGATCATGAAATATTTTCTACGGTCATTCTCTCCCTTCCGCTGATTCAAGAAGGGCAGTTGTCAGTTTCTGGCGAAAGAATGTGCACAATACTGGTTAACCGCTTAGAGGACTAAGCCTGCCCAGTGAACGTGTGGTTAGGTAAACTGACCGCGCTCCACATGACCCCATTGGGTTGACTGGGCCTTAAAACCTCAACATAAACAAACAAACATTGATTATCACTGTCCAATAGGGAAGTAACTGCAGTTATACTTGCCATTTGGAAAGAAAGTATTTATTTGTGGGCTAAATTAAATACTCTAAAAGACCTGGACAGTAAAAAGCCTGGGCTACAGAGAAGTTAATGACCAGTTTTCTGTCAATGAAACAATTTGCCCAAGGGAGGACACTCCTTCACATTTTTCTCCCCACAAAACACTGATTATTTCCCTTTTGTACACTGAAAAATAAGGTAATTATTAAGGGACTGGATACACTGGGTTGTTTTTCTGCCATTTTTACTGGGGAGGCAATTTTTGTGATTTCATGTTTGCCTTCCCTTAACCATTAGCACTCTCTGGGCCAATTCACCAGACAACACACTGATGATAGTTTACTTATATTTTTCCCATAAAATTGGCTTTGCGATTTCATGCAAGGAGACAATTTGCATGAAAGGTCAAAGCCTATTTTCTGGAAACTTTAAGAAAAACATGAATAGTTGGTCATCTACTGAATTTGTCCAGATGTGGTAAAGGTCAGTTACCTTAAATTTTTGGAAACCTTTATTCCTTCTCATACTTATCCCAAAGTATAACCCATTTATACCAAGTGGACTCTTCTATATCTCAAGTTTTTGGACAGGTCCATTTCCAAGAGCAGGGTGTCTGGTTAGTTTTTATTATTATTTCCACATTTTATAGAAATTCCTATATTTAATGCAAACTGTGCAGACCTTGATCAGACGCCGCATGATCTGGGTCTACACTGTTTGCAAATATCCCTTTCATAGGATGTCCGAGGCATAAATTGGTGAAAGAAGTCTGTCTGAGTGACTAAACAGTACTTTGTGAATGGCAAATAGTGTAGACCCTGATCAAACTGTTCCTTCTAGAAACTGTTTGATCTAGGCCTACAGTAACACTGATTGTTGAGGTATCACTGTCAGAATATCTAAATAGAGTACCGGGTAAATAAGGTACCGCTTATAGATGCACTGCCTAATGGCAACTTTTTAACAAAGATAAATAACTTTTAAAACTACTCTTGTTAATGCAGCATTTACAGTTTTCTCCCTTGCAAAGATTTTATACTTTTTGGACCAGGTCTAATGCATGAAATGTCAAAGTATATTTTATCGGGAAAATGAGAAAAATATTTCAAATGTTGTCTGCTGTATTTTTTTCAAGCATGTGAAGCATTTACAAATCAACCAAACTCTGCTTTAATGACTTGACCATCCCTGTTTTCAACAAAGGGAGATGAAGGGAGCGTTCAGAAGATTTTTTTTTTCTTACTTTTTTGCACCAAAACATATTTTGTGGGTACACAAGACAAGGCGAGGCAAGGCAATTCCAAAGAGTACTTGTTACTATATTCTGATGTAAAAGTAAGTAAAATTATTCTACCATATCCACTTATCTGAAGCTATGCTATCTTTAACCTTTACCAGTCTCTGGGCATATTCAGCAGACGAAAAATTGATGATATATTTTCTTAGTTGTTTTTCTCAGAAAACAGGCAGTGACATTTCATGCAAATTGTCTCAATTTGCATGGAATGTCAAGCCTATTTTTCTGAGAAAGATTAGTTTTTTTTAGAGTTTTTTTTTTTTTCAAAATGTCTGCTGAAACTTTTACCCAGCACGCTAAGCATTAATAAAGGCTTACATCTGTCTCAAAGTATGTGCCGACATCTGCAAGTTGGTGTTGCTGATGTCTCAGAACTAAAAAAATTGAAATTATAGTAATAAATGAGTAATCCTTTGGGAATTTTTCTTGTTATCAAAAGAAGAAAATACATAACCCTTAAAGCGCCAAGAAAACCTGCATCTGAAAATTTCGTCTGTTTATGTCGTCTGCTGAATATTCTTGCAAACTTTTCAAATCTATTTTTGCATACAGGCAAACAGTGTGGACCCAGATCAGACTGCTCCTGATCCGGGTCCACACTGTTTGCAAAAATGACTTTTAAAATCACAAGCAGATGACAAAGCAGACGACAATTGTTGTGATTGGCAGTTTAAGGGTTAATTTGTACAGTTCTCATCTGATCAGACTACACATTTTTCTGACTTTTCTTTCAAGTACCATCCCAGAAGGCACATAACATTGAAACAACATCTATTCAATGTTGATTCAATGTCTTGATGTTGAATCAACGTTGAATCCATGCTGTTTCATTGGGATATTACCCCGTAAGTTTTGGAGAGAATTTCTTGAGCAAACCGTAAAGACCCAGATCAAACTCATTGCTCCTGTTTGAGCTCGGCCTGCCGTATGATTTATCAGTCCATCAGCTCATGTCTGATACATTCAGATTTCTTTAGAATAATTAGTCTTAAATCACCAATCACAACTGCAACAGACAACATTCTAAAATATTTTTTTTATTTTTCAGAAGAAAATTAGACATAACTTTTTATGTGAAGTGTCCGCACATAATTCACCCGAAATTTCAAGCCTTATTTTCTTTGAAAACTAATAAAAATCAGAATAATGTTTGCTACAATTTTGCATGGTGCATTGAAGGTTACGGTTGAAGTGTCAGTCACGGCAGCAGCTGACAACATTCTAAGATTTAAAAAAAAACTTTCTTGGGAAAATAAGGCTTGATATTTCATGTGAACTGTCTCCTAGGCAGATGATAGACTAGAAATGTCAGGCCTCTTTTTCTTTGATGATGATTGGGTATACGTCTCAACATTAATTTAAGTTATATCAATGCTTGGCAGATGTTTCACAGGAAATGTCAAGCCTTATTTTCTCTCCTGACTGGTGTTTTACATTTGTCAACATTACAGTGGACTCTTATTATCTCAAAGTCCAAGGGACACTCAGAAATGCTTCGAGACATCCGTACCTCGACATATCAGATTTGCAGAATTGAGGAAAAAATAAATCGAACAACCACTTTTCTCAATGATTATATAATTTGACTCCTGAAAGTACTGTTTTATTGAAAATATTGTGGAAAAGAGGAAAAATTGCTCCTGAGGAGCAATTTCTCCTCTTTTCTACAATATTTTGTAACCTGTTGTTAGATTTGGAATGTTAAAACATCGACCAGATTTTTTCTTTGAGATAAGCGGTTAACTGAGATAAGCTAGGTTAAGATAATGCTTTGACTGTATTAAAATCATATCAAGATGGTGAAGGGTGGTGGGGAGGGGTGGGTGGTGGGTAGGTGGTGATAATGGAAGAGCTCATGATCCAAAGTCCGGACTGTAACCTATCTTTGAGACATACCCCAAAATGCATCAGATTATAAGGGCCATGCCATGCGCAAACATGTCTTCAGGTATTGTGCGGACAGTGAAGGCCCAGATAAGCCTGCACATCCTTACAGTCTAATCAGGGCCTTCACTGTCTACTAACAGAATCATTGGATACTACAGAATGTATGATTCGAGAGAAACTAAGGAGACACTTTGCATGAAATATCAAAACTTATTTCCTGTGAAAATTCAGAACAAGAGGCCCACAGGACACGGGTCGCTCACCTGAGTGACATAGCCACTGCAGATATGCAGATGTTATGCAACATTTTTCCAATCCTGTCATCGCAACTAATGAAAAGATCATCCTTTAAGCAGTTCTTAATTTTGAAGAAGAATATTATTTATGGTATGACAGTCAATGGAGTATGATCATTTGAACAAACTCTCAATCACTTTCAACAGCACGATCAATGTGAAATTTGGTGGCAATATTGGCTAAGTGGTTTCTGAAGAATCATGATTTTATACATGTAAACAGCACAGTGGCAGGGAAATATAATAAACATAAACAAGATGGCAGCCACCTTGGATTTCCAATCAGAATGATTTTAGCTACTGTTGATCTACAAGTCACCTCGATACTTCCAGTGAACTTTGTGTCAATTGCCCTTTTGGTTCAGGAGAAAAAGTTCAAAACAGATTTTCAAGATGGCCGCCAGAGCCGCAATTTGGGATTTCCTATCACAACGTTTGAGCTATTTTTGATCTACAAGTCACCCCGATGCTTCTTACCAAGTTTCGAGTCAATTGGCCTTTTAGTTCAGAAGAAGAAGGGAAAAATAGATTTTCAAGATTGCCGCCATCTTGGATTTCCGATCAGAACAATTTTAGCTATTTTTATATCTACAAGTCATCTCGATGCTTCCTACCAATTTTCAAATCAACTGGCCCTTTGGTTCAAGAAAATAAGCAAAAAAAAAGAGTTTCCAGATGGCAGCCATGACGGCCATCTTGGTTTTCCAATCAAAACAATTTAAGCTATTTTAGATCTACAAGTCACCTGAATGCTTCCTACCAAGTTTTGAGTCAAATGGCCTTTCAGTTCAGGAGAAGAAGCGAAAAATAGATTTTCAAGATGGCTGTCATGGCGGCCCTCTTGGATTTCTGATAGGGACAATTTCAGCTATTTTTGATCTACAGGTCACCCTAATGCGTCCTACTAAGTTTAAAGTCAATAAGCCTTTCGGTTCAGGAGAAGAAGTGACAAATTTCCAATCAGAATGATTTTAGCAATTTTTAATCTATAAGTCACCCCGATACTTCCTACCAAGTTTCAAGTCAATTGGCTTTTGGGTTTAGGAGAAGAAGGGAAAAATAGATTTTCAAGATGGCCACCATGGCGGCCTTCTTGGATTTCCGATCAGCATGATTTTAGTTATTTTTGATCTACAAGTCACCCTGATGCTTCCTACCAAGCTTGGAATCAATTGGCCTTTCGGTTCAGGAGAAGAAGTGAAAAATAGATTTTCAAGATGGCGGCAATGGCGGCCATTTTGCATGTCCAATTGGAACTATCTTAGCTATTTTTGATCTACAAGTCACCCTGATGCTTCCTACCAAGTTTCGAGTCAATTGGCATTTGAAGCGAAAAACAGATTTTCAAGATAGCCGCCATGGTGGCCATCTTGGATTGACGATCGGCATGATTTTAGCTATTTTTTATCTATGTCACCCCGATGCTTCCTAGCAAGTTTGGAGTCAATTGGCCTTTCTGTTCAGGAGAAGAAGCAAAAAATAGATTTTCAAGATGGCTGCCATGGTGGCCATCTTGGATTTCCGATCGGAACGATTCTAGCTATTTTTGATCTTTAAGTCACCCCAATGCTTCCTACCATGTTTGGAGTCAATTGGCTTTTGGGTTTAGGAGAAGAAGCGAAAAATAGATTTTCAAGATGGCTGCTATGGCGGCCATCTTGGATTTCCGATCGGCATGATTTTAGCTATTTTTGATCTACAAGTCACCCCAATGCTTCCTAGCAAGTTTGGAGTCAATTGGCCTTTCGGTTCAGGAGAAGAAGCGAAAAATAGATTTTCAAGATGGCGGCCATCTTGGATTTCCAATCAGCAAGATTTTAGCTATTTTTGATCTATAAGTTACCCCCATGCTTCCTACCAAGTTTCGAGTCAATTGGCCTTTCAGTTCAGGAGAAGAAGCGAAAAATAGATTTTCAAGATGGCGGCCATGGCGGCCATCTTGGATTTAGGATTGGCACGATTTTAGCTATTTTTGATCTACAAGTCACCCCCATGCTTCCTAGCAAGTTTGGAGTCAATTTGCCTTTCGGTTCAGCAGAAGAAGCAAAAAATAGATTTTCAAGATGGCAGCAATGGCGGCCAACTTGAATTTCTGATTGGCATGATTTTAGGCTATTTTTGATCTACAAGTCACCCCGATGCTTTCTAGCAAATTTGGAGTCAATTGGATTTTGGGTTCAGGAGAAGAAGCGAAAAATAGATTCTCAAGATGGCGGCCATCTTGTATTTCAGATCAGCATGATTTTAGCTATTTTTGATCTACAAGTCACCCCGATGCTTCCTACCAAGTATCATGTCAATTGGCCCAGGAATGTTGGAGGAGTAGGCTTTTAAAGCAATTGTTGACGACGCACGACGGACGACGGACGACAGACATTGACTGACCACAATAGCTCACCATGAGCACTTTGTGCTCGGGTGAGCTAATAATATCAGTTTGTCATTTGCTGAATTGGCCCAGAGAGTGGTTGAGATTAACCCTAGTCCTGCTGGACCGGGATATGCCTGGATCTGCACCTGCACTGTTTGCCATTAAGTGTGTGAATTTATATCCGCAATCTGGATCAAGTAATCTGATTGGCTGAAAATTAGAAGTGGGCGTGGCTTTT
This sequence comes from Anodontia alba, assembly GCA_964016985.1. Classification (NCBI taxonomy): domain Eukaryota; kingdom Metazoa; phylum Mollusca; class Bivalvia; order Lucinida; family Lucinidae; genus Anodontia; species Anodontia alba. The sequence continues at coordinate 38,881,755 of OZ024823.1, forward strand.
TAATTTATTCAGCATGACAAGGGTTAATGCCCATGTGTGCAGGCACAGTTTACAGAATCTCTTGGCAAAAAATCAGCAGACAACAAATTCAGATTTTTTCCCAGAAAACAGGATTTGTTATTTCACTTCAAAGCCTGTTTTCTGGAAAACAAATATGAAAAAACATTTTAAAATGTCGTCTGTTGTTATTTACCCATCATGCACAGGGTGGGTAACATTCTCACAGTTGTTACATAATGACAAACAAACCCCATAGCTCAGATGAGATAAAGTAGCAGGTAAATATTTTTCTCATTTTTCCACAAAAATATATGTTGTTGGTACTCATTAGAAGCATCTCTGCGAGGCACTTCTAATGAGTACCCACAACATATGTTTTTGTGGAGACATAAGAAAAGTATAAATACTTTTTTGTTGAAAAAAAAGCCCTTTATTTGGAGCTATGAAAACCTCTTTGAATAATGAAGTCAAACAACAAAGCAGACTTTCAATCAAAGAGTAGCTGATAATATCATTAACAGGGCCAATTACAAAAATCCACTTCCTGGTGCATGGATTTCATAATAAAAGTAATCAAATATGCATATCTGTCATTACTTCTATAATGCATTCTTCAAGGGGATAACAGTGAAGAATGCATTTGAAAGACGATTCCTGGAGATGCTAACTGCGTCTTAGCAAATTCGCCAAATTCTCCTATCTCAATCACCATCTAAAACAATAGTTGTTAGGAATACTGTAATAATCCTAAGTAATGGGACAGACATGCCTGGACAAACAGTGTAGACCCAGATCAGATGCCAGGGTCAGAATGTGGTTCTGATCAGGGTCTACACTGTTTGCCACTCAACCAGTTGTTTTAGACAGTCATCAACAGGTAGTAAAATGGATCTGTTCAAATTTTAGGACAAATATTTTGAGCTGGAGTTTTAGAGCCCAACCAACTGTTTAGGCCTTGATAAGCTGGTAGGTTAACCACCGCACTCTTTTCCCATGCAAGCTTAGTCCTCTAAGCAGTTAACCTGTACTTCTGCACATACTTTCATCAGTAACTGACAACTGCCCTTGTTGAATCAGCTGAAAGGGGAGAATGACCACAGAAATCATTTCATGATCTATCTCCACAAAAATTATGTGGCTGGGCAGGGATTGAACTTGCGACCCCTGGATCTGGTTACTAGACGTTAGAATGAATAATATGGAAGCAAAACCATATATCGAGGGTTGAGCGCAAGACTGGCGTAAGTCAGATGGTTGTTTTTCCCCAAACCTAATCTCCTCACCATGAAGGCGTTATGAAGATTACAACATTTCTTTCTGTAAACAATGAAAATTTAGGTGCCATTGCTCTTATGAGCAATGGCACCTAAATTTGCATTGTTTACAAAGGGGTGCAAGTTGCCCCTAAACAAGGGTTTCAAAAATATGTTTGAGTTACTATAGTCTTGCACTCAACCCTCGATATTTGCATGAAAATGAACACTGAACAGTATAATATTTTGGCTTGTCTAGTCTCCTTTTATAATTTTATTATAATACTTAGACAATATGTACCAAATAGACATATTAAATAAATAGACCATTAAGAAGTTGACTATCAATTAACTCAGTCAGTTAATTACAAAAATGTCCAGATTAGATGTAGTAGGTAGTCTGAGCCAGTATTGTTTGTGTTGAGGTTTTACGGCCCAGTCAACCCAATGGGGTCATGCTGAATGCGGTCAGTTTACCTAACCACACATTTACTGGGCAGGCTTATTTCTCTAAGCAGTTAACCAGTATTGTGCACATTCTTTCGCCAGAAACTGACAACTGCTCTTCTTGAATCAGCGGAATGGAGAGAATGACTGTAGAAAATATTTCACGATCAATCTCCACAAACGAATGTTGCCTACCTCGGCAGGGGTTGGACCCACGACCTCCTGGTCTCCAGTCAGACGGCGCATCCAACTGAGCCACGGAGGCTGGCAATAAGCCAGTATAAATAGTGGTAGTGAACCCATAGCATTCAAAGACCACCACCAGCCTTCAGAAAGTAATGGTAATTCAATTATCCCTTCTGTTACAATAAGTCTCAAACCAAAGCAATGAGACATGTTCTAACCATACTTATCCTAAAACTTATACAAGTCCATTTCACTACCTGTTGATGTGTCTGTCCAAATACTTACGGTTAACCCTTGTCCTGCTGAACCCGGATATACCCTGCCTTTGCAAACAGTGTAGATCCAGATCAGTTGGCTTCTGAAGAAGCCAACTGATCTGGTTCTGCACTGTTTGCCATTAATTATGTGAATTTATATCAACAATCTGGATCAAGTGATCTGATTGGTTGAAAATTGGAAGTGGACGTGGCATCATAATATATTCAGCAGGACAAGGGTTAATACCATACACACATTTCTTTTATGGAAAAATAAAAAAACTGCTAAATCATGTACACTTTTTATCAAAAAATTGCTGGAATTCTAATCAGCACTGTATCTATTCTCTGCACGCTATACAGGATTTGCAGAAAGTCACTCGAAGTAACTGGATACTGTTTTTTTTTTTTTTTGTAATACATTGCTTTAATGCTTTGGGTAAAATTTTCAGCAGACAACATATTGAAATACTTTTTTAATTTTTTCCCAGAAAACAGGATTTGATATTTTATGCAAATTGTCTCCATTTCCCAGAAAACAGGATTTGACATTTTATGCAAATTCCTAGAAAACAGGATTTGACATTTTATGCAAATTGTCTCCAATGGAGACAATTAGCATAAAATATCAAATCCTGTTTTCTGGGAAAAATAAGAAAAACATCATCAATTTTTTGTCTGCTGAATAAACCCAAAGATTGATAAAAGTTAAAGGAACTGTTAAAATATGTCGTCTTGCTGACTGTAATTTCCAAAAGTGTAACTGATATTTTCAGGAAAAAAGTTCAAAGGCAAAAATGAGATTTTCAGAAAAAGTTTCAAAGGCAACTGATTTTAGAAACATCCCAGAACAAAAAATGTAGTCACGCTGCGCACGTTTTGTGGGAAACATGCAAACAGACCACACTGAGCCATCATAAGACAAAACCTACAATTAGACTTCTGCGACCAGCAAAAACTCAGATCAGCCTGTGCATTTGTGCAGTCTGATCAGAGTTTTTGCTGACCACATATGCCTTCTACAGCCTCCAGGTTATTCAAAGAGGAATAAATGAGAACTCTTGCCATACTGGGTGGATGTACAGGCTCATCTGAGTCTTTGCTGGTCTCACACGTCTTACTGTAGGTTTTATCGTTCGCTGGCACAATAATATGACATGTTGATTTCAACCCTTAAAACTCCAAATTTATACATTAGCAGACCTAAAACATAAACCATCACGAAAACACGCCTGTATAATTTTGACCCCCTTAAACCCCACTTTTATATAGTAAAACTGAGGTTTACAGGGGTATACATTATCTTTCTTATTTCCGCTCAAAAACATAGTTTGTGGGTACTCATTAGAACTGCCTCAGTGAGGCGGTTCTAACGAGTACCCACAATCTATGTTTTGAGCAGAAATTTGAAAAATATCAGAATTTTTAACTGAAAATTTTCATATTTTTGGTGGTAAAATTTTCAATATATTTGAATAGGCGTGTTTTCGTGATGTTTTGAAATATTTTCTTAGCCCTTTCATCCCAGAGTTTCCAAAGTATAAGACTCTTCCATCTTTGAATTTGGACACATTCATTATTTCAAATGGGGAAATCAGCCAAAATATAAAACTGGGCCCAGTTTTTCAAAACTTAACAAAGTTGTTAACTAACGTGACGTTAAAATTTCTATCTTGAAATATGGCAAGTACATTGATATATTTTGCTGAAAAAATGTGAGTAGCTTTTGCATTGCAAAAGCTACGAGTAGCTTTTGCATTGCAAAAGCTACTCACATTTTTGCAGAAAATATATCAATGCACTTGAAAATACCTTAGCTATAACTATTAACAAATTCGTTATTAATGAGCTCATTAAGATAATGATGCTTTGAGCAGGCAAACAGTGTAGATCCTGATGAGATGCTAGTACTCATGTGGATCTACAGTGCGCATAAATATCTGCTTAGGTCCGCAGGGATGAAAGGATTCTTTTTTTTTTTCAAGAAAATAGGCCTTAACATTTCATATGAATCATCACAGACGATTCATGTAGAACTATTACTCGATGAATGTTTACTGTCGTGCCAATGTACTTTTTATATTGGAATAATCCAGGGTCAAGGTGAAGCCCGTTGTTACGGGTATAAATAATGCCACTCGGTATTTTCCAATGAAATCAAACCCATCCACGTAAAGGTTATTTATAGATGCACTATTCTTGTCACTCTGATGTCAGAGTGCTGTTGATAAAGGGTTACCTGTAAAAACTGGACAGGGGCATTTGGGATATTGACAAACAGTGCAGACCCAGATCAGATGCCACATTCTGTGGCATCTGATCAGGGACTGCACTGTTTACTTAAATTACAGGAAATTAAGGGTTAAATGAAAGTCTTAAGTCCCTGTTCAGAACCATTTTCACAGACTACACTCAGAGACAACCAATCCAACAGTGCTGAAATATCACACCCCAGACACTTGACATGATATTCCACCCAGTCACATTATACTGACACTGAGCTGACCAGTTCTGATTCCTAGCTCTATTTTCTTAATGCTGAGCACCAAGCGAAACAGCAGCTAGTACCATTTTTTAACCCTTAAAATGCCAAGAAAACCTGCATCTGAAAATGTTGTCTGTTTATATCATCTGCTGCCTCTTCTTGAAAACTTTTCAAACATACTTTTTGCATATAGGCAAACAGTGTGGACCCAGATCAGACTGCTCCTAGAGGAGCAGTCTGATCTGGGTCCACACTGTTTGCAACAATGACTTTTAAAGTATTCAGCAGAAGACAAAGCAGACGACAATAGTTGTGGTTGGCGTCTTAAGGGTTAAGTCTTTGGTATGACTCGGCTGGGGATCGAAGCCACAACCTCCCGGTCACAAAGCGAAATTCTACCAACTGAGCCACTGTGCCGGTTACCAACTAGTAAAAGATTTCAAAATATTTGGGATAAATACGGTACATCTTCTTAATGCTGCTTTGATTCAGCTTTATAGATGGGAATATTAATTAATATTCTGCATGCTGGGTAAAAATTTCAGCAAGCAACATTTTAAAATATTTTTCTTATTTTTTTTGCAGAAAATAGGCTTTGACATTTCATGCAAATTGTCTTGCATGAAATGTCAAAGCCTATTTGCTGCAAAAAACAAACAAAAAACAACAACAACAAAAAAACAACAAAACACCATCAATTTATTGTATGCTGATTTTTGCTTATAGCATAGCATGCTAAGTGTCAAAGCAGATTGGAAGATGAATCACTTTAGATCCCCTTGTAACAGAACAGAACAGAACAGAACAAAACTTTATTAATCTAACTACTTCTCAGGCCACACACAGGAGGCGTAAGAGAAGGAAGAAACTACATAATGAACAAAGCAAGTAACAAAGTTTACAAACAAACATTGTTCACGTTACATTCTGTCCACACACATAAATACATACATACACACATGTGCATGTGTGCAGGTACATACATACAGTAGTGCCAAGACCAAAGGCTACACCCAGCGCACCAGGTGTCAACTACGTCCAGACATGGAATGAACACCACGTCTAAACGCAGCCAACCCCATGCCCACCAGGGTGCAGCCCACATGTACACGCAATAACTAAGTAGAAAAAAAAAAAAAAAAAAATCACAACACACACATTATCCTATCCCCTCCACTGACTTTACACCAGTTCAACAGGAGGTTAACGATCTTCCATGAACAAATATGAAACCAGCAGAACTGGACCGAACTGAGCTAAACATTATTTGACTAAGTTCAGGCCACACGTGGCTTAGAAGAACGTATATACAATGCATACAAACATACAAATGTGTAAACTAAAGGAGAAATTGAAGAATACACACACACAGACGCACCCACCAAAAAAACAAAAACAAAAAAACCTTACACACACATACACAGTACTTAAATGACAGATGAAAACTTTTTCATTATTATATCTACAAATTTAGATAACTGAATAAGGTCTTTTACATTATCAGTAGAGAGCAGTTCTTTAAATTTAATGACATTAGGTCTCTTGTAAAAATATGATTTCAAAAACTGCTTTCGTTCGGCTTGAAAATAATTACATATGAAGAGATAATGGAACTCGTCTCCAATGTCTTGTTTTGTACATAGATTACATCTTCTTTCATCAAGTGGAGTATTTTCCCATCGACCTGTTTCAACTGGGAGTCTATGGTTACTCAGTCTATATTTCAGTAGTGCACTGTGCTGCTTTTTATTTAACTTTACCAAATAGTTTTCTAACTTGATGTTCTGTTTGTAAAGGTAATAATTTTTTCCTTTAGAAGATAGATTTACTTTCTGATGCCAATCTTGAGTATGCAGATCAACCAAGGTTTCACAAATTTGCCTTTTAACAGATGTTGGATTTTCAATTATTCTTGTATTAAAAAGATCAAATCGTCCAACTGATATAAGTAATTCTTTTATGCTATGAATCCATTTATGTTGGTATTCTCCACTGCAGTACTGGTGATAAAGTATGTCATACAATAATTTAGATAATTTTGATTCTTTGCCATTAATAATATTCATCCACAAGCCAATCAAACGCATTTTAATGGTTACATCAATGGGTCTGCGACCAAGCTCTGCATGTAGCATATATATTGGGGTGCTCTTTTTTGAGTTTGTGATGTATCTCAAGAATTCATTATGAAGATTTTCAATTAGTTGAGCCTTTTCAAATGCCCATACCTCACAGCCATATAGGGCTATTGGTAAAATAGTGTGATCGAATAATTGCAGTTGTAAATCAATAGGAAGATTCAAGGACCTGATTCTTTTGTGTAAGAGGTGCATAGCTTTCTTTGCCTGGTCGTAGTTGTGCTTAATAGCCTTTGAAAAACTTCTACTTTTGGTGAAAACTACACCTAAGTATTTGAAGTCCTTACATATTGAAATTTTGTTTTCACCAATTCTGAAGTCAAAACGATCATCATTACGTGTTCCAAAAATTAAAATCTTGGTCTTATCGTAATTGATGTCAAGCTTCCATAATTTTGAGTATTCATGAAACACATTCAAACAGTGCTGGAAACTTTTTTCATCAGTGGCAAAAATAACTGTGTCATCTGCATAGAGTAAAACAAACAACTTCAGGTAAAAATAAACATCATCAGAAGCAAATTCTACATCAATACCAGGACATTTCTTAGACACAAGAAAGCTTTCAAGATCATTCAGAAATAAGGCAAATAAGACAGGTGACAGATTTTCACCTTGTCGGACTCCTCTAAAACAACGGAAAAAATCTGACTGATTACCGTTGAATGAAACACATGATTTAATTTCTTGGTACATGTTAAAGACAATACGAAAATTTCCCATTAATATTGTTTGCCAGTAATTTTGACCACAATCCTACACGCCACACAGAGTCAAAAGCTTTGCTAAAATCTACAAAAGAGCAGAATAGCTTTAACTTTTTGGATTTCAAAATTTCACTAAGAGCATGTAGAGCAAAAATATGATCGTTTGTAGAATATCCAGCTCTAAAACCGGCTTGATTTTCATTCAAAATATCATAAGTATTGAGAAATTCATTTAGTTGTAAGTTGAGTACTGCTGTGAAAAGTTTGCCAAAGCAGCTTAAAATTGTTATTGGTCTGTAATTCTCAGGCTGTGAAGGATCTCCTTTATGCTTGTAAATGGGCCTTATAATTCCTTCTAACCAGGCATCTGGCAAAATTCCAGTTTCAAGAATCAAATTGAAAAAAGAATTATATAATGGCATCATTATATTAGAAGTACTCTTTATGTATTCATTTATGATATCATCATTTCCACATGCTTTATTATTCTTTAAAGACTTGATGCATTTTAAGATTTCACAGTCAGTAATAGGTGAGTTCAAAATTGGATCATTATCATCAAGTGAAATCTTTATATTTTCATTCTGTTGGTTTTCAGAATCAGACTGTTTATTTAAACCTTTGAAAAAGCTGTATAATGAGTCAAGTCCAATATTACTACTGTCTTGTTTTTTACTGTCAATGCTGTTAATTATTTTCCAGTACTCCTTTGGATATTTATTTTTCAAATTCCTAAGCTTAATTTGAGTTTGTCTATTATGTTTATTTATGAAGTAGTTCATTTTCTTTTTGTATGCTTTGCTTGCTGTTACTAGACTAGACCTTGAGGAAGTTGATGGACATCTTGAAAATTTTGTTTTAGCCAGATGGTACCGTTTGCGTGCATGTGCACACTGTTTACCGAACCAAGGCATTTTGCCTTTTGTATGATTTGGGTATGATTTATCAGGAATACAAGTTTGTGCTGATTCATGAAAAATTTCAGAAAACTTAAGGCACATGCTATTTATATTATCCTTATTCACTGAGTTATAGTTTTTACTACTATCTTGAATGAAGTTGTATAGGTCATTTAATTTAGAACGATCTATGTTTTGAACAAAGATAGTTTTTTTATCTTCTGTTAATTTTGGCTTTCCTTTAATATTTTGTTTGGGATACTTCTTTGTATTCAATATAGAACTTTGAGAGAAACATAAGGTTGTACTTAGTAATGAATGGCCATCAGAAAACAAATTAAGATTTAATGTGAAGTAAAACCTGCCTTCCATTTATTCAATAAAATCATAGTAAATTCAGTTTGCTTTTTACCTGAAGTGTTCTAAGCTCTAAACTGGGTTAAGATCTAAACTGGGTATAGGACCAGTTTTTTTAGTATTTTATATCCTAGAAACAGCAAATTTATCATGCACATTTTAGCATAAGGGCCCAGGTTTTCCATTTGGCTGTCTGTTTGTATACAAGTGATAAATATTAACCCTTATAAAGCGCGGGGAATGACATTTGTCATTTTGGAGGGGTATGCCAACTCTAAAGCCTGTCATTCTTACTATACACCAGATGCAACCATTCAGAGCAAGTGCTCCCATACAGAACCTTCTTTCATACAATCATACTGCTCTTCATTAGAAAGTCAGGTGCTGGATTTTACCCATGCTAATAGACAGAGTATACTGAATGAAATTTCAGCACCACTTGGTCAGTTTTATCACAATTTTCTGGAAAAAAAAAAAAAACAACAACACCTGTAACATCTAAATCATTTCCAGATTTCCAGTAAGGGAGAGGGTAGGAACAACAGTAGAAACTAAGTATGTCCCCCTTTTCCTTCTGAAGCGCACACAGTAAGCCCTGGTCTCTTGTATTTTTTTTTTAGTGTCTTAAATGGTTCCCAGGCACCATGTGACTGTCACGTGACTAGAAGTCAAATGATCATTACTTCTCCAGTAAAATGGCCACATACAATTGGCAAAATATATGTGAAAATTCCATCGAAATCAAGGCAAAATCAAGAGACTAATGGCTTCTCAAGTAGGGGTACCCCTCCTAACAGGCCTCACAATTATGGACTTCTAAGGGTTACACTAGTATTAGGTTATGGCTGTTGGGTGTCTTATATCATGACTATTTATGATCTGAAAATACTGGATTTACACCTGTTTCAACACAGATTCCTCCCAGAACTGCAGAGCTCTATCTAGATAAAAGGAATACTGAAAATGTCATAAAATTTCAAACACTTTATTCTATACTTTTTTTGTTTTACTTAAATTTGCTTTTTATGCAGTGGTTTCTTTACCCTTGCCCTGTTGAATGAATGAAGATGCCATGCCCACTCTAATTGTCAGCCAATCAGATTACTTGATCCAGGTTTCTGATACAAATTCACATACTGAACGACAAACAGTGCAGATCTAGATCTGGATTTACACTGTTTGCAAAGGATGTGGGGGGTGGGGGGGGGGGGGGGTGCGGGGGTGTATATCCTGATTCAGCAGGATAAGGGTTATGATACTTAGAGAAATGGCAAACAGCTCCTTTAAGAGCAATCTGATCTGGGTCTGCTCTGTTTCCAAATACTATTTTGTCACAAACTTTGGTGTATGAAATTATAGGACATTTCCGTACTGTATCTAAGTAATCTTTTTTTTATTTCTCCATAAAAAACTTATTTTGTCAGTACTCATTCAAAGCATTCACCGAGGCATTTTTTATCAGTATCATGACAAATGTTTTTTTATGGAGAAATAAGAGAATTATCAGTACTATTTGGCTGAAACAAAAAAAAAAAAAAATGCAACTGTAAAATATGCCCTTGCACATAGCCTTTATCACTTGAACATCATCTTGAAATGACTTAAATACCATTGATGAGTCATTAAAGTACAATAACATTAACACTTACCAAGCTATGGGCAAATTCAGCTGACAACAAACTGATGAAAGTTTTCTTATTTTTCCTAGAAAATAGGATCTGACATTTCATGCAAATTGTCTCCACTGGAGACAATTTGCATGAAATGTCAAATCTTATTTTCTACATATAATTGGAAAAAAATATTTCAAAATGTTTTCTGATGAATTTTTTACCCAGCATGCAAAGTGTTAATTAAACATCTCTATGTTGTGTTTATTGAAAAAGAATCACATCAAGTTTACCAAATATTGTGTTTAAGCAATTACCAATACTAAAACAAACAAACGCCTACTTTCTGCTAAATTACTGCACAGAAAAAACTACGTTCTGCTACTGTATCATTACCCAACTGTCAAGAAAATCATTATTTCTCGTAGAAGTGATGAGTGTGTCTAGAAAAGAAGGAAGCATACAGTATTTACCCTACTGGGTTTTCGACCTTACTTGGAAAGACATTTTTGCTTGGAATTTTATTCTAAATGCAAAAATTACGTACATGTAAAAGTCCTAAAATTTCAAACATTTTATTCCATTTTTTTGGGGGGCTAAATTTTGCTTTTTATGGAGTGACTTCTCAACCCTTGTCCTGCTGAACCCGGATACACCCTGCCTTTGCAAACAGTGTAGATCCAGATCAGTTGGCTTCTGAAGAAGCCAACTGATCTGGATCTGCACTGTTTGCCATTAAGTATGTGAATTTATAGCAACAATCCGGATCAAGTAATCTGATTGGCTGAAAATTAGAAATGGGTGTGGCATCTGAATTTATTCAGCAGGACAAGGGTTAAAACAAACAGTGCAGAGCCTGATCAGACTGCATCTTCTGGGTCTGCCCTGTTTGCATATGCCATTTTGTCAGAAAATTTGGTGTATAAAATTTTAGGACATTTACTGTAATTTAAGGGTTACAAATTCTTATCAGAAACTATTTGTCATTCTGTTTCTGTGCTTTGTTCTCAATTAATATTTACCCTAAAATCTAATTTTATGGCCAAAAATTAGTCTGGCCTATGCAATGTTTATAGTGAACTGATTTTATTGAAATACGTTTATAACAAAATATTTGTTGCTTTTCTCCACTGATTTTTACTCGCCGATATTTCATAATAATAATTTGAAAATTTCAGAAATTTTAAACAAGGGGAACTTGTTGAAAACCTGCCTCCAGGCTACCTGCCCTACCAAAATTTTTGCATGATTTGTGGCCATTTCAACTATGGGAAAAGTGAAAACATTCAAATTTTTTAAAACTATTAAAAAAAAAACAAACTTGGTGCATAGGTAGTTACCACAAATGGTTTTGAATCATGACAGAAGTTTGCACAGTTACTTCTTCTGATTAAAGCGGCCTGCAAAACCCTTCCTGAAAGATGTCAAAAGCTGAGAAATTATTTGGATCGACAGGTCTAAACAAACAGTGTAGACCCAGATCAGATGCCACAGTCTATTCAATCTGCAATAGGGTTTATTTATCGGAAGCTGAACAGGCTGAGTACAGCAAAACCAAATGGGTTGTGTCAAGCTTTTAAAAGTACCTTTAAGCATGTGCAAAATGCGCAGATTCAGATCACCTGGGCCTTTGCTCTCCATTCACACATTCTGAACCGATTATTCTGTTAGCAGACAGTGAAGGCCCTGATCAGACTGTGCGAATGCACAGTCTGATCAGGGCCTTTGCTGTCCGCATATACCCGAAGACATGTTTATACATGATGTCACCCAAATAAAAATACATAAGCAAATATTGATGGCCCAAACAAACATACTATTGTCTACTTCATTAACAATACCAAATCTGAATGTGCGAAAGCCGAGGCTGCTCTGGGGCCTTGAAGTCTGTGTACGACATTCTGACATTCCAGAAGATTTGCAGGATTCTAGTGGTTATTCCCGTTTTCTGTGTCAAGTGTTCATGCAGCTGCACAATCAAAGAAACGCGGTGCTCCAGATAAGACTATTTGGTAGAACAAATTTAACCACCCTTAAAACGTTTAGCGAATTTGCAGCAGACGACTTCCTAAATTTTGTTTTATTATTTTTCAGAGAATATAAGACTTGCCATTTAATGTGACTCGTCTGCTGGGCAGACGATTCACATTAAATTTCAAGCCCTATTTTTTCTGAGAAATACCAAAAAAAAAATAAAAATAAAAATAAAAATGTCATCTGCTGAAGATGCGATTAGCCCCTAAAGGATTAATATTTGCTGCATAAGAAAAAGTTGCAGGATCTCATCAGAACAGATTTACTGAGATAATTCTCATGAGAATCAACATTTAAGAGGGGTGGCAGATTAAATTTCCACGTTTCTGCCAAGGGAGACAACACTTGTGACTCCCTGTTAGCTTTAGTGTACATTAATCCACTTCTGAAAAGGGGTCTACTCTAAAAGGAAAGTGAGTGCAGTGACCCAGTGCTCCAGTGTTTTCCTTTTTGAAAAGACCCCTTTTCCAGATGGGAAACTTTGAAAGAGTTGTCTTCCCTAAAAGTGTGTCTATTTCATTTAAGATTTTGCGGAGAAAAAAAGAAAAGAATTTTCCAACATAATATCTGATCTGGAGCAATGGGTCACTGCACTTGCGTCATTAACTAGTGCAGAACACTTTGTGCATATATTTGTCTACAAATCTTCCAAAGTAGGACCAGAACAATCATTCAGATTAGTATTAGTGTATTTACCCTTGGAACTCAGACAAACAGGCCTGAGCAAACAGTGTAGATCCAGATCAGACACCAAAGACTGTGCCATCTCATCAGTGTCTACAATGAATGCCACTCACCAAGCAGTTTTTAACCCTGAATAAATTAAGATGCCACACCCCTTTCTAATTGCCAGCCAATCAGATTACTTGATCGGATTGTTGCTATAAATTTGCATACTGAATGGCAAACAGTGCAGATCTAGATCAGTTGGCTTCTTCAGAAGCCAACTGATCTGGATCTACACTGTTTGCTAAGGCAGGGTATATCTGGGTTCAGCAGGACAAGGGCTAATCAACAGGTAGTAAAATGGTCTGGTGTCAAATTTAGGGGTCCCAGTATTTAGGGTGAATAGGATATGAGGTCTTACCACAAACATAGTTCTATATAAGGCAGCTTTCGTTTTACCAAAAACATTTCATATTTTTCTTATTTCTCCATGAAAACATATTTTGTTGGCACTCATTAGAAGTACCTCACCTTCTAATGAGTACCCAAAACATATGTTTTTGTGAAGAAATAAGGAATATTTTCCTAAGACTCCCTCTTATCTAGAGCTTTGTCACAAAGAACATGTAATATGAACATAGGCAATGCCTATAGGCGAGCTCGCAATGCACTATGCTTTGAAAAACCATATTTTGCAGTTACAGTACAACTGGATAATATTAAAGCCAAAAATAGTCCAAAAAAAAACAAAGTATAAGGCTCAAGCTATACCATTAAAATTTTGGTATCGGATTCTGGTACCGGATTTTCCCAGTTGGTCCCGGCAAATACAAATAGATCTGCCATATCCATCGAGAACCTGACAAACTGCAAACAAGATGTTTATTTCCAGTTTGGTTTGACTGCAACGAAACATGAGCTGTACAATGGAGCTTGCTCGTGCAGGCTGAACTCGCGCAGGCCTTTGGCCTGTGCCACACGTGGCCTTTGGCCTGTGCGACATGTGGCCTCTGGCCAAGTGGCAGCGAGCTCGCTATCAAGTAAACAGTATTTTATACCCATTCAGATGATATCCACTGTTTCCATGACTTAGCTATAATATATAGAAAATCGGGTAGACTGGCTCCAGTCTCCAGTGACTATTTTTTCTTTATAATTCTGTTTGATAATCCACTGAAATAAAACCAAAATAATATCAGGACTATAAAGGCTGGTCACTGTGACTAGCTTTTATAGTCATGATATTATTTTGGTTTTATTTTAGTGGATTATCAAAAAAGGGCTCAGCCGTTCAAAGCATCATTAACTTAACAAGCTTGTTAGTGGTCAAACTATTAACTGTTCTAGTAAGTACAATATCTAATTCACAGGTATTTTTGCTGAAAAAATGTGAGTAGCAAAAGCTACTCACATTTTTTCAGCAAAAATATTAGGGAAAGGGGGGAGGGGAGGGGAGGGGAAGTGTTTTACATAAGAAATTCATATAACAGTTTACTTTAAGCCACTACTAAAGGTAATATTAGTAGTCAGAAATAATTATCGTATTTACCCTAAGTATTTGGACAGATGGGTCTGAGCAAACAGTGTAGATTCAGATCAGATGCTGCAAAATGTGGTGTCTGATCAGGGTCTACACTGTTTTCCGGTCATCCATCAGTATTTTAGACACATAAAGAGGTAGTAAAATGAAATTGTTCAAATTTAAGGGCACCTGTAGTCAGGAGATGAAAGTTTCCATATACTTACGGTAAATACAACAAAAAATATCAATAAAAAGTGCTTATTAGATTACCCCTCACTCAGAAAGCAAAACATAATGGACAGATGGACAGACAGACAGATGGAAGTTTGTACAAAAAGTATATTATGTGACTAAAACTATGTGCAGTTGTTATAAAATCACAAAGTTAAATATTCTGCAATTTTGTCCAAAAAACATTTTAGCATCAAACTTGCATATGGACATCTGCAATATGTTGGTAACTTCAATGCAATGGTTTGGAAAGATCCAATGAAAACTGTAAGAGGAGCTGATTTCACAAAGTATATACTATTAACCATCACTGACTAGGTTGTCTTGATTTGTGTTGAGGTTTTACGGCCCAGTCAACCCAGTGGGGTCATTTCGAGCACGGTCAATTTACCTAACCATACGTTTACTGGGCAGGCTTAGTTCTCTAAGTGGTTAACCAGTATTGTGCATATTCTTTTGCCAGAAACTGAAAACTGCCCTTCTTGAATCAGCGGAAGGGAGAGAATGACCCTAGAAAATATTTCATGATCAATCTCCACGAAAGAATGTTGCCACCTCGGCGGGGGTTGAACCCGCGATCTCCTGGTCTCCAGTCGGACGGTGCATCCAACTGAGCCACCGAGGCCGGCAAGGTTGTCTTGAATGGCTAAGTTAAAAATTCTGCCATTTTGTCCAAAAAAAAAAAATAAAAAATAAAAAAAATCAGCATTAAACTTGCACAAGCACATATTCAAGCCACTGAAGTTTGACAGTATTTTAGATTGGATTTCAGCTATATGAACATTTTTAACAAATCACTGTTTACACTATAAGTAGATGTTCCCTTCTCCCATCTCCTCCTGTCCCATCCTAATCCTCATCACCCCAAGAAGGGGCTTGACATTTGATGTCTCCTTGAGAGACAGCATGAAATGCTAAGCCTTTTTTCCTTGGATAAAAATAGGAAAACTATTTTCAAATGTGCTTATATTTAATGCTTAGCAGTAACCCTACCTTTAGCACTCTCTGGGCAAATTTAGCCAAAGATGATATTTTTCTCCTAGAAGGTAGGATTTGACATCGATGCAATCTGTAAAGAAAATAGGGACTGACCTTTCATGCAAATTAGAAGGCAATTTGCATGCCAAAATGGCATACCCTATTTTCTGTGAAGAATATATAAAAGGCATTTCAAAATGTTGTCGGCTGAATTGTCTACGTAGCATGCTTTGCCCTAAAGAAAGAAAACCAGAAAACAGAAACATGAAGCAATGTAAAACAACTGATACCCTAAAATTACTTAACAGACCCCCTAAAATGAAAAACCTGATATTTTTACCTATAACTTCACAAGTTAACCCATTCCATCCTGCATAAATTAAGATGCCATGCCCGCTTCCAATTTTCAGCCAATCAGATTACTTGATCCAGGTTGTTGATATAAATTAACGCACTGAATGAAAAACAGTGCAGATCCAGATCAGTTGGCTTCTTCAGAAGCCAAATGATCTGGATCTATACTGTTTGCAAAGGCAGGGTATATCTGGGCTCAGCAGGACAACGGTTAAAACATAAGAAAAAATACCTTATGATTTGTATGCCCAGTGAAAACTCAGATCAGCCTGCATCTGTGCAGTCTGATCAATCATCCCTGACTCCTTAAAGAAGTGTTGGGTCCTAATCTATAGACTGACTGATCAGACTGCACCAAAGTGTGCCTTGTGAAGACTCAGATTAGACTGCACTTAGTGCAGTCTGATCTGAGTCTTCACAAGGCACACGTCATAAGGTTCATTTTCTCATTCTGCAACTCATATAATGATAGGCTTTATTGTGGTTATTTCTGTAATTTCTGCTACCTCATCAAAAATACAATATTTGAAGAATCCTTGACATACATGTCTCAAGCATTTGATAACCATTTATTAATGTATTTATTTATTTATTTTTTTTTTTTTTTCAAAAAATAAATAAATTATTTAAAAGGAATGCAATTATTTATTTCTGTGAGACTTCATTAACCTTTACTAGTCTCTGGGCTAATTCAGCAGATTTTTACCTTATATTTTTCAGAAAATAGGCATTGACATTTCAAGCAAATTGTAGAAGACAATTTACATGAAAAGTCAAAGCCTATTTTCTAGAGAAAATAAGAAAAATATCTGAAACTGTCATCTGCTGATTTTTTTACCCCTTATACAGAGCGTCGAAGGGATAGCTGTCCTATTTGTCACAGGTGTGAAGACCCCAGAGCCAGAATGTCATGTTTTTTTGTTGTTTTTTTTGTTTGTTTTTTTTTGTTTTTTCTTAAAACCTAGCTCTCAGCAAAATTGGAGGGAGTTGACATTCAAAATTCTTTTTATTAATTATAATAATAAGACTAGACACTTCAAGTGAATTCCCTGCGACAAACCACCCAATGAAATGGCAAGCCTTATTTTTTCAAACAAAAAACTAGAACGGTGTTTTCGGAGGAAAACATATGTCCCCCCACCAGTTTGAACAGACATATTGTTAAAATAGATTATATCTATAATAAACTCAAGGTCACAATATACCTATATGTAAGTTTGGTCAAAATTCATCCATTCCTCAATGAGATAGGGTGCTGACAAGCCATTTTCTAAAATCATAGCCCTTGTACAACCTTGAAAATGGGATCAAGGTCATAAAAAATCTAATCAGTTCTTGTCTCTGTCTCAACAATATAGCTGTGCAAGTTTGGCCAAAATCCATCCATTCATTCAGCAGATAGCGTGCAGACAAGCCATTATCCAACAATCTGAGCCCGCCTGCGACCTTGAAAATGGGGTCAAGGTCACCAAAATAAAATGAGTTATTTTCCATGCCACAACAATTTGGCTGTGCAAGTTTAGTTAAAATCCATCCATTCCTTCAAGAGATACAGTGCAGACAAGCCATTTTCCAACAATCTAAGCCCTAGTGTGACCTTGAAAATGGGGTCAAGGTCACCAAAATCTAATCAGTTCTTTTCCATGTCCCAAAAATATAGCTGTGCAAGTCTGATTGAAATCTTCTCATTCCTTCAGGAGACAAGGTGCAGACAAGCCGTTTTCCATCAATATAAGCCTTAGTGTGACCTTGAAAATGGGGTCAAGGTTGTCAAAATCTAATCAGTTCTTTTCCATGTCTCAACAATTAAGATGTAGAAGTTTGGTCAAAATCCATTCATTCATTTAGAAGTAGGGTACAGACAAGAAATTTTCCAACAATTTAAGCCTTACTGTGACCTTGAAAATGGGGTCAAGGTCACCAAAATCTAATCAGTTCTTTTCCATGTCTCAACAATATAGCTGTACAAGTTTGGTCAAATCCATTTATTCATTCAGGAGATAGGGTGCATACAAACCATTTTCCAACAAATCTAAGCCCTCCTGTGCTGTGCAAGTCTGGTTGAAATCTTCTCATTCCTTCAGGAGACAAGGTGCAGACAAGCCAATTTCCATCAATATAAGCCTTAGTGTGACCTTGAAAATGGGGTCAAGGTCACCAAAATCTAATCAGTTCTTTTACATGTCCCAACATTGTAGATGTACAAGTTTGGTCAAAATCTATTCATTTCTACAAGAGATAGGGTGCAGACAAGCCATTTTCCAACAATCTAAGCCATCCTGTGACCTTGAAAATGGGGTCAAGGTCACCAAAATCTAATCAGTTCTTTTACAGTTCCCAGCAATATAGATGTGCAAGTTTGGTTAAAATCTATTCATTCCTTCAAGAGATAGGGTGCGGACAAGCCATTTTCCAACAATCAAAGCCCTCCTGTGACCTTGAAAATGGGGTCAAGGTCACCAAAATCTAATCAGCATTTTTCCCCCTCCCAATGATATATTTGTGTAAGTTTGTCTAAAATATGTCCATTCAATAAGGAGACAGAGTGTGGACAAGAGGCTATGCCGACGCCGACGGGATCCGCACTAAAAACAATATGTCCCCCCCACCCCCCCATGGTGGGGGGGCATAATAAATGTCATCTGCTGCCATAGTTATTAGCTCTTTGAGTATTAAGATATTTTCATAATATATAGGTAAGTTAAGAGTATGACTTTTTTACACCTGCAGATCTAGTATTCCCTCTGTCAGCGACAAAACATTATGCCAAATTATGAATTATCCCTTCATAAAGAACTTCCAGTCAGGTAAAACCTATTTACTCAATATTACAATTTTATTATGTAAACAACATTTTTGTTGGTGCTTCTAGAAATATAGTGAGAAATTCAAGACACTGATTGATGCCTTACATAATTTTTACAGGTAAGTCAATTAAGCTTTTACCCTTAAAGTGCTAATCACCTTTACAACAGAGATATTTTTAAGTATCTTTAAAGCTTTTTTCAGAGAAAATAAGACTTGAAATTTCATGTGAATCATCTGCAAAAACAAAAGTATCAATAAGCAATGCTTATTAGATACCCCTCACAAGGAAATTCACTGCCTTCTGATAAATTGTTTAGCCAAATAAGCAGAAACAAAAACGCAACTGACAGACGGACCAACAAAGTAAAATCAGTATACCCTACCCCCTACCTCACACAAAAACAGTTTGCGTTGGGGCTATAATAATAACAAGAATCCTGCAATTTTGTCATTACGAAAACCTGCCTATTCAAATATACTGAAAATTTTAATACCAAAAATGAAATTTTCAGATAAAAATTTCTGATATTTTTCATATTTCTGCTTAAAAATAGATTGTGGCTACTTGTTAGAACTGCCTCTATGAGGCAGTTCTAACAAGTTCTCACAATCTATGTCTTGAGCAGAAATAAGAAAAATAATGTATACCCCTGTAAAGCCCAGTTTTACTATGTAGGTCAAAATTATATAGGTATGTTTTTGTGATGTGCTGGCACCTGTCAATATTATACATAATTTTGAAATTCATGTAAAGCATGACCAAATCTTAGACGATAATATCTAGGTCATGGTCACTCTATCCTACCACTTTGTTTGAATCCCTGTTAGGGAGGAACTTGTATGCCAGGTTTGATGACTGTAAGTCAAATGGTTAACCCACTAAAGACTGGAGATCCCTAAACAAGGCACACATCTCAGCAGAAAGTGGCTTCTCATCAGGGTCTCCACTGTTTGCAAATAGTTCAAACATTTTTCTTTAGGAATATCTACATCATATAACCTGACATACCTAAGATTGAAAATAGACTCTTCCAATACATAGTGTGGGAGAGTTTATTCTGTCTCTAAACGGGTTAAATAGAAATGCTAGCGTTGATGTAACAAAATGGCAAAGTTGTTAGATCTTGAAAATAGGTCATGGTTATAAAATGATGATGCATTGTCCTTACTAAGGATATTGATTGACTGAGTTGATGTTTTACAGCCCACTCAACCCATGAGGGTCATGTCGAGCCAGTCAGTTTACCTAACCACAGTTTTCCTGGTCAGCTTTGTCCTCTAAGCAATTAACCAGTATTGTGCATATTCTTTTGCCAGAAACTGACAACTGCCCTTCTTAAATCAGCGGAAGGGAGAGAATTACCATCAAAAATATTTCATGATCAATCTCCATGAAAGAATGTTGCTGGAGCCACCAGGGCCGGCCCTTATTATTTCAATGTAAAAGCTACTCACATTTGTTCAGCAAAAAATATCAATGTAATTGCCATATTTCAAGATAGAAATTTTAACATCATGTAAGCTAACAACTTCATTAAGTTTTGAACAAGTGGGCCCTGCTTGCTTGAGCAGGTGCGATAAAAAAAATTAGGCTGTCACCTGTTAAAGTTTTGCTTGGCACTTGAAGAGTTTACCTATTTAACGCTTAGCACTCTGGGTAAAATTTTCAGCAGACGATATTTTGAAATATTTTTCTTATTTTTCCCAGAAAACAGGATATGGCATTTCATGCAAATTGTCTCCTTAGGAGACAATTTGCATGAAATGTCATATACTGTTTTCTGGGAAAAATAAGAAAAATATCATCAATTTGTCGTCTGCTGAAAATGCCTAGAGAGTGATAAAGGTTAAGCCTTAGGTGTTCCAACAAAAGGACAATTGCAAACAGTGTCAACCCAGATCAGATGCTGCAGACTACCTGGATGCTCAGGCTAATCTGAGTCTACACGGGTTGTATATGCTGTAGGGTCATTTTTTTTATTTAGAGTGGCTTATATTTTGGGAGGCAAGCTAAACTGTTATTTGAGAAACCTCTAACACGATATTATACTAAGGTTTAAATTGAAAAATCCATAAATTCAACAAGGCAGAAAATTGACCAAGCTGGAAAAGTATGAAGTTTTGGATTACTGTACTTAAACAATGATAAAAAGTTACAGCTATTAAGGAAATTATTTGTTAACTAGTCAGGCAACTTCTGTATAGCCGATTTCACTGTCTTTTAACAGAAAGTCCCAAATATCTATGCTCACTTTCCAAACAGAAATTTCACTGACCAATCAAAGTCTGAACAAGCAAATTCCATAGGGAATTTATGTCCCCCGCCTTATTTTTATTTGAGGTGTTAAAATTGGGCAAGTTAACCAGAGGACCATTGGTCCTGTATCACTTACCTAAGTATTGAAGCAGGAAACCAGTGATAAAAAATTATTTCAGGATTCTGAAAAAACCACATGCATATCTTCAGACCATCCTTAAAGCACCTGTAAAGTTTCAAAAGGACCGGCTTAAAACTGTGGTAGGGGTTACTGGGACAAGGTACCTACTCTCTATACGCTTCTGTAATATTAGAACTCCAAAAATGTCTAAGTTAAAAATGGAGAAAAAGTGTTAAAAAATTATTTCAGGATTCTGAAAAAACCACATGCATATCTTCAGGCCATCCTACAAGCCCATGTAAAGTTTCAAAAGGATCAACCAAAAACTGTAGGAGGAGTTAAGGGGACAAGGTACCTACTCCCTATACACTTCTGTAATACTAGATCTCAAAAAAATGTCTAAGTTAAAAATGCGGAAAAAGTAATAAAAAATTATTTCAGGATTCTGAAAAATCCATATGCATATTTTCAGGCCATCCTAAAAGCCCATGTAAAGTTTCAAAAGGATCGGCCAAAAACTGTGGGAGAAGTTAAGGGGATAAAGTACCTACTCCCTATAGACTTCTGTAATATTAGAACTCAAAAAATGTCTAAGTTCAAAATGTGTAAAGTGATAAAAAATAATTTCAGGATTCTGAAAAAAACACATGCATATCTTCAGACCATCCTTAAAGCACCTGTAAAGTTTCAAAAGGATCGGCTTAAAACTGTGGGAGGAGTTAAGGGGACAAGGTACCTATTCCCTATACGCTTCTGTAGTATTAGAACTCAAAAAAGGTACCTATTCCCTATACGCTTCTGTAGTATTAGAACTCAAAAAAGGTCTAAGTTAAAAATGCAGAAAAAGTAATAAAAAATTAATTTAGGATTCTGAAAAAACAACATGCATATCTTCAGGCCATCCTACAAGCCCATGTAAAGTTTCAAAAGGATCGGCCAAAAGCTGTGGGAGGAGTTAAGAGGACAAGTATCTACTCCCTATACACTTCTGTAATATTAGAACTCAAAAAATGTCTAAGTTAAAAATGCAGAAAAAGTGACCACGTACCACGTGCCATGCAACACGGAAAGCCAAAAACAGTGTCCCTCCACTTTTCTTCGAAAAGGCGGGGGACAATAAACTCTCATGGAAGCCAAAACTGATTTCAATGTCTTTTAACAGAAAGTCCCAAATATCTATGCTCGCTTTCCAAACAAATTTCACTGACTAATCAAAGTCTGAATAAACTTTCATGGAAGCCAAAAGCTTTTCAGCAATAATAACTACCCCATGCCTTGTAAAGGGATGCAAAAGCCTTCAAATTAACTCTTTGCATGCTGGGTAATTTTGCATGTTTTTTTGTCGTATGTGGATTTTTTTTTTAAATTAACTGTTTCAAAAAAATCTTTCAGGAATACCATCAGAGTGTCAAACAGTTTGAATCCAGATCAGGCCTGATATTTTGTCAGGCCTGATCTGGGTCCAAACTGTTTGCAAAGGGTATCAGCAGACGATAAGTCACCACTAGCGGGGAAAGAGTTAAAAGAAATAACATTAAAGAAATACAACTCCAAATAATTAGATGAATTTGCTTGGCTGCTAGCTGCTGAAGCCTTATCCTATGTCTTGGATCAGGCTCTCTGCGGTTCTGCTTGTGGTATTCTTGCACTCTGGTTGTCAATGTCTGATCATGCTTACCATAAGCCCTTATCCTTATTTGAATTTAACCCATTATACAGTAAAACCTGTGTAAGACAGCCACCTTCGAGACTGACTTTAAATAGTGGTTGATGGGGAAAAATTTGTCTGTCTTATAAAGATACATGTCATGTAATTTTGCGGGCAAAATTACATGACATGTACCTTTATAAGACAATCACCTTTCCACATCAACCACTAAGGTCAATTTCAAAGGTGGCCATCCCACACAGGTTTTACTGTAGACTGATTAAACTCTCCCACACTTTATATTGGAAGAGTCCATTTTTGATTTTAGGTATGTTGGGCTATATGATGAAGCTATTCAAGGAAAATGGTTGAACTATTTGCAAACTGTGGAGACCCTGATTAGATGCCACATTCTGTAGCATCTGATCGGGGTCTGCACTGTTTACCAATTACCCATTTAGGGTCTCCAGTCTTTAATGGGTTAATTTGATTTACATGTTTTTCTGTGATATTTCACCAAATGAGTTAGGAGGTCTCTGTGTGAGCTGAACATTTTTATTTTTTGTAATTTTTACAATGGTTGAACCTAGGGTAAGATTTGCAACTAGGAATATCTATTTACCCAATGCCACACTCCTCCACACCGCCTTCCAGTCCGCCACTTACTTTTTACTACAGACCACTCTAAAGCAGTATTAACCCTCGTCCTGCTGAACCCGGATATACCCTACCTTTACAAACAGTGAAGATCAAGATCAGTTGGCTTCTTCAGAAGCCAACTGATCTGGATCTGCAGTGTTTGTCATTAAATATTTGAATTTGTATGAACAATTTGGACCAAGTAATCTGATTGGCTGAAAATTAGAAGTGGGCGTGACATTTTAATTTACTCAGCATGACAAGGGTTAAAAGTTGTGTCATTTGTCTTTGTGGGACTTTGTGGCTGCTCATGTCGGACGTTTTTTCATGTTTAGTCCTGTCCAACCCTTTCATCCCCGTGTTTCTGCAGTAGACTCTTCTATCTTTGGTTTTGGACATATCCATTATTGCAGATAGGGGTGTTATTCAAAAATCCAAAAACCAAATGGCAAACAGTGTAGATCCTGATGATGGCTGGTTACTAGCCATCTCATCAGGTTCTACACTGTTTGCTAAGGTATATGTTTGATCTGCATTGTTGAAAGAGTGAATGCTTTGCTGTTGTTTGGAGGATCTTTTGTTTCTTCATATCATTGGAAGACTATGTTTTGTGATTATGATATTTCCTGGAAAGCTTCTTTACTACCGTATTTGACCTAATTACCACACATACCCCTATAAGTGCACAGTCAAGCGACTTCATAGTCTTCAGGTTACCATTATGAAAACAAGCCTATTCAAATATACTGAAAATTTTACCACCAAAAAATGAAAATTTTCAGATAAAAATTCAGATTTTTTTTCTTATTTCTGCTCAAAACATAGATTGTGGGTACTTGTTAGAACCGCCTCACCAAGGCAGTTCTAACGAGTACCACAATCTATGTTTTGAGCAGAAATAAGAAAACTAATGTATACCCCTGTAAACCCCAGTTTTACTATATAAAAGTGGGGTTTAAGGGGGTCAAAATTATATAGGTATGTTTTTGCGATGACAGCCTATGTATTTGTATTTACTTATATAAGAGCATATATTGTGGGGTTGACAAGTCAAGGCAATTCAAATAAGTACCCACAACATCTGCTTTTATATTTATAAAGACAACCAGAAATGAATATTGTGTAAGCATCTTTAATAATCCTCTCATGAAGACCTCCTTCTTATATGTGTGCACTTATAAGGTGCATATTTTACTTAAGGTTTTCCATTATATTGAAAGACCTACAGTTGAGTCTATACCAATGTTTATACAAAAGTGCACTTGTTGGGCAATTGAGGCGCACAACACAAATATGGAATGATAAGTAATTGTGCACTTGTGGTGCACACCATGTGCATAGAGGGTGATATTACTTTAGTTCAGACTTTACTGTAAGCACACTGTGGGGTAATTATGGTATTTCAAAGGTAAAAATAAACATGAGTCTCTGAGCAAAGGCAGCAGATGACAAATGACAAACTGAGGATATCTGTTCTCATGTCAAAACCCTATTTTCTGATGCCAATCATGAAATAGGAGTCCCAGTATTTTAGGGTCTATAAGCTGTCCTGCTTTCCAAGTTTAACAAAATTTAAGTGAGATGAGTCACAAGTAAGAGCTTTATGAAAAGTAAAAAGGATACAATAAAGCTACAGTCATACAGACTGTGGGAATGTGATGTGACCATTTCATTTACAGCTGCATCGACCTGCCAATATTTGGAATAATGATGCCTGTATTTGGAATGAGGATGCTGATATTTGGAATGAGGATGCCCATATTTGGAATGAGGATGCCCATGGAATGAGAATGCCCATATTTGGGCTTAGGATACCCATGGAATAAGGATGCCCATATTTGGAATAAATAATGATGCCTGTATTTGGAATGAGGATACTGATATTTGGAATGAGGATGCCCATATTTGGAATGAGGATGCCCATGGAATGAGAAATGCCCATATTTGGACTTAGGATGCCCATGGAATGAGGATGCCCATATTCGGAATGAGGCTGCCCATATTTGGAATAAATAATGATGCCTGTATTTGGAATGGGGATGTTGATATTTCGAATGCGGATGCCCATATTTGGAATGAGGACGCCCATGGAATGAAAATGCCCATATTTGGACTTAGGATACCCATGGAATGAGGATGCCCATATTTGGAACGAGGCTGCCCATATTTGGAATGAGGATGCCCATATTTGGAATCATAGTAAGAACAAGTAAGTAATACGTTACAACTTGTCAATGATGCAACTTATCCACAGCTGTTCATCACAGGTACAGCGATGAGCTTGTAAATGTGTTAGACCAATAGGTGACTGGTCAACAGATCTTTTGTTGCAGCTGAATCGGGATAAACATTTAGGGTACATATGGTAATGTCAATTTAAAGCATATAATAATATAACTTTTCGCAAAAACAATACAAGAAGATGGACTGATTTATTAGGCTTCCTGCTGCTTAAGTGTTGTATAAATAATGATTTACCCTGTGCTAATTCGGCAGATGTCAAATTGATTTTATTTTTCTTATTTTTCCCAGAAAATAAGATTTGACATTTCATGCAAATAGTCTCTAATGGAGACAATTTGCATGAAATGTCAAACCCTGTTTCCTGGGAAAAACAAGATTTTTTTCTCAAAATGTCATTTGCTGAAATTTACCCAGAGTGCTAAGCATTAATCCCTATATGCTGGATTTTGGTACTAGCAGAGAACAATGGAAAGAATGAGTTTTTCCAGAAAATATGGCTCAACATTTCATGCAAATTTTCTTTTCAGAGACTGCAAATAAACAAAAAAAGATAGAAAAATCTCACATGTTTGTGTTGGCTCATTTTCTCTTGGTACACTATGGGTTCAGGCCATGTAACAACTTCATCCACATTTATTTGAATGTCATGCTGTTGACATGAAATCATGCTATGACCTGGACTAACAACTTCCTTCTATCAACTGTCTGGGTTTTTTTTTTTTTTTTGCTTTTTCAGGAGGGAATGAATATGCATTTTAGCTTGCCTGGACCAACTACAAGCAGAGCCATTGCACTAAAACGGTGTTTGTGTTCAAACAGAAGACTGGCCAAACAGCTGCATAAGAGTTTAGCCCCACCAAAGTGTTAGTGGGGGGTTGAAGGTGAACGGATACATTTGGTTGATTTTCCACCATTTTTGACACATTAAACAACTTTTATGACTTCCTGTTTGCTTTCCAGTTCATAAATCCCCTTCTAAAAAGGATCTACTCTAAAAAAAAAAAAAGAAAAAATTGCATACCCTGGTCAACTTTAAAAGGAAAGAATTTGCACCCTCTGGGAGCAAATTCTTTCCTTTTAGAGTATACCCCTTTTCAAAAAGGAGCAAAAACAATTTTGACAGTTATCTCCCTTAAAACCTATCAACTCCACTTAATAATGATCATCCCATGTGAACAGTGTCTTCCGTGCATATGCCAAAATGAAGACACAGCTCAATCTGCACATTCTCAGGGCACCTTCTGTCTGTTGGTATATATAGTTGAATCTCGTTATCTCAACTTTGCTTATCTTGAATAACTGCTTATCTGGAAGAGAAAATCTGGGCCCTGTTTTAACATGGAAATCTAACAACAGGTAACAAAGAGGAGAAATTGCTTGTAAGGAGCAATTTCTCCTCTTTTCCACAATATTTTCAAATTACATATTCATTTGTTAAATGTTGTTGTTCCATTTATTGTTTCCTCAATTCTGCAAATCTGATATGTCGAGGTACAGATCTCTCGAAGTACCGTATTCAACCTAATTACCACACATACCCCTACAAGCGCACAGTCAAGCAATTCCGTAGTCTTCAGATTACAGCCAGTGTACTTTTTGTCCACTTCTTTATAAAGGCATATATTGTGGGTACCCATTTGAATTGCATCGACAAGTCGATGCAGTTCAAATAAGTACCCACAACATGCTTCTATAAAGAAAATCAGAAGAAACAAGAGGCCCATGGCCACGATTCGCTCACCTGAGTGACATAGCCACTGCAGACATGCAGATGTTATGCAACATTTTTCCAATCCTATTATCGCAACTAATGAAAATATCATCATTTGAGCAGTTCTTAGAATATATGGGCCTGACAGTCAATGGAGCATGATCATTTGAATAAACTATCAATCACATTTCAACAGAAGGATCAATGTGAAATTTGGTGGAAATTGGCTAAGTGGTTTCTGAAGAATCATGATTTTATACATGTAAACAGCACAGTGGCAGGGAAATATTATAAATATAAATCAGATGATGGCCATCTTAGATTTCCAATCAGAACAATTTTAACTACTGTTGATCTACAAGTCGCTTGGATACTTTCAATATAAATGTATATGGCCCATTCAAATGGGGAAGCAAATTTGACCTTGGAGGTAAAAAGGTCAAATGTCAACATAGAATCATCATTTTAGCAATTTTGGTAGATCTCCTGTCCCCCATAATTTGTGCAAAGATTAGGACCCAGGGCTTATTTGGGTGTGGAGAAGAAGATTTTTAAAGGTTTTTACCATATATGGGCATGGCAGCCATTCTGATCAATGGACCATACCTATTTTAGCAATCTTTCATTCTCCTGCCCACGGAGGCTCCGCATGAAATTTGAGCAACACTGGCCCGGAGGTGTCAGAGAAAAAGCCATTTGAAATTATCAACATTTTTTCCATACAAATGTATGGGGCCCATACAAATGCATACAGAAGCAAACTTGACCTCGCCGTAAAAAGGTTAAATGTCAATGTATGACAATTACTTTAGCAACTTTGGTAGACCGCCCGTTCCAGATGATATATGCAAAGATTCAGCCACAAGCCATCCTTGGTTTTGGAGAATAAGATTTTTAAATGCTTTTTCCCATACAAATGCATAAGGAAGCAAACTTGACCTTGCCGTAAAAAAGTCAAATGTCAATGTATGACCATTATTTTTGCAACTTTGGTAGACCTCCTGTCCCCGATGATTTACGCAAATATTCAGCCCCAAAGCATCCTCGGTTCTAGAGAAGAAGATTTTAAAGATTTTTACCATATAAGGGCATTGCGGCCATCTTGGTCAATGAACAGTGACCATTTTAGCAATCTTTTGTTCCCCTTACCTAAGGAGGCTCCATATGAAGTTTGAACAAAATTGGCCCAGAGGCTCCAGAGGAGAAGTTGTTTGAAATTCTAAACATTTTTCCCATACAAATGCATAAGAAAGCAAAATTGACCTTACGGTAACAAGGTCAAATGTCAATGTACGACCATTATTCTAGCAATTTTGGTAGCCCTCCTGTTCCCAAAGATATATGCAGAGATTCAGCCATAAGGCATGCTAGGTTTTGGAGAAGAAGATTTTTAAAGGTTTTTCCCATACAAATGCATAGGGAAGCAAACTTGACCTTGCCGTAAAAAGGTCAAACGTCAACATACGATAATTCTTTTAGCAATTTTGGTAGACCTCCCGTCCCCAATGATTTCTGCAAAGGTTCAGCCCCAAGGCATTCTCGGTTCTGGAGGAGAAGATTTTTAAAGGTTTTTACCTATTATGGGCGTGGCGGCCATCTTGGTCAACAGACCGCAACCATTTTAGCAATTTTTCGTTCCCCCACCCTAAGGAGGCTCCATATGAAATTTGAGCAAAATTGGCTCAGTGGCTTCAGAGGAGAAGTCGTTTGAAAATGTTAACGGACGGACGCACGGATGGACGGACGGACAGACGGACTCACGCACGGATGGACGGACGACGGACGAAAAGTGATCACAATAGCTCATCCTGAGCAGAGCTCAGGTGAGCTAAACACCAAACACACATAAAAACATCACATTAGCATCATTAGATAAGTCTCTCACTGATCTTTTTTTTTTAAAGTGTACCCTAAGAAAAGGTGAAACATATTTTACCACAAATTTTCCCAGTATTTTTGAAAAACCTCAGTGCTGCTATCAAGTCGAATACCGTATTTCAGAGAGTCCCTTGGACTTCAAAATAACAAGAGCGGATTGTAATGATTTTGTAAGAGAGCAATGAAGATGATATGGGTCTTCTTTTGTCTGTATACTGAAATGACATATTTCTGCACTGGGTGGATCATAAAATGATGATTTGGTGTTTTACGTCTCTTTCAACATTATTTAAGTCATATCGAGATGACAGAAGGGTGATAATGAGAGTTTCTGTGAAATGAAGCGCAGTACAGTCATGAGATGAATTCTGCCTTTAGCAGGATTCAAACCTGGAACTTTATGATCCGAAGTTGGAAGCGCTAACCATTCTGACACCAGGATGCTTCCAAGGAGCATGTAGTAAAGATGTGCCAAATGTGTGTCCTCTCCGAAAGGTTTAACCCTTAAAGCGCCAAGAAAATCTGCATCTGAAAATGTTGTCTGCTTATGTCGTCTGCTGCATCTTCTTGCAAACTTTTCAAACTTACATTTTGCATATAGGCAAACAGTGTGGACCCAGATCAGACTGCTCCAAAAGGAGCAGTCTGATCTGGGTCCACACTGTTTGCAACAATGACTTTTAAAGTAACCGGCAGAAGACAAAGCAGACGACAATTGTTGTGATTGGCGCTTTAAGGGTTAAAATATTTTTGTAAGAGGGCAGTGAAAATGATCTGCACCCCTTTTGTCTGCTTACACCTTAAAGACACATTTTTGTGGATCAGAAAATAAAATGCTAATGAAGATGTACAAAATGTATGTTCTTTTGAAAGGTTTTTAGAAAAAAATGTGAACTGAACAAAGTTTATAGCAGTAACTTTGTAATCTCTGTCTTAACAGAATAATGACTGTCAAGATTTTTTCTTTTTCTCATCTTTTAAAATCCAACCTGCCAAAGCTCTTGATAAGAAGAGTATCTAGACGTATTGTTTTCTTATTTCTCCATAAAAAAACATATATTGTGGGTACTAATTAGAAGCACCTCGGTGAGGCGCTTCTAATGAGTTCCACAATGTATGTTTTCATGGAGAAATAAGAAAAATATTGATAGTTTTTTGGCTGAAAAAGACATCTTATCGAGAGCCTTGCCTATCTGCTTTTATTACATCCAAATACAGGTAAATACCGGTATTAGCCAGCCTCCGGAAAAATCACCATTTTACGATCATGAACAGGGAAGAACTGGCACAGCCTGGATGGCAACACAGTCGGGTCAATCTCTTTTCTTTAACAATGTATTTGTACTTTCTAGACTTTGTGTAGTGAACAACAAAGACCCAGGGCAACCTGCAAAAATGTGCAGGCTGGCCTGGGCAAATATGGGAAAAGGGTTGGTTGTACCACACTGTCCCTCCTATAATGTCACCTAATGTAATATGTTTATAAATTCATTAACAAAGTCAGAGATCAAAATGTCAGGCGACAGGATATTTTTCAAAACAGAAAATTTTGAGAAATACCTCACACAACTTCTGGCAGATTATATAAATTAACAATACTTTAAATGTAATTACAGGTAAATGTTACTATATTAATGGTAAATACATGGACAAACGTGCCTTAGCAAACAGAAATATTTTTACAAACTGGTGCACCTAGCTGGCAAATATGGTTAATTAACCCTTGTCCTAGTGAACCCAGATATACCCTGCCTTTGAAAATATTGCAGATCCAGATCAGTTGGCTTCTGACGAGGCCAACTGATCTGGACCTGCACTGTTTGTCATTCAATATGTGAATTAATATCAACAAACTGAGCAAGTAATCTGATTGGCTGAAAATTAGAAGTGGGCATGGCACCTTAATCTATTCATCATGATGTGTAAATTTACTGGGATTTGACACATGTAGCAGATTTTCAGTCATTTTTGATAAGGAAGGCAACTTTTGTAATTTCCTGTTTGCTTTCTTCCCTGTTAACCCTTGTCATGCTGAATAAATTAAGATGCCACGCCCATATCTAATTTTCAGCCAATCAGATTACTTGATTAAGGTTGTTGATACAAATTCACATACTTAATGCCAAACAGTTGTAAATCCGGATCAAATGGCTTCTGAAGAAGCCAAATGATCTGGATCTACACAGTTTGCAAAGGCTGCAAGAAGGGTTAGCTCTTTTTGAAAAAGGGATCTAATCTAAGACAAAAGAAGTCATCCTTTCAGAGAAAAACCTTTTTAGAAGGGAGGCAAAAACTTTTTTGACACACTTGTTTCCTTTGAAAGTGTAGCCATCCTCTTACAGCTAAGCATGCTATTGGTAAATTCACCAGACGACAAAGTGATGGTATTTTTCATTTATTTTTCCCAGGAAATAAAGTGTTCATGAATCTTCATCAGTTAATGAATCATCACTACATGTGGGTAGCAGGAATGAAAATACATAATTTAGATGTTTTATACTTTCATTTCATGTCTGCTTTCAAAAGCATAAAGTCCAAAGCATTGCAGAAACTAATTTACAATAATTTGCAGCAGTTGCAATTCAGTTCATATCTAACCTGACTTTGCAGCAAATGACAATCAGCAGATGACAAATGAGTGATTGTTTTTTTTTCCTTTTTTTTTTTGTTTTTTTTTGAAAATAGTGCTTGGCATTTCAATTGGAATTTTGCTTATGAAACAGTGCAACTGAAATGCAATGGCATGTCCTGTTTATGAACAAAATAAGAAGAATTACTTTAAAAAGTTGTCTGCTAATTTTTGCCTGCAGCAGGATGGCAATTTATAAGCCCTTTGAGCTTATAACATCACAACAGATAATTGAAATAATCGAAAGGAAATCTTCGTAACTTTTGCACCAAAACATTTCTAATGGGTACTCATTGGAATGTCCTTGGTGAGGCAGTTCCAATGTATACCCAAAAGATACGTTTTGGTGCAAAATAACAAAAATTTTCTTAACTTATCACCCCAGTTATCACCTTATCTGGAGATATGTCTGCTTAATGCTTAGCATGCTGGGTAAAAGTTTAAGCAGACGACATTTAGAGATGTTTTACTTATTTTCCTAGTACATAGGATTTTACATTTCATGCAAGTTGTCTCCCCAGGAGAGAATTTGCATGAAGTGTCAGATCCTATTTTTTAAGAAAAAATAAGAAAAATATCACCAGTTTGTCGTCTGCAGAATTTTCCATAACATGGTAAGTGTTAGAAACTACTTTGCCTACACTTTCATTTCCGATGAATAAATTGTTACATCAGCTTCAATTCTATTACCATATATCAAATAAAATATAAACTTCCCCAATAAAAAATCCAATATCATTTCGCATTACGAATTCACTGGAGGAATAAGATAAAGGACTGGAGGAAAGAATAAGATGTACATCGGAAATTCAGTTGTATTTCGGAATTACTCTTGAAATCCAGGTTGTTTATGGCAATGATCCTGCAAACTTCAAAGGCATTCAAGGACATCACTAAACAGAAGGGATTCCGAGCAAGCTGTGCTATTGTGCAATTGCAACCAACAATAAAATTAATCCTTAGCATCAAGCAAACTTGTATGAAACTCAAACATTACGAAAACATGCCTATTCAAATATATTGAAAATTTTACCACCAAAAAATGAAAATTTTTAGAACAAAAATATGATATTTTTCATATTTCTGCTCATAATATAGATTGTGGGTACTCGTTAGAACCGCCTCGATGAGGCGGTACTAATGAGTACCCACAATCTATGTTTTTGAGCAGAAATAAGAAAAATAATGTATACCCCTGTAAACCCCAGTTTACTGTATAAAAGTGGGGTTTAAGGGGGTCAAAATTATATAGGCATGTTTTCGTGATGATTTTTAAAACCATTTTTCATAGAAAATATGGCACGACATTAAGCAGATGAATCACATGAAATATCAAGCCTTTTTTCTCTGCATTACGAAAACACGCCTATTCAAATATAAAGAAAATTTCACCTCCAAAAACTGAAAATTTTCAGATAAAAAACTCTGATATTTTTCATATTTCTGCTCAAAACATAGATTGTGGGTACTCATTAGAACTGCCTCGGCGAGGCAGTTCTAATGAGTACCCACAATCTATGTTTTGAGCAGAAATAAGAAAAAAAACTTATACCCCTGCAAACCCCAGTTTTACTATATAAAGGTGGGGTTTAAGGGGGTCAAAATTATATAGGCATGTTTTCGTGATGAACTATGATCATCACTTTAACCAATTTTATCCGAGAAACTGCCAAAAGGGTAATTGGCAAGTAGTGCAGACCCAGATCAGATGCCGCAGAATGCACTGTCTGATCAGGGTCTACACTGTTTGCATTAAATACAGGAATTTCCACAAAACATAGTAATAATAAAATGCCCTTTGGTCTTTGGCCATATAGCAACAACATTTGGATGCATAAATTACATCTATGTTCCAAATGTCTGATCTGTTCTACATTTTGACCCCTAGCCCCACCCCAGAGCAGGACTCAGGGGCAACTCTAGCCTAGAGTTGAAAGTTTAGGTGTGGGTAAGTAGCATACCAAATTTCAACTTCCTAGCATAAAAGGTACCCAAGTTATGACCTCCAAGAGAAATGCAGACATAAAAATGTCAATGTAAATATGAATGTGAACTTAAACATTTTTTAGACTCTG
The DNA here is from genome assembly GCA_964016985.1 of Anodontia alba. Taxonomy (NCBI): domain Eukaryota; kingdom Metazoa; phylum Mollusca; class Bivalvia; order Lucinida; family Lucinidae; genus Anodontia; species Anodontia alba. Next base: position 38,915,889 of record OZ024823.1, read on the forward strand.
GTTACAAATGTGACATACGGATGTACGCACATACAGGTGTAGCATCACAGCAAAACGCTGTATGCCCCACTACTGCCTTCAACAGGTTGGGGGCATAAAAACCACACACCCTGCTATTGGAAACAGACTGGTCCAAAGAGTTGTGATAGAAGAGTCCACTTGACGTAAATGGGTTAAGGATTGCTTTGTAACAAAAGCACCAAAACTGCTTCTTTACATCTATCACCTGACAACACAAAGTCCCAATATAGTCAACTCTCATTATCTCCAATTCCAAGGGACTCACTTAAACACTTCGAGATATTCGTACCTTGACATATCAGAGTTGAGAGAGTGAGGAAAACAATAAAGCGAACAACCACATTTAACAAATGAATATGTAATTTGACTCCTGAAGTTAGAAATATATATAAAATAATGTGGAAAAGATTCGGGGGGGTAACTTAGGGGTAATTTTGGTATGGATGTGCGAGCCAGTATTTCAAAACCTACCCCATTCATATACCTGGCCTTCGAAAAAACGGACCCATTCATATACTTGATCATCCAAAATGTTGACCTATTCATATACTGCCCTTTGATTTTTTGTACCCATTTTGTGCTGGTTATTACACAAATATCATAGTCAATTCATGTAATACCAAGAGGATAAGTAGCCTCGAAAAATCTCTGAGCGAAAAATATGTGCATATACCAGGATGTCAGAAAAATGGGGCCTTTCACACAGGAATCCAGAAAAATGGGGACATTCATATACTTTTTGTTGAAAAAAGGGGGCCAATCATATACCTGGCAGTGCTGAAAAAGGGGGCTATTCAGCACGCACATCCGTACTATGCCATATATAGGAAGTTACCCCCCCCCAAGGAAAAGAGGAGAAATTGCTCCTTAGGAGCAATTTCTCCTCTTTTCCACAATATTTCCTTACCTGTTCTTAGATTTCCATGTCAAAACAGGGACCAGAATTGCACTTCGATATAAGGATATAAGCGGTTATTCGAGACAAGCGAAGTCGAGGCAATGAGGGTCGACTGTACTTAAAATTTTGCATGCTGGATAAATTTTCAGCAGACAAGATTTTGAAAGATTTCTTATTTTTCCAGAAAACAGGGTATAACAATCACTGAGGAACTTCAAACGAATACCAACAACATATGTTTTAATGCAGAAATAAGAATTACCATCAAATATTCCTTAATCGTTACCACTCTATGGGCAAAGTCAGCTGATGACAAGATCTTTTTCACAGAAAATAGGCTTTGACATTTCATGCAAATTGTAGACAATTTGCATGAAATTTCAAAGCCTAGTTACTGGGAAAATAATATTCTAAAATGTTGTCTGTTGCAATTTGTTTCCAGCATGCAGAATGTTATCAAGTCCTCTGGCTTTGTGGTTCTCTTCTCCACAAGCTTGCAACACATTTCTTTTCTTAGAAGAAAAATGCACCATTTCTCAAGAAATTTTGCAAGGGTCTTCTTTTCTGTGTCTAGATCTTTATTTCTATAAAGTATCCTCTGTAACATATGCAAACCATTCACAGCTACTAATTATTGTTCAAATTAAAGACTTGAATAACATGCTCATGTCTGCTTGGTATAGAATCATCTATTTGGATGTCATTTTTTCTCATAAAAACTTTAAAATTAAGTTGTTTTTTGTCGTAACTGGCAGAGTTAATGTCGTTGTAATAGGAAACATTTATTATATAGTAGAAAGTTACATGTTATGTGTCAACAATTTTTGCATAAATATTTATCAGTCTGGTTTTTATGCAATACCAGACTAAAAATATAAATAAGTTACCAAGGAAAGCACAGTCACTATCACTCACTCACTCACAGACTGGCTCCAGTCTCCAGTGACTAAATATTTCTCTCATAATCCTGCTTCATAATCCACTAAAATAAAACCAAAAAAATACCAGGACTATAAAGGCTGGTCACTAGTAACCAGCCTTTATAGTCATGATATTACAGTGCAGCTCCAATATATCGCGGTCCTCAAGGTCCAGAGTCCGCTATCGCGATATAAACGGAGCGCGATATAAGTCCCGACATGTACCATGCATGTATAACAGCGTGCATAACACTCGCTCGGTTTGTCACTGTGGTAGTTTGCTGAGACATCACGGATAAATGGCATTCAGTTATGTTGTCACCATATTTCCTAATTAAAATTGGATTAGAATTGCTCAATGGAATAATTTACAATGGTACGCTATGTCTAACAAGTAATTCCAATCGAAACTAGCTGATAAACTACGTTTTAAAACAAGAAATCATCGGATTGACAATTTAGGATGCCATTTTGGATACTCTGGTTCCCTGGAACGGTGAAGGGAAGTTACTCAATTGTGCTAAGATAACTTGAGTTGCTTCCCTTCGCTTATATTGCGGGCGCCAAAAAACAAAACAAAAAAACTGTCGTTTATCAAAGTTAATTTCTTTTTATTTATTTTTTTATTGTTAGTTTTTGTTTTGTTTTTTTTTTTGACGCAGTTGTTTTCTTCTGAAATATTTATATCTACAGAAGTGTAAAATAAGTGGACTACGATCTGTGTATGTTGGACAGAAACATCGTAAGACTACTGTCTTGTAAAATTTGCTGGTGTTGAAAAGGTGGACCATTTTCCCCTGTTGAGCAAAATTAGTTTGTGGGCATCATTGACTGATTGAGCATTGAGTAGATCTATGTACTAAATGATGATAATGATTACGACAATTACGGCGATATAATTTATTGTTTGCCAATTATAACCAACGTGTGCGCTGATTGACACTAAGTGGATTGTTTGTCATATAATACCTGACGCGACTTAGCATCGGGATAGGCGCGAAAAATCAATTACCGGAGGCGGAACACGTTTTTGTTTTTTTCTGAAGTTAAATAAAACAACAAAAATTTTATGTTTTTTAAAATTTTTTTTTTTTTTGCTTATGGAAAATTTGGGAGCCATGGCCTACTCGTGATATACTGGATTTCGCGAAATAACGGACCGCAATGTATTGGAGCTACACTGTACTTTGATTTTATTTAAGTGGCTTATTAAACAGATAAGAAAAAAATATTTAGTCACTAGAGACTGGAGCCAGTCTAACTCACTCAAAGCAGTGGCAGCGGCTGTCAGCCTTCCTGAACCATCAAGAGAATTAAGAAAGTAGGAATAAACAGCAACGGAGAACATTTTGATTTTTTTAACTTTTCAGAAAAACTGACTTGATATTTCATGTGACCTCTCTGCTGGGCAGACATATCACATAAAATGTCAAGTCTTATTTTCTATGAAAAATAAAAGAAACTATTTTGGAAATGTTGTCCCCTACAATTATGTGGTGATTTAAGGTTAGCATCCATATTACAGGTGTAGTGTTCCACTGCTGCAACCAAATTTAAACTAAGCATGCTTTGGGCAACAGCAGCAGACGACAAAATATTTCCTAGAAAATAGGATCTGACATGCATGAAATGTCATATCCTATTTTCTGGGAAAATAAAAAAAAATATTTTCAAAATGTCATCTGCTGAAATTTTTACCCAGCATGCTCTGTGTATTAATTAGCATGTTTTCCATATCTTTGCTTAGTAAGTAATTACATGTGTTTACAGGAAACATTAATAATCTGTGAGTTTTATTATCAACCCAAATATTATTTATGAGCTATGGAGAATAATAAAAATATCATCATCATGTATAAAGATGCAGCAAGTGTGACATCCTTTTCGGCAAATAAAATTAGTCTTAACCTTTACCGCTCTCTGGACAGGTTCAGCAGACAACAAATTAACCCTTAAAGCGCCAATCACAACAATTGTCGTCTGCTTTGTCTTCTGCCAGTAACTTTAAAAATCATTGTTGCAAACAGTGTGGACCCAGATGCAAAGGAGCAGTCTAATCTGGGTCCACACTGTTTGCCTGTATGCAAAAATAGGTTTGAAAAGTTTGCAAAAATATTCAGCAGACGACATAAACAGACGACATTTTCAGACGCAGGTTTTCTTGGCGTTTTAAGGGTTAATGTATTTTTCTAATTTTTTCCCAGAAAATTGGTTTTGACATTCCATGCGAATTGTCTCCATTGGAGACATTTGTATGAAATGTCAAAATCCTGTTTTCTGAGAAAAATAAGAAAAACATTTCAAAGTGTAGTCTGCTTCCATTTTTACTCAGCATGCTAATATTAATCTGTTGTATACATATCAAGAAATTAGCAGATGAAAGTTGTGATATTTTTTCTTATTTTTCCAGGAAAACTGGGCTTGACATTTTATGTGAATCATTTCTTTAAAGATGATTCACATCAAATGCCAAGCCTTATTTTCTTGTTAAAATAAGACAAATATTTAAAAGTGTCCTCTGCTAATATCTAAATTTTATGATTTAAAGGTTAAACTTTGCAAGCTAAAGGCTAAATAAGCAGACATGAAGAAAAATATTTTTTTCCTATGTCCTATGAAAACAATGGGTGGCATTCATCAAAATTTCAAATGGAATATCTACCCTAATTTCACAGGAAAATTATTTCAGACTAGAATTTTGTTTTCAGAGAAAATAGATGTCTCTTCTATATATCCATCCCCCTTCCCCCATCACATTCTAAGTCATATGCTTACCATGAACATGAGATGGTCGCAAAAATGAAAATTCTGATTGGTCAGTTCACAACAATCATTTTGTAGATTCCCACATACTCCTCATCACGAAAACACGCCTATATAATTTTGACCCCCTTAAACCCCACTTTTATATAGTAAAACTGGGGTTTACAGGGGTATACATTATTTTTCTTATTTCTGCTCAAAAACATAGATTGTGGGTACTCGTTAGAACCGCCTCGCCGAGGCGGTTCTAACGAGTACCCACAATCTATGTTTTGAGCAGAAATATGAAAAAAATATCAGATTTTTCATCTGAAAATGTTCAGGATTTGGAGGTGAAATTTTCTATATATTTGAATAGGCGTGTTTTCGTAATGTGCTGTTGTGCTGATTCCTGATAATGAACAAGTATTAGCTTTTTTTTTCAAAAAGCTAAGCGGGCCGTTTAACTTCAGCAATTGCATTTACGCTTACCAGCACATGATGGCATATGTATCAAGATTCATTGAACTAACCTAAATGACTCTTGTTATTTTCAGAGTTTTGGTTGGCTTTGAACTGCCAAATTTACCTCTGATGTGTACACAAATAAAAGGTGCCACAGACTTTGTTTCTCGACAAGTACTATTATCCTGTGAGTTTTTCGACAAGTACTATTATCCTGTGAGTTTTTCAATGTTTTGACTATAGCAGATCATTGTTGATTCTACAATGGCATGCTTTCATTTTAATACAAGTGAAAATACTTATTAAAATGTGTGAAAATATCAATAACTAGAGGACCATTGGCCACAATGGCCCACCAAGTAAGACTGAAGAACTAACTATAAAAGCTCAATTCAGCCTAAAGAATTCAGCATTTTAGACTTTTTGTTGTCTTGGCAAAAGAGTATACATGGTTGCTGACTGTTGTACAAACATTTCAAAAACATTTCTGACAAAGTACCTGCAATGATTTTTGTTTTGTTTGTACTGAAATTTTATGGCCCATCAACACATTTTATGTCATTTCGAGTGCAGTCAATTAACTTGAAAGTGTTAAATAATGTACTAGTAGTTCATGACTATTTTGCGTAATGAGAAGATACGGTGTGCTTCTGGAGAAATGAACACGCTGCCAAATAATGTTTCAGTGTGTCAGAGCTCATGACTCCAGGGTACCAACCGTGAAAGAGGAAGGGTTGCTGAGGCTGATACTACATATGTAGATCAATCTGTGGCTGGTGTACACAACAAGAACAGTGACGATATCTGGTCTATCTGAACTTATTCACTCACAAATAATTTATGTTATGCCATGTGCGGAGACACATCTTGCTAGTTAATATTTTGCAACGAATATGCATGTCAAAGTCTTCAGCACATTTGAAGTATCACCTTCTACTGAATATTCTGGCTATTTAATTGGTACCAGCTAATTAATATAGTGAACTCTACAAAAAAAAAAAAAAAATCTGCCATTTAGTCAGAATTATATGCAAATTAATTAGAAACCTCTAAACGTCTCTATAAATGGTATTTTTTTAAGTATAATTGCCTTTTCTGGTTAAGTCTTCATCTTTTTTTCAAATCTTTCAATAAAGAAATTTTATGAATTTTCGTACTTGCGGAAACATAATTTCATTTGAGGGCAAAATAAGCTGCTTTTTTAACAATAGTGTAATTATAATTTCCTGTTACAAATCAGGCTGAGCCCTTTGGACACTTTGCAGTTCTTCCTGTCTATACCTTGGGGTCCCAAACTTGACTGCTTTATTTTAAGACAGGAAGCACCAATCCTTTATAACTTGCTCCTTCAACGTCTTGATGAATTCTTGTTCTTGCTGAAGCAAAATTATATTTGAGGGCGAAAATCTATGTGGATCTACCTGAAAGAGGCCATAATTGGATAATAAAATATTCTATTCAATTTGTTACTGGATGCACGATTACTATATCAACAGTCTTTGATAGTCACTTCCGCTGAAGCTGGGTTTGGTATAATTCTTGTATTTGATGTGTCGTTAGCATAACTCATATATATGCGGCTCACTAGGGCGACCCGCAATAAAAACTCCACATACTAGACAAATAATCAAAATCTATTATACCTTAGGTTAAGTAGCTGACAGGTATATTTTTTGTAGCTTCCTACTTTCTATTTCTGTGAAATAATGAAATTATCGTGGCATCATCAAGCCAATGGCATCCTTATATCTAATTCAATGATGTTCTTTTTTAAGTGCACAAACAATGTTTACCCTAAATATTTCACCTGACAGGTCTGTGCAAACAGTGTAGATCAAATTGCTCAAGGTCTGCACTATTTGCAATTCTGTTTATTTTCTTTTGACACATTAACCTATCTACGCCAAGTGGACTCTTCTACCACGACTCTTTGGGTCTTTTTCCAATAGCAGTGTCTCTGTTTAGTTTTTTTTAATCATCAGTATGTTTTATAGAAATTCTTGTTTTTATGCAGCAGCATAGAGCCAGATCAGATGCCGCATGCTGCTGCATCAGATCTGGATCTGCACTGTTGCTAATTATGTTTTTGTGGATTTCCGGACTAAAATGGGTTAATAGGTAATCAAGTGGGTGGTACAGTAATATACGGTAAGGTTAAAAGTTTGGAAAGGAATTAAACTGTCTCAATTTTTAGGGTAAATAAGTGAAAATCAGTCCTTGAACAGTTAACCTTTGTCGTGCTGAATAAATTCAGATACCACGCCCACTTCTAATTTTCAGCCAATCAGATTACTTGATACAGGTTGTTGATACAAATTCACATAGTTAATGACAAACAGTGTAGATCCAGATCAGTTGGCTTCTGAAGAAGCCAACTGATCTGGATCTACACTGTTTGCAAAGGCAGGACATATATGGGTTCAGCAGAACCAGTGTAAAAGTCCATGCCTGAACAGACTGTCAATGTAAATGCCAATCCATCTAGTTTGTTCACAGTTTATGTATGGTTTAGGCCCTTTTTGACTGACATGAATAAAACAGTTCCAAAACCAGCATAAGAGCACTTCTACAGAATTTTCTGCTACTCATGTAAACACAATGCACATGTTTTACTACGCCCATTTAGATGGGGGGCCATCAGAACCTGGGGAGACTGGAATGCGAACAATATACACAGGTATTTATTGTAGGCAGACACAAAGCCTATGTTGCAATTTAGAAATTTTTACCTGAATTTTCTGACACCAAAATCCAAGGCATGTTGGGTAAAAAATTCAGCAAAGGACACTTTGAAATATTTTTCTTATTTTTCCTAGAAAACAGAATTTGACATTTCATGCAAATTGTCTCCTTAGAAGACAATTTGTATTGAATGTCAAATCCTATTTTTAAGAAAAATAGGAAAAACTTGGTTTGTCGCTGACTGAATTTGCCAATAGCATGGGAAGTGTTAGGTCTGTTGGAAACAACAACAAAACTGCACTCTTAACCATTTAAGCACTGAGCAAAATTGTAGCAGACAACATTTTTATCTCTTTTTTATTATTTTTCAGAGAAGACAAGACTTGGTATTTCATGTGAATCTTCTGTCTAGCAGGCAATCCACATGAAATACCAACACTTATTTTCTCTGGAAAATATGACAAGTCTAATTTACTTTCTAAATAAGCTGGGTAAAATTTTCAGCAGATAACATCTGAATTTTTTTTTTTATTTTTCCTAGAAAATTGGCTTTGACAATTCATGCAAATCTTCTCCTTAGTAGACAATCTGTGTGAACTGTCAAGGCCCATTTTCTTGGAAAAATAAGAAAAATATCATGGACTTGTCTGATGAAATAAAAACACACTTGTTTGTCATGATGTTCTGTTTTTATTTTAACCCTTAACCTGCCAAACACAACAATTGTCAGTCTGCCTTGTCATCTGTTTGTGAATTTAAAAGTCTTTTCTGCAAACAGTGTGGACCCTGATCAGACCTCTCCTTTAGGAGCAGTCTGATCTGGGTCCACACTGTTTGCCTGTAAACAAAAATAGGTTTGAAAAGTTTGCAAGACTATTCAGCAGACAACATAAACAGACAACATTTTCAGATGCAGGTTTTCTTGGCGTTTTAAGGGTTAATACAAAAAAACACCATACCTGACAGAAATCAATTCCCTTGTCCTGCTGAATAAATTAAGATACCATGCCCACTTCTAATTTTCAGCCAATCAAATTACTTGATTCAGGTTGTTGATACAAATTTGAATACTTAATGACAAACAGTGCAGATCTAGATCAGTTGGCTTCTTAGAAGCCAACTGATCTGGATCTACACTGTTTGCAAAGGCAAGGAATATCCGGGTTCAGCAGGACAAGGGTTAAAATTTTCTGTACATAAGGAAAGGAGAATTAGGAAGCATGTTTGCTGATAATAATTGAGCCAGCGCATGACAAAACCAATAAAATGCGACATATGCCCTGGGAACACTCAACTCAGCCTAGGCATCTGCCCAATTTGATCAGAGTCTCCGCTGTCCGCATGAAAAAAGTTTGAGTTTTAAGCTACACACTGAGCACACGGAGAAGACTCACATCAGACTGGGCAGATGCCCAGGCTGATATGAGTCTTTGCTGGTCCCATAAGTCATATTGTAGGTTTTGTCGTGGGCTGGTTCAATTTTGAATGTTACCAACAGTTGTTTTTTTCTCTCAAGTCACTTCTGTTACCATTTTTAAGTGATCTTTAGGTATTATACCTGCCAAATCTAGGAGTTCAAAACAACTGTCATCATATGCACAATTTAACCTGTTCACATTGAAGATGAAATTACCAGATGATAAACAAGTGATATTTTTTTCTGAAATTTTCCAAGATAATAGGCATTGGCATTTCATGACACAGAGCTGCCGATAACCCAGCACACACAACCTTGTTACAACGTCGCTGCAACCTCACGACGTTGTAACGACATTGTTGTGACGTTGTGTGTTTACTAGGAAGGGATATCTGGATAAATATTTACTTTTATATCCACAAAAACATATGTTATGGGTACTCATTAGAAGTGCCAATCGAATACCACAACATATGCTTTTATGAAGAAATAAGAAAATATCAATACTTTTGTTGCTAAAAATAACCTCCTTATCTAGAGCTTTGACGGCATTATCATCACACAAGGAAATAAAACTGCACAAAATTTCCAAGAAGTTGTTGTGTTGAGGTTTTACGGCCCAGTCAACCCAATGGGGTCATGACAAGCGGTCAGTTTACCTAACCACAGGTTCGACTGGGCAGGCTTAGTCCTCTAAATCATTAGCCAGTATTGTGCACATTCTTTCACCAGAAACTGACAACTGCCCTTCTTGAGACAGCGGAAGGGAGAGAATTAGTGTTTTTTTTGTTACAGAAAAATTTGGAAGAAATAAATGGCAGGGTCATACCATATGTTTTTTTTGTTTTTTTTCAAAAATCCTGCCAACAATGGAACATGCTTGTTGTCTATGCTGATGGGCAGAGACAACTACATATAGTTTGGTTAGGACAGGAAGTGAATCCATTATTGACCCACAATGCATCATTGACCTTACACTTGTTGTCTTCAAAACCCAGTACTAGCTGGAGCACTGAATTTAATAGAATACAATAATATTTATTGGAACACCTACATATACAGAGGGTGTTCTCCAGTCACATGAACTGTTTCAGCACACCAAACTTATGTAGATATTCTAAAAGGTCACCATTGTAGCACTTTATCAAAGGTTATGGGATACACATTAATTCTGACAATTTCACTTTTAACCCTTGTCCTGCTGAATAAATTAAAATGCCACACCCACTTCTAATTTTCAGCCAATCAGATCACTTGGTCCGGATTGTTGCTGTAAATTCACATACTAAATGGCAAACAGTGCAGCTCCAGATCAGTTGGCTTATGAAGAAGCCAACTGATCTGGATCTACACTGTTTGCAAAGGCAGGGTATATCCGGGTTCAGCAGGACAAGGGTTAAAGTGGATGGATGCATTGATACTGCTAAGCACAATTTATAGCATTCTCGGAACAGGGTGACAAAAATTTGATACTCTTAACTACTTATTTTAGTTTTGATGAGGTAAGGCTAAAAAGCAATGTGAAATTAGCTGTAATTTTTTAATGTGAGGGTCATTCTTGTAGATACCAATGGGACAAGATCTCATTTAGACCTCTCAAATTCACCTTTTGCATTAAGAAATTTAGTCAATTTACCCAAGACTATTCCGTATTAAAACCAGCTTTAACATTTATTGTAAGTGAAGCGTAGACCAAGCTTTTTGTGAAAGCTGATAATTGTAAATCTTTATACACTGTCCTGGTATTGACGGCGCTTTGAAAACACAAAACAAGCTCTAACTTTCTAAGAATGAAACAAGGCTGATTTGTCAACTGTAAGATCAAACTGCCAGTTTTTGGCCTTGTAAGACTTTAAACAGATTAAACTGCAGGTTTTTGACACGTTGAGACTGCACCCATCTTTTATAAAATGAAGGGTGTAGTGTTTTCATCTATTTTTTTTTTTTATAAAATGAAGGGTGTAGTGTTTTCATCTATTTTTTTTTATAAAATGAAGGGTGTAGTGTTTTCATCTAATTGTCAGTCAGAGTATTATATGGTGTGCTTACTTAATCTTAACTTGCTGGGTAAAACTCAGCAGATGACATTTTGAAAGATTTTCTTTTATTTTCCCCAGAAAATAGGCTTTGACATTTTATGCAATTGCCACTTTAGGAGACAATTTGCATGAAATGTCAACTTTTTGAGAGAAAGAAGAAAAATATCAGTGTTGTCTGTTGAATTTGCCCAGTTAAATCAGTTTCTGCATTACGAAAACACTCCTATTCAAATTTTTAGAAAATTTTACAACCAAAACAGGAAAATTTTCAGATAAAAAAATCGTATATCTTTTCATATTTCTGTTCAAAACATAGATTGTGGGTACTCGTTAGAACTGCCTCGATGAGGCGGTTCTAACAAGTACCCACAATCTATGTTTTTGAGCAGAAATAAGAAAATTAATGTATACCCCTGTAAACCCCCAGTTTTACTGTATAAAAGTGGGGTTTAAGGGGGGGGTCAAAATTATATAGGTATGTTTTCGGGATGGAAATATCTGCATACTCATCACATGACTGGTTACTAAAGTTACGGGTTACTTTGATAGCCAAATTGTCATGTCAAACCAATACAAAACTGACACCCTAGATCACAACAGCAGTATCGAAATGTCAAAATGAAATGTCAAGACAGTAATAAACCTTTAACAGAAGTAAACCCTTAGGCAATAAGAAAATATACAATGGTAAATTTTTACTATTTAATTGCTAGTTATTGGACAACCAATACAATATAGCACCCGCAAATTAACAATAATCATAGATTCAGATTAGGCGTTTTTTTCAACAGAAAAATACAGACATTTTTCTTATTTCTCCATAGAAACATATACTGTTGGTACTCATTAGAAGTGCCTCACTGAGGCACTTCTAATGAGTACCCACAATATATGTTTTGTGAAAACATAAGAACAAATAGTTTTTGGATACCCCCTCTGATCTGGAGCTATGATTAATAGACTGCAAGTAAAAAGATTATTTCCCTTATTTGCATATGAGCTGCAACTTGAGAAAATACCAAATTAGATCTAATAACGGCACATACCCCTATAAGCACACAGTCAAGCATTTTGTAGTCTTTAGATTACAGCCATGTATTCTGATTTGCTTATTTATAAAAGCATATATTGTTGGTACTCATTTGAATTGCCTTAATGAGGTTATTCAAATGAGTACCCACAACATATGGTTTTATAAAGAAAATCAGAAAAAAAAAAAATATCTCATAGGCATCATTAAACAATCCTGTCATGAAGTCCACTGCTGATCTTTTTCAAAAGGGTGTTCTTATTAGATGGATATTTTACAAGTATATTTTTTTTTTTTTTTTTTTTTTGCATTTGAAGAATGTCGAAAGGGCATATAGTGTTACTTCTGTCCCCCCATTCATCTGTCTCTACCTGCATCCGGCGTTAGCAATTTGCGTTTAAGTTTTTCAGGTGGGGAAATCCGTGACCTTTGGACACACTTGTAGCTTTCTAGTTATTTTGAAAAACCTAGCCTCACAGTGTGGTCAAATACGGTATACCAGCAAAAATGTTATTTTAAGTGAAGATATGTCTGTAAAGACTCATATGATAATAGCTACAGATAAGAGGGGGTATCCACATAACATTTTTCTTATTTCTCAATGAAAACATATGTTGTGGGTACTCATCAGAAGCGCCTCACCAAGGCGCTTCTAATGAGTACCCACAATGTATGTTTTCATTGAGAAATAAGAAAGATATCAGCAGTTTTCGGATGAAAAAAGTGCCTTATCTGTAGGTATGATGATGCCATTACATTAACACATATAAATACATGTATAATGTACACTTCTTAGTTAAAGCTCTACATATTAAAGCTGACTTTTCAAGCAAATTTATTGACATTTCTTCAGAGTTCTCCACAAAAACCATATGAGTGCTCATCGGAACCAACTTGCAGAGGGCTTCTAATGAGTACCCACAACATATATTTTGGGCAAGAAAGCAGAATTTTTTTTTTTTGATATTCTTCTTATTTAGAGCTATGTAAGCACTTGTATTTTCACCATGTAGTACTGGAAATGAGGAATATTTTGGTTATTTAGCAATCAAGACAGAATTTTGTAACAAAAAAAAATGTTGTATGAAATACTAATTAAAAATCTGAAAAACTGGTTTAAAAGCAGCACAATTCTGAAAATGCCCTTAACCCATTTTAGTCTGCAGACCCACAAAAGGGTAACTGTCAAACAGTGCAGGCTTCAATCAGACCCCACAGAATGCAGCATCTGATCAGGATATCTTTCCACAGTTTGCTAATAGTTTTTAGTCATTTTTTGTCTAGGAATATATGTAATCACATATAGCCTCTGACATACCTAAAATTGAAATTGGACTCTTCCAAAATACAGTGTGGGAGAGTATAATCAGTCTAAAATGGGTTAATTATGTAGACCCTGCATACCCCTTATTTTCACTATATATCACAGAGACTTGCTATCATAATGCAGTCTGATTAGCTTTTACTGTTTGTAGAAGCTTTGGATCCTTGGCTTGCCACAGAACCATCAGTGAGGCCTGATGCAGAAGCTGATATGAGTCTCCACTGAGTGCATGCCATCAGAACCATATTGTGACAAAATATCAGGCACCCAGACTTTCATTTCATCACACTATGGCTCTGAAGAAACAATTATTTTTTTATTTAGTTCTTGAAATAAGTTGTGAATAAGTGGAATATACAATTAACCCTTGTCATGCTGAATAAATTAAGATGCCACGCCCACTTCTAATTTTCAGCCAATCAGATTACTTGATTCAGATGGTTGATATGAATTCACAAACTTAATGGCAAACAGTGCAGATCCAGATCAGTTGGCTTCTTCAGAAGCCAACTGATCTGGATCTACACTGTTTGCAAAGGCAGGGTATATCCGGGTTCAGCAGGACAAGGGTTAAACAGGCAATTAAACTACCCCTTTTTTGATTCAGTGATGTAATTAACATGAAGAACATGCTAACTTTATCCTAATCATACAGGTATAGGAGTGTTATGGTCTACACATGATTGTCCTTAGCCATGACATTTCTTACTTTTATGACATCATTCAACATGTCAACATGTTTAACCCTGGTCCTGCTGAACCCGGATACCGGTATGCCCTGACTTTGCAAACAGTGTATATCCAGATCAGTTGGCTTTTTTAGAAGCCAACTGATCTGGATCTGCACTGTTTGCCTTTAAGTATGTGAATTCCTATCAACAATTTGGATCAAGTAATCTGATCTGCTGAAAATTAAAAGTGGGCATGGCATCTTAATTTATTCAACATGGCAAGGGTTAATGTTTTTCATTTTTTGGTGGTAAAATTTTCTGTATATTTGAATAAACTTGTTTTCGTAATGACCCACAAAGAAGAGTAAAACCGCAGTAACTCAAACACCGATGGCTCGTTTACCATGGCTAATTTTAACTCGCTTTTTGAGTCCCTAAGAAATTCTCTTGATAACTCAAGAAAGCAAATATTTGTGGATATTTTAGAGAAATTTTCTTATTTTATCATTAAATGTATGTTTTGTGTACTAATTAGAATTGCCTCATTGAGGCAATTCTAATGATACACTCAACATACCTTTATTATATAGAAGATCGAAAAGACATCCCTAAATAATATCCATTTGCCTCCTGACCACCCATGTCTAGAACAAATTTACATGGTCCCAAAGATGTTCGATTTATTCTGAGATTCGACTGTGTATTTTCATGCAACAATAAGAAAATGTCTAAAGTTTTTTGTATTTCCCTAAGTATTTGGACACCTCAACTCTTAAACATACTTGTTCTAAAATTTAAATAAACACAATTTACTAGTGGATGTTGTGTCTAAAAATTGCTGGATGAATGGCAAACAATGTTTGTGTTTGTATTGAGATTTTACTGCCCAGTCAACCCCTTGGGGTCATGTCAAGCGCAGTCAGTTTACCCAACCATTCTTTTACTAGTCAGACTTAATCCTCTAAGCGGTTAACCAATATTGGGCACATTCTTTTGCCAGACCCTTCTTGTATCAGCAGATGGGAGGGAATGACCCTAGAAAATATTTCATGATCAATCTCCACGAAAGAATGTTGCCGACCCGGCAGTGTAGAGCCCACAACCTCCTGATCACCAGTCGGATGTGCATCCAATTGAGTCACCAAGGCTGGCAGAAACAGTGTAGACACTGATGAGATGCTGCTGCACATCTCATCTGGGTCTACACTGTTTACTCAGGCCTGTCTGTCTGAATACATATGGTAAATACTATATAACGACCACAATTATCGCCTTGTGTGGTACTATGAATATATAGAAATTATAACAGGGAAATAAGCATTTCTGAGCTATGGCTTTATACCGGCCGAGGGTTGAGCGCAAGACTAGCGTAAGTCAGATGGTTGTTTTTCCCCAAACCTAATCTCCTCACCATGAAGGCGTTATGAAGATTATGACATTTCTTTCTGTAAACAATGAAAATTTAGGTGCCATTGCTCATACGAGCAATGGCACCTAAATTTGCATTGTTTACAAAGGGGTCCTAGTTGCCCCTAAACAAGGGTTTCAAAAATATGTTTGAGTTACCATAGTCTTGCGCTCAACCCTCGACCCTTACATTCTAAACTAATTGTCATAAAAATGAATAGGGTAATAATGCAGCATAGTGCTTTAAGGGTTAACTGGGGCGTTGACATCCATTAGCACTCTCTAAACTAATTTAAGTAGATGACAGTTTTTCCAAGAAAAACAGGGTCTGACATCTCATGTAAACCCTGTCAAAAATTGATGAAATTTGCCCATTATAACAATCCCAAACCAGATGGATAGAAAGATGGATATATGGATGACCAATGTGAAAGCGTACTACCCCATCACTATCATGTGGAAGGTGTTAAAAAGTGACACTCATCATGCAAATAATTTTTTCACATACAGTTTTCAGGGTTCCAATTAAGTTATTTTGGAGAGAACTTTATACTGATTAGTCTTTATTTATAAAAAAAAAACAACAACACAAAAACAACATGTTCTGGTTTTCATTACAACCATCTTGGCAAAATATAATGGAACATATTGGTTTTGAGAAATAAGCAAACTTGATCTCTTAATGCTTAGCACTCTGGGTAAAAATTTCAGCAGACGGCATTTTGAAAGTTTTCTTATTTTTCCCAGAAAATGTTATGACATTTCATGCAAATTGTCTCCAATGGAGACAATTTGCAAAAAATGACAAAGCCTATTTTCTGGGGAAAAAAAAGACAATATTTCAAAATATCATCTGCTGAAAATTTTACCATGAGTGCAGTGTTAAGACGCTCCTTTTCTAGAATCCCAATTTGAAAATCCGAAGTAGGTAATAGGTTTATTAATGCTGATTATGTCTGCATTCATGTTCTTACTTTGCATACCTGTATATGAACTGCATAAAGTTAATATTACAGACAGATAACTACTCTCATACCGTAATAACTCTAAGTATTGGGACAGAAAGGCCTTTAAACACAGTGTAGACCCAGGTCAGATGCCATAGAAAGCAGCATCTGATCAGGTCTACACTGTTTGTCATATATACAGCAATATTTTAGACACATCAAGAGGTAGTAGAATGGACTATTTTGCTTTAGGTAGTTAACCCTTAAAGCGCCAAGAAAATCTGCATCTGAAAATGTTGTCTGCTTATGTCGTCTGCTGCATCTTCTTGCAAACTTTTCAAACTTACATTTTGCATATAGGCAAACAGTGTGGACCCAGATCAGACTGCTCCTAAAGGAGCAGTCTGATCTGGGTCCACACTGTTTGCAACAATGACTTTTAAAGTAACCGGCAGAAGACAAAGCAGACAACAATTGTTGTGATTGGCACTTTAAGGGTTAAGGCAAATGTCCTAAAATTTTGAACACTTTATAGTCATTACCTTTCTGGCCTAAATTTTGCTCTTTATTCAGTTGTTTCTTAAAATACATAGTGGAAAGGCAAACAGAGTAAACCCTGATCAGACTACTCCTTCAAGAGCAGTCTGATCTGGGTCTGCACTGTTTGCATATGCCATTTCGACAAACTCTTTGGGGTATGAAATTTTAGGACACTTAATGTACTGTAAATATAGGGACAGACTACCCTGAGCAAACAGTGTAGACCAAGATTAGACAGCACAAAATGCAGTTTTTGATATGGCTCTATATCAGATGCTGCAGAAAGTGGAATCTAACCAGGGTCTACACTGTTTGAGACTCATCCAGTAGTTTTGATAGTAAACAGACCTGGACAAATTTAGGGGAGAAGTATGGTAAAGAGTTGAGGTGTCTCAATATTAACCCTTGTCATGCTGAAAAAATTAAGATGCCACTCCCACTTCTAATTTCCAGCCAATCAGATTATTTGATCTGGTTTTTTGACAGAAGTTCACATATTTAATGACAAACAGTGCAGATCAAGATCAGTTGGCTTCTTCAGAAGCCAACTGATCTGGATCTACACTGTTTACTAAGACAGGGCATGTCGTGTTCAGCAAGAGAAGGGTTAAGGGTATGCTGAAAACACAATCAAACTTGGTGCTTACCTGTTCCTTTTAATCGTAAATTTGCGATTTCAGGCATACTTTCTTTTTTTACGGGTGTCTTTGATTCTCCATCTGTTTTTCTATCTGTGTGGGCATCATCATTGCTAGCTTTTGCTGGTCTGTCTCGAAACAATTGGAATATATATGGAACGTAAACAGGTTTATAATACCGCGACTCTGTCAAGGGTATACCCGTCAATATCACAGAATATATGCTTAATAACAGTAAAAGCTTCATATCCATTTTGGAACAATTTCTGAACGAAATAAATTCTTTAACAATTTCCAGAATATCACATTTTCATTAATATTTCATTGATCCTGCACTTTATCAAGTCATTCCCAGCCATACTGCCTTTAAATTTCGCAAGTTATGTTTCATCCTGAGATCCACGACAGATAATTTTTCACAATGCCAAGAATGGGATAAAATTTGAAAGTAATTTGGTAATTGTTCCACAAAATTTGTTAATTACTTTATTTTATTGCACTGGAATTTAAAATAAACTGCAAATAAATAAGATAAAAATATACATCACTCAAAGTATACAGTTGCAATTACTTTTGTGCTGATTGCAATCTTTTTCACATTCTTTTTCTTCTCTTCCTACTTAATTTTGGACACAATACTGTTGCATCCAATTATGTATTTAATCCATTCAAGAATTAACCCTTAAAGCGCCAAGCAAAATTTGTAGCAGGTGATATTCAAATTTTTTTTTTTATTTTTCAGAGAAAACAAGTCTTAAAATTTCATGTGAATCGTTGGCAGACGATTCACGTGAAATGTCAAGACTTGTTTTCTCTGAAAAAAATTTTTTTTTTTAAAAAATGTCATCTGCTGCGGTTGTGATTGGCACTTTAAGGGTTAAATACTTATGGCTGCATTAACTCCAGTTAAATAGTTAATCCATAACAACATGAAGTAATACTCTTGAAAAGGCATTTTTTTCAACCAAAATATTTTTTCATATTTTTCTTAATTCTGCACAAAAACGTATATTGTGGGTACTCATAAGAAGCGTCTTAGTGAGGCACTTCTAATGAGTACCCACAACATATGTTTTCGTGCAGATATAAGAAAAATATTTATCTTGATACCATCTCTGATCTGTAGCTATGAAATTAACAGAATTAACAGTATGTTTCTTCTTATGCTATCAACTTATGTCATCACTCAACTATGCCCACTTAGCATGCTTTAGATGAAATTAGCATATAACAAAGGGGAAATATTTTTCTTTACTTTTTTCCTGAAAATAGGGCCCACCATCACAATCAAATTGTCTCCTTTGAAAAGAAATGAAATGTCAAGCTCTGTTTTTAGGGCAAGTATGAAAAATATTTATTGTGTAACATGTTTTCTGCTGATATTTTCCGTTCAGCACATGAAACATTAAAGAATCTGGCTGGGGCACCTTGTCACAGACTCTTGCTTGTTATCCAAATGAGCAAGATCAGTGATAAAACCGCCTTTTGCCATATAACAGAAATATTCAATAGTCTAGGCCAGCCTGTATGTTTGCATGACAGTTTATGCCTCAGTGAATTCACACTTATTACTTTCATAAAACCTATTTCAAACTCGGACAATTCAGAATGTTGTGCAGACTGGTCAGGATTTTCTGTTTGCTAGCTAGATTTAGCAAAATTTAGATCAAGAAAACTATGCTGAATTTAGTTGATTTTCCCTCCAGTGATATAAAAAACAATTCATTATAATAAAAAATAAAATGACTTTCTCAGTTACTCAATTTTGGAAACACATTAACATCATTAGGTGAAAAGAGGTCCCATCACTTCTATTACATCTGGTAACCAATTAAACCAATCAACCCAAAATATGATGATGGCAATATTAATAGACAACAAATGAAAAATAAATTTCCTTATATTTTTCCAGAAAACAGGGCCTTGACATGTCATGCAAATCATCTCCAGATGATTTGCATGAAATGTCAAGCCCTATTTTCTGAGAAAAAGTAAAAACATTAATTAAATTTTGTCCGCCAATATTTAAATTCAGGACACAAAGGCATAAGCCTATAAAAATCCCATCATGTCATTGAATCATATCTAATTATTTCATTGATGGAAATATGCAAGAGGCTGAAAAATAAAATAGCAATGCTGTGAGAAAGCTGGATTAAAAACAATATCAACTGGGCCGTGTCAAGTGAAAAAGGTATCTTTAGTCATATGTGGGGAGAAAAGGCCCAGATCAGTCTGCTTATAAGTGTAGTCTGATCAGGATTAGTGGTGGTGGCGTTTTTCAGTTTTCGTCCCAATTATTTCATCAATGTAACAGTTATATTGGGCACCAGTTGCATGTGGTTGCTTCATACCTACAGATAAGATGTTTTGTTTTTTTTTAACTTTAACCCTTGTCCTGCTGAATAAATTATGATGCCACGCCTTCTTCTAATTTTCAGCCAATCAGATTACTTGATGCGAATTGTTACTATAAATTCACATACTTAATGGCAAACAGTGCAGATCCAGATCAGTTGGCTTCTTAGAAGCCAACTGATCTGGATCTACACTGTTTGCAAAGGCAGGGTATATCCGGGCTCAGCAGGACAAGGGTTAACCCTTAAAGTGCCAAGCAAAATTTGTACCAGACGTTCACATGAAATATCAAGACTTGTTTTCTCTGGAAAAAAAAAAAAAAAAAAAACTCATAAGAAGTGCTTCATGAGGTGCTTCTAATGAGTACCCACATATGTTTTTGGATGATGTGCTTCTAATGTATATTACAACACATGTTTATATGGAGAAAGAGAAATAAGAGAAAAAATATTACTGTGGATATCCTCTCTTATCTGGAGCACGATTTACATGCATTTCTATTTCTTTCTTTTTTTTTTCAGAGAAAATAAGGCTTGACATTTGATATCAATCATCTGCCTTAAATATTTCAGAATGTCAGTCTGCTGCTGTTGAAACAGGCACATTAAAGGTTAACCTTTGGCCTTCTGATGGCAAAATTTGTAGGCAACAAATGAGATATTTATTTACTGAAAGGAGGGCTTTGTCATACAGTGATCTCTTAACCCTTGTCATGCTGAATAAATTAAATGCCATGCCCACTTTTAATTTTCAGCCAATCAGTTTACTTGGTCCAGGTTGTTGATACAAATTTAAATACCGAATGGCAGACAGTGCAGACCCAGATCAGTTGGCTTCTTCTGAAGCCAACTGATCTGGATCTACACTGTTTGCAAAGACAGGGCATACCCGGATTCAGAAGGACAAGGGTTAAGAGAAAATCTAAATAAAATGGCAAAACCAAATTTTTGAAGTTAGCCCTTAAACACCATTCTGTGAATATAAGGCTTGACTTTTCATGTGAATCATCTGACAAGCCTTATTTTTGTCAGAAAAATGAACAAACCTATGGTAGCATCATGAAAACATACTTATGTAATTTTGACCCATTTAAACCCCACTGTTATATATCAAAACTGGGTTTACAGGGGTATACATTATTTTTCTTGTTTCTGCTCAAAAACATAGATTGTGAGTACTCGTTAGGACTGCCTCGGGGAGTACCCAGAATCTATGTTTTGAGCAGAAATATGAAAAATATCAGAATTTTTATCTTTTGGTGGTGAAATTTTCAATATATTTGAATGGGTGTTTTTGTAATGGTATGTCATGTGCTGCTGCTGTGAATAAAACTTGAGGATCAGTAAATTCAACTCATTGCATGCGGCATGCTGAATTTAAGTACAAATGGACAGTCACACCTTGACATTTCATATAAGGTGACAATCACATGAAGTATTAAGCCTTATTTTCCAGGAAAATTAAATTTGTTTTTATCTGCTGAATTCAGTTTTAGAATGCAGAGAGACAATTAACCCTTAACATACTGGGTAGAATGTTTTAGCACACAACATCATGAATTATTTATTTTATATTTTCTATTAACAAATGCTAATCTTAGATTGCAGACAATTTGTATTGCCTATTAGCAGAGTTGACATTTTATGCTGTGACATCTTAAGATACAGTCTGAATGAAATGTCACAGCCTTTTTCCTGGAAAAAATATCACCAATATCTTCTACTGAATCTTCCCAAAGTATACTAATCTGCTAATTGACAAGTATAGCTTGTCAATCATGATAGCTAGTTCCTTCAATATACTTTGCACTTTGCTGGGTAAAAAGTTAAGCAGACAATATATCGAACCATTTTTCCTATTTTTTCTAGAAAACACATTTTGACATTTCTTGCAAATTGTCTCCTATGGAGATAACTGCATGAAATGTCAAATCCCTTTTTTTCTGGGAAAAATAAGAAAATTTACCATCAATTTGCTGTCTGCAGAATTAGCCCAGAGTGTGGCAACAGTTAATATCCCATCATGATCCAGGCTTCCAGAATATATTCCTCCTATTCCAATTTTACGACTGAACACACAAGAAAAAAAAATACAATTTAATAAAATTTGTAATTTATTGAAGTCATAGCTTAAATATTTATAACATTTCATAAACTAATACAAGCACAGGTAGTCATCAAATCAATCCATAATTATGCCCTGCAGATATCCAAGATTTTTTTAAAAACACAAAAGTAAGGAAACATGATTAGATGTATGTCGCATGTGCTACTTTTACAAATATAACCCTCTAAAATACATCTTCGTCTGTGGGATATTGTTCATATGGTATAATAGCTACCTTCAAACTTGACTGACTCCAGGTCTTAAATAATACTAAGTTTACGTTTTCCGATTTTTGCCTACTACTAATATTTCATTCACCTGAGTATGATTGCTTACTTCTTCAGTGACAAAAAAAGTTAATTTACGGCAACTTGTAAGATATTAAAATAGATAGTTGTACTATCCTTCTTTACGCTTAAGCACAGTGCAAAATTGCAGCAGATGACATTCTCAAATATCTTTTTTATTACTATTATTTTTCAGAGAAAATGAGGCTTGACATTTCATATGAATTGTCTGCTTGGCAGACAATTTACATCAAATGTCAAGCCTTTTCTCTGAAAATATATTTATAAAACAAATTATCAGAATATTGTTTTCCGTTTTTTATGATTTGCACTTTAAGGGTTAACCCTTAAAGCGCCAATCACAACAATTGTTGTCTGCTTTGTCTTCTGCCGGTTATTTAAAAGTCATTGTTGCAAACAGTATGGACCCAGATCAGACTGCTCCTTTAGGAGCAGTCTGATCTGGGTCCACACTGTTTGCCTATATGCAAAGTGTAAGTCTGAAAAGTTTGCAAGAAGATGCAGCAGAAGACATAAGCAGACGACATTTTCAGATGCAGATTTTCTTGGCACTTTAAGGGTTAATCCTTACTATTTTGAATTTAAATATCAACATATAACATCAGAATTTTTTTTTTTTTTTTTTTTTTTTTAATATTTCCCCAGAGAACTGGGTCTAACACTTCATTCAGATCAAGTAGAGTATGAATCAAAAGTCAACTCCTATTTTCTAGGGAAATGTCATTAATTGTAATCTGTCTGTTAATTTCAAAATGGAATTGTTCAATGTTAACATTAAAAGTAAGTTTAGCAGATGACAATTTGGCGATATTTTTTCATATTTCCACAGATAAAAAGACTTGATATTTCTGAAATGTCAAGCCTTATTTTCTGTTGATGATAAAAAAAAATCAAATGTTGTTTGCTAACCACATTTAGCTGGCTAAAGGCTAAACTTTACACACTACAGGTGAATCTAGTAGAAAACAAAGCGACATATTTTAAATTCATAGAAAATTGTGCTTGTCATTTCAAACAGGAGACAAGTTATATGATATGTCAAGATGTTTTGTTGTTGTTTTTTTTTCCAAGGAAAAATAAGAAAACCACATCTTAAAATGCCATCTGCTGGTACTTGAACTCAGTCTGCAAAGAGTCAAAGGTTAGTGGGTTCAAGTGCAGAATATGAATTCGTTCAGCAGATGACAAACTGATGATATTTTTCATATTTTTTTCCAGTATGCTTATTACCAAGCAGACTTATTACCCAGCATGCTTATTACCAAGCATGCTTATTACCCAGCATGCTCATTACTCAGCATGCTTATTACCCAGCAGGCTTATGACCCAGCATGTTTATTTTCCAGCTGGCTTATTACCCAGCATGTTTATTACCCAGTATGCTTATTACCCAGCCTGCTTATTACCCAACATGCTTATTACCCAGCAGGCCTATGACCCAGCATACTTATTTCCCAGCATGCTTATTACCCAGCAGGCTTATGACCCAGCATGTATATTTCCCAGCAGGCTTATTACCCAGCATGCTTATTACCCAGCTGGCTTATTACCCAGTATGCTTATTACCCAGCATGCTTACGACCCAGCATGTGTATTACCCAGCAGGCTTATGACCCAGCATGCTTATGACCCAGCATGCTTATGACCCAGCAGGCTTATGACCCAGCATGTTTATTTTCCAGCAGGCTTATTACCCAGCAACCTTCTTACTTCCCAGCTGGCTTATGACCCAGCATGCTTATTACCCAGCTGGCTTATTACCCAGCATGCTTATTACCAGAAGATTTATTACCCAGCAGGCTTATGACCCAGCATGCTTATTGCCCGGCATGCTTATTACGAGGGTCGTGCAAAAAGTTTTGTCACTAATGGGCTTCCTTGGTTTTATCCCAGGTATGTTTTAAAATGCTTCACTGCACTTGAATGGTGTGTTGAATAGCTAACGATACCTGTTTATTTCATGCAAATTGCTTTCCAACTGACCGAGTTATTTCAAACTGAAATAGATGCAGTCTTATACACTGACCAATTTACTTGTTACATTGGAACATGGACCAGAAGACTGAAATTCGTAGCTATATTAAATGCCGCATTAGGCTTAATATAGATTCAAAGCAGACATTAATGAATTGTGTGGTATATATGGACCTCAGACCATTTCACTGCACACAGTTTTTAGGTGGGTTAAAGCTTTTAAAGCTAGGAAATTTTCTGTTGAAGATGATACCCATCCTGGAAGGCCTAAAACCTCTGTTACCAAGGCTAACATCGCTGCTGTAAAGATTGTGGTCGAACAGGATGGGCGATTGTCTGTCGAAGATATAGCCAGTTGTACTGGCATATCAGAAGGCAGTGTGCAAACAATTCTGAAAAAGCGTTTGGACCTGAGAAAGGTTTGCGCTAGGTGGGTACCTCATTTGCTCACTGAGGAGCAAAAGACACAATGCCTTAAATGTGTCCCGGAACTTTTGAAAACATACAAAGGCTGTAATAGTCGGGTTATTTCTAACTTGCTAATAGGTGATGAAACCTGGGTGCACATGTTTGAGCCACAAAGAAGGGCTGATAATAAGCAATGGAAGCGAAAAGATCAAAAACGCCCATGTATTGCCAAGAGAACCATAAGTTTGAAAAAGATGTTGTACACAATTCTCTTTAATTCAAGTGGGCCAGTCATTCAAGTGCCTTGTCCATCTGGTCATACAATCACTGGCCGATTCTACAAGAATTCTGTACTGAAGAAAGTGAAAGAGTTTTACAATAAGAAACGACCAAGCAAAGGATGGTCAGGAGTCCACCTTTTACATGACAACGCCTCTTCTCATAAGTGTGAGGCGTTAAGTATTTTTTGCCTTCTGAAAAGGTGAAAGTTTTAAACCATCCACCTTATTCACCTGACCTGAGTCCCTGTGATTTCTTTTTATTTCCAAGGCTTAAGAAAACGCTTTCTGGAAATAAGTATACATCTAGAAGTTCTCTTGGCAGCGCTGTTTATCAGTGTCTCCAACAGATTCCAAAAGAAGACTATTTATCTGCTTTTCGCGACTGGGTAAAAAGGTTACAAAAATGCATTTCAGTAAAGGGGGAATACTTTGAAAGTTTGTAATAAAAATATGTTTGATAAAACGTAGCACTGAAGTAATCCGAACCCAGTGACAAAACTTTTTGCAGGACCCTCGTACCCGGCATGCTTATTACCCAGCATGCTAACCATTTAACCCATTGGAATTTGGAAACCCCTAACAGGGTACTTGGCAAACAGTGCAGACCCAGATAAGATACCACAGAATGCAATGTCTGATCAGGGTCTCCACTGTTTGCAAATAGTTCAACCAGTTTTTGCTAGGAATATCTAAATCAAATGGCCTGACATACCTAAATTTGAAATTAGAATCTTCCAGTATATAGTGTGGAGGAGTTCATTCAGTCTACAATGGGTTAAGCATTGAATTCCCTTGACTTATATTGAAATTCCAGTATTTTCAACGTTATATAAGCTTTCACTGATTTATAAATAACTGTCAATGCGCAAAAATTGTAAATAAAGAGTCGGACTTGTATTGCAGTCACTGTCACAATTCTTTTTCAATGTAAGGGCAGAGAAAATTAATTGTTAGATTCTCATCCTGATTTAAGAAAAAAATATGGATTTCTTTTTCATTCCTGGACCATTCAGTATGAAGCTAAATCATAGCAAATCAAGACAACTGACACTTACTGTTATGCGCAAAAAGTAGAAAACCTTGTTTCAATACTCTTTTCATAAAAAAATAATTCATTTGCATTTTTTAAAAATGTTATAAAATCAGTTTTTAGCATAAGACAAATTGTCTCTAAAAAAGTTTTCCACCTCGTTTTTTTTTTATTTTGTCAGATATTTTAGAGCGAGTGAGAATGAGAATCAAACAATTAATTTTCTCTGGCCTAAACAGCAGCACTTTTATAGATCTAGATGACTTAAAACACAACACAAACAAATCGGATGTGATATAAAAATCCTCTCTCATTTCCTGTCACTGATTACAACATTACCAATTTTAATTAAGTAATGATCTGTCAAACATATAAAAATATTCAAGAACACTGACTAGAGGTACAGACATCCAGACATCAGTAGCTTTTATCATTAATCTTTACCACTCTCTCGGCTAATTCAGTGGATGACAAATTGATAATGATGATATTTTTCCCAGGAAATAGGCTTTGACATTTCATGCAAACTGTCTCCTTATTAAATGTAAAATCCTATTTTCTAGGAAAATTTAAAAAAAAAAATCAAAATGTTGTCCGCTGAAAGTTTTACTCAGCAAACAGAGCATTGATTTTTCATGCTAATTCAGCAGATGACAAATAGACAATACTTTTCACCACAAAATATGCTTTGACATTTCATGCAAATTGTCTCCTAAGGAGAAAATTTGCAAGGAATGTCAAATCCTATTTTCTAGGGAAAATAACAAAAAATATTTCAAGATGTCGTCTGCTGAAATTTTTGTCCAGTATGCTTAGCATTTATTCTTCACATGTGAATTATTATTGATTATAAAGATTGTCTCATGGCTTTCAATCCATCTATGTCAGGTTGTGAATTATGTTTTCAAAGAGTACTAAGACACTGAAAAGGTCATCTTGTTACAGGCAAAATAAAAGTGTCCAAGATAAGGTTAAAACAATTACAGAAGTAACCTACAAAAACAAAACATTTTGTTTTCCAGCAGAAATGCTACATAACAGGAAAAGCTTAATAATAAATCTGGGCCATTTTTGTTTGTCAAATTATTCTTTTATCCACTGAATCTGAATGTGGAAAATGAAGACACTATTTTATGCAGATGTTTAATGGACAAAGATGAACAGATAAATAGGTGGACATTTAGAAAATGTTATAAAGTGCCTTTTTATAGTATATACATTTACAAGTTTTTCAGTCATACTTATGTGAGATGCCTAATTTTTTTTTTTGTTTCTTATTGTCAAGCTAAAATGCTCCAACAGAAAACAATGAAATACATGTACCCTGTTCTGTACATCTCTCGTCCTTTGGATACTCCCTCACAAAAGGATACTTATTAAAGAATTCAAATTTATGAGTATTTTCAAGTGTGTCATTCACATACTTTCACTTAACATTTTATAGTAACAAAAACAAGATGTCCAATTTCCTGTTTTGTTACAGATGCACTGCAAATGCACACCACTTTGTTTTCACATAAAGTTACTGATGAGGAATATCATTTTATCTGCTTATGCCCTGATGACACACAATGAAATAGTGGAATGATCCCCATTTCATATAAAGTTACTGATGATGAATACCATTTTATCTGCTTATGTCCTGACCATGACAATCAATAAAATAGTGGCATGATCCCTATTTCACATAAAAGTATCAATGAGGAATATCATTTTATCTGCTCATGTCCTGATGACAAGAAATAAAACAGTGGCATGATCACCGTTTAACATAAAGCTACTGACGAAGAATACCATTTTATCTGCTCATGTCCTGATGGCAAGCAATGAAATAGTTGCATGATCCCAATTTCACATAAAGCCATTGATTGGGAAAACCAATATATCTGCTGAAGTCCTGATGACAAGCAATGAAATAATATCATGATCACAATTTCACATAAAACTACTGACGAGAAATACCATTTTATCTGTTATGTCCTATTTACAAGTACTTAAATTGTGGCACAGCCCCAATTTTACACAAAGCTACTGATGAGGACTACCATTTTATCTGCTCATGCTCTGATGGTGAGCAATGAATGAGTGGCATGAAGCAAATTTCACATTTAGCCACTGATGAGGTGCACCATTTTATAAGTTCTTGTCCTATGGGAAGTAGGTGTGGTGAAATAATAAACATTTGGATTCTTTAATTCCTTACCACACTTATCTTCTTTCCAGTACCCTTCTAAAGTATACTGAATAGTGAGTACCACCTGATCTGCTCATATCTCAGTGAAAAACAACTAAAATACCTGTCTCACTACCTTATATAAAGCTACTGAAAATACATATCACTTCCTCTGTCACTGTTCTCTTAAAGTATGTTAACAAGAATGTTCTTTGATATCATAAATCATATGACTAGGATCAGCCTATTCTACCTATAACATATCCTTTTTATTTCACATATAATCATTTTAACCATTTTTTCTTCTCTCCCACTGTGTATTTTGATAGCAGAAATTTGCAGAAGATTACTCAATTCCAGTAACAAACCAAAACAACACCCATCATATGGTATAAAACATGTAAACCATTTAACCTGTGGATAACATTTCAAAATCTTTTTCTCATTTTCTGCAGAAAATAGGGTTTGACAATTCATGCAAATTAAGGAGACAGTTTGCATACACTGTCAAATCCTACTTTCAATAAAAATAACAAAATAAAATCAAGTTGTCATCTGGTTAGTTTGTCCAGAAAATAGGTTCTGACATTTCCCTAAAACACTCATAAAATGTCAAACAATATTTTCTGTAAAAAAACCCCAAACAAACCAAAAATGATAAAATTATGACAAATTTGTCATCTATGAAACATGCTCAGACAAGTGTTTAAGGACAAGCTAAATGAACCAAGCAATGAGATAAAGAAAACTAATGGCACAATCAAGGTTCAGATCAGTGGTTCACATATGTCCTGAGGTCCATTTTGTTGAGAAGTGGTTTGCATAAGTAAAAATTCTTTCTTTTTTTCTTTTTTTCCCATTAACTGGCAACACAACTGTCAGACTGAAAGATAAGCTGGATTCATTTGTCTCTTCTATTAATTCTTTGCATGCTGAATGTGAAATCAACAGAAAATGATCAAATGATATTTGAATCCATATTTGAATCAGAAAAATGGGGATTATCATTTCAAGCAAATTACAACTTTAGTAAAAAAACAACAAAAAAACAGGATGTGACATTTTCTTTGAACCCTTGTCCTGCTGAATAAATTAAGATCCCACGCCCATTTCTTATTTTCAGCCAATCAGATTTCTCGATCCAGATTGTTGATATAAATTCACAAACTTAATGGCAAACAGTGCAGATGCAGATCAGTTGGCTTCTTCAGAAGCCAACCCATCTGGATCTACAGTTTGCAAACGCAGGGTATGTCTGGGTTCAGCAGGACAAAGGTTAATGTTGCATGCAAACTGTCTCCAAAGGAGACACTTTGTATGAAATGTCAAACCTTATTTTCTGGGAAAACAAACCAGCATGTCTGGCAGATGATTCACATGAAATCCTAAGTCTTTTTTTTTTCTAAAACATAATTATAATAAAAGAATTAGACTGTCATCTGGTACAACTTTTGCCTAGCCTTTTAAAGATTAACACTAGTACTGCTGAACCCAGATATTCCCTGCCCTTACAAACAGTGTAGATCCAGATCAGTTGGCTTCTGAACAAGCCAACTGATCTGAATCTACAGTGTTTGCTATTAAGTAGGTGTATTTGAATCAACAACCTGGATCAAATGTAATCTGATTGGCTGAAAATGAAAAATGGGCATGTCATCTTAATTTATTCAGCATGGCAAGGGTTAAGAGTTAACAGTAGCTCCATATAAGCTGACAGACTCCCACTGTAAATTGATTATAAAATGAGTTTCAATCAAGCAGGAATTAACTGTCAAAATATTAAAATAATATCTTTCTTCTTAGCACCATAAATGTCAGTTAAACCTATAAATGACAGTTTTGTAATCATTGCTATCTCATCAAAAAGTTTAAACCATTCAATGATGTATTTTAACTCATAACCTTTACCAACCTATAGACAATTTTAGATGATGAAAATTATATTTTTCTTATTTTTCCTAGAAAATAGGATTTGGCATTTTATGCAAATTTCATTTTGTGGCACCAGATCTGGATCTACACAGTCTGCTCAGAATTGTCTGTCCAAATACTTTGGGTAAATGTGGTAGGGCATTTCACTTGGCTTGCAACTAAGTTATGCAGCTTTTAGCACTTGATCACTTGAGGCCAGTTCAGCTGGTGCCAAATTAGTGTCAGATATTTTTTCCTGTTTTCTCTAATGAACCAGTCTGCATGTCTACAAAGTATCATTAAAATGTATCCTCCAGGGCCATAGTAAGAGCTATGAAGTGTGCAAGGTTTTAATGGCCAAATATTAGAAGTTGTAATAGGCACATTTCAATGAACAAAACTGGAAAAAAGAATTGTCTTGTTATCATAACATGACACACATACTTGACCCAGTCTGCATGTCTAAAAAAACATATCCATGGGCATAAGAGTTACTGAGTTTACAAGGTTTAATGGACAAATATTACAAAGGGGAGATAATCCAAAGAGTTATCACTCCTTTACACTACACACTACATATCCTTGACACAATCTACATTTCTATCAAGTATCATCCAAATATATTCAGAGGCATAAAAGTTATGGAATGCACAAGGTTTAATGACCAATGATCGGAAGGGGAGATAATCCAGAATTAAGGAAGTGAGAGTTATCATTCCAGCTCATGACACACTTACTATGTCAGAGAGCTACCAAGTATCAGCAAATATTTCCAGAGGCATAGGAGCTATGGACTGCTCTAGGTTAACTGACTAAATATTATAAGAGGATATAATCCAAAAATGCGGAAGTGAGAGTTAGCATTCCATTACATGACATACCTACTTGACCCAATCTGTGTGTCTACTTAGTATCATCAAAAATACAGGGGCATAGGACATGGAATGTATGGGGTTTACTTTTTTTTTCGATTATCTCCCCTCCTAATCTTTGGCCATTATGGCAAATATTAGAAGGGGAGTTAATCCAAAGCAAAAAAAAACACAAGAGCTCCGCCAACCAGGGCATTATACGCCTGTGGCAAGTAATAAGATGCAGCACATTAACTGGCTCCTGTATAATTCAGTGCTCCAGATATAAACTGTAAGTGGAATTACAAAAAAAAAATAAATAAATAAATAAAAAAAAAATTCATTGGGGCATAATCTCTGCTGATATTTGGTGAACTGTAAGCTAAGGGTCCAAGCTGGCCAAGAAATTAAGGGAGAAGTTTGCTGCTTCTAGGGAGAAGTGCTTTCTGATGGAGAACACACCACAGAAGCATGGCTATATTATGAATAAGCTCATATGAGCCTTTGGCACACTATTACCTCTAAACAATATGCTGTGAAAAGTTTACAAAAACTTTCAAAGGGGCATAAATCTGCAAATATTTGGTGCACTGTAACCTAAAAATAATATGTGCTGCTCCACATCATCATGTAAGTATTTATAAAGTTTCAGCTTGATCGGATGTAAACTGTAGGAGGATTTAGCCGGAAACAAAAAATTAATAGAAATTTTCAAAGGGTTTTAACTCTGCTAATATTCGGTGGACTGTATCTTTGAAACAATATACGCTGCTCCACATCATGGTCTTACTACAAATCAAGTTTCAGCTTGATCGGATGTAAACTGTAGGAGGATTTAGCCGGAAACAAAAAATTAATAGACATTTTCGAAGGGGTTTAACTCTGCTAATATTTGGTGGACTGTAACCTCGAAACAATACGCGCTGCTCCACATCATGGTCTAACTGTATATGAAGTTTCAGCTTGATTGGATGTAAACTGTATGAGGATTTAGCCATAAACTAAAAATTAATCAAAATTTTCAAAGAAGTATAACTCTGCTAATATTTAGTGGACTGTAACCTCGAAACAATATGCGCTGCTCCACATCATACATGAAGTTTCAGCTATACATGAAGTTTCAGCTTGATCGGATGTAAACTGTAGAAGTTTCAGCTTGATCGGATGTAAACTGTAGGAGGAGTTAGCCGGAAACAAAAAGTCTACTGAAATTTTCAAAGAGGCATAACTCTGTTAATATTAGGTGGACTGTAATATCAAAATAATATGCGCTGCTCCACATCATGGTCTAACTATACATGAAGTTTCAGCTTGATCAGATGT
Organism: Anodontia alba; assembly: GCA_964016985.1. Classification (NCBI taxonomy): domain Eukaryota; kingdom Metazoa; phylum Mollusca; class Bivalvia; order Lucinida; family Lucinidae; genus Anodontia; species Anodontia alba. Next base: position 38,948,353 of record OZ024823.1, read on the forward strand.
AAAATGTAGGAGGAGTTAACTGGAAATGAAAAGTTTATAGTAATTTTCTAAGGGGCATAACTCTGCAAACATTTGGTGGACTGTAACCCCGAAACAATATGCACTGCGTCACATCATGGTCTAACTATATACAAAGTTTCAGCTTGATTGGATGTAAACTGTAGGAGGAGTTAGAAGGAAATGAAAAAGTCTACTGAAATTTTCAAAGGGACATAACTCTGCTAGTATTTGGTGGACTGTAACCTCGAAATAATATGCGCTGCTCCACATCATGGTCTAACTATATATGAAGTTTCAGCTTGATCGGATGTAAAATGTAGGAGGAGTTAACCGGAAATGAAAAGTTTACAGAAATTTTCTAAGGGGCATAACTCTGCAAACATTAGGTGGACTGTAACCCTGAAACACAATGCACTGCGCCACATCATGGTCTAACTACATACCAAGTTTCAGCTTGATCGGATGTAAACTGTAGGAGGAGTTAGCCGGAAACGAAAAAGTTTACGGACGGACGGACGCCATACCCCGTAACATAATACGTCCCGTTTTTCAAACGGGCGTATAAAAACCGGAACTGACAGTTATCATTCTGTTATGCAACATGCTTCAAATACTTCATCCATAGCAACAGATAAGGCGCTTTTTTCATCCGAAAAATGCGGATATCTTTCTTATTTCTCAACGAAAACATATGTTGTGGTACTCATTAGAAGCGCCTCAGGAAGGCGCTTCTAATGAGTACCCACAACATATGTTTTCGTTGAGAAATAAGAAAAATATTATGCGGATACCCCCTCTTATCTGTAACTATGCTTCATCCTATCAACATTTCCACCAGGTATCATCAAAATATATCAAAGGGCATAGGGGTTGTGTAGTCCTTGATAGAACCCATTTCTATAGTTCCAACCAACTTTGTTGTGTGACAAGACCAGTATCAGCCAGTTTTCAAAGAAAAACACAAACAATAATAGATTACAAAAACACACCTATTCAAATATATAGAAAATTTCACCTCCAAAACTGTAAGATTTGTTTCGTTAAACCTACGATACATCTAAATATTGCTCTCCGGGGAATCACCCGACTACCGCAGAAAAAACAAGAACCTGAACTTTTGTATCGGCATTTAGAAGTACCCAGCACCGGTTGTTCGGGTTTCCGAACGACCAGTACCCATAATTCAATTTACCTTCTGCGGCTTCCGGAGGAAACATGCTTATCAGCTGAGAGAATTCTTCGACGATTTTGTAGCCGTTTGTGGGGTATTCCGCTGGTTTCACCCGCTCGCAGACTATTATTTTCATTCATTTTATTTATTCCTTCTTTCGTTTTGCTTTATTTTGTTTAGTTTCTTTTGTGTGTCAAGTTGCGTTTAGCGATATCGTTGAACGTAATTTCGATACGCTCCTTAGTTCGGATTCTTCTTCCGTTTTTTAGTTTTTCTGGTTATCCTTCTGAATTCCTTTTTCTTTTTCGTTTGTTCAGCATTTCAGCTATAGAATGTCTGCACAGAACAAAAGATGTCCTGGAATATATGGTAAGTGCTCAAAGATTATGCCTTACTGGGATAACCATAAAATTTGTAGACCCTGTAGGGGCTATTCCTGTTCCCCTTCTACTCCTTGTGAGGTTTGTTCAGAGTGGACTGAGGAACTGTGGAAGAAACTTTCTAAATGTTTACATAGAGCCTCTCAGGCTAAATCTGTTAAGCCTAAGGTTTCTTCTTCGCAGGCTCCTGCTAAAGGTCCTGCTTCTTCTGATGAATCCCAGGCTCCTGCTAAAGGTCCTGGTTCGTTTTGTCTTCCTAGTGGTAGTTGTCCAGCACCGGCTGCCATTACCACAAGGACGACAGAAAATTCCAGTTGCCGCGAGCTTGAAAGCGATTTAGTCCACCAAGCTCCTGGTGATCACAATAGGAATCCTGAGTCAGAAGGAACAAAGGCTTCCTCATCTCAGGTTCCAGTTGATATCATTAGCAGTCCCTCCAGGAAAAGTTCTTCTCCTGAAAGGCACAGTGGGAAAAGCCATTCTAAGTCGGTCACGCCTATGGATATGGCATTCCCACGGAATAAATCTCTTCCAAGGCAGTACGCTTCTGCTAGGTCAGCCAGATCACGTAGCAGGAGCATACACAGAGACAAAAGACAAAGGCGAAAGTCGAAGTCAGTCTCGTCTGGTAGGTCTAGTTCTTCGGAAGGAAGAGCCAGACATTCCAAGCATAGGGACAGTAGGTCTAGGCATAAGTCTAGGCTGTCTCATTCTAAACGGAGAGATTCTCGGTATACCAGATACCATAGGTCTAGGTCACCTAGGTCCAGGTAACCTAGATCCAGGTATCACAGGTCTAGATCATACAGGCCCAGGTCACATCGATCTAGGCCACTTAGGTCTAAGTCTCCTAGGTCAGACAGGTATAGACATGCGAGTCCTAGGCAAGTTAGATATTCTAGGTCTCGTTCTGTTTCAAAGTCTAAAGTAGACCCTGCTGTTTCTGCACTGACAAAGTTGGTAGAACAACAAGGTCAGATGTTGAAAGAACTGTCAAGTCGATTTGATAATCTTTCTACACCAACTCCTCAGGTGTCAGCCGATAAAGTTTCTGTCACCCCTTTAGGAGCTGAAAATGTGGTGGACGTATACAACTCTGAAAATGAGGAGTCGGACCCAGATCGTTTTCAGGTTCGTGTTGGAGATAGTGAAAGGATTGGGGATTCCGATTCTGATCACTATGAAGAAAAGGGGAAGAGACTCCCAAAGAGTCTCTCTCTTACAAAGAAGCCATTATAAAACTTCGCAACAGGCTTGGGCCAAGTGTCTGCCCCATTCCTGAGGCGAAAAGTAAAGCAGTTGGGGCATCCGCTTTAGATTTCTTTAAGGATCAAGAACGGTCTGAAGAAACCTCTCTAGCATTACCTCAATCGAATAGCGTTTCTGTTTCACTTTCTAAAATGAACAAACGTTTGAAGGGAGAGGATGAGGTTCCAATGAATCCTCTTCCCTCATATCCTAAAGGTTTTAAAATAGGCTCATTTGTTTCCCTGAAAAGTAAACCTAAGATATTTCAGGCTTCTTCCTACGAGTCTTTAAATCCTTTGATTAGCATGGATCCTCACTCTGTTAATCCAGGTTTAAAGGATATTATGAAGCAAGGTTCTTCGGTACCTTCTTCTCAAGCTGTTCAATTTTCCACTCTTGAAAATTGGGAGAAATTGGCCAGAACTGGTATGCAAGTAGCTTCTCATTCAGAGATGTTTCTTTGTGGAACACTCAAAACTATGCAGCAGGACACTTTGTCCAAGGATGACATGTTGGAAGTGTCACGCTATCTTCAAGCTGTGGCCGTGTCTCAGTCTCACTTAATTGAAATTTTATCAAGACTTGCTTCAGGGCCTCTTTTGGCTCGTAGAGATGCTTGTTTGGCAGTATCAGATTTGGATTCAGAGGTCAAACAATCTTTACGAGTTCAGCCCATGGAATCTTCAACAATTTTTGGTGAGAAATTTCCTGAAATTGTGAAGCAGTACAAAGATGGACTTACCCATAAGTCTCTGCAGATGGCTGTTGTCGGTGCAAGTAAACAGCAGTCTTCTGGTTTCAAGAAAAAGGGTCCCAAAGTTTCAGAATCCTCAACTAAGTCTACATATGGTGAGTTAAGCGTTTCTGTAGGGCCCAATGCTTCTAGAACTGCTAATGTCACACAGGGTCAAGGTAGACCGTTTCAGAGAAATCCTAGGAGAAATCCTGTGAATCCAGGGCAGAATAAGGGTCCTAAGAAGGGTAAAGGACCTAAGCCCAATGCCCCTTAGGGGTGCCCACTTCGGTTCCCAGGCTTGCCAAGGCATGAAACCTTGTGTCTCATGCCCAGAGCAGGTACCAAGATCAGACCTGCCAACAGGAGGAAGAATTTCTTTCTTCCTAAAGGCCTGGGAAAAAATAACTTTGGATGTTTGGACACGCTCTGTCATCCGAAGTGGGTATCGAATTCAATTACGTGTCCTACCTCGTCTGTTTCTTTCTCCACCAAGATGGTGTACTCGTATGCCACAAGACCCTGTAAAACTGGAAATCTTGAGAGACGAAGTGAAATCATTGCTTCAGAAGCGAGCAATCGAAGAAGTAATGAAGGATCATCCCAGGAGAGGGTTTTTCAGTCGTATATTTCTGATTCAGAAACGGTCAGGGGGTTGGCGTCCAGTAATAGATCTTTCTCGTCTGAACCAATTTGTTCTTTGCCCTCATTTCAAAATGGAGACATTGAATTCAATCAGACAAGCACTTCAGAAAGGCGACTGGGTTACTTCCCTCGATTTGAAGGATGCATATTTTCACATCGGCATCCATCATCGATCACGACGTTATCTTCGGTTCATTTTCGAAGGGAAAATGTACCAGTTTCGAGTTCTGCCATTTGGCCTCTCTGTAAGTCCATATGTGTTCACTCGAGTCTTGAAATCAGTTTTAAGTCATGTTCGTCGCCAAGGTATTCGAGTACATGCATACCTGGACGACTGGTTACAACCTTCAGTGTCAGAGGCCCTATCATGGCTTCACAGCAAAAGGCTCCTCAGGATTATTCTAGATCTAGGCTTTATTCCCAACTGGGGGAAGTCAGAACTAGTTCCAGTTCAGGAATTCACTTTCCTAGGTGCTCGATTCAAGCTCAAACAAGCATTAATCGGCCCCTCTCAGGACAACATTGTTTCTCTTCAACAAGCCTTGACCAAGTTGTTGGGAGCGAAAGAAGCTTCAGCTCGCCAGTTATAGTCCATTCTAGGTCAGATGGAGTCTATGGCCAGCCTCCTTCCACTAGGGAAAGCTTTCAAAAGACCCCTCCAGTGGGAATTCAAGGAGAGGTGGTGTCAAGGACTGGCTTTGTGGGACGACAAGATCCCTTTAGGGCCATGGTTTTGCAAAGCAGTGAGTCCTTGGATGGACATGGAGGTTATAATGGCCATGTCTCCTCTTCATCATCCTTCTCCCCAGCTCCATCTTTTCACAGATTCGAGTCTGGAGGGTGGGGGGGCTCACATGGACAGTCACATGGCATCGGGTCTTTGGTCCCCGTCTTTCAAACAACAGCACATCAATGTCCTCGAGATGGAAGCAGTCTTGTTGGCTCTCAAAGCTTTTGTGGTTCATGTCAGGGGTCATTCGGTGTTGCTAGCTACGGACAACACAACAGTGGCGGCCTATGTGAACAAACAGGGGGGGACTCATTCCCAAACCTTGTGCAACCTGGCAGTAGAGGTTGCGTTATGGTGCACTCAGAACAAAGTTCACATCAAGGCCAGATATTTACCTGGGAGACTCAACGCTCTAGCGGACTGCTTGTCCAGGAAAGGGAATATTGTTCAAACCGAATGGTCTCTCAGTCCAAGAGTAGCATCTCAGATATTTCACATCTGGGGCAAGCCTCATCTAGATTTATTTGCAACTCGTCTGAACAGGAAGCTACCGCTGTTTGTGTCTCCTGTCCTGGATCCAGAAGCATATGCAACAGATGCACTGAGTCTGAGCTGGCGGGGAATGTGGGCATACGCATTTCCTCCATTTCCTCTGATTCTTCCTTGTCTCAAGAAAATTCAGGAGGAGGAATGTTTAGTGTGCCTTATTGCTCCTCTTTGGGAGGGACAAGCATGGTTCCCTCTACTTCTGTCACTTCTGGTAGCTCCTGCAGTTCGCCTTCCTTTGAAGAAGGATCTGCTGTATCAACCCATTTCCAGAATGTTGCATCCCACCCCTCAGGTGTTCCATCTTCACGCTTGGTTGCTATGCAACGACACTTGCAGGCGACAGGCATTTCTGAGCCAGTTGCCAGTCGAATTTATTCCGCGAAAAGACCTTCCACAAACAATCTGTATGATTACAGGTGGAAATCTTGGGTGGATTGGTGCATCGGAAGGAAAATGGATCCCTTCAATCCTTCTGTGAATATGTTTGGAGAATTTTTAATCTCTTTGCATGATAAGAACTTTTCTCCAGCCACAGTTAAGGGCTATCGTTCAGCTATTTCCACAACTTTGAAGCAGATTTCAAGTATCGACTTCTCCAGTCAGTCTGTCTTATCTGATGTGGTTAGAAGTTTTGAGCTGGAACGTCCTAGGACAAGGCCTCATTTTCCAAAATGGGATCTTGCGGTAGTCCTTTCGGCTTTGAATTCTTCGCCTTTTGAACCTCTAGATTCATGCGGTTTTAAGGAGCTCACTTTCAAGACTGTGTTTCTTACTGCTCTGGCCTCTGGTCGCAGGCGTAGTGAAATTCATGCCTTGTCCTGTTCTGATGTTCAGTTTTCAGATCAGTCAGTCAGTTTGTCAACCTTTCCTGGGTTTCTGGCAAAGAATCAGCTTCCCTCAGTTTTGTCTTCACCTATTTCTTTGCCTTCTCTTTCAGGTCAGGATTCTTTACTATGTCCTGTTAGAGCTCATTAGATTTACCTGGAAAGGGTTTTATCTAGGAGAAAAGGCCGTAAAAGGTTATTTATTTCTCACCTGGATTCTTATGACAAAGAGATTTCATGTGATACTATTTCGAGGTGGATTGTTCAGACCATCAAGTTGGCTTATGGAACTAGGAAGTTGAACCAAGTCTCAGTAAATGCTCATGAAGTTAGGGCTCTAGCTTCATCGTGGGCTTGGTCTAATAAGGTTCCTCTTGATGATATTGTGAAAGCTGGGTTTTGGTCTTCAGAGAACTCTTTTATTAAGTTTTATTTGAGAGATGTTTCCATTTTGGCAAGTAGCCTGGCCAGCCTAGGCCCCGTAGTAGCAGCACAAGCGGTGGTTGTGCCTGTTACTTCTGTTCTATAGATATAGAGAGATCCAGAGTTTTGTACATATATGTATATACTTGGGATTTAAATCTGGTTTTTAAAAACAGAAAGTTCAAATTATGCCCTATTTGAGGGTTTTTCGCGGTGTGAGACTAGCGACCCATTTGCCATGGTCGATGTCCTAACGGCGAAGCGAACTTTTGTACTCAGCTTGGTAGGTTATTCTTACTAGACCCACCATCCATTAATGTTGTAATCAGCAATATTTAGCTGTATCGTAGGTTTAACGAAACAAATCTAGAAAATTTTATATTAATTTTCATATTTGTGAGTTATACCTACGATACATCTAAATCATTCTCCCTCCACCTCCCCTCAGTTATCAGTTTTTTTGCATCGGTAAATTGAATTATGGGTACTGGTCGTTCGGAAACCCGAACAACCGGTGCTGGGTACTTCTAAATGCCGATACAAAAGTTCAGGTTCTTGTTTTTTCTGCGGTAGTCGGGTGATTCCCCGGAGAGCAATATTTAGATGTATCGTAGGTATAACTCACAAATATGAAAATTAATATAAAATTTTCTAGTTTTCAGATAAAAAAACTCTGATATTTTTCATATTTCTGCTCAAAACATAGAGTGCGGGTACTCGTTAGAACTGCCTCAGTGAGGCAGTTCTAACGAGTACCCACAATCTATGTTTTTGAGCAGAAATAAGAAAAATAATGTATACCCCAGTAAACCCCAGTTTTACTATATAAAAGTGGGGTTTAATGGGGTCAAAATTATATAGGCATGTTTTCGTGATGAAATAAAAAAAAATGTCATCTGCCAATATTAAATTTAGGCTGTCACTCATTCTACCTTTAAATCATTCATCCCCTCTCCCCCCGCCCACACACACAACAAACTCATACACACACATATACACACATTGTTGTAAGCACTAATCAGAATTAATTCTTTTGAAGCAATTCTTATAAGTACCCACAACAGATATTTTCAAGGATAATAAAAAAAAAAAATACTGTATTTATCCCTAGTTTTAAAATAGACAGGCTTGCACAAATAATGTAGACCCAGATTGGCTGGTACAGAATGCAGGACCTGATCAGGGTCCACATTGTTTGCACTTATTCAGAAGTTTTTAGACACATCAACAGGATGGACTTGTTCAAATTTCAGAAGAAGTATGGTAATGTCCCAATCTTTAGGTTAATTTTGTTTTGTTTAGCATACTTTTTTGTTTGGTTTGAAAGCACAGTCTTTTTGGAGCATTTTAATCTGTGAATTAGTCATATCTAACCATTTTATCTTTACATCAAAAGGGTGATAAGTTTTTTATTTACAGGTTCTATTATTAATTAACCCTTGTCCTGCTGAACCCGGATATACCCTTCCTTTGCAAACAGTGCAGATCCAGATCAGTTGGCTTCTGAAGAAGGCAACTGATCTGGATCTGCACTGTTTGCCATTAAGTATGTGAATTTATGGCAAAAATACGGATCAAGTAATCTGATTGGCTGAAAATTAGAAGTGGGTGTGGCATCTTAATTTATTCAGCAGGACAAGGGTTAATAATCAGTGTTTTATAATAATTCAAGGTCACCACCATGGGAATATTAAAGGCCTGCTGAGTAAAAACCAAAATTCTGCAATATCTGTACAGCAGCTTCACAGCTCCGGACAAGATAGGGTATCAGGAAAATATTTTTCTTATTTCTCCAGGAAAACATATGTTGTGGGTACTCATTAGAAATGCCTCAGGGAGGCACTTCTAATGAGTATCCACAACATTTTGTTTACATGGATAAATAAGAACAAAGTTGAGGGGCTTCTAATATGAGTATCAACAATGTATGTTTTCATGGTAATTGAGAAAAATATGAACATTTCTGGTTGTTTGTTTGTGTTGAGGTTTTACGGCCCAGTCAACCCAATGGGGTCATGTCGAGCGCGGTCAGTTTACCTAACCATACGTTTACTGGGCAGGCTTAGTCCTCTAAGCGGTTAACCAGTATTGTGCACATTCTTTCGCCAGAAACTGACAACTGCCCTTCTTGAATCAGCGGAAGGGAGAGAATGACCGTAGAAAATATTTCATGATCAATCTCCACGAGAGAATGTTACCGACCTCGGTGGGGGTTGAACCCGCGACCTCCTGGTCTCCAGTCGGACGGCGTATCCAACTGAGCCACCGAGGCTGGCTAACATTTCTGGTTGAGCAAGGTCATAAGACATTATAAAATATTATAAATAATACATAGAGATATGTAAAAGGGTATCCAGAGAAATATTTTTCTTATTTCTGCACAAGAATATGTTATGGGTACCCATTAGAAGCACCTCACTGAGGTGATTTTAATGAGTAGCCAAAATATATATTTCATGAAGAAATAAGAAACAAGAAAACATGGAACTTCCATGAAAACCTACAATCTTACCAAATATCAAAAGAATCTTTCAAACAGCTATGGAGCTACACACAGAAAGCAAAAAAAAAAAAAAAAAAAAAAAAAAAAAATATATATATATATATATATATATATATATATATATATATATATATATATATATATATATATATATATATGTATATATATATAAAAGGGGTGATAACCTAAAAAAAAATGTCTAGGAGTATGCGACACTCTGCCTTGTCAAATTCTATAATCCTACCAAACATCATAAGAATCTTCCAAATGGCTACTGAGTTATAGATTGAAAATGAAAAAAGTCAATATAAAAGGGGGGATAACTGGAAAATAAAAAGTGGGGAGTTGTTATTCTTGTATATGACACTAGGCCTTGGCCTATTCTATAATCCTACCAAGTATCATTAAAATATTTCAAATGGTTTCCAAGTGATAGAATAAAGCAAAATAAAGTTGATATAAAAGGGGGATAGCTGGAAAACAAAAAGCATGAGAGTTGTCATTCTTGTACATGACACGCCATATCACCCTATTCTATAATCCTACCAAGCATCATTAATTAACTCTTTCCCCACTACCGGCAATTTTTGTCATCTGCTGATAACTTTTGCAAACAGTTTGGACCCAGATCAGATCAGGCCCGACGTTATCTGGATCCAAATTATTTGACACTCTGATGGTATTCCTGAAAGATTTTTTGAAAAAAGTAATTGTGACAAAAAAGCATGCAAAATTACCCACCATGCAAAGAGTTTAAATATTCTTTCAAAAGTAGGAAGAAAATACCTAGGAATATTATCTACTGCTGTTGTTACTGGCAATTTCAGGATAAGGCCATGATAAATAAATTGCTAGATTTTCATCCCTGCCTTATGCCAAAGTCCCGGGGTGGACTTAATTTGATTTTTTTGGAGTGCGTTGGAGTAGCAAACTAAATTAAATGAAACTGAACAAATGACATGCACTCGAGATAAATCTGTAAAGTCTGAGGGAAGAAAATAAAGATGGTGTACAATGACTGACATATTGTTCTTGCAGTGAACAAAATAATAAAAAAAAAAGGCCTCTGTTCATTCCAAGATCATTTTCAGTAGCCGCAAACTATTATTTCAATAAAAGCCGGTTAAACTGCCTGCTTGCAATACACACGGATGTCACACAAAAACTTCCATGTTAAAAAACATCTTGTAGCACAAAAACTTCCATGTCCAAAAAACATCTTGTACACTCTTCACATTGAACATTATTATTCTTTCTGCCATGTTTTGCGGGAGCGGGTCATGTGACTGCTCTGACTGCAGCAACTCCGTCACATTTTATTTCGAATCCACATGCTCTGAGTAAAAAGTGTGCTGAGATCTGCTAAATCAAGTCCGTCATAAACATATCGCTGGTTTAACACCTTTGATGCACACTACTAAAACGAATTGAATACCCAATAAAATAAAAGGAAACCTATTTTTGTTTTCACATTCAAGCACGATGGTCTTTAGGCGTTTTAAAGGACTGGTTTGGGTGTCAATACTTCAATACGAAGAATTTGCTTGATCTATATAATGAATTTAGTTCTGGGTTTATCAATATAAAATAAACATGATAAGAGCAGATGTTTTAAGTTTTCATGCCACTCTGGCCTGGATGCCAACCTGAAAATAAAAAATAAACTCCCCCCCAACCCCCCCACCCCACCCCCATTTAAAAAAAAAAATTGGATGAAAATCTAGCAATTAATTTATTATGGCCTAAAACTACTGTATTACAGCAGCTAAATGCAATAAGGTTAATTGACCATGCCCCATATAATTGACATCCTTATTTGATGTTATAAGCCTTTAAATGAAATGAGATACCCCAAAACTAAAACATGATCAGTGCACACTGTGGTGACAGTCTCATAATGGTATCTGTGAGATATGGTCATGAATGAAAACTTAATTCAGATAGATCTATAACTAGGGAAATATCAAAATTTCGCATGAGATCCCACTATCTGAATAATAAAAGGGAGAATGATCGAATTCGCCCCCACTGCACATCAGTAGAAACAGAAATTTCTTTACAGAATGTCGATGATACTATAACCCACGTAATAAACTATACAAATCTTTTAATAAACTCATCTAGAGCATGTAGTTCCCTAATGTCATGTCTACTAAACCCAACCAACAGGAGTGATATTTTATTAAATGTGCTCCAGAATTAACCCTTCTCATGCTGAATAAATTAAGATGCCACAACCACTTCTAGCCAATCAGATTACTTGATCCTATTTGTTGATATAAATTCACATCCTGAATGGCAAACAGTGCAGATCCAGATCAGCTGGCTTCTGGATCTATGCTGTTTGCCCAGACAGGGCATATCCAAATTCAGCAGGACAAGGGTTAATTAAGAATAATGGTTTTCTTATAAATTTGTATCTCTATCATAATGATTATTGCGACAAGTTGGCTATTGAATACCGGTAGTTTTAAATTTCTCGCCTGACAGCTAAAAATTTAAAACTAAATATGCAATAACCTATACTTCACTGATTTGCAAATACAGTTCCTTCTCTATTTATAATAAAAAACATGAATGAATTTGCAGAAAGGTGGTAAAATATCCCCCAGGATAGACTTTACTACTTGATGCAGTACCCCCAGTGACTGTTATCTACAGCTGGGGGCAAACACTGAAATAAGAACAATAGATGTTCAGGCCACCCAGGAATAAATTATGAACAAAGCAAGAAAAGGGGCATGTCAAATGTTGGCATCTGCAAAATTTAATCAGGGCCTTTGTTGCCCATTTTCAGAACCATTGTCATACAGTAGTAATACACCAATACAGAAGGCCCAGATCAGACACCGGAATATATGGATAGCTCCAGTTAAGAGGGTCATCATGTAAATATTTTCAATATTTCTCCGTGAAAACATATGTTGTGGGTACTCATTAGAAGCGCCTCCGTGAGGCGCTTCTAATGAGTACCCACAACATATGTTTTCACGGAGAAATAAGAAAAATATCAATAATTTTTGGTTGCAAAATAATGCTTGATCGGTAGTTACGCTGCCCAGGATGATTTGAGTCTTTGCTGGGTGCACCTGTCGTAAGGTACTTTTTCCCCATTCTGTCTCTCAAATGTATGACAACATACTGCAATCTGTGTGCAGATCTGTTACATAATATGAGATGTCTGCATCTCTAGATAAGAGGATTTCTTATTTCTTTGCAAAAACATGTTACACAATGTGGGAAAAAGGCCCTTATGCCATATGTGAACAGCGAAGGTCCAAATGAGCGTGTACATCTGTTTGTTTGTTTGTGTTGCGGTTTTAAGGCCCAGTCAAACCAATGGGGTCATGTCAAGTGCAGTCAGTTTACCTAGCCACACTTTTACTGGGCAGGCTTAGTCCTCTAAGTGGTTAAACAGTATTGTGCACATTCTTTCACCAGAAACTGACAACTGACCTTCTTGAATCAGCGGAAGGGAGAGAATGACCATAGAAAATATTACATGATCAATCTCCATGAAACACTGTTGCTGACCCGGCGGGAGACGAACCTGCAACCTCCTCAGCACCAGTCTGATGCGCATACAACTGAGCCACCCAGGCCTGTGTAAATGTGTTCAGGGATTGATTCTGTAATCGGACAACAAAGGACCTGATCAGCCTGCACTAATGAGCAGGCTGAGCTGGGCCTGTATTGTCCACAAATTGCATAGGGGCCCTTTTCGTGTGTTGCCTATCATATGTTTTTGAAGGGTTCAAAAATATTTTTCTGTCTAGCCATTCATTCATAATACATGGGGCATCAATGCCAAAATTTATAGGGCCATACAGTAATTGTCTGGGCCCAGTTGTTCAAAAGTAACGATGTTGTTAGTTAATGTATCGTTAAAACTTTGTCATTAAATATGGCATATATGCTAACATTTTTGCAGAAAAAATGTGAGTAGCTTTTGCATTTGCAAAAGCTACTCCCATTTTTTCAGCAAAAATACCTGTGAAATAGACATTGTACTTACGAGAACAGGTAACATTTTGACCACTAACAAGCTCGTTAACCTAACAATGCTTTGAACAACTGGGCTCTGATTAAAATTGTGAGATATGTTCTACAATGATAATTTGCCTGATAGCGAATACCATGATCAGACTGCATGGATGATCTGCATAATATGGACCTGTCTAAAGGCACATTTTCACAGGGCAGGGCTCATTTAGGTATCTCTCATCAATCACAATTTTAAAACCCTTGTCCTGCTGAATAAATTAAGATGCCACACCCCCTTCTAATTTTCTGCTAATCAGATGACTTGATCTAGATTGTTGATATAAATTCCTTACTTAATGGCAAACAGTGCAGATCCAGATCAGTTGGTTTCTTCAGAAGGAGAAAGGGAGGACATATCCAGGTTCAGCAGGACTGAGGGTTAAGACAAATGAGCAGCAAGGTAATTTTGAACATAAGCACTTAACCCTAACCCTAGCAAAGACTCAGAATAGTCAGCACATTTATGCAGTCTGATCTGAGTCTTCATTGTCTGCCGGAAGAAACGATCGATCCCTGCCTATCCAATGAATGCCCAGACTGCACAGATGCTTAGACTGGTCTTTGTTAATATGTGCATAATTGTATCTGATGGTACATTTTCTCAACACACTCTCAAATAATAATCCAACTCAAATTAACCTTAAAACATATCTATAATTTTTTACATGTAAACAATGCAACAATCAGAGCCCAGTTGTTCAAAACTAATGATGTCGTTGGTTAATGTATGTAAAAACTTTGATCATTAAATATGGCAGAAATATGCTAATATGTTTGCTGAGAAAATGTGAGTAGCTTTTGCATTTGCAAAAGCTACTTGCATTTTTTCAGCAAAAATATCTGTGAATTAGATATTGCACTTACTTGAATAGTTATCATTTTGACCACTAACGAGCTTGTTAGGCTAATGATGCTTTGAATAACTGGCCCAGAAAATTAAATCTTGGCAACTTAATGCATTAATGATTCCTGTTTGTAAACAAACCTTTAACCCTTATTCTGCAGATCTGAGGGTAAGCCTACATTTCTTTGAGAGCACCTCAGGACCCCATCCTTTAGTTCTAGGTTGTCCGACAGGGGAGGGAATGTACTTTATAACAAACATTCAATTGTCCATATGAAAGGCCAATCAGACCCAGATTAGAAACTTTTGTAGCAGGAAAAGGATTAACCCTAAAGCATCATGCAAACTTGACAGACAGCATTCTATTATTTTTTTTTTAATTATTATTTTTTAGGGAAAATAAGGCTTGATATTTCATGTGAATCATCTATGATTCACATGAAATGTCAAGCCTTATTTTCTCCAAACAATAATAATAAAAATTTCAAAATGTTGTCTTCTGCAGTTGTGACTGCCACTTTATAGTATTGAAATTCAGCCTTCATTTTGCCAAAACAAAATCATTACTTCTTTTACGTTAGTTTTAAGTAGGTTGCATAACTGTACACAACAGAAAGAAGTCAAGATATGATTGTTTTGACGTGTGAAAATTGCATAGCAAAATGGAACATTAACAGACAGAACAAACGTGTACTTGTAACATTTATGACATCAACTTGGCAGAAGAAACACTCTGCAGAAGAATTGTATTTTCATTTTTCAGTCTGTGTCTGCTTTTTTTTCCAATCTGCCGGTGGAACTATCTAAATTCTTATGTCTTCATGAATCAAGCTTCCAGATGACAAGAGCAATGGCGTATCAACCATGGCATTAATCTTAGCACTCTTGGGGCAAATTCAGCAGACGACAAACTGGTGATGTTTTCCTGAGTTTTCCAAGAAAATAGGATTTGGCATTGCATGCAAATTGTCTCCTTTGCATAAAATGACAAATGCTATTTTCTGGGAACAATAAGAAAAATATTTCAAAATGTCGTCTGCTGAATTTTTACTCAGCATGCCGAGCTTTAATACACTCTAGGTAAATCTGCAAATGACAAGAACATTTTTTTTTTTCAAATTTTGCCCAGAAAACAGAGCTTAGTTTTGGGGCATTTCATGTGAGATATCAATCTTTGTTTTCTGGGATAAATTAGAAAAAATGTTGTCTGCTGCTGATTAAGTTTGGCAGGTTAATGGTAATGTCTGATCATGTAAAGCTTTGTGTTTGATCATGTAAAGCATATAACCAATGTCTGGGCCCAGTTGTTCAAAGCTAACGATGTCGTTAGTTAACGATTCGTTAAAATTTACATGGAATGTTACACAAATATGCTGAAACTTTTTGCTGAAAAAACGTGAGTAGCTCTCACATTTTTTCAGCAAAAAATATCAACATATTGTATATTGAATCCGCTAAAACTGTTAACAAAATGACCTTAAATGAGCTCATTAAGCTAACGATTCTTTGAACAACTGGGCCCTGGAATTCAATGCCTATGCAAAGTTTCAAGAAGATTAATAAAACAAACTATGCGAGTTAGAGTGCTGATGTACATACAGACAGTCCAATGTTATAACATGACAGCAACAGGGTATAAATTTGGTCCTTAAAGGGACAAAACTGAATTTAGGATGGCAGTGACATTTGAACAGTCAAACCAAGGGTTTCAGGCCACATTTGACCTTTAGACTTGACCTTTATTGGAATATCTGGGCAGTGCAATCTGGAATTGCACTCATAAATGCAGGAAATTTAAAGTCACATGAAATGGACGATACATGTAAATCATGCTTAAATGTGCAGTGGACAGAGCAAATTGAGTTCCAGTATCATGAAAAGGTCAATCCAAAAGGTCAATCTGGTCTGTCCCTGTGAAGCTTTTGCTGTGTTATTTTGTTCAGGGCTGACATCCAAAGGTTAAAAATTGTCAAGACTCACAACTTACTTTACTGACCATAGGCATATGGACAGACAGGTATAAGCAAACAGTGTAGACCCAGATCAGATGCCACAGAATGTGGCATCTGATCAGGGTCTATACTGTTTGCCACTCATCCAGTCATTTTTAGATGCATCAATATGTAGTAAAAATGGGCTTATTGAAGTTTTAGAACAAATATGGTAAGGTGTTAAGGTGTCTAAATACCTAGGGTATTTATGGTAAGATGTGATTTTTTTTTTATCAATCTTTGTGCTGATCATTCAGCTTGCCATATTAAACCTCATTATTTGGACATATATATCTAAACAACATAGACCCAGATCAAACTGCTTCTAATGCATCTACATTAGCATTAACTAAGAAGCAAGGAAATCAAAAGCAAGGAAATTAGGCAAACATAGAAATACTTTATTTTTGCATCATTCTGCATAAGTGGTTGTGAACAGGAATCAGAAAACAAACAACAACCACTGTATTCGACCTAATTACCACACCGTGCACTTCGGTTTTTCAAACTTACTGAGAAAACTTGTAGTAAAATATGTATTCACCCAACAAAAGTACTCTTTAAAAACAAAATCAGCAAATAACTTATTTTAGGGTGTTTAATATTTTTTTTTTCTTCTTTCTTTCTGATTTTCTTTCTAAAAGCATATGTTGTGGTACTCATTTAAATTGCATCAACTAGTCAAATGGGTCCCACAACATATGCCATTATAAAGAAGTAGACAAAAGTACACTGGCTGCAATCTGAAGACTACGGAATTACTTGACTAAGCGCTTTTAAGGATATGTGTGGTAATTAGGTCAAATATGGTAATAACAGCCTTGGCTGATCCTCCTAGCTGGTTAGAGGAGTAACCAGATAAATGTTTTTCTTGTAACTACGAAATGTTGTTGGTACCCATCAGAAGTGCCTCCCAACTTTTTAGTTTGTTACTTCTAGCACTCTTTGTTTTTTTTTACTGCATACTAAATAACTCAAATATTCCTCATTTCTCTTGTTATATGGTGAAAATGCCATGACTTATACTGCTGTAGATAAGAGGGTAGACTGGCTCCAGTCTCCAGTGACTAAATTTTTTTTCTTATAATCCTGTTTAATAATCCACTAAAATGAAACCAAAAATAGTATCATGATTATAAAGGATGGTCACTAGTGACCAGCCTTTATAGTCGTGATATTTTTTTGGTTTTATTCTAGTGAAATATCAAATATCTAGAGAAATATTTAGTCACTGGAGACTGGAGCCAGTCTAATAAGAGGGGTACAAAGATATGAAAACATATGCTGTGGTTACTCATCAGGAGTGCCTCATCTTGTACCCAAAACATATGTTTTTGTGAAGAAATAAGAAAATTATCAATACCTTTTCACTGAAAAAATGCCTTATCTTATATTTTACCATTATAGTAGGATAAATTAATATAACCATGGGGAAGTAGAGAAATTTCTTTGCGTTATGATGAACAGATATATTAAAATCATATCTGTTATAAATAATTCTCCAAGTCTTCTACGTTTTGTCCCAAATCACCTACCGCCACAGCTGAGAGAAATTTTCAGAAGTCAAATTACTTCATAAATCATGATCTTGTTCTACTTAGGACAAGACTAGTGTAAAATGAGGACTTTAAGTACATTTATCTTAGACATAAGATACAGTTGACATTTCTTACAAAAAAAAAACCCCAACCCCCCCCCACCCCTCCCCCCCCCCCCCCCCCACACACACACACACACACACACAAAAAAAAACAACAAAGAAATGCGTCAAAAGTTTTCTTATCTCTCCATGACATAAGTTCTAGGTACTAATTAGAACTTCTAGGTACTCATTAGAACTGCCTCACTTTGGTGTCTCCAATGAGTAGACGCAACATTTTTTTTCTGGAGAAATATTAGAAAAATACTTATCTGAATAACCCTCATCTACAGCTGTCTTAACAGTTACCACTCTATGGGCAAATTCAGCAGACGACAAATTGAAGATTTTTTTTTTCTAATTTTTTCCACAAAATAGGCTTTGATATTTCATGCAAATTGTCTCCTCAGGAGACAATTTGCATGAAATGTCAAAACCTGTTTTCCAGGAAAAATATGAAAAAAAAAAAAAAAAAAAATAAATAAATAAATTGTCGTCTGCTGAAATTTATTACCCAGCATGTTAAGCGTTAACAAGCCAGAAACATTATATACAATACAGTAGCTCGTTTTCAACAAGATTAGTGATAACATCGCTTGACTTTTCACCTTTATTCATAAGTAATTCCTGCCCCACTGTCCCCATTACCACTTTAGACAAATAAGGTTTACTTGGACAGTTTTATTCAATAGCGGGAAGCACTGAATAACAGTTTTGTCCATATGTTATTTTATGTCGATTTAATGGGGTTAAGACGTGTCACGGTCCATTTTTGGTTCAACAATTTTGGTAAATTATATATAGGAAGCACTTTGCTGGTTATCCCACATAGCTCTAGATATGACCCACATCCAGAGAAATATTTTTCATATTTCTCCATGGAAACATACATTGTGGGTACTCATTAGAAGTGCCTCAATGAGGCACTTCTAATGAGTACCCACAAGGTATGTTTCCATGGAGAAATAAGAAAAATATCAATACTTTTTGTTGAAAAAATGCCTTATCTGGAGCTAAATCATGATAATAAAAGAAGAGTAATTGTCTAATATTATCTTGTCAGGCTAAACATATTCTTATTTATTACTTTTCTGTATTTAAAAGTTAATTTTCTTACTGAAAAGAAATACCGAAATCTTGTCCATTTTCCTTGTACCATTATACAATTTCCATATCTCTGTATCTGTGTAGAAGGAACCCACTTGCTGGCTTTCTTATGACGAAAATATGCCTATATAATTTTGACCCCTTAAGCCCACTCTGGGGTTTACAGGGGTATACATTATTTTTCTTATTTCCGCTCAAAAACATAGATTGTGGGTATGCCGACAATCTATGTTTTGAGCAGAAATATTAAGAAAATCAGAATTTTTACCTGAGAGTTTTCATTTTTTGGTGGTAAAAATTTCAACATATTTGAATAGGTGTGTTTTCGTAATGTTAATTATGTTGTTGGAACACACCATTACAAAAACACGCCTATTCAAATATATGGAAAATTTCACCTCCAAAAAACTGAAAATTTTCAGATAAAAACCTGATATTTTTCATATTTCTGCTCAAAACATAGATTGTGGGTACTCGTTAGAACTGCCTCGGCGAGGCAGTTCTAATGATTACCAACAATCTATGTTTTATGCAGTAATAAGAAAAATAATGTATACCCCTGTAAACCCCAGTTTTACTATATAAAAGTGGGGTTTAAGGGGGTCAAAATTATGTAGACTTGTTTTCGTGATGCAATTTATGTTTTTGAAAAAGAATAAGAAAAATATTACCAGCAGTCTGGATACTCCTATCTTGAGCTATGTTAACCACACTAGTATAAAGGAAATACCATAATAACTCTAAGTATTGGGACACCTTATCTACTTACCATACATGTCCTAAATTTTGAAATAGTCTATTCTACTACCTCTTGATGTGTCTAAAATATTGCTGTATGTATGACAAACCGTGTAGACCCTGATCAGATGCCATGTTCTGCGGCATCTGATCTGGATCTACAGTATTTGCAACAGCCTATTTGTCTCAATACTTAGGGTTATTACGATATTATTGAAATGGCAGCAAAACTTTAGAACATCACCACCCTGATAAGTCAAACCATTATGCATAAAATGTCTGAATGAAGCCCTAAGTAATGCCAAGTACTTTGGAAGGTTAGGCAATTGTGTCTACTGTGCTTTTGACATCTTTCAGAAAGTCGTTTTTTGCTTGACGCTTTACATAAGTAAATTTTCAAATTTTTGTCACTACCTATGTATAAAAAAATTTATTCTAGTTATTGGTTTTTAAAAAATCAAATATTTTCACTTTTTCCCATAGTAAAAATGAAGCCAAATCATGCAGAAATCTATAGGGTAGGTAACTTGGAGCCAAATTTTCAACAAGTTCCACTTGCTCAATTTTTCTGAAATTTTCACAATATTGTTGTAAAACATAAATAATTCAAATTCAGCAAAGAAAAGTAAAAAAATATTTTCTTAGACAAAAATTAAAAAAAATCACTTTACTAGAAATTGCATAGGTCAGACTAACTTTTGGCCGTAACTTTAATTTTTGTGTAAATATTTGAGAATAAAACACAGAAACATAAAAGTCAAATGGTTTCTGATAAGATATGGTCAATCAGAACAAAATATTTTCATTTAAAATAAAACGGCAAGCCAGAAACGTCTTTCCAAGAGATGTCGAAAGGACAGTAGACCACAAGATTATAAGTTTGAATTCCCTCAAATATCATAGCTCCAGATAAGAGGAGGTATCAACATACTATTTTCATATTTCTGCACAAATATATATTGTGTGGGTACTCATTAGAAGCCCCTCAGCATTGCCGAGATTCTTCTAATGAGTATCACAACATATGTTTTTGTGCAGAAATATTTTCTTATTTCTGCACAAAAACATTTATTGTAGGGTACCTATTAGAAGTGCCTTGGTGAGATGCTTCTAATGGGTACCTACAAAATACATTTTTGTAAAGAAATAAGAACAAGAGGCCCACGGGACACAGCTCGCTCACCTGACATAGCCACTGCAGATAAGCAGATGCTATGTAACATTTTTCCAATCCTACCACTCAAGGCTCTGGAAATTTTGAAATCTGAATCGGTCCAGCCGATGATGATGACGTCATCAATGAGCCCATTTCCAAAAAAACAATTATGTGTATATCACCTGTCACGAAAACTAATGACAATTGGCAGTCCTATAACTCCTTTTAAATAATACACCTCAACTCCGTTATATGACGGGTCCGGGTACAACGAGCATGATCAAAGCTGGCGTCATCAATAAATACAGTCAGGTATGTAAAAAGAAAGAAAAAAAAAAAAAAAAAAAGAAAAAACGGTTTTGTTGTTATTTCCACCTCCGCAGGGTTTTCCTAAACTATTTATAAACAACTGATTCCCGTCTTATATAAGCGTGAAGACGGCGGGAAACAGGAGAGACGGAACGAAACGACTTTCATGGACCAAATTAGGTCTAATAAAAAAGGCCTGCGCCACGGGGGGTTTTGCCGTTTTCAGTGTTCAAGATTTAATCAGACTGCTTAAATTTTAAGCACTGACTAGCGCAAGTGGTGCATTACTTATTTTTACTGTGAAATCTACCTTGAATTATACTCGCGTGTTACGGCAATCAACAAAAAAAAAAAAAAAAAACGAAAAAAAAGAAGCAATCAATTATACCCAGATCAGACGCCGTTGTATGCGACATCTGATCAGGACGTACACGGTTTGGGAATTTATTTATCGAATCTGGGACCGACAAACCGTGTTGATCAAAACAAAAAAGAAGAGGAAGAAAACGGGTGCGTTCAAGGGGTGCATTCTTTTATCACTCTCAGTAAAGCGACCTTTGATCTTTTGAACATGCCGACTGCACCTGGATGTTTTGCAGTCTCAGTGTATTCACACGTGTCACACAAAGGGATTAATTATCAGACTACCGTTACTGATGATTCGTGTTAATCGCTTGTTTACCGTACAAAGGTCAGTGAAGTGTTGATTTTTTGACAATGTTTGGATAATGACGTAATTAATTTGTGCTGCGGGTAGGTTGCCGTTATTCAGCTGTCTCTCCAATATACATGTCAAATGACCGTTTAGAGCCTTTTAACTACCATAATATCGCATTTAAAAGGTGCGGGACGTTGTCAGTTTGGAAAGACTAGACCGTTTGTGATTTTTTAGACATCATTGATTTGTGAAAATTGGTTGGTTTGGGAAATGTTGGACCGATTTATTAGTGTTTTTGGGTGTTTGAAATCGGTCCAGAATTCTTAATTTCGGTCCAGACCGGCTATTTTTCCGGTTTTCCCGAGGCCTGCTACCACTGCAACTAATGAATGGATCATCATTTAAGCAGTTCTTAGTTTTGAAGAAGAATATAAGGGCACAGCAGTCAATGGAGCATGATCATTTGAACAAACTCTCAATCACATTTCAACAGTAGGATGAATGTGAAATTTGATGGTAAATGGCTAAGTGGTTTCTGAAGAGTTGTTTAACAATTTAATGATTTTATACATGTAAACAGCACAGGGGCAGGGAAATATAATAAATGTCAAAAAGATTGCCTTTGGAAACAAAAAACTCACTACAGATTAGAAAACGGGAGTCTCAGTTTTTATTGAGACTCTTCATAAGCAGTAATGAAGTTTGCAACACTGCTTACTGTGGTTTTGGAGGAGCTGTCATTTAAAAAAATCATTTTTTAAAATTTAATGTTGCCATGGCAACCAAACAAAATGGTCACTGGTCATGAAACACATGAACTGGGTAGACAAGCATCCAATGATTATAACTGCCAAATATGGTTCACATCATTTCACTGGTATGGAGTAAATGCAATTTAGCCTTCTCATAATAAGTCTATGGGAGTTTTCTGTTGCCATGGCAACCAAACCAATGAGCTGATTGGCAGACTTTTAGCTATTTTCAATTGCCCTTACCTATTTAACACTTGTACCAAATTAGAGTCCTACTGCTTCAGTGGTTTTGGAAGAGTAGTCATTAAAAAAAATTTTTTTTTTAAACTTAATGCTGCTATGGAAACCAAACAAAATGGCCACTGGTCATGAAACACACAAATTGGGTAGACAATCATCAAATGATCATAACTGCCAAATATGATTCACAACATTTCACTGGTTATGAAGAAAATGCAATTTAACAATTTTTCCATTATAAGTCTATGGGAGCTCTCTGTTGCCATGGCAACCAAACCAAGAGGCAGCTCACCACAATTTTAGCTATTTTGAATTGTTCTTACCCAAGCAACATTTGTACAAAATAAGAGTCATACTGCTTCATTGGTTTTGGAGTATATGTCATTTTAAAAATTTCTTTTTTTTAAATTTAATGTTGCCATGGCAACCAAACAAAACGACCATTGTCATAAAACATATAAACTGGGTAGACAATTATCCAATGATCATACCTGCCAAATACTGTTCACATCACTTCACCGGTTATTTAGAAGATGCAATTTAACCATTTTCCCATATTTAGTCTATGGGAGCTTTGTGTTGCATGGCACCCAAACCAGGAAACAGAGCATCAAAATTTTAGCTATTTTTAAAGCCCCTAACCAAGCAACATTCTTACCAAGTTAAGGACAAATCGCTTCAATGGTTTTGGAAGAGTTGTTGTTTGAAAGTGTTAACAGATGGACGGAAAACCGGATGGATGGACGACGGATAAAAAAATGATCACTTTTGCTCATCCTGAGCATAGCTCAGGTGAGCTAAAAATATTAGTACTTTTCACATGAGAAAAGCACCTTATCTGGAGCTATGCAATATTCATCAAAAAGCAGTAACACACTCACAACCCAAGTACTAAAAAGACTTATACATAGAAGAAAAGTCAAAACATTGAGAAACATTGGACAGAGCAATATCTTCTGATGGTCCAAATACCAATAATCTGGAGAAAGGTTTATTCTGCTTCCTTATTAAATTGTGTTGTCAGGACTAACAATGACCAGGTCTAATCGATCATTTAATGGCCACAGTGGAATACTCAACCTTTTACCAGTGTGTTTGCTGGAATTGAGGCTTAACCCGGGTCCTGCTGAACCAAGATATGCCCTGCCTTAGCAAACAGTGTAGGTCCAGCTCAGCTGGCTCCTGAAGAAGCTAACTGATCTGGAGCTGCACTGTTATTAAGTCTGTAAATTTGTATCAACAACCTGTATCAAGTAATCTGATCGGCTGAAAATTAGAAGTGGGCATGGCATCTTAATTTCTTCAGTATGGCAAGGGTTAACATAACTTACTACTGCCAACATAGACTGGCTCCAGTCTCCAGTGACTAAATATTTTCTCATAATCCTGTTTGATAGTCCACTAAAATAAAACCAAAAAAATATGATGACTATAAATCTGGTCACTAGAGTGACCAGCCTTTATAGCCATGATATTATTTTGGTTTACTTTTAGTGGATTATTAAACAGATTATAAGAAAAAACAGTTAGTCACTGGAGACTGGAGCCAGTCTACTGCCAACATGACAGTGTCAAAATGTGACTGGAAACTGGTTCACTTATATATGTCTCATCAAGCGAAAATATACCTTTCAGGTCATGTGCAGACAGCGAAGGCTCAGATCAGACTGCGCATGCGTAGTCTGATCAGGACCTTCCCTGTCCGCAACAGAATCATTGGATACTATAGAATGTTTCAATCGAGAGAGCAAATGCCAGGATGAGACTTTGGGCATGTGCAGGATGATGTAAATCTGCACATTTTGCGCATACTTATCCCTTAAACTGCGGATCACAACAATTGTCATCTGTTTTGTCATCTGCTTGTGATTTTAAAAGTCATTTTTGCAAACAGTGTGGACCCAGATCAGACTGCTCCTCTAGGAGCAGTCTGATCAGGGTCCATACTGTTTGCCTGTATGTAAAATAGGTTTGAAAAGTTTGCAAGAATATTCAGCGAACAACATAAACAGACTACATTTTCAGGTGCATGTTTTCTTGGCGCTTTAAGGGTTAAAAGTACTTATTTTCTCTTGATGTGGCCCATACCATGGTGACATACTTTGACCAGACCCACTGACATGATACTACCACCACTCACATTATATTGAAGCTGACCAATCCTAGCTCCTCTTCCTAATACTGAGTACCAAGTGAAAGAGTATCTGGGCTGCATCGAATGTGTGCAAAATGTGCCGATTCAGATCATCCTGAGCTTGCGCAAAGTATCATCCTGGGCCCAGTTGTTCAAAGCGCCT
The DNA here is from genome assembly GCA_964016985.1 of Anodontia alba. Lineage (NCBI taxonomy): Eukaryota > Metazoa > Mollusca > Bivalvia > Lucinida > Lucinidae > Anodontia > Anodontia alba. Next base: position 38,973,334 of record OZ024823.1, read on the forward strand.
TTAGCTTAACAAGCTCATTAGGGGTCAAAATGTTAACTGTTCTAGTAAGTACAATATCTAATTCACAGGCATTTTTGCTGAAAAAATGTGAATAGCTTTTGTATTTGCAAAAGCTACTCACATTTTTTCAGCAAAAATATTAGCGTATATGCCATATTTAATGATCAAAATTTTAACGATACGTTAACTAACGACATCGTTAGTTTTGAACAAGTGGGCCCTGGCCTTTACTGTCCATTCATAAATTCTGTAGTATCCAATGATTCTGTTGGTGGACAATTAAGGCCCTGATCAGACTGCAGAGATGTGTAAACTGATCTGGGCCTTCACTGTCTGCAGTTGCCCGAATACAGGTTTGGGCATGGCAAGATCCATCTAGTACCAATTTTACAAGTGTCTTTATGCTTGGCAGGGCATTGAATCCATAACCTCCCACTCTGAGCCATTTGGACAAGTCAAGGCAACATATATAAATATAAAGAACACTTTATCAAAAACAGAAAGAACAAATGAAAAGGACTGCAACTGCAGATGCAACACCCACTTCTTCAGAAGCCAACTGATCTGGATCTACACTGTCTGCAAAGGCAGAGTATATTCTGGTTCAGCAGGACAAGGGTTAGAACCGACCTTAAGGTCAACAATAGAACTGTTTGGGGGGCTTTAACCTGCAAGTTTTTTTACCATTCAGAACCAAAATCAACAAACAGCAACATGGTACTCCATTGCACAGTGCTATTTTACACTTAGCACTCTTGAGTAAAATTTTCAGCAGACGACTTTTTGAAAATAATTTTCTTATTTTTCCCAGGAAACAGGTTTTGGCATTTCATACAAATTGTCTCCATATTTGTATGAAATGGCAAATCTTATTTCCAAGGAAAACCAGAAAAATATTTCAAAAGATGGAGTGCTATTAAAGCGTTAAGGCGTAAGAAAAAAAATAACTGTGTTTCAAGTTTCCCGACTGATTCGGCCGAAATGCAGCCGATTCAATCAATTTTTAGACGTTTTTAAAAATAAAAAATAAAAACACCAATTCAGACAATTTTCTCCCTTGTATCCGTTGCGGTTCATTTCATTTTTCGGTAAGCACTGACGCCTAGACTGGTTTTCAAAATCGATTTATTGTCGGGATTTATTTTTAGTAAAAATACGACAACCAGACAATTTTATTCGATCATTTAAACGCTTGAAATTTACTCATGGTTGTTTTATATTAGCAAGTGGTCAGAGGAGTGTGCGATTGAAGAACGGCTTCGATACTTTCGATTCGCATGCAAAAATGCTCGCACATCGAGGGCGCGGTCAACATCCTCAGGCCATTTGCGAATGGTATGAGCATGCGGGACATTTGTTTTCAACACCATCCGCCCCTCGATAAAAGCAAGCAGTCGACAACGAAAGCCGACTTCATCATTCAAGGTCAAAAAGATGTAAAAGAGGTTTGTATCTCACTACTTTTGATTTTGTTTTTTGTTCGTTTGGGGGGGGGGGGGTGGGGGTGGGGGGGTGGGGGGGGGGGGGAATGCTTTTCCTTTAATATCTAGTCGCTTGAAAAAAAAACCAAATAAATAAAAAAAAAAAAAAAAATAAAAATAAAAAAAAAAAAACTACCTACCTACCCAGGGTGAATTTTCAGAAGAAACCTGAAACACACATATTATTTTTTTTGGCCTAAACATCTCTATTTCCCCCTACTACTCTCCCACACTGTGAGATGTAATACAAATACCATATTAACCCTAAGAACTGGGATAGACAGGCCTGAGTAAACTGTGTAGACCCAGATCAGATGCTGCAGTTACACTGTTTGCCACATGCGTATGCATGTTCAACAATAATTTTGGACACATCAACGGATAGTAAAAAAGTAGACCTTTACAAATTTAAGAATGATGGTTTGGTGTTTTACATCCATTTCAACATTATTTAAATCATATCAAGATGACAGAAGGGTGATTGTGAAAAGGCTCTGTGCAATGAAGTGCCATACAGTCATGAGCTGAATTCTGCCTCCAGCAAGATTCAAGCCCGGGACCTCATGATCTGAAGTTGGGAGCGCTAACCACTTGGTCACCCTGATGCTTCACAAATTCACTATGGTAAGGAGTTAACCCTTAAAATGCCAAACACAACAATTGTCGTCTGCTTCATCTTCTGCCGGTTACTTTAAACGTCATTGTTGCAAACAGTGTGGACCCAGATCAGACTGCTCCTCCAGGAGCAGTCTGATTTGGGGCCATACTGTTTGCCTATATGCAAAAATATGTTTGAAAAGTTTGCAAAAAAAGATGCAGCAGACGACATAAACAGACAACATTTTCAAATGCAGGTTTTCTTGGCATTTTAACCCTTAAAACGCCAAGAATTCGGCATCTGAAAATGTCGTCTGTTTATGTCATCTGCTGAATATTCTTGCAAACTTTTCAAACCTATTTTTGCATACTGGCAAACAGCGTGGACTCTGATCAGACTGCTCCTAAGAAGCAGTCTGATCTGGGTCCACACTGTTTGCAAATGTGACTTTTTTAAATCACAAGCAGATGACACGGCAGAGGAAAATTGTTGTGATTGGCAGTTTAAGGGTTAAGGCTGAAGGTGTCCCAATACTTAGGATAAATAGGGCAGCTGAAACAGTGGTAACATCAAAACATCGAAGACACAGCACTAGGCAACTTCTTCAGATTGTCAAAAATAGCAATAACCTAGAGATATGCAAATTCAGCTTAATCCTTGAGTGCCCTTATTCATTTGTCTTGTCAAGTCCAACAATAGCCAGGTCTAATTGATCATTTCACGCCTATTACAGAAAAACCAACTTTTTCATTTGTGAATAGCAAAGACCATGGCCAGCTTTCGCACTCTCTAACTTTGCTGTTCAGACTAAAATTCTAGAAGGTTCAGTTTCTGTATTAGTGGAAAGGCAGACTCAGCAGCTGACAATCTATTGATATTGTCTTATTTTTCACAGAAAATAAGGCACAACATTTCATAAAAATTGTCTCCTCTGGAGACAGTTTGCATGAAATATCAAGCCTTATTTTCTTTGAAAAGTATGAAAAATATTTTAAAATGCTGTCTGCTGCTATTTAAATTCAGAAGGTTAAAGGTTAAGATTCCTGTTAGAGGCTAGACTGGTTCTCCACAATTTATTTATGAAGACGTTGGTTTTTCCCATGGCAGGACTAATTTTTTAACCTCTGAACCACTCACCGTAATACTGTCTTTCAATTTTGAAGTAATCTCCATTATCAATTTTGAAGTAATCTCCATTATTAGAAAAATCTGTCTTGTCTGACATGTGACCAGCAAAGGCAGAGAGTTGTGTACGCATCAGTGTAGTCTTGCCAAAGATATAGCTGCCTGATATTTATATAGATTAGTCTAATGTTGTCTGTCCATACATGAATTATGAGGACCCTGATCAGACTGTACAGATCCACAAGATCTTGATTTTGAACATATTAACATGGCCCCAGCTCAAGACAGGAGGGGTGCCCCAGAGACAATTTGAGCCAGCGCATGACAAAACCTGCAATAAGACTTGTGCGACCAGGGAAGACAGATAAGCTTGTGCATCTGCACAGTCTGATCAGAGTCTTTGCTGAAAGCATATGCCTTCTACAGACTTCAGGCAATCCAAAGAGGGATAAACCAGAACCCTTGCCATACTGGGTGGATGTACAGGCTGATCTGAGTCTTTGCTGGTCACACAGGTCTTACTGCAGGTTTTGTCGTGCACTGGCTCATTTGTTATTTTGGACCCACCATATCTTGCAAGGCTATTCCAATGTACTCTCAAGAAATGTTTTTGTTTAACCCTTGCCTTGCTGAATAAATTGATGCCATGCCCATTTCTAATTTCCAGCCAATCAGATTACTTGATCGGGTTTTTTGATAGAAATTCACATATTTAATGACAAATCGTGCAGATTCAGATCAGTTGGTTTCTTCAGAAGCCAACTGATCTGGATCTACACTGTTTGCTAAGACAGAGCATGTTGTGTTCAGCAAGAGAAGAGTTAAACATTCAAAGACAAGACACATTTTTAGAAAAAGCTTATGTCCTCAACAAATAAATCTGAAGTAAGTTTTAAACTATTTCTCCAGTGCTGACCTTGAAAATGAGGTCAACCTAATCAACTTTTTGGCAGGTTGCAGTGACATATCCTGCAAGTTTCGAGAGAATCTACCTACTGGTTCTGGAAATATCATGCCAAGAAGAAAATGTCACACCGATGCCAATGCCAATGCCAACACATATGCCAAAGCCAATGAGATCCAAACCAAAAGTAATATGTTCCCCACCCTACCCCACCCCATCGAACCTTCACCTCCATTGCGGAGACATAATTATACCAAATTAACACCACAATTAATGCCTTTTCTACAAGTATGATGGCATAAGGTGGAATATCTAATGAAGGGGCTGATGCGTTAATTGTGGCCAGTAGTATAGGGTGCCACTATACTACTGTGGCCCAAAGGAAAACATTGTATCCATATGAAATGTTACCAAATACCGGTACATCCATTATCTCCAAACAGTGAGCTACCAAATTATCTGAAGGCAGAGGACAGCTAGATGATTCTGGGTTAAATTTCTCCAGTTCTCCATAAAAAGATATGTTATTGGAACTCATTAGAAGTGCCTCTGTAAGAGTTAACAGTGTTTACTCAGGCCTATTGGACCTAATATTTGACCACCTCATGACAAAACCAACAAAATGGATGTGCACTCAGCAAAGACTAAGGTCAGCCGGGCCATCTGCCAAGTCTGAATCAAAGTATATACTGTGCACTCAATGTGTTCCTAAGAACCCACGATATCTTCATCCTGACAGCGAAGACTCAGATCAGACTGGGCGGATGCCCAGGCTGATCTGAGTCTTTGCGGGGCACACATGCCATTTTGTTGGTTTTGTCGTGAGGTGGCTCATTTAGTGAAAATATGGTTACTGGGTAACAGCTGTGTCTAACAGCTTATGCATATTTTTAATGTACAATGATACATCATTTATTGTCAGTATTGTATGTCTATATTGAAATTTTGCCAAACCTTTTTTTTTTTTTTTTTTTTTTCTGTATCATCATCCTCTGTCACAGCATATACCTTTCTTTTCTTATTCTCTGTATCTTCATTCACTGACTTGTTGTGAAAAATTTTGGTTTATAGATATACCGTATTCGACCTAATTACCGCACTGTGCGCTTAGGTTTTTCAAACTTACTGGGAACACTCATTTGTGGTAAAATATGTACCTACTAAAGGTACACTATAAAAAAAGATCAGAAAAGGACTTATTTGATATTGATTATGCAATTTTTCTGATTATAAATGCATATGTTGTGGGTACTCATTTGAATTGCATCGACAAGTCGATGCAATTCAAATGAGTACCCACAACATATGCCTTTATAAAGAAGTAGACAAAAAGTACACTGCCTGTAATCTTAAGACTACGAAATCGCTTGACTGTGCGCTTATAGGAGTATGTGCGGTAATTAGGTTGAATACGGTAGCTAGCCTTTCTTAGCTGTATTCAGGTGCTGTTGTCCATCATTGCAAGATGCATTAGCTGAATGCTGGTGGTTCTCTCCATGTAACATATTTATCCAAAATATTCAGACAAATAGGCGAAAGCAAACAGTGTTGACCCAGATTAAATTGCTCCATATTAAATGTGGCTTTCCTGTACACAAGCCCCGAGTGGCAACCCTGCAGATATTGTGATAGTAATCCATCTACAAGCCTACTCATTCTGCATGTCACGCTTGCCTCAAGATAATAGTATACCGTCATTCATTCAGGTAAATTGCCCAGCAAATTTATTCAGACAAATTATAATCTGTTCAGTTAATCTGTGCCTTAAGAAAAAATTATGCATTTAGCCAGTGAACCAAAAATTGGAGTTTATGCATATTAATTTTGCACTGTAGCTGTTTAACCCTGGTCCTGCTGAACCTGGATATGCCCTGCCTTTGCAAACAGCGTAGATCCTGATCAATTGGCTTCTGAAGCCAACTGATCTGGATCTGCACTGTTTCTCATTTAATATGTTAATTTATACAAGAACCTTGATCAAGCAATCTGAATGGCTGACAATTAGAAGTGGGTGTGGCATCTTAATTTATTCAGCACGACAAGGATTAACACCATCAACTGATTTGGATCAAAAGGTGACAAAATGGTAGGGCTTTGTGCACTGGAACACCAGACAAAAGTGGGAAGAATATTGGATAAGCAAGGCTCTAACCCAGGACCATTAGTCATGCAAGATAACTTGTCTGCTTTACATAAAAAGCACATATATTAAAGCCACACCACAAGGAAAAGTGTTTTCAAGGCAGATGTGAACATTTAACGCTTAGCACTCTGGGTAAAATTTTCAGCAGACGACATTTTGAAACATTTTTCTTATTTTTCTCAGAAAACAGGATATGACATTTCATGCAAATTGTCTCCTAAGGAGACAATTTGCATGAAATGTCAAATCCTGTTTTCTGGGAAAAATAAGAAAAATATCATCAATCTGTCGTCTGCTGAAAAGGTTAAGATACAGGTTGACCAGCAAAGCCATGAAGTCTGATAGTCTGATGGACAACACAAAAACAGTATAATCCCACCCCCTCAACCCCAATCCCAGAAGTATCATCAAATACCCTTAACAAGTCCTATGAGTGTACTGCTAGGCATTTAACACTTAGCATGCTGGGCAAAATGTTTTAGCAGATGACAAATTAAAATATTTTTCTTATTTTTTTCCAGAAAACACAAGGAAGACAATTTGCATGAAATGTCAAATCCTGTTTTCTTGGGTAAAAAGAAAGAAACCACCAATTTATCGTCTGCTGCATTTGCCTAGGTGTCTGAATATTTATGGTATATGTCAAGCATCAAATAAAATATCTTTTGATTATTAGTAACCTGTAATACTTCAATCAACAAGATTTTTCCGGCTTCCAGTATATTTCGAGTGTTATGTAATTGTTACATAATGCTAATACAGTACTAATTGCAATAAAGCACTCACTAATGTTTATGTGGGAACAACTTCAAGTGTTTATGTATTTTTTATCATGCTTTGTTTTTGTCAAGGATGAAGCAAAATGTACTTTATTGTTTCTAATATTATATCCAATTTAGATGCAACATGAGAAAATGTACCATGTAGCATGTGCCCCCATTTACGACTTATCTGCAGGCGTACAGGGACTGGATCCACTTGGCAGATTTTCCACCATTTTGACAAGGGAGGCAACTTTTGTGACTTCCTGTTTGGTTTCCTGCACATCAAGACCTTCTGTAAGGATTTTACCCTAAAAGGAAAGAATTTGCTCCCAAGGGGAGCAAATTCTTTCCTTTTAGGATAAAACCCTTACAGAAGGGTGACAAGACAATTTTGATAGAGTTAATTGCCTCCCCTATTAAAGTGTATTAATTTCCCCAGTCTTCCTATTTTTTTTTAGTGATTCACTAATTTTTGGCTCTAAAATCCAGTTTTACACACTGGTTCCTAAAAATCTTTGGAAATGGCCTTTTAAGGTAAAACCCTTACAGAAGGGTGACAAGACAATTTTGATAGAGTTAATTGCCTCCCCTATTAAAGTGTATTAATTTCCCTATAGTCTTCCTATTCTTTTTTTAATGAATCACTAATTTTTGGCTCTAAAATCCAGTTTTACACACTTTTTCCCTAAAAATCTTTGGAAATGGCCTTTATTTTATGTTAGAATAAAGACCCAACTCATCTAGACAACATATCTGTATCTGGGCAGTCTGATCAGAGTCTTTGCATAGCCTGATCTAAGTTTTTATAAGGCAAACATGCCACAAGGCACATTTTCTCATGTTGTGTCTCAATTTACTACTGTATAATTACCCTAGATATTCAACTACTACAACTACTTGACATACTGATCCTAAAATTTTGAAACTTCAGACAGAGTGTCTTCCCTTGGATTTCTATCAATAGATTGTCTTCCTTTAGTTTCTGAATGGGTCAGTTTCTCAGATATATGTATAGATCTGTCCTGACATTTTTAGAAGTTTATTTTCTTTCAAGAAGTCAGAATTAACTCCAAACAATTAATTACAGTACAGAATGGTAGTATGACATGTACAAATACCAGAAACAAGGATAAGACAAGAAATAATTCCACTTATAGTAAGTAAGTGCAGTGGTCATTTTCACAAACATGAAATAAGACTTTGTATAGACTGATACCAACCAACCGACCTATTGCTATGACCTTTACATTAACCCTAGTCCTGCTGAACCCGGATATGTCCTGCCTTTGCAAACAGTGTAGATCCAGATCAGTTGGCTTCTTCAGAAGAAGCCAACTGATCTGGATCTGCACTAAGTATGTGAATTTATATCAACAATCTGGATTTACATGCAAACTGTCTCCTAAGAAGACAATCTGCATGTAGTGTGGAATTCTATTATCTAGGAAAAATAAGAAAATATTTCAGAATGTCATCTGCTGAAATTTTTACCCAGCATGCAAAGTGTTAATATCATGTGTCAGATTTGTTCATATTTTTATTTTTACCTGTGTATCATATTAATTTTTACAACCAGACACATTCTACCACTCTCACTCTAAATTTTTGTATACCCTCACTCTCTACCCTAATTCTCCTAAAATACAATTATTAACACTCTCAGGCCCAGATGTTCAAAACTTAATGAAGCTGTTAGTTAACTGATGTTAAAATTTCTATCTTGAAATAATACAAATACATTGATATTTTTTGCTGAAAAAAAAAAATGTGAATGCTATTGAAAAAGCTACTCACATTTTTGCAGCAAAAACATCAATGTATCTGAAAATACCTTAAAGCTACAACAGTTAACCAGTTCAATAGCATTCACATTTTTTTTTTTCAGCAAAAAATATCAATGTATTTGCCTTTTGTCATTAACAAACTCATAAAGCTAGCAGTGCTTTGAACAACTAGGCCCTGCATACTGGGTAAATATTTCAGCAGACGACATTTTGAAAAAAAATTTCTTATTTTTCCCAGTACCCAGGCCAGTAAAATAGGCTTTAACACTTGTTGCAAATTGTCTCCTTTAGAAACAATTTGCATGAAACGTTAAAGCCTTTGGAGAGAATTCGCATGAAATGTCAAAGCCTACTTCCTGGGAAAATTAAGAAATATATCATCAATTTGTTGCTAGAGTGTGGTAAAGGCTAAAGTACAGGGTTGTCTCTATCAAACTCTAAAGTAATGCTGTTTGCTCAGGCATGTCTGTCTGATTCTCATTATGAGGGTCCTGCAAAAAGTTTTGTCACTGGGTTCGGATTACTTCAGTGCTATGTTTTATCAAACATATTTTTATTACAAACCTTCAAAGTATTCCCCCTTTACTGAAATACATTTTTGTAACCTTTTTACCCAGTCGCGAAAAGCAGATAAATAGTCTTCTTTTAGTGGTATCTGTTGGAGACACTGATAAATAGCACTGCGAAGAGAACATCTAGACGTATACTTATTTCCAGAAAGCATTTTCTTAAGCTTTGGAAATAAAAAGAAGTCACAGGGACTCAGGTCAGGTGAATAAGGTGGATGGTTTAAAACTTTCACCTTTTCAGAAGCCAGTAAAGACTTAACAACCTCACACTTATGAGAGGAGGCGTTGTCATGTAAAAGGTGGACTCCTGACCATCCTTTGCTTGGTCGTTTCTTATTGTAAAACTGTCTCACCTTCTTCAGTATAGAATTCTTGTAGAATCGGCCAGTGACTGTATAACCAGATGGACAAGGCACTTGAACGACTAACCCACTTGAATTAAAGAAAATTGCATGCAACATCTTTTTCGAACTTATGGTTCTCTTGGCAATACATGGGCCTTTTTGATCTTTTCGCTTCCATTGCTTATTATCAGCCCTTCTTTGTGGCTCAAACATGTGCACCCAGGTTTCATCAACTGTTAGCAAGTTAGAAATAACCCGACTATTACAGCCTTTGTATGTTTCAAAAGTTCCGGGGCACATTTAAGGCATTGTGTCTTTTGCTCCTCTGTGAGCAAATACGGTACCCACCTAGCACAAACTTTTCTCAGGTCCAAACGCTTTTTCAGAATTGTTTGCACACTGCCTCCTGATATGCCAGTACAACTAGCTATATCTTTGACAGACAATCACGCATCCTGTTCGACCACAATCTTTACAGCAGCGATGTTATCCTTGGTAACAGAGGTTTTAGGCCTTCCAGGACGGGTATCATCTTCAACAGAAAATTTCCCAGCTTTAAAAGCTTTAACCCACCTAAAAACTGTGCACATTGAAATGGTATGAGGTCCATATATACCACAAAATTCATTAAATATCTGCTTTGAATTAAGCCTAATGTGGCATTTAATATAGCTATGAATTTCAGTCTTCTGGTCCATGTTCCAATGTAACAAGTAAATTGGTCAGTGTGTATGACTGCATCTATTTCAATTTGAAATGACTCGGTCAGTTGGAAAGCAATTTGCACTAAATAAATGGGTATCGTTAGCTATTCAACACACCATTCAAGTGCAGTGAAGCATTTTAAAATATACCGGGGATAAAACTAAGGAAGCCTATTAGTGACAGAACTTTTTGCACCACCCTCGTACCTGAAACTCCAAGGGACTAGAATTTTTGGACTAAAATAACAATAATTTGAGATAAGAAGAACTGAAACATAAGGATTGACTGGGTTGGAGGTTTTATGGCCCAGTCAATTCATTAGGGTCATGTTGAGCCAGTCAGTTTATCCAACCACACTTTTCCTGGCAGGCTTAGTTGTCTAAGTGGTTAATCAGTATTTGTGCACATTCTTTCGCCAGAAACTGACAAATGTTCTTCTTGAATCAGCGGAAGGGAGAGAATAACTGCAGAAAATATTTCATGATCAATCTCTAGGAAAGAATATTGCAAGACCCAGCGGTGATCAAACTCGCAACCTCCTGATCACCAGTCTGGTCGTCAGTTGGACACGCATCTGACTGTGCCACCGAGTCGAGCAAGAAATGTAAGGAACATAAAACATCAATAATGCTGTTACATGTATTTTGTTTGACTTAAGCATTAGCCTGAACTGTCAGTGTTTGAGATAACCAGTCAACTGTATTCAGGGTAAATACAGTATTTTATTCTTTCAGATAGTAATGAATAATATTCTGGCAAAAAATGTTACAAAAAACATTATACATCATCATTATGACAAGTATGGTTTAATTTTTGTCATAAATTAATGACCTCTTTAAAGTGATAATAATAGGAGGACTTTAACCCTTCTTTTGCTACACGACATGCCTTGTCTTAGCAAACAGTGTAGATCCAGATCAGTTGGCTTCTGAAGAAGCCAATTGATCTGGATCTGCACTGTTTGTCTTTAAATATGTGAATTTCTATCAAAAAACCAGATCAAGTAATCTGATTGGCTGGAAATTAGAAGTGGGTGTGGCATCTCAATTTATTCATTATGACAAGGATTAAGGGGAACCGATACATTATCAAGGGAGGGGAAGTAATGCTATCAAAATTGTTTTGCCTCCCTTCTGAAAAGGGGTCTACTAAAGAAAGGAAAGAATTTTAGGTCCAAAGAGAGTAGACTTTTTCAGAAGGGACTTGGTGTGCAAACAGGAAGTCACAATAATTGTTACCTTTCAGGAGATAACAAACTGGGCCCAGTTGTTCAAAACTAATGATGTGGTTAGTTAATATATCGTGAAAACTTTGATCATTAAATATGGCAGATACGATAATATTTTTGCTGAAAAAATGTGAGTAGCTTTTGCATTTACAAAAGCTACCCACATTTTTTCAGCAAAAATACCTATGACTTGATATTGTACTTGCTAGAACAGTAAACATTTTGACCACTAATGAGTTTGTTCAGCTAACAATGCTTTGAACAACTGGGCCCTGATGATTTCTTTTCTAAATTTTTCTCAGAAAACAGGTTTTACCATTTCATACAAATTGTCCTACTGGAGACATTTTGCATGAAACGTCAAAACCTGTTTTCTGCAAAAAAATAAGACAAATATTTCTAAATGTCTTCTGCTGAAAATTTTACCCAGCATGCTAAGCATTAAAGGAGTAAAACAATTTAGTTTTATGATGTAGAGATACAGAGTAGCAAGCAATGACTTCAAACTGGGTTGTCAAAGCTTTGGAATCCTTATTTTGTACAAAAAGCAAATAAACACAAGCGGGCCAAGATGGCCCTATATTGCTCATCTGATTACCAGATAAATTAGCCTTTTGATTCAGGAGAAGAAGTGCAAAACAGATTTCCAAGATAGCAGCCATGGGGGCCATCTTGAATTTCTTGAATTTCTGATTGGAACAATTTTAGAATTTTTTTTTATCTACAAGTCACCCTGATGCTTCCTACCAAGTTTGGAGTCAAGAAAGAAGAGAAAAATAGATTTTCAAGATGGTCACCATGCAGCAGCCATCTTGGGAGTTCTGATCAGAACAATGTTAGCTATTTTGATCTACTAGTCACCCCGATGCTTCCTATCAAGTTTCAAGACAATGTTCCTTTCATTTTAGGAGAAGAAGTGAAAAATAGATTTTCAAGATAGTGGCCATCTTGGATTTCCCATGGGAACAATCTTAGCTGTTTTTATCAACAAGTCAACCTGATGCTTCCTAACAAGTTTCATGTCAATTGGCCGTTTCAGGAGAAGAAGCAAAAACTAGATTTTCAAGATGGTGGCCATTTTGGATCAGAACAATTTTATCAATTTTTGATCTACAAGACACCCCAATGCTTCCTACCAAGTTTCAAGTCAACTGGCCTTTCAGTTCAGGAGAAGAAGCAAATAACAGATTTTCAAGATGGCTGCCATGGATTTCTGATTGGAAAAATTTTAGCTATTTTTGATTTCCAAGTCACCCCAATGCTTCCTCCCAAGTATCAAGTCAATTGGCCTTTCGGTTAAGGAGAAGAAGCGAAAAACAGATTTTCAAGTTGGCCATCTTGGACTTGGATAGGAACTATTTTAGCTATTTTTGATCTATAAGTCACTGGGATGCCTCCTACCAAGTTTCAAGTCAACTGGCCTTTTAATTCAGGAGAAGAAGTAAAAAATAGATTTTTAAGATGGTTACCAAGGTGGCCATCTTGGATTTCAAATCAGAACGAGTTTAGCCATTTTTGTCACCCCGATGCTTCCTACCAAGTTTCAAGTAAATTGGCCTTTTGGTTCAGGAGAAGATTTTTTTTTTTTTTTTTTTTTTTTTTTTTGATTTGGGTTTTACAGCCCTTTCAAGAATATTTCACTTATATCGAGCCGATCGTTCATCGAAGGTTCAGGAGAAGAAGCAAAAAAATAGATTTTCAAGATGGCGGCCAGCTTGGATTTCTGATTTTAGCTATTTTTGATCTACAAGTCACCCCATTGCTTCCTACCAAGTTTCGATTCAACTGGCACATGGATGTAGGAGTAGGCTTTTAAAGCAAATTGTTGACACAGCACGCAGGATGACGAACAGAGGACATTGACTGATCACAATAGCTCACCTTCAGCACTTTGTGCTCAGGTGAGCTAACAAGTAAACATTAATAACACAAAAATAACCCATTATATGGTACATGTATATCAATTCTTTAGTAAGATTAAGTACCCCTTTTTATTTGGGTTTTACATGTGCCAAACAGAAAACAAATACAACTTCTTAACCTTTCAGCATATTATGTATGATATCAATTTCAGCCTTAATGCTTTGCATGCTGAGCAAAAATTTCAGCAGACGACATTCTGAAATATTTTTCTTATGTTTCCCAGAAAACAGGCTTTGGCATTTCATGCAAACTGGCTCCTAAGGAGCCAATTTGCATGGAATAGCAAAGCCTATTTTCTGGAAAATGTAATAAAAATGTTGATCATCAATTTGTCGTCTGCTGAATTAGCCCAGAGAGAGATGATGGTTAATGGACATGAGAAGGCCACCGACCAGGGAGAGAAGCCTTTGAGACTGGGGTTGAATTTCATCAACAAGAACACATTAAGAGAAAACATAATGGAAAAAACTTGTCATTATTTTGTAGGACCTCTTTAGTGTTGGAATTTATACCAAGCAGCAGGATACCATCACTGAAACACGATGGCCACATGGGTCCAGAGACACTTTCGTCAGTGAAAAGTACATCACAACCTCTTTTTAACACTAACTGCTGGGATCCAAAGAAAAACTCTGATAGCTTAACAATTCTGTTGTGTCCAAACAAAACTGTACAGATTATACAGAAAAAACCGACCTGAGCAAACACTGCAGACACAAACCAAACTGCTCTTAAAAGGAATAGTTTGTACTGCCTTTACACTATTTGCCATTCTGTCAACAATTTTAAATTGACACCTCAACAGGTAGTCTGACTGACTAAATGTTCAAATGTCAGGATAAATGAATATTTTGGGTAAAATTATTCTCAATTATGCCCAGGCTGATACAAGCTTTCACCATTTAAATAACCAGTAACACTGGGTAGAAATTTTATCAGTTGAAATTTTTTAATATTTTTTTTTTTAATTTTCCCATGAAAAAAGGTTATGATATTTCATGCAAATTGTCATGAAATATCAAACCCTATTTTCTGATAAAAAAATGAGAAAATATCACCAAACCAGAGATAATTTGCATGAAATGTCAAACCCTTTTTTCTGGTAAATTATATATATATAAAAAAAAAAAAGAAAATCACCAAATTTTCACTACAGAAATTGTCCAGAGAGGGTAAAAAAAGTCAGTCTCCCTTTTTGACTGGTACAGCTCATTTATCACAAGGCACTAGCCGGGGTTATTGACCTGTGTATAATGGGATCATACAGTGAGGAACAATTCTATATCATACCAAGGCAAAAAATGCTAAAAACCACTTAGCCATTTGATTCCTGGGTTATTCAGAAGGCAAACTCAGCAAATGGAAGAAAAGTGAAATATGGCTGAGAATTGTACTTTTACAACATTATTGGCATGCCAATCTAAAATGTCCTGTTAAGGGGTATGCTGATCTGTTCACTGTTGAGGGGTATGTGGATCTGTTCTTCATTTTCATCAGAAGGGTTCCATAGCACAGTCAGTAGGGTGTCTGAATGCAGATCCAGAGATCACATTCAAGATAAGGTGCTTTTTTTCAGACAAAAAAGTACTGATATTTCTCTTATTTCTCCATAAAAACACATGTTGTGGGTACTTATTAGAAGTGCTTTGGTGAGGTACTTCGAATGAGTATGCACAACATATGTTTTCATGGAGAAATAAGAAAAAATTTAAACATGATCTGGATAACTAAGATTTTCCGCCAGCAGATTTTGCTGTATTAAAGTTTTTAACTCATTTTGTGAGTGCTGATCTAACCCTTTAACACTTAGCATGCTGGGTAAAAACTTCAGCAGGCAACATTTTGAAATATTTTTCTTTTTTCCCCAGACAATAGGAACTGACATTTCATGCAAATTGTCTCCATTGGAGACAATTTGCATGAAATGTCAAAGCCTATTTTCTGGTAAAAGTAAGAAAAATATACCATTTGTCTTCTGCTGAATTTACTCATAGAGTGGTAAATGTTAAAGTGCATACAGATAGATCTGGGTCTTTGCTGTTTGCATAATATGGGCCACACCATGCGAAAATGTGTCTTCGGGCATATGTCGACAGCACAGGCCCAGATCAACCTGCGCATTTGCGCAGTCTGATCAGGGCCTTCACTGTCAGCTAACAGAATCAATGGGTACTACAGAATGTATGAATTGACAGCAAAGGCACGAATGATACTCTGTGCATGCCCAGGATGATCTTAATTTGCACATTTTGCTTCTGTTCAAAGGTGCTTTTTCACTTGACGCAGCCCATAAATATATATTTCAGGATGACATGGAAAACGTATAAGATCTGGATGGCTAGACACCAATGCATATAGTGATTAAATTATGCATTTAACAATTTAATCTTATTCTGATGCATCACATTCACTGAATGAAAATAATTGACTGTCATTCAGATACTAAATTCCTCCATTAAATCAGCCGGTTCATAAAAAAATCTTCTGTAATTCTGACGCTAAGTGAAGCCCCACACAGGACTGCAAATCTGCAGTCTGATTGGTGTCTGCCTGCAAACTTGATGAGTAGACGTCACAGAATTTATCTGACAAATGGTGAAACCTTTAGAATCAATCTGACTGACATTGTAGGCTGGACAGTGTCTTAACTCTTAAAGTGCCAGGCAAAATTTGTAGCAGAGGATGTTCTAAAAAAAAAAATAAAAAAAATAAAAAAAATTGTCGTCTGCTGCAGCTGTGATTGGAGCTTTAATTTTTAATGCCTAGCATGCTAGATAAAAATATCAGACAGATTTTGAATTTTTTTTTATTTCTTCTAGACGAAATAGTTTGACATTCTATGAAATGTCAAACTATATTTTCTGGAAAAATAAGAAAAAAAGACTGATTTGTTGTCTGCCAAATTTTCCCTGAGTGCACTAAAGGTTAAGGTCTGGTAGGGATCAAATATGGATGAACCGGTTATGAGATGCACAACATGGAAAAACAGCTCTTATGCCATATGTGAGCAAAGAAGGCCCAGATCAGACTGCACATTTGTGCAGTTTGATCAGGGCCTTCATTGCCTACTTAAGAATCAATGGTTACTGTACAATATTTCAACAGAGAAGGCCCCTATAAGACTGCACAGATGTGCAGCTGATCAGACTGCACTACTGAGCAGATTAACTGTTCACATTTAGCATAAGGGCCGTTCATGAATGCTGTGTGTGATATCCATGACAGACCTGCAATAAGTTGATAAATCCATTAGTAGAAAAAAATAAAAACTTCCAACAGAATGCTCCAGATACTGTAACCAATCGTTACTCTAGATAAGCAGGTAAATATTTTCAAGGATCGAGGCAATTCCAATAAGCATACCGTATTAACTATAAGTATTCGGACACCTGAACTACTTACCATACTCGTTCTAAAATTAGAAAAAGTACAATATACAGTAAAACCTGTGTAAGAGAGCCACCTTTGAGACTGACTTTAAATAGTGGTAGATGTGGAAAAAGTTGTCTGTCTTATAAAGGTACATGTCATGTAATTTTGCTAGCAAAATTACATGACATGTACCTTTATAAGACAACCACCTTTCCACATCAACCACTAACGTCAGTTTCAAAGGTGGCTGTCTTACACAGGTTTTACTGTACTACCCACTGTTGTGTCTGAAAATTACTGGATGAGTGGCAAACAGTATTGACCCTGATAAGCCGCATTCTGTGGCATCTCATCTGGGTCTACACTGTTTGTTCAGGCCTGTCTGTCCGAATACATACTGTAAAAATATGGTACTCCAGATAAAAGTGGTATTCGGATCATTTTTTTCTTATATCATAGTGAGGCACTTCTAACGAGTACCCAAAACATGAGTTTCGTGAGATGTGTTCTACAAAGAAACATTAAGTCTCTACACAGTCTATGGTTTCCATAGTTAAATCCATGGAACTCTCAAAAATAGTCTTGACTGGCCATACCTGGAAGACTTCCAACCATTTTTACAAGTGGGTCAACTTTGGTGACTTCTTATGTTACTGGACACCAATCCCCATCTGAAAGGTGTCTACTCTAAAAGGAAATATTTTGCTCCCAGAGTACAGTAAATGTCCTAAAATTTTGTACACAAAAGTGCCTGATTTTTTTTTTTTTTTTTTTAATTTCGGTTTAATGACATGTCAACCCTTGTGGGTCATTTTGTGTCATCTCCCAGATAAAGGGAGTAAAGAGATAGAGAAGAGAAAGTAGAGGATGAAAGAGAGGGACAGCGAAGAAAGAGGAACAGAAATGACAGTGAAGAATCAGAAGAAATAAAAATGTTCCCCCTGTACCCTTACCTGCTACAAGGATAGCAGGCCTTGCCCAACTGTAAAGCCAATCTCAGTTGGATGCCCTGGTGACATAAGATACAGGACACCTTCGCCACATCCAACCACCCCAACAAAAGTGACTGATAAAATGACATATGCAAACAGTGCAGGGTCTACACTGTTTGCCATTCCACTAAGTATTTTAAGAAACAACTGCATAAAAAGCAAAAATTAGGCCAAAAAAGTATGGAATAAAGTGTTAGAAATTTTAGGACATTTATGGTATGTTTCTGGACCCCAATCCCCTTCTGAAAAGGGTCTAATCTAAAAAGAAACAGAGGGAGCAAATTATTCCCGTTAGTGTATACCTCTTTTCAGAAGGGAGGCAAAACTATTTTGACAGAGTTGCCTCCCCTGAAAATGTATGAATTCCCCTTAATTATAACATATTGTTTTAATCCTTTCATCCTTGAGTTTCAGAAATGGACTCTTCCATCACTGAATTTGGACACGTCAGTAGTATAGGGCGGCACATAGTGCCGCCCAATACTACTCACGTCCATTGCTGCAAAAAGGGATATCAGTCAAAAATCATATGGCAAACAGTGCAGATCCTGATGAGATGGCTCATTACTGGATGCATAAATATTTGTTTGGTCTACCTAGCTGAAAAGGTTAACTTATTTTTCTGGGTATACATTTATGCAGACAAAATACATATTACTATCACAATTATATTAAAAAACGATGATTTTATGAAAAAGGAGACTTTATGGTGTAAGATCAGACAAAAGACTGAAGCTATCTTGTCAAGTGACAAAATAAAGACATCAACTAAGCTATCAAATATACCATATTTACCATTAACAGTACAACACCTTAATTCTTAACCCTGCTGATCACACCTGCAGCATACCATACTCTAATTTTTTTTTATTTTTCAGAGAAAATAAATTTGGCATTTCATGTGAATCTTCTGCCAAGCAGATGATTCACATGAGATGTAAAGCTGTATTTTCTCTAAAAATTAAAAAAGAATAAACAAAATTAGCATGTTGTCTGCAGCAAATAAGGGCTAACTATGTACTCATCCTAAATCCTAAAACTGGAAAAAATTCCATCTGACTATTTGGTGATGTTTCTGAAAAGTAGTGATGGAATGGCACACAGTGCAGAACCTGATCAAACTGCTTTCATAGCAGCAGTTGAGATCTTGGTCTACACTGTTTGCTCAGATATGCCTATCCAAATATTTAGGGCACATAACTCTAGATGAGGTTGCTATCCAGAGAAATAATTTCCTTATTTCTCCATGAAAACCTATATTGCGGGTACACATTAGAATTGTCTCACATTCTGCTGAGTACCTACAATATACATTTTTGTGGAGAAAAATGAAAGACTATCAATACTTTGTGGTTAGATACAGCATCTTATAATTTAGAGTTATGAGGTAATGATGATTCAGAGTTTAAATCTGTTTCAACATTACTTAATTAACCCTTCTCTTGCTGAACTCGACATGCTCTGTCTTAGCAAACAGTGTAGATCCAGATCAGTTGGCTTCTGAAGAAGCCAACTGATTTGGATCTGCACTGTTTGTCATTAAATATGTGAATTTTTAACAAAAACCCAGATAAAGTAATCTGATTGGCTGGAAATTAAAAGTGGGCATGGCATCTTAATTTATTCAGCATGACAAGGGTTAAGTCATTTGAGACAATGAAGAAGTGATAATGAAATGAAATAAAATACTGACCTAAATCAGCCTGCATCTCTGTGCAGTCTGTCTAGGATTCTTACTGTTCTGTTCAGTGATCTTCAAGAACCCGTATATAGGCAGTGAAGATCCTGATATAACTGCTCATGGATATGCTGGTTTGGATCCTCTCTGTTCATTTAAGGAAAATGTTCTTTCACTCAACCGCCATCTCAGTCAAATAGGCAAGAGGCTTTATTTTCACTCAACCTGCATTTCAAATACAGTTGACTCTCATATCTTGAACTCGCCAATCTCGAATAACCGCTTATCTCGAAGTGAAAATTTTGTCCCTGCCTGAACATGAAAATCTAACAAGTAAAAAATATTGTGGAAAAGAGGAGAAATTGCTCCTAAGGAGCAATTTCTCCTCTTTTCCACAATATTTTCGATATATCTCTAATGTCAAGAGTCCAATTACATATAAATTTGTTAAATGTGGTAGTTAGAATTATTTTTTCCTCAATTCTGCAAATCTGATATGTGAGGTATGGATATCTCGAAGTATTTCAGAGAGTCCCTTGGAATTCGAGATAATGAGAGTCAACTGTAGATAAGAGGCTTTTTTTTTCACCCAGCCTGCATCTCAAGTAGGTAAGATGCCTTTTTCACTCAATCTGCATCTCAAATTGATTAGAGGCTTTTTTTTTTCAACCTGTATTTCAAATAGGTAAGAGTTTTTTTTCACCCAACCTGCATCTCAAATAGGTTAGAGACTTTTTTTTTTCACTCAACCTGCATCTCAAACAGGTTAGAGGCTAATTTGTTTTTTCACACAATCTGCATCTCAAATGAGTAAGAGGCTTTTTTCACCCAATAGGGAAATAGGTAAGATGTTTTTTTTCACCCAACCCAACTATCTCAAATAGGTAAGAGGCTTTTTTCACTCAACATGCATCTCAAATAGGTAAGATGCTTTTTTTTACCCAACCCGACTATCTCAAATAGGTAAGGTGCTTTTTTCACTCAACCTGCATCTCACACAGGTAAGAGGCTTTTTTCCACTCAATCTGCATCTCACATAGATAAGAGGCTTTTTTCCACTCAATCTGCATCTCACATAGGTAAGAGGCTTTTTTCCACTCAATCTGCATCTCACATAGGTAAGAGGCTTTTTTTCACTCAATCTGCATCTCACATAGGTAAGAGGCTTTTTTTCACTCAATCTGCATCTCACATAGGTAAGAGGCTTTTTTTCACTCAATCTGCAGCTCCAGTAGGTAAGAGGCTTTCATTCAACCTGCATCTCACATAGGTAAGAGGCTTTTTTTCCACTCAATCTTTATCTCAAATAGGTAAGAGGCTCTTTTCATTCAACCTGCATCTCACATAGGTAAGAGGCTTTTTTCCACTCAATCTGCATCTCACATAGGTAAGAGGCTTTTTTTCACTCAATCTGCATCTCACATAGGTAAGAGGCTTTTTTCCACTCAATCTGCATCTCACATAGGTAAGAGGCTTTTTCCACTCAATCTGTATCTCAAATAGGTAAGAGGGTCTTTTCATTCAACCTGCATCTCACATAGGTAAGAGGCTTTTTTCCACTCAATCTGCATCTCACATAGGTAAGAGGCTTTTTTCCACTCAATCTGCATCTCAAATAGGGAAGAGGCTCTTTTCATTCAACCTGCATCTCAAATAGGTAAAAGGCTTTTTTCCCTCTACCTGCACCTCCAATAGGCAAGATGTTTTTTTTTTTTTTTTTTCATTCAACCTGTATCTCAAACAGGTGAGATTTTTTTTTTTCACTCAAGCTGCATCTCAAACAGGTAATATGTTTTGTTTTTCTTCACTCAGTCTGCCATCTCAAACAAGTAAGTTGCTATTTTTCACTGAACCTGCATCTCAAATAGATAAGATGCTTTTTTTCACTAAACCTGAGTAGTATACACCCTATACTACTAACCTGCATCTCAAATAGGTAAGATGCTTTTTTTCACTAAACCTGGATCTCAATAGAATGTTTTTTTCAACCTTTAAATATTCATTAGAATCCTCTTGCTCCAATAAACATCACAACATATGTTTGTTTGGTTTTTTTGAGCAAAACAAAACTACTGATCTTGATTACCCCTCTTATATTTGAAGGAAATTGTGTTAAGATCAGTGTTACAAAAGGAAACCCATCCTCCAAAGTACATACCGTAATATCTCTGTGCATTTTGTGACTGGGTTCCCTGAGCAAACAGTGTAGATCCTGATCAGACTACTCCCATGGAGCAATCTGATCAGGGTCTACACTGTTTGCTACTCAGCCAGTTATTTAGTAATACACACACTTATAGTGAAATCAACAGATTAAAACAAGAATTCCGCGGAAGGCATCATCGCACCTGATGGGGCAAAAGTCACAGGAGCCACAATCAGAACGTGGTTATTAAATAAGTTTATTTCATTCTTAGCAGTGCTTAGTTGGAAAACTGGGCTGAAAATGTAGACTAAGTGCCTAGTGGGGCACATATATTCCAGGCCAGTGCCATTCCCTCTAATGGCTATATCTTCAGCACGGATTTTTCGTATTATACAGCTCAATGATAATGGAACGTCGACGTAAAATGTGTAAAAGTCACTGGAGCATGAAATATAGGTCAAGGTCATAGGTCAAGGTACCTGCTAATTCTGTACATCAAGGAGAAGCACTATGCAAGGTATGGTGGTTGTAGGTCTTGTAATTGAGGAGTTATCAAACATCAACGTAAAATGTGTCAAATGTAGGTCAAGGTCACTGGGTCAAGGTACCTGCCAAGCCAGTGCAATGAGGTGAAGCACTATGCAAGGTTTAGTGGTTGTAGGTCTTATATTTTAGGAGATACCGAACATCTACATAAAATGTGTCAAAGTCACTGTAGTGCAAAATAAGGTCAAGGTTACCAGATCAAGGTATCTGCTGAGTCAGTACATTGAGAAGAAGCACTATATAAGGTTTAGTGGTTGAAGGCCTTACAGTTGAGGACATAGGAAGGGCGACGTAAAAGGTGTAAAAGTCAATGGAGCGAGAAATATGGTTCAAGGTCACCCGGTCAAGTACTTGCGGAGTCCGTACATTGAGGAGAAGCACTATGCAAGGTTTGATGGTTGTAGGCCTTATAGTTGAGGAGATATTGAACATCGACATAAAATGTGTAAAAGGCACTGGACCGCAAAATATAGGTCAAGGTCACTGGGTCAAGATACCTGCCAAGTCAGTACATCTAGGAGACGCACTATGCAAGGTTTGGTGGCAAGAGTTCTTACACTTGAGGAGATCTGGAACGTTGACATAAAATATGTCAAAGTCACTGCAGCCAAAATATAGGTCAAGGTCACCAGGTCAAGGTATCTGCCGAGTCAGTACATTGAGAAGCACTTTGCAAGGTTTGATGGTTGTAGGCCTTATAGTTGAGGAGATATTGAACGTCGACGCAAAATGTGTCAAAGTCACTGGAGCGCATAATATAGGTCAAGGTCACTGGGTCAAGGTACCTGCCAAGTCAGTACATCTAGGAGAAGCACTATGCAAGGTTTGGTAGTTGTACGCCTTATAGTTGAGAAGATCTGGAACATCAACGTAAATTGTGTCAAAGTCAATGGAGCGCAAAATATAGGTCAAGGTCACTGGGTCAATGTACCTGCCAAGTCAGGAGGTCAGGGAGATGTGTCATGCAAGGTATGATGGTTGTTGTAGAATTGTAGTTGATTAGAATACTAAGATGTAAATGTCGAACTTCGACATAACAGAACTGTTAACAGACGGACAGACCAACGGACAGACGAATGGAAAAGCGGGCACCTATGTCGCAAAGTCAGGAGGTCAGGGAGATGTTTCATGCAAGGTTTGATGGTTGTTTAATCTTGTAGTTGATTAGAATACTAACTTTGACATAAATGTCGAAATTTGAAATAACAGAACTGTTAACAGATGTACAGACAGACGGGTGAATGGACAGACGAATGGAAAAGCGGGCACCTATGTCGCAAAGTCAGGAGGTCAAGGAGATGTTTCATGCAAGGTTTGATGGTTGTTTAGTCTTGTAGTTGATTAGAAAACTAACTCTGACATAGATGTCGAATTTCGACATAAATGTTGAGAGAAGGACGGACGAATGGACAGACGAATGGAAAAGTGGACGCCTATGTCGCAAAGTCAGGTGGTCACAGAGATGTTTCATGCAAGGTTTGATGGTTGTTTAGACTTGTACTTGATCAGAATACTAACTTTGACATAAATGTCGAACGTCGACATAAATATTGACAGACAGACGGACAGAAAAGTGGACACCTATATCGCACCCTGCTACAATAAGTAGGGGAAATATGCTAGGGTGAGATGTGTCCCAAGATTTATTTAGAACTATATTATGGTGATATGCAAATTGCTAGAAACCATGTTGATTATTATGTAATGGTAAATTACATTAAACAGTCTGATCCTATGGGGAATATTATGTGATTTTCAAATTTATGCATAAAACGACCATTACTGGACAAAAATCAGCATGTTTTAAAAATAAACACCCATTAAAGTGTACTTTTTGCCTATTGCCAGCCCAGTAGAACTGAAATAATCTTGAAAGGGCATTTATTAAAAAACCCAAATAAACACAATCACAACTTCATCAATTAATGTAAAATCAGTAAGAATCAGGAAGGGATGAAGTAATTTCTGATTCTGCATTAAAAAAATAAGGTCCAAAGAAGTTTGCATTAAATCTGTAGTTACACTCTCAGGTGGATGGCTGCATCCCAAAGGGAGATCACTCTAACCTGAAAGTACATGCCTCCCTTCTCAAAGCGGGGTTACTTATATAGAAAAGAATTTGCACTCAGAGAGTGAATTCTTTCCAATTTCTGCTGGCCTCCTTGGCTCGAATGTGCGTCTCTTTGAAATGGAGGCCACAATTTTCAATTTTCTCTCTCTTTGAAGTGTCTTCAATCAAACAGTGCTAGCAAAACTTCTTTTAGTCCCTTTACTGTTTAGACAGACAGACCCTATCAAACAGTGTAGATCCAGATCAGATGCTGCAGAATGCAGCATCTGATCAGAATCTACACTGTTTGGCAGTCACAAGCAGTTTTTTACACATCAGGACATAGTAAAAATTAATGGACGTTCAAATTTTTAGGCAAATATTGTCAAAAGGTGTCCAAATATTTAGGGTAAATATATGGTAACTTCAATGAGGTCTGTGTCAAAGAAGCAATCCTAATGAAACATCACAATATTTGTGTTTGTGGAGACTAATGAAGAAAAGTACATGTGGAATAATTATCAGTACATTTTCATCCAATCTTTGTCTTTAGTGTCCCTTTTTTGTGACAAGGTGGGGAAACATACATATATAGAGGATATTTACTTTTTTGTGGTGAATACCAAAAAAAATGTCATTGAGTGTGTTGAAAACATCAGAATTTTCACATGGGCAATTTCACTGAGTGTGTTGAAAATACCAAAAAGCACATGTGAAAATTCTGATGTTTTCAACACACTCTGATGTTTTCAAAACACTCAATGAAATATTTTTGGTATTTACAAAAAAAAAGAGTAAATTTTCTTTTTATTTTATACTTAAGTAGGCGACTTATGGTAATTATCAAACAGCTGATCAGCTGTTTGTAATAATTGCTGCCTTGAGCCGAATCACAACTCTCTGTACCATGAGAAGATGACAAAAGAAAAGAAATAGTTCCAAAATATTTTATTTATTTATTGTCATAAACCAAAAAAAAAAAACCAAAACAAGTGGCCCACGGGCCACGGGTCGCTCACCTGAGTGACATAGCCACTGCAGATATGCAGATGCTATGCAACATTTTTCCAGTCCTGTCATCGCAGCTAATGAAAAGATCAACCTTTAAGCAGTTCTCAATTTTGAAGAAGAATATTATACATGTATATGGCATGACAGTCAATGGAGCATGATCATTTGAACAAACTCTCAATCACATTTCAACAGTAGGATCAATGTGAAATTTTGAGGCAATTGGCTAATTGGTTTCTGAAGAATCATGATTTTATACATGTAAACAGCACAGTGGCAGGGAAATATAATAAACATAAACAAGATGGCAGCCATCTTGGATTTCCAATCAGAATGATTTTAACTACTGCTGATCTACAAGTCACCTCGATACTTTCAATGAACTTTGAGTCGGTTCAGGAGAAAAAGTTCAAAACAAGATTTTTAAGATGGCCACCATAGCCGCAATTTGGGATTCCCTATTGCAATGATTTCAGCTATTTTTCATCTACAAGTCACCCCAATGCTTCCTATCAAGTTTCGAGTCAATTGGCTTTTCATTTCAGAAGAAGAAGGGAAAAATAGATTTTCAAGATGGCCGCCATCTTGGATTTCCGATTGGAATGATTTTAGCTATTTTTATATCTACAAGTCATCCCAATCCTTCCTACCAATTTTCAAATCAACTGGCCCTTTGGTTCAAGAAAATAAGCGAAAAAAAGAGTTTCAAGATGGCCACCATGATGGCCACCTTGGATTTCCGATCCAAACAATTTAAGCTATTTTAGATCTACCAGTTACCCAAATGCTTCCTACCAAGTTTCGAATCAAATGGCCTTTCAGTTCAGGAGAAGAAGCAAAAAATAGATATTCAAGATGGCTGTCATGGCGGCCACCTTGGATTTCTGATAGGGATGATTTTAGCTATTTTTTATCTACAGGTCACCCTGATGCTTCCTACATAGCTTAAAGTCAATAAGCTTTTTGGTTCAGGAGAAGATTGGATTTCCAATTGGAACGATTTTAGCCAATTTCAATCTATAAGTCACCCCGATGCTTCCTACCAAGTTTCAAATCAGATGGCTTTTGGGTTTAGGAGAAGAAGCGAAAAAAAGATTTTCAAGATGGCCACCATGGCAGCCATCTTGGATTTCCAATCAGCATGATTTTAGCTACTTTTGATCTACAAGTTACCCTGATGCGTCCTACCAAGTTTGGAGTCAAAAGGCCTTTCGGCTCAGGAGAAGAAGAGAAAAATAGATTTTCAAGATGGCGTCCATGGCTGCCATCTTGGATTTCCGATTGGAACGATTTTACCTACTTTTGATCTACAAGTCACCCCAATGCTTCCTACCAAGTTTCGAGTCAATTGGCATTTTGGGTTAGGAGAAGAAGCGAAAAATAGCTTTTCAAGATGGCTGCCATGGTGGCCATCTTGGATTTAGGATAGGCAAACTTTTAGCTATTTTTGATCTACATGTCACACCTATGCTTCCTAGCAAGTTTGGAGTCAATTGGCCTTTTGGTTCAGGAGAAGAAGCAAAAAATAGATTTTCAAGATGGCTGACATGGCAGCCATCTTGGATTTCCTATCGGAACAATTTTAGCTATTTTTGATCTACAAGTCACCCCAATGCTTCCTACCAGGTTTGGAGTCAATTGGCTTTTGGGTTCAGGAGAAGAAGCGAAAAATAGATTTTCAAGATGGCAGCCATGGCGGCCATCTTGGATTTCCGATCGGCATGATTTTAGCTATTTTTGATCTACTAGTCACCCCAATGCTTCCTAGCAAGTTTGGAGTCAATTGGCATTTCGGTTCAGGAGAAGAATCGAAAAATAGATTTTCATGATGGCCGCCATGGCAGCCATGTTGGATTTCTGATCGGCATGATTTTAGCTATTTTTGATCTACGTCACCCCAATGCTTCCTACCAGGTTTGGAGTCAATTGGCTTTTGGGTTCAGGAGAAGAAGCGAAAAATAGATTTTCAAGATGGCTGCCATGGCGGCCATCTTGGATTTCCAATCGGCATGATTTTAGCTATTTTTGATCTACAGGTCACCCCGATGCTTCCTAGCAAGCTTGGAGTCAATTGGCCTTTCGGTTCAGGAGAAGAAGCAAAAAATAGATTTTTAAGATGGCAGCTTTTTGATCTACAAGACACCCCAATGCTTCCTACAAAGTTTCGGTTCAATTGGCCCAGGGGTGTAGGAGGAGTAGGCTTTTGATCTACAAGTCATCCCAATGCTTCCTACCAGGTTTGGAGTCAATTGGCTTTTGGGTTCAGGAGAAGAAGCGAAAAATAGATTTTCAAGATGGCAGCCATGGCCGCCATCTTGGATTTCCGATCGGCATGATTTGAGCTATTTTTGATTTACAGGTCACCCCGATGCTTCCTAGCAAGTTTGGAGTCAATTGGCCTTTCGGTTCAGGAGAAGAAGCAAAAAATAGATTTTTAAGATGGCAGCTTTTTGATCTACAAGTCACCCCAATGCTTATTACAAAGTTTCGGTTCAATTGGCCCAGGGATGTAGGAGGAGTAGACTTTTGATCTACAAGTCACCCCAATGCTTCCTACCAGGTTTGGAGTCAATTGGCTTTTGGGTTCAGGAGAAGAAGCGAAAAATAGATTTTCAAGATGGCGGCCATCAGGGCTATCTTGGATTTCCCATCGGCACGATTTTAGCTATTTTTGATCTACAAGTCACCCCGATGCTTCCTAGCAAGTTTGAAGTCAATTGGCCTTTTGGTTCAGGAGAAGAAGCGAAAAATAGATTTTCAAGATGGCGGCCATCTTGGATTTCCGATCGGCACGATTTTAGCTCTTTTTGATCTACAAGTCACCCCGATGCTTCCTAGCAAGTTTGGAGTCAATTGGCGTTTTGGTTCAGGAGAAGAAGCGAAAAATAGATTTTCAAGATGGCAGCCATGGCGGCCATCTTGGATTTCCGATCGGCACGATTTTAGCTATTTTTGATCTACAGGTCACCCTGATGCTTCCTACCAAGTATCGAGTCAATTGGCCAAGGGGTGAAGGAGGAGTAGGCTTTTAAAGCAATTGTTGACGCCGCACGACGCAGGACGGACGAAGCACGACGGACGACGGACGACGGACATTGACTGACCACAATAGCTCACCATGAGGACTTCGTGCTCAGGTGAGCTAAAAAAAACACATGAAGGCCAAGATGGCCCTGTATCGCTCACCTGATTACCAGCTAAACTGACCTTTGGTTCAGGAGAAGAAGTGCAAAACAGATTTCCAAGATAGCGGCCATGACGCCATCTTCGATTTCTGATCAGAACATTTTCAGCTCTTTTTTATCTACAAGACACCCTGATGCTTCCTACCAAGTTTGGATTCAGTTGGCCTTTCGGTTCAGGAGAAGAAGCGAAAAATAGATTTTTAAGATGGCAGCTTTTTGATCTACAAGTCACCACAATGCTTCCTACAAAGTTCCGGTTCAATTGGCCCAGGGGTGTAGGAGGAGTAGGGTTTTAAAGCAAATTGTTGACGCAGCACGAAGGACAGCGCACGATGGACATTGACGGGTCACAATAGCTCACCTTGAGCACTTTATGCTCAGGTGAGCTAAGAAAGGCCAACACAACACTTCAAAATATATTAGATTCAAATATTGAATCAAATGAAATCAAAGTAAACTACTGTTTTCTACATTTGATGATATATCAAAGTTTAACCATGACGTCAGTTAAGAAGGCGTAACATGATGTCAGTTAAGTAGTCTGGCACGCTACAGTGAAAATAACACTGACATGTTTTTCACTAGTAAAAATATCATATTCTTTAGATATGCACTGATTTCACTGCTAAGTATAAAATAAACTGTATTTACCCTAAATATTGGGACATCTTTCAACTTCTTACCATGCTTGTCCTAAAATTTGCACACATCCATTTTGTTACCTGCTGATGTTTCTAAAATCAGCTGGATGAGGGCAGACAGTGTAGAACCTAATCAGATGAGACTTATCAGCATCTGATCTACCTAGATTGCTAGGATCCATCTGTCCCAATACTTAGGGTAAATACAGCAGGTTTCATGCAATATTTTACTAACCCTTGTCCTGCTAAACAGATTAAGATGCCACGCCTATTTCTAATTTTCAGCCAATCGGATTACTTGATCCTGATTATTGTTATAAATTCATATACTTAATGGCAAACAGAGCAGATCCAGATCAGTTGGCTTCTACAGAAGCCAACTGATTTGTATCTTCACTGTTTGCAAAGGCAGGGTATATTCCGGTTCAGCAGGACAAGGGTTAATTAAATAGAATTCTGGTTGATATAGGTAAGGAATATCATTCAGTACAGTGCACTGAGTGCAGATACGTCACATTAAATTCCATTATATTGTCTGCAAATTCAAGGCGTTTTCTGGCAAAAAAAAAAAGAGAGAAAAAAAGAAAATGGAATCATAAAATGTTACATTCATCATTATTAATTGGGTGCAAAATGTACTAAAGGCATAATTCAAACCTTACTAAATGAAGCTGTAATATTAATCCAAGCAGAATTGTAGCAGATAACAGTCTAGTTGTTAGTATTATTTTTCAGAAAAGATAAGGTATATTTTCTCTGAAAAATAAACAACAAAAGAAAACAATAAAAAAGAAATTAGAATGTTGTCTGTTACTAGAATGTTGTCTGTTACAATTTTGCATGGCAATCTCTTTATTTGTCACTATTATGTAATATACACATAAAATCTAAGCTAAATGACTCTATGTTTGCCTTTTCTTAGCCCTTGTCCTGCTGAATAAATTGAGATGCCACACCCACTTCTAATTTTCAGCCAATCAGATTGTTTGATCTAGGTGGATGATACAAATTCAAATACTTAATGAAAAACAGTGTAGATCCAGATCAGTTGGCTTCTTCAGATATGCCCTGCCTTCACAAATACTGTTTGCAAAGGCAGGGCATATACGAGTTCAGCAGGACAGGGGTTAAAATATCAATATCTAAGTACATGTATTTAGTCATTAAAAAAAATGTTCACTTTTTTTTGTCTAACTTGGACCGCACATGTAAGATAAAGGCAAACAAATTTTTGCAAACATAAAAGGTAGCTGAGCATATCTGAGCTATACGAGCACTGTGTTGAAGGAATATTTGGTTTGTGTCAGTTGAGATTTACCCCCTTCTTTTTTGATCCAATGATCCGAACAAGCCTGGTATTGCAATAGTCTGACAATTTTCAACCACAGTTTCCTTCAACACAAAGCTAAGCCAGTCTATAATAAATTCTTACCTCCTGGACAGCCCATGTTATTTGGTCCTCTGGCCGCTGTGTAGCCATCTGGGCAACATCCGTAGTAGGTATTCCGACAAGTTCTCTGTCTCTAAAATATAACATGAAATACATGAAATGCACCACAACAGCTCTAGAAAAGAGTAACCTAAATGTCCTAAAATTGTGTTAGTTACTGATACAAAAGGGCCTAGAGGGCCCTAATTCACTCACCTGAGTGTCATTGTTTCTTGTACATTCTAAAAGACTATGGTTTCTCTTCACAGGATATGTATGTTTAAGACTTATCGAAAAATGAATGTTCTCAGATTACAGGCTAGAGGTTTAAGAACTGTGTTATACAGGACTTGGGAGGAATGTGATGGTGCTTGGCACAGAAAAAAGCATGTTAGCTTGTACAGATTATAGGCCTAGGGGAATAGGGGGTGGGTGCTTGACAGAAGCAAGATCCCATGGTGCCTTAGTTTTTTTCTTTTATTTTTAGCTCTGATGGCCATCTTGTTCAGCAGAGCAGGACAATTTGAGCAATTTTGGTAGAGGATCATCCAAGGAGCATTCTTGTCAAATCATTGAAAAATCTGTCCAGCAGTGTCAGAGAAGTCTTTTAAAGCAAAAATTGCAACGTATGCATGTTAACTTTTATGGAAAATCAGCCCCTCTTCTGGTGTTTGAAGGCCTGATGAACAGAGGGACAAATGGATGAATGAATAAACAAACAAACAGAGGGGAATTTGGATACTTTGGATTGATATCTAACACTGTACCAAATATTAACTAAATCCATCATTTTGTTACAAAAAATATGAGCTCTTTAAATATTTTAACATAAAAGTTATAACACAAAAACTCAGTGTGTTTCGTAGACCTTAAAGTCATGGGCATGGGTACTGGTGGAGGAAATACTGAACCTATATCTACCATCATAGCAAATATGAACTACATGTAAAGCCATTATATGGTTTGGAAATATGAGCTCTTAACTAGACCATAGGACATGGATGCCCTATCTATATGTTTGTTTGATTTGGGGCTTTACGGCTCTTTCAACCCATTAGGATTATATCGAGCATGGTCAGTTAATCTAACCACACTATTCCTTGGCGGTTAACCAGTACGAAGTGCCCAAAGTTTTGCCAGTAACTGAAAACTGCCCTTCTTGAATCAGCGGAAGGGGGAGAATGACCACAGAAAGTATCTTATGACTAATTTCCATGAAAGAATGTGGCTGGATTGGGTCTCCAACCCCCAACCTCTGGCTTCTCAGTCTGATGTGCTGCCAACTGCACTACACAGCCCAGCACCCCACCTATATGCCATAGGTGAAATGAGTGAAGCGAGCCCCTTTTTGGCCCCAGGGCTATAATTTGAACAATCTTGGCAGAGGTCCACTAGACAAAGCTGTGTACCAAATATGAAAGACTTGGGCCTTATGGTTTTAAACAAGAAGCTTTTTAATGGTTTTCCCTATATAAAGCTATGTAAAACAAGTGGGCCCCGGGACGGGGCCATTTTTGGTCCCAGGGCTACAATTTGAAAAGTCTTGGTCAAAGTCCACTAGATGAAGCTACATATCAAATATCAAAGACCTGGGCCTTCTGGTTTCAGTCAAGAAGATTTTTAATGGTTTTCCCTATGTTAGTCTATGTAAAACATGTTAGCCCCTGGGCGGGGTCATTTTTGGCCCCAGGGCTATAATTTGAACAATCTTGCTAGAGGTCCTCTAGATGAAGCTACATACCAAATATCAAAGACCTGGGCCTTCTGGTTTCAGACAAGATTTTTAAAGGTTTTTCCTAAGACGGGGCCAATTTTGACCCCAGAGCTATAATTTGAACAATCTTGGTAGAGGTCCACTAGATAAAGCTGTGTACCAAATATCAAAGGGCTGTGCCTTCTTGTTTCAAACAAGAAGATTTTTTAAGGTTTTCCCTATGTAAGTCCATGTAAAACATGTGGGCCCCCTGGGTGGGGCCATTTTTGGTCCCAAGGCTATAACTTGAACAATCTTGGCAGAGGTCCACTAGACAAAGCTGTGTACCAAATATCAAAGGCATGGGCCTTCTGGTTTCAAACAAGAAGATTTTTAAAGGTTTTTCCCTATAAGAGTCTATGTATAACATGTGACCCCTAGGATGGGGCCAATTTTGACCCTAGGGCTATAATTTGAACAATCTTGGTAGAGGTCCACTAGACAAAGCTGTGTACCAAATATCAAAGACCTGGGCCTTCTGCTTTCAGACAAGAAGATTTTTAAAGGTTTTTCCCTATAAGGGTCTATGTAAAACATGTGACCCCTAGGGCGGGGCCAATTTTGACCCCAGGGCTATAATGTGAACAACTTTGGTAATGGTCCATTAGGTGAAGCTACATACTAAATATCAAAGACCTGGGCCTTCCTGTTTCAGACAAGAAGATTTTTAAAGGTTTTTGCTAATTTTCACCTATTTGTTGCTATGGCAACCAGAGTTCTGCTTGGATTCCAAATCTTTACTTTCAGTTAGTACCTCCCAAGGATAATTCTAGTGAAGTTTGGTCCAAACTGGCCCAGTGGTTTAGGAGGAGACATAAACTGTTGACAGACGATGGACGATTGACGCCAGAGCACTAACTTATCAGAATAGCTCACTGAGCACTATGTGCTCAGGTGAGCTAAAAATGGTAAACCAATATGCGAACAGTACAGATCCAGATCAGACTGATCAGGATCTACACTATCTGCCATTCCACTAAACCCCTTTATAATTGCACTGAAATTCATGTTAGGTCAGCTTATTAAAACTGCTTCATTGAGGCAATTCTGATGCATATCATCACCTAACTTTGTGTAAGTACATTAGAAAGGTTACAAAGTTGAAAGCTAAATCCTTAAACTTATACTATAACTAAAAGCAGACAACATTTAAATCACAGTTTTCTATTTTTCACAGAAAATAAGACTTTATGACATTTCATTCATACTATCTCTAAATGTCAAGCCTTATTTTCTGTGAAAATGAAACAAATAAAAAAAAAAATAAATCACTGATTTTCATCTGATGATATAGCCAATATCTACTTAAAGCTTAATCCATTGCAGTCGGGAGACCCCTAAAAAGGTATTTGGCAAACAGTGCAGACCCAGATCAGATGCCGCAGAACCTGGCGTCTGATCAGGGTCTTCACTGTTTGCAAATAGTCCAACCATTTTTCTCTAGGAATATCTAAATCTCATAACCTCACCTACATAAAGTTGAAGCTGGACTTTTCCAATATATAGTGTGGGGGAGTTCATTCAGTCTACAGTGGGTTAAATGTATACAGAACAAGTAATGTGGCAACTTTACACTCGCTGATATATTCTACAGTATCCAAAAAGTGTGCAAGCAAACAGCATATGCACAGGCTAGTCTGTGTCTTCCTTTCCACATATGTTCAAAGACAAAGTTTTGTTAGGCATAGCATATATAGCACAGCCCATGCTTTCTATATTTTAATTAGAACTAGAAATGTTTTTTAGAAAAAAAAATGTCCCTCCCAACCCCACCAGAGTTGTCATTCTTGTAGGTGACATGTCTTCTCATTCCTCATTTCTACCAAGTATCTTCAAAATGCTGTGAAGGATATTTGAGTTATAGAAATCAAATTCAAACACAAGAAGGGGAGATAACTCCAAAAGTAAGAAAGCCAGAGTTGCCATTCTTGTACGTAACACACTGTCTTGTCCTGTTCTACATTTCTATCATGTAAAATTAAAATAATCCAAAGGGTATTGGAGTTACAGAGCAGATAGGACATCAAATTCAAACACAAGAAGGTAAGATAATTCCAAAAGTAAGAAAGCCAGAGCTGTCATTCTTGAAAACAACATGCATCCCATCCTGTTCTACATTTCTACCAAATACCATCAAAATATTCTAAAGGGTATTCAAGTTACAGAGCAGACATGAAATTGATTTCAAAAACAAAACAAAGGGAGATAATTTGAAAAGTAAGAAAGCCAGAGTTGTCATTCTTGTATGTAACATGTCGCCTAGTCCTGTTCTACATTTCTACCAAATATCATAAAAATATTCTAAAGGGTATTCAACTTACAGAGCAGACATGAAATCAATGCATAATCACTGACAAATATAACAAAGGGAGATAATGCCAAATGTAAGAAAGCCAGAGTTGTCATTTTTGTACAAGGCACGTCATCTAATTCTGTTCTACATTTCTTCCCAGTATCATCAAAATATTCTGAAGGGTATTCAAGTTACAGAGCTGAAATGAAATCAATTTCAAACAAAATAAGAGGAGATAACTCCAAAAGTAAGAAAGTTGTCATTCTTGTATGCAACATGTCGTCTAGTCCTGTTCTACATTTCTACCAAGTATCATCAAAACAGTCAAAAAGGGTATTTGACTTACACAGCAGACACGGAATTAATGCATTATCACTGTCCAATATAACAAAGGGAGATAACGCCAAAAGTAAGAAAGGCAGAGTTGTCATTCTTGTCATCTCATCTTGTTTTACATTTCTATTAAGTACCATTAAAATATTCTGAAGGGTATTCGAGTTACAGAGCGGACACGTTATCTATTTCAAACAAAACAAAAGGAAATAGAAAGCCAGAGTTGTCATTCTTGTATGCGACATATCGCCTCGTCCTGTTCTACATTTCTACCACATATCATTAAAATATTCCAAAGGGTATTCAAGTTACAGAGCAGACAAGAGGTTATACATCGACGCCTATGCTGACGCCGACGCCAATGGGCTCGGTCCTGAAAACAATATGTCCCCCCACCCTTGGGACATAATCACCTTACCCAAAAAATATAACAGTTTAAGTGTTTTGATGTGCCAGGAAAAGATCTTATAGCATTCTTTCTGAATTTTATTAAAGCTACCATATTACAAGAATTTCTCCATACAGTTACCTATTCCTTGAACAAATATTAGCCCTTGCCATGCAGAATAAATTACGATGTCACAACCACTTCTAATATTCAGCCTATCAGATAACTTGATCCAGGTTAATGATACAAATTCACATACTTAATGACAAACAGTATAGATCCAGATCAGTTGACTTTTTCAGAAGCCAACTGATCTGGATCTACACTGTTTGCAAAGGCAGGGCATATCCGGGATCAGCAGGACCAAGGTTAGGTATTCCTAGAATCATTGGGTGTCTCACAGGTGACTGATAATTTCTTCATAATATGGAGAAAAAAAAAAATTTTCTTTTAAAAAAGAATGTATTATACATTACTACTGATGATATACAGTGGAACCAATGCTATGGTCATCTTTCCACAATAGCCACCTCATTATAACAGCCAAATTTCAGGTACCACGAAATGAGTAAAAAAGTTAACCTTATTACAATGACCACCCCACTACAACAGATAGTTTTATTTGCTCCCAAGGATGTCTCTTGTAGGGAGGCTGTACTGTATTTCAATCTGATACTTCTGAAAAAATAGAAGACAGTGATGCAAAAGCTGATCTTTAAAAGTATCAGTCACCCCTCCCATATTGACATTTGAGAAATTATTTCCAATTTGAGTATGCACTCGATTAAACCTAAGATTTTCTTTGAAGCTGCAGATTCTGATTACTTCAGCATAACTCCAGATAAGAGGGGTATGCAGATAAATATTTTTCTTATTTCTCCTTGAAAATATATGTTGTGGGTACTCATCAGAAGCACCTCAGTGAGGTGCTTCTAATGAGTACCCACAACATATCTTTTCGTGAAGAAATAAGAAAAACCTAAGTACTTTTTGTTTGAGCCTCTAATATCTGGAGCATTGCTTTCACAAATCAATTTCAATTACAAATACCAAATTTATACTAAATATTCAGACTGGCATGCCTGACCCAGCAACATTGACTCAAATAAACTATTTCTTAACCCTTGTCCTGCTGAACGCAGATATGCCCTGCCTTTGCAAACAGTGTAGATCCAGATCAGTTGGCTTCTGGATCTGCACTGTTTGTCATTAAGAATGAGAATTTGTATTAACAACCTGGATCAAGTGATCTGATTGGCTGAAAATTAGAAGTGGGTGTGGCATCTTAATTTATTCAGCAGGACAAGGGTTAAAAGAGTTTTCTGGTCTTGGTGCCTACTGTTTGCCATTCTTCAACGTGTTTTAGATGCATCACCAATTAGTCAAATTAACATGTTAACTTCTTTGGATAAGTAATGTAAGAAACTATTATAGCTCTATATAAGCTCTAGTTAAGAATTTATCAAAATTAATGTAAAACCCCAAAAGTATTGATATTGTTCTTATTCCTCCATAAAATCAAATGTTGTGGTACACATTAAAAAGCATCTCATTGAGGCGCTTCTAATGAGTATCCACAACATATGTTTTGTTTGTTTTTTTTGTAGAAAAATGCTTAGCTGAAAAGATATGTTGTGGACACTAATTAGAAGCACTTTTTGTGGACAAATATTTATCTGGAAACATCTGTCAACCAAATAAAGTATTGATATTTTTTCATATTTCTCCATGAAAATGTAAGTCAAAGGTACTCATTAGAAGTGTCTCACCAAGGCACTTCTAATGAGTACCCATAACATATGTTTTAGTGGAGAATTAAGACAAATATTTATTTGGATATCCCACTTATCTGGAGTTGTGTAACTAAAATTATATTTCTGATTATTTAGGGTATTTATAGTAAACTGGAAATGGTGCAGAAAATCTGACACACTCTAAGAGCAAAGGGGAAAAAATAATCAATTTCCATGACAAATCTATTATTTCAATCAAATTTGCAGCACATCAAAATGACACTCAACCATGAATTAATTTTCATTTATACATATCCTAGGATCAGAGGGATACTCAGAAAATATTTTTTTTTTCTTATGATGTCATGAAAACATATGCTGTGGGTACTCATTAGAAGTGCCTTGCTAAGGCACTTCTAAAGAGTACCCACAATATTTGTTTTCATGGAGAAATAAGAAAAATATTAATACTTTTTTGTTGAAAAAAAAAAACAAGCATCTTATCTGGACATATGAATTTTTTAAGAAAAAATTGGTAATTAAGCTCATGGGTTCAAATAAGGCAATACTTTTTACACTAATTTAGGATAATTTTTGTAACAGAACATATGGTGTGGGTACTCATCAGAACTGCCAAAGTGAAACAATTTTACTGAAATGCGACTATTCTAATGATTAGCAATAGCGAAAAAAATGAGTAGCCATAATGAGTACTGGTATTCACAAATGTTTTGGATCAGACATTTCACGATTTGCCTTTTGAGGGGGGCTTGATATAGCTGGTAGATTTTCTGCCATTTTTTTAAAAGGGAGACAACTTTTGTGACTTCCTGCGCACATTCCTATAAACCAAGCCCTTTCTGAAAAGGGGTCTACTCTAAAAGGAAAGAACTTGCTCCCAAGGAAAGCAAATTCTTTCGACTAGATACCTTTTCAGATGGGCTACTCTAAAAAGAAACAATGGGGAGCAAATTCTTTCCTTTTAGAATAGACCCCTTTTCAGAAGGGAGACAAAAACTCTTTGACAGTTACCTCCCCTAAAAGTACATCCTTTCTCTTTGAGAGTTACCACCCCTTTAAGTCCATTCACCTTAAATAGGCCTTTTATCTCAGCACTGACCTATTATGTAATGTACACCAGTGCATGTATCAACTGTAATGTACACCAGAGCCCAGTTGTTCAAAGCATCATTTGCTTAACCAGCTTGTTAGTGGTCAAAATGTTAACTGTTCTAGTAAGTACAATACCTAATTCACAGTGATTTTTGTTGAAAAAAGCTACTCACATTTTTTCAGCAAAAATATTAGCATTTATGCCCATATTTAATTATCAAAATTTTAACAATACAATAACTAACAACATTGTTAGTTTTGAGCAACTAGGCCCAGCACATCAACAAACTGTCAAGTGTCTTTATAACAGATGAGCCATGTCAAGAGAAAGGTCTTCTGGGCATAATGCAAACAGAAAAGATTCTGATCAGTCTCTGATTTTGTGTTGAGGTTTTACGGCCCAGTCAACCCAATTGGGTCATGTCAAGTGTGGTCAATTTACCTAACCACACTTTTACTAGGCAGGCTTAGTCCTCTAAGCAGTTAACCAGTATTGTGCACATTCTTTGGCCAGAAACTGACAACTGCCCTTCTTGAATCAGTGGAAGGGAGAGAATGACCTTGGAAAATATTTCATGATCAATCTCCACGAAAAAATGTTGCCAATCCAGCAGGGGTCGAACCTACAACCTCCTGATCACCAATCAGACAAGCATGAAACTGAGCTACCGAGGCCGGTGATCAGTCAGTGAAAAAGCACAATCCGATAAGGATCTTTGTTATACATCAATATATTCTAAAGTATTCAATGATTCTGTAAGTAGGCAGGGAAGAACCTAAGTAGGCAGGGAAAAACCTAATCAGACTGTGTGGGTGTATAGGCTGACCTGGCTACTCTCTGTCCATATATGCCAAGGTGGCTATGTCACGTGGTTTTTTGGAAGGGTGCACACTTTTTTGAATACTCGATTCAGGGTAAGGAAATTGATTTTCTCAGTTTATATCCAACATATTTTCATAAAACAAAGTGCATCGCATATGCGGATATGAGCACTTTTCATAAACATACAGCTTGTTTAATCTTGCATGTATTTGCAAACATCTGCAGCAAATGTAAGTGTGAACACTTCCAACATCTCCGTCATGAAAATTACATTTGCTTCAAATGTTTGCAAATACTGCATGCAGAATATGCATATGTTGTATGTTTATGAATAGTGCTCATACTCGAATATGCCTTGTACTTTGTTTTATTAAAATTGGTTGGATGTAACCTGAGAAAAGTGCAATTTCCTTACCCTGAATTGAGCGATTTTACCGTAAAAAAAAAAAAAAGTGTACACCCTTCTAAAACAAAAGTTGTCAGGAGACAATGCAGCTCGCCGGAAAGGGCTGATCGGATAAGAAAACTATCTTTAAATATTAAAGTTTAAACGCAGAACTTAAACATAGCAGAAATGACAGAGTAGGAACTGACTTTGATGTTGGAAGAATGTCAAACTGAGGCATGGGGTATATACTATTGAAACATCTTCCCTTAGGCTGGTGTGGATGAAATATGAAAGCTATATCTTACATACTTCAGCAGCCATGTACACTTTTCAAAACTTAAACACAGCTATAAATGACAAAGTATGACCTGATCTTGACCTAGGCAGAAGGTCAAACTGAGGAAGGGGTGTCTACTATTGAAAGGTCTTACCCTAAGGTAGGTGTTGGCCAAATATTAAAGCAGCATCTTGAATACTTTAGCAGTTACGAACACTTTTCAAAACTAAAACGCAAAACTTAAACATGGGTTTAAATGACAAAGTATAACCTGACCTTGACCTAGGCAGAAGGTCAAACTGAGGAAAAGGTCTTAGCTATTGAAAGAACTTACCCTACTATTGGTGTGGGCCAAATGTTAAAGCAGTATCTTGAATACTTAAGCAGTTACAAACACTTTTCAAAACTTAAACACAGAACTCAAACATGGGTTCAAATGACAAAGTGTGACCTGACCTTCACCTAGGCAGGTCATACTGAGGAAGAGGTGTGTGCTACTGAAAGGTCTAGCCATAAGGCTGGTGTGGGCCAAATATTAGAACTCTATCTTGAACACTTCAGCAGTTATGTACACTTCTCAAAACTTAAACACAAAACTTAAACATGGGTGTAAAAGACAAAGTAAGAACTGACCTTGACCTACATAAAGAGTCTATTTTGGGGATGGGGGTGTATGCTACTGAAAGGTCTTACCCTAAAGTAGGTGTAGGCCAAATATGAAGGCAGTACCTTAAACAGTTAAAAAACTATGCACACATTTGAAAACTTAAACATTGTGCTAACGCGGACGCCGACGCCGACAGACGCCGACGCCAACGCCTGGGTGACAACATAAGCTCTCCAGGGACATAGTCCCGGCGAGCTAAAAATACCTGATATAGCCACCTTGTATGTCCTGAAGGCATGTTTTCACATGGTAGAGCTCAAATATATGCACAGAAATTATGGCAGACAAAGCTAATAAATTACTGATTGTAAAATCTTAAGTTAAATATAAATTCAAAGATAAAAGGAATTTCATTTGCAAACAGCGAAAGGAGCTTAGTGTTTAGTGGGTAAAAATTTCAGCAGTCTGCACTTTGAAATAATTTATATACAAACTTCTTGCCAAACTGGGTACTTAAAAAACACCCAGACATTGCACATCCCGTTGAAATGTCGACCGCCTGAAAGAGTGCCCTTTCACCTTGTGAGTCTGTCTGTCTGTCCATCCCTAGTCAGTTAGCAAAAATGGCCATAGAACTTCCCTTGTCCTACTGAATAAATTAAGATGCCATGCCCACTTCTAATTTTCAGCCAATCAAATTGCTTGATCCAGATTGTTGCTATAAATTCAAATACTAAATGGCAAACAGTGCAGATCCAGATCAGTTGGCTTCTTCAGAAGCCAACTGATCTGGATCTACACTGTTTGCAAAAGCAGTGTATATCAAGGTTCAGCAGGACAAGGGTTAAACCATTGGGAACATTTTGATATTTTTTGGCATACTGATAGATATCAAGAAGATCTAGCCAATAGGCTTGTTCTTTGACCATGGCAATGCCAAAGCAAAAAATGTGAAAATATGGGAGTCGCCGCTGTGCTTCAACCATATGGGATATTTTTGATTGAATTTCGTAGACAAATAAACAATGACAAGAACCAGACAAAGGAATTGCCAAATGCCACTTTTCCTTGACAGAGGCAATGCCAAGGCCAAAATGTGACAGTGAAAATACCTGTAACTTTTGAAACCTTAGGAATACTTTGATAATTTTTCGCACACAGATTGATACTGACAAAATCTAGCCTAAATGGGCATGCCAAATGCCACTTTTCTTTGACCAAGGAACACTGAAGCAAAAAAAATGTGAAAATATGGAATTCACCATGAGTCTTCAACCATATGGGATATTTTGATAACAACTGCATCCCTTTTGTGCCCTATATGCCAAAATGTGACAGTTAGTGAAAATACCCATAACCCTTGAAACCTTAGGAATACTCTCATAATGTTTTGCACGCAGACTGATACCAACAAGATCTAGCCAATGGGCTTGCCAAATGCCAATTTTCATTGACCAAGGCAAGGCCGAAGCCAAAATATTGAAATAGCGATAGGTCTTCTACAATATAGAATATTTTGATAAGTGTTGTATAGAAATTAACATTGACAAGATCTGGCCAAAGGAATTGGCAACAGCCTGAGGCGCTGATGAGGCACAGGCAAGAATGAGGCTGGTTGTGTACCTTAGTAATAGTTGACTTTCATTTATTGTTCAGCAGATTGTTGTCTTTTATTTGTAGCTCAAAGCCACTGCACTTGTAATGAGTGCCCAAAAGTATGTTTTTATGGACAAATAAGGAAAATATCACTTCTTTTTTTATTGCAAAAAAAATAAAATGCTTTAGGTATATTGTATTTGATGCGCAGCACACAAAAAAGCCCCTTATGCAATTTGCGGACAAAGCAGGCCCAGATCAGCCTGCGCATTTGCGCAGGCTGATCTGGGCCTTCCTTGACCGCTTACAGAATCCATGAATATTGTAGTATGCCGGCCTGGGTGGCTCAGTTGGATGCGCCGTCCGACTGGAGACCAGGAGGTCGCGGGTTCAACCCCCGCCGTGGTCGGCAACATTCTTTCGTGGGGATTGATCATGAAATATTTTCTACGGTCATTCTCTCCCTTCCGCTGATTCAAGAAGGGCAGTTGTCAGTTTCTGGCGAAAGAATGTGCACAATACTGGTTAACCGCTTAGAGGACTAAGCCTGCCCAGTAACGTGTGGTTAGGTAAACTGACCGCACTCGACATGACCCCATTGGGTTGACTGGGCCGTAAAACCTCAACACAAACAAACAAAATATTGTAGTATATGTCGAAGTACAAAGAATGTCAAGATCAGACTGCACGGATGTGCATGCTCATCTGGACCTTCCCTGTTTGTATGTGGCATCAGGGCCTTTTTCTCACGTTGCGCATCATTTGAAATTTTTTTAAATCATCTTTCGATTTCTCTAGTTACAGTGGTTATAATGAGTACCCACAACATATGTTTTGGTACAAAATAGAATTATCACCTTATGCCATAGATGTAAGGCCATTCTTTCAACTATGTTGTTGTGCGGA
This sequence comes from Anodontia alba, assembly GCA_964016985.1. Taxonomy (NCBI): domain Eukaryota; kingdom Metazoa; phylum Mollusca; class Bivalvia; order Lucinida; family Lucinidae; genus Anodontia; species Anodontia alba. Next base: position 39,016,162 of record OZ024823.1, read on the forward strand.
TTTTAAATGCTACATGGCACCCGAAGCACATAGTGGCACTGGCCTCTTTCACTAAAAATTATGCATAGTTTTCAAACTTCTCCATAAAACAAATGTTGTGGTGTGATATCATTCTAGTTGCTTTAATAAGGCAATTCTATTGAGTAATTGAGTATCCACAACATATATTTTCAAGGAGGAATAAAAAAAAAATATTTATCAGAATAACTCTGGTCCTTTCAGCTAGTTGCTTCACAGTGACAGCTAAGTATAAAAAAAAAAAAAATAAAAATAAATGAGGAATAACTCCTGAGAACCTTATTACAAAATACTTGTAAGACTGATGTAAGACTGACAGAGTTAGTTCCCTTAATAGCTTCTGAACGGTCTTGTTTTGATTTTCAATAAGGAAAACATACAGAAGGTGGAGTAGGAACTGGTGATGTTGATGTTTACTTGCCTGTTTACAGGCTGGAGAGGCTGTTATTAAGGGGGCCAGATACACTTGGTAGGTTTTTTTGGCCAATTCTGCCAAGGGAGACTACTTTTGTGACTGTTTACTTTATTGCACATCAATCCTCTTCTCAAAAGGAGTCTACTCTAAAAGGAAAGAATTTGCAAGAGCAAATTCTTTCCTTTTAGAGTAGACCCTTTTCAGAAGGGAGTCAAAAACCATTTTGATACAGCTGGCACCCCAAAAAGTATATCCATTCCTCTCAAGGGAGGCTGCATATTAAGGGAGAAATGGGGTAGAAATCACCCTGTACATCCACACAGCCTGATTGTCAATATAACTACTTTATCTACTGGTTCTGCAAGGAGATATCAAAGACTCTGATCAGACTGCCCAAATGTACAAGCTGATCTTGGCTTTTGTTTCTTGCATATAGCATAAGGGCCACTTTTGCATGTTGCACACCATATACAAGTCTGAGTTCTTGTTTAAAGAATGTCAACTGTTGTGGGTCATTTTGTGTCATCTCCCAGAAAAAGATGATGATGGTTTGGTGTTTTACGTCCCTGTCAACATTATTGATTGTGAAAGGCCCTGAGCAATAGAGCGCTGTACAGTCATTGGCTGAATTCTGCCTCCGGCAGGATTCGAACCTAGGACCTTGTGACCCAAAGTCAGGAGTGCTAGCCACTTGGCCACCCCAGACACTTCCTCAGAGAAAGAAGAAAAAGGACAGAAGAGCTAGTCATTACGAAAACATGCTTATTCAAATATACTGAAAATTTTACAACAAATAAAGGAAAATTTTCAGATAAAAAATTCTGATATTTTTCATATTTCTGCTCAAAACATAGATTGTGGGTACTTGTTAGAACTACCTTGTTGAGGCAGTTCTAATGAGTACCCACAATCTATGTTTTTGAGCAAAAATAAGAAAAATAATGTATACTCCTGTAAACCCCAGTTTTACAATATAAAAGTAGGATTTAAGGGAGTCAAAAGTATGTAGGCATGTTTACATGATGTAAAGGACAGATAAATAGAAGAGGGTTAAGGAAATAGTGAATGACAATGCAGAAACAGAAGAAATACTATTATGCTTCCTTCCCCCACCAGCTGCAAATACAGCAGGCCCTTACCCCCCACCCTACCTATCATCATAAACTAGGTCTGCACATAGGTCTAGATAAGAGTAGGTATCAGGTAAATATATTTCTTATTTCTCCATGAAAACATATATTGTGGGTACTCTTTAGAAGCGCTTCACTGAGGCCCTTCTAATGAGTACCCACAACGCATTTTTTATGGAGAAATAAGAAAATTGTCAATACTTCTCGACTGAAAAAGCATCTTATCAAGAGCTATGTCTGCACTGTTTGCTTACGCATACCTGTCCAAGTATTTAGGTTCAATACAATATTTCTCAAAACCTGTATCAACTTACCACTGAACTTGGTCTCCGACATTCCCTCTCAAAGCACAATTTCATATTCACAGGTCTAAGCTCAGGATCACAAGCAGAACTGGGTAAAACCCGTCTTGAGTCCAACCTTGACCTACAAACTACACGTCTGCTTTGCTGTCCCCTACCACATGTTGCGCTGCACTGTAAAAGTAGAAAAAATTTACAAAGCATACAAGCTTTTAAACTTTTTATTGGAGCAGTTACTTTTGAGTAATCATGATTAAATAAATAACCTCTGGTTGTAGATAGATTTTAGGACATTTGAAGTATTGTTACCTTAAATCCAAATACAGCTGACTCTCGTTATCTCGACCTCGCTTATCTGGAATAACCGCTTATCTCGAAGTGAAAATCTGGTCCCAGCCTAAACATGAAAATCTAACAACAGGTCAAAAAATATTGTGGAAAAGAGGAGAAATTGCTCCTCAGGAGCAATTTCTCCTCTTTTCCATAATATTTTCAATATATCTTTAACTTCAAGTCCAATTACATATACCGATCTAATTACCACACATACCCCTTTAAGCGCACAGTCAAGAAATTCCGTAGCCTTCAGATTACAGCCAGTGTACTTTTTTCTTTACTTCTTTATAAAGGCATATGTTGTGGGTACTCATTTGAATTGCATCGACTTGTCGATGCAATTCAAATGAGTTCTCACAACATATGCTTTTATAAAGAAAATCAGAAAAAAATCGCATTATCATCATTAAATAAATCCTATTCTGATTTTTTGTAGTGTACCCTTAGTAGGTAGATATATATTTTACCACACTTGAGTGTTCCAAGTAATTTTGAAAAACATAAGCGCACAGTGCGGTAATTAGGTCGAATACGGTATATTTGTTAAATGTGGTTGTTTGAATTATTTTTTCCTCAATTCTGCAAATCTGATATGTCGAGGTATGGATATCTCAAAGTATTTCAGAGAGGCCCTTGGAATTCGAGATAACGAGAGTCGACTGTATATGTTGAGTTTTTTTTGTTGTTTTTTATATATAGAAAGTCATGCCCTTCACATTATAATTGCCTGTAAAAGCTAATGCTTTGCTGTAAATGAGGAAGGAAAAAACTCTGAAGTTATGAAATCAATTTTGACTAAACTTCACAAAATATATCACACTATGGCTATTAACCCTTAATGCGCCAAGTAAGATTGTTGTAGATGACATTCTAAATATTTGTTTGTCAATTTTTCAGAGTAAATAAGACCTGACATTACATTCTCTGCTAGGCAGATGAATCATATGAAATGTAAAGCATGTTGTTTTTTTTCCTATGAAAATAATAAAAATATTTCAAAATGTTGTCTATTCCAGTTGTGATTGGCACTATAAGGTTTAACATTCCAAACAAATATCATTAAAATAATCATTGCACCCTGACTATTTGCAAGGGTATCTTGTAATGTAAGCATAGCTTACCCCATAATAACCCTAAGTATTGGGACACCTTATCTACTTACCATATTTGTCCAAAAATTTGTAATAGTCAATTCTACTACCTCTTGATGTATCTAAAATATTGCTGTATGTATGGCAAACATTTAGACCCTGATCAGACACCACATGTTGCAGCATCTGATCTGGGTGTTTACTGTTTGCAAAGGCCTAATTCTGTTCCAATACTAAGGCTTATTACGGTACCAACATTTCAAGTAGAGATTCTTGGTGTAAATATTTGCATTTCTGACTACAGATAACTGTGAACTAACCTATTAATGTCTGAATGAACAGTTATTTCCCTTGGATTAGATAAAACTAATATTATGTTGTTCTGGGTGGGTGGAATCTGAAGAATGAAATCACATTAATGCTTAGCACTTTGGGTAAAATTTTCAGCAGATGACAAATTGAAATATTTTTTCTTATTTTTCCCCAAAAACAGGATTTAATATTTAATGCAAATTGTCTCCAATGGAGACAATTTGCATGAAATGTCAAATCCAATTTTCTGGGAAAAATATGGAAAATATAATTCACGTGTCATCTGCTGAATTAGCCAAGAGAGTGGTAAAAATTAAGGTGAATCATAGATCCAGATAAGGCACTTTTACATTTCATTTATTTTTTCAAACGAAAAAGTATTCATTTTTTTTTTATTTCTTCAGGAAGACGATTATTGTGGATACTCATCAAGGGGAGCAAATTCTTTTCTTTTAGAGTAAACCCTTTTCAGGAAGGACAGAAACCATTTTAACAGAGTTGCCTCCCCTCAAAATTTATCCATACCCTTTAACTCTTTACCATACTTATCCTCAAATTTTAATAAATCCATTTGATTACCTAATTAGGTGTCTAAAATTTTGTGACAGAATGGCAAACATTTTTGACCCTGATCAAACTGCTCCTTTAGGAGCAGTTTGATCAGGGTCAACAATGTTTGCTCAGGACCATCTGTCTGAGAATGTCTATATTGTTTGCTCAAGACTGCCAGTTCCAAACATTCAGGGTATATAATGGTACATAGAATTATCACAGATTATACTCTTACCTGACTCCAAGCCGAGAATCGCCAAGTCGGCCTGTCACGCAGCCTATCACATGGTACATCATCATTGCATGACCTTCTGTATTGCGGCTTGGCCTTGTACTCATTCAAACACATTTCATCATCTACCAAGCTTGTCGTGCCATCATTATGCACAGCTTCACAAGAAACCTGTTGTGTCTGGACACCCAGCTCACACGTGGTGGAACATGGTCCCCAGCGACCTGGTTTCCATTGTCTGTAAAAATACAAGATATCCCTTGATAAGGTGCTTTTTTCCCCAACAAGAAGTATTGATACTTCTCTTATGTCTCCATGAAAACATATGTTGTGGGTACAAATTAGAAGTGCCTCAGAGAGGCACTTCTAATGTGTACCCATAGCATATGTATTTGTGAAGAAATATTATGTTAACAAGTGTATGTAATGGGTAGCCCCATGTTTCTCCATAATATATAGTGAAAAGAGGGCTATGCAGTGGTCTACATTATCAGTGAGATTTTCAGAATCTTGTGTTTTTCTGTCTGTAAAAATACATTATGAAAACTAGTAAGTCATGTTATTTAAATACAAGAAATTCGCCAAATTGCTATGTTGCGACTGCTACAAAACTAAACACGCAGACTAAACATTGTTCAGTGAAGCGTGAAAAGGAGGTCAAGGTCAGAAATGGCAGTGGGCAGGGTGCATCATGGTATGAAGTTTCATTAGCCTAGAAGCCTTGGTATTTGAGAAATAGTGGAATGCCATAGCTCCAGATAATGGCTTTTTTTCAACTTTTTCCCCTTTTCAAAATTTCTGGAATTTTCACAATACTGTCATGGAATATCAATAATTTGATATTCATAAAGAAAAGCAGAAAATAATAATTTTTTTTATTTCTCCATGGCAACCTATGTTGTGCTACTCATTAGCAGCGCCTTGCCAAGGCACTGCTAATGAGTACCCACAATGTATGTTTTCATGGACAAGTAAGAAAAATATTTTCCCGACACCCCCTCTTATATACAGCTACACATAAAACTGGTAAAGAAATGACTTAGGCCTTGAATGACTAAGGGACATATGAGTATGTTTTTTTGGTGATAAGGAATCAGTATTTTGTTCAACATGAAATATGGAAAGCCCAACATTGAGGCCTTAAAAACCAAACCATTTGAGTGACTGGAATAAGCAAATTTGGTGGACAACAATCCAAAGAACCTAACTAATAGGTTTCAAGAAATCTGTTCAGAGCTTGCAAGGGATTTTAAATATTTCATATATCAACACTTCGGTTGTCATGTGACTGAACCACATGAGATGTTGCTGGTAAAACAAATTTCAAGTTAGCTAACAGCCAACAAGAATTTAACTTCCAAATGCAGACATATTTCCAAAGCCTCACTGCAAGTAAAACTCACTAAAAAGTTTAAGTGGACTGGATACACTTGGTTATTTTTGGTTATTTCTGGCAAGGGAGACAACTTCTGTTACTTCCTGTTTGCTTCCTTGCACATCAAAAGCCTTCTGGAAAGACCCATTTTCACTGGTTGAGTTGCAATTACGAAAACATGCCTTTTCAAATATATAGAAATTTTCACTTCCAAAAACTAAAAATTTTCAGATAAAAAACTGATATTTTTCATATTTTTGCTCAAAACATCGATTGTTGGTACTCATTAGAACTGCCTCAGTGAGATGGTTCTAACAAGTACCCACAATCTATATTTTTGAGCAGAAATAAGAAAAATAATGTATACCCCTGTAAACCCCAGTTTTACTATTTAAAAGGGGGTTTACAGGAGGCAGAATTATATAGGCATGTTTTCCTGATGAATAGACATTTTGTTCAATGGTACACGTGCATCAGTTTGATAGGAGTATAACAAGGCTTACACATAAGAGCCTGGTATCACATCGGCTCGGCAATCCATATTCCTACATGGCTGTGTGGAGCTTGGTCTGAGTTTCGGGTCACAATTCACAGGATCTGTTGGCTTTCTCTCTACCCGGTCTATACAGGACACCACTCTTCTCTGTGTTCCTAAACACAAATACCAAAATAACCCTAAGTATTGGGCCTTTGCAAACAGGGTAGACCCAGATCAGATGCCAAAGAATGCAGCAACTGATTAGCGTCTATACCGTTTGCCATACATACACATAGCACTAGTTAAGGCGCTTTTTTTCAATCCAAAAGTATTGAGATTTTTCTTATTTCTCCACGAAAACTCATGTTGTGGGTACTCATTAGAAGCGCCTCGCCGAGGCACTTCTAATGAGTACCCACAACATATATTTTCCTGCAGAAATAAGAAAACTATTTACCGGATGCCCTCCCTTATCTAGACCTATGATACAGCAATATTCTAGACACATTAACAGATAGTGCAATGGACTGTTTAAAATTTTAGGACAAGTACTGTAAGAAGATAAAGTATTCCAATACTTACAGGTCTTTCTAAATCTTTCGGAAAGTCATTTTTTGCCAGGTGCTTTACACAAAAGGAGTAAATTTGCAATTTTTGTTATATCTTAATGTAAAACCACTTGTCATAACTATGTATAGTTTTATTCTATTCACTGTTGTTTTTTTTTTTAAAATTGAAAATTTTTATGTTTTCCCATAATAAAAATGGCTTCAAAATATGCAGAAGTTGGTTGGGACAGGTTTTCAACAAGTTCCCCTTGTTCAAAATTTCTGAAGTTTTCATAATATTGTCATGGAATATCAGTAATTTGAAATCCATAAAGAAAAGCAAAAATGTTTTCTAATAAAATTTTCCCAAAAATCCAGTTTACTATAGAAATTGCATAGATCAGGCCCATTTTTAGCCATAAAATTTATTTTCTGGCCATATTTGGAAACAAAGCAGAGAAACAGAAAAAACAAATGATTCCTGCTAAGATACGAGGGTCCTGTAAAAAGTTTTGTCACTTGGTTCGGATTACTTCAGTGCTAGGTTTTATCAAACATATTTTTATTACAAACCTTCAAAGTATTCCCCCTTTACTGAAACACATTTTTGTAACCTTTTTACCCAGTCACGAAAAGCAGATAAATACACCACAACCTCTTTATAAACACTATTGTTGGGGTCTATAACATAAACCATGTTAGTTAAACAACTGTGTCATATCCAAACAAAAATGTATAGATTATATTGAAAAATGACCATAAATGGTCATTTTTCAATATAATCTATACATTTTTGGGATCCATCTTTGAACCGTGTTATATCCAAAACCCTGTTATAATGAACCGTGTTATAAAGAGGTTGTAGTGTAGTCTTCTTTTGGTATCTGTTGGAGATACTGATAAATAGCGCTGCCAAGAGAACTTCTAGACATATACTTATTTCTAGAAAGCATTTTCTTAAGCCTTGGAAATAAAAAGAAGTCACAGGGAAGATGGTCATGTGAATAAGGTGGATGGCTTAAAACTTTCACCTTTTCAGAAGCCAAGAAAGACTTAACAACCTCACACTTATGAGAGGAGGCGTTGTCATGTAAAAGGTGGACATCTTTTGCTTGGTTGTTTCTTATTGTAAAACTCTTTCTCTTTCTTCAGTACAGAATTCTTGTAGAATCGGCCAGTGACTGTATGACCAGATGGACAAGGCACTTGAATGACTGGCTCACTTGAATTAAAGAAAATGGCGTACAACATCTTTTTCGAACTTATGGTTCTCTTGGCAACACATGAGTGTTTTTGATCTTTTCACTTCCATTGCTTATTATCAGCCCTTCTTTGTGGCTCAAACATGTGCACCCAGGTTTCATCATCTGTTAGCAAGTTAGAAATAACCTGACTATTACAGCTTTTGTATGTTTTCAAAAGTTCACGGGCACATTTAAGGCGTTGTGTCTTTTGCTCCTCAGTGAGCAAATGAGGTACCCACCTAGCGCAAACCTTTCTCAGGTGCAAACGCTTTTTCAGAATTATTTGCACACTGCCTTCTGATATGTCAGTACAACTAGCTATATCTTTGACAGACAATCGCACATTCTGTTCGACCACAATTTTTACGGCAACGATGTTAGCCTTGGTAACAGAGGTTTTAGGCCTTCCAGGACAGTATCATCTTCAACAGAAAATTTCACAGCGTTAAAAGCTTTAACCCACCTAAAACTGTGTGCATTGAAATGGTCTAAGGTCCATATATACCACACAATTCATTAATTATCTGCTTTGAATCTATATTAAGCCTAATGCAGCATTTAATATAGCTACGAATTTCAGTCTTCTTGTCCATGTTCCAATGTAACAAGTAAATTGGTCAGTGTATATGACTGCATCTTTTTCAATTTGAAATAACTCGGTCAGTTGGAAAGCAGTTTGCACGAAATAAACAGGTATCGTTAGCTATTCAACACATCATTCAAGTGCAGTGAAGCATTTTAAAATATACCTGAGATAAAACTAAGGAAGCCTATTAGTGACAGAACTTTTTGCATGATCCTCATATTGTCAATCAGAAATCATTTTCTTTCATTTAGAAAAAAATGCAAAGCGAAAAACATCTTTCTGAGGGATGTTGAAAGCACAGTAGGGTAAATATGGTTAAGTATAATCATGAGAAAAAGGCCTTATGCAAATAGTCTGCCTATCAAAATATTTAATATACTAACATATTTATCCTTAGTATTTGGACATAAAAACACCTAACCATACTTGTCCTATACTCTGAACAAGCCTATGATCATACCAGTTTATGTGTCTAAACCCTGCTGTATGAGTGGCAAACAGTGTAGCATACCGCAGAATCTGATCTGCTCTAAACTGTTTACTCAGTTAAAAAAAAATCAAGAAAATGGATCTGTAGAGTATTTGGACATAACAGATTCAAGCGGGCACACGACGTTTATACGACGTTGTCTCAACGTCGATGCAACGTCATGACGTTGCATCGACGTTGAGGCGACGTTATAATGTCATGTGTCTGCTGGGAAGTATTACCAGCACAATTTCTTTGTCCTGAAATTTAGTGCTCAAAAAGTCATGCAAAACTGTTTTAACTTTTATATATATTCTTCACAGAAAATATGGCCTCATATTTTATGTTAATCAGACAATTTACATGAAATGTCAAGCATTATTTTGTCAGAAAAAGAAATTTTGAAAAAGTTAAATTTCAAAGCATCACGAAAACATACCTATGTAATTTTGACCCCCTGAAACCCCACTTTTATATAAAACTGGGGTTTACAGTAGTACATATCATTTTTCTTATTACTGCTAAAAATCATAGATTGTGGGTACTCATTAGAACTGCCTCTGCAAGGCAGTTCTAATGAGTACCCACAATCTATGTTTTGAGCAGAAATATGAAAAATATCAGAATTTTTATCTGAAAACTTTCAGTTTTTGGTGGTGAAATTTTCAATATATTTGAATAGGTCTGTTTTCATAATGACATGGCCCGTATGGTGAAGAGTTAACCCTTAAAGCCCCAGTCACAACTATTGTTGTCTGCTTTGTCTTCTGCTTGTGATTTTAAAAGTCATTTTTGCAAACAGTGTGGACCCAGATCAGAGCAGTCTGATCTGGGTCCACACTGTTTGCCTGTATGCAAAAACTAGGTTTGGAAAGTTTGCCAGAATATTCAGCAGACGACATAAACAGACGACATTTTCAGACGCAGATTTTCTTGGCGCTTTAAGGGTTAAGGTGTCTGAATATTTAGGGCAATTACAGTAAGGTATTACCTTTCCCACATCCATTTGAACATGGTGCCCAGTGACCATAGGACCATGAATATCGCTCTGAGTTGCCATGGAGATACGAAAAGTCTGGGTCAGCATCTCTTGTCCAAACTATATTCCTTATCTTCGATGGAGCCCTAACATTGACATTAGTCTCTGGCAGATTAATACTGGCTGACCTGTCGGGTTGACCAAGCTGTTCCAAATACCGGTCAACTATTGAGGCTTCTGAACTAACTGGAAGCAATCTGACTTCTTTCAGTCTGATATTCTGTATTTGGTTCAGTCTAGCTGGTAATTCTATCTGGCTTTTCTCATCTAATTTATGGGGAACTGTATAACCATATTTGATGCCTGCATTAGGGTAGCCCTTGTTTTCAACCTGCAGAATATAGTAGCAAGGCTACAGATGAGCAAAGAATTCATTTTTTTACTACTACAGTAGAAGTTCAAAAATTTTAAACAGAAATTATATATACTGACATGGCTCCAGATGAGGTACTTTTTTCAACCAAAAACCAAGGATATTTTCCTTATTTCTCTGTGAAAATGTATGTTGTGGAAACAGTAAAAGTGCTAAAATTTCAAACACCAAAGTGACTGACAAAATGACATACATGTATGCAAACAGTGCAGACCCAGATCAGACTGCTCCTGAAGGAGCAGTCTGATCAGGATCTACCCTGTTTGCCATTCCACTAAGTATTTTAAGAAACAGCTTGATAAAAAGCAAAATTTAGGCCTAAATACTATGAAATAAAGTGTTTGAACTTTTAGGACATTTACTGTACAAAGGTTTTCATGGAGAGATAAGAAAAAAGATATTTTCTGGATATTCTTCATATACGGACTACTACCAAGTTCTAAATCTATACTTTCTCATCACCAATCCAGATATGGGAAGTAACCAATTTTGAAAAGTGATGAAATCTAATTACTCCCCTTTGCAAAATCAAAGCACTGACAGTACTTGTAGGTCAACTGTCTCTGAGTATAGTTTGGGAGAATGGTCCTGAATGGGGACTT